>OX101816.2:57695256-60104006 GCA_944452925.2 Chrysolina oricalcia | reverse complement strand
TACTGGAACTGGAGAATATAACAACCACCAAAGCGTCGAAAACACGCACATATACCTTTACATTAACTGCAAAATGCTCATCTCAAAAATATGTTTCGTTGGCGTTTCCATCGAAACGGCACTAAATGTATCTTAACATTCCATCAGGCTGCGTTTCGACATTAAAAAGGCCATCACGATCCCGGCGATGAAAGAGAGTTTAATGCCCATCGGGCGATGCTCACTTCCTGTCATTAAATATTTCAGGGTGCGAGCCGTTTATTTGCCCATTCCCGGAATGGGAGGTGCGTGTAAATACCAAATACCAATTTACTTTCGCTTTTATCGATGTTGAATTGGATAGCGTTTGAATATTGGAAGATAATATTGGAAGATATTGGGCAACACCGGAAGAACTTTAGGACACCGGTTCCATGCGGAAATTATTTTGGAAACGGCCATTAAAGATAACCAGGCGATTGAATCTAGAATGAATTTGATGCACAGTTGAGAACTCAATTTGTAGTCATCGATAATTAAACTATACGAATCTATTGTGTTGTCTTGTGTTGTCTTGGTATTGCTATCTGCGGCCTTCGTTAAGCGCAAGTTTTCAAAGTTCACTTTATTGTTGATTATTTCCTTCGTCTATTAAATATCAGTCATCAACCAATCATACGTTTGTTTCCTGTTTGACAGGACCAATCAACACGCTCTATTAGCGACTATTTACATGATGCACAATAGTCACCGACTATTCAGCATGATACTCATATCAAGGAGCCTGAGCATCTGACAGTACCCTAAATAAATACATATTAAACGTCAAATAAAATCAATCGTGTCGAAGCTGTATAAGAGAATGAATGTGGACCTTCTACGGTTAATACTGCAAGTTCTTCAAAAGCTGAACAAATGTCACAAATTACGCATGGTGGAAATGTCACATACAATAATTGTGTTTTTAATTTCAAATGATAAATTATAAAAATGGTGCTGTTTTTGTTTAGATTTTGTGTTTTGTTCTTGATATTTTGTATAAATTATTCCAAATTGTTTAATTTTCATTCATTCATATGACTGATATAAAGAAGTAGATTCAAGAAATAATCTTCACAAATATAACACGACCTTGATTAATTGTCGACTATTTTATTGCTGCTAAATTTCTCTTGTATTTATTAATTTTCCTCGACATTATTTTGGCATTAATAATCAGAGATGAAAGCCCTCGAGCTTCGCTCTCGGGCTCTCATCAGATTATTAATGTCAAAATAATGTCTCGTTAAATTATTATAAAATACAGTCGAAATTTAGATGTAATAAAAATAGTCGACTATTTATCAAGGTCTTGTTATATTACCCTTGACTATATTGTACGCATTGAAACTAACTGCATTAGATTATAAGACATAATATTCAAATCTTCGTTAACTTGGCTCAATTCACTGAAATATATGACCAACACCACACTTTCCAAAATTTTCTGTGTAGGTAAGTCTACTTGATTTGAAGCAAAATGATACGGAATTCAATTGAATCTCGCAGGTAAAAAAATACTTTACATTCTGTGACTGAGAATTTATGGCAGCATTTTCTCAATTATCACTCGAATAGGCTTATGGACAATATTTGTGCTAAATTCAAGCAATATTCCGCTTGACTTAGAGAGACTTATGAGTTCTTCCTACCAATCCATTAAAATCTTACTCAAGTATTCCCTCACAATTCTTTTTAACTCGTATTATTGCTCAAATCAGAACTTCTAGCTAGACAGTTTAGATTGTTATCTGTATACGCAGTAAATGAAGACTGGGCTATTCCTTCAACTTTTTTGTTTAAATAAAGACGGAAAAGGACTGGCCCAAGAATAGATCCCTGAGGTACCCCAAACCAAACCTGAGCCATTTCTGAAGTAGAGGTAGATGTTCAAGCAGTGTGTTCGAATTTCAGAGAGACACAATGATTTATTTTAGTGAGGAAAGACGAAATCCAAGTGAGAGCTATTCCCCTGACACCTTAATATTTTAGAATATGCAACAATTTCGAATAATTCATGTAATCAAAAGCCTTGCTTAAATCACATTGAATTGCCGCAGGATATTCTTCTTTATCCACGAATTCCATTAAATTCTCAAAGTAGGTCAATAACGCGATTTGAGTGAATTTTTCAGAACGAAAACCGTGTTGCATATGGGAATCAATATTTTTTGTTTTCTGTAGAGGTGTTGCTGGGCAATAAATATGCATTTTTGATAATACCGACTTTGGATGACCAAAACAATAATAACAACAATAAAGGAATGAAAAAAACATTTTGTCTCGAAATATTCCGAGGCAGTGTAACAGAAATATACATCTTTCCACCTGGCTTGTAGCAGACTGACAAGTCAAAATTATATGATTTTAATCTCATTCTTAAAATAAGTAGGGAAATATGTTGAAGATCTCTCCGAAAAATAGATTGCAATGGTCTGTTGTCACTGAGTACTTCTATAGAATATCCATAAACAAAATAGTTGAATTTATTTACAGCAAACGAGATTGCTTTCTCGATCTTCATTACCATTACCGGACCCATCGAAACTAACCCATTGAGCTCAGTCTTCACATCCCTTTGACGTCACTTTGGAGATTTGCCGAACATTTCTCTCCCAGGTCTCGTTCTTCCATCGAACGTCAAAGAGTTAGAACTCACTTTCTGTGGGGGTGTTCCTTGAGGCATACAGCATACAGAAATTCAGGAAGAACATCAATTCCCAACTACTTTCTCTCATTTCTCACGGTGTTCACTGAACATGACAGGAATTTTTTCTTTTTGGGAACCAAAACATGAAAAAACTGTACGAAAAACAGCAAGCAATCGTTCTCAAATTGCTAATTGTGAAGCAATAATACAGCAACAAAAGATTCGCGAGTTCTTTTTGACGAAATCATGAACATTATCTAACAATTCGTGCTTCAGTTTGGCCTACAGCCATCCGCTAACAGAATAGAAAAGCGCAAAAAATATATGTGAAAATGTGTGTATTTTTATTTCACTGGTAAAGATGTTCGACTTTGTATGTGAAGTTTGTTTGACAATTGTTCTAATGTCAATAATGATAGTTGATGACAAGTTGATGTACTCCGAATAAAATAGTGAAAATAGCTATTTATGACACAAGTTCGTTAAGTAGGACTTTTTTGTATGAAGTTTGTTGAATGAGGCGCAGCCGAGTTCAACAAACACGCGAGTACAAAAAAGCCCTTCACGAAAGTGTTTCGTACAAAGTGTTTTCTTCGACAGTTATTATGTTGCCAAATTGTAGCAATTATATCATTGATTTAAATGTTTAATGATATCAATTGTATATTTGACGCAAAATACTGTATTTTTCAAAAGTGCATAAATGTATGAACAGTGTGTAAAAAATGACTTTACGCACAGTTGATGATTTCACGCACATGCGCGATGATTTTTTACGCACGTATGTGAATGATCTCGCACTACTGGATATTGCGGGTAGATTCACCCTATTTGCAGATGATACCACCATTCTATGGCATAACAGAGCCACTCATCAATTGAATGCAATAGTAGAATACGACATTCTCAAAGTTTAGAAGTGGTGCGACTCCAATCTGTCGTCCAATGTGAATAAAACCCACATTCTCGCTTTTAAATGTTTGCTTAGCCCGATTACAATAGGTGATAAACGTATACACCAATCCTCCTTGGTCAAATTTCTGGGGGTATACAGTGTGGTCCACTAAGTGTGCAACAAATGGGAAACTTATTTATTATCGATTTCTTAGAAAATTTTATTCTTGACAAAAGTTGGTGCATGTTCCAAAACTATACCAAGTGTACCTGAAATGACTTTATGACAAACACCATACAGGATTGGCCAAAAAATATAAAGCTCGTTCAGGAGTAAAGTACCCTTATTTAAAAAAATATAGAAATATGTTGGAGAGAAAAGTTGCTTAGAATTAAAAGTTGTGTTCAGATACAAAGTCATGGCCTGCTATTCAATATTTTTTTCGTTTGAAAAATATTGAATTACCCCCGTATGATAAATATTTTTACTATTTTGATTTAATATGTATGTGAAGTAGCCACAATCAAATCAGGTTGGAGTATTTTTCATCAAATTAAAGTGTATTTGTAAAATTTACTTGGATTTGTATTTTTTTAGGTGACCGTCAACTTCATGTTTGTTGCAACGATATTTAACAGAACTCTAGAATAAAACAAATACTCTTTTTAACGAGGCAAATACTTTACTAAGTAAATATTCATATGAATAAACTTTCAAAATCTATCGCGGATAGCCATGAACAAATAAGAACCAATAAGCGATAGTACAGAAACTTACAGTAGGTAACTGAACAGGTGCTAACAATAAAAATTATCGAAGCGTCTCTGTATGTCCGATGCATCTAATTGTTCGCTCATAAAATTCGTTTACTGTAGATCGCAACACATTAGCGGGAATATTTCTGCCATGAACTCCCATTGAAGTTTCAAGCTCAGCAACATTATTAAAGGGGCGATCTCTGTAGACTTTTTGTTTGAAGTATCCCCAGAAGAAATAATCCAGAGGTGTAAGGTCTGGAGAACGAGGAGGCCATCGAGGATCGGTATTTCGTCCTAACCATTTATTACAAAATGTCCTATTCAGCCACTGAGAAACATTTTTAGTAGAATGGGCAGGACATCCGTCATGTTGGAACCATACTTTTTGCCGTTCTTCGAATACCATATCATCCAAAAACTCTCCTATTTCAGTTTCCAAAAAGTTTAAGTTCCTGTCACCATTCGAATTCTCTCGAAAAAAAAACGGACCTAGTAATGTATCGTTTAATATACCACACCAAACGTTTGTTTTCTGATAGTATTGATTTTTGTTGTCAATAATAAAATTTGGGTTGACATCTGACCACCATCTGCAATTTTGTGATGATAGAATCCCATTTGTTGTAAAAGTCGATTCATCTCCAAACAGAATACATCGATGAAAATCTCTTTGTTCTTCTATTTCACCCTGAATCCACATGGAAAAATCATGTCTCAAATCATAGTCTCTTTCTTGCAATGTACAAATGAATGTAGGTTTGTAAGCATGGTACTTATGCTTCTTGAGAATACGCTTCACAGAGGTTTTTTATGCCAGTATAATCACATAATTCTTGGGTGGACCATTTAGGATTTTCTACTACTGCTAGAAGTACGTCAAGCTGGTTTTCTTCTGTGCATACAGGTTTCGTACGCTCCGAATTACGTTTATATTCTAGTGAGCCGGTCTGTTTGAAATTCTTTAAAATTCTACTTACACTTGAATAGCAAATTTGTTTGTCTGGATGCCGCACGTTGAAAATATTTGCAGCTTCGAGCATTGTTTTATAACCATCACCACAGATTAAAACTAATTCTGCCTTTTCAGTTAACGTTAATACTACTGGGCGAGGCATTTTTAATTAAGGACAAATATGAAAACGTTTGACAGGCAAGTTTCAAGACGCCACACTATTAAACTACAGTATTGTTTTCGGGGGTATGAGTTTTTTATTCATGGCTATCCGCGTTAGATTTTGGAGTGTTTTTTAATATCTGTTCTAGTTGAGGCATTGTTGTCAGAAGAACAGAGATTTTATAGTTTTATTGACAGTTTATTCATGTGAACATTTACTTAGTTAAGTATTTGCCTCGTTAAAAAGAGTATTTGTTTTATTCTAGAGTTCTGTTAAATATCGTTGCAACAAACATGAAGTTGATGGTCACCTAAAAAAATACAACTCCAAGTAAATTTTACAAATACTCTTTAATTTGATAAAAAATACTCCAATCTGATTTGATTGTGGTTACTTCACATACATATTAAATCAAAATAGTAAAAATATGTATCGTTCGGGGGTAATTCAATATTTTCCAAACGAAAAAAAAAAAATTGAATAGTATCTGAACATAACTTTTGATTCTAAGCAACCTTTCTCTTCAACATATTTCTATATTTTTTTTAAATAAGGGTACTTTACTCTTGAACGAACTCTATACTTTTTGGCCTATCCTGTATGGTGTTCCTCATAAAGCCATTTCATGCACCAACTTTTGTCTGGAATAAAATTTTCTGAGAAATCCGTAATAAACAAGTTTCCCATTTGTTGCACACTTAGTGGACCACACTGTATATTGATAATAAGTTGACGTTCAAGGAACATATTTCAAATTTATGTACTGATCTAGCCGAAGGCTGTAATGCACTTAGAGTCATATCCAAAGAACTCGACCCGACCATGGCAAGAACTACATATTTTGCAGTTATAGAGTCCCACCTGAGATATGGAATCTGCTACTGGGGGAACTCCGATAAAGCATCACTTAAGACGGTATTTATGCTCCAAAAAGAGCTGTTCGGTATGTTTGCTGGGCTGGCTTCAGAGATTCATGTCGGCCCCTATTCAAAACACACAGAGTAATGACCCCTACCTCCATATTTATACCTACTTGAGACTGTATGTTTGATGTTTTAAAAACATAAGTTTAACAATAACTCCATAAGGAATTCTCGATTTCCGACTAGACAGACTTGTAATATTGATCTCCCAAAGTCCAACACTACTCAAGTTAAGAATTCGCTGTATTACTCAAAAAAAGTTTTCAATCATCAATCATCAAGGGATAAATAAAAATGATGGTGTGATAGTCTACTTGAGAATTACATTCAATTACACACATAACATAATAAAAATCGGTGAATGCACATCCATAGAAATAAAAATAATGAAAGATAATAAACAAATATATATATTACCGCGATATATCGTGCACCGCAAGGGGTAGAGGAAAATTTTGTAGTACATTTAAGATCTTACTTAGAACAAACAAAAAATCATTCGAAATATTATCATATTTTAATAGGGGACCTTAATATCAATATAAATTTAGATGATGATGATGTTGTTAATGAGTTTCTGGATACCTTGGGTGAATATAATTTTATACCACTGATAACCAAAAATACCCGGGAACAAGATGACTCTGGATCTTGTATAGATCATATTTGCCTTAATAAAAAAATAAAAACACTGTCGAAGATTCTTTACCAATAATCCTCAAGACCGCTATAACGGACCACTTTTGTCAAATACTAAGCATGCCTATACACATCCGACGTGATATTAACCCGACATCATTTAAAAAATATATAGACTATCCCAAGTTAAAATATGAATTACAGAATTACGACTGGTCAAACCTTTATCAAATTAGAGATGTAGAAATAGCAATCACATTTTTTGTTGATTTTCTTAGCTCTACAATCGAGAATAACACCAGAACAGTAAAACGAAAACATATAGAAAAACAAAGGCAGGAATGGGCTACACCAGGTTTAATAACATCAATCAATAAAAAAAATTAACTTTATAAGAAATACAGAATAAACCCAGAATTATACGAGAATGAATTCAAGCATTATCGAAACAGACTAAGTGTTATAATACAAAACACGACAACAGAATTTTATAAAAATAAAATCAAGAAAAATTCTAAATCATCGAACTAGCTCTGGGACACCCTTAAATCACTGGAGAAAAATAAAAAGAATAGCGAAATAAATGAAATTTTGAATGAGTCTGGAGAATTAGTAACGGATGTAAAAGAAATTGCAAACATCTTCAACGAATATTATGCCAAGGTTGGTAAAAGTCTGGCTAAAAAAATTATAAAACCCAAAGAAACTCCTCCAAGAAATGTGGTTAATCAATCCTCAATATTCTTCCGTCCTGTGTCATGTCAAGAAATAATAGATATAATAAACCAATTAAAAAACAATAAATCACCCGGAATTGTCTCAATCAAAGCTGAAACACTTAAAAATATAATGTATGAAATAAAAACACCATTGACACACTTGATGAATGAAATAATGAAGGTTGGAAAGTGTCCATCTCAGTTTAAAATAGCTGTTATCAAACCCATTCACAAAAAGGGCAGTAAGCAAGAACCGCAAAATTACAGACCTATTTCCTTAATCACTGCATTTGCAAAAATTTTTGAAGAAATTATCAAATCTCGACTAGAAATTTTCTTATAAAAATATAAACTTCTGTCTGATCGTCAATTTGGCTTCAGGAAAGGAAGATCCACGCAGGATGCCATATTACATCTAACTTCCAAAATATATAATGCCGTAGACAATTGCAAACCTTCTATGTGTGTGTTTCTCGACTTATCTAAGGCGTTTGATACAGTAAGCCATTCCCAATTATTGTCGGTCATGGAAAGCATGGGAATCCGTGGCATCCCACTTGAACTAATTGAGAGCTACCTGCTGAACCGAAAACAATATGTTCAAATAAAGACAGAACAAAGCATAGAGAAGGAAGTTGAGTATGGAGTCCCACAGGGAACTGTCTTGGGACCGATATTATTCACTGCATACATTAATAACCTGCTAAGTATGAACAGCTCTGGAGACATCATCAGTTATGCAGATGACACAGCTATTTTTTACGAAGATGAAAACTGGGAAGATTTAAAAATAAAAGCTGAAGACGATCTGACTCAAATTATGACATGGTTCAATCATAAACTATTTACGATTAATACAGAAAAGACGTACTTTGTCCCGTTCACCTCATATAAAAATAATTTACCGCAGTACAAAACCTTAAAAATCGATTTCTACAATTTTTCCATAAAAATAACAAATGAAATTAAATATTTAGGTATAACAATAGATAGCCACTTGAGATGGGATATTCATATCAATAATGTAACAAAAACCCTAAGAACCATATTATACAAATTCAAGTATCTCAACAAAATATTGGACACACACCACAGTAAAATAATATACGCGGCACTGGTGGAATCTAGGATTCAATATGGAATCCTAGCATGGGGTGGAGCGGTGAACATCCATATACGAAAGTTGGAAAATATACAAAAACGCTTCCTCAAAATTATCTTTAAGAAAAAACCTACATACCCAACCGAAGCTCTTTATACTGAATCGGAAGTATTATCTGTGAGACAAATGCAGTTCTTGAATCTTCTAGCTTACATACACGAACATAAATATTTATTGAATAGTATCGATCATCCATACTCAACAAGGACAAAAACTGAAAATTTTGTAAAAACACCTCTTCTAACAAAAAAAATTGGACAAATATGTTACAGATATTTAGCATTGAAATCGTTCAATTTTCTCCCTAAAGAACAGAAAAATTATATACAATTAATTCTAAAATTTTACTAAGGAAAAAATTTAAGGGATTTATTCTTAGAATGAAACTAGGCACTATCAATGAATTACTTGCATGATATTACTATCTTCTCGTCATGATTTCCTTTCCTTTTTTTTTCCTTTCTCCAGGCGAGTAATATGTAAGAAAAAATGTATTAGTATACTATTTGCATACCTACTTATCAACATTAATGTGCCCACTTCAACTCATTATCCATATGCATATGTATATTATTCATAATCTTTAACTAAAATATTATATATATATATATATATATATATATATATATATATATATATATATATATATATTTATATATATATATTTTTGTTTAGCTATATATTATCTTTCCATCACTTTCAAGCTTTTTACAGCATTGAATGCACCACGCGCAGCTCCGGCTTTTGTGGTTTCTCAATGTTTGCTCGGGCTTTTATGTATTTATATATATACAGTGACCGCCAAAAAGTATGTACCATATGGGAAAAATTTTTATTATTGGAGTATTGAAAAAATATTCTGGGGAAAAGTTTGTGCATGTCCGATAACCAAAAAATCGATTTTGACACATGTCACGTGATTGCTAGAATGGCGGCAAAATGAAAAAAATTGCAATGCAAAGGCAAAAAAAGGGGTAAGATGACAAGATATCAAAAAAAGTTATTTGAAAAAGTCACTTAGAATTAAATTCTATACACATGAACAAAGTTTCAAGAGATAATTCAAAAAAATTGAAAATAGCAATTTTTTAAAAATATTTTCCCATCTATTTAAAAATATTATTTTTTTTTCTTATGATTAGCTTGACTATACTGAAACATTTGCATTTTAATGATAATGACAAAACTTTCTCATTTTCTCCACACCAGAGGGCACTAAATTAAAAAAATTGGTTTTTGCCAGAACCCTCGCTGTTACATTTGTTCTTATCTAACAGTTATATCAGAATTCCAAGACTATTGTGTTGATATGGCAATCTAGAAACACCATGTTTCCTGATTTTAATCAAGTTTCAATAATAATGCTGTATGAGCGTTTTACTTTGCACATAAACTTTAAGAATCTTTAATTTGACGCACTATTTTCAAGTTTATGTGCGAAGTGAAACGCTCATGCACGATTATCATCGGAACTTGATTATAATCTGGAAATTACCATGTTTTTGGAGTGTCATGTCATCACAATGGTCGTGGAATTCGGATATAACTGTTAGATACGAACCGATGTAACAGCAAGGGTTCTGACAAATTCCCATTTTTTCAAATTAGTGCCCTCTGGTGTGGAGAAAATGAGAAAGTTTTGTAATTATAATTAAAATGCAAATGTTTCAGTATAGTATTCATAAGAAAAAAAATAATATTTTTAAATAGATGGGAAATATTTTTAAAAAAATTGCTATTTTCAATTTTTTTGAATTATCTTTCGAAACTTCGTTTATGTGTATAAAATTGAATTCTAAGTGACTTTTTCAAATAACTTTTTTTGATATCTTGCCATCTTGCCCCTTTTTTTGCCTTTGCATTACAATTTTTTTCATTTTGCCGCCATTCTAGCGATCGCCTGATCTGTGTTAAAATCGATTTTCAGGTTATCGGACATGCACAAACTTTTCCCCAGAATATTTTTTCCAATACTCCAATAATAAAATTTTTTCCCATATGGTACATACTTTTTGGCGGTCACTGTATATATCAGTAATAAAAAAAAATGTAATTTTTATATACAATCCTGAATAAACGTTATTATTATTATTATCTACCTCAGAACATCAAAAATATAAATTCAGAAATAAAAATCAGGAAAAGTGTCAAAGAGTTACTGTTAGATAAGGCATACTACACTTTGGACGAGTTTTACAACGATGCGCTTTAAATATAAAACTCTGTTTTGTGTTCTCTCAAGTGTATCCTAGATTTGTATATTAGGAATTTCAGCGCATATAGACGTATGTTTTTACTTTTTTGTGATGTATTTGTTTATACACATTAATTAATTTCATCTCATTTCATTCTCCTCGACTAACTTTTATATTTTCATTTTTATACTTCACTTGTGTATGTGAACTTTTATATTGTTTTAATGATTAATTATGACAATTTGTCGATAACAATTTATTCTTGGACAGTAAAGTATACAGTGAGCACGTAAAGGTTGGAACAAATTCGTTAAACGCTTGATATGGCCATTAGGAAAAATAAGCTGAGGCACGTCGATTTCATTTTTCAGTTGCGCATTTTTTGGACTACTCGGATTTTTGATAACGTCATCGCTGTTCGAGGTTTGACGTCATTTTATTTTTTTTAATGGCATTATCCTATTTTGATAAGACTTTAAAAAAGAACGCATTTTTCTGTGTATGTTGGAGATATAAAATATATTTCATTCATAATAATGTAATATTAAGTCTGTTAACGTGAACTTTTGACTTGAAGTATCTCCACAAAATAAAATCTAGTGGGGTTAGATCAGGAGATCTAGCTGGCCACTCTAAAAATCTTCGTCTGCGAGTAGAGGGCGGCTATTATTATCAATTGTCGTTGCGCTTCGGGAGGACTTTCTGATTTTTGGTGGCGAATCCACTTTTGAGCTGCAGAAATACCCGGAAAAACCTACAGCTCCACCCCGGGTGGTCGGTTGCACACTTCGAGAAAACACCAGACGACGGGATTGGCATCTAGGCAACTCACATTACACTTGCTTCACAACAGAGTATGAAGTATCCTATCGATACTTGAGAAAAATTCCCTCATATTCCGGATTTCGATCACAGACGAAGATTTTTAGAGTGGTCAGCTAGATCTCCTGTTCTAATTCCACTGGATTTTTTTGTCGAAAGTTTACGTTAATAGTCCTAATTATGAATGAAATATCTCTATTTCACGAAAATACGGTTATGTAACATAAGAAAAAATATGACATCCATACACAGAAAAATGCGTTCTTTTTGAAGGTATTATCAAAATAGGGTAATGCCATTCAAAAAAATTATAATGACGTCATAACTCGAACAGCAATGACGTCATAAAAAATTTGAGTAAACCAAAAAATAAGCAGCTGAAAAAGAAAATCAACATGTCTGAGCTTTTCTTCCCCAATGGCCGTATCGAGCTTTTAACGAATTTGTTCCAACCTTTACGTGCTCACTGTATATTGATTGATTGAATATTTGCATTGGATGCCTTAGACATAAACGGTACCTAGTCACATACTCACGAACACATCAGAAACACCATCTAGACATTGACATTAAAACTATTTCTAACTCACAAATCCACTAAATCCCATCTACCCCAAGCCAAATTTCTCAGCTGGAAGTTTATGTTCCTCCCAGTTCGAATTACCTCGTAGTTCACCCATGCGTAACCCAGGCGATATACTTTCTATGTGGGAAGTTTCACTTTCGAAAAACTGTCACTCATTGACATTCCTGAAGCGTTTCGGCACCCGAAGTTTGTAGCTAGGTAAACCAACTTCAGAATCCGACGGTTAAGTTTCACTTTGGAGGCAGTGGATCGAATCATCTCGATGGAGTTATCGAACGTGAAGAAAATGTCTTTCATGGCCAAGACTTTAATCTTCAACGGTCCTTGGACTCTCCTAGTCGACTTTCAGTTGAATACGGGGTGTTTTACAACGTATCCGAATTTTTTTTTAATCATCTATGCACTTCTATACAATAAGTCAATTTCTTTCAAAAAAAAGTCCAACAGAAAACTTGTTTAAAATTGTAAATGTTTGTAACAATCCACTCTACAAAAGCTGTTTAACACCTACACTGGCGCTGCTATCACAATTAACATATCTGATATTATGAACATCCTGTTCATATTTTCAATAAGATATTTTTGTTTTACGAATATAGATCTCTTATACTATTTGTCAATTGAATCAACTCACGGAGACTCCAAAACGTTTTTATTTAAACTAGTTTTAATTGAATATTGTATTCCAAATCGTAATTCTTATAACATTTTCAAAACTCAAAAACTTACTTTTTTTTTCTTCTGTCACTTCTAGATTTTCTGTCGTGATAGTAAAGTGCCTATATCACATCAGTGATAGTCAGGCCCCTACATCACTATCTCTCCAGTGACTAAGTTGCGATAAATATTTCAATCACTCACTATTCAAAACAACACACAAAAAAAATAAGATTGTTTAAAAAATTACAATTTGATCTAAGTATCTAGTTGGAAACTTCACAGTTCGACCACTGCGTGTATGCTTCACAGTTAGTACATTTACATCACTAGGAACTGTGGGCTGCATATGACTCGAATAAAGAGAGGCTGGAACGTTAGTCTTCATACAAGAGGATGGCTGAACGGAACAATCACTTTCGTATTCCTCAGGTGACATCAAAAGAAACGCTGGTTTGATGCGATCCAACGATTAGTTTAAATAAAAACGTTTTGGAGTCTCCGTGAGTTGATTTAATTGACAAACAGTAAGAGACCTATAATTGGTGACCCCGACGTGATAGTAAAGTGCCTATATCACATCAGTGATAGTCAGGCCCCTACATCACTATCTCTCCAGTGACTAAGTTGCGATAAATATTTCAATCACTCACTATTCAAAACATCACACAAAAAAAATAAGATTGTTTAAAAAATTACAATTTGATCTAAGTATCTAGTTGGAAACTTCACAGTTCGACCACTGCGTGTATGCTTCACAGTTGGTACATTTACATCACTAGGAACTGTAGGGTGCACAGGACTCGAATAAAGAGAGGCTGGAACGTTAGTCTTCATACAAGAGGATGGCTGAACGGAACAATCACTTTCGTATTCCTCAGGTGACATCAAAAGAAACGCTGGTTTGATGCGATCCAACGATTAGTTTAAATAAAAACGTTTTGGAGTCTCCGTGAGTTGATTTAATTGACAAACAGTAAGAGACCTATAATTGGTGACCCCGACGTGATAGTAAAGTGCCTATATCACATCAGTGATAGTCAGGCCCCTACATCACTATCTCTCCAGTGACTAAGTTGCGATAAATATTTCAATCACTCACTATTCAAAACATCACACAAAAAAAATAAGATTGTTTAAAAAATTACAATTTGATCTAAGTATCTAGTTGGAAACTTCACAGTTCGACCACTGCGTGTATGCTTCACAGTTGGTACATTTACATCACTAGGAACTGTAGGGTGCACAGGACTCGAATAAAGAGAGGCTGGAACGTTAGTCTTCATACAAGAGGATGGCTGAACGGAACAATCACTTTCGTATTCCTCAGGTGACATCAAAAGAAACACTGGTTTGATGCGATCCAACGATTAGTTTAAATAAAAACGTTTTGGAGTCTCCGTGAGTTGATTTAATTGACAAACAGTAATAGACCTATAATTGGTGACCCCGACGTGATAGTAAAGTGCCTATATCACATCAGTGATAGTCAGGCCCCTACAACGAACATTCATAAACTCAGCTATAATTAAACGACACAAATATGGAGTAAAGAATCGTAGAATATACTGTTATCAAGCAAATGATGGAGGGGTCGACCTACCTTAAGAACTTTAAAGTAATTGCTAACCTAGAAAAAGTAATTCCTCAGTTTATTCATCACATTTCAAGCATATGGTAGCAATTGCTTCTATATTTCAAAAGGAGCTTTGACTATAACAATTTCCTGAACTTTTAAGTGATTGTTGAAAGCAAAGCCGTAGTGGTCGGCTGGTAAAGCGTTCGCCTCGCAAGCGTGGGGTCGTGGATTCGATCCACCGATTCACCGGTCTCGTGCATGACATCACTCGTTAAAAGGTTAAAAGGAAGACTTCCTAGGGTTGCGCGTAGGGGTGCAATCGGTTGACGGAAATAATTGTTTTAACAAAAAGCCATTACTTCAGGTTTTAATCATTGGGTTTCAAGAAATTACTTTCGTTTTATAAGAAAAAGCAGTTGCTTAATTTTTATTCATTAGGCTTATTATGAAGCAGTGCATGTGTGGTTGAAAAATTTCGGATAAGAAATGATATAATGGTATAATGATGAAAATAGTGTTCAGGTTTTTGAAGTGTTTTTTTTTGTTCTGGTTCCACGAAAACAAAAATTTTGTTGTGTTCAGAAAACATCGTGGGAGCTAAGGAAAAGAAGGTAAGAATTGGTGTACTTTTTGGATGTTTGCAGGCTGTATACCTGTTTCTGTTCGTTGAAAGATCGAGAACAGGAAAGGAGACGTCCGGCATATCAGCAAAGTGGCGACAAATGGATGTGAAGACTCAGCACGATAATTTCAATGGTCTAGTATTAGATATAAGATAAAAATTGCATATTTAGGAAAATAAACACTTTTTTATAGGGATATAAATATAAACAATCCGCATTTGGATAGTTGTGGCAATGTGGACGAGATCTTGAAAGGAATATATGGAATAATTAACTAAGTTATCGACAAATTCTGTACAAGAAAGGAAAAAATAGTCAAATCAAACAGGAGTGAATGGATTACTAAGACTTGTTGAAATGAGCGATAGAGTAAAATTTTACTTTTCTTAAAATGTCAATATTATGGCAAAAACGTTTTGCTTGAAGAAACATACCATCAAATTTGTCTATTTCTAGTCATGTGTGTCGAAATAGCCGAAGAAATACTCTGATAACTACCCATGGATAGTTTTCAGGATTAGTTATCACTTATGTCACGAGGTTGACACAAAGTCTTTGACTTTTCTTTAATTTGTTTTTTTTGTTATATGTTGCTGTACTGTCAGCAAAAACGATTTTACTGTATGTCCCTCGAACATTGATGAATAACTCATAATTTTATCAAAACTTCCTCAAGCATTTTTTTAGGTTACCAAATAACGTGTTTTCAAAAAATGTGATGAAATTATTTCGATAGTTATCAATGTCCTTGGGATATTATAGCTGAAAATTTGGAAACTGGATATAAAAAAATGCTTAAATATTACGAAACCAGATTCAACAAAGACAAAAATACATATTATCAAAATGCAATTGAAAATAAACAATATCCTCTGTGAAAATTGAAATATATTTGGAGTATAGTCAGGACAGAAACCCACAAAACGAAAGTTCACATGAACGTGCAGTTAAAAATTGGAGAACGAGTCATTTCAGATGGATATTCAGTTGCAAATATGTAGCTTTGAAATACCATCAAAACATTTGACGGAAAATTCAGAAATCGATTCGATGATTCGATTTTATTTAAAAACTCACCGCATTAGTCAAGTGAAAGCTCAAACTGTTGTCCGCCAACGTGCATACAGTGATACAGATTATCTTCAAACCGTTGCCGTATACATTCTGGAGCACTTGTCACTTCGCGACAGACCTCAATGACTCGTGTCAGGCGGAGTGCTGTAAACTTTGGTTTTCACATGTCCCCAAAGAAAAAAATGTAAAGGACGCAAATCGGGTGACCGAGGGGGCACTCAATTGCACCCCTTCGTCCTATCCAGCGTCCTGGAAACGTGTTATTTAAGTATTTGACAGTAATGCGGAGGATCTCCGTCTTGTTTGAATATCAGTTCCTGTGCATCGTATGCAGGGTCGTTCTCTATGATATCTGTTGAAGTTCGGTCGATGGGATTTCCAAAAATACCATCCCATACATTCAACTTCTGGCGATGATCTGTGTGTGACTCTTAAATAGGAAATTATCATTATTCATCACTGTTTGGTAATAATTTCGAAAAGTTGAGAGCGACGATAAAAGTCGTCTTCATTTACTCCCTTCACTAACCGAATCTTATAAGAATGGAACTTGTATTTTTTCTCTTTGGACACTTGTACGAGTCACGCCCGTCACAACGACCTACTTTGTTGTACTCAGCAACTTGCCCTAATACTGCTGTCTCCCTAGGTTATTTAGTATAGGATTATCAAGCTGCTTCTTTTTTTGAGAGGAACATTTCTCGTGGAATTTGGCTATGAATTAGGATATTTGACCTACGTTTTTCAAAGACGTGATTCAAAACTGGTAGTCGATGAAAAAATGGCAATATCTCTCTGGCGAAAGAGTATAAGTTGCTATTCTGGGACAGTTTTCTCTTACTATGCATGAAAATAAATACTTGTGTCCATGTACTATTTCTCCGAGCAGCCCAAAGTTGTGCCCATTCCATACTAGGACATACGAACAGTTTCAAAGCCCTTCGTAGAAAATGTGAAAGCCAGATACGGAGTTCCAATAAAATGACAGTCTGATCAATGACGAAACTTCGAATTTGAATCAAGAAATGATGATCGATATGAGCGATAAAAGAACTGGTACAGAAGCCCTACATTCACGAACAGCTGGAATGGTTGAACAACATTATAAAACCATTATCCAGTACCTGTTATTGTTCATCCCATAATATCAATGTACTATCCTATCGTAGTGTTCAGCAAGAGCCCTCCGAATAAAACCCATGAATTGACCCAGTATTCAATGACTGGTCAAAATTTTATATGAAAAAAAGATGGACAATTGTCATCCAGGTGAATATTCATTGAAAGGAAAGCAATATATAAATAAATTTATGTATAGATCACTAAACTACAAAAATCGTATATTTTGTGTAAGTAATAGGTCTGGGGTTGACACTTTCCTGTGAAACCATGGTCAAACTAACCTGCAAGTAAGAATTAGTTGATTATTTGTTCATTTCTGTTTGTTCCTGACAGGTGGATTTTGGAAAGAGTGTACGAGAATTTCGACTGTTTCTACAATAGTCTATCTATAAACAACTAATCATGTCTTCGAATAGGTATCTCTGAAAACTTCGCTCCAACTCACTCTAAAACCACTAAAAATGCAAATCCATCGATAACTACAGAAAAGGTCGAAACAAAGAAGCTGCTATATGAACCGAGAATGATTTCAGATTATTGACAAAGAGTACGCCATTTTCCATGTTTTTTCCACCAATGCTGAGAAGTTCGCACAGAAACAACACAAGCAAGAAGTACTTGACAAAACTTGCCACTCGCCAGGAAACTCGGTATTAAACTTTGCACACGCAAATTTGGCAAATTTCAGACTAGGCACTGGAGTTTCACCCCATGTATTAGTACCCCAGGGGGTTACAATAAGACCGTCTCTCCGAAGTTGAACTAACGTTCAGTTAGCACTAAGTTGGTGAACCTAATGAACCCAGACATAGGCTGCATTATACTGTTTCTGGAATAAACGGCGAATATTGTTATGTTATTTACCTTGCTGAGAATTGTATCATCCCGAAATTTCAACTGAAGGTCCGAGCAAATCCAGAGGTGAAATATAATTATCATAATATGACACAGTAGAAACTCCACTCATTGAAGACAAGTAAACCTCAATCTGTTTACGAGAATGTTCAACATATCAGATTAAGAGGATCCCCATAGGATCGTGAGAATAGATTTAGCCTGTTTACGTTAAGATGAGAATGACATCACTAAATGATAGGTTAGTTTTTTTTTGCTTCGGCAACGTCTGAAATTTTACTATGAGTTGAGCAACCTACAAAATGAAATATCAATAGTTTCATCGCTATTGAATACATTTCGTTATGTCGCATATAGAAAATTACCAAACATGACGTCATTTTCTTCTTAACGCAAACTGACTTTAAAATACATTAAGGTAAAACAAGGGGATTCTCTGTATTTTATCTGTATTTTACAATTGGTGATTTGTATGTATACATTTCAGTTACTACGAATTTGAAACTTTTTTTTCGCAAAAATTCAAATCAAGTATAAAATTTTTAAATGAAATCATCATTTTACACCTTTTTCATAAATAATTCAGAAAGCGTACCTTGAAATTCAGATTAGCAGAATGTGATTCATAAAATATATCTAGTAATTTAGAATTATCAATTGTAATTCAGAAAGTATAGTTCGAAATTCATATTCGTTAATTGGATTTTAGAAACCGTAACATGTAATTCAGATCAGTGACTTATATTTCAGAAAGTGTAACTAAAATTTCAGATTAGTAAATTTTTATTCAGAAATCGTCAATTGTAATTCAGAAACCTTCACTTACAATTCAGAAATCATCAAGAATTTGATAAGTAAGAGAAGGGATTATGAGAACAAATAACTGTAGTTATTAGGTCAAAAGTTGTGTTCAGTTTAAAGCACATTGTTTGGTTTTTCGAGACAAAATGCGTCACAAAAACTCATCGGCAGATACTGAAAATCCTCAGAGAGTGACAAGAGACATGTTAAACATGGCATGTGACTGGTGACAGGTGATATGTGGCAGGTGACGGGTGAAATGTGGTAGGTGACATGTGGCAGTTGAAATGTGGCAGGGTGACAAATAACAAATAACATGTGACAAGTAACAGGTAACATGTGACAGGTGGCAGATGACAAATGATAGGTTACAAGGAAAAGAAATGCGGCAACAGTAAATAAAAGCTCATCTGCACACACTGATTATCCCCAGAAAGTTACAGGTGACGGTTGACGAGTCGAAGGCGGCGGGTGATAGGTGACAGGTGACATGTGATAAGTGACAGGTGACAGGTTATACTTGGAAAACATCGAATGACAGGTTATCACGACTGCGCATGCGGAAACAACCAGTGTTGTCATACAACTGGGACCAACTCGAAACTGGGAGTGGAAGAAAAAGTAAACTGAGTGCGTTTATTTTGTATGTCCCTTTCACTATTTATTTGTAAATTTAGTTGCTGAGTGGTAAATAGCAAGAGAATTGAAAGAAACTGCTATTGTGAACAAGATAGATGTTCAGCAACAAGGTGAGAATCAGGCAACAAATAATAATTTATTTATAATGATAAAACTTCGGTTATAGTGACGAATGTACTTTAAAAAAAATTTAAAAAATTAGATCTAATGTATCCCAATCTCCTCTACAAAAAATCCAAATGAAATATTTGAAGGTGACGACTATTTTCGAAGATACAGGTCCATTTTGTTATCAAGCTCCACCATTGAAAAAACTCAAATTTTATTTTTTCTATGAAAACACTACACACACACACCCTCATTTACTTGTTTCTATCACTGTTCATCTGAAAAATTACTATTTTTACAAGAAATTCATCCTTCTTCAAAACATGAACAAATCATGGGCTGAATTTCAAGAGCCGGGGGTAGCCGAGAACCCACGGAAGCCGACGAGAAACGAACAATAACAGTTAAACATGAAATGATTTGTTTACGTAATTTTTTGTTTTTTTTTCCGCTAGAAATTCCTGAAAATAATTAAAAGGACTGTATGTGGTGCTTTGATTTGTAAAATTTGTAAAATTTGTTTTTACGAAACTCCCAGGTTTTCGGAGAAAACCCCTCAGAAGCATAGCTTGTGCGAGCAAGGGAGATCCGGGACCCACAGTTTAAATAAAAGTGGAATGCGAACCACTTCAGCTCAGTGACACACGACCGGGGATCGAACCCGGACCGTCTGGGTGGAAGCCAAAGGCTGTTTTTTTTCAAAAAAAGTCGTAACTTCTAAAAAATTTATCTGGAATTCTTGTAGAGGAGACCTAGATACGTCTCCAATTTCTGATAGTTTTCGGTTCTGTACATTTCCGTTCTACCATTTTTACTTCTGATAACTTTCATGGGTATGTCAATTTTAGGTTTTGTGATGTATGGATTCGACGATTTCAATTCTTATGACTTTGTGATATGATGCTTTGAAGACGATATTTTATGATATTCACAAAATATTGTTCGCCGGTTTGATCAAATAATCGTCTTCACATTTTTGTTTATTCTCTTTTGATGGGATTACAAATTTATCTTCTTGTTATGTACGGTTCGTACAATTTTGGTACCTTAAATTTTGTTAAAATTGTTATTTCTGTCAACCGATTGCACCCCAACGGGCAACCCTCGGAAGTCTTCGAAATGATGACTCAGGATTTTGATGAAAAGAGATTACAGTATTGTATTGTTTTTATCTTTCGATTATTTTTCATTTCAATAAAATTATTTCTGGTCTAGTTTGGTTTTCTATATCTTTACTGAATTTCATAGGTTCATTACTTTTAATTCATAGACATTTCGACATTTGCAGTTTGACATTTTAACGATCTGATGAATTATGTATAATCCTTGTTGTATTACAAATACCATGGTCTCCTAGAAATCTACAAGAAAAATTATTGAACTGACTGGTTTACTACATGGTATCACCTATGAGTTTATTCAAGATATATTCAAGATTGTATGGATATGGTGATAATAGTATAATGCCTCAGCAACATGGTTTTGTTACCAAAAGATCTGTTACTACAAATTTATTCAGCTTTGCTTGTACAGAGTATGAAACACTTGAGAGTAAGTCGCAACTTGATGTAATATTTACTGATTTTAAAAAGGCTTTTGACAAAGTTGATCACGATGTACTACTAGCAAAGTTGAATGAATTTGGACTCTCTGATAACACACTCAAAATGCTCGGAAGTTATCTTGAACATAGATTTTTAGTCGTCAAACATAATGGAAATACTTCAGGGAAATATGAAGCTAATTCTGGAGTTCCACAGGGTTCCAATTTAGGGCTCTTACTGTTTGTTATGTTTATTAATGACTTGCCCTCAGTTCTCAAGTATTCAAGCTGTTTATTATTTGCAGATGATCTCAAAATTTTTTAAAAAATTTAAACTATCAGAGATAGTGTTATGTTGCAGAAGTATTTGCAATATGTTTGCGAGTGGACCTGTAAGAATAAACTATTCTTCAATTTGAACAAATGTTGTGTTATGAGAATAACAAAGTTGAGAGAGCCCATAATATTTGATTACATGATGCAAGGGGAAGGGTTACAGAGCGTTAGGGAAATGAAAGATCTGGGTATTACATACGATGATAGACTGTCCTTTTCGAACCAAGTTAAAAATGTCATTAAATCAGCAAACCGTATGCTAGGCTTTATAGTGAGGCAAACATAAAATTTTTCCAATATAGAAGCTATAAAGATTCTGTACTACACTCTAGTCAGATCGAAACTTGAATTCGGATCAGAAATTTGGTTAGGAGAATATCAAATTACACTTTTCGAAGTAGAAAAAATTCAAAACAAATTTTTGAGATTCTTGTACTATAAAAAATATCGTATCTATCCTGACTACAGAGTAGTTAGAACTACACAATTGAGAAATGAATTCAGAATATTGCCGTTGGACAACAGAAGTCAAATAGCTATTTATATAACAAGTTGCAAAATGAGCGTGTTTTTTGCATCAGACGTGAACATTGGAACACGAGCGTAGCGAGTGGTCCAACACGTCGTGTGCAAAAAACCCGCTATTTTGCAATGTGTTATATACATGGCTTTTTGTAATTTCGTTGGAATATTTATTCACATACAATCATGGATTACACTGAATACGGGCATCGGTCAATAACTATTTTAATATTGCTTAGTACTTTACATAGCACGAGTCTAGAATGATGGTTGCGATTCGGTTGCCGGGAAGTCGGTAGCGGAGACACTGCCGGATATATAGCCGTCAGTTGACAGTTGTCATGGATAGATACAAACATATTGAATTACCTGACGGACTGTCTGATTAAATTCAAACGAAAATGAGTGATTCTGATACAGAAAATAATGTGCTAAGTAATATTGAAGCTGCCGCGGAAGAGGCAATTTCAAGTTTATTACCAGTGAAATCAAAAGCAATTTACCAATCAACCTACCAACGATTTCAAGAATGGAATGATCAAAATAAATTATCAATCATAAATGAGAAAGTAATGTTGGCATACTTTCTTGAGAAGTCGAAAAACGTCAGGCCTTCAACATTGTGGACTCTTTACTCTATGTTGAGAACAACAATATCTATGAATACTTCCAAATGAACATCAAAACTGATTTCCATATTCACACTAGTGTGAATATGAACTCTCATATTCGCACTTGTGCAAATATGACCGTCATTTTGACATTCAAATTGTAAACAAAAAGTCGCCATATTGAAACGAAATTACAAAAATATATTAATATTTCTGTTCAAAATATTGAATCATAAAGTCAACTCTCCTGAACTCCTTTCACGGATAAGATTTAATGTGCCAGCAAGAAGAACGAGAAATTCTCTTATGTTCAATATACCTCAGATTTGTACTACCGTAAGGTCTCCGCTTGTAATCATATTACGACTAGCCAATACATTCAATTTATTAATGAATATAGATTGGACAGTTTCATTGAATGCTTTCAAAGAGATCGTAACACAGTATATCAGTAACTTCAATTAATCTTATGTATTGGACTGTAAGCCATACAATCAAAATTTAAATGTAAATTATTATTTAAAACTTTTTTCATTCATGTAATAAGGCCTTGTAGGCCTGTTTGAATAATAAATAAATGAATGAGATGAGTTGCTTTTTTCTGGAATCACAGTGTTTGTTTCAATGCTGGACAAGTAGTGGTACCTAGATGGAATAGGATTATATTAGAATCCAGAATATTAGTTAATTTTTATCTATATTCGGTTTCCTAAGTGGCAAAGTATTTTTACCCTCAGTATTGCAAATGTTTGAATGTACTGACTCATGTTTTTGATTATCTTCGAATACTACTGAAGTTTTCATCAACAATTTTGAGTACCTATACTCGACTCAGATATTCTCTCGATCTGTGCTTGATAAAATAAACCATAGATTATGATAATATGGAGCTGACAGCCTCATTTTGTTAACAAACTCAGTCGCATGATGTTCAGTAACAACCATAGTTTGGATTGCAGATAGTTTTTCAGTTAATTTAACTAATATGTTGCAATTTCGAATTTCGCCAGTCGACAGACTGTTTCAACTAGCCCAGGAGCGTTCTCTTATCTCCGTGAACATTTCAATTCAGCAATTACCATCGCTGCTAGAACATTCTGAACATGCGTTCGTCCATATATTCTACAACTGATTGTATGAAGTTATTGTTCGCTATCTGTGCCCATTACGTTCAGTGAATCTCAAGTGAGAACTGAAAGGGCGTCGAGAGTATGGAATTGTTGAAATGGCGGAATAATGCCATCTGACTACTCTGTATATTGAGGGAAATATGTTTAGGGCAAAGTTGGTCGCGATTTAGTTGAATAATTCTTCTACTGAATGCGGGATATTCAATTCGAAGACACTTCTTTTCATGAACCTTTGAAGCATTTTTTAGAGCATCTCTAAACAGATTGTATATGAATGGAATAACTGTCAAACAGTGAATTCTATTCCATTGTTGAAAAAAATTATCACCATATTTTCCGAACCATTGACTTTCTTGGTTAATCTTTCATTTACTTTTCATTCACTATTTTGTTAATTAAGATTTTTAATAACTAAAGAAAAATTAAGTATTCAAAAAATGTAAAATATTTTTTTTTACGAAAGTTATATATTATTGCTGTTCTAACATCTGAAAATGGCAGTGATTACTACTGGTTACTATTTTTTGCCGTCATTAGTTTAAATCTTCTATTTTGGATGGAAGAGCATCGTCTGATCATGGTATTCTATATAAATAACATGGTCATACATTGAATCCTGCCATTTGATAGGATTTTGTATTTTTTATTTTGTATTGCAATTTAAACTGTTATAGATATTCCTATCAATAAAATCTATTATTATTATTATTATTATTTCCATAATGCTGTCCTGAAAAAACAGTGATTTTAAAAATTATTTATTTTTTCTTGAATACATTCTTTGATTGTTTATAATCGTTTTTTAATATTTCGATTGTTTAAATAATTAGGAAATTATTTCCTTCTTGTCTTAGAGCTTTATCTCTGTTACTTCCTGAGGGTACATAAATTAACATTATCAGTATTGATGAAGGTGATTGTCATTTGTTTTGGATAATTTTTCTCATAAGCAAATGCATAAAAATTGCACCGTGATAGAATTTGAAGGAGTGTTGTAATGAACAGTTCAGGCTTTACTAGTTTTTAGAATTGTAGACCTGTATATTTTGTTCAGATGTATTTAAATAAAATCCTCTTACTGAGATAAACATTTCTTGAGTTCACTTCTTAGGGTTGTAAGGCCGACGTATGTTTAGAGAAGATCTCGACGTTTCGCCAACACGAGTGGTTAGCATTTTCAAGAGATATTTTCAAAGTTTCTGGTTTCTTAAGTCGCTGTCAAATCCACCTTTCCGAATACTACTGAACTAAAACTTAAAAGTAAATCACAATCTCAAACATCATCAACTTCACGATACAACTTCAAATCACCGGCATACAAAAGAGTCTTTGATTTTAACGAATGAAAAAACTTAAGTGGTGCCAAATTGGATCCCTGTGGGAGTCCAGATGTTGAGATAAACTTGAACGATTTTACCTCCTGACTTGACAGCGACTTAAGAAACCAGAAACTTTGAAAATATCTCTTGAAAATGCTGGCGAAACGTCGAGATCTTCTCTAAACATACGTCGGCCTTACAACCCGAAGAACCACCATGTAAGTGACGATGGCCGCGAAAGCCTTTCACAATTTATTTCTTGAGTTCGTTTGGATTACGTATTGTTCTCATAGTTATTGAAATAAATGTTCAAACCACCCAGTCTGTGATTAATCCTATTCAGATAGTTCTCAAACAATTCCCAAAATACTTACAATCTCCTTATTTAAAGTTAGCCGTTCCACAATGAAGCAACAGGTTTGGTTCCGGCATTACTCCCATCTGCAAATAAAATAACAGTTAAAACATAAACACAACCAGAAAGATAAATCATTTTCATCAACCAAATTGTATTATTTAGAAACAGGATTTGGAATAAATTAATACAACGGAATACTGTTAGTAGTAATTCAGATATGAAAATTGAAAATGAAAACCTGAAATATAAAATTTTGACTAGCCAGGCTTTGAACCCAGGACCACTTAACTTAAGTAGAGTGCGATACGAACTGTCACAACAGTCTCATCCCTAGTAACTAAGGACCTATACACTGAGTTGAGCTTTCAGTTGGTGTCCGTGTATGACATTTTATTTATTAATTTATTTATTTATATATCTAACATGCAAATTGCCCAATGACAGGAGTATTTGACATAAAAGTGGTAATACGCTAAACATATAAGAGAATCAGTCAAAACATTCGAATTTTTTTCTAATGTTTTTAAGGACTCAAAAAAGATGGATACATTGACATTGCGATTTATTGTGAGATCCACACATATTCTAGAGAGGGCAATGATAGTGGTGTCGTGAATTGAATATATCCAAGTGAAATGTTGTATTTGTCATACAAGTAATGGACCTTTCCACAAGATATGAGAAAACACTGCAATGAGGAGGTATACACGCTAATATCACTCAAGATTTTTTATCTGACCCCTAGTTTCTATATAATCAGAAGAAAACTAATTCATCAAAACTAGACTTGGCAACGTTGTGAAAGTTGTGTACCATGGAGTCTAAAAGTCTCATAATCAAATATAATGTGTCGTATGACAGTTGTCATTTGATAGCAGAGGGTTCGATCGTCTCTGTCACGGAGCAAACCAATAAGAATCGTTTGTTCAACTCGTTTGCCTACATTAAAATTGGATACGAGTGGAGCAGTTCCATCAAATATCTAGCTGCTCACAAACAGGCCCTACGTGATTCCTTATTTGAGGTTGATGCGGTTTTTAAAGTTTTTGTTGTTTGTATTCTACAATTTTTTTAAATTCTTGTATCTGTATCCCTGCAGTAACTGTGAACATGTCGAAAAAGTGCTTGGAACCCAGTTGTCTGAACAGCAGTGAAAATTCTAATAAACAATTTTTTTTATGCACCTAAAGATGAAGCGCGTCGTAAAATGTGTTACGAAGCAGTGAATAAACCCTGTGTAAAAAGTGGAAATATATGTGAGGTATTGTGTTGTTTTCGTATTCAAAACAGAGTTCAAAGAAAGATTTAAAATTTTAGTCATTGCAAAAAAAAGACCTTGAACTATTAAAAAATTTCAGGTACTAGTAAAGATTCAGAAAAATATACTTGAAAACCCAAATTCAAAGAGATGAAAGTCACAATGAAACCCTAAATATTGCCTAATCTGATTTGATTTCACTCGATGAGTAATGAGCATGTTATTACGGTATGCAGTATTGCCATGCAATGCTCGTTTTTCATCAAAAAGAAGGTCTGTTCAGAAAATTTGAGATCTATGAATACAATAAAGATAGGTGTTAGAGATGAAGAATCTCCTTTACTATTGTTGCTAGACACGACTACTATAAAGACGTCTTGGACTATAGGCAGTTGTCAGCCACCAATATATTTGACGGATAGAAATGTCAATGTTGATCGTTCAGATTGTAAAGTTTACGTTCATTAAAACTCCGTTCATTCTCGTTTTCTCACGTACTGTTTCATTGCCCGAATACTCTGGTCAACAGGTTATGTGCCCAGGAATACCAGGAGCATAAGAAAGTCGTTGAATTTTGAAATTTGCAAAAATCTCCATCGTTTGTGTCATTGCTACTATTGAATATGAGTCTTTCAAGTATGTCTAGAATTGAACCTCTCAATACGGAAAATTATGATACATGGAAGATGCAGATGGAAGCTTTGCTGGTGAAAAACGACGCGTGGGTGTACGTCAGTGGTGATTGTCCGAAACCAAAGCTGTTGGTGAATGACGAGGAATCCAAAAAGGAGGTGGAAACATGGACGAAGAACGATAATAAAGCTAAGTCAGATATAATCCTATCGATTAGTCCCGCACAATTAAAGCAAATCAAGGGTTGTGGTTCTTCGCGCGATGTCTGGCAAAAATTGGAGAATATTTATCAATCCAAAGGACCTGCTAGAAAAGCTACACTTCTCAAACAGCTAACCCTGCAACGAATGTTGGAAACCGATGATGTTCGAGAACACATCAACAAATTTTTCGATGCAGTGGATAAATTGAACGAAATGGAAGTGGAAATAAACCCCGACTTGCTAGCTATTATGTTATTGTATAGTTTGCCGTCCAGCTTTGAAAATTTTCGATGTGCAATAGAGTCTAGGGATGAACTACCTACTCCAGAAATCCTTCGCATCAAAATTGTCGAAGAAAGTGACACTCGGAAAAATGATAAGCGAACTGGAATGCAAAATGCTATGTTTGCTAATAAGAACTATAACAAGTGGAGACACCAGAATAATTCAGTAGCTGAAAAACCTGGAACAAGTAAAAATTTGAATGGAAATGATATAAATACATTCAAGTTTCGTTGCCATCGATGTAGAAAGTTTGGTCACAAATCTTCGGAATGTAAACGTAGACGTGAAAATGTCCAATCTTCTGCTCAATGTGCCGAAAATGTTTCTTTATGTGTATCAGACGCTTTTCAAGTTAGTTTACCAGATTACAAACAGAAATGGTGTATAGACAGTGGTGCAACTTCGCATTTGTGCAATGAACTGCAAAAATTTTCCGATATTTGTCATACAAACGATGATAAACTCAATCTCGCAACAAATGTGTCAACGGAAATCATTGCAAAAGGAACAGTTTCATTTACTGCAGATGTTTTTGGTGAAACGAAAGACATTACTTTGAATAACACTTTGCATGTGCCAGAATTGCGGACGAATTTGTTGTCAGTTGGAAAAATTACCAAGAACGGTTTTGATGTTTTATTTCAAAAAGACAATGCGTTAGTTCTTGACACTGACGGAAATGTGAAAATTGTCGCAAATCGCATAGGTGACTTATATTATGTTTGTGAACAAGTCCCTAGTTCGAGTGAAATCATATCCAATTCAGCATTGATTTCACGAACCCCTTCAGAAACTCTTGCTATATGGCATCGTCGCCTTGGGCATTTGAATATCAAGGATATGCTGGAAGCCACAAGGAAAGGTTTTATAGAAGGTGTAGAACTAGAACAGACAGACGGAAAAATTGAGTGTGACGTTTGTTTGAAAGGAAAAATGACAAGAGCTCCTTTTCCGAAGAGAACTGAAAGAAAAACCGTATTATTGGAGCTGATTCACACGGATGTTTGTGGTCCCATGCGTGTTCAATCCAATGGCAAATCGAAGTATTATGTCACATTTATCGATGATCATTCGAGATGGTGCGAAGTACGATTCATTTCTTCAAAAAGCGATGTCATCAAAGTTACCAAAGAATTCTTCAAAATGGTCGAAAACCAAAAAGGAAATAAGATCAAATGTCTTCAGTCAGACAATGGGACAGAATATAATAATAAAAACTTTGACGAACTGCTGAAACAAAACGGTATCGTACGACGATTGACAGTACCCTATAACCCAGAACAGAACGGTATAGCCGAGAGGAAAAACAGAACACTTGTTGAAGCTGCACGTTGTCTTCTCATTCAGTCTGGCCTACCACCGTCATTCTGGGCTGAAGCAGTGAATACTGCAAACTATATACGAAATCGCTGTCCAACTAGGAGTCTTGATGGAAAAACACCATATGAAGTATGGACAGGTCGGAAGCCGAACGTTAGTTACTTTCGAGAATTTGGTTGTTCAGTATATATCCTCAACAGGAAACAAGGTAAAGACAAATTCGATGAAAGGGGCAAGGAAGGCAGATTTTTGGGCTACTCGGAACAAACAAAAGGCTATCGAGTTTGGATACCAAGTGAGCAAAGAGTGGAAATCACTAGAGACATTAAATTCTTGGATAAATCGGAAATTTCAATCAATGAATATTCTGAATTTCTCCCAGATGGTTTGTTAAATTATTCAGAAGGCGAGAAATATTTGGAACCTCTAACTTCAGAAATCGAAATAAAACCTCTCGTAGATATTAGCAATGTGGAAATCGAACGCACAGAGAGAGAATTCGAGGAGCATGCCACTGAGGAGAATATATCTGAAATTGAGAATATTCCTGAAGAATTACCCACAGAAATACCCGATGAATTATCTACAGAATTTATTGAAACTAGACTAGGACCCGGGAGACCGAAAATTATCAGGACCGGTTCAAGGGGAAGACCTAGGAAAGAATACCACCAGTTGCCTCCAGTTACCATGAACATTGAGGAACCAGAGGAAGTTTTTATTGCCGAAGTACCGATGATACAGGCGATACGCGGATCTGAAGCCAACCAATGGTACAGTGCTATGGGGGAAGAAATCAAGTCAATTTTGAAAAATGATACCTGGACACTTACGAATCGTCCTGAAAACAATGATATCATAGGAAGTCGAATTGTCTTGAGGAACAAGTACAAAGCTGATGGTACTCTCGACCGAAGAAAAGCACGTCTAGTGGCTCAAGGTTTCAGCCAACAACCAGGAGTTCATTTCAACCAGACTTTTGCGCCGGTTGCCCGTTTGAAATCTATACGACTTGTTGTAGCTTTAGCAGCTCGCTATGGAATGCACATTCATCAACTTGACGTTACGTGCGCGTATTTGAATGGTGAGCTTCAGGAACAGATATTTATGGAACCACCCAAACAACTTAACGAAATTCTGAAAAGGATTACGGAAAACGAAACAGATGAAGCTGAAATCCGAACAAAAGCAAAAATTATGTTGAAAGGTCTACAGGGCGGAAATAAAGTTTGTCTTCTGAGAAAATCTTTATATGGATTACGCCAAGCCGGAAGGAGCTGGTACGAGAAATTGGACAGGGTTCTGAAATCTATTGGAGCAGTACCTACGAATGCTGATCCATGTGTGTATCGTTTATACAATGGAGAAAATGTAGCATTGATTACCATTTATGTAGACGACATTTTGATTGCTTGTCGAAATCATGAAGTAATATCCGATGTGAAAAACCAACTTTCCAAGATATTCGAACTTAAAGATATTGGAAAAGTAGGTTACTGTATTGGAATTGAATTTTCACGGGAAGGTAACAAAATAGCTCTACATCAGAAGGGCTATATAACTGATTTAATACATCGTTTTGGAATGTCAGATTCAAAACCAGTTAGTACGCCGATGGATTCAAATGTTAAGCTGATGAAAAATCCAAAATCTCATACTGATGAAGAACTGAAGGTACCGTATCGAGAGTTGGTTGGCGCTTTAACATACTTGGCCGTAACTACAAGGCCTGATATCAGTTTTGCTTCCAGCTGTTTAGGCCAATTCAATAACTGTTTCGATATAACCCACTGGACTGCTGCGAAACGTGTACTACGTTACCTGAAAGGCAGTATAAATTTGGGAATCATCTATAAACCGGACTATGAACCATTGAAAGGATTTGTCGATGCCGATTGGGGAAACAATCTTGACGATAGACGTTCCTATACCGGATATTCGTTCATTTTCGCTGGAGGACCTATATCTTGGGATTCGAAGAAACAGCGAACTGTCGCACTTTCAACGACCGAAGCCGAGTATATGGGATTGACAGAAGCTGCCAAAGAAGCCATATACTTACGAAGATTTTTGTGCGAGTTAGACTTCAAAGACTTGGAGAATGTCACAGTTTACAACGACAATCGTAGTGCTATGATGCTTGCAGAAAATCCCACTTTCCATGCAAGGAGCAAGCATATAGATATACGACACCATTTTATTCGTGAAGCACTCAGAGAAAAAGAAATTCGATTGCTTCATACTTCTACTGATCAAATGGTCGCTGATATAATGACGAAAAGTTTGCCTCGACCAAAACACAATATTTGCGTAGAAATGTTAGGCCTGGGAGTCTCGATGAAAATGATGCCGCCGTGTCTCGAGGGGAAGTGTTAGAGATGAAGAATCTCCTTTACTATTGTTGCTAGACACGACTACTATAAAGACGTCTTGGACTATAGGCAGTTGTCAGCCACCAATATATTTGACGGATAGAAATGTCAATGTTGATCGTTCAGATTGTAAAGTTTACGTTCATTAAAACTCCGTTCATTCTCGTTTTCTCACGTACTGTTTCATTGCCCGAATACTCTGGTCAACAATAGGTAATATGTGTTTTTTTTCTATGAGTTGATCAAATGACAAAGTTTTATTCATTTCTCAATGGCTTGTATCAAGCTAGAAGCTATATTTTTAAGGGGAACGGTATTGCCTATTTCGGAACGTGGATTATGGTGGGGGGTGTTTCCGATGAACGTGACGTCAGCGGCACACTTTCGAATGTGATATTTTTTTTAAATGAATTTGACGTTTCAGACTAGAAACTATCGATTCAAACGAGTTTTGCAATTCATTTTTCGTAATTGTGAAGGTCCATTCTTGTAACATTAAAGTCAATAGGTAGATGACAACAGAGCTTTTGTAGAAAAACAAGATTTACGATCTCTTTCTGGTTTACTATGTTTTCTCAAGGAATTCATTTTGAATTCATCTAATGACAAATCCTAATTATACCCCTCTCAGGATAGCTACTATGTTTTTCGAAAAAAGCAAATTCAACAAATTCTTCCTGATCTGCTTCCAATGCATTTACGTGTTCAGTATAGTGAGGATTCCATATATATTCCAACTTACTTCTGCCCATTGAGTAGAAAACATTACGTATAAATAGTGCATCAAAAGATTGGAATTCCTTACGGTTTCTAATAAGGAAACCTAAATTGCAATTGGCATGGCAGATAATTGTGTTGATATGGTTTACAAAAGTGAGCTTTTCGTCGAACATAACACCTGAATCTATGCATTCTGAGAACCGTAATAGCTGTTGATTGGCCACCTAATACTCAAATATCAGGGAACATTTTTTCCAGAAAAATCATTACTTTACACTTGGTGGGATTCAATTATTGATAATTACTAAATATTCTGGTAAAAGTCAATAACAATTTCGAACATCATCAATTCCTCGATACAACTTCAAATCATTGGCATACAACAGAGTTTTTGATTTTAACGAATAAAAGCAACTCAAGTGTCCCAAATTCCCTGCGGGACTCCCGATGTTGAGTTAAACTTGAACGATTTGACTTCCTCATATTCCACAAAAAATTGTCTGTTGATTGAAAACGATTTTGTTGGAAATTTCCCCCTCTTTAAGTACGGAACTTTTTTAAAAATTTCATAAACATCAATAGTTTTTGTGTTATTAACAAAAAACTAAATACCTTTTTTGTACTGTTATTTTGTTATTAACAATTGCAATTTTTTACGTGCAGTAAAATTCTAAGAAACCATTTTTCTGATCATTCCGAATCTAATGAGCTAGCGCTTCTTATTTTCAGGAGCTTTATGTCCATTTTTCACGTTTTTCAACTTGTTGATCTGATCAATAGGGTTAGAAGTGAGTTTTTGGTTCCACTCACAATGATGAATTGAAAAATGTATTTTTGCAAAGCACAGCACAACACGTGAGTAATAAATAGTTAAAGAAAGAGTACGTTACAATAATATCTTTACTCCAAGTTTCTGACATGTATTCATATCATCGATTTCATTGAACACATATTTGACACATACCTCAACGTATTATCGCACCAAATTTCTATGCGTCATATTTATATTCCTGGTGGTAAACCAAAATGTAAAGCATCAATATCAATTATTGCTTTAGCAAACGCAATCAAAATACATAAATCATCATTAGAGTACCTGATGACTACACGGTGAATGTTCAATTTTCTCCAAACATTTATCGACATTTCCATTCATCATGAACCACGCATGCCAATAAATCTCTTGGTGGAAATAATCTAAATCGCATTTGTCACACTCCAATTTGCAGCAGAGTTTTTATTTCCACTCGCGGGAATGAATCTGCCTACCTTTTCCTCGAGAATTTTCAGCAGCGGAATTTTATTTTAAACTGTACAAATCTTTCTTTAAGTTTCTCTCGTCTCACTTGGAAGTTTCTGGAGCCGCAAGCAGGATTGAAAGAAGTATAAAAAAGAAAAGTAAATTTGCTAGTTTGCACCTAGTATGGTTCGTTGAGTTAATTTGAAAAACCAACACAAAGCAGGATGTTCCAGGCAAATTTACGTATTTAATTATAGATCAGAGCTTTCGGAAATTTCCTAGAGCGTTAAATAAAAATAAGCAACAGAGTCATAACAGTAGGATAAATTGACATTTAATTTCTGTAAGTGAAAAATCAGAAAGCACCTTCCATTATATAAAATTCCTAGGATTTTTTTTCCAAATTATCCTATTTCATTCAATATCTACAATAAAAGGAAAAACTGAGGGGTCAACCGCTTGGGAATTTTGGTGACAAGCCTTGGGTATTAGTGGTATTACTTAGGTATTAGTGGGGAATTAGAAGAAAATTATAGCTATTAGTCATGAATCAGGTATACTACTTGAAAATTATTTGGTACTACTCGGGAGTTAGTCAAAAATCAATGGGCATTGTGGAATAAAAAAAAACAAGTCTTCAAAATATTACTTTACAAAAAAACCGAAAATTCGGATTTATATTGCTTTTATTCTTTGGGTATTAGAGAAATATCAGTGGCATTTGTTCGGAGTTTTACTTCGCATTTACTTGGGTATCAAAGGAATTACTTGGGATTTTTGGGAGTTAGTGTACAATTTCCTCAGCGGTTTCCTTCTCGGGAAAACATCATCAAGCATGAGCCATGCAGAAGACCTGTATTCGCTCAGATACCCTCTACGAATTTTCAAATATATGAATCCATTATTTAGTCACAAACTATTAAAATCATTTTTAACAATATACAAAATTTTGAAAAACCAGATTTGTATATATTAACAAACAAACATATGTAACCTAACGAACCAAAAACTGAAAATATATGAAGAAGAATGTTGATAAAATATATTTGTATCGGTCAATAGGTGCATCTTGAGTCTTACTTTGAAAATATTCAAACTAGCAGAACTTCTCTCATGAATTGGAATACCTACTATTGTACATGGTTTCACCTTTAACAAAAATGAAAAAACGGTGCAAAACCCAAACGAGATAGAGTAAAATATCTGGCTAAACCGGTAGAAATGTTGACGTGTGGCTCCGTGAACACGTCTGTATCCACAATGTATAATAATAATAATAATAATAATAATAAATGCTTTTATTGAACGGTACAGCAATGAGCGTATGTCCTAACAAAAGGCAGGATTCAATTCCTGCACATGATTACTCATGGCAGGGATTGCTCTTCCATCCAATCAGTATGAACATCTGGAGGAATCAAAACACAAGATCAGTAGAGATATTCTCAAAATCCCACACACGTGTGATAAAGCCGTGGAAGTCGTGGAAATTGTTGAATCGATTAAAAACCCGAAATATAGAACAACGAGCAACTCGATTTGTGTGGGTCTCCACTCCTAAATTCATAAGTTTGACAATCCTGGTAATTTCTATAATCTCGTGTTAAATTCATTTGGTTGGCTCAATTACCTCTCCATCCTGCTTACATGCAAACTCACTATACAGGGCAATTCAAATTCGACCCTGACCATTGGGATCTCCTAAACTACAGGAGATACGTCGAAGCTTAAATTGGGGCAAAGTTGCGTATTCTGGTGCTTAACAAAATACTGTTTTGAAACTTGGAAAATTCCGAGTATTTCCGGAAATATCGGGAAAAAACTGAAAATCGGAATTTTCTTTTTTATTTTTTTCTATCGATATTTGACAACATAGCTCAAAACCAAAAGTACATTTTCATTGATACTTTTTTCAGCTACACGTTTTCATGTTCAGATTTACTATCCGACGTTTCGTTTTTTTTTCTGTTATGGGCACCATATTGTTTTTTATACAGAAAAATAGTGATTCCCATTCTGATTTCATTGATGTATAATTTGTTATGATTTGCACTTCTGAAACTACAGATATTAAAAAAAAAACAGCTTCATCTGAGATGGTAATGACTCCATCGAAAAATTTTGTTTAATAAACACTAGTTGTCAGAACTCATTAAACATCATAAGTTTGCATAGATTTATGTAGATGGATGTAGATCAGTAGTGACAAAATGTATAAAGAAGTGATGAGAATAGGACCATAACTGTCAATCGGTAGTATCCATATAGAAATAGTTGAGAAATTTGAATATTTAGGGCTGTTGGTTGATCGTCAACTATACTTCACTGACCATGTAAAAAATTTAAAAATAGTTGCATTCAAAATTCATTACCATATCATTTGAGTATATATACTGGAAACAGTAAAGGACCCAGAGCACTACCTTGTGGTACTCCTATAGTATTATCGAGCGTGTCAGATCTAACATGGTTGAGTCGTAACTTTTGCTTTCCATTGTCCAAATAGTCTGCAATCCATTATACTGCTGTTTCTACAATTCCAACAGATTAAAATTTCTTCAATAATCTTGTTTTGTCAATAGTCTCGAAAGCCCTTTGCAAATCAAGGAAAATGGCCCCTGTCATTAGATTTTTTTCAAAAGTGTTCTTTCAATCGTGGAGCACACATTGCAAAGTAGTTGAACACATGAAATGGCCTTATCCCATTCCAAGTGATCCACAATTCAATTTTAGACTCTTTTTTTGTAGGTCTTTTCCTATAACTGATATCATATCTATTGGTTTCAACTCACATGCTCTATTCGTACTTGCAACTTTTGGTATTGGAATAGTTGTTGCAATTTTTATTTATTTAGGTACTTTATTAATTTCGAAAGAATGATTATTTATGATATTGAAAAGTGGTTTGGAGATAGTTGAGAAGTTTAACAATTTTGTGGATATTTCGTTCATACTATTTTTATTTGTTTGAAAGTGGTTGACAATGTTCCACTTTGAGTAAGGTTATTCTGGACTTTCATTGTCTAAAAAAGAACAAAGAAAAATTCAATTCTCTGCAATTTTCAATCACGACGTTTCAACTGTTAAAATCTACAGTAGTTATCAATTGTATAATGCGACAATCTCAAGGATACTTCTTATACATGCTGTGGATAATTTTGTGTCATTAGCCTAGGGGTAGTTTGGCGGTATTCAGGTAAGCTTGTTAATTACAGTGCCAGGTCCCTCCGATACAGCATTGTTAATTCTTATCGCAATTTCAATTGATCCATGCCACTAATTGAGGGTTTCCACACATTACGGATTTCTATGCTAGCTTGACTAAAGACTTTGTTGTTCATAATATATGCACTGTCTTTAAACTTCCTTCTATACCAGCCCTCTTCTTTATGGATGACTTCGGCTTCAGTCCATTTTATGTTGTGTTTGGTCGTCAGGAATAGCGGATCATGTTTGGACTCTACTCTCTAAGCTAAACGTCATCAAGATTCACTATTATATTTCCGTGATTACTAATCCTAGGTAAATCCTTTACTTGTATAGTGGTTTCACAATTTGACAACACTAAATAAATTGATGTCAGGTTTCTAAAGTCTTTAACTTTATATTCAAAACCAATATCCTCTATCACAGCCATCAATCTCCAAGGAATGAATACTTTTGTGTTGGTTTGACTTGGTACTTGATTCAGTTTTCTCTATGGTCAATAATTTTTTTCTATTGAACGAATAAACATTAACTGAGAACTCACCATCACGCTGATTGTCACCCATATTCACAGAAATAATAGTTCAGTGTCCCTCAGAAGGTACTTTCGATCAATCTCTTGAAGAACTGAATGAGTACCCGACAAACTTATACGAACTAACCCAAGAACATCAAGACCGCACAAGAAAGACAAAAGACAATTGTCTGATTCAATTAAAATAATCATTGACAAATATTTGTCGAAAGCATACTTCGTATTTATTCTGCGACCACATTGTAAGAAATCGTCATCGTATTTGATGATCTACTTAGTAGCTACATTCAAACTAATACTACATTATTCATATTCAACGTGGATATAGGAAGCGATAATTGTCAAATATCAGAATACATCAAAACATTTTTTGAAATAATTATTCAGCAATAAATTAAAAGTAACTTTTCTAACGATCCTCAGAGTATCTCAATACCAGGGGGGTCAAATGAATTAATTTTTACCAGATATCTACCATACTTTCCTATGGTTCTTAGAGATTATTTTTCAACTTAGACCTTGTTCTTTCCGTCAACCGCTTGTATCCTCACGAAAATCACTCAGAACTCTATTCAGGATAACTATTGTGTTAGCTAGGGATGACGAGGGCCTTACCTTTTAACGTGCGATCCCAAGCAATATAACAATATATCAGAAAATAAATCGCAAGTAGTCGTGGTGTTCACTGAGTTCAATGAACCATTTGGACAGTCTCATCATGTTATTCTCTCAGGAAAGGTGAGCAGATATGAGATGTCAAGATTTTTTTGAATTGATTAGAAAACCACCAGTAACTTCAGGACAATTCTGGAGTGCCACAAGGCTCGCAACTGGGACCCTCCTCTGTATGATCTTTATTAATGACTTACCCTTTAATCTCGAATTTTCAGAATGTCTACTTTTTGCTCGTGGTTTGAAGCTTTTTAAAACAGATACTGTATAGGACTACAGAAATCGATTGATAGCATTTCGGAGTTGGTTCAAAATATTTTAATTCAGAAAAATATTCTGTACTTTCTACAACTCGTTTTGAAGAACCAATCAGTTGGTATGGTTGGGTTATGGAAGAGAAAACAGCAATCAAAGTTCTTAGGGAAATCTACAACGCACAGTTCTTCTTTTCCAGACATTAATAAAAAATGTGAAATCTCTCGATTAGAGTTCAGGACCTGTAATCAGACAGAAGTCATATTTTCCCAATCTAAATGTGACCAAGACACTATTATTTCATAGTATTTGTTTCTATTATTTGGTTTTGAGAATTTCAAACACGTTTAGCCGAAAAGGAAAAAATACAGAATCCATTTTTTTTTAAATTCGGTAAAGCTTCTGCAATTATGGTTTACAATTCGTATTTGTGGTGTATAAATGAATAAATAAAATAAGCTCTACTCCTCAACAAAAGTTTAAATCTTCTTTTTTAAAAATTTCTGTGAAGGTTGAAGGTGAAAACTATGAATAATTTTGGATTTTTATCTACCATACTGATGGCACTGATATAATCAAATTGAAATGAGATGCGAGGATGATTATCAAAATAATCGTGATCTATATTGATGATTTTTTTTTCGGAATCTCCTCTGTTGAAATGACTATGATTGTGTTGATTGAGAAACTGGGAGATAGATGAAATGAAAGTCAACATCTTTAGTTATGAGTAACTATTATCAAAAATCTAACCTTTTGTGAAATTCTCACGGTACTAAAGAAAAACTACGTAAAAACGTTTATTTCATATTAGCTAACAAATTACAGAAAACATTGAATCATCCACTTCAATGTAATTCCAATGCCTTTGTAAACAAATATAAATAAGCTATTAGTCATACGTATTTGAAGTAGCCATTCAACGATACAAGGTGACAATTTAAAATGGTAACAAACGTTTATATCTTAAAAATTTTAACTAGAGTCTATTCATTTGTTGATAATGTTAGTAGGTGGACATGTAATTTCTTTGAGTGTCTCTGCCTTTATATTATCGATGCCAGGATATTTTCCATTTTTTAGTTGATGTGTGGCCTAAAAAATTCGGTCTGTTATGCTAGACTGATTTCAATTGAGTTACTTATAGTTTTTTGCTTTATTGTTTTTGGATCATCTTTAATAATTTTATTTTCCAAACTTTTTCCCATGATGAAGGTGTTATTGAAAATGTTAGCTTTTTTATTGTCATCAGTGGTAATGTTTTTATCGTCCCTTCTTCGATATATATCATTAGTTTTGCATGCACCAAACATTTCATTGATATTCTTCCATAAATTTCTTTCATCATTTTCATTCATGCGTCATTTATTCTAATTTTTTCAAATCTTTTCAAGAGAGTTCTGATATTTTTTGTATTCACGTTGTACTTCTTCATTTTGTGGATGTTTTATTAATTCATTGTACATGTGATTTCTTCAACAAACAAACTGAATTTGGTTACTCACTTTTATTGTTTACTTCCATTCCTTATATACACGATAAATTCAGCCAAAATCCTGGAAGTTCTCTCATTCATAGAATCCAGGAAATAGCACAAGGGTTTTAATTTCGTACCTGCCTTTCAAGAAGAATACTCGAAATCATCCTTTGTCTTGATTAAAACGCAAAGTTGCGAGATTGGATGGAATCAGTTCAGAAGTTCAAGGCGCAATCATTACATTCATCATAATTTCTGAAAATTTTCAATTACGCGCATCTTCAATACCTTTTCATTCGACTCCATAGATTAGAACTTCCGAATGGTTTTCAGTGCATTTGTGGATGAGATTCTCATAAAACTTTCCCATTTGAGCAGCTGTGAATCTTCCGTAAACTTACTGTTTATAGATTGTAATCAATTAATTAGAATTCGGATTTGATTAGTGACTCAATTTCACTGAAATTTGCGCAGAGCTACGAGGGTTATTCAATATAATGTTCCCCGGCTCTACTTGATGATATAATGCAATGTAAATTTCAATTAAAAAAATAATCTTTCGATCATAGCGAAATATTTCGGAAGCTTTCTAGATAAAAATGGTTTAATGAGAGAGACCAGCTTCCAGATATTGAATAGATTAGTAAAACAAAAGTGTATGGCGAGTAGCGATACGTTGTAAAATAAAATAACCATAGCGAGTTTGAGCAAGATGATCCTCAACAACAAATCTTCTGAGATTCACTCATTGCATCTAACAGTTTGCAAAATGTGAAAAATTAAGAAAGTCTGGACTCCTTAGGCGACAACAGAAATAGCATGAGAAAAATTAGAAAAAATCTGGTCCTACTGTACATTCCATGGAACATAATGCTTCATGAGGAGAATAGAAATAAGGAGTTTGTCATACGTTTGTGATATATTCTAGTGTGAGCGAAGTCGAACACGGGAAGTCATGTGAGCAAGGAAACAGCTATTTATGTAACAAGTTGCAAAGAGAGTGGTTTGAGACAAGGCACGCAAAATCGTCCAACGAGTTGACCTAAAACACATCGATTTCGCAACGAATTTCATACAATATTTTTTGTGAAAGGGAAGAATTTGTTATATTTATGCTTTTATTTGTGTTTTAAGTACTTTGAAAGGTGGATAGGCACTGTTTATACATTGTTTGATGTATAGGTTCTGTCAAATTCGAACGTCGTGCGTCGTCGTATTTCCTACGAAGTTTTGCGAAATATCACACAAAAATTAATGACAATGATATTGAACAAAATTTGAACGAACTTTGGATATTGAACAAACTGCCTAAAAAATCGAAGAACATGATATATGAAAAGAATTTTGAAAACTGGGCCAAAGAAAAACATATTGACTGTGTAGAGTGAATATTCGATGCTCTGCAACATGATTTACCTGATCAAAATAATATAAATATTAGCAAATTAACAACCATAATTGCATTTTAGAATGGAAAACGTTCGGATATCATCCAAAGATTTTTTAAACATTCACAAAGCTGTAAATTTAACGTTTTATGAAACAAACCGATGATACAGAATTCCTGTAGATCCCAATTAAAGATTGTCAGTCATTTATTACTGTCAAAATTCTGAACACAAAAACTCATGTATCAGGAATGTTAACGATTAGTGAGGGATCAATAAATGGAACCAATTATTTATTTGTGTGTGTTCCAATTCTTCACAATAAGTCAGACATTAATAATCATTTCCATGGCTTACTTGAATACAGATATCCTCAGCATCTTTAACACTATTTACGGTAATCTTATATTGAATATATTATATAATTCGGACTTTAAGAGGATGGGGCTAAGAACTGAGCCCTATGGGAGTCCGTTGTGAACTGATCTTGGACCCATGTAAGTCGATATACTAAAAATACCTTCGAATGGGGTAGACAATTTAGTGAATCCAACTACGATAAATTTTACGAAATTTGACCACATTCAATGTTACTATTACCTGCTGATTGATCGTTCAATCAGACATTTTCTAAATAAAAAAACAAATAAAACATGTGGTTAACGAAAGAAATTCTGTCTGTCGTGGCATTTCAAATCGCTCTCATTGCCAAACTGTTGAAGATTTCGCTTTGAGATTTGAATTATCTCAATAACTAGGGGAAAAAATTTGTCAGATTTTTTTCAATCAGAAAATCCTGAAAAATTTTATGGGAATTTTCCGTTTTCCTTTTCTACTCGCTACATGTTCAGCAACTGATTCATTCCGAATCCTTCGAAGATATACTTCACTATGTCCTTCAGAAGTGAATGGTTTTTGAGAAAAAAATGTCAACAGGATTTTTCCGGCGATTTTCCGAGAAATATCGATTAAAAAAATATTCCGAACCGTTCATTTAACTTTAATTTGAGAAAATGCGACAGATAGAGCTCAAATAGACGAGCAAATCCTACAAACAGTACTTTTCACTAAAATTATCGGAAAACGGAGAAAACTTGAAAGATGTAAAAATCGAAATTTGCATTATGGGAAACTAGGAAATATCTCGGAAACGGTTGATATTTTTACAATTTACCAAGATATCATTTTTGACCGTTTTCAGAAAATCTACAATTTTTTTTCCAAATTTTTCCCGTTAACTCAATAGGATATATTTTAAAAAAAATTGAAAATCTAGATATTGACCGTACTAATGAAAATTTTGAAATTGGTTCGTATACGTTTTTACAAGCCACATCGATATTTCCAAACCATCTTTCTCCATCTCGAATGAAAAGTGGAAAAGTGTTGAAAAAATAAAAAATAAACTATAGAATTTGCACTTTTTCTCTAAAATCGATATTGAAAAATTTCACATATGTAGTTTCATATTCCTTGAACGGGTCTACAAAAAGTAACGATGAAGTTTCTTCATTACTCCAAAAACAAATGACGTGACAGTCGCTAAACCATTTACCCCCCCTCCTTCCATTTCACCCCCCAATTTTTCTTATTATTCACTCGTTCTCCAAAATTTACCGGGTCTTTCGCGACCATATTTTAAAAATAGTTTTATTTTCCTCATAAACGTTACAAAAAGTTACCCTGATATTTTTTCATGTTTTGGAAAATATACCTATTTCGATCGCCTTCTGGAAACCTACAGAAAATTTAAGTGAATTTTTGCCGTAAAATCAATAGCCTGGGAAATATTTTAAAGAAACGAAAAATTATGGACTTTTTTAAAATACCAAAAAATCGAAAAGAAAAACATGACATCAAAAAAATTTGTGTAAACAGTTTTATTGTCCTTGAACAGATTTATAAAAAGTTCCTATGAAATTTTTTCACATCATAAAAAACCTATTTTTGTGTGTTTTTTTTAATATTGGTGTTTTCAGTTCAAGTTAGGTTGGTGAGGGTAGATTTAGTAATAATTTTATGACTGCTAACGATTAAAAAAAAAAACATTTATCCGAAGTTAATGCTTGAAAAAAGGTGTTTAGGGACCACGTAGAATAGATAAAGGTCAAAATCGGTACTTTGGACACATTCATAAAATTGAAAATTTTTCCATATCGTTTTATGGAACTAGAAAAGAGATTGTTTCCCAATGACTTTATCGAGGGATCAATTCATTTCTCTATGTTGGTGGTGTAATTGATCATTACGAAAACAATGGTACAGGTTTCATCCTCCAAATTGTCTCTGTAAGGAAATCACTCATGGCGTTCGGTTAAATGCATATTTTCGATAGAAACCTAACGGTTAAAACCCCATCGCTCTAGCTCTTTCCGTTTTCGAGACAGACATTTTTTGATCCTTCGTGCAGGATTTTGTTCCTACCAGTCGGATTGTTTGAAAAATTGAACACAAGTGGCTGGAGGGAGAGAGAAGACGAGGGGTATGAAGGTAACGGTTATATGCAGTTTCCTGAAAGAATCCCATCCGTGAAAACCTCATTTCTCTAGCTCTCCTGCTATTCAAACAAACAGGAACGTATCCCCAAAGAGGGATCGATTATTCAATCCTTCTGAATAGATTCGATGTAATTTCTTTGCACACTCGTCGTATCTTTGTTACAATATCATTTCTCTACAATTTACTGCACAATAGTATTTCCTGTGCCTCACTTTTACAAAAAATTAACTTTCATATTCCTCGCCTTAATTCTAGAAGTGAGACGACCTTTTATTGTGAAAATATTCGAACAAATGTTATGCGCAGGGCACCAGTGTCGTTAATATGTTCTAATTATAATTTGGTCTGTGATATATGTGATATCAATGTGAGCCCTCTCAAATATATTTTGGAATGTATAATCAATAGATCGTAAACTTCTCATATTTCTTATTTCAGTTTTTTTAAGCAGTGTCGTTCAATATATAATCAATTATTTATTTACATGCACGTATATACATATATTTATATTTGTCGTTTTGTAATTCGTTATGTTAAATATTACCTTCTAGCATTTCCTGTAATTGGGTGTACACCTGTTGGAAATAAAGAGCTATCTATCTATCTAACTATCTATCTCACCGTTCACGACATATAATGTTTAAAAACTTGTTTCAACTGTGACTGCCGTTAGTCTGGTTTTGATGTCTATACACATTTTTTATGCATATTTATTTTTCCAGAATATTCACTGATTCATCATGTATCCTCATGTATATGTGTATGAGCCGTGGTAGTGAGCTGGTAGAACGTTCGCCTTTCAAGCGTAAGGTCGTGGGTTCGATTCCCAGCTTGGTCACCGGTCTCGTGCATGGCATCACACGTTCAGAAGTGAGGGCTGCGTTTTCTCTAGCTCGCACAAGTCTTCTGAGGGTAGGGGTGCAATCGGTTGACAAAAAAAAAAAAAAATGTACAATATTTTCATTTCATTAGCTGACTTACTCTACAGTTCATCAATGAGAATTCATTATTTCTTCTGATGATAAAGTATACAAGCACCCTTTCTAGCAACACCTGCTCTTAAGAGCCACCATCACCAAAAAGTCGAATTTCTTCCTCATCCCTTCCAGCTCAGGTTTGTTGGCATACTTATCAAGAGTGGGGGTGGAGATAATGAACTCGATGAACATTGGCAACACAGCACCTGTCCATTCTCGATTACAGCGCCAATCAGGTATAAATTTTTCGATCGTAGAATCCGTTTTTTGCAAAAACCATTGATTTCAAGAAAGAGATAATTTTTGTATGGGCTCAGTGGTCTCATAAGAATTCCGGAAACTCTCAATTTTTTCAATTCATCATTTTATTTAATTTTTTTTTCTTAAAAATTATCATAACCAAAAATCACTGAGGTTCCGTAATTTACACAAAAACATTGAGTAATGCAAAAAAATTAAAAAAAGTTCAAACAAAAACTGTGGGCTTAAAACGAATTTCCGTTTTACCAAGGTAGTGTTTGCTCTCAACAGTTTATCAAAAATCAGAACACAAAGAAAGTATAACTATTACTATACACTCGATGAGCGTCAAATTGTTCCATTTTAGTATAATTTTCCAACTCGATTTATATGAAAATGAACACCATGAGTCCGCCATCTCAAATGATACGTTAAACAAGGCATCATCATAGCAGCGCTAAATAATCCCATTATCTCCAGACAACGACTCTATCTTGGAATCTTCATGTTCATTTCATGGCTTCCAACTGAATAATTTTCCGCCATTTGGGTTTTCGAGTGCGTAAAACGAACGATGCGTATATATCTCAACAAACGGGCACGAGATATTCTGTCTACCCACGAGCCGGAGTCTTCTAATTATTTTCTTTGCGTTTGTAGTAAGTACACTCAAGGCAAGATCCGAACTTTGATATGCAGATCTCATCTCGTATAGGAATCGCTTGAAGTTACTTCGTGGGCGGAGTTTATTTGAATTTTGGTCAGGAACATTGCCTTTGAGAGAGTTGGTCTCTGATGCACTTATTGATGATGGTGTTCCATAGACTTATACTTCTGAATATCTCGCACCATTTTTCAATTCGAAATCAGTAGCGACAAAGCTTGATTTTCACCTTGAAAAAGTCTTATCCACAGTCGTGCGGAAAAGTGTAACTGTACGCACGCTAAAATGCGAAAAATCACTACTTTCCGCACGCTAGCAGGAAATAGTAGTATTCCTACGACCACATAGGAAAGTAACACAAATCGCACTCTCTACTCCCATGGAGAGTGACCTTTATTCTAACGCGTGCGGAAAGTAGTTTCCGCTCTAGTGCGGAAAGAGACTTTCCGCACGGCTGTCAATAAGCCGTCAAACCCGTGAATCCTGTAAGATTTACAGATGTAATTATACAACGACCTCTTAGGAAGTTGTATTTCCTACCGTCTTCCTAGACGGACATCAACTTTTTTATTTTACGTCTTAGATCCATAGTTACTTCTAGGAAAATGATCCACGTCGAAAATTTTTTTTGTTTTGAAAATTCTGTCTGTCGGTCTGTCTGTCCGTCTGTCTGTCGTGGCATTTCAAAACGCTCGCATTTCCATACCTTTGAAGATATCGCTTTGAAATTTGAACCATATCAATAACTCGAGGACAATATTTCTCAAATTTTCTTTTTTTTGCGATAGGAAAATCAGGAAAATTTTTACGGCGTTTTTCCGGCTTTACATAGTTTCCTCGATAGCGATTCAGGAATTGATTTTTTTTTGCTCCATATTTTTTGAATTCATATGCTTTTTTGTCCTACAGAAGGGTATAGTTTTTGAGAGGGATCGGAAAATAATTACGCCTTTTCGGGCGATTTTCCGAAAAGTGAAAACCTCAAAAATACGTCGAACCAATGATTAAAACTGAATTTTGAAAACTGCGATAGGTAGAGCTCATATAGAGGAACAAAATATATGCGGACCATTTTTCACCAAATTGATCGGAAAACCGGGAAAACTCGAGAAAACTGAAAATAAAAATTTGAATTTTAGAAAATACGAAATATCTCGAAAACGGTCGATATTTTCCCAATTTATCAGGAGGACTTTTTCGACCGCCTTCAGAAAATCACTCACCCCCCCTTCGAATTTTCGATTTTCGATTTGGTAATATTTTCTTTCCCCCCCTTCTCCTTCGAATTTTTCTGGGCGCTAAGCGACCGGAATTTTGAATATTTACTCCCGCCCCTTCCTTAGAATAGTCCCAGGCGCGAAGCGCCTGGATTTTTGAATATTTACTTCCCCCTCCCTCCTTCGAATTTTGCCAGGCGCGAAGAGCCCGGAGTTTTTCGTATCTTCCGCCCCGTTGCCCCCATCCACCAAATTTTTCATATCTTGAAGATAAAATTGCGATTTGGAAAAATTTGGGTCATGAAAACGCGTATTTTTGTGGGAAATAATTCAAAGTCTGTATTTAAAACGCGTATTTTCGTGGGAAATTATGCAAGAGAGTCATGTATTGAAAACGCGTATTTTTGTGGGAAATTAATCAAGACAGTTATGTGTTGAAAACGCGTATTTTTGTGGGAAATTATTCAAGACAGTCTGTATTGAAAACGCGTTTTTTCGAGGGAAATTATTCAAGATAGCTATGTATTGAAAACGCGTATTTTTGTGGGAAATTAATCAAGACAGCCATGTGTTGAAAACGCGTATTTTTGTGGGAAATTACTCAAGACAGTCATGTATGAAAAACGCGTAATTTTGTGGGAAATTACTCAAGACAGTCATGTATGAAAAACGCGTAATTTTGTGGGAAATTATTCAAGACAGTCATGTGTTGAAAACGAGTATTTTTGTGATAAATTATTCAAGGCAGTCATGTATTGAAAACGCGTATTTTTGTGGGGAATTATTCAAGACAGTCATCTATTGAAAACGCGTATTTTTGTTGAAAATTATTCAAGACAGTCATGTATTGAAAACGCGTATTCTTGTGGGAAATTATTCAAGACAGTCATGTGTTGAAAACGCGTATTTTTGTGGGAAATTATTCAAGACAGTCATGTATTGAAAACGCGTATTTTTGTAGAAAATTATTCAAGACAGTCATGTACTGAAAACGCGTATTTTTGTGGGAAATTATTCAATACAGTCATGTGTTGAAAACGCGTATTTTTGTGGAAAATTATTCAAGACAGTCATGTATTGAACACGAGTATTTTTGTGGGAAATTATTCAAGACAGTCATGTATTGAAAACGAGTATTTTGTGGGAAATTAGTCAAGACAGTCATGTCTTGAAATATATTCTCGGATTTTCTCTCAAGTCTCGCATTAGTCGTTGTATTCAAATTATTGGTGTCCAATTATAGTTTCAAATTACAGTAGTTGTATTCATATCATCGGTATCCAGTTATAGTTGTGAACGCATTAAAGTCGTTGTATTCATATTATTGGTGTCCAATTATAGTTTTTAAGTCATTAAGGTCGTTGTATCCATATTATTGGTGTCCAATTATAGTTTTAAAGGCATTAGGGTAGTTGTATTCATATTATTGGTATCCAATTATAGTTTTAAACGCATTAAGGTCGTTGTATTCATATTATTGGTATCCAATTATAGTTTAAAATGCATTGAAGTCGTACTATTCAACTTCCCGAGTTCGCTCGAAGCGCGAATTCTAGCGCGTAGCGCGAGAGTCAATCAGTTCAACTTCCGAGCATCTCAACTTCCGAGCTCCTCAACTTCCGACCTCCTCAACTTCCGAGCTCCTCAACTTCCGAGCACTTAGCTTGTTATCAATTGCTCTTCCTTATAGATATTCACATAAAAACTGGACTAAAAACTAATTATTTATAAAAAATAAAGAAAATAAAAAGTAAGGCGTCGGGAATCGAACACACAACCTTACGGTCATCATACCAATTCAATTCAATTCAATTCACTTCAAAATATTCATTTCAGTGACTAGGTACATTCCATTTCCAATTCTTATATAGACATTTAATAATTTGTCTCTTATCTCTTCTTCCTTCCGCTCGGCGAAGAGAGAGGATCAGGTAATCATACCGGATACTCTTCCAACTGAGCTAATTCAGATTTGAATGAACCTTATCAGAGATATGTACTTATATATCGTAAGTCGATTTACATCAATCTAATTATGATATTTCTTGTATTTTCATTTCATTGAAACAAAATAGAGTTCGAGTAATTGAGGGATAGTAACGGAAGCTCAAAACTTTTCATTTATAATTATTTAGGTAGTTGGTTTAATACGAACTACTGAAATACGAACTACTGAAATACGAAATCCAAAAACCTAAGTAGGCTTTGAAACATTTCCACGACACAATACCACAAAAAATAGAAATTTTGTGAATGTTAAATCTCAGAGTTGTAGAAAAGTTTCAGTTTAGTTCTGTTCATTACCTATCCCACGCATATTAAATACTTATGGAGTATGAAAATGTATTGGATTGCACTCCACCAGAAATCATAGACGCAGCAAAAATAACCTCTTCACAAATTGTACCAGAAAAGTCTAGAGATAGATAAGAACGTAGATATCTCAAAATATCTTAAGATGAAAGCTTTTTTAAAAAGAAAAAATGGCGGTATAAACAAAAAAAGCAATCATCTTGACAACCCAGCATATAAATCAATTCATTACAACAACTCCTGATGATCAATTTCTACTTATTAAGGTGAGTTTGAAACATTGACTTCCTGGACTAAAGAGTATATAGCAGAATTCTAATGAATTTCATTATTTTTCAGTCATTCTGTAAACTACAACTATATAATTTTTTTTTAAATATCAATATCTCAGTATACTCCCCAAAATATAAACAAATTTACTTTTCCGCGGAAAAGAGTTCTTTCCGCACTAGTTCGTGAAAGTGACAGTTTCAAATCTAAAATGAGTGCTGAAAATGGAATTTTCCGCAGGCTGGTATATAAAAAATTGTGACTGTCAAGAAATGAATGAATCGAAATCGATCAATGTACTCAAAAACCCAATATGTTTACAAAAAAATCTAATTGTTCGACGGATTAATCAGTTGTCCAAAACACCCGAAAGCAGATACAGTTGCATACTTTGCCGAATGGATATTACGCTTGCTTTTAACCTTTGTCACAGTGTGATCAAATCGTGTTGATAATTGCAAGGCATAAAATTAATAATTATTCACTGATTTCAGTAATTGAGTTATTGATTAGTTCCTCAACAAGGCCTTGTAATGGACTCATAGATAATTGTTTGTGGAAAAAATTGAGTCCAAACTATAATAGGGCCATGTGATTAAAGTTGATACGTTTCGTAAAGATAAATATCATAGAATCATGAATTTATCATAGGTCAGGTGACACTATAATAATTATGGCTCACTTTCAAAAACCCACCAGAGAGTTGTTTGCTAATGTCATCTGATATCAGCATGTACAATCTCAACAATTACAAAAGATGAAGGAAGAGAGAACATTTTAACACTGAAATGAAAAAAAAATAAAAACTCCGATAAAATATCGAACAACAGAAAAAAGTTCCACAGTAATTTGATCAATGAGGCAGAAAACGAAAATAAAATAATTTGGGAATTGGTGAGCATGAAACTAAATAAAGAAAAATACTCAAACTCTAAAATAACTCTAAAATTAAATAGCATTACTATAGGGTAAAGTGGGATAATACGCCCCATCTGCGAAAACGCCCCACGGCTATAACTTGGTCAGTGGTGCAGTTTCCATTCAGTATGTCCGACGCAGTGGCAGGAGCAACACGTGCGTCAACTTGAAAATTCGTTCAGTGTTGTGCTGTTGTGTTCAAGGGAGAAAATAAATATTATATGGTGAGTAAGCCTGAACATTTGGCCAAAATGTGAAATATGTGACATATTACTAGGCAACCAGTTATACTTCACAGTAGATATGTTGAGGATTATGCGATTCAGATACTCTGATATTTTGGTGGGGCGTATTCCGCTTAGTAAAGCGGAATACGCCCCACATGGTTGCTGGTAATAAGCCCCAGTCGGTTGCTGGTAATACGCCCCAGTCATACATTTAAAAATTTCTTTGCATTCCAGAATATGGGGAAGATATATATAAGGAAAACAACAAAAGCTGCGTGGTCCGAAGACGCTATGGCCACTGGCATAGAAAAAGTAAAAAATGGAGAAATGGGCGTGAATGAAGCTAGCAGAGAATATGGTATTGCTTCCAGAACCCTTAGACGACACATAGCTAAAAAACACCTCGGTCGATGTCCAGCACTCGGCAGAGAACATGAAAGGCGCTTAGTCTCACATATACAAGCACTTGAAAAAGTGGGATTTGCTCCAAGTAGAAGAGATGTAAGAGAGATGGTATTTTAATTTGCAAATAAATTGGGAGTCGCTAATAGTTTCTCGCAAATTGAAAACTCAGCAGGCAAAACTTGGTTTCAAGGATTTTTGAGAAGGAACAAAATCTTGTCAATTAGAAAATCTGAAGGATTATCACTGGCACGAGCACGGGGTATGAACAGGAGAGAAGTCGGTGATTACTTCGAAATGCTGCTTCGCGTTCTAACTGAAAATGATCTTTTGGATAAACCATCAAAAATATTCAACATGGATGAGACTGGTATCCAAGTAAACAACAAAGCAGAGCACGTCATAGCAACGAAAGGATCTAAAGATGTATATTCCTTAACAAGTACTGAAAAGGGTGAAAATATATCACTAATAGCTTGCTGCAATGGCGAAGGTAATTTTCTCCCACCAGTCTTAATAATGAAAGGCAAGTACAGCAAGCCCGAATTCGCAGATGGTCTCCCTCCTGGTTCCAAAGTTTACATGAACCAGAAGACTTCGTATATCAATAGCGATTTGTTTTTGAAGTGGTTCCAGGAATATTTCATTCCGAGGAAAGGTATCGGCAAGGCATTATTGATACTGGACGGGCATGCATCGCATTCTAATGCTGTTGAGCTATTGGACTTGGCTTCGTAAATTGAAATTGTGCTTTTATGCCTCCCGAGTCATACTACACGGGCACTACAGCCCCTGGACAAGTCTTTTTTCAAGCCTCTCAAGACTTATTTTAGGCAGGAGGCAAATACATGGATTCTCAACCACAAGGAAAGAAAGCTGAATAGACGTAACGTTTCAACTCTGATAGGAAGAGCATAGGGCAAAGCAGGTACTGTTAGTAATGGAGTTGCTGGGGTCAAGGCCACTGGTATTTATCCATATGACCCATCTATTATTCCAGAACATTTTTTTGCCATCTCTGATGCATCCGGAACCGGCAACGTGGATCTTGTGGAATCTGAAAATACTAGTATTCCTAATACAATGGATTCAACATACCAGGAAAAAAACAGTCCATCGAAATCAGAACATGAATCGCAAGGGAAAAACACTCCTTCAAAAATGGAACCTGGCTCCAAGAAAGATGACACTCCATCCAAATTTCTCAGAAAAATCAATCCCGTTCCAAACATACCTGCAAATACATCTAAAAGGAAGCAGTCTGCAGTTATTTTGACTTCTCCTGAACATAGAGTCAAATGTCAGATTTTATCTGAAAAAAAAAAGCTAAAGTGGACAAGATTTTGAAACGATCTAATGAATTACCTGGTCCTTCTGGTATCAAAGCAAAACAAACTGCACATCGTAAAAAAGATTCGAAAAAATCTAAGAAAAATAAACAGAAATGGAATTCTTCCTCGTCCGATGATACATCAATTGATGATTCGCAGGGTTCATCTTCAGAGGAAGTTGAAGATACTGATTGCGTTGAGTGTGGGGAGCACTATGGAAGATGGTTGCACGAAAGTTGTTCAATATATACAGATACGTGTAATAGATGTGGTAGGCAAAAAAAAACGCGCAGAAAATAAAAAATAACCGGACTCTTTTTTTTTGTTTTTCTGAAATTTTTTCCGGGGCGTATTCCAATCCATGGTAGGAGAATACGCCCCACCGCAGTTGTTTTTAAAAATTAATAAATAAAGAACGTGTAGTTGTTTTTGTTAAATTTGTGTTATGTTTCATTATAATAAAGGTTTCAGCTATCGCACCTTGACTCATTCTTTGAAATATCTTCTAAAGGTTTAGGTTGTTGGGATAATTCGGAAATATGGGGCGTATTATCCCACTCTACCCTACATGACAACGTTTATATTGCAAATTTTCAGCCGTAGGTGAGTATGGAATAAAAATATTATACATGGTCTGGAAAATTAAACTTCCAATGTTTCAGACGAGATTTCAATAAAGCTTATTAATAGTTGTGAAAATGAGATAACTTCCTTCTTTACAAGAATTATAAATTACTTAGGAAAGTTTCCAGAAATAAATCGAAGTTTCAAAAACGGTCCGTATTTCCAAAAAGGGTGATTCGCAGCTAGTTGAGAACTAAAGGGTCATCTACATTTCGAGCCTGTTCTCAAAAATTATTGAAAAAGCGGTATATACTATGCTAATGAAATATTTGGAAGAATATGGGTTTCGAGTTGGATACCCTGCTGGTAATTGGCATTTTTATTGATTTGTCTTGTGCATTCCATATGCTTGATCCTAAATTTTTGTCGACAAAACTTGATCACTACGAAATAAGTGGACTTGTAAACGAATGATTTTTACACTTCACTAAATATATGCAATTTATTGTTTATGCTGAAAAAGTTAATCTGAAATGTTCATTTCGAAACTACACAAGGAAGCAGTGTAGGGCCACTGCTATTCCTTCAATAGATGAATGACCTTCCCTTCCACAAATCAAAGGAGAGATTGTTCATTGTGTAGGCAAAACTCACAGATGAACTCATTATGAAAACAAATGTGTTGCAGAAGGAATAACCTGATAAGAAATTTAGACAAATCTGTATGCAATTTACAGGCCTTTCATCAAGGAAAGGAAACATTGAATCTGACGATGAACAACGACAATTAGATATTGAAAACACTCAATACAAAATTTTTACGCGCAAAACATTCCAGCAACATGAGCTGGAATGATCATATCAACTACATCTACTCCAGACTGCACAAATGCTTTTCTGCAATTGGGAAAAAATCCTTATGAAAATTTTCTCAGATGTTATTTTTTTGCAGCCGTTCATTCAATAATGTCATAAAATATTATGATATCGTAGGGCGAAGGCCCTATGACAGACTATGGATTTGTTATTCCGAAAAAAATTCTACGAATTATTTTTGATCTATATTATGAGTAATCTTGTGGAGAAACTATCGAATATAAAAATTTGGAAATGTATTTTCAAAATAATACTCTATATCGTCAAAATGTTGCAAACTATAATAATAATAATAATAATGTTTTTATTCCTTGAAATGATCATTTTACAATGATATAGGAAACGTCAAGTACAAGAAACATATATAGTACGGAGTAAAAAAAATAGCATACACATTACAAACATTGAACACAGTTACTTGGAAGTATACACAAAATATTCATTGATAGAATAAAAGCATCCCTCTAAAAGGAATTCTTTAAGTTTCCTTTTGAAAGTAAATATTATTGAGATACTCTTTATTTCTGAAGGCAGACAATTGAATAGCTTGGAAGCTGCTAGAGAGGGCGATTTTTGAATAGACACTTTGAATTCGTTTCGAACTCAGACTCCCGTGTTTTTACAAAAAGCAAACAATCATAAATGTATATCGATGGTAGTGTTCAAATTTTTCTTTCCCTAAAAATTGGCCTACAGGAGTCTGTGTGTCGAAGACCATACATCATACGTACAATCCTAGTTTGAGAGATGAAAGCTCGGCTAATATTGATTCCTTCTCCCCACAAAAGCACATTGTAAGAAAGTACTGAATAAACCATTGCATAGTAAATGTTCAACAAATGCTCTATATCAAACGTTGTAATGTGCATTCATACCCATCAAAATGGTGAAAAACTGATTTTTCAGTATTTATTTTTTTTCTCGCGCATAAATGATTCAATTTACACGAAAATTTGTAAAAGTATGTCTTTGTTGGTGTCGAAGAAGCATGATTTTTTCACAATTCAGATAACGGCTAGTTTTCGAGTTATGCAGTTACTATTAAAATGTTCACAAGACCTTCAAAATACAAAAAATATCAAGACAATTGTTCGTGGTGGTGGATAAGCCGTCTTCTAAATTGCAAAAAAATCATGCTTATCCGAAACCAAAAAAAAAATATTTCAACTAATTTTCATCTGAATTAAATCTTTTAAATGCGAGATAAAAATTGAATACTGATAAATAATTTTTTTGGCCATTTTGACGGTTAATCCGAGATTATGTCAAAAAGTGTTCATCATTAAAGTTTTCGATTTTTTTATTATCTACAACTTTACTATTGAACATTTTCCGCAAGAAGGTCACGTTTCTCCGCAAATCGCAAAAAACCGTGCTCAACCCACAAACTGCCTCGTATTTTACCATTTTGAGTGTTTTTGTGTTCAATTTTTTTTTAGTAGATTAGATCTTTATTTCAGTAGAAGTACCTAATTTACAAGCACAATTACACAATAATAAAAATTTATACATGAAATAAACATACAAGTACTGATAAAAGATAAGAATATAAAATGCTGTAAAGTGGATAAAAATAAATGTATACATATACCGGGTGGCTACGGAAGTATTGCCTACGGAATATCTCAGTTATTGTATGAAGTAGGTTTGTGAAATTTGGAGCGTCGATATAATGACATAAGAGCTAGAATTTGAGCATATTGACATGTCGAAGTTAACTTCCGGTCTGACCGGAAGTAACATCAACTTTCTTATTTTAAATGGAAACCCTATTTTTTTTCTTTTCGCTTTATTCAGCATTCAATTCCCTTTCTAATGACATATCACAAAGTGGTATCTAACCAGAAACTAGATCAGAAAAAAATTATTATTGAAATTCACCGAGTAGGCCGTGGAAGCAAAATGAAAGCCAAAAACTGAAAAGTTGGCTATGGAAACCATACGTCACTTGATAACAGTTGCTACTACTGTGATATTTTATTTTCATTCGTCGGCGTTATAAAAAGCCGCCAAAAAAAATATTGAAAAAATTGGGAAAAAAACAATACTCTGTAGGTCCATAACTTAAATAGGAACATACAACTTTTTCTTGCCTGTACTATTCAGCATAACCATTCCTTTCTAATGATATAATAGAAAATAATTTTTTGAAATGAAATACCAAAAAATCCAATTATTATTCTTCAAATAACGAAAAAAGATTTATCGAAAAAAAAATTCAAATTGATAGGATTAAAGATAAAATAAATTCAAAACAAATGTTCGAAATGTATTCCCTCAGCGTCAATACATTTATTGACTCTGGTGATATTTTCATGTAAAACGTTTCTCAACATTTGGGGCGTGATATCTTGGAAAGCTCTACGAATTTTTACTTCTAGCTCATGTAGAGTTGTAGGCTGTGTGGAATACACCCTATTTTTAAGATGCCCCTATAGAAAAAAGTCGCACGGAGTAAGATCAGGTGACCTTGGTGGCCACCTGACTGGACCATGGGTTGTTATAAGTCTCTCTTGAAAGCGATTTTGAAGATAATTTCTCACTATTCTTGTATTATTCCTGTTAAATAATCCATTGTTGGTAAATCTTGACTCGTCCGTAAACAAGATATAATAGTTAAATAGGTGATTCTCAGCATTTTGTCGAAGAAATCAATTACCATATTCCAGGCGCCTTTCACCGTCATTTTCATACAAATGTTGATGCAACTGATACTTGAAGGATTTCAATCGATGTTTTTTCAAAATTTTCCTAGCAGAGTCCTTACTTATAGCTAATTCGACGCCAATCTGCCTTGAGGAAATTGTGCTATCATATTGTACTAAAGCTAATACATTAATTTCAGTTTCCTCATTAATAACAAATGCTTCTTGGTCTTCGTGAACATCAGGCTCAGTTCTTAATTTTTCTTCAAGCCACTGGAAATACCTTCTTGACGGTTGCTGCCTCCCTGGATATCGCTCTAAATACAATCGTTCAGCGGCATAAGAATTTTTTAAACATTCACCATAAATGAGAAGCATGTCAATTTGTTCGGTTCGTGAATAACGGGGACATTTTTTTAATATTCCACTAACTGATTTCGATTTCCAAACCCTTTTAAAATGGCAGAATCAAAAACACTACTTCGAACGTCAAAATAATATGGATAGCAGCGTTCGTGACAGCTCTCATTTCTTTTTTGTTTCATTCCAAAATACATCTTAATCAGCCTACTTGTTAATATTTTGGTTCGAATGATTATTGCAATGGAATGATTATTCTGAATAGCACAAACATCGTCCATAGGTAGATATTAGAATATCTATGGACGATGGCACAGACCAGGTACGTTTATGTTCTTATTTAACCTAGAACCTACAGGATATAATTTATCATTCCACATTATTTTTAATTTTTAATTTGAAGAATAATAATTGGATTTTTCGGTATCTCAGTTAAAAAAATTATTTTCTATTATATCATTAGAAAGGAATGGTTATGCTGAATAGTACAGGCAAGAAAAAGTTGTATGTTCCTATTTAAGTTATGGACCTACAGAGTATTGTTTTTTTCCCAATTTTTCCAATATTTTTTTTGGCGGCTTTTTATAATGCTGACGAATGAAAATAAAATATCACAGTAGTAGCAACTGTTATCAAGTGACGTATGGTTTCCATAGCCAACTTTTCAATTTTTGGCTTTCATTTTGCTTCCACGGCCTACTCGGTGAATTTCAATAATAATTTTTTTCTGATCTAGTTTCTGGTTAGATACCAACTTGTGATATGTCATTAGAAAGGGAATTGAATGCTGAATAAAGCGAAAAGAAAAAAAAATAGGGTTTGCATTTAAAATAAGAAAGTTGAAGTTACTTCCGGTCAGACCGGAAGTTAACTTCGACATGTCAATATGCTCAAATTCTAGCTCTTATGTCATTTTATCGACGCTCCAAATTTCACAAACCTACTTCATACAATAACTGAGATATTCCGTAGGAAATACTTCCGTAGCCACCCGGTATATCAGGTAACTCAAAATTTTTATTCCTGCCCAATGCTAGATTTGTTCTTACTATTTAGAAGTTGTTACTGTTACGAATATCATGGTCATGAATCTCATAATTCATAGTTAAAAACTCCCTAAAGTATGGGGGTAGTAATTCCTTAACAAGCTTGTAAATAAAAATCATAGCGAAAAGTATAGGCGTTTAGAAACTGAGAGCCAGTTCAGTGTATTCAGCATATTTCTTATAGGAACGTATCGATCACATTTCAAAATAATTCGCATTCCACGATTTTGCAGTATTTCCAATTTTGATATTCTGTTTTAATTGAATAAATACAACAAGGTAGCACAATAATCAAAATGTGGTCGAATTATACAGGTATATGTAGTAATTTTGGCATAATTACTCAACCATGTGGAAACTCTTGAGAAGAAAAAAAGGTTCGTAGATATTTTTTTAATTATATATTCAGCGTGTTTATTTGAATATAAAGAGTTGTCAACAATAAATCCCAAATATTTGATTTCTTGTACTTACTAATTCAATCGGTTCACCATTAATGTGAATATTAATTAAATCCAAGTCAATACTCAATAGTTTGTAGCTGGATGCGATGATCATTGCTTTGGTCTTATTAACGTTCAGTTTTAATTTATTAACTTTTAAAAAGTCTTGGATATGCGCCAGCGAGTTATTAAAGTTGTGGATACAAGCTTTTAAATTGTTGTCGGTATAGAATAATAGAGTGTCGTCTGCAAATAAACTAAGTGAGTGGGAACCAGGAACATGATACATGTCATTCAGATATATAATAAATAAAAGAGGTCCCAAATCGCTCCCTTGAGGGACTCCTATATTATTTGACGTTTGTTCAGATAAAGTATAATTAATTTTAGTCATTTGTAAACGATTACTCAAATAACTCTCAAATCATCTGAAAACAGTGCCATTTATACCATAATACCTCAACTTATCCAACAATGTCTTCCGGTCGATAGTCTCAAAAGCTCTATTGAGATCAAGAAACACTGCAACAGTAAACTTGTTTTCATCTAAAGCTTTTTTCCAGCTTGTAACTGTATGTTGAAGTGATGTTTCACGAGAATAACTTTTACGGAAACCTGACTGAAGACCGAGAAAAACATTAGTGGCATTGAAATATTCCTCAATTTGTTCATACACAGCAATCTCAAGAACTTTCTCAACTGTTGATATGGTGTTTATTGGCCTGAAATTAACCGAGTCTATGAGCTTTCACCTTTGGAATTGGTGTTACAATACTAATTTTAAACTGTTCTGGAAAAATGCCCTTTTCAAGAGAAGTATTAATAAAGTTTAACAAAACATGTTCGAAAACATCAAATGTTTCTTTTAGGAACTGCACATTTACTATTTCCAGCTTACTGACCTTATTGTTTAAAGAAAATATAATTTTACGTAATTGAATCATTGTTATTAATTTAAAAGTATTCAACGAATTATTGATTACCGGATAGCTATGACTTGACAATGCTTGATTACCACTGATACTATCCGCAATATCTTTGACACTGTTTATAAAATAATGATTAAATCTATTTGCAATCTCTCTGCTATCCGAAAATACAACTTGTGCGTCATTTTCATTTTCAAATTTTATTTTATTAAAACTGTTATCCGATTTTGAGCCAACTAACGTCTTCAAGTGTTTCCACATTTGTTTAGGTTAATTTTTAAAAGCATCTATTTGTTGTTCATAATATTTAATTTTTTTTGTTTAAGTAAATTTACATATTGATTTCTGACATTTTTTAAATTTTCCCCAGTTTCATTTTTTATTTGTTCAACACTATTCTTGAAATGTTTGTAAGCTATATCTTTTTCTTTTGATTTGTTGTTCAATTCTTTATCTTAGTAGGGGAGTTGATTTTGTTTTATAACTACTTTATGTTCAGTAGCATGAAAATTGGATATACTAGTGGTTTTTACAACAATATCTTCTAAAATAACATTTACATCTATCGAGTCTAAAAGCCAATTTTGGGAAATCAAATCTAAATTAATGTTTCAATAAGTATTTTCAGAATAATTTCTAGTCATAATACATTTTTCGGCTGCACATATTCTGGACTTGAAACAGCTTACACCTATTATTGAGTGATCGGATATTTTAGGAGTATCGTAAACATACGCGCTTACGTTATTGAAATCAGCAATGACATAATCTACAAGTGTTTTGGAACTATCTGTAACCCTAGTGAACTCATTTACAATTTGCTCAAGGCCATAAGTGTTAAACACATTCATTATTTTGTTTCCCACCTGGTCCTTGCCTGTTGCTTTTTTCCTTCACAAAAGTTATAGGCACCATTCTCTAATGTTTGATACATTTTTAACTTGAATAAAAACTATGCTCAGATGAATGCAAAAAGGAATACGGTACCTATTCCATAAAAAAAACTGCAATTATTTCTGAATGTTCTTTAAACAATCGCTCTATGAATCCTGTAGCACCATTGAATTATTTTCCGTTCCCCAGTTTTTCACAGCCTGGAAAATTTCCTATGACTGCTCGGAGTGGGATCCAGATTGACGTCACTGAGATTATAATTGCTGCAACAGAACTCTAATCTGTTATCCCGGGATGTGGCGAGAGAAGAAGAAGAATCGAGCACAAGCGGAATAACTTCGAAATCCTCTTAAAAATTTAATTTAAAAACGCTGGGAAAGTACACGAATTTATACTCTCTAATAAGTAATCGACAAGGCAAATAAAGCCTCGGCATTGTATTCCTCAGGGTACACGATGTAATAAAACTCTTGAATTCGCCTGGTGGTGATAAAAGTTTTATGCATGCGAATACCGGATGCGCCAATGTTGTATGATTAAAATTGTTCCGAAGTTGGCTGTTATTGCCAACATACTCGTTTACCCTTTCACTGTATGACACGGAGTTGTCAGGACAGCTAATTAGCAATACATGAATGGGTTTTCCGGAAACAAGACTTCAGGAATTAGTTAGGCTATGGGGTTGAACGTGCTTACTGATGAACTTTGTAGGTGAGGCTTTGAATGTGCGTATGTATTACGTGTGTTGGAAAAAAAAACTTATTTTTGAATTTTGATTATAATATCCTAGTGGATAATTAGCTGAAATAGAAATCGTGAAAACTTGAAAAAAATTGAAGGTTCAGACAAAAAACTACAATTCCTCTTGGAAGACTGCTCGAAGGGATAAGTACACTCTCTGAAAATTCTTTTCAATTTAATAATAAAATCTTCGGTTTGTCCAGAAATTTTGAAAATTGCCAAAGTATTCCCAATTCCATTATAATATCAATTATAAATAATCAATTCTAAATAATTTTGTGAAGATCTTAGAGATCATCTTGTACAGTCGCATATACACATACAGGATGTCCGGTAAATCTTGTACAATATTGAAACTGGTGATAGACCAGATCATGACTGTTCAGAATATCGAAATTTTACCTTAGTAAAAATCTCAATGTTTTCGAGATAATGAGCATTTTTTATTTCTGGAACATCACTACCTCACCTTGGATTTTTTAATGCCATGTATACAAATTGGGACGAATTTAAATATCTTTGCTGCTGAAGATTACTGATGACGTGATGAGTGATGCTTCCAGAAGTACGAAACAGTTTTTCAGAAAACAATACAATTTTTCAAGAAATGACAGATTTGAGTTACACCAACTTTTTTAACAACAGTTTAACATTTTTGTTTGAAAAAACATAACCAAGTGGAACTGGATATTCATTACAAAATAATGCACATTTTGTCCAGGCTTTACTATGTTATAAAACATACGATCATTATTTTTGGAAGGAGTAGAATTTCGATAATATTAGAGTGTGGTTATTCTGAGCTAAAATCAACTCCATTAGACTTTGTCAGTAATGTATTTTATTTTTACCCAATCAAGATGAAATGATTAAATAATTATGACTAATAACGAATCAACTGCTTAGAAGCATTCAATGAGATGTAATGAAATAAATACTGATTCAACGTTTTTTTTTAATCAACATACACTATAAACCACAATAACGATTATTCAACATCGCACTCAATAATGTTACAAAAATGTTATTTTCCATCCACTCGTACGCAGAGACGACATATTTTCAAGAAGAACCTTTTCAAATGCGTTATAGGTTATAATAAATAAAATCTAATAAATCTTTATTAAATCCTTTCAGATCACAATATGATATAGGATACGTCAGTAAAATCAGATAAAATCATCCAATGAAAAAAGAAAATATGTATAAACAAATTATCCACGTTAACACAAATCGATCACAAGTAAATATGTATAAACAAATTATTCACGGTAGTACAAATCTATCACAAGTAAATATGTATAATCAAATTATCCACGGTAACACAAAACGATCACAAGTAAATATGTATAAACAAATTATCCATGGTAACACAAAATTTTCACATTTTTAAAAACTTTGTTAAAATAAAACAAAATCGGTTCACTGAACATCTTACTAATTAAAACAACCAGTTGAGTTAGAATTAGATTGGTCTCACCTACCAAGATATTCATCAACACTGTAAAAACAACTCTTGAGAAGGAATTCTTTGAGTTTGGTTTTGAAACTTTTTTCTATTGTATCATCTCTTATATCTACAGGAAGATTATTGAAAAATGTCACTCCTGCATGGGATGGACAATTTTCAAACGATTTGGTTTTATGCTTTTGGGCTCTAACGATTTTCCCGTGTCTGGTGGGATAAGTGTGCATATCTGAGTTTCGATTATAATTGTTTATATTCTTTTTCAATGACAACACGCATTTATATATATAAATACAGGGTAGACACATAATTCTGTAATCAATAAAATATTGTTTACAGGAATCTCTATAGCCCAGGTTAAATATCAAACGTATGACCCTTTTTTGTGAAACAAATATTTTATTCACACTGGTAGAGCAACCCCACAAAGCAATATTGTATGAAATATGAGAATTTACAATTGCATAATATACATTAAGGAGTTGATCTAGATTCAGAGTTGATTTCAATTGTCTTATTGCGTAGTATCCACTATTGACCTTTTTACTTACATGACTTATACTTGATTCGAACGTCATTCTACTATCAATATAAGTACCAAGAAATCTAGTGCTAACTGACGATTCGATATATCCGTTGCCAACCTTCACACGAAAATTATTAATTTTTCTTTCATTTCTGCCCCCAAATCAACGATTCTAAGAACGGCATTGTGCAAAAGGATATAGTCCTGCATAAAGCGCTGCTGCAGCAGTAGCACTACCTCCACATTCACCATAAATGTTGTGCATATGCGCATATTCTCGGGGAGTATAAAGTATGTTCGGCATGACAAAGAAATAAATACCACTGAATGAAACAAGCAGAATAATTTCAAAAAACGACGATAGAAGTGACAAGTTGTTCAAACAAAAGTTTTAAATTTTCGACAAGGATTCATCTCTTAAAAAAGTTTGCACTTATTTGGTTACACCCTGTATATCTGTCGGTCTGTGAAACTTCGTTGGAATCTGGATGTTGGACAATTGCGACATTTATCACGAGAATTCGTATTAATCGGTGCCATGTCGGATAATCGAAATTTCATTTCGATAATTTTATTAGGCCTAATTACATGAAAAGTTAATTTTATTGACATATTATTTGATGCTACCAAGCAGTCTATTCTTTAATATCAATAATCATTTCCACATTTTATCTTGACAAAATCTAAATAAAATAATATTTGGGCGTAAGTATAAAAGTTGATCAAATAAATGAATATTTTGGAACCTTTGGTATAAATACAATTCAAGATAAAAACAAAATACCCAAACACCAAAACTACGTCACAAACTTAAAATCTTAAAAGCTTACTTTTAGCTCCTGAAGATTCTAACTTTGTTGGCGAAATGCGCGTCGAGTGTGATTGTGACGTAGTTTTGGTGTTGGGTAGTTTCCTTTTTTTCTTGAATAAAAGTTGATAGAAGCCTAGATTAAAACCACGCCTAATTCAATGGAAACCACTTCTTCCAAAAATAATTATAGTTTGTTTTATACCATGGTAGAGTCTGGACAAAATGAGCATTTTTTGAAATGATTGTCCACTTCCAATTGGTTGTGTTTCTTTCAGATAATAATGTCAAACTTTTTTAAAAAAAATTGATGAAACTCAAATCTGTCATTTTACCCTCATTTCTTGAAAAATGTTTTCACTTTCTGAAAAACTGTTCTGTACATCTAGAAGCATCACTCATCAGTAATCTTCAGCAGCAAAGATATTTGGATTCGTCACAATTTGTATACATGGCACTCAAAAATCCAAGGTTAGGTAGCGATTTTCCAGAAATTCTTAAAATGCCCATTATCTCGAAAACGGTGAGATTTTTACTGAGGTGAAATTCCGATATTCTGAACAGTCATGACCTGGTCTATCACCAGTTTCAATATTGTACAAGGTTTACCGGACACCCTGTATAAGAGTATATCTGAATACTAACATGGTTTAATAAGTTCCTAATCCACGTAGTCCAAGCAATAGGGAAAAGTTCGTGCAAAAATTAATATCCGAAAACTAAAAATATGAGCGTATAGGAAATTGAAATTCAGCATGAGTTTCTTTTTCATGCGACTCGATCGTAATTACCGAACCGAAAATTGGCAAAGTTGCGAAAAGCGATTTGTTGTTGATAACTAAAATACTACGAAAAAAGTCAAATCAAGAAATTGTAGGTATCAAAAAGATCTATCAATTGAAACACTTATAATTTCCCGATATCATTGATACTGTAGTATATTTAAAGTCTAATTCACTCTAAAATAATTTATTTAACGAAATACAATGATTCAATAACACAATACTCTAATTTACATAACAATTACGGGACTAGGTATTTATATTCGACTTTCACTTCACTGACTGTCCGTCCGTCTGCTGCGTAGTTCTATTTATATCGAACGCTCACTTCTCCGAAAGCTCATGAAATGTCTCGTGAAGCCTCGAATCTTCCAGATTCTTCTCGGTGCATAGCGCAACGACAGTAACCCGCGGCCGAGTGCCGGCTACGTAAGAGTTCAGGTCCGGCATCGCCCGCAGCTTCGCCACAATACTTTTCGAGTTATATCGGAAAAACCGTGAAAAATCGGATTTTCTATAACTCGTTAACTGTAAGGTATTCAAACTTGTTACTTATCGTTGTTTTTAGCCTATGACAAGCCAAAAAAGTCTTTCTTTGAAAAATTGATAAATATTGATAATTTTTCAAAATATATGAAGTTTTCTCAAAAAAGATGCCCTCTCAATATGGCTACTCTTGTTCGGGGAATGATGCTACAGTAACGATTCATGGCTTGTTCTTTCATATTATCGAATAGGTATATTGATTTTTTTTATTTTAAGGTCAAAAAATAACTTTAAAAAAATTGCACAATTTTTTTACATGTTTTTTTTTAATACATTGCTCAATTTTGTTTTAATATAAATGACTTTTATGATAATGGATTCCTAGCATGATTTCAAGCATCCCAAAAAACATTGAATTCCTACGATCACTAGGAGCCGAGATAATTTTTTTATTTCAAAAGAATCTGGAAGACGCAATAACCATCGTACAGCAGTCACCTTAATGGATATTGAGGTTGAATACCTATATTTTCAATAAAAAAATACTGGGATATGTCTAGTTCATTTGCAGAATTACTAATTGATGAATAAAGTAGGCGTGCAGGCGTGGATCGCGATAGCTGAAGCGGGTGGCGGAATGGGGATAGCACCGAAAACTTATTTCGTACGTTCAAAGTGGCTTATGCTTGAAAAATATTGAGTATCTCTGCTATGAAATTGAACCAATGAAATTTCTTCTCTTTTACAAAAACACTGTCAGGACGAAAGTGTCTATAATGTCAACAATATTTGTATCCCCACTGCGCCACCCGCTAAAATTGCATCGCTGCGCTCCTGCACGCCTCACTTTGTTCATCAATTAATAATACTGCAAATGAACTAGACATATCCTAGTATTTTTTTATCGAAAATATAGGTATTCACCCTCAATATCCATGAAGGTGACTGCTGTACGATGATTATTGCGCCTTCAAGATTTTTTTGAAATAAACAAATTATCTCGGCTCCTAGTGATAGTAGGAATTCAATTTTTTTCAATGCGCGAAGTCATGCTAGAAATCTATTTTCATAAAAGTAATTTCTATAAAAACAAAATTCAGGAATTTATTTAGAAAAAACATGTAAAATAATTGTGCAATTTTTTTAAGTAATTTTTTGACACTTAAAATAAATAAAATCAATATACCCATTCTATAATATGAAAGTACAGCTCTTACAGAAAAAAATAAGCCCTGAATCGTTACTGTAGCATCATTCCCCGAGCAAGAGTAGCCATATTGAGAGAGCATCTTTTTTGAGAAAACTTCATATATTTTGAAAAATACCTAATCCGTATTCAACAATTTTTTTGAGAAAGACTTTTTTGGCTTGCCATAGGCTACACAAAACTGTGAGTAACAATTTTCAATACCTTAAATAAACGAGTTGTAGAAAACCCGATTTTTTACGGTTTTTTCGATATAACTCGATAAGTATCAATGATATCAAAAAATTATAGTTGATTCAATTGATACATCTTTTCAATACCTACAATTTCCTAATCAAACTTTTTTTGATCGGAACTGTGGTTTTTTAATTATCAACAAAAACCCGCTTTTCGCAACTTTGCCAATTTTTTAGGTTATGTTCGAGTCGCATGAAATAGAAACTCATGCTAAATTTGAATTTCCTATACGCTCATATTTTCATTTTTCAGATATTAATTTTTGCACATTCAACATTGGGCCGCTTTCTCGTTTCTTGGACTAACGGTCAGTAATCTGGCAGTATCAGATCAATACCTGTCTGAAACTTCAGACGTTAAGGGCAGGTCGTAGGGGCGTAAAACGATTTCTCCAAGGCCTTCGATAATATCAGTCATAATATATTACTTCATAAATTTACCATAAAAGGCTTCAATGAAATGTATCTACAACTTTCAAAATCATACTGATATCAACGCAAAGAGTGTCCAAGAAAACGGTTTTTACTTAAATGTCTATTTTGCAACTAGCGGAGTACCTCAAAGGACCAATCTCGGTTCTTTATTATATTTAATACTTATTAATGACTTGTGCGACCTACTGAAGTGCAACAGGTTAATTTTTGAAGATGATTTGAAGTTATACGCTACCATCGACAGTTTAGGTTTTATTGCAAAATCAAATTGATATTTTACACAATTGTTGTATTGAAAATCGCTTATATTTGAATATATCTAAACAAAAAATGACGATCATCAATTTACATTTTATCAACACATTTATTTTATTCAGCATATCGATCATATCGCTTCTTTATAACTGTAAGAAATTCAATAATAACTTAGCTTAACCTCGATATTTTTCAGTTAAGTGAAGTCAAAACTAGAATATAGGTCTATAATATGGAATCCTATATATTTTCAATGTCTATCTGCTATAGATGAAAGAAATTACTGAAATTTTTAAGCTTCAAAATTTATGGGATTCATATCTTTCTCGAAATATATGCATAGATTTGAATTTGTAACATTAGAAAAAGAATGCTTGTATCAATGGTAGAATTGACTGCTCCACATTTTTGTCGCAAATTGATATTTTTTCCCAAGAATAACATCAAGACATAACACTTCTTTTTCATGCAAACAAGCTTAAAAAATGCAATGCCAAACACCAATAAATTCAATGTGCAGTAATACAAAATTTCTAGCGTGTGTGGATTCTTTTCTTGCAGTTTTTGTGAACTACAAAATTAATCTCGTGCGTATTTTTAATTTTTCAAAAATATTCAGAATTTAAAATCTTATTTATATTTAGAAATTAATGTCACTAATTGTTACTAATTGTTTTTATCAATCTTTTACTGACAAAATTTGTAAAATAGCTATGTTTGGCAATGAAAGCTTTGATTTTTATTATTTTACTTTGCCTGTAGGAATAACTCGGGCCCTCTTTATGAAGTTCCGATACTCAGGATAGCACGCTGAGGTCCTATAATCATGTAAGACAAGATTTCAGTCATTTTATGGCAAGTCGACATAATTTTCAAATTCTAAAGCAGTTTGTACATAATTCCACCAAGGACTCCTATGATTAGAACCACCATTTTAACAGAATGGATTGGGTAGAGCCTGCGGAGTACTATGAGCAGATCTCTCGATGTTTTTAATTCTCTCTTTTTACATTCATGCAAAAAGCAAAACTTTATTGAACTATATTCAGTGGAAAAAGAAGTTCTTTATTGCACTAGTGCAATAAAGTTTTTATTGCACTCATCTGTCATTCTACTTCAACGTGCTGTCATCATGACAAACATAAACGTTTAAACCTACTACATATTTAGCAGATATTCTGTGAGATTGGCAATAGGTACTTCACTACGAAATATTCATATTGAAAATTGCACCAATTGTTCATTCACTTTCAACATTGAGGGTAAAGATAAAGTTTGAGTTAAATTGTTCGTAACGTATTAGTTCCTGTTTCAATGCAAATCGATATTAATAATAAAGTATTCAAGTTGCGCTTTTCATTTTCCTACACCTAGTGCCGCACCTCAATAAATCATTTTTTGCTTTTTGCATGAACGTAGAAAAAATGTTGTATTCAACTCGTGCAAAAATTGTTTATTGCACTCGACGTGTTGTCCAACTCGGCCTAACGGCCTCGTCGGACAATTTCACGTCGAGTACAATAAACATTCACTTTTTGCACTTGTTGCATAAATAACTATTTCAGACGATATTCTTTGGTGACTGAGAAGGGCTACATCACGCTTGCTAGCTTGCATTTGGCTGATAAAGGGGAATAGATATTTCTAATAGATTCTCCACAGCGCACTTAATATCCCCTGGAGCATAAGGAAGCACCGGTGTCTCGTTTATACCGTACGAGTGTCGTGGATGGTAGTGAAACATTCGTAGCACCGCGATATGCCTGTGGATACAGGATGATATCGCCTAAGACAGCGAATGTATTATGGTCCCAGGTGCCTCCTGGTGTCAGGAACTTCTGTGCCCATCACTCGACTACAGTAGACTAGGGTGTTGAATTGTTGATTATTATTACTAACATTATTGTCATTCTCCCGCAAATTTTCTGATTTTATCTTCGTTATCTTTTTTCAAAGATTTTTATCGAACCAGAAAATCAGTCGTATAAAAAATTCATTTCAATCACACATTAATTTTTGATTATTGCTGAAAAACAAACCATATCCAGACTCTTCATCTCATTTCGGATCATCGAACCAACCACTCATCACGATTCGATAAACGCCTTCAGTCGTCGCTAAAAAAGAATATTCTAACCGGAAAATAGATTCCTGTCGTGTGGTTGAGTGAGAATGTGATTTTCCGGGGAAACCGGATCGTGGTTACACTTGAAACGTTTGCCAGAGAAGGGCGCGTCGTCACTTCTATCGTGGTTGAACAAACATTGTAGTGCGACATAAATGGGGCTGTCAACACGACCAGTGTGAACACCTCACGTAGATAGTTTATAGCATTGTTTAGAGGGCCAGACCCATTTTACTTATTTGCACTCAGGCACGGTTTAACCCATTAGTATTCAAAGTTGAATTCCGTTTTGAAGCTGAATTCAGAATCACTGTCAGGAGTAGCAACAGACTGCGTTATTTCGAAGACACACTCGGTATGTACGTAGTGTGGCTTCGTTTTCATTGATAGATAAGTAACTGTTATAATCACTCTCTATACTCCTTTAACTAAAGGCATCATTTGAATATCTTCATCTGAAAAATTTTCATCTTCTATTTGCAGTAGAAGCTGGTGTAAGGATAATCCATAATAATTTTAGTCACTAAGTCACTGAGTATGAAGTCCATTCAAGGGGCGGGCAACTTGTGATCTAATTCTAAATTATTGATGTATAAAATGTCAATCAGTTCACTTCTTCACATATTTTGAGCTGCATTGATAAGAATTGTGGTGACTCAATTTCAAAATTGGAGGCAAGAAGAAATAAAATCTTGTTGAAAGACTGACCATGATCCTTTAATGAGAGAGATCGCTCTCCGCGGTTCGCGAGCCAATTATGAGAGTTGCCTTTTATATTTCGGGATTGGACAACCCTAGTGTTGCAATCTGGCAACTGACAGCTCTATCGTAAAGATTGACATTTTTCAGTTGGAATTCGCCTTCCGGCAATGGTTGAGGTCAGACGGCGGCCTTGTGCGGGAAGTCAGGTTAACGTGTGTAATGTCCGCCGTCTAAGGACGTGCATCGACCCAGATCATAGTGTTTGTTAAAAAATAACAAGTGTAATAAATATGGGATGCAGTATTGCCTAGAGCAAGACAACTGCGTTCCTCCGATAACGCCTTGCTGTCTACGCCGGTTAGAGGCCGGATGGGAACGGATTTCTCGCAGCAAGGGCAAACTGGCAAAATAGCCTAGTTGCTAAATGCCATAATACTAAATAGAAATAGAATAGACATTTTTCAGGTTATGCATACTCAGAACGTTCTGACATACGAGTACTATTTATGTTGTTTACAGTAACTCAAAAGATTCATTTCGTCCAAAAAAAATGGAATTGAATCGTGAACATTTTTGTACGATTATTTTTCACAACTTTCGACGTGGATTAACACAGCAAGTGCATCGATGAACTTAATTCAATATTTGGCGATGAAGTTCCATCAAGAACCAGTGTTTATCGATGGTATGGTGAATGCAATCGAGGTCGTAGTTCGCTCCAAGACCAATTTCGTGAAGGTCGTCCAAAGTCAGTTGTTGTTCTGGAAACCGTTGATGGTGTGCGCAAACTGATATTGAAAGATCGTCATGTGACCTATCATGAGATTGAGACAACCTTAGGCATTACTGGGGCCAGCATACATTCAATATTGCATGAACATTTGACTGTCAAAAAAATTTGATCGCGTTGGATTCAACACAATTTGTGAATCGTTCAAAAAAAAGCTCGTGTCGATTGATCGAAAGAAATGCTCGAAAAATACGATCGCAGTGCATCGAAACACGTCGTGACAGGTGACGAATCGTGGATTCACGCGTATGAGCCCAAAAATAAACAGCAGTTGACTGTATGGGATTTTCACGATGAGCCAAAGCCAACAAAAGATATTCGCGCACGAAGCACTTCCAAGCAAATGGTCCCCTGTTTTTTAGGAAAAACTGAACATGTCGCAACCAGACCAATAGAACAACGCAGAACAGTCAATTCTGAGTGGTTAGGTTAGGTTAGGATAGGTTTGAACGTGAGTGGGCCCGTATCAAGCCCTCCACTGCGGCCAATGGCCTATTGTGGCTCACCCTATGGTTATATTTCTCCCAGTATATCCAATCTCTTGACGAAATTTAGGAATGCATTGGGAGAACAATTTGCCAGGTTTTCTGGCCTTACTGTCGTATCGTCAAATATTGAGAATCTGGTTCTGGCCGCTGCAGGGCATGTACACAGAATGTGTTCAGCCGTTTCATCATCCTCCATGCATAGCCGGCACTCAGCATCTTGTACAAGTCCGATTTTATGCATGTGATGTTTGAGTTTGCAGTGGCCAGTAAGCAAACCTACTATAACTCTGAGATGCGCTCTACTGAGTTCTAGCAGTTTGTCAGAGTCCTGTTTTTTCCTTGTACAAGCAATAAATGCTTTGGAATGGGCTAGGCCCGGTAGACTACGCCAGTACTCGAGTCTTTTATTGTTTGCCCAAGCTGTTATGACATTCTTGGCAGTGCTATATGCTAAACCGATTATCGGTTCTGGTCCAGTGAACGTTGTTTCGGCCCCCCTTTTTGCTAGGGCGTTCGCTATTTCGTTTCCTTCTAGGCCAGTGTGACCTGGTATCCAGACTAGGGTAACGTTGTTGCGTTGCGCCAGTCGGTTTAAGGTGTCTCTGCAGTTCCATACTGCCCTAGATTTAAAGCAGTTGGATTCAAGCGCTTTAAGTGCTGCTTGACTATCTGAAAATATTTTTATTGTTTTTCGTGTGTGGTATCGATTTTCCAGCTCCCTGGCACACATTTCAATGACATATAGCTCTGCCTGAAATATCGTAGCTAGTTTACCCATACTGAACGAGCATTTCACTACTGGGTTCATCCCATATATTCCGGCTCCGACGCCTTCCTGAGTTTTGGAACCGTCGGTGAACCAACGTTCATTTGCCCTACATAGGTTGGTTTCATTCCGGACCCAGTCTTCTCTTTCGGGAAAGACCACAGTGTAGGACGTGTGAAGGTTGATAGTTTTAGGCATGATGTCTGAGGGTATTCCTAGAATGTTGTGAGCTATTATGCCCTCCAGCATGCTGCTGCCTCTCATGACACATGCCTGCGGTAGACTAATGGCCGCTTGGTAAAGTCTGTATGTTGCCCATCTTGCCTCTCTCTCCAGAACTATGTGGAGAGGAAGTACTCCAAGGAGGACTTCCATTGCTGTCGTTGGCGTGGAGCGAATGCTTCCAGTAATCGCCAGGCACGCTTGTCTCTGTAGTCCGTTTCTTATGATTTTCCTATGACCCTTGCTCCACCAGACTATAGAGCCATACGTTATTATTGGACGTATGACGGTCACGTACAACCAATATACGTGTTTTGGTGACATGCCCCATGTTTTGCCACATATTCTGCGGCATGTCCATGATGATAGTCTTTTCCAAGTGCGAGTTCCAATTAAGTTTTTTATCCAGGATTATTCCCAGATATTTTGCTTCACTCGCAAAAGGAATTGTTACACCATTGATGGAAGGAGGTATTAAATGCTCCAGCTTCCTTTTCCTGGGGTATGACCATTTTGTGGGGGTTAATGGATATTTCTTCCCTCTCACACCATTTATATATGGTATCCAATATATCCTGAAGGACGTAGGAGATCGTCTCTTCGGATTTATCGTTTATTACTAGGACCAGATCGTCAGCATATGCTTGCAGATCAACCTCCCAAAGCAAGAGAATAGCCAGTTCTGAGTGGTACACAACCATTTGTTTGCCAATTGTCCTCTGAGAAATGATGAAAACCAACCGCCGAAGACGGATAACTATTCACTACGACAATGAGAGCTCGCACACATTGGCTCAAACAACTACATTTTTGAGCACTCAAAACGTTGATTCGATGAGTCATCCGCCGTATAGTCCTGACTTGGCACCGAATGACTTCTTTTTATTCCTGTAAGTAAAAAATAAACTGAGAGGTCAACGGTTTTCGACACCTGCAGAAGCGGTTGATGCGTTCAGAATGCATGTTTCAGAGATACTTCAGAGTGGCAAACGTGCTTCGACAATTGGTTCAAGCGAATGCAGTAGTGTATTTATAGATCTTCACGGGGATTATTTCCAAGAACAATAAAGTGATTTTCGATGATTAATATTTGTTTTTGTTTTCTTTCTAATCCCGATATATCAAAGGCAACCTTCTTATCAGAGTGAACAAAAAGAACACTGAAAATAGTACGCAACTGGTGCAACCTTAAGCAATTCCTGTCATACATTTCACCAGGAAAAGAGTACTGAGGTTTAAAACCACCAGTACTTAGCACTTACATTTGACCACAAGCTCACATGGAATCTCCCCATCGACAAAACGGTAGATACAGTTAGATTAGCCCTGGAGATTTTTGCCAAGTTTCTAGGGCCGTAAAAAAATGTATAGTGTGGATTGGGGTTTGAATCCAGAAATGACCCTATACACGAGAGTGATGAAGCTCATGATAGCATACGGTTCGGTGTTGAGGTGGATTATGACAAAACAGTCGACGACGATTAGGCTGGTGTAGGTCATCCAAGGCTGGCGTGCTTGAGTCGTAACCACTGCCATGAGAAAAACAACGGCCGTAGCTTTAGAGGTACTAGTGGACCTACCCATTTCATTTGAAGAGAAGCTAGGTCTGTAACTGATAGGATACTGAAGATGCGAACTCCAGACTAGGGTAAACTATACGAGGAAATTATGTCAGATCCAATGTTGGGAATGCCCGTGGACAATATGTCTATGACAGATTATTTGAAATAACTTTCCTAAGCAGAAGGGCCCAGTGGCAAAAGCGAAGGAGACCTGTTACAAAGATGGCTGTCAAAGACCAACGAAGTCGGAGCTAGAAAGAGAATCAAAATCCTAATTAGCCCCTTGACAGCATTTGCCAGGAAAGAAGCATTGAATGCTCCAGTGGGACTAGAGCCCTTCTGTGGCATTGGGAAAACAAATTCAAAGACATCCGAGAACAAATGGATGCAAACCAAAACACAAGAATGATGAAATGAGTACAGAAAAGTTTGGCAGGCGAAAGCATTAGTTGAGAGACCTTTGCTCAAGTTCAGAGCAGACCTGCTGCGCCATAAACGAAATTCAGGTAAGAATGATGTTGGATCTACTGAAGGGCTATTGCCAACTACAGTGTTTGTCCAAGAATTACCAGTTCTAAGAATTTGAACGTCCCCTTGATCTCGCCACTATAAAAATTGTCCACCTTCTCAGTGTTCTTTCGCGATCATTGCACCATGGCAAAAAGAGTTTAGAACAGAAAGATTTTGACGTGATGTGGTTCAAGCTGGCTACTAGCAAACATACCAAATTCCTATGCTGTCTTTATTGTAGCGACTTCTTTGAGTTTTCATCACTCTTCACATCAAAACCACTCTACAGCTGAAGTATTGATGATGGGACATTTCAAAATGCATAACTCTACTGAAATGGTACTACAATTCAGCCGACCTGGATAGTATGCGCATGTTTTTCTCAGCGTTTCATTGAGATCTATCACAATGCGCTGAGAAAATTTTTGAAAGCGTAATGCTGAAGATACAAATATATATACCAAAGACATCCAGAAGAACATCATCTGATAAGCCCTGGTTCAGCAGAAACTGCTCCAGAGCTGTCGCATTCAAGGACGCAGCGTACCTTCGATGGTACAAAAATTATAGCCCTGAGACCAGATCAGAATATGTTGAAGCTAGAAACATGTCTAAGGAGACAATCGAATCCTTGAAGGAGGCCAACAACGCCTAAACACGGTCAAAACTTGTCAAGTGTCCTAACGGACACGCTTGTTTCGGTCTTTTGTCAAAAGCTGTGGGAAAAAACTCCACATCCAGCCCATTTCCTTCCCTAACAAAATAAGATGGGATTCAAGCCATGAACGCCCAGGAAGGAACCAATATTTTTGCCAATATGTTCGCTGCGAATTCTACTGTGGATTTGCTGTGAAAACAACCCCAGAATCTTACTCCCTTTGACATTCATATGCCTAGCAAAAAATCTAGTACATCTCATGGAATTTCGCAAATCGTTCTCAAGAAATGTGCGCCCAAACTAACACCCGTGTTTGCAAGTTATTCAAACTCTCTTATAATTTGGGGGAATTTTCATCCAACTAGAAAATTGCAAGAGTACCAGTACCAAGAAAAATGGGAAACAAACCCTGCCTAGCAACTATAGACCTATCGTACTGCTATCTGTTACCTTGAAGGCAATGGAAAATGGAAAATCAACATCGAAAAGGCATTGGCATCCCCACCGTTGCTTACAGAGAAAAGAGCGCACTGAATAGTATCTTAACTACAGATCCAGCCAAATTCTACAAAGAGGGGGATGGTAAGACTATTGCTGGAAGGAGAAGTGTATAGCAATAACCAGGAGTCACTGGAAGCGGAAGTAGACATCTCCCGAAAGGGATAATTCTAGAAATTCACCCAGGAGAAGTGCAGAAACAACTTGAAAGGACCAAGACGATCGGAAATGGACCACACAGCACAGTTATCGTCATTCCGTACATCAGAGGTATCTCCGAGGAGATCAGGAGGATCGGAACAAGAGCTGCTTTCAATCGAAACGTGAAGAAGTTGAATTAGTGCACATCTTCGAAATCATGAAAACGATAGAAATTCTAAACGTGAGAAATTAAGTAACTACAAGGTGTTCATAAATTCGATACAAATATTTCAAGGGCGTATTCCTTCAAAATGAGACTTTTTTCCATGTCCTAAAATTCACCCCCACCAAGCTACAGATATCGCAAGTTGACAGAAAAAAATCGTAAATTTTTAATTGAATTATTCATCAAATTTTTAGAAAATTTACAAGCCCTTCGTTTTTTGGACGGTCTATTCATTTCTTGCTTCAAAAATAAGGAAACTATGATTCAGAGACGTGAATGAGGATTGCCTACAGATTTTACAGCCAAAATATTCTATTTCTGCATAAAAAATTGAACATTGCAGATAAGTTGGCCATGAAAAACCTAAAACTTCGTTCTCTTGTATTTTTTGAATCAGCTAACGGTTTTCGAGAAAATCGTTTGTAAATGAAGGGGGATTATTATTAAATTATTAAACAAAAAAAAAACTTGGTGTGATATTCTTATTTTGTTTCTGCTAACAAATTATACTGAATCAAAATAGCGCTAAGTCTCAATCATCACCTCATAATTGAGCTTAGTAAACGGTTTAATTACAACAAATGTGCATTATTTGAAAAACGAATTATTTAAATAATGCACTTTTTACACCAAACTGTTAAAAATTATTTATTCAACGTCAAAAACAGTAAATTAAATCTACTGGAGTAGTAACCATAAGGTTGTTAAAATAAGTGCTCGAAATGCCCTCCTCCTGTTACAATTCAGCCCTACATCCTCCTTCGCATAGACTGACGTCCGCGTTCTACAACTCCAGGAGTATTTCTTAAGTGTTCAAAGCCATCGATGAGCCGTTGACTATAGGCTCTTCAAATACCCCCAGAAAACAGTCCAGCGGGTTGAAATCTGGTGAGCGGGGAGGCCAAGGTCTTGAACCTGCTCTGCCAATCCACCGATTCAGAAACCATAAATTTAAATAATCACGCACAGTTAAACGATGATGAGGTGGAGCACCATTCTGCATAAACCAAAGACGATGACGAATGATTGAAGGCACGGAGTCTAAATAACATTCTAAATTGTTCTGCAAGAAGTAAGTAGGTGTCGAAAAAAATGGTCTAATTATTTCATTTTCTACTATTTCGGCCGAGATTTCGGCCGAGATTTCGGCTCAACTTTGCCCCTGATGACGGTTTCGTCTAATCTCTTGCGGATTTTCTACAGCCCAGACGTTAATATTGTGGAAATTCACCATTAGCCACGCCATAAACAAAATGGATGTCAGCGAGATGTACATTTGAATGATTTTCCATTTCAATGTACAACAAGGCGCAAAACAAAATTTACACTAAAATGAGAAACACAAACGTCACACTTACAAGTAAATCAAAGAGTTGTTAAAATTTGAACATCAAAAGTGTCAAAATAGGAAACAGTAAAAAGTCATAGTCATAACTATTTCAGTTATAAAGAGAAACATTCTCAATTGAAGATTGAACCGAAACATGACTCTTTTGGAAATGGAAAAAACCTACGATAAATTGAAGTTACTTATTTATATTTATATATCAGTTAGTTTTTTCAATACTCCCCTTTCATTTACCGGCAATTTTTTCAACAACGGTTAGCTGATTTAAAAAATTGTAAGAGAGCACAATTCTTGATTTTTTCATGGCTAACTTAACTGTGATGTTCAAATGATTTTTTTTTGGCAAAAATAGAAAATTTTGGATATAAAAACTCAACCCTCATTCACCTCTTTGAATAAGAGTTACCTTATTTTTGAAGCAAGAAATAAATAGAGCGTTTATAAAACAAGGGCTTGTAAATTTCAAAACATGCTTAATTGTACAATTCAAAATTTACGATTTTCTGGCAACTGGCGATGTCTGTAGCTTGGAAGGGGTGAATTTTAAGACACACGTTTATAGGAAAAAAAAGTATTATTTTGACCCCCGGAATACGCCCTTGGAATTATTGTATTGAATTTAAAAACACCTTGTATATCGTCAACAACCTTCAAACACGCTATGGAAATAATTGCCCAAAGCCAAAAACTTCGACAAAATTTCAAGAAAAACGTCAAGATTTTTTATTATGAGAAACTGAAAATAAAATAATCTTCGACAGCAACGACAGAATCGACAAGTCATAACAATTAATGCTTCCGAATTCTATATCGATTGCCCTCCTACCCGATCAACTGTTGACGCCGATTCATATATAAACGGTACAAAACGTCGAGAATAAAACGGCGAGATTCAGAAGTAAAATACGTGTTTATCTGTAGATGTCATGCGAAATTTATAAACACTACTCGGGAGGCACTCAGGAACATGCAGCTGCTTTTCCTGCCATCATTCGTCGTGAAAAACGACAGGGATCCACCCCACTGCTCCGAATTGATAGCATTATACGTGAAGTAAATGTGCAATATCATTCCGTGAGGTAGTTACAACAGCCACTTACATGGAGATAAAAGTGAACTATGAGGCCGATTTGGGGTGAAGCTGTAGAAAGCAAAAGAACTGACTGGAGCAAATTGTATCCTGTGACGAAATATATCTAGTAATAAGGATAATAATTTTACAAAAAGTTAGTTGTGACATATACAGAACCACGGAATCCAATGGCAGATGATTATCTACTTCTTGACAGGCAGCCAACAATTTTGTTGTTCTGACCAAACCAGGGTTCAATCAAGTTCCTAAAGTAAAGTTAAGAGAGTGTATTTCGATTTAATTCCGAAAGCTCCACCATTTTTTGACAGCTGTTTCGTATTTTCGTACTCATCAGGGCGACTGTTGATTACGAGAGAATTACTCAAGAAAATTGCTTAATTTTGAAGACTTTTACTTTGAAAGGTGATTATAATATTGACAGTTTTACAACAGTTGCTATTAACATTTTTTATAAACAGATACATAATAATTTCAAGTCAAACGGAACATAATATACAGAGTCCTAACAGCGACTTTATGGACTCCTGAAATTGAAACGACTCCACTCTGAAATTAATACCTGACAGCTACGACAGTATATTACAAAGAGTAACTTGTGATATCTACAGCCCATGGTTCGACACTCTACAATTCCTTGGTTCGGGTAAAATTAAGTTTCAGCTAGTGACTGTAGATGTCATAAGGTACTTTTTGTAATACACTGTCGTTGCCGTCAGATATTGATTTCAGAGTGGATTCGTTTTAGTTTCGAGAGTTCCATAAAATCGTCCTGATGAGTATGAAGATACGAAACAGCTGTCGACGAATGGTGGAGCTCTCGGAATTGAATCTAAATACACTTCTTCTCTTAACAATATTGATTTTATTCCTTTTGTTTAACCCTCCATAGGTCGCGCCATGGTCTGTGAAACCATATCAACAGTGTTTCATAGTTATTACTCGGATCGCGCCGAATACAAAGCTGCTCTTAGATATACCCTCTCCTAATAGGTACCTGAAACCACAGTATACGGCGGACCACTACCGAGTGAGGTGTTAGTGACCTATTTTGTATTGCGGTGTCTGATTCCAGCGCGACCAGTTTCGTATACGGTTTGACATTCCGGCGCGACCGATTGGGATATTTTTTCTGATTGGTAAGTATGTATTACAAATAAAAATTCGTTATTTGAATGAGAGTTTTCAGTCATGTATAGCTATGAACGGGAGCAAGAACGTCTCCGGGCACTCCTAGAGGAGACCGATATGCAGGATGAGGGCCCATCTTATTATGACGATGAATCGGATAATGAAGAGATTGATGAAATACAAATGAATGAAGTAGAGGTTCATGACACAGACAGCGAGCAAGAAATTTCTGAGGACGAAAATGAAGGTACAGAAACTGTGTACACCTGTCAAAATGAAGAGGAACAGACTATCCACACCCGTTTGTGCTATAAAGGTCAAGGTGAGTAATTTTTAGCATAAAATATAATTGATCACATAAAAAATAAATTTCTCCATAGGAAAAAAAGACAAAACCTTTTGGAAAAAACATCCACCCCCCACAAAAGGAGTCCGCACAAGGCGGGAAAATATCATTAGAGAGCTGCCATCTCCAACAGCAGATACTAAGAATTTGAAGTCGCCAGTCGAGATATGGTCATATTTTGTAAATAAAGAAATAATTGATATCATAGTTACCTCTACTAACAAATATATCACATCAATCACAACCAACTTCAGTAGAGAGCGGGATGCACACACTACAGACGAGATAGAAATGCGAGCATTATTTGGACTTCTTTATTTAGCTGGAATTTGCCATGGGAATCGTATGAATCGTGAAGATCTTTGGAGACGAGATGGATATGGGGTAGATCGCTTTTATCTTACTATGTCTGAACAAAGATTCAAATTTCTACTGCGTTGTATCAGATTCGATGATAAAGCTACACGACTAGAACGACTGAGCCTAGATAAATTGGCTCCTATTCGAGATGTTTTTAATATTTTTGTGAATAATTGCAAAGCAGGATATTGCTTATCAGAATTTGTCACCATTGATGAACAACTCCCAGCATTCAGAGGAAAATGTAGTTTTAGACAATATATACGGTCAAAGCCCACCAAGTATGGTATTAAAATATTTTCCCTTTGTGATGCAAAGATGTTTTATACAAGTAATATGGAGGTGTATCTAGGCAAACAGCCTGAGGGCCCGTATAAGGTTCCATACACAGGAATGGATGTTGTCATTCGACTAAGTCAACACATTTTCCAGTCTGGCCGTAACATTACCACGGATAACTGGTTCACTTCGGTACCTCTAATAAATACTTTGCTCCGGGACCATAAGTTGACTTTAATTGGAACTTTAAAAAAAAATAAACCTGAATTGCCAATTGAATTTTCAAAACCAAAAGGAAGACCTTTACATAGCAGCATGTTTGGTTTTACCGCCGGAACTACCATTGTGTCTTATATTCCTAAGACAAATAAAAATGTAGTTCTAATTTCAAGTTTACATCATTCCGACGAAATTGACACTGGTAATCAAAATAAGCCGTCGATGATTACCGACTATAACAGTACTAAGGGTGGTGTAGATGTAGTGGATAAACTATGCAGTGCCTATGACTGTGCTCGCAATACAAGAAGGTGGCCGATGGTAATTTTTTACCACCTCTTGAACACGGCTGTTATCAATTCGCAGATTATTTATGATGCGAATACTTTTGATCCTAGTAATCCTAAGCTATTGAGAAGAAATTTTTTGAGGCAGTTGTCAAGTGAATTGACTGAACCTTACATAAAGAGACGTGCAAGTTTGACCAGTCTGCCGAAGGGTCTCAAAATGCGACTACAAGACATATATGGTCCCAGCACTTCGGATGCCAAAGAAAATGTGAAACCAGGTAGGTGTCATTATTGCAGTTACAAGAAGAATAGAAGGACCAGATTTACCTGCTTTAAATGCAATAAATTCATGTGCCTGGAACATATAACACCAATTTGTAAAGAATGCTAGGAAGATGTATGTCACTAAATAATATATTGTATTCTATTGTAACAGTTGAAAATAAATGGTTTTGAAATTATGTTTTTGTTGTCTTGCAAGAACTAATCTTTTTTGGTTTCTATAGTGAACCATACTGTAGATTAAAAAAATCCGTGTCCTTTGTTATATAGTATATAGAGATATACGGTTTCATAGACCAGCGCGACCTACTAAGTTTCAAATAGTGGCGCGACCTATGGAGGGTTAAATGTATGAACTAAAAAGGATTTCTATAAATGATAATAACAATCCACGTTATGATACAAAGCAATTCTCCAAATTACCATTGCCAATTCCCAACTCGGATAGTACTAAGCATTCGATTATTATTTATAATGAAAAATAGATGTATAACCATCTACCGAAAGAAATTAGATCTACACTGCCTTTCAATCGATTGAAAAAATCTGTAATAGACCTGTTAGTCGACAGAGCATATTATGATCTCCAAGAATTTTTTGATGACAGATTTAATGATTGAAACTATAATTATAATTACGAGGATATATTGAAAAATTCTTAGCCACTATAAAACCAAACAAAGTTTCAATGTCAAAATATTTTATTACTCAACATATTCTCCTCTTAATTGGATACATTTATTACAGCGAACCTGCAACGTCTCTAGACCTTTCAAAAAAAATGTTTCTTCTTGCTCTGCAAACCAGACCTCCACAGCTTTTATTACCTCCTCGTTGGAAGAAAATTTACGACCTTTTAAACTTTCCGCGTCTTTTCTCTTCATTTTTTCCCGTAGAGTGGTCAGTAATGTCGAATAGTAATCTCCAGTTATTGTTCTACCTTTATCCAAAAAAGCAATCATGATTACTCCATGGCAATCCAAAAAACTGAAGCAAGAACTTTTCCAGCAGATTTTTGGACACGAAACTTCTTGGGTCTTGGAGAACCGGAGTGTCGCCATTCCATGGATTGTTGCTTTGTTTCTGGATCGTAGAAATGTGCCCAAGTCTCATCCATAGTGACAATTCGGTTTAATATGTCCACATCGTTTTCAAATCGAGCACAGATCGAACGCGATGCTACTACCCTTGCACGCTTTTGGTCTACATTCAAACATTTGGGGATCCATTTTGCAGCGATTTTTCTCATATCCAATTGACGTGAACTATATGATGAATGCGTTCGTATGAAATATTCAGTGCTTCAGATATCCGTTTTAGCCAATTCGACGGTCTGTTGAAATCATGTCATGAACTGCATCGATATTTTTGGGGACTGACACAGAAACTGGCCTTCCCGATCGGTCATCATCTTCAATGGAAAATTTACCTCTTTTGAAGCTTGCAGTCCAATTTTTCACGGTCGCCTACGAAGGACAATGATCACCAAGGGTATTGCACATCTTCGTAAATCTGCTTACCTCTTAACCCTTTCAAATACAGGTACCTACTTGATGATGGCTCGATACTCCAATTTTTCGATTTTCACAATTTCGGTGGACATAATTTTTCTTTTAATTTATTGCGAAACTTTGGTTTACTTTTTTGACGTCAAACTTTACACTGACACTTCTAATAAGTTATTGTTCGTTGCTATGGTAACGCAATATTTTGTATATGCAGGGAACTGGTCTAGGCTAACTAGATATCAATACATTCCCGTATATCAAAAAATTAAACGCAAACATTAAAAAAATAAACAAACAAACAAACAAAATAAAATTCATCGATGGTGCAGCAATTTTTTTCGACGATGGCAGTTTTTAGTCTCGATTCAAAACGTTTATATTTGGTGCATTTTTAATATAATCGTCCAGTTTATCAAAGAATTTGGGTCCAAGATAAAGATGACTTTTTTGGTATGAAGTAGGTTGGTGCGTATTGGGTTTCAGTAAATCTCTAGAACGAGTCAAGTACTGATGCTGGTTAGTTGCGAAGTTTTGTTCATTCTTATATACGTAAATGCAATGATCGTAAATATAAAAACAGTGAGTATTTTAATTCTTGGAATTCATTTCTATATGATTGTCTCCATCTAACTTGTCCAACGATTACGACTGCAAACTTTTGCAAAATGAAAACTCTTTCCGCAGAAGACCCTGTACCCCAACTCATGATTCCATAACGTAAATGACAATGTATGGATGCATAGTACAAGTTCAACAACACTTTTTTAGCGCAGTGCGTTTACATAAACCTCAATGCCTAACAATTTTTACGAATTTTGTTGCAAAGTTTTTCAATATAGGCACTCCATGTTAGTTTGTGATCTAATGTAAGACCCAGCATCTTTGTTGTAGAGCAAGATTTCACCTGCAAGCCGTCATTCTTATAGATTTCAAAATTTTGAGTGAACGTTGTGTTGGATATGTTGAGTGTCAAATTATTTTTGTTTGCCCATAACATCACTCGATCAAAGACTGTTTGTGGCAGTTCTGAGAGACCTGCCACATTCTGTTCCTTGACGAGAAAATTGGTATCGGCTATCATACATGAATTTCTGAAAGATTATTGAAATAATCTATCAGATCATTACCATATACAAGGAAGAGTAGAGGCCCGAGTTGAGAGCCTTAAGGGACACTCTGCTCAATAGTTGCCGGTTTGCTCATAGAATTATGAATTACCACTCTTTGGATCCTGCCTTCCAAGTATAACTTCATCAAATTCAGCGCAATTCCTCTAACACCATATTGCTCCATTTTCATCAGGAGGAGTTTGTGGTCAATACAGTCCTATGCTCTAGGGAAATCAATGGATAGTTTTCCATCAAAAGCATTTATCACGTGCTCATTGGAATCGTATAGTGTTTTTGTTGTGGGTAGACCCATGTTGATTTGGCGAGAGTTGCCGTAGTAGTTTCGGATAAAATAATAAATCTGTTCAGGTTTCTCCTTATTGCTCGCCCTGTACGCTCAAGCAAGGCATGAAGTACCTGTATGTTTTTCATTTCACCAGACAATATATGGATTTCGATCTCAAACTCGTTGTAGTTTCGGAAATGATTCTTCTTTCTTATTATTGCCCGCCCTGTAGATAAATAGATAGACATATTTGATTGGCCCATTCAAAAGAGCTCTTACACATTATGGGACAAGTCACTAAAACAACTGGTATAAGTTATATGTCGAAAAGTTCCGTATGAAAAATATTTTTCGACCATCCTGTATAATTTCAAGGCATGAGAAAGTATGAAAATATCACTAATCTGTCTATAGAATGGCATTACAAATATAATTTTTTCAAAGTCTATTATTGTAACGGCAGGGATTTTTACGGAGTGCATTTGCAAATGGACTCATTTCGACCAAAAATTCGTACCCTCCAAGCGATTCAGAGACAATCAATAATAGTTTAGGGGTGAGTGAAGGTTAAGCAGATATTTGAATTTACTAATATATATTATTAATATTAATAATCCATTTTACAATAAAGCACTCCACCTTCCAACCCAATTTTTTTCGTATCGTTCTGTATGTGTGGCAATGAATTCTTGGTCAACAGGATCTAACTTTCGTTATTAGACCGAAATCACAATAGAGCTTGAGAAATCGAACTTTGTCGCACTATTGCCCCACCCTGTATGAAAATGTTATGGTCTAGATTTGTTTTAAAACTTGCTTGTTTGTTTGAATTATAAAAAAATGAGTTACCACATATTTCAGTCTGGAATTAATTTGATTATAATGATATAACAATTATGCTGCTTGTTCATCTGAAACATTTCTCGAAACTCTAGTTTGATAAAACTTGCTATTCAGATTTTTCATGAGATTTACACAAAAAAGGTGTGTTACGAATAATTTATAAGAAACCTGCTGGATCTTATCTGCTCTAATGAAATTGAAATACAGTGAAACAGTTCTTGCCAACTGATAACGATGCAGTTGAGGTAATTTCTTGATGACATCGTTTAGAGAATTCCGCTTGAATCGATTAAAGTTATGAAATGGTAATATCAAATCTGTTCATTATGAACCAATAAAAGTATAATTTTTTGTTTAAAGCGAAATAATTCCTTTTTAGAACGAAGTTCATCTGAAAAGTTAGTGAAATATCAAATCAAATATATAAAATAATAATAGTCATCAACAACGCAAATAAAAGGATTGCTGTGTCATGTTAAACACAAGCTGTGCTTTGTTGGCATAAAACAATAGATAGCAATAAAAGCTAAGAAGTGCTATACTTATCTGAGCCCAATATTATTCGCGGAGATTCCCGAGGTAATCAGACAACTTCATCGATTGGAATTTTTAGAAAAAAATTAAACAGTGGCTTCAAACCATACCCAGAATGAAGATTCATCGATTAATAGACAGAAAAAACATATATTACAATAATTAATATGAACGTTGATTTGCCCTTTTCATTGGATTTCAATCACTTTGGAATAACATTTCTTCTAGTAGCTCACTTACAGAAATGTATGATTTATGAATCAGGTACCATCAAATTTTCTTCTGTAGCCCACATACAAGTAATAATCATTTTGCCCTACTTTTTATTTACTCTTCTTTGTGGTCATAGAACAGTTATATTTGTACAAAGGAACCCGCACCAAATACATGGGAAAATGACTTTCAGCCAATTTTGATAATTTTTTGGGATATTGTAGTGCAAGTCACTAGAAGTTACACATGGAAGTTTGAATTAGTTTCTATGTCCAGTTTCGCAGATACGAATTTTTGAAAATCATGAAAATTGCTGTTTTACCAAAACATAGCAAGATTCACTCATCCAAAAGTATTACTTTTTAGATGATTATTAACAAAATAGTAGCATTGCTGGTTTGAAGGAAGTCGAATGTCATGTCAGTTAGTCGGTCGTTACGATAGAAGAAGCCACCTATTATACAGGGTGGGTCAAAAATAGCGACAATTTAGGATATTTTGCCAATCTTTATCAACGGTCCCTATGGTGAGACCGAGCATTTTTCATTAGGAAAATACCTATTGGGATTACTTTCTTACTACAAGAAGATTTTCTCTAAAAGTTTAGACTTTTTTACAACACAGTAATTTTTTTTCAAAAAATGTTTTTTTTTATACTACATGTTTTTAACAATAGCCAAACAAAATAGCCTTTCTGAGTCAATAAATCCGCTTTGGATCCAAAAGTATTTGAGAAAGGCTTATATAAATTGCTCAATATGATCAGCTTCAAAAAGTTAAGATCACATTTTATACGGGGGCTGTTTACAAATATTACTTGAAATCGGTTTTGTACGTAATATATATGTTTGTTAATTATTTTTGAATGGATCTCCCAATTTGAATCATAGTTCTCAGTTATGCTTTCAAGTAAATTACCCTACACTCGGGTAAGTTTCATTCATTTCTTATGTCTGGTTTTTGAACTATAAATTAAAATTGATATTCTATAGAAGATATTATCCAATATTATTTCTTGATGAAAATTATAGTTCAAAAACCAGATATAGGAAATGAATGAAACTTACCCGAGTGTAGGGTAATTTACTTGGAAGTATAATTGAAAAAGATGATTCAAACTGGGAGATCCATTCAAAAATAATTAACAAACATATATATTACGTACAAAACCTATTTCAACTAATATTTGTAAAAGGCCCCCGTATAAAATGTGATCGTAACTTTTTGAAGTTGATCATATAGAGCAATTACTTTAAGCCTTTCTCAAAATCTTCTAGCTCCAAAGCGGATTTATTGACTCAAAAAGGCAATTTTTTGTGGCTATTGTTAAAAACATGTAGTATAAAAAACAAACATTTGAAAAAAAATTACTGTGTTGTAAAAAATTCTAAACGTTTAGAGAAAATCTTCTTATCGTGACAAGAGAATCCCAATAGGTATTGTCCTAGTGAAAAATGCTCGGTCTCACCATAGGGGCCGTTGATAAAGATTTGCAAAATATTCTAAATGGTCGCTATTTTTGACCAACCCTGTATAATAGGTGGCTTCTTCTATCGTAACGACCGATTAACTGACATGACATTCGACTTTCTTCAAACCAGCAATGCTACTATTTTGTTACTAATCATCTAAAAAGTAATACTTTTGTATGAGTGAACCTTGCTATGTTTTGGTTAAACAGCAATTTTTATGATTTTCAAAAATTCGTATCTCCGAAACTGGACATAGAAACTAATTTAAACTTGACTTGACTTGACTTGTACTACAAATTCCCAAAAAATTATCAAAATTGGATGAAAGCCATTTTCCCATGTATTTGGTGCAGGGTCCTTTCTTTTATGGTAAATAAAATTATTATTATTTCGATTTCATAACCAGAAATGTTTTGAGTTACGAATTTTGACACCGTAACAATACAGACTGAAGAACTTCCTTTATATTTCTCAAGTATAAGAATATCCTTCTTTTCATGAATTCTGCTCAGTATTTTCACCATCGCGCAAAACTATCAAATATCGTGAAATACTGCCATTCCGTATTGTATGCTTCAATGAAAACGGTGTTCAAATAGAAAAAAACGAATTTATAGCATTCGGCAGTAAACTCGAACGAATCTGTGGCATTTCTTTGAATCACAATACGCGAATAAAATACCGTATTTCTCATAGCCAATGGACCAGAAACAAAATTTCAGTACTTGAATAACGCGACTGAATATTTCCGCGATAGAAAAAGAAAAGGAACTTATTTCAAATATCTCCGGCTCGAGTAGAGTTGCAAAGATATTGCAACTCACAGGTAAGTTATTTCGAGATTTTGTCATTGTCTACCACAGAAACATTGAAAGCAGAGAAAATAAAAATTCATATATTGTGGAAAAGATCTAGGAAAGAAACTCCCCACAGATAGATAGATATATATTTATTTGCCATAATAGTGCCACAAACCGCACAAGGTTTTGTCACTGAAACTAAAAATGTAAAACTATAACAAAAAATACAAAGATAGTGTACATAAAATAAACTTAGTGATAACACACATTCTTCTTGACTAATAGACAAACACTAACAGCCGTATGCATAGTCAATCGCCAGCGACTCGACAGAGTTTCGCCGTTGCATTTAGGTTATAAAAACGTTTTTCAATTAATAACTTTTCTTTGAAAATATTAAAGGTTGCAGCAGATCTGATTTTAACTGCAGTATATCATAAATTAAGCTTCCAGCATAGTAAGGTGATTTTTGAATGATTTTATTTCATTCTGGTGAATGAAGCACGAAATTTTGAAAATATATACAGGGTATCCCGTAAACCTTAGTAAAAATCTCACTGTTTTCGAGATAATGAGCATTTTTTGATTTCTGGAAAATCACTACCTCACCTTGGATTTTTAAAAGCCATGTATACAAATTGATACGAATTCAAATATCTTTGCTGCTGAAGATTACTGATGAGTGATGCTTTCAGATGTACGAAACAGTTTTTCAGAAAACAATACAATTTTTCAAGATATGAGGATAAAATGACATTTGAGTTTCACCAATTTTTTTAACAACAGTTTGACATTATTGTTTGAAAAAATATAACCAAATGGAACTGGATATTCATTACAAAAGAATGCCTATTTTGTCCAGGCTCTACTATGGTATAAAACATACGATCATTATTTTTGGAAGGAGTAGAATTTCGATAATATTAGAGTGTGATGTTATTCTGAGCTAAAATCGACTCCATTAGACTTTGTCAGTAATGTCTTTTATTTTTATCCTATCAAGATGAAATGATTAAATAGTTATGAGTAATAACGAATCAACTGCTTAGAAGCATTCAATGAGATGTAATGAAGTAAATACTAATTCAACGTTTTTTTTAAAATCAATATACACTATAAACCACAATAACGATTATTCAACATCGCACTGAATAATATTACAAAAATGTTATTTTCCATCCACTCGTAAGCAGAGACGACATATTTTCAAGAACCTTTTCAAATGCGTTATAGATTATAGCCTCCAAATCAGCGATTCTATGAACGGCATTGTGCAATCGGATATAGTTATGCATAAATTGCTGCTGCAGCAGTAGCAATACCTCCACATTCACCATAAATGTAGTGCATATGCGCGTATTCTTGGGGAGTATAACGTATGTACGGCATGACAAAGAAATAAATACCACTGAATGTAACAAGCGGAATAATTTAAAAAAAAACTACGACAGAAGTCACAAGTTGTTCAAACAAAATTTTAATTTTCGACAAGGATTCGTCTCTTAAAAAAGTTTGCACTTATTTGGTTACACCCTGTATATCTGTCGGTCTCTGGAACTTTGTTGGAATCTGGATGTTGGACAATTGCGACATTTATCACAAGCATTCGTATTAATCGGTGCCATGTCGGATAATCGACATTTCATTTCGATAATTTTATCAGGCCTAATTACATGAAAAGTTAATTTTATTGACATACTATTTAATGTTACCAAGTAGTCTATTCTTTATTATTAATGATTATTTCCACATTTTAACTCGATAAAATCTAAATAAAATAATTTTTGGGTGTAAGTATAAAAGTTGATCAAATAAATGAATATTTTGGAACCTTTGGTGTGAATACAATTCAAGAAAAAAATTAATACCCAAACACCAAAACTACGTCACAATCTTAAAATCTTAAAAGCTTACTTTTAGCTCCTGAAGATGCTAACTTTGTTGGCGAAACGCGCGTCGAGTGTGATTGTGACGTAGTTTTGGTGTTTGAGTAGTTTCCTTTTTTTCTTGAATAAAAGTTGATGGAAGCCTAAAATAAAACCACGCCTAATTCAATGGAAATCACTTCTTCCAAAAATAATTATGGTTTGTTTTATATCATGGTAGAGTCTGGACAAAATGAGCATTCTTTTGAAATGAAGGTCATTTTACCCCCATTTCTTGAAAAATGTTTTCTCTTTCTGAGAAACTGTTCTGCACGTCTAGAAGCATCACTCATCAGTAATCTTCAGCAGCAAAGATATTTGGATTCGTCCCAATTTGTATACATGGCACTCAAAAATCCAAGGTTAGGTAGCGATTTTCCAGAAATTCTTAAAATGCACATTATCTCGAAAACGGAGATAGTTTTACTGAGGTGAAATACCGATATTCTGAACAATCATGACCTGGTCTATCACCAGTTTCAATATTGTACAAGGTTTACCGGACACCCTGTATATACAGGGTGTCCAGAGATGAAACCGACAAAACTTATGGGGTTGAAAGGACTGCCCATACGATTGCAAAATGTCATATATAAATGTCCAAAACCGCTTCGTTACCGACATACAGAGTGATTTGTGAAGTTAGACAGGAAATTCAATCCGTCATACATATTTAATACAGGGATTGGCCGATTTGGTTCAAATTTGGTACATGAATCACACTAAAAGGCCTCAACAAGAAGCCCTTCGAACGAAACCAATATTAGGACCGGAATATATTTTTTTTCATGTCAAAGTCTTGTGAGAATAACGCACCCTGTATAATGATTCTCACAAATCTGATCTCAGATTCGAAATCTACGGAAAAAATCCTTTAGGAAGTAGTGGAAAAGGTTTCTGGCACCATTTCTGATAAATTATTATTTTCAATTTTTCTCTCAAGAAAGTGATTGTTGGATGAGGTACCATCAAAAATTGGTTAATATGGTGAATAATTACGAAACCAAGACAAAAATATTACTATTCTCTTCAAGAAGTTCGTCATGAAATTTCATAAAATACTCTCATAACCCAAAAAAATCGAGAAATAAATTTGTATCAGGGCCGGACTGAGTCTTTTTTATAATAAATTTCTTTCGAGAATAACTGTCCTAGTCTATGCATTTTACAGCTATTTTATATTGGTTTAGAAGAATATTATCCTGACTGTAACCTTCCCCTTAATTTATGTAACATTTTATTAATAATTTATGTAACTTTATTTGATACGAATATTATATTCAACCTTAATTATGATTTAAAAACTAGATTTGTCGAACCCTCCACAAAAAACAGAACATATCACGACTGTAGAAACTCTCCCCTCAAATTTATGTAACTTTCCAATTATAAGACTTTTATTCTACCCCGTTCATGTGTCGAACCCCATCGATTATTAATACAATTAATTTTATCGTCTAAATCACATACACAAGTAGTTGATACTACTTCTGTGATCTACTACTGTTTATTCACATGTTTAATGTATACGTGTATTTAATGTTAGCATTATTAATTGCTGTACATTGTATTTTATGTATTTGTATATGGAAAGATAGTGAATAAACATTGTTATTATTATTATTATATTATTATAGTAATAAGTATCAATAATCTGAGCACAGATGCGAAATCTACTAATGAAATCGTATGTAAACTTGATTAAAAAAAACTGGACTGAAGTTTTTGTAAATTATATTTGCCTACTAATGAATTTGAGTTTATGAAAATACAACACAACGCACAATAAGTTCTTGTAGTGAGCATAACAAAAAGAATTCGTATTATTATATCAAAACTCAAGATTGAGTTATCATCAGCTGTATTTTAAGATTTTTTGTTGAGTTTTTCAAATGACCATAATTTGGTATCCTGATTTGGAAAAACTATACGATTTAGCCGGTATTTGATGAAAATTCACATTGATACTCATGATACAACTTTAAATATCATAATTTTCATCATTTGTGGGTTTAAAAACGTGGAGGTATAATACTGGGTAACATTTTGAATACCTGCACTTTCATATAGCAACTGACCCTTACTGACGAATTTTTTGAAATTATCAGATCTTAGAAAGCATACAATGATTCAAAAAGAGTATACACGCAAAAATCACGAGAAACGAAGATTACATTTTATCAGAATTCTTTTGTAGGTAGTTGAAATTCAAAAGAAAAAACACAAAATACTCTGGAATTTTGTAACAACTATTACAGGTAAGGCCAAAAAAATCATAAGTCACAAAATTATGCTAGATGATGGAATTGACGAATTTAATTGTTAATTTATTTGGCCAATATTTTTCAAGGATACCGAATACATACCCCTGAGGAACTTCTACCCCATTATCGTAATATTTTGAATTTTCACTATCAAAATGAACATAACCTTTCCTAATGATTGAAGATGATTTCAAAAACATTGAATATTTGGCCCCTTATTCCCTAGGAATGGAATTTTTCCATGATAAAACAGATTCTTAAACTATCGAAGGCTCGTGACACATGGAAAAATAACCCAGAAAAAATGTAGTGCATAAAATCTAGATTGTATATATGCATAGTCGAAGAACACATGCTGCACCTTTTGAGGACCTTCCTGATCGGAAGCCACATTGTTGAGGACATACAACTGTGTTTTGGCCAAGGAAGTTGACTATTCTATTGTTGTCAGCTCATTAATATACTTTTTTCTACAAACGTCAAAAAATTACAAGGTTCGCGCATTGACAACAGTATGCGAAGTGGCACTTTTTTTCATTTTCATTCGTTACCATGACACCGTGCGCGAAGTAATGTGCGAAATATATTTCGCACACTGCATGTTAACTATATGGGATTTTCATATTCTAACCTATATGGTCCTCAACTCCTCAATCAAGCAAAAAACAAGAAATCGTTTATTTATTAATGTAGAACAATAATTAAGGCTTTCAAATTGTGAGAAAATTTTACACTACCTAATTTTATTCTTATTTACGATGTTAACATTAATGGTGCAGCCAGTGCACGAACCAATATTTATTCCTAAACCAGATAAAATTGCTGATATGCATTTTCATACTGCCGCCTCGATTTCTCCGGTAAAAGGTTGGAAATTACGGAATTGTCCGCATCTATTAAGTTAGGTGGGGTACTGCTTAGTTCATCGTCGCTCGAAATTTCCATTCTTTTACAATAATAAATATCACGCACGAATTTGACGCGAATAAAAAGTCACTCCAAAATAATTATCAAGAACTGTCACTTTGAAATAATTTTCAACAAATGCCATTTTATTTCCATAGTTACAGTAATTACTTGATTTGGAAAAATTATTTAAGCCAGTTCAATACTATTTTTCATAGTTATTACTTATTTTAGAACAATATTTTTGACGTTTGTAGAAAAAATGTTATTTGCATCTCATGCGCGAAATACTTTGGTAATCTCGACTATTTTTTTTAACTCGGCTGCGCCTCGTTAAAAAAATCAGTTCTCGATCACCAAAGTAGCATTTCGCGCACTAGATACAAAAATAACTATAATGAAACGAAAAAAACACACTCTTGTCTTATTTCCACAAGTGGAAATAGGACAAAAGTGTGTTCCTTTCGTTTCATTAAAGTGATCATTAAAATCCACAAAATAAACAGGCCATCAATCACACAAATCATTAATATACTTTTGAGATGTCATTCAATATAGTTATGTGTCTATAGTTCTTAGGGTTAGTATTATCTGTTTTTTATGTTTGGGAATTATTTTAACTTTCTTCAATTCATCAGGAAATATTCCAGTTTGCACAGTTAAATTGGTCAAGTGAACTTGTGGTTTTGTTATTATTTCTCCTATATTTTTTATAATTTTTACACTAATTTGGTCCTCTCCTTCGCTTTTTTATATTTTTTTTATTTTTAACGATCAATTCAAAAAATTCAGGTACTTCAATATCCTCTGTCCCACGACGTCTTAAACGAGCAATTGCCAAATTATTTAGGTTTAGGGTCACCCTTTGTATTTGGGCAGTCCTATATTTCATGTGATGATTAAAACCAGGCAAAATTAAATTAATCATCCATATTTTATTAAAAATCGTCCTGATGGGACAAAGGATATTGAAATACCTGTATTTCTTGAATTAATTGTTTTAGACCATAATTGTTTCATCGGGAGGAGCATAAAAATGCCAAAATATACAGGGTGTCCCATTAAAGATTTGAATCAGATGTCACGTGATTTGATCTCGTAGATCCTTTCATTTGATAAATTGATATATGTTCCGAAATATTGCTGAAATGGGATGCGAAACAATTCGCTACCTGTTTTGGATCTTTCACAATTTCGTTGCTCAATTTAAGTTCAATATTTGATTGAGACTTGTAAAAGTTTTATTACTATAAATGAAGACTGATCCGGAAATGACGATTATTTTATATTGATGAAAAAAATCGATAAACTGTTGTCATTAACCGTAAAAACGTCAATCCCATATTACATAGTGATAAAGCAATATACAACAAAATACATAACATAATATGTCACTACTTTACTCCCGCCTTAAAAAAATCGATAAACTGTTGTCATTAACCGTAAAAACGTCAATCCCATATTACAGAGTGATATAGCAATATACAACAAAATACATAACATAATATGTTTCCAAATTTTGGTTGATAATACCACAGATTGTTTTTTTTCGTCTCTAAAATCATATTTGACCTTTTGTAAAATGTATATTGAAGTCGATAATAGTCAATCCCAGCCTCATTATGTGGATTTGGGTTTTCCTCAAGGATCTACTTTGGGACCACCTATATTGCCTTTATACATCAATTAGAATAGATTAGAATAGAATAGAATAGTGTTTATTGTCAATAAAAGATAATATACAATTATACAACATCAGAACATTGAAGACAATTTGACAATTAGTACAATAAACACATACAGTATCTCACTGAAGTTTTCACTTGTTAGTGAGATGGAACACATAAGTGAACCAATTTCAAATGTATATATAATACCTAACCTAAGCTATAAATATATATATATATATATATATATATATATATATATATATATATATATATATATATATATATATATATATAAGTCATTGCTACTGTTATTATAAAATTAATGCAATTATATTTCACAATCTCCTCCTCATGATTACATAACACATGTAGTTTCCATCACCTTGGGTGTCTGAGCCACAATCTTTCAAAGAGTAAATTTTTCTTATCCCGACCCTGTGTAGTTACTCACCAATGCCGAATACTGTGACAAATATATAAATCACTTCATTTCTTTGTGTGTGTCTGAGCAGACGTATAAGGAAATGTCTCGATATAAACGCAAGCGAGAAGAGAAGAAACTCAAGAACAAATTAAAACGATTGAAACGACGTTTGTCAAAAATGCATAAGGAAAGTTCAAGTAAGTACTTTGATTAGTTTTCACTGTTATTTTTTCAGCATGGCATGGAAAGGGTTTTCCGAAATACAATACACATGTATCGTATTCAGTCTAGCAACAGGCATATGACTGTTTTATTAGGTCCTTCACAAAATTTTAATGCACATGCATAAAAATCAGATTGACCGACATACCATTCACATGAATTGGTTTTATAAAAAGTACTGCTAGCTCGGAATAAAAACCCTCACTGACGGCAAAACAATAAAAACTGTTTTCACTCGCTTGTCAACAGAAATGCTCGATAATACCATTGTTTACCTTATTTAAACAATGATAATTATTTCACGACTATATATTAGTTCGACGGAGCAAGAATTGTTTGTAAAATATATGATTCCGATTGATTTGAATCAGGTGTTCACATCATATATTTTTTCCGTAGGCTCGGACGATTCATCTGTTTATGAGTCTTCTTCATCCTCATCATCGGAGTCATCTCGTGAATCTGCAAAAAATGAGATTCAGGAGGAAATAAAATCATTATTAGGGGTCCACCCAAGTAATGCAGAAAGAGAAGGGCCGGTATTACATGAAGAAATTGTAGAGAGATGGACGGCGGTATTGAAAAAGGGTCTTGAAAAAGACATACGGAAGGAGTTACTTGAAAAATACCCTAGAGTAAGAAATTGTGTTCTGTTGAATGCCCCAAAGTTAAACGGGGAAATTGAAGCATCTCTCACAGAATCTTGTGTAAAACAGGACAAATACCTTCAAATTCTGCAGAATCACATTGGTTCTAGTATTAGTGGTATAGGAACCCCTATGAATGAATTGGTGATATCAGGAGACAAAGAGAATGCGGTGTTGCCATATCTCATAGATGTCGGGAAAATGCTGACCGATATGCATCATTCTTTATCTATGCACAGGCGATATTTGATTGAACCTCATATCAATAAGAATATAAAGAAAATTTTGGATGAATCTGTTATCGACGAGTATCTTTTTGGGGATAATCTCACGGAAAGACTCAAGAGTTCCCAGGCATTAAAGAGAGCCGGGACGGCACTCGTAAAACCCACGAAAAAATTTGTACCCACTGCGTCCACGTCTTTAAACTCCCAGCGTCAGGTGAAAAGAACACGTTGGAAGGCTACCGGGGGGGGGAGAGAGACAGGCAGAAAGAACGGACTACACCTACAGAGAGGAAACGGCGGTACAGACAGCCGAACCTGCAGAGGAAGTATTAGAGGTACAATATAGAAATATTTCTGGTAGATTAATGTTCTACTCACATGAGTGGAATAAAATCACTGAGAATTCTGAGATTTTGAGCTGGATTGAATTGGGTTATAGAATAAAATTTTTTAAAAAACCGAATCAGAAAAGGTTACCCAACAAATGTATCTCAAAATCTGAGAAACGAACCCTTAGCAACAGTATCAACAATTTGTTGAATATGGGTGTCATTTCTATATCGAAGAAAACCAAGGGAGATTTTTATTCGAGTTATTTCTTAATTCCAAAAAAGGATGGATCACACAGATTTATCCTGAATTTAAAGGAACTTAATACTTTTTTGAAACCACCCCATTTCAAAATGGAAAACTATAAAACAGTTTTACATTTAATGTATAAAAAATGTTTTTTCACTACACTAGATTTGAAAGACGCTTATTATTTGTTATCTATACATAAAAAGGACCGAAAATATTTAAAATTTGAATTTGAAAACAAAATATATTGCTTCAATTCCTTACCTTTTGGTTTGGCCCTTGCACCATTTATTTTCACGAAGGTCCTAAGACCTGTACTGAAACATTTCAGAAAGCAGGGTATTACAATTGTTGCGTATCTGGATGATCTTCTCATAATAGGAAAGACTTATTCTGATTGTCTTGTTCATACTAATATAGTGGTAAAAACTATGGTGGAAGTAGGTTTAATAGTCAATAAACAAAAAAGCAAACTGACACCATCTCAAACTTGTAAATATCTCGGGTTTATATTTGATTCTCTTAGTATGACTATATCTTTACCAAAGGAAAAAAGGGAAACCATATTGATGGAATCGGTGAATATGTCTAAAAGAAAAATTTGTCGAATTCGTGACTTCGCAAAATACATTGGAAAATTAGTGGCTGCATGTCCAGCCACTAATTATGGCTGGTTATACACAAAAAACTTTGAAAGGGTAAAAACGACTGTGTTGAGATTAAATCAAGGAAATTTCAATAAAAAATTCATCATTCCAGATAATTTGAAATCAGATTTTGCTTGGTGGATCAGAAATATTCACGCTATTCATAGAAATATTTCTCCACATCATTTTCAAATGGAAATATACTCGGATGCATCCCTGTCAGGGTGGGGAGCGTGTTGCAACGGAGAAAAAATACAAGGGTTCTGGGATTCCCAACAAAAATCACTCAATATTCATATTTTAGAACTAACAGCTGTATTCTATGGTTTAAAGTCATTTTGCAAAATATTAAAAAATTGTAAAATTCTGTTGAGAATAGATAACACAACTGCAATAGCCTATGTTAATAGAATGGGGGGTTCAAAATATCAAATTTTGAATGAGCTTGCTAGAAGGATATGGCAGTGGTGCGAAGAAAGGCATATAATAATATTCGCATCATATATTAATACTAAAAGTAATACAGTGGCAGACTTGGAATCCAGATCAGTAGCTATTGAAACAGAATATGAATTATCAGGGCGTTATTTCAAAATAATTTGCGAGAAATTTGGAACCCCATCTATTGATTTATTTGCTACAAAACTCAACACAAAGTGTGAAAGATATGTTTCGTGGTTCAAAGACCCAGATTCCATCGCCATTGACGCCTTCACTGTCAATTGGAGTGGAGAATATTTTTACGCTTTTCCACCATTTGCCATAGTTCTAAAGGTGCTGAATAAAATTATTGCGGAAAAAGCAGAAGGAATACTCGTAGTTCCTTTATGGGAATCGCAAGCTTGGTATCCGGTTTTCATGAAAATATTGCATGGAAACCCTATAATATTTCATCCACAGCAGTACATGATTTTTTCTCCTTTCAGAGAAGCTCATCCACTTTGGAAAGACCTTTCCCTGGTAGTAGGCAATATATCGGGGAAGCTTTTCGTTTGAGAGGATTTCCAGAGATTGGATTGGAAGCTGTGGTTTCGTCGTTGAGTTCAAACACTTTTCGACAATACTCTACTTATTGGAAAAAATGGTGGAACTTTTGTAATGAGGTGACAGGAGATCCTTTCAAATTTGAGTTAGGAAAGGTTATAAGATTTTTTAATATATTCTTTGAAGAAGGATCATCTTATTCCACGATCAATGCCTGTAAATCTGCACTCTATTTCATGCTTGAAATAGAGGACCAGCATAAACAATTTATAAAGAGATTTCTAAAAGGAATTTATAACAAAATACCCAGTCTCCCCAAATATCAGACTACTTGGGACCCCCAACCTGTTCTTGACTATTTGGAAAAATTATATCCCTTAGAATCACTTACCTTACAGCAGCTGTCTTTGAAGCTGATTGGTTTACTTGCCTTAACTACAGGTCATAGAATTCAAACCTTTTCTAAGATCAATATTAAAAATATTAAAGTAATTTCTTCTGAAATTCTGATCGAGATATCAGAAAAAATAAAAACATCTAACATCAATAAATATCAGCCCTTACTGAAATTTAAATTCTTCACAGATAAGCCAGGTTTGTGCGTTGCGCGTACTATTATATTTTACCTCGAAAAATCGGGGGAAATTAGACCGCCTGGTGAAAATGCTCTCATTTTAACATACAAAAAACCTTACCGAGTGGCAACGGCACAAACCCTCAGTAGGTGGCTGAAATATATTATGAAAAAATGTGGTGTTGATGAAAAATTCACTGCTTATAGTTTTCGTCATGCAACAACCTCAGCCGCTTTTCGGGGTGGCATTAGTATAGAAACAATTAGAAAGACTGCTGGTTGGTCCAACAAGTCCACAGTTTTCAATAAATTTTATAATAGGCATGTAATAGCAGAAGAAAATTTTGTTGAGGGTGTATTACAGGGATCTAAATTATCTTAATGAAATTGAGGATTACATTTATGTATTTATACATAATAAGTTATAGAATTGTTAATGATTTTCATTAAATAGTTGTAGTTATGTACCTACATAATTTGGAGAAATTTGAATAAAATATTTTGCGCAACTAGCTTGCCTCATCTTTAAACATCTACATGTGTTATGTAATCATGAGGAGGAGATTGTGAAATATAATTATTAAATTAATCGACTTACCTGAAGGATGATTAATTTTTATTATATGAACAATCTCCTCCGAAATGATTACAGTCCCACCCTTCCCATTACTAATGCAACCCTTTTCAGCAAGCTATTTGCAGGTGGAGAAATGAAGTGATTTATATATTTGTCACAGTATTCGGCATTGGTGAGTAACTACACAGGGTCGGGATAAGAAAAATTTACTCTTCGAAAGATTGTGGCTCAGACACCCAAGGTGATGGAAACTACATGTGTTATGTAATCATTTCGGAGGAGATTGTTCATATAATAAAAATTAATCATCCTTCAGGTAAGTCGATTAATTTAATAATTAGATGCCAAATCACCTGAACACAAATGATATAATACTATATGCAAAAGTCACGTCACTTTTGCGACAGATGTCTACAGCCCAGAAGATCTTCAAGATGAACTGGAAAATTTATCATGCGAGTAAAAAAAACTCACTGATCGATAGTTAGAAAGAAACAATTCTATCACAATGCTGTTTTGGAAATAGTAGAAAACTAGATCAACTTCAGGTTGAAGTAGGCAGTAATTATACCAAATTGTCAAATACGTCAAAATTTCTTGGAACACACATTTTACTGTCAATGTGTGTTATAGAGAGAATTTCATTATTTCGTTAAAAAAAAACACAATGTTTAAATGATGATTGAGTATTTCCAAAATCTTTAGTAAGTACCTATTCAGCACATGTAACCGTAAGTAGAAAACTTTGACTTGGTTCGATATTGCAAAAAAAAGAAACACTTTTGTATGACAATCGTACTATTCATTGCAATTGTCCACTCATCGTACTCATAGTCGTGATCCAGTTTGAACATTAAAAAGCTCGGTTTTAGAATATTTTACCAGAGTAATTAGTAGTTTCAACACTGTTCCTTTCAAATTATGAAATATCCAGTCAGCAAAATTATCATTGTGAATTATTCATACCGCTTCAAAATTAAATTTCAGAACGTAGTAGGATTGATACAGAAAACAAAGCCGCAGAGAAACATTAACATGAAAAAGGCAGGTATGTTTTGAAATATTTACAGACAGGACTTCGACATTCTCCATTCGACGAAACATTTGTTGATCCGCCAATAATACCATTCATTTCGTATATTTTATTAATTTTTTAATTTGAATAGAAGGGTTCGGCTTTCCATGGGGAAACTCGATGAGGACCTTTGTAGTTATTGTATTAACGTCAAAGCCGAACATTCTTTTGTCAGTAATTATGAATTCTCGCGCTTTTGATGATCCGTAATCGGTGGGTGATGGAATGCCTGGGGCGTTGTGTGGAAAAAATTCCATTGAGGAAATTTGGTCTATTAAATTATATGGAGCGATTGTAATTTGGTAAAGGGTTATTGCACCTCATACAGGGTGAGACTCAATGGGTTGTAGAAAGAGGTAAGAACCTCGAAACATGTCTGCAGGTGGTCTTCCCCAGCCACATGAAGAATAATCTTTTGTTTGATTACAATAAGCACTCGCAATTTGGTCTTCTTAGTAGATCGTGGCACAATTATCTGTCAGATGTAGTTCAATCTCCGACGATTCATCAGCAAGGGAAATGGATTTTTTCTGTCAGATGTTTGCCTTAAATTGTCGATTATAATTATATTCAAATAATTTAATAGATACTCTCCGGCCAATTTTTCGAACTCTGTTGGAAATCTCAATTAGAAAAAAATTATTATTCTAAATATTATTTACAAATCCTTCTGAATTTGATATGGTTTAAACATTTTGTGTTTCTACATATGTATCCTCCATAAAGTCCGCATCATATGGGAAAAACTGTTATTAATGATTTATTTTGAAATTCGACTTGGGCGTTGAGTTGTGCTTTAACAAATATGAAAAATGACCTACTCGGATGTGGTCACGTGACTTTCGCTACCTGTCAAAAGTAATATTATTTCAAAGTAATCGCTGAAAATAGGCTTATTTATTCAAATTTCAAAAAATTTCAAAAGAAAAAGTTGTTTCTTTTTCGATTTTACACCTACATCTCGAATTTGAACGTTTTACTGCAACTTTCACTTTTTGCCATTTTTTTGGTAATTACATAGAATTGTTAATTGAGCGAGGTTGACAATATTTTTTTTTGTTAAATTGTTCAAATTTATTTAATTTTCATTATAGATTACCCTTTTCAATTGTCTACAAAGCCTACTTTACAAAATTGGTGAAAGTTTCATAGCCGGGGAAGTAAGTATTTAATTTGAGATTTGTACCGTGAAAAGTCATAAACTTTGGTTAGATAAGTAAAGAAGTTTTATGATGTTTTGAATTATGACGTTGGTATCATTTTAATACTGAAAAAATCCACTTAAATGAATTTTTATCCTACATGCTTGAAGATACGTCAACTTTGCATCAAACATAACAGAAATGTTAACCAGTAATTCTCATTTTCTTGAGAAAATATTTTTTGTTGATGATTCGTTATTGAAAGTTAGTCGCATATTAGAGCTACTGGTATAAAACAGTTTTGGCGAAGTAACGAATTTTTTAATGTTCCAGAAATTTTGTAATTATCAAAAAAATGGCAAAAAGCGAAAGGTGCAATAGAACGTTCAAATTCGAGATGTAGGTGTAAAATCTAAAAAGAAACAACTTTCTCCCTTAAATTCTTTGGAAATTAGAATAAATAAGCCTATTTTCAGCGATTACTTTGAAAAAATGTTACTTTTGACAGGTAGCGAAAGTCACGTGACCACATCCGAGTAGGTCATTTTTCATATTTTTCAAAGCACAACTTAACGCCAAAGTCGAATTTCAAAATAAATCATTAATAAAAGTTTTTCCCATATGATGCGGACTTTATGAAGGACACTGTATTCGTGTTACAGTTCTGTAAATATTTATGTTTCAAAGTTACATTTTCTAGGATTAGCCATGCTTCATTCTGTATACAAAGGATGATTTTTCTTGCTCTCTATGCAAGATTTGCAAAAGATATAGTTAGAAGCTAAGAAAATTAATTTTTTGTATATGAAAAAACTTTTTTTTTCCTATTCCAAAAATAGCTAACACCAATAAAGCCGATGGATTTCGTCTTATAAATTCTATGGCCCCGATTGAAAAATCTTGGAAGTTGCTGTTTATGCAGTTATTACATGACGTCACTAAAAGTTCAATTTCAACAGATATTCAATCGGGTTTTCGAAAAAAAATCTCATGTGAAACAGTATTACAATATCACAATATGTAATATTGAAACTTAGCCAGAAATATGTTATTGTTGTATTTTAGGAACTGAAGAGAGCTTTTGAGACAATTGATTGAATTCTGTTGTTGAAATTGAAACATTATGGGATTGATGGAAAGGAGTTAGAGTAGAGTAGAGAATAGAAAAACCGTTTCAAAAATACACTATCAAATGAAATAGACATTGATGTGGGTGTTCCCCAGGGTAGCGTTCTGAGCCCTCTTCTTTTTGTTTCATATCTGAACTATATTGAACTTTCCGTTGAATCTGAGTTCATCAACCTTTTTGATGATGATACGTTGCTTATTTATACTGATATTGAACTAGACAGAGCTATTCATAAAAGAAACAGGATTTTAGAAACTGTGAATAGATATTTGTGCACCAACAAAGGACCCCGCACTTTGCTTATGTAAAGTGGCGACCAGTCAAATTTTCTGAAAGTTTGGTATGTTGTTGTACCCGAGTCAGTAACCAAAAGTGTCAATGGGCCCAACCCAATCCGATGGCTAGTTTTCTAAATACGGGGAGTTAAAGTTGAAAATTGCCCAAATTTTCGGATTTATTTTTTATTTATTAAAAGTTAGATCGGATTTCTGTTGCATACAGATGTTCACTACATGTTCTACTAATGAAATTAGTGGATACGTATGATTAAAAATATTTATATTTACAAGGTGATTCGCGAATGTATGACGGTAGTTTTTTGCCAAAATTCACTTTTTCTACTGTGACGTCAGGGAGGTATATTTTTTAAACGTTCTCTTCGATAAAGTATTTTGACGAGAAAATATTGCACAGTACATATTTTTTATACAGGGTGTTTCACAGAGAGAATCACTAGACACAATTATTTTCTTTTAGGATTAATTCGAAACCCTGTATTTATGGATTGATTTTTGGGAAAAGTAATACCACAAACATATGTGTGTCTCTAATCTCCAAAATATTCAAGGTGGTTTATTCATAGGAAGGTATTCTATTTTGGGAAAAGTACAAAAAACATGAACAACCTGTATTCAAAAATTTCCCCGGTCAAATGTAACTATTTTTTCACTATATATTGATTTTCATACCATCTTCAGAGGTATGAATTCTGAATCCGATGCTATGACCAGTTTTCGAGATACAGGGCGTTAAAGTGGAAAATTACTGATTTTATAAGTTTTTTCTTCAAATTGAAAAGCCGTATTGATTTTATGTTGCGCCTATGAGTTTAATATGAGTTTCGGTCAGATGTACATGGAAAGGTTCAGCTAAAAATATTTACTGTTACAGGGTTATTCACGTATAAATCACAATAGCTTTTTGGAAATACTCAAAATTCTACAGTTTCGTCACAGATAAATTATTACATTATAATTTTGAGTCTGAAATACTTCATTATGATTACTTTTCATACAGGGTGAGCCATAAAAAACTACCGTCATACATTCGTGAATCACCTTGTAAATATAAATATTTTTAATCATACGTATCCACTAATTTCATTAGTAGAACATGTAGTGAACATCTGTATGCAACAGAAATCCGATCTAACTTTTAATAAATAAAAAATAAATCCGAAAATTTGGGCAATTTTCAACTTTAACACCCCCGTATTTAGAAAACTAGCCATCGGATTGGGTTGGGCCCATTGACACTTTTGGTTACTGACTCGGGTATAACAACATACCAAACTTTCAGAAATTTTGACCTGTCGCCACTTTACATAAGAAAAGTGCAGGGTCCTTTAAGTAAAAAGTTACAAAAACAAAAGCAATGATCTTCACCACAAAATAAAAATATAGATCCCTCGACATCAACGGTATAAACCTCAAAATCAATAATGAAAAAATTGAAGTTATGTCAACAGTCAAATACCTTGGTTTTCAGCTAGACAATTTTTGTGATTTTGACAGTCACTTTGAATATATTACCCAAAGAATACATAAAATTTTTCTTTGGTAGAATACTTATCACATTTGTCAACAGTCCCCAAAGTTATAGTTTGAAATACTATTATTCAACCACATTTTGATTATAGTGAGTCTGTATTATCTTCATTGAACCCAAATAAATTAAATATGCTACAAAATCACGAAATCGAGGGACGAGGGTAATCTTGAAAACGAATCATTTTACTCCTATATGCTACATTGTTTAAATTGGTCGCCAGTTGGAAGTAGACTCTATTATTTCACTATGATTCTAATATTCGAAATTGTAATTGGTATGGCACCTGAATATTTTGAACAGTATATCAACTTGAATAAAAATATTCTTAGTTACAATACTAGATATTCAAATAATGTACATATAAACAGAACAGCAATAAGAAGTACCAAGAACTCATTATTTTTGAAAGATTTCCACAAATTCAATGAATTATCCATTTCGGAAGATTTTAAAACAGCACTTAAACAATAAAAAAATTGAATAAAAAATGCCAGTACAAAACCTATTGCACGCAGGTCCATATCATAATTCGGAAAAGAAATCTGTAAGTGTCAATGAGCTTATGACTTGAGGCATAAGATGTCCGGAGGACTGCTCATTGCTAATATCCTATACAATAGGAAAAGTTGGGTAGAAAATCCATCAGAAAACAACTACTTTCCTGGCTAATGCCACGACGAACATTGATTACATCTGATGAAATTTCCGTGCAGAGTTCCTACAAGGTTATCTCTGCAATTGCTTGGTTGCATGGGAATGTTCATCGGAAATTTGCACGGAAATTTCATCAGATGTAATTCAATGTTCGTCGTGGCATTAGCCAGGGAAGTAGTTGTTTTCTGATGGATTTTCGACCCAACTTTTCCTATTGTATAGGATATTAGCAATGAGTAGTCCTCCGGACATCTTATGCCTCTTTTCATATCATAATTGTTGAGTTGATAAAATCTTCTGCTGACACTCTGCCTTTTTGCTTTCTTTCTATGATGAATGGAGTTGATTTATTATTGTTATCATTCTCTCAGAGAGCAACATTGATTTAAATACGCCCTCTACGCTTAATTTCACTTCCGGGATTCAAATACGTTTTCTCAGAAGTAGTCTTCGTTGTTAAAACCTGCGTTCCGCACATTGTTTTTCTTCCACGTAGTCCCCGAAACATTCGAAGTCGATATGGGCCTCAAGCGATTAGGGAATGTTTTCCAGTTAGAATCGAAAATCGGTCAAGCCCGACTCCTTCGTGTAGGATTCATTGTAAATGGCAATAAGGCAACACGTCTATTTATAGGTTGACGTATTGATACAGTGGGAAAAGCAATAAAAGCAATTCGAAGCAAAGTAAAACTCCTACTTTGCTTTGAATTGCTTTTATTGCTCTTTCCACCCATCGGAAGATGGATTAAAGGATTTGTTTTGGAAAACTGACAACAAACAAATTTTTGTTAGATTAGAATACTGTGATGAAATTACCCTAAATTTCACTAATTTCTATAGTTAATATGTCACTAATTTATAATCACAGGCTAATAATTTATTTCACACTACTGTGTATGCAGCTCTGTTTACATCGAAGTCAACAGTGAATTGCCTACTAACTAACTATACAGTAAAAAGCTCTCGACGTTTCGCAATACTTCGTTCAGGACGCCCTGAAGTTTCTTTGTTCCACTCGCGTCCACTCGCATCAAACTTTTTTAAACTCTCGGTTCATCGGAAAGCAGCGATGACCTGATATGCAATTTCAAGAACTAGGTGGGACAGGTCCGGCTCTACGCTCGTTACAATATTTTTTTCCCATCTCACTCTACTACAGTAGCTAGGTTGTGTTTACTGGTTGCTTATGAAGTCGGAGAGACCCGAATCAACGAAGGTGATACGATTGATGACTCAAAACAAATTTCAAACTAGTCTGTGGAACTGTATTACGAAAAAGTAAAAATCTGGCTGATGATAGACAAAAAGCTAGGGCAAATTAGAAAAGAAATAAATCTAAAACCAAAGTGATATAACGAATTAATCTAGAAGAAACTGATGAACTTGAAGTTTTGCTAGCTACCCAGAATTCTGAGTAGAAACTATCAAACTAATAGCAAAAGAGATATTATTACCATTGACGTACCTGATACAATGGTCATTGAGTAGTGCATTATGTCCAACCCGTTTCATGTGCTATCATTTCACCAATTTTTATGTCCGTTAATAAGCACAAAGCACTGCCGTTCAATAACTTCATTGTGAATCACAAACTTTGAAGTAATCTTTGAACTATTTCGAAATTGTACAGTGACAAACAATTAGCAAAATAATCATTTTATCAAACAATCAATTTGGATTTTAAAAAGGCAAATCAACTCTAGATGGAATTACAATCCTGTCTATATAGAGAAACTGGCAGCTTAAAAAGCATGTTTAGTAAAATCTAATCCAATTTTTAAAAAACATTTTCCCAACCTTTCAATACATCCTAAAATCGATAATCATGTCAACCGTGCCTAACACTTATCATCTCCCAAATACTCAGTGTTTATACTTCCGTGATCAGTAATCATTTATCTGAACTCTAGTGAAACGTTCAATTACTCTTTTTTTTTTCACTTATAATTACACGAGTGCTTTTTTTTGTCGAAGTAAACTTGACATGCATTAATGAAAATTTTGTTGCCTGTCAATTTAACGAAAAAAACTGTCCGTAGGACGAGAAATTTTTTCTGGCAGTTTTTGAGTTGAATTGCCCAATGGCAACAAAATTCGAATTATAAAAGTCAAGTTTACTTCGACAAAAAAAAAACTAGAGTGTAATTCGGTAGGACAATTTAATGAATATGTGAATCTATAAATTTAAAAATAAGATGTAAATTAGTTTATTTTATTTAACGAAAAAGTACAATTGTTAAAAACACAATTATAAAAAAAGCTTCATTTTCTGAAATTTCTTGTCTTTTGTTAATAGTTTGCTGCATGCTAGTGTTTTGAGCGTTGGTATCTGTTTCCTGGATGGTAGTACGAATGGAACCAATGATTTTTTTATGATGTTCTTCATCTAACTGAAGGTACGGTTTTAATGACGATGGGTTGCCATGTCCCGTAATTTACACAAGTTTTCGTTCAGCTATACCACTCCTGGACAATTCAGTTACGGCGGCAGCTCGATTAGAATGGTTCGTAATTTTCACCCACTTGACATCAAGTCCAATATTTTTCGCCGAGGATTTGGTCCATTTAGATATTTCGTTTATCCCAATAGGAGAATTCTTATACTACCCTTTCGAATTTGTTTTTTGCCAGAAAGGATTTGGAGTTTAAAAAAAAATAATTCACATGTCATATGGTTTCCCCGTCTTCCCATAATTTGTTTAAACAATTTTACTGGACATACACAATCTTCTTCAGTGTTTGCTACCAACCATTTACTGTTGGCCAACTTCTGATTTCCACCTTGTGCTGTCTTCGAAAACACTGGGTTGTATTCAACTCTTCCGGTTTCTCTTCCACGTTTGTCTGTCTCGATTTTAAAATAGAATACCTTACAATTTGCTGCTTCTCCACCTCTCCAAGCCAATTCATAGGCAGCAATATGATAAAATTTTCTTTAAAGGCCTACAGGTATTTCTTCACTCCAGAACAGTACCATTTCGAAAATTTCTTGTTTTGTGAGAGCCTTAGAACTCACCTTCCTCTTTTCTGGGATTGCTTGCAAAATTTTGCGTTTTGTGTCGCGTGCATTTCTCGCTTTCTTAAACTATATGTCCGTGAAAGGATCAAAAATTCATTTTTATTCTTTGAAGTACTTCTCTTGTAACATTTTTTCTGAAGTGTTCCAAATCGTTTTGACTGCACTCTCTTTATAGTCTTCTCCATTGTTCTTCTTCATGTTGAATGCCCAGTCACATAAAATAGAACCTAACTCTTCAATGGAAGTTTCTGCAATGAGTTCATATTGTTTTTCCAAACAAAAGGTTAAGGTAAGCTTATCGGGCTCATTCTCGAAACAAAAAGAAAAGTGATGTTACTTACGTAGTTTTATCTCCTGAACACGAATTCGAAAGACTATCGTGTAGGTCTCTTATACTTTTCGAGTTATGACCTTTTGAATCTTGAAAATCGAACATGTTCAAACACGATTTTTTCGGTAAAAAATCGCAGAAAATGCCTCCTTCTTTTTGTCGTCACTTTTTTCAGTCCCTAATCAACTCTTATTTCACAATTACAAGTACCAAAACCAAACTTTTTACGGAAAAAAGCAACCTTTTTATATTACACTATTCTTTCACTCTTCACTCTTCATTGGCGTTCGTTCTAGAGATGTGGAAAGGGTTATGTATACTTATTAAGAAGGTTGCTTTTTTGTATAAAATGTTTGGTTTTAGTGCTTGTAATTGTGAAATATTAGTAGATGAGGGTCTCAAAAAAGTTTCAACAAAAAGAAGGAGGCATTTTCTTCCATTTCTGACTGAAATAATCGTGTTTCAAAATGGTCAATTTTCAAGATTCAAGAGGTCATAACTCGAAAAGTATAAGAAACCCCGGTAAAATTCCGTTAACCGGGCGCTACAAGCAATAAAATATCAAAATGAAATTTTTGGCGGTCTCAAGTAATTTCGGAGGTACAAGACTTTTTTTGAATGAAAACTGGCATTTTCTAGCACACGTTTCTTCTTCGAAAAACACACTTTTTTTTCATTAAAAACAGTTTTTATCAACAAATTCTACTTTATTTTAGCAATAACAAAATCAACAATTTCATGCTGTTTTGTTTAGTTAATATCTGTCAGGTTGGTAACAATGGAATTGACGTAAGGGCGAAGCGACATTGCCAGTGTGATTCCAGAAATATTCAATTCACGTATAAAGTCTTGTTCATACCCTCGCGAATTTCGCAGTTTTTCTGCGAATAAAATGTCTGCCGACATGGTTCTGCATCGACGATTGGTCCGGCATGACTGGCAGTCATTTTATTTGCAGAAAAATTGCGAAATTCGCGAGGGTTTGAACAAGACTTAACATGGAATATTTTAGTGAATGAGTAAGAAAAATGAGTTGATAACCACAACATTTTCCCATCAACACTTTAACTGCACCTTTGAAACAATTGTACTTATACTGTTTCTAAATGAATACCAAAATTCAAAGGACGAGAGAGATCACGGAAATGTGCGCAAACATAATATGAATACACATGCGCACAAAAAATATTGAGCACTTTTCAAATAAAATGAACCTACTTCAATGACTATAACTTATCCCGACAGACCCGATCTCACGCAAACCCAACCGAACTTACCCGACTATACAATACAGTTAGGTTGCGTCTTTTCTATCTGTTTGCGCATGCGCACTTACCAAAAATGAATGTTTGTGATCCGACACGTTTATTCAAGTAATTATTTGTTCGCAAAAAATGCCTCCTGGCTCTGTCTATTTAAAAATATATTTTGTGCATTCAAAATATTAATACCAAGACTTTTTCCAAATCCTGTTCTCACAACGAAATGGCTTGTTTCATAACAAGGTAGCCAGTATCAATGTCTTTCATTGAATCAACAACAGCGAGTCTTAAAAACTTTACAATACAATGCGACGTTGTCAGATTCCCTAAAATTTCTGAATACTGAATACTCATGAATATGAAGTGTTTGTAGTGGACAGTTTTCAGAAGTATTGGCGCCCTATTTTTCACAAATTATAATAATAATGATAGTTCCCCATAAACACTCGAAGAGTGAACCATTCTTAGTGAAGATATTCAGCAAGAAATACGTAAGCAAAGCGAGCACGCGCATTCCTATTACTACTTTGTAACTTATGTAACTTATCTCTTACTTCTTGGTGAAGATATCTGCGAGACAGACACGAGCGCGCGCATTTCCATTACTACTTTGTCGATTTCTGTCAACTTTGAGTAGAAATTTTCATTCCTTGTTACTGAACAAGGCCAGAAATACGCGAGAGAAGCGAGCGCGCGCATTCCCATCACTACTTTGTCGATTTCTGTCAACTTTGAGTAGAAATCTTCATACCTTATCTGTTAGTGAACAAGACCAGAAATACGCGAGCGAAGCGAGCGCGCTCGCCCGACATTTCGCAAATCCGCGCGCGCGGATTAACTAACTATCTTCTATATAAACAATGATAGAAGATAGTTAGTCAACCTTATGGGATTATAATTGGATCAAAATGGATGCGACATGTAGATGGCGATAGTGAGCTCGCATCCAAGTCATGTCACTTCAGTGATCTGGTCTCCAAGTCATGTCATAAATTGATTGAAACAATGGGATAGCATTAAAATCAGGGTTTTTTGAAGAAACCTGCATTATAATGACGTCAAATATTCATGTTTGTAACTAATCACGCTAGATGACACTCGCGTTTGCGTCCAACACCAATTACACAGGCATTGACTATCTTACTTCTATATAAACAATGGTTAGGGCAAACTTTTTTCGCTGTCATAATGACAAAACACCGCGACATATGGCATTTTTAGTGCACGAATTAAATTGTCAGTTATACTTTTCAATTTGTCATTTCATCACTTCCGTTCCGATTTATGATGGCATTAGAAAGGATTATTCGAAAATTTTGAAGGATTCATAAAACTTTGATTTATTTATTACCGTTTATAGGAAGCTACTGTCGTTTAAGTACAAATAGTTTAACGCTTCGATTTTATAATGGTTTTCGGGGGTACGCCTTGAAACCTCATTATCATTTTTATTATTGAACCATGAAACTTATTTTCTATTGGGATCATTTGGAGAACAAAAAGATTTAACGTGTATGTGTACAGCCAGAGTAAAACATTCATGAAAACAAATGGTTTCATCTCATAGCCTTCAGGAGTTTTTTGAAACCGATTCATTAATCTATTCGCTATGAGAGCGCATTAGGAACAATTTATGACCTGCATAAATCAAATTGGCTATTACCCAACCTTCCTTATACTTTCATGAATCTTAAATTCTCACACACTTCACCCACCTCAAGGATTAGTATTGGTCCAAAAACGCTTCAACATCTATTTAAATGATATATTTGCCTTAGATGAGCTTCGCAGACGATCCAGTGATAATTTAACACTCGAAAACATGGAACTCTCTTAAAGAAAAAGTAAAAAAAAATCGTCAAAGCAATAATTCATTGGTTTCAAAGTGAACTACTTGCAAGTATGATGCTGAGATATACAATATTCAAATCAACTCGAATCATGAAAGAATGCATGGATATAAGCAAGTACAATGGATTGATTATGTTTCCAAAGAGGTATAGAGTGGGATCTATCCCAAAGAAGTCCAAAGTTTCTGAAAGAGAATACTCACAGTGCTTATTTTGTTGTATGGCTCTTTTGTAGAGACAGAGTTTGTTTTTGCCCTACTGATTTGTTCTATTGGCCTCGATGGGGAAAGATTTGATTTTTTAGCTCTTTGGTACCTAATTGGATAGTGCCGTTTTGCATCCTTCTTGGTAGAGGGCATCATCTTTGGAATGAGAAAACTATCGCATCTAGAAGACAGATTGCTGCCTCCTCAACCTCTCTATTGAAGAATTTCACAGTCAGGAGTCATCACTAGCATCGAGTATACTTTCTTGTGTAAATTTTCAGTTTTTATGTTTTCAATAAACGTATTTGATGTCGAAACTATATAAGATGAACAAATAAATAACTTGAGTCTAACAAATGCACGACAAATTAATTAAAGACAATTATGGATAAAACGATGGTTGTGAGTATTCTAATAAAACTCGCATTGTTGATAAATTGAATTCAACAAAATTTGTCAAAAAAATTATATTGAAGAAAAGTTAATTAAAGGAACTATATTGGTCATACAAAAAATTGTATGATCATCACGAAGGGTGAACTGGTCTAAAATATCATTCAACCGGTATTCATATAGGTACCCATTTTCTCATTTATACCTGTTGTCAACTGTACCGAACGTTTTCGTCTTCAAAACGATAAATCGCAAAATCCCCAATAAAAAACGACAGCGACTTTGGAATATTTGTACGCTTCAATTTTGCTTTGTTTCATGGAAACGCGGACTAAAATAGCCCATAAGAGACTCAGAGGAGATTCAAACAGCTGATCCTCTTAAACCGTCAATCCGATTGGGTGGATTTGCTGAATATTGGTTTTGTGTCAATCCCCAAGTGATAAATCACATTTAACGATGCGAATGAAGAAGAGTATAAAATCGTTGAATTAATTTTTAATTGTCATTTAATATGGTTACAGTTTCAACATATTATTATGATATAAAATTTGTATATCTATTTTATTTTTAATTTATACGATATGATATGAAATTTTTGATATGCCTGGCTGTAGCTCTGTTCTCACCTTATCCTTTTTTACCTTTTTCCTTACCTTTTCCAGCTTAATCGGTGACGCCTATGTAGAGATGATTGTCTCCCTTTCAGGATGGTTACAGTTGGGCCTTTCTACTGTTCTTGATGCTAAATTTAATGGAATTATCAATTCAATATGTATCAAAATAAATTTAGAGTGTTTTTTTGTTTTATTTTTATTCAATTTCTGTAACGTGGTGACTCAAATTGATCAAACTTTATTTATAATATTCAAATCTTCCCAAAAACTATAAACTCTATTACTCCATACTCATTTCTACCTACTCTAGTAGGTACATTTTGTGAGTTCATTACGAAAATTGTCTGGTCTGCTTACCAGACGCTAATTTCTCTACGATTGCTAATTGTTCTTCGAAAAGGTAAGGTTAAATTGAATTATTTTTAGAAAAATATTCAATTTTCACGTTATGCATTGTTTATGAACGTTTTTCACTATGAATGAGTTCAAATAAGTGTCTGCAGCTGGTTTCATCTGGATTATACTGTCTGCTTCGTGGAGTTTCGATTTTTCGAGGTAAGTTGATTTTTCTTGGATCAGGAACTTGAATTGTTATTTAAGAATATTACCTATTTTTGTTGCTACTCGTATTACGTAGTTTCAATTCTAAAAGTTCTCTTCTTAAATTATTTTCATGAAAATATTCTTGAACTGACCCCTTCAAATTATTTCTTCATGCCGTCTTGTTTCTTACATCTCCCTAGTTGTTCCCTTTCACTCACGCACTTATACCTTATGATTATCGACTATGACCCATTTCCTAAATTTATCACTTTTTTTAATAATTTGTGACTTTTCTTATTATAATTGTGTTTTTGATGGCGCTTGGTCATATTTTGATATTTTCTCTACAAAGCTTGATTTCAAAATTAGTTTTGTTCATTTTATTAAAATTTTGTAATCTATCCGTTATTAATCTTGTACGTTTTACATTTTTTTTTTTTAAATTGCCGAATTCTGAATTTGTCTTCTCTTCTGGAGTCTACTGCCAAATTAAAGAGTAATTTTCTAATTCTGATTTCCCTCTTCAAATAGGTATTGTTGGTCTGATCGAACAAATAATGAAACTCATCTGCTAATTTATGTTTTTGCTACATGATTGGATTGGCTTTGGTTTTAAGAAAAAGTAACCAAGTTTAGGCAAAATGAAAACATTACTGCAGGTTTTTATGCAATTTTCATAACTCCTCGTTAAAAATACCCAAGAGGAAAAAGAGAAAACGTCTGCAATTTTATTTACGTTTCATAATTATACATTTTCTCAAAGAGTCATCATGACCAGTCATTTCTGGGAGGACAACAAAAGTATACTGCATTTATGCTAATAACGGTAATCTTTATGATTACAATCATTAGGCTGTTCTAATTGGAATCCCCTTTTATTCAACACAAATTACTGACCACGGTGTCATCAATATCGAATAACAATATTTGCTATAATGCGCCATCCACAAATCAGTCTATAAGTATAGGTAATCATAAAATGATTTGACTATCAGGACGTCATTATAATGGGGACTTTTTTATGAATCGTCATCTTTGACCATTTTAATAACCACCGACTTCGTAAAATATCCATTCAGTAGTAAATCAAGTATCAGCAACAAAACTAGACTACAACAAAACAATAAGAAGAAGGCACGGAGAAAGTTCTGTGATGACATAGAACAAACCTCAGAAAGTTCAAGACTTTATCGCATACTTTCCAAAAATCTCATGAATCCAGTCAAAAAACTCACTGGAGGCCAAACAAACACTGGGAAAAAACAATTGTCACATATCCCAGCAAAGCCAACCTCCAACTAAAGGCGAATTAGGCTGAAAGGGAGGTGGAGAAGCGAACCATTATATACCACAAAGTAATATGGGTAACAAACTCTTTCAATCCATAATAATCGCCTGGACCAGATGGAATACTTCCTGTTCTAATTCAGCAGGGAATTGAAGATCTAGCACCAGAACTATGCAGACTTCACAGGACGAGACTTGCACATGGCTGGCTAACACAAACCTGGAAATCTTTGAAAGTGGTCTTCATTTTCAAACTTGGTCGAAACTCATAAAATCTGGTCAAGAATCACAGATCAATAAGCTTATCATTCTTTCTCCTGGAAAAATTGATAGCCAGGGACAAGTGGAAAGCAGCTCTGATAGACCGGTATTCACATCTTAACCAGCATCAATAGGCTATGATCGAAGTTATTATTTGACAGACTGAATCTAATAAATTCGGTCTTCCCTATTTTCAAAACTAATGTATTTCAAAAGAACCAGTCTTCGAATATTTATTTATTCATTCACCTTCAAAACTGTTCGCTCCTCAACATTGGTCCTTGTAGTTATGAGGGAGGTATCATCTGTATACAGTATACAATTTGCATCAGAAATGTCATTCATGTAAATCATTTATAGTAGAGGACCTAAAACAAAGCCCTGGATAACCCCTACATCATTTAATATTTTTAACGAAGCTTGAACATATTGTATATTGTTCCTGGCTTTTTAGCCAATCATATGCCAGACCTCTGAAACCGCACAGTTCTAGTTTTTTCAGAAGAATCCCATGGTAGACAAGAATGGTTTGCTCAGATCTGAAAAAGTACAAACCACCTTGTTAACATTGACTAGCTCTTCTGAGAGTCTATTCACAACTGTCACCATTCCACCACAAATACTAATACTAGTAAATTACTAATAATAGTAAATTAAGGCAATGATAGATTGCAATCAAAGTACACGACTTGAGGTATCAGACTGGTCTAATTAGGGCATACTCTGTAATTAGGTTCAGTTTGATCTTCCTCTAAAAAACGGGAAACTTGATGACATGAAAATAGTGCAAGATCATGTAAATTGTTAACGTGACACTTGAACTAGAAATTTTTTATGTAGACGTAGATAAGAAAGATAAACATTGTTTTCATGTAATGAAAACACTCTCAAGCAGTTTCAATTAGTACTCTGATCAAATTCGAATTCACGTGTTCATAAAGAATGCTATTTGACTCACCTGATACTGACTGGGGAATACTTCACAACAAATGCAAAAAAACTATTTTACTTTCCACTCACAGAACATGAGTTCAAATACAAACATTCATTTCCTAGTTAGTTGGTCACCATCACTGCACTGTCACTCAAATCAAATCTTATCTTTAATATTTCACGAAAGTGAAATCATTGATTACTTGAAATAACAATTATTGATAAAGGATCAACTCCCATATTATCAATTAGATTTTTGTTGAATATTTTTTAGAGCTAATAACTGTGGTCATTATTGGATCAAAATACCTAAATTATCACATATCCAGGGGAAAAAGTGATTTCTAAGCAGCATAATGAGAAAAATTGATTGTGATGTTCCTCAAGGCACAGTACTGGGTGCAATGTTGATCAATGTATATTTCAATAATCTATTTGAAATGATGAACTGGTAGAATAATAAGTTTTACAGATGATACAGCAATCGTGTATCATGACACGGACTAGATTTCACTGAAAAATAAAGTTGAGAAAGATCTCTCATTAATTTTTGAATAATTCAATGAAAAATAATTATCGGTACACTACAGCAAAACTCATTTTGTACCCTTCACTTCATATGCTACGAATTTACCAACTTTTCACAATCTGAACATAATCATCCAAAACGAATTATATGAAATCTCTTGCGTTGAGACTATGAAACTCTCTCAAATACTTGAAATTCCACAAATGAGGGTTCTGTACCATTTTCTCGTATAGAATTCCGAATTAATTATGGAATCATAGCCTCGGCTGGAGCACAAAACATACACTTAATCAGGAAGGAACTAGTACAAATGCGTTTGCTGAAAATAATATACAAGAAACACTGTAAATTTGGAAAAACCACAATTTTTATCGAAATCCGTATAATGGCCAATAATTATCTGCCAATAATTATTCTATAGAAACATTCTCGTAAGACAACATGATAATAAACATGAACTTGGCAGTTTCGACATTCTTAAAGGACGAGATTTGTAGAAAATAGTGTTTTTTTAAAGAATGCCCACTTTCTCGGAGCAACTGCAGGCCTCAAAATACGTTAATCCAGTATTTTAGTCCATTGCTAAGCAACGAACTTTCCCGGACCGTTTAATACTTTCCCGTATCGAATAGTGTATTGTGTATCTAGTAGTAAAAGCAATACATTCCCGGACGACAATGGAAACTGAAGTCTGGGAATGTGCTTTTACTACAAGGACACATACTATTTTTTCTGAAATCGCAATCAGCATTATCATAACTTGAGGATTCGAAATTACCTGCTTTCCTGAAACGTCAAAGTGACAACTATAAAACAAAGACCGATTTTGACGGCCTAGGCCGGCAAAGTACTTTCCCGTATCGTTTTCGACACGGGAAAGTATTAAACGGTTCGGGAAAGTTCGTTGCTTAGCAACGGACTGAAATACTGGATTGGCGTATTTTGAGGCCTGCAGTTGCTCCGAGAAAGTGGACATTCTTGAACGATTTCAGAAAAAGTACTTTCCCGTATCGAAAACGATAAGGGAAAATTTTTGCCGGCTTGTTTACATTTTAGACAGTTATTGAATTCACGCAAACAATATGTAGAATTCCTTAGTTTTTGATAATGCTGATTGCGATTTCAGAAAAAATAGTATGTGTACCTCGTAGTAAAAGCACATTCCCAGACTTCAATGCTTGTTGTTACTTTGTCGTCCGGGAATGTATTGCTTTTACTACTAGATACACAATATACTATTATTTACCTAGAGCAGGAAAATGTCTAATACAAAGGAGTTGCCCGTATTTCTGCTCTAAACTCTATGATTCTATTCTAGCTGGAATTAAAAATCGACCCAAACAACTTGTTCAAGAAATTATTGAATACATGGATTCTCTCCAAACCTTGAATATAGAAATATAAATTTGTAATTGCGCAAAGAAATATGTGAATATGGAACCATTCTTCAAATCAATAAAAAATTATTCCTAGCCAATTTATTGTACACCTTTATAAAGACCATTTTTCATCAACTAACTTTTCGAAATTCTCAATAAAGAAGAGCAATGAACAAAAAATTTAAGTATACATCAAGATGAAAAAACAATAAATGATATTGAATATAATCCATCTGTTGCATTTGCAGAATACAATGGAATATTACACTGTTGTGATAAATTATAGTCAATCTACGCACAGGCCTTGCCTCCTATAGACTTTCCTATTTATTCACTCTCTTCATATGTTCTGTTATTGTTCGATGTCATGTAACTTGAAAATGTGCTGTAAGTCATTACTCTTTTATGTCGGCGATGGTTCAAACCATGGCGACTGCAGACATTTTTCTGATGGCCCGAGAAAGTGCTAAGAATCGCACGTAAAAGGGTAAGACCTCGTTAATCCTTGGCTCGCACAAGTTTCGACTTCTGAGGGCTGCGTATTCGAAAACAATTTCAACTTCATAGATCGTGTTTTTCTCATTCAAAATAATATTCTCTTCCTGTGAGTCTGAAATTGAGCAGTAAAAAATGACAAATATTTGCCAAACTCAGTCGAACTAAGTACTTGTTTTTCTCCACGAAATCAATATCTGAAATCCATCATCCACTAGTTATGTGGGCCCACGTACATTCTGGTATTTTGCCAGAAGTTGCGAAAGTGATTCATCATAGATGGTAATAAGTTTTGAACAGAAAAACAACAAGGTAGTAAAGCTGTTTTTTCACGGGTTGCTCTAATTGAGCAATTCTTTACTTTAGCGACGTATTTTTACACTTACAATAAATCATTCCGTGAATTGTTTTCAGAGTTTCGGTTGGGTGTTCGGTAACTCTCTTTTTTTATAGCTGTCGTTCCAATTTGGCGCTTGTGGAACAGCAATAATTGAGTGATCGTTCCATATAACCAATATTTTGACATTTTCATGGCTAGTATCCATCTTCTCTCTCTCATTAACAACGATTGATCTCGATTTTATCAAAATTGCATGATGAGTTCCAAAACAAAATGAAGAAAGAAACGAATCGGAAGGTTCTCATCCTGAAATTGCCCTGTTTCCTAATAATCAAGAGACTTCTACAAAAACCTGGGGATTTCAAGATAAGGGTGTATTGTGAAAGTATGGGTAGACACCACATTCTTGAAGTTGGTAACTAATTATTTTGGTCCAACTCCAAAATTCCCAGCCAATTGTTGATATTTCATAATCGAATAGTAGAATTATCCATAGGATTTCTTTGTTCTTTTACGACCTTCTCAATACTTCATTTTTTAGTTCTTGTTCTGAATCTGCCTCATGGATAGACGTTATATCTGTGTTATCTTTCGTTATCTACTTATAAATGTTCTCATGATTCTTATTGGATTCAACATCAACTTCTTTGTCACCCAACCTCATCAATCATATATTGCAAATTTTTCATTTCTCTTTCATACGGATCGACCATTTTGGGATATACAAAATAGGCATGACAAATCAAAAGAAGTCAATTAAAAAACCTTGAAGGCACGGAATGGGTCTGATAAACATCAATTGCCTAAAATTTCGAAAACCGATACGGAAGCAGAACTCCATCAGTACCTGTGAGTTCAGAAAGTTTGCATTGAAAGGTATTTCCGCCGCAAACTTGTTTTTGTGTGAAATATTACAATGACTGAAAGGCAACAAGAGAAACCAAATACAATTTCATAATTTGTAAACACCAACAAAAACTTCATGGGAATCAAAGACTGAAAAAAGAACACACAGTACAATAAACTTCACAACCTGAACACAAAGAAAACACTGATTATGACAGAAAGAGGGATGAAAAAATGTATTGATTCGATTGAGGAGAACCGATAAAAGGAATGAAATAAAATTAAAAAGATCATAAGAGAAAAACATACAGCTTATTAACGATACATTTTATTGGTAAATAAAATAATGTTGTAACGGTAATTTCAAGGAGTTAAAAAATAAGAAAGTGATACTTGGATGAACTAATAAGTCGTGACTGTTTGAAACTGAATGTTGGTAACCAGGGGTGACGAGACAAAAAAGAGAAGACAAACGAATTTGAAAGAAGAAATACATTATTACTATTATTATTATTATTAAAAAGGGTATGAATAAATTCATAAAAAAAATTACTAGATAATTGAGATCTATTCTTTTATTTATTCTATATGATATTAAAAAATAGTAGAAGCCTTCACAGCATCCAGCCTGCATAAATGTTCCTATTCGTGTTCATTAGCACCGAACTGAGAAAGGAAAAGAGGTAACTAAAGAAAGAAAACCAGGTAAAAGTACTTATAACTACTAGGTATTTTTTCTTTAGTATGAACATACAAAATTTCATAATTCTATACAACATATTTTATACTTCCTATACAAAATTAACATTAACAACTAAATATAATTTCAAAATAAAAAAGTGTAGCAAATATACAATATAAATTTTTGATAAATAATATCATTTAAATTTAGTTCATACCAGTATGTCAGACCTAACCCGTTTACTCAAGGGTGCCAATAGTAATACAATCTTGAACAGGTATTGAATTTATAACGGTAGGAAAAATAAAGAGATAGTGGTAATAATAATTTTGTGAATGTTCAAAATGAATTCAAACTATCTATTGAAAAATAAAAAAATTCTTCAAAGACGTCTTCCGTAGTCACTAGCTAAAACATCAACAAATTAACAGAAAATAGTAGGCATACGAAGGAAGGAGAATAAACGAAAATGTGAAGACGATTATTCGATCAAATTCCAAAAACAATATTTTGTAAAATTGATAAAATACCGTAACAGAATATCGTCTGCAATCATATTCGAAAGATATATGAACTAAAATCGTCAGAAGACATAAAATTGGCATATTGAAAGTCATAAGAAGTATAAATGGTAGAATCGAAATGTACAGATCCGAAAAATATCAGAAGTTGGAGAAGGGATAGCAAATGAATCGGGTAAGTCAGCGGCACCTAGAAGATCATAGGGCAAGTTTTTTAACGAGTTAATCGTTTCCTACAAGCTCATCCCCTCCAAAAATCTTGCTAGATTTCGATTCTGATCATTTTATGTCCAACACATTTCGTTTCCTTGGATTTCACGATACTACTGATTAATTTTTGGATGATTTGTTGGTATTACGTTTTAGATACTATTGAATGATGTTTTGATGAAATTCAATCACTTCATTTTTCAAGGCTCATGGTTTTCTGCTACGAACAGCTTAGTTCATTGAGATTTGCGATCACTGAGTTTTTTCATTTCCATTCTTACTGAATTCAGATCTATGAAATCTATTTCTACGGCTTTTGCGTATGATGCTTCATTGGTTCTCATAAATACACATTAGATGAATTTCTATTCGGATTATAAATAAGTTCTACACATTTCGATTTTCCGTTTTTAAGTCTTATAAAATGTTTTTCTAATAGATAATTGATTCTTCATTTTATTGGTTTTAAGTTTTAATGATTTACTGATTCATTGTTACTACGAAGATTATTCTGCTATTCTATGGTCCACCGCACTGATTGCTATGATTGAAGTCTCCCAGAAAGGAAAAATAAAATAATTGAATCCTTCCCTCATTAATTCTAATAATTCATGGATTTACCATTAAAACTCGCTTGGCTCGTTTATTTTAGAACAATTTTTTGACCTTCCGCATACATTTCATTTCATGAATATTCAATTACCATAACTGAACAAATAAAGCGTTTCATCAATTATTATGTTATCCAGATAATTATTCAACCAATATACTTCCACAAATAACACAAACTGTTTGCGAACAAACACATCCATTCCTTTGTCAAAACAAATTTTAACACAATCATGGATTTTGTTGACGTAAATAAGTACATCCTCCACACATGTTTGGTCAATGTTTGGAGCGGCGAGTTTGGAATCTCCATACGAGTCTCTTATCCCATTTAAAAAAACCAATTAATCTAATTTGATATCCGCCATTCAAACAATGAGTTGAAGCAAAAAACAATAGCATCTACACAGTGAGTCCATTTAGTGCGTAAATCTTAAATATCCCCAAATCCATAACCTGCAAAGGAAATGTTTAAAAAAAAACTTATTTTTGAAATATTCTTAACATTTCTGGGTATTTTATGAAAGTGGGATGTCTCATAGACGAGTTTTTTAATAACAAAATCCTGTATTTTTTTCTTTGAAATTTATTTCGCTAAGTTTCACCTTCACATCGATATCGAAAAATTCAAATCTGTTGAGGCGTTGCCAACTCATGAAAGATAAACCTATTTGTGCTACTATTGAAGAATCAAGTTGAATTGGGCATGGGCATGCTATATTAATATATTCAAATTTTGAAGATATTTTTTGCATACAGTGGCAGCAAAGTCTCAAGAACACCAATCCAGTAATTTTGCGGTATGTTTCTTTTCATGGTGCTCAAATTTGAATATTATAAAATTCAGACGACATGCATTCGAATTTTTTAAATGGAACGCTCTGTATTTTTTATCCGAAATTCATTCCGAAATCTGTAGACTTGCCATCACTAGAAAAAAAATCAAAATCGGTTGGGGCGTTGTGAAATTATCATTTATTTTCTTGTTAATACCACTTTTTCAGGGTAATTTGTAAGTCATGGTTCTTTCATTTATTTCAATTCTGGAAATATTGCGTGCCTACGGTATAATCAAATTTTCACATTGGTCATTCATATATTTTTACGATGGGAACATTTACAGGCTCTCCACGTTTGAATTTAAAACAAACAAATAGAATGGGTTTTGAAAAATTGATCCAAAATACTACTTTTACAGAATTTTTGCAGACCATGAATACATTTTTTGTATTCCATACTTCCATTATTTGTGCAATGGTCTGTAAAACATCGCCACATTCTCACCAGAGACCCGTGTAATAATGGAATATTGTTAGTATTGTAGAAATGTCTAAATAATACATATTTCATGTTGAGATATTTTTATTCGAAGTATTCCAAATGATAATGTTTGCGGACAAGATGAAAGAAAAATGAGTAATGGACGTATTCAGGCAAATGCTGAACTATATCTATTACAGACGTGGTCTGAAATGTCTTTCATTCTGATTGATACAAGCTTCAAGTCGCATTCTAAAATATCCCTTCGCGTTGAACAACATGATCGGTGTTATTCTTTGAAATGCATCCCGAATTGTTTCTTTCATGGGATCAATTATGGTAGCAGGTATGCAATAAATCATAGATTTCACGTGACCTCTTGGAAAAAAGTCCATAAAGTTCAAGTCAGGAAGTCTCGCTGGCCATTGGTCCTTCCCGACCTATCCATTTATTAGGAAAATATTGTTCAAGATGGTCGCGAACTTTTCTATGACATTCGAAGAAAAACGGCCCACCAACGTTATCATGAAATATATCTCCCCAAACATGTTGGAAGTTAGAAACTAGAACTGCATGCGTGTTTTCGGTAGCATAATGGAAGAAATTGTTACGATTAAAAAAAGCATTTCTGTGAAATAATGATTTATCACATTTTTTTCAAATAAAGGTAGTTGTTTCGTGCCCATTGACAAAATATAACTGGTCTTCCAAAATTATTCCATGTAAGTTCTTGGTAGAGTTGATGATGGTACGGATAATAATAATAATAATATTTATTTTACCAATAGCAAAAATACATAATGGTATTTTACAGAATCAGATGCCAGACTGGCAAAATAAATAGTAGAAACCCACAAAGGCTGGGCCTGTACGTGGGTATTAGTTAGGATGAAATATATGCTTTTTGATAGACATTCCCACTGATGATTCCTTAATATGTGCGCCCAAATCTTTCTTTAAATTTTCTGAAGCATATATCTTGAAGGTTGTCGTCTTTGAGAAAAATTTTGGGCAAATGTTCTAGAGTCTGAGGAGACCATTACCATGGCTTTTCTCTGAAGTGTATGCCATGATTGTCAATTCTCCCTCAGAATTATTCATTTCAAATATTCAACATTAAACACTTTAAATTTTCGAAACTGAATCAAATGAAAGTGTCAACAAAAGGTTAAATTTTTTTTCAATCATCAAAAGTGAAAATATCCTAAAATTGAATGAGTTTCAGTAGAAATTGTTGTTAAAATTGTTATTTCCGTCAACCGATTGCACCCCTACGGCAACCCTCAGAAGTCTACGAAAGACTTGTGTGAGCTAGGGAAGACGCAGCCCTTACCTTTTAACGTGTGATGCCAAGCACGAGACCGGTGAATCAGTAGATCGAACCCACGACCCCTCGCATGCGAGGCAAACACACTACCAGCCGACAACCACGGAATGATGAACATCATTCTGCAATTTGTATTTTTGTTCTGGATGAGTTTTGGGCATCATAGAGATTTTTTTGTTCTTGAAAACATTTGTTCATTGTCCTTCCAAGTTGTCTAACTATTAGTGACTAATCAATAATAGATTGTGCTAGACCCATTCATCTTTATACAACTAAATTGGACCACAATATCTGAACACCAGGAAATAAAATTACTTGTAATGCAATTTTTTTTTCTGAGATTTATTCCATAACCTCCAAAACGACTATAAGTAGTAGTCAGGTAATCGTCTGTTCAATATAAATTGTAGGTTTGTTTGAATACAAAGTAGATATATTTTGAATGATGGATTTCAATGATTAATGATAATTTTATGTAAATATTATTTTACACTTGGCGTATATAATTATAGATAGCAAAGTAATTTAACGCTATATTGAAAAAAAATGAAGGTTACACTATCAAACAATACGTCAATCATCAACTGCAACTAGCTCATCGATATTTTTAAAAATTTGCCATAAAAAAATTATTCTATAGGTACAAAATGAAGTGAGTTATTGTTTGTGCTAGATATATTTCTCAGATGATTTTACCGGCTGCAGTTTGAGACATTTCACTGCGTAAATCACAATTCACTCATGGAGACATTAGAGTACTGTGGAATTCGAGGTTTGTCTAACAATTGATTCAAATCATATATCTCACAGCAACTAATGTGTGCTAGAGTCCAACGTAAGTTATAGTGTCATACCGAGACTTTCTTACTGGCTGGTGTTCCACAGGGATTAGAGTTTGGTCCAACGTTATTTCTCATTTAGGCAAACAACATTTTCTGTAGCTTTCCAGCAGTATACATTACACTTTTTGCTGACGACATGAGCATACTAGTTGATGAGAAAAATACGGGCTTACACACTTCATCGTCTAAAGAGGCAATGGAGGAAGTATCAGACTAGTTTCTGGCAAATTAAATTTCTCTCAACTTTTTTAAATCGAACAATGAAAGCTCTATTGATTTCGTGCACTCAACCAAATTCCTGCGATCGACTATTGACAGAAAATTGAACTGGCAAGATGACACCTCTGTCCTTCAGACTGAATCGCCGATCAGGTCAATATTTGCTCTAAGCAATGTTAAGAGGAATATCAACCTGTCAACAACGAAACTAGTTTATAAAAAGTATAAGGAAGATGCTGTTGAAAACCCATGATTTGCAAAATGACCTGCAGGAGGTATTATAATCAAGACCAAGAATACATCTGAATATTCGTTTTTGTAATTTAATATTTTACTTGCGTTTGAACTGGAACCCCAAAAAAGTATTCCGTATGTGATGATTGACTGGACATGTCCAAAATAGTATAGTTTCAACCCATATTCTGACACTTGTTCTCTTAGGTATCTGATTACCCCGCAAACCGAGGCCAGCCTTAGTTAGAGTCAATATGCAATCCCAAGAATTTCATTGATGATACAGGGTAAAAATAATTTTGTTGTTACAATCACTTTCTTTTTGTTAAGAGTTTATTGTCGAATGGAAAAAATTACTTGCAGCTGAAGCAAAAACAAGCTTGAAAAGACTAGTAGTATTTATGGAATGAACAAAATATATTACTCCAATATTTTGTTACTATGAGAAAATATACACTTTGGTCAATTGCTTTTTTGTGTATCAGACATGTGTCTCAGAATTAGTTCGACATTTTATGTGAATCGTTATGACTATCACAAATATTTTTTTCAACATTATCTTTAATACAATAAGTGTATCATTAACTTCTGGCAATAAAGCATATTTTGACTTTGACTATGGTAATCATCCCGTCAATTGACTATGATTCATACGGCTATGAATAAATAAAAACCAATATCGAAAATATTGCTAGACCTATTCAAAACATCTCAAAATTCGAAAAAGATAGCCCACTCCAAATGAAAGGACTTTGTGCAACTTTTCCCTTATTCAACCAACATTATAACTGCAACTTTTTCCGATATCCTGATGCTATCCGATCCTCATATCGGACAAACTGTATACAGCAAATATTGTGGAGATGAAAGTCATAAGACATCAGGTAAAATATCCAACATCTTTGATGAATTCGATTGTCTTTGCGGATAAGTCAAGAGATTGTGGTGATGCCAAGGGTTGGTCACTGTTAAGAATCAGTAGCATAAGTAGCAGAAAATATTAGGATGATGTAATTTTGTTAAACTATCTATTGCTTTGGGGTAGTTATCACCAGGAGGATAACTATCAATGACCAGACGTGCTCTGGATTTAGGTGTGGTTGCCTGTAGAAGATACTGAAATTTATTTTCATTCGATAATTGTTTATCTTCATGGATGCGTTTGAACTGAGCCCATGAATTCAACCAATCTCTTATATCTCCTCCAAACTTATGAAGTTCGATTGTCCGAAGTTTGATTTTTCGTGGATTTGAACCGTACTATTCACTGGATCCATCAATAACCTCCTCAGATGAAGTAGAACTTAGCAGATTTTACACTCTGAGTTTGAAGATCTTAAAACTCATAACATATTGGTCAGCTTCCTCCATTTCCTTATCGATATCAAGTATTGCATAAAAAGTTTATTATCTACTTCTACAAGTACGTTGATTTTTTGTTGAAGGATTCGAAGATTTGCTTGAATATCAATCGTATTAGGTTGAGAAGATTGCAATTCAGCTAACAGCTGCATCATGTATTTTCGTGAAAGAGCTTCTATGAACAACTAGGGTCAGCTTGTCCATTTTCTTTCTCAAGTCCTGTCACTATCGCCAGATAATGTGAGGAATATGAACTTCTAACCGAAGTTATATTCCATAAATATGCAGACAAGAGATTGAAAAGGGATTCTTTATATTTTCCAATGAAATATGTGACAGTACATATTTCGACAGCTTCAAAACTATTCTCAAAAACAAAATTACGTCACCCTAATATTTTCTGCTACTTATAGGGTGATTCTTAACAGTCACGATAAAACAATGAGTCAGATATAATGATCAATCATCCTATGATATGGTTTTAGTTCGTTCGCGAACTCTCCAAAATAATAACATCCTAAAATGAGTCAATATTATCACAGACTAGCAATCAATTGTCGATTGCACTGAAAAAGGCAGTTTCTGTGTGGGAGTAAACATCATAATATTTATAGATACAACAGCCAGCGTCCTCTCGGTTTTTGGAACAATGAGCCATAAACCACATTAAATATTTACCTGTGGTGGTGAGAAAATAATGGAAAACTTCCGGCCTGTCTTTTTTAGTGGTAGCGGCACCGGAGTGACTGCGAATGACTGATGATGGCGTTTCATTCGGCGAAAACAACGGTATTTCTTCTTTAATTCGCGTAGCACTCTAATGGATGAACATTACTTTTCCAGTGAAATTTCTACGGACCAAATTGGCAGACCGGAGGATTATTTGTGACAAGGTGTTATGGCGTTTCGTTCAATAAACTGCACATTTCAAAACTGACTTGTTTTGCCGTGTGAGAGTAAGGTTTGTATTGTTCAAAGGACATTTGATAGAGCCATCCCAAGTAGCACATGTTACTTTTTTATTAAAAAGAAATCACTCCACACGATAAGTAGAGATCTAACTGTTGAAATAAAAAAATATTATTAGATCGATTGTTTATAAGTGACTGTCAGAGTGACTTTGAAATATAAACGTGTGAATATCTCTGAGTTATCCTCACAAATCAACTTCATAGTGCGTGCTGATGGGCATGTATGGAATTCGAGGTTCTGCACTGGTAGTACTTGCACTGCACTTTTTGGAACTTTTAGTGTAGTAATGAATAAACTGGAGTTTCATCCCGCCACCAAACTGTTACTTCAACACCTCTACACGTGTTTCAATCATCAGGTGATCTTCAAGAGGGATATTAAACAGTTTAATCTTCCGCATGAAGATGATCACTTGGTGATTGGAACACATGTCGAGGTGTTAAAATAACAGTTTGGTGTCGGCATGAAACTCCAGTATATTCATTATTTATCTGGTAGTAGTCAGCTGGTCAGTGCTATTGCTCTATTTTGGGACCACTTTTATTTTTAAATTTCAATGATTATCTACCACAGTTCTCTACAAAAGCCTGTGGTTTTTGCTGATGATACTGATATTTTGGTATCTGCTGGTAATACTTCAGGAGTAGTTGATGAAGCTCAGGAAGTTACAGCTCAGAGAAAGGTATGCTTCTCTGGGTCCCAATCTCCAGCACATAAGATTTTGCACACTTATACAGTGTGACCCACTTAGACCGGATCACTCTTATGAAATCTACATTTTTCAACCGATTGGAATGATTTTTTCTTCATTAGGTAGGCATTCAAAAAGTCAGTCCACTAGGACACCAAATTTCATGAATAAACCTCCATTTCCAGTGCCAACTGATCTGATTTTTCAATGTCAGAGATCTAAAAAAATTACAGCGATTTTTTCAGAAAAATTCGCGACATTTTCAAATGGTTTTAGTGTGAATAACGTTGAAATACATCTATCAATAAAAAAGTTAGGATGGAATGAAATGGAAAATATGCCGGTTAATCAACCCATCACTTCAATTTCAAAACTTTTATCAGAACTTTGACACACCACTGGATTTAGGGAGTCTCGAAATATCACTGACTGCAATTTCATCGAAATCTGTTGATAACTAAATAAATATTATGAGATAAAATTGACATGTCAATTTTGTTTCATAATTTTTTCTGATAAAAGTTTTGAAATTAAATTGGTGGGTTGATTAAACGGCATATTTTTCAAATTTCATTCCCTTATAACTTTTTTATTGATTGGCGCCTTCCTACGTTATTTAAATATGAACCACTTGAAAATCTCGCCAATACAGTGGTGTAGTTGGAATTTTTGACCTTGAAAAATCATATTAGTTGGCCCTGGAAATGGAAATTTATTCATGAAATTTGGAAATTTGGAGCCCTAGTAGACTTTTTGAATTTCTACCCAATGAATAAAAGATCATTATTTTGTATTTCTGGCCGAGGATGACACCTGCTAAGTATTTTGAGTTAAAGAGCACTTGAGACTCGGTTCTAGTTAATGATTCTTAGTATGTTGAAGTACATAGGGCTCTCTATTGTAGCTGTCGATCTGTTCAGGAGTTTTCTTAGTAACCGATCTCAGAAGATTGTGCTTGATGATGATTTATCAAAATATCTATCTTTGCAGTCTTGAGTCCTCCAGAGATCTATTTTAGGCCCTGTGTTTTTTGCTTTGTACTTTAGTAACCTGTTTGGAATCTTTCAACAATCTCTTTTAACAATGATTCATCCAGTAACAATGTACCTTCCAACAATATTATACAGGGTTACGATATCTCAGTTGATGATGATAATAAACAATATCAAGATCTGAATATACCATCACTTTCAGATATCCACGAGATGAAGTATCCTGTTATTCGATTGCCAGTGCTATTCGATGCTTATGGTGAATGGCTTGAATTCAGGGATGCATGAAGCCTATAATAATAATAATAATAATAAAAACAACACGTTTTCAAACTGATCAGTATGGAATGTGCTCCGGAGGATTATCAAGATGTGGGTTTTACGAATTTATATTAGATTCGGGATTACATGTAACTAGATTATTTCGTTAAATTCCATACAAACTACAAATATTATCTGAGGCATTTATTTCACAATACTTTTCTACAACATTTCGGTATAGTGATTTCAACAGACGTGGTCACTGGCATTTTTAAAACTGCATTGATCGTGATTCCAGGGGACTGATCATATTTATATCTACTAAAATGGTAACGTTACTTCATTTCAAGAAGAGTAGTAAATAGGAGTTCATCAAGCTTGGTCGCTTGCGACCAGAATAGCGCACCATTCGATTTGAAGACAAGGCGTTGATGTCTTATTGACGATAACTATGCTTACTCCATATTCATATTCGCTTGTAATATCTACCATTACGATTCTCGTATTTTGTGAATGGTCAACGAGTCGCACTGGGATGGACAGAATATTTCCTACTTTGTTTTTTAACAGTTGAAAACAATATTTCGAAACAGTATCTCGTGCTCTCGCGATTCTTATTTAATTTTGGTTCTTGCAAATAAAATAATGTCAATTCGATCCATTACACACCTACTCATTTAGTTCGTTGTCCTTCTTTTCTAAATAACGACCGCGGTCCTCAGAGTCATCCGTGCTCCTTGAATCATGCCGACCCCACGCTAATTCGATCTCGCATAACTGGAATCCAAACAGAAGGATACTTCATTACACGTAATACGCATTTCAGTCCAATTAAACTTAAGGGCTTTGGGGCAATTGACTCTAATGTGCTCTTCTCCCGCTTGGTAACCGAAAGGGAATTCAGGTTATGCATGACGTTCCAGGTGCCTCAAATTAAATGACGTGCCTGGAATATACCGAGGGACTACCGGATTTCGTTTACAGGGCGTTGCAGGAGTTTTTTTTTGGGTCCAGAGAACTGGGAAGTACCAGTGAAGAAAATTTGTTTTATGAAAACCAATTAAGTGTGTAGCATCGCTAGCGTAGTTTTTTTTTTCTTTTATTTTCTTTTAACTAAACTCGATCATCTTCACAAAAAATCGAGTATCATTTTTGCGTTGCTCCTTGTTGAATTCAACTGTACGCCATTCAACTGTACGCAAAGACTTTGCCATCGGATGCACTATTCGAGTGTTTATGAGGGAGTATTATTATTATTTTTTGGTGGCCGGTGGCTCATGTGTCGGCCGTTGAAACTTCTGCTAGCATTGGACCTGGTTCAATCCCGGTTCGCGAGAGAGTTTTTCCCAAGTAATAATAATAATAATAATATTTATTTTATTTTGGGATTAGCGCAGTGGTTAAGCGCTCGCCTGGTAATCGAGAGATTGCAGGTTCGATTCCCAGATGGTGCGATCTTTTTTCATTTTCAGATGTGAAAGTCTGAATGACTGAGGCTCGTGTCGGCTGGGAATAATCCTCCACGATTCACTGTTGCGTTAAAAATTAACAGTGCTGCTCCTAAAGTGGCGTATGGAGTTAGTAACAAGGCCTATCCAGAACACATGGCTAATGACCATAGCAGTCGATGCCAAAACACCAAGAAAAAAAAATTATGTTTATTTACCAATTTAGAATTACAATGCATTTCAGATCAACAGTTCAATGTACAATAAACATAGGAGATACTCAAAAAAGTTCCGAAGAACTTGTCTATGAGGAAATTTGTTTTGTTTATTTCATACAAAATGTGAACAGAACTTGAAAGAAATTGAAATATTGAAGAGAACAAAGCACAAACTATTGGTTATTTTTTAGTATTCTTCATAGGGTTTCGGGGTTGACTATAGCATGGATTGTTTGTCTTTCAACCGAGAGTAGCCATTTTTTTAAATGCTTCTTGAAAGAAGGAGAAGACAAACGGTCTTTCAGCCGTTCCGGAATTTTATCCATAAGCCGTGGTCCAATATATGCAAAGTATCTCTGCCCGATTGCTTTTTTTGCTCGCGGAAAATATATTTTTTGCGTTCTCCTCGTGCTGTAAGTGTGGGGTACCGTTTGTATATTCAGTTTTCTTTGACTGAATAGCATTATAGTACTTTTTGCATACAACTGTCTGATGTCCAAGATGTCCGCGTATTTGAATAGTTGGTCAGATGAGTATGTTAGTGGTACTCTAATATGAAGGTGGTATTGTCGTACTCCCCCCCAACCTATGATTCCGTATTGAAGTCAGGATTCAACGAGAGCGTAATATATTATTTTAAGTTTTGGGACAGAAAGAAAATTTCTTAACTGGTAGAATTTATAGATGAGTGCTCGAATTTTCTTCGAAAGTTCAGTAATGTGGATGTTCCATTTTAAGAAGCAATCGATGTGAATTCCAAGGTACTTGATACTGTTTGCAAGAGTAATAGTTTCTTGGCTTATTGTTATGGAGAAGTTCGGCAAATTTGACTCGTACGAAGTGAAAGGTAAGATCTTTGTTTTACTAAGGTTAACTGTGAGCAAATTCATTTTGAACCATCCGAAAATTTTAATGAGGTCGTTTTCGACTTTTTCTTTTACTTCTTCCCAAGAGTCTGACTCATAAATGAGTGCGGTGTCGTCAGCAAAAGACAGAACTGTACCGCTAGATTGTATTTTTAGTAAATTGTTAATGTAAATAATAAACAACGTTGGTCCTAGGACGTTCCCCTGCGGCACTCCATATAGTACAGTTCTCTCTTCGCTACGGGTCTTGTTTATTTCAACTATTTTTTTTCTGTTTTCCAGGTAACTTTCAAGGAGGCTCAGAATAACTCCGCGGATGCCAAGGCGTTCAAGTTTTTGTAACAAAAGCTGATGACTCACCGTGTCAAAAGCCTTGGCAATATCTATGAAAACCCCCACACACGGACGAAGTGAATCAGTATATGCCTTAAGAGGGGTTTAACCTTATTAGTGACTATTAGTAAATCAAGGAACGGAAGAAAATAAAATACTAGGAGCTCGCTGAATAAACTCGATATTTTTTTTCATCATCCAATTTTCGAATGTTGGATCTAGGCATCTCACGAAGTACTTTTTCAAATTAAAAAAAAAAAAACGTTGAAAAAATATGCAGAACATTGACCAGATTCCCTGAAACTTTTTTATTTGAAAAAAATCTTTAACGTCCCTTATTTATTTCAGTAAATGACTGATTCCAATTATCCACATTTTCTGTCCTGTCACCTTTTTTTTTTAAAGGAGTGCTTTTATGATAGAGACTGTCATTCCTAGTACAACCATATGAATCACTATACATTTTCATCATAACTACATCGAATCGTACGAGAGGAAATGGCCTGCTAGGTCGCCAAATCTTACCCCACTGGACTTTTTCATCTGGTCCTATCTCAAATAATTTGTTCACTTCAGAGCCCCTGCAAATATCTAAGACCTCAAGTATAATATGCATTAAGTGTCAGACGTTGAACAAAGCCAGTCTCCGAACAGTAACGGCTTGTTGAATATGTATACAAAATATTCAGTTCAATTTCAGAACAATACATTTTTTTCGACATAGTTATGAAGAATGGTTATTATATTTTATAAATATAAGAACTTTTATATGAACTCAAAACAATAGCCTAACGTATTCTTCGAACACAAGGAAATTCGAAAGTCTTTCACAAATCCAAGCAACTAAACAATATGCAGCAGCATATAGTTTTTTTACAGATTTTGTTGCAAATGTCTATATTGAAGTACCTTAGGGTTTTTTTATAGCTTGAATTGTTTTTGCAGCGTTTCTATCTAGACGTGGATAAAAAGAAATTTGTATTCGAATGATTGAATGATGTTTGATATGTGCTCACCAAGCAACATTCTTACATTTTTTTATTACCTGTATAAATAATTATCGATATACGAAATATTCATCCAAGGAAGGAAACAATGCATTATGCATTTTATCCGCCGCAGTTTGCGGTTAGTCTTAGATCCCCTCGACAAGGAATGCGGTCATGCAGGTCACATTGTCGGCAAACATTTTCATAACTATAGATAAGCCGGGTTGTAAAAATGTACGAGCAGCTACGTTTGGAATATCAGGCGTTAAAGGCCAATTTTACTATAACGTAAATAGGCAATGAGCTGGAGTGAGACGCTATTAGATTTCTTCCATTATTGGACTCCGCCTCCATCGCTCGGGATTCCTACTTCCCCCTTTACACCGCAAATTTACTTTGACCTTTTTCAGAAGGTAAACCTCTTCTTAATGTGAAACGAGTGTGATTTGAGTTGCCCTATAAACACAGTTAGTAGTAGATATACTATTTTTTTTTCAGCAACCATTATAGGGCAAACGGTGTGTTAGAGTGAGAGGGTGGGGGTAAGCGTGGTGGTAAGTGAAATGGAGAGAGAGGTCATTCGTTATACGCCGGTAGTTTTGACGTAGTCGACAGATATTCGTTTGAAAGATAGTGTCTCGCACGCTATGTAGAAGTATTAAAGAAAAAAGATTCCAGATGGTGTGGGTTTGAACCAGCGATGCATTGCTAAGTTGCCTACGATTAAGAATTCAAGATTCAAAATTTTTGTAATTGGTAACTATGCTCTAACTTTTCCATCCTCAACTATATACATATGTATACAGGGTGTATACTAAATGATGTCATTAATTTTAGGTGGTGATTCCTTGTCATATTTCATGAAGAAAATTTCATATAAACGTGTGTCCTGAATTTCTTCGTTTCCGAGATAAGGGGTGTCAAAGTTTCAATTAAAAATCGGTATTTCATCAATAACTAACCTCATGGAAACAAGACCCTTGTAACTGCCAATGAACACACCCAGGAAAATCGGCGAAAAGAATGTTTAGTAACTGATAAATAACCAATTTTTTATTAAAACTTTGACACTCCGTCACTTGAAAACAAAGCAAGTTAGGATACAAGTTCATTTGAACTTTTTTTCATAAAATATGACAAGGAGTCACCACTTGAAATTAATGATATCATTCAGTATACACCCTGTATATTTTATTCAATCTTCTTCTGGGAAGGGGTAGGAATAAGGACAGCCAGTCAACACTCGGTTCCAACCCTTGGTCGAATCCTAGCCCCCTTGCGAGAGACTACTAGCCCACGACGTTATCCATAGCTCCACGGAGTCTTTTGTATAAGGTGAGGTGAAAATGGGGCATGTATAATTGGAACGGCTATTCAGCTAGGTATACAGAGTGTAACAGAAAAAGTATTCAAAGATAATTATAATTATAATGATTAACCCGAATAAGAGTTTACAGGGTGCATGAAAGAAAAATCATAAGAAAACGTCACAAACAAATAATATAATTTTAGAAATTGTTATTAGTACCGAGGCAACAAATATTGGTGTAACTTTTGATGAAACCTTATCATTCGAAAAACATGTGAACAATAAACCCAAATTGTGCTATGGTAACTATAAATCCCTTTGGAAGTACACATAAAATCTGCCCCAACGTAGGTGCGAAATGGAATTTAGTTAACGCTGTCACTATAACACATCTTTACCATGGTTCCAGCGCATATTACAAATATGTGAACAATGATTTCAAGTACAAATTACAGGTACTTAGAAATACTTGCTTCAGATTCTGCCGTAATAGTTTACAGAGACGTGAGCACATCACACCAGTATAAGTGAGTATTAATCTTTTGATCCAATCACTATCAATAACTTTTACAGATATTTTCACTGCCAAACAATTACAAGTTTCAAAACAACGTTAAAGAAATATCTCTTATCGCATTAGTTATCTAGCGACTAATATGTCAATTACAAATTGTCATCAGCATTTTGTTTTCACTTTAAAATAAATCGTCTTGTAGAAGAGATTTATATATTCTTTATATTTTCATTTCTACTTCTCTTCACTCAGAATATGTAAAGATAAAATTCAAAATCAGTGGACTCGATCATTATCATGTATAATTTTTCTTTTCTTCATATATATGTATATGTAAATATGTCAAGCAGAATTGAGGAATTGCTTTGCCTTGGTTTTTGAACTGGTTTTAGTCATATTTGAGATGTACCTATTAGATTCTTGTTTCAGTCCAATAAACATATTTATTATTATTATGATTCGTTATTTTAAAAAAATGTAACGGTTACCATAGACAGATCGAACGGTTATTCATCAAGTTGAAGTACACAAGGTGTATCAAAAAAAGTTATTATCAGAAAAAAACAAGATGGCTGATGTGACAAAAGTGAAGATTGTCAACGCATGCGTGCGTTTATATGTTTTTCGTATTTGGTTCCGTTTATTTCGTTTCGTTTTTGGTGCCGTTTTCGATTATGTTCCATTTTCGATTTCGTTTTCTGTTCCATTTTCAGTTCCATTTTCGGTCATTCGCCCCAGAGCGCTACGGCGAATAATAATAGTGGCCGTCCTCTACCTGCACAAGCTACGCCTTTGGATACACTGTACGAGTGTTATGCAAGAGTCTGGTTCAATTATTATTTTTATTTAGCCTTTTCCCGCATTTCTGGAGGTACACTTTCTCAATGGTCTTCAGACTCAGCCACTTTTGATGCCATCACATCAAAAGCGTTTCCGCACAGTTTCAAGTCGTTGACTATTAGTTTTTCCATCTTCTGTTCGGTTCTGACGAGGCAGATAATGACAGAAAGAGATGACTTTACTAACAAATTGACACTTAGAAGCTTTTGAAATTACAAGTAATTTCGGGAGAAAACGATTATCTTTCAATCATTTTCAAAATGAGCGATCGAAAATTTCATATATTTCAAAATTCCTAAAAAAAGTCAAATGAAAATTTCACACCTCACTTTTAGAGAGAACCAAAACATTCGTTCTTGTTTAGATGCCATGGCAACCCAAAAAATTTCCGGAAATTTTTATCCTCCTGGGCACCCTGGCCGAAATTAATAAGTGGAAATTTTTCTGTCAAATATTTGACAGGGGATAGTTTATATTTTGCTTTGATGTACAAATGGAATTGTATTTTTCATTTGAAATGAGATAATATTTCATATTTATGTATTTATTAAATATTTCGAATGTGTCTGAATATTTTCTTCACGATAATCGCAGAATTTGCAAATTCTGAAATCAAATTTCAGAAACACTTTAATACACCAGTTGTCTACATGTAAATCAAAGGCGCCGTGGCGAGTCGGTAAAGTGTCCGCCTCGTGGTCGCGTGGTCACTAGTTCAATTTCCCAGTGGAGCAAAAACATTTTTACTTTTTTTTTTTATTAAAAAAATCAAATTGAAATTTTGTTAAGTGTGTTTTACATATCTATATTTTCATGCATCTTTTTTGTACTATGCATATAAATAGTTCAGGTGAAACCATCGTTAGTTATTTCTTATGAATTGTTGGATGATTTTCATTTCTCGGTGTGAAATTTTCTTACCGAATCTCCCTCGTGCTTGAATTAATTGCCGTAAATTTATCTCGTACATGAATTTTCAAAGAAAATTCATGTACTCGAAAAATTTCCGGCAATAATTCAAGCACTTGGGAGATTACAAGTGAAAATTATTCATAAAACTGTTTTTTTAGGACAGGGCCGTATTTAAAATGAATGAGTTGATGGTGGTTGTTCGATATTGAAACGTCAGAAAGTTTCTGTATCAAAGTCCTTTTTGTCGTGTTTCCGCTTTGATAATAATTCCCAAAAAAAGTTAAACTAGTAGCCAGTACAGCCGTATACATAAGAGAATTCGTAATCGATATGAGTCAAATTAATTTGTAAGAAAAACGTCTACTTACCATAAATTTGAGAAGCGTTCCTGCAACAAAAAAAAATATCATTAATGACAAAACAGACGAAAATAACTTAGACAATTTTTGATTCACAAAATTTTGTGCAGGAATATTATATTTTTTGATTGTAAAGAAAATGAGGGATGAACTTTCGCGATAAACCTTTTTGCTCATTCCCAGAGCCTCCACATGTTGTAGATAAGTCACCATCCCTCGAAGCAGGTGGAAACCCAGAGTCCCAGACAATCATTTATGAGATTTTGCCACCGATTCCCCTACTTTTTTAGTATTTTATTGTTAAAATATCGACAATTTTCATGAAATTTCGATTTTTTTTTTCGAAATTTCGACGTTTTTCTCGTACCCATGGAACCTGAGTGGACTACTCCTATGGTAATATAATAATTATTCTCACATTTCTCGTGGTATTACAAAATATTCAATGATAATTCGACTCTTCGCGACATGCGCAAAACGAATCATGGGACTCCCACAACTCAATTTCCGTTCTTTTCAACGAATACAGAACATTTTACAGCTGTCGAACCTGAATCAACTCAAGCACACATTCCATCATCCTATCTCCAGAATGTATTTGCGAAAGAATTACTGTTCAATCAGATTCCATTCGCATATTTTCACACTTGTACACGTTCCACTCGACCCATATAGCTCTCAATAAATCTTCGACAGTAAATTGACAAATCGAACCACGCTGCGTAGAAAAGATGGATGATACGGGGTGGCACAAAGTCCCAAACTGCAAGAGGAGTATACTGATTTGTCGAAAGATTTTTCGAAAGCCTTCGACTTCACTAACAGGCGTCAGTATGTCACTTTCGATGGCTTCAAATCTGTAAAATATGCGGTTACCTCAGGTGTCTCTCAAGGTATCAATCTCGGCCCTCTTCTCTTCAACGCTTTCATTAATGACATAGTTGAAGTGATTGACGTCAACTGTTTGATATACGCGGACGACTCAAAATTATATTGTCAACTGTCCCATGATCCGAAACGCATTGAGCAATGGTGTTTATATAACAATCTTTCGTTAAAGTAGTTTTCCTCACGATGCATTATTAGCTGGAAATGCTATAGCTTGAGTTGCCGTCGTGATTGTCACTCCAAGATTTCTCTATTTGAACTAATCGACAATCGGATCTTTGACCCACATATTTTGCAAAAACTTAATTTCAACGTAACTTCCAACGTCGAGAGTAGACAATCCGTTTTATCTGTAAACGTCTCGTAGAAATATCTTAAAATACTCACCGTTGCATAACATATATGTCAAATGCAATTCGAGTAGTTGTGAGCTTGACATCTTCATTGATCTGTCTTCGATTAGATCTTTTCACTCCCGTTGAATGTGTATGTAGGTATTGATATTTTTTAAGTTTCAAGTTGTTTGCCTGCTTTTTCTATATTTCTCATTATTCTATGGCTGTGATTTATTTTAACTCGGTTAAAATAATATAGCTGTATCCCTGTAACCTGTAGAACAATGCCTAACTGAATAAATAAATAAAAAATCTCAGGCATTGGCTGTTGAGTTGAATACGTTACTCAACAACGGGATTTCTGGGATTTTTCTTGTCATTTTGATGCTCATATAAATATGAGGATGAAGTGAAAACCACAGTTGAAAACGACATGTACAAGCTCAAATTCGGACACACATGCGCAATCGCAGAAAATTTGTCCTCGAAAAATACATCACAATATGACCCAAAGAGTTACATTAATAAAATATCTGTAGAAGACTCCTTTTTTCTATCGCCAACTTACCCATATGAAGTGAATGAGGTATTTGAAGACTATGAGAAATAAACATATATCAGGTTGAGATGACATTTCTGCTAAAGTTCTTCTTCAACTTAGATCTCACCTGAAAGATAGGTTACAGCATGTCCAATTCAGCGACATTTTGAGTAGCCCAAAAATAATGGACTTTGGGGTACCACAAAGCACTGAATTGGGTCCAGTACTATTATCGATTTATATTCTTTAAAAAAATTATTATTTCCGTCAACCAATTGCACCCCTACACGCAAACCTCGGAAGTCCTCGAGATACTTGTGTGAGCTAGGGAAGACGCAGCCCTTACCTTTCAACGTGTGATGTCATGCACGAGACCGAAGACCATGCAGGGATTTGAACCCTCGACCCTTCTCTCCAAAGGCGAACGCTCTACCAGCACTGCCACCACGAACTAGTGAATCTGAATAGAACTGGCATAATTTCTTCATTTGATGATGATAGACTAGAATCATATTCAGGAACACAATGGGAAATAATGAAAGAATCCGCAGAGAAACACTAGTTGAAAATAAAAACATGGTTCGGCGAAATGTCCTAGACAATTAATTTTGAGAAAACGGAATACATCCATTCAGCTGCAATAAAATCACCGCTTCTAACTATAGTAGTAGTAGTCACACAAAACACAAAAATGTATGAAAGAAATAGAGTAGATCACAGAAAATACCTCGGTATAGACATAGGCAGATTCTTAAAATGGATTATACATTTCTCATCATTAGTAAAAGAACTGAGATCTATAATATACACATTTAGACAGTTGAAAAAAATTCTCAACATACCCCAGTTATGATCTATGTATTTCTCTCTGGTTTACTCGATTTTTCATTATGATATTTCCAAATGGTGTGGAGCAACTAAAAATAATTCATCGAAAGTGGAATTTGTTCAAAAGATATTAATAAAAATAGTCTTGAAAAAAAAACTTACTTACTCTGCATTTACTTATCCTACAGATATTAGTCAAATATATTGTTTGAGAATCGTCACCTTACAGCATAAAAAAAGACGAAATAGGTGGAATTTGACCATGAACACAACACACGATACAAGAAAAATAGAGAAACTAAAACTATCAAAACAAAAAAAACTTGGTCAAAGTTCGTTTAAATTTTTGGCCCAACACCTATCTATTGAATCACCGGAAATAATCGAATTCAACTCAACCCAAATCCATTCAAAACGAAACTAAAACGATAGATCTCAAGCACACCAAGAAAAACCTCACTGGCAATGAGGATATAAATATAAATCAGCTCAACTTAATCAAATATTGCAAGGAAAATGCTTGAGCAGAGTTCTTAAATTTATTAAGGTTCTCAAGGATTTATTCATTCAGAATTTTACTTAAAATATTATTTCAATACAATATCAATTCACAGAATTCTATCTTTAAATATTTTGTATGTTATTTATTTTCGTAATTTTTTTTTATTTTTTCAATTTTTTTTTCGTCACAGCATTGATTGATGGTGGTAAATTATTGAAAGTACCCAAGTACAAGTCCTAAAGGACTTTTATCTAATTCAGTTTCGAAAAGTCAGGTATTACATGACGTTTGTGAACTTTGAAACGTGTTTTTTCAAAACTGTCACTTGAGACAAGTGAATAAGAGTTGTGTAATATTCATTACGCAACTAGTTGTGTAATGATAGAACAAGAAACTACTAATTTTATTCTTTGAAAATATTTAAAACAGGATTATTCAAAGTACAATTAACAAAATTCAAAGCAGAACCCGATGTTTCTCCTAATTCTGCTATAACTTTTTCGGTTCTGATCTCTTTCGTTTCTTCTCTAAACAATCTTTTCGAAGCTGGCTCAAGCAAATACCTTCGCAAATAAAAAATGTTTGTCATCAGCTCTTTTATGAAAGTTTCGAATTGTTCCCTACTGAACACTTTTAATTTTTTTGCGTGATAACCCACTGACCGCCTTTTCAGTAATGCAATCAATGTGGTGTAAGTTTGGATATTAACATCTTTCTTAACTTTTAGTTCACTCTTCAACATGGAATATGTTGTCCACATCGTCGAAGCTTTCATAGCTTTTATAGTTTCGAAATATGCCAACATTACTTTTTCAGTTATAACTGTAACTTTCTTCGTTTGGCACCATTCTTCAAACTTTTGGTAAGCTGCGTCATATCTAGCTTTTGATTTTTGAGGTATCAATTCATTTAATGCCTTTTTGCCGATTCTTCTATATCAGACGCTATTTCGTCGGAACAACTTCTCATTTTTGAAATAAGTCTGATACGTTTGACATAAGTCTGACTCGTTTGACATTGCTTATTAAATATTCATTCTGACAAGCGCCAACGCCAATGTCCCATATCACTAAAAAAACCATTATATTATATTCATGAAATTATATCATTAGATAAAATTTTGTACAAAATACGTTATGAAAATACCTATTTGTTCGACTCGCGTAATTTGCAAAACTCGCTTCGCTCGTTTTGTCAAATATTACACTCATCGAGCAATATGGGTCTTTTCGAGGGTCTTTCATAAATGATTACGTAAATAACTATTGCGGCTCTCTCCTGCATTTATTTTCCATATCATGTAATACTTATTATTATTATATTATCATTATCAATATTAATTTCCAGATCAGAAACATTCACGAGCGGAATCTTCCCAAAATGCCTGAAGATAGCAATAATAAATCATCTACACAAAGGAGGGGATTGTGATGTCTTATCAAATCTGAGACCCATATCGCTCCTACCAACTGAAGAAACCAATAAAGAAAAGAATGATGTCATCCTCAATCAAGAACGACATACGCATCTCCTGCCAATTTGGCTTTCAAGAAAAATAATCCACCAATGAAACTGTCTTATCTAAGTATATGCACCTCAAAATCAACGAGGAAGAGGCAGTTGCAGCAGTTTTTTGTGATCTCACAATAGCTTATGGAAGCTAGAAATGTATGGCTTGTCAGAGCGGTCTAGTTATCAATTAATGTCTTGTGGTGTCCCTTAGGGCTCAATGCTTGGCCCACTCTTGTTTCTTCTATACATCAATGACCTAGCTTCTATTAACATCAAAGGAAAATTGAAACTGTTTGCACAAAAGTATGGCATAGTAAGAATAATATGGAATCGATCCAACTGGTTGGTACAGACCAGAGGAAGTGATGAAATGTTATGTAGCTAATAAAATATTCTTTGATTCATCGAAAATGCGCATGTTAACTTTAAGGTGCATACTAAATGTAATGGTCATAGGTAATACATCAAATAGGTACTGACTCTGGATCATATTACTGAAGAGCTCAGGTAAGCCTATACGTTTTTTAAATTCATACAAAGTCGAAGACATTTTATTCTCTACTATATTGAAAATCTAGGATTAGCAAAACGATTGCGCAGTAGTATACTGCCCTCACAATTCAACCACTGTGATGTTGTCAATGTTTCATGAAACATTTCATGAGACATATTGGTATTGATACCAAGAAGGTACAAAAATACAAAATTCTTGGTATAGACTCATATTATATATGTTGTAACATAGCACGGACACAGCACGTTTCATACAAAATGAAGTAGACGAAATGGCTTGGCATGAAATCGCCGTATACATCATTTAGCATGCTTTTACTATGAAATTTTGAATAGCGAGAGACCGGACGATTCCTACCAAGGAGATTTGCGACGAAAAATATAATAATCTCAAAGCGTAAGAAACAAATCTTTGGACGGGAATTATTATGAAACGTCACAGTTTTTGGTGATTTGATTGTTCTGATTTATTTAATAGTAAATTAATTCACAGAGGCAGCTTTTGGAGAAACTGAAAATATACCAAGAACCCACTAAAGACTCTTGATGAACTGCTCTGATTTCATCGCAACCAAAATTTTGCCTCTGTTAAAATCTTAATTCTTTCTGCTTTGAACAATTTGAACTTTTCACATTGTTCGCTATCCCAGTCCTTCAGCTATAATCTTGTACTCCTTCAAAACATGAGGTTCTTCACATAAAATCGCTACAGGGTAATACCTGAAACTGCGCAGAATTTCAGAATTTCCAAAAAAATTTCAAATGAAGAAAAACTTTTTTTTTTAAAGTTGACAGCAGAGGCATGAATATGATCTCATTAACTTTAGTCATTTTCCGAATTATCTTCTTATCTTTTTTATTTACAAGGTGATCTCAAAAAATTAAGTTTTTGGTTTTGCAGTCATAACTTTTCTCCTCGTCAACCGATTTTCAAAATCTCAGACTCATTTTGAAGCTGAAAATTCAGATTGAGAGATATAAAGACCAGAATTGACTCAAGATAAGGATTAAGGGTTTCTCAAAGGTGACCCAAACACCCTTGAAATCCTGGTTGGGAGGAGAATTAAATGAAAATCAACTTGTTTTCGGAAGGATCACTCATTCTGTTGTCCCTGTTTTCAACCAAATTGAGAATTGTGGCATACTGCATTTTCCTGGAGTATGGAAAGATTGGCGTAAACCGTTCCTAACAACGCCGTTGTTCGACATATTCAACAGTGGCTTTCATCCTGCGGGAAAGATTTATCGGCCGACCATCGACCTTTTTTATAACGCTCCACAGAGAAATAGTAGGAGCACGGAAAGTAAATTGACTTGAGGCTTCATTTCCTATGTGAATTTCCGAGGCTGAATGAATGAAGACACGGTGGAGTTCATTTCTTAATTAACACCTAAATGTCATTTACGCATGAATGATGAGGTTGCAGGTCAGTTAACAAGCTTCAGTGCTCTCAATAAAAACTCATAGAATATTGGGTTTTCACAAGTATAATCCATAATTCACAGACACAAAAATATCAGAGAATATTGGGTGAGGGTGGACTACAAGTCGAATAAATGAATAAATCCCACCTTAGGTGTGCATACAATTGTTGTTAGGGGCAAAATTTCTTCACAAGAAGTCTCGGAATCCCGGGCCTCGAATAGACCAAGGGACACGCACAAAAGAACTTATAGGTCGAAGTGCTTGTGAGGCTGCACAGCCTGTACGACCCCCCTACAATCTAGGGGCAAAATTTAGGAAAGGAGAGTAATGCATGTGCAATGATGTTTCACGCTACTAACAAACCCGGGAGCTCAGTTGGCGTGGGCTCGACAATAAAAATTGATTTCTATAAGATTGAAATATGGGGTTCAATTTTCCGGATCGCTACGGATTTATCGCCAGTGGAAAATCCGAAACCACCCTGATGGAATGGGACAACACACTGCACTTATATTACTAAAATATAAAACAATAGATACCTATGATGGTACAAAAATAATATATAAATATGTAGAGGTTTTGTCTCCGCTTGTGCTTGGATAAATTGGACCAGAATAAAAGAAATATTATCACTTACTAATAAAATATATTGATTGATGTTACACACACTGTGCACTATTCGGCACACAATTCACAATGAAGTGAAATTAATGTAAATGTGGCACCACCAAGATGAATCGAGAGTGGTGTACCGCTTAAGTATATCAATAACAAACCTCCAATGAGGGCTATGCCTGTGACGTCACGATGATAGTTAACAATTATTAATATGCCTTAGGGGCTACAATCTCAAGCTAGACTTATCTGATAGTAAGTAGATTTACTCAATAAGGCGAGTTCACCAATTGTAGTTCGTGAATCCAGTGCCTTGGTGAGTACATGTGTGTACAGTGGGTACAACATAATCAATCGAAGTTCGTGTACATCTGGGACGAATACCATCAACGGAAAATACCTATAATAGGGTACGAGCAGAGAAGGAATACTGAACAACAGATGAACAGTGGAACCACAGTTGAGCAGGAACAGTGGAACAATCACAGTAGTGGAACAATAAAACAGTAGCGGAGCTTCAATAAACGGTAGCGGAAATACCCTACAATAAACAATACCAGTCTGACTTCTGATTACACTTGTATGGGGCCATAAGTAACAGCTTTGATGATCTGTTTGCTGTCTGATAGCTAGTTTCTTGTTCCAGCGGTTTCACCGATGAAGAAATGACGACTGGCTCTGAAAATACATAACGAAACAGGCCTGAACATCAAGAGACAGAGGTCAGTCAGAGGTGCTTACCTTCCAACCTCAACAATACGGATACTACCGAACAGAGACTTTCTCGAAACTATACAGCGTCAAATATGGCAAACAATATGAGAAAATCTCCAGATATGTATTTTCCCAAGATCCAACAATGATCAAAATATAATTTGATTAAGGAAAATTCTAAATAGGTTAGTTGTCAGAATGTTACTGTCATCAAATATCGAACCGGAAAACGTCACTCAGATGACTCAGGCGTCAAAGTCGAAAACTGTCACGATCTGACAAAGTACTTCCTTGTTTGTTCGTGGTCTGACCATCAGTCCAGGAACTACCTCGAGCTACTCGGAGCTTCTCCGTGGGACAAATGAACGACTCAGTTGATGAGAACACCTAGAGATTCAGTGTTACCAACTGAACCAAGACAAAACGCCAGCATTGTTCAATCACAGAACCAAACACAAACAAGGTCAAGTAATCGAAAGTGAAGTACCTCAATGGCACAAAATAGAGAAGGAGAAGAAACTGTTACGGTTTTGTGTCATAAACACAAAACAGTAGACTAACCAAAAGTATGTTTTCAAAATAACGCTGTCATACCGCGGAATGCGGGATGATATGCCGTATCCAGTATTACCAAAACACGAGCTGATCAATCCAGTAGGATTCATGGAGAGGAAGGTATTATCTCCGAGCAATAAAAGACATAGAGATGCCATTTCTATAATCACAACACACATTTGTTATGAAAGCTCCATAACAGTATCCTTTGTTACAGACTGTGGGTGAGGGGGTAAATCTCCGAGTTCGGAGGGGGAGATTTGTTATTGTTATGATATTCGAACGTAAGCATAGAACCAGTGGCGTGCTAATACATTTTCTCATGTTTCATTTTTAATTAAAAATATGTATAGTTAGACACGGTCGGTGCAGAGAAATTTGTTCTCACATGTATTGGTATCGATAGGAGACATGCCTGGTTAGAAAGCACGTTCGTTATCAAGATGCCAATCCTGACGTCTAATGCTTGGCGGAAGTGCTGTAGGTTTCCCAAGTTAAAAAGTGAATGCGCTACCAATAATTTTTAAGTCACCCCGGAGCGCCACGGCAAATAATAGCCGCCATGTACCCTCACAGGCTATGCGATTAAGTACACTCTACGAGTGTTGTCAGTACAAAAATGAGTGACATGAGAATTATTAAAACGCCATGTGTACAACCATGGCATACACTATTTTTTCTACGATCTTTTAAAAATTGACTTTTATTCGTCAATTGTGAACGCAGAAAGATAGTAATTATTGCTATGTAGCAATAGAAACTAAATTGCTTCAAAGCAATGAACACTTACTTTTGATGGTTCAATCAATCAAAAATACTGTATTGTGCGAAGAATTAGATTATTGCTGATAGAGCATAGAATAAGGTTATAAATACTGAAAAAATTTATGAAAGTGCTGAAGTAAAAAAGTCAAAATATCCAAATCTTTGAATCACATTAGTAAACTATACTATACACTTTATATACGATATACATGAATTATAATACACATAAGAGTTGACGCACAAACTATAATACACATAAGAGATTACATTCAAATTTAAGCTAGTAGCTCTCTAAGTCTTTTTCTGATGTTTTTTTCTGAATTCAGGTAATTGATATTCTGAGGCAGATGATTGAATTTTTTTAGAGTTGTCAGAAAGTTATTTCTTAACTTGTGTGGAGTTAGGCTTAGGGAGCGATCGATATTACATGCCTGTCGGTAGAAAATCGATAATTTCTTATGTAGTTATTATTTAACTTCTTGCATCTCCAAAAGGATTGAAAAAACTCAATGAGTTTTCTCCCGAAATTGGAAAGGAGTATGGGCTCCCTCAAGAGATTAAAAATACTACTCAACCCATTAATTAGATTTCAAACCTGCGATTATTCTCAGTGTTCCATTCACAGTAAAGAAGTTTATGTCCACATCCGGTTTTACCAAAAGCGATACGTCACTGACAACATTCCAGATCGATTATTCATATTGATATATGTGATATTCCGTGCATATAAAATTTTATTCAAATGGGAATATCGACAACTTCTGATGAACGGATTACCTACGTGATAATCCCTGTATGTCAACAAAACATTCCAATACCCATTATTAGATATGGCTAGTGGCTTATGATGTGAATTTGGTTAATGAAGAGTTGAGTTTGCTTACTTACTTACTTTTTAGTATACCTACATTTCAACAAGTTTTTTCCTATAACAATTGATAGGTGATCGTTCAGTCGATTTACATAGTAACATAGTTTTTTTACAGCTATTTCAACAAATAGTGTATTTTTGTCTCAAAATCTGGATGAAAATAAGCAAATTCAATAAAAATCAACTTATTATTACCAAAGAAAAGGTCAACTATGGTTCATGCCATGATTACCATGCTGCGACGCCCATGGTTTGATTTGACAAGACGATAAATAAGTCGTAAACGGACGTAAACAAACGTGATCGCCAAGTTAAGAGTGAATATAATACGGGATTCCAACCTGAATATTCCAACGAATATTTCCGACAATGCCCTTTTTTAACATGATTCGGGCTGAGATGTTTGTAAACAACGTCGGGAATGTTGCTTTCGAAAAAGAGACAGAAAAGCCCTCACTATATCTTTTATTGCTCGAAGGGTATTATTTGAGTTGTATTTTGTTTACTTATCATTGTCACGGATCTACATCACACAACGTCCATGGCATTGCAGAATAAGACACGAGAAATTGCGAAAAAAAGCAAAAAAACTGAGAAAACGATGAGTAACGAATGCAATGATTCCGATAAGAAGATGAGCGAAAGAGAAAGAGTAGCATAAACAAAAAAAGGAAGAAGAAGAGAGACGAAAGATATAAAAAAAAGACAAATGATGAAAATTCTAGAATAGTTGAATGAAATGAAACATGCTTGGTTTGTCTTGCAAAGATTACAATTGCAAGAAGACGACAGAAGCACAAGTTAAGAAGAACAGGTTCCAAAGAACTTTGCAAAAACAGAAAAACCAAATAGCTGAAGAAAAACAAATGGAAGATAGGGTGCTTCCGGAAACTTAACCAGTTCAAAAGGACGAAGAATCGGAAAGAAGAATGGTGTTGTCTTATAAAATTTCAGAGGTACAAAAAGTCAACAGAGAAACCCAAAACAAATTGTTGCGAGAACATGCGTAATTCCATAGTAAGCAGAAAAATAAATAACATTGAGAAGTTGAGGACAGAAGCAATATATGAAATCGGATAGATAACGGAGGTATTCCGTAGAGCAGAAAATGTATTTAGTTAAAAATTTGTTCTTTCAATCAACCAGCTGCACCTTTCAACAAACCTTCAGATGTCCTTCCAAAGATTTGTGCGAGCTAGGTAGGACGAGGCCCTTGTCTTTAATCGTGGGATGCCAAACCCAATTGAAGGTACAGGGATTTGAACCAACGGCCTTTTGGTTAAGAAGCGAATGCTCTACGATCACGACCACCATGTCCCATTAAGCATGAAGAATAGTAAATTCAAGACGATAATCAATGGAATCAGGACTCAAGGTATATCTGGACTCGAGAGTAGTATTCGCTATAATTATCACCTAGGTGTATCTGGGATTTTCCATTTATTCTTTTAGGGTCTGCACTACTTGATCAATTAACGATGGCTTATACAACATGGGCACTCAATCATACCGGCATATTTAAACACTAAAATTATATTTACGACCCAATAAAGATTTAACATTCTACTACAGATTCGGTATGGATCACGATAAACATAGTTTGATTGCATCGCTGTTTCCAAATGAATGAAATACATTAGACTATTGAAAATCTTCAACTCATATCTTGCGGCTTTTCGTCTAGGTTTTGTATTCCGCCATCAATATTGCCCTCAGAGTGATTTTTACTTGTGGTATAATTGATAAAATTCCATTTTACACCTTGCTCATAAATAGTGGTGTTCTACAGGGATCAAATTCAAGGCCACTTCATTTTAATGTTGAGAAAACTCGAGGAGATAGTTTCGCGGAAGATTATTACTTCTTTTCAGAACTCTCATATTACAAGAAACAAGAAAATATCGAGCAATCAACATAGTGATTTGAAGTTTGAACGCTATAGATTTGGGATTCCATCACTTGGAATATGAACATAAACGAAGCCGAATTTTTTCTGTTATTTTGGAGAGGATGATTTTAATAACATTATGAAACGAGCGGAACGTGTTTTTTGAACTAGTTATTTTCAGATATGTTCTCCATTTAGCAAACCATGCAATTCGGTATTCAGTTAGTTAATTATGTTTCCAAGAAGATGCCATCACTCAATTACTTATCTCTTCATTTTTTCATACAACAGGTACACTACAGAATTGTAATAAAATTACAAATGGTACACTAAAGTAAAAAAAAAACATTCAAAGTTTGACCCGAAAATAACCAAGAAACGACTATTCAGCAGTCTAGTGAACAATGGCAGCATTACGTTGTTTATTACTAGTTTTTCAATTCACAATGAGATATACGAAAAGTATGAAGTTCTGATAAATGTGCATTAAGATTATTTTGAAGTACACAACGCACTGGCTGAACCTTAGTTCTCATCGTAACCCAATTGAAAAAAATAGCTGTTTCTCAAGGTTTTGGAGTTAACCAAAAGGCAGAGCTCTTCTGAAACAGCAGACAAATTAAAGTACAAATTTTTTATTTCATGAAGAAATAGCTAGAGCTACTGAAGTTTACGTTTATCATCAGGTGGCATTAAATCTAATATCCCCATTGAAATTTGCGTGTTACATTCAGAATATGATAGGAGGTTTCCATATTATGTATTTCAATATTTATTTAATTACGGATTTCGCGGCACACCTCTACACTGGATCAGATCTTACCTTACTGATCTAAATCAATAAGTATAATAATAATATGCTTGTCTCGTTAATAACTTCTCCTGAACTGACATATTTGGACAGACCTGTTTGAGAAGACCGGTTATAGTCTGGCACAAATTGGTTATATCTGATGAATTACCTACCTGAACCCGAGAAACATTGATACCATCGTTTTTTATTACCTCACCTGGTACATGCTCATTATTTTGAAAGTTTTTGTCAATTTTTGGGATTTGATCTGGATTCTCATCGATAGTGTTCACCCATTCACGTACTCCCGACATTACTTCCTTTTCATCTCCAAATGATTGAATTGAAGACTGACCTTCCTCCATCTCCTCGACGATCTCTGCTTCTCGAAGTTCATGTTCTAAGTGTAGTAGCTTCATCTGGTTTTCAATTTGTTCTTTTTGTTTCTCCAAATCTTGACGTTTTTGTTCAGTTTCGAAGTTCAATCTCTTCTGTAAGACGTTCAAACTAGCTCTGGATCTCTTGGAACTTGCCCCTGTGGTTTAGATTTGGCTCTTTCTGAGGTGAATTTCCTAGTGGGATGACTCTCATCTCCTTCATGATGCATCTCCAAATCTCTTTGGCCATATAAATTCCGACGACAAATTCTTGTTGTTTCCAGCGTCTTTTCTAACTGATTTTTCCATATCTTGATACAAAAGCGAACTCAAAGGACCAATGTTACTTGGGGAGGCTTTTTCAAACCCCAATCAAGCAAATTCTTTCGGTATAGACTTTTTTAATTCAAAATTACATTTTTTTGACAATTTCTTCATATAATAAAAGCTATCTGTTATATATTTTCTCACCCCTGGTAACTGACAATTCAAAGTTAAAAACAAACTAAAAAACACCATACAGGGCATTTAAACATAGTAAAATGTACTTAATAAGAAACATAATAAGAAACACAAACACTGTTGGTTCTGAAAGAGAAAAAAATTGTAAGTGGAGTTCCCCAGGGTTCAGTTTTGGGTCCTATTTTATTTTTGGTCTATATCAACGATATGGTCAACCCAAATATTTCTGGACATTTCACATTGTTTGCTGATGATACCACGAATATCTGGCTGAAGATCATGATGCTATGATGGGTCGAACTATTCTTGTTGACGTAGACAAAATCAAAAAGTTGTGTGAGGCTAACGTGCTGACATTAAATGTTACTAAAACAAATCTAATCACTTTCAAGATGGATCTAGAACAAGTACCTTCAGGTTTTCAAGTAACTGAAACCAAGCTCGAAACAAAATTTCTTGGGGTGAAAATTAACCCTAATTTAAAGTTTCCAGGCTCATGTGCTCAAAAAAAAAAGTTTGTCATCTGGTTGTTACATCTTTAACTGCATACTACTCATTCATTGAGTCCACCTACGGTATGCAATTCCATTCTGAGGTTCTTACAGACAAGTTTTATTCCAAAGTGTTTTCGTCCTCCAGAAACGAGTTTTAAAATTTATCTTCAAACTGAAGATGCGTGAATCGTGCAGGCCAATTTTCGACAGAAAAAAATACTAACGCTTTAGAGACTGCTTGTTAGATGCACAAATACGGGGAGAAATTCATTGACTCCAACACGAAGCGATTTACACGTCAGAAAAAAAAAAAACTTTTCGAAATCGAAATAGGATTATCTGTACAAAGTCAATGTCAATCGGAAATTCGATGAAGAGTTAAAAAATGTGGAAACAAACATGTAATAAAATATCTGCATTTTCTAAAGACCCAGTATGAGGCAAATAAAAATATGGCTTCGAAGTGAGGATCCTCATGGTATCACTCCACACCATTTCGTATTTGGTCGTTTTAGTACCAGAGAGTTCAAGATTATCAGCGTTTATGAAAGTACATGATTGGTAAAAAAAAATTTAAATTAATTTATATCTCTTAGACGGTAATAGATAGGTATAGGGAAATAGTACAGTAAGTTGTTGGCAAAGTGACAAGAAATCATAATATGATATCATATACAGGGTGTTCCATTTGAAAAATTAAAGTAGCTGCTACTTTATAGCAGAAGCGGCAACGCCGCATCTTCTAAAATATTTTAGGCGTGTAGATCATGTTCTTTTATGCAGGTTGATCCGTTGTCTGGTTTACCAGAAACGCCTGATTGACGCTCATCGTGAAAAGCCCTGTATTTATCTTTCTGTCTAATGAAACGATTCTGAACTCTTTTAAGTATCTCTTCATGACAAGCATGAAGAGGACTCCAAATCACACTATTATACTCCAAAACACTCCGAATCAGTAAAAAGAGGTTTAACGTCTTTATCGCTTCGTAGTTGGTTATAATACAGCGAGTATTCCTTTTTATTGACGTGATCATGATTAGGGTAAGAAAGTTATCGAATATAATCCTTAATATTATTTGAACAGGCTGAATAGTGAATAGTAACATCATCAATGGAGTAATAACAAATGACAGATTGTCGCATTCTATAAAATCTCAACACATTACATATCTTAACGTTAACTTATGAACAATTACTTATAGGCACATAAGTTATTCAGATCATTCTGAATACGTTCAATATCATCGGTAGATTGCACTGTTCTCAAACAATTGTGATCGTCTGTAAAGAAAGAGATGTTACAGTATTGAAACATTGATTTATGACCATTAATAAAAAGTAAAGGTAATATCGGCCCAATGTACTAACCTTGCGGAATCCCTGAAATAACATGCAAACATGCATTTTTTCTGACACAATGTCGTTTTCATATATCGATTTGGGTGGATTGCCATTAATACTTTCAAAAATCTAATCAAATAATTTGCCAATATAGGCCAAATTTGAACTAAAATACCTATGTAAATAAATTATGTCCGCTTTAATAATTCCATTCCAGCTATATTGTATTCCAAATCATGTTACAGTAATGAGTGCATGGAATATTAATATGGAGCAGGATATTTACATAAATTGTCGGACAATTAGTACTTCGACTGACGTTTTTGAATACATTATATTGTCATTTCATAGAAAAAAAATATGTTTTGCATAACAATTTAACAACATATTTCGAATGAAAATGCATACTTATGAAGCTAGTTTTTCACGATTTACATAAAAACGTATTATTAATCGAACCGAAAGAGTTTGTTTTTATCAACTGATCTATAATAAGACAGAAGTGGGCATTATATGCAAATACCATATGTTCATTTCGGCAGTTTTCATCCTTCGTATTCAACAAACTAGTGACTTTTTTCACAGAGTGAATATTTCCGGAACAATTCAAAAAGTAGCCATAGGAGGGGGATCCCCTGAAAATTTCGCATACTGTCTTCTCACAACTTTCGTGCTTGATCGAAAAATTTTGAACCAGCGTTTAAATAACAAAAAATCATAGAATCTGCCCGACTTATTTCTGAACTATTATACAGTAAGTAATGAATAAAGGACCCCGCAAACTCATTATGGAATTTGGCGGTGGATTTTTTTGAATTTTTGGTATGATGTAGTCCATGTAATTCCTAACCAATGTTACCATTGCGCCAACCCAAAAAAATGAGCAGTTTTGCAGCTAGGGGGCGTTGAAATCTCCCCTTGCGCAGATTAGACTATTTATTTTTGAACCCGGTAACAATATTTTCACTTGTTTCATTATTGCTAATGTTGCACAATATTGTGCTGTTTTATAAAAAAAATTCTTACCCCCTCCCCTTTTTCACCCAACTCCTATTACGACACGCAAAAAAAAAATTTCTCGAGTTCCTTCAAATGTATCGTCGAATGTTTAACGAAAATAGCAGTTTTTTATGATTATCCTCCCACCCCCCAAATGACACAAAACGAAAAAAGTTCGGTGGATTTTTCTGAATTTTTGATATGATGCAGTTCAAGTTATTTTGAATAGAAATAAATCGGGTGACAAACCCCAAAAATGAACAATTTTGATGCTACGAGGCGTTGAAATTATACCTTGTTCAGAATAGACTATTCATTATTATAGGTGGAAACAATATCTCTACGTATTTTTGTTTTATTTTGTGCCGAACAATTGTATAAACTTTCATAAATTGAAAATCCAAAACCTCCCCCTTAACCCCGAACCGCTATTTCAAAACACGAAAAAAAATTATTCAGGCACCACCTCAAATTCAAATTTTGGATGTCTAATTTTTATTTATTTTCAAGATATTCGCCCAATTGATTGATATTCAAAAATCATGAACTACGCCCTACTAAAAGTCAGCAAACTCCATCAATATTTTTCTGAAGGGAGGGAAAGGAGATATTAAACAACTGTACGATTTCCTCATTTTTTAAAACATTTATTTTGATAAAGCATTTACAAGTAGTCGGGAATACATTTTTTCGTGTTTTGAATTAAGGGTAGGGGGTAAGGGGGAGGTTTTAGATTTTTATTTCATGAAAAATTACATAATTGATCAGCATAATCTAAACTAAAATACGCCTATAATAATGAATAGTCCATTCTGAGCAAGGTATGATTTCAACGCCCCCATCAAAACTATTCATTTTTGAAGTTTGTCACCCAATTCATTTCTATTCAAAATAACATAAACTGCATCATATCAAAAATTCAGAAAAATCCACCGAACTTTTTTCGTTTTGTGTCATTTGGGGGGTGGGGGATAATCATAAAAACTGCTATATCCCTTATTTAGGCATATTTAAACATTCGACGATACATTTGAAGGCACTCGAGAAATATTTTTTTTGCGTTCCGTAATAGGAGTTGGGGGGAATAGGGGAGGGGGTAAGAATTTTTTTTATAAAACAGTACAATATTGTGCAACATTAGCAACAATGAAAAAAGTGAAAATATTGTTACGAGGTTCAAAAATAAATAGTCTAATCTGCGCAAGGGGTGATTTCAACGCCCCCTAGCAGCAAAACTGTTCATTTTTTTGGGTTGGCGCAATGGTAACATTGGTTGAGAATTACATGGACTACATCATACCAAAAATTCAAAAAAATCCACCGGGACCCAAATTCCATAAGGAGTTTGCGGGGTGGGGTCCTTTATACAACAAATTAAATTAAAAGCAGAATAAAATATAAATGAAATAGAAAAACCAAGAGAACCAGTAGAATTGTGACGTTTAGGGTTAATTAGTCTAGATTTTAGGAAGGCTATTACCAGATCTTAACAGGTAGACCACCACGTGTTTCCTTGAGGATATAAAGAGTGTTGTCATGTTAGGCCATTGAGGTTACACTGAGGTGTAACATTTTTTTCATGTATTTTTCTTTGAAAATGTAATAAAACCTCATTTAGAAGCTCAGTTTTGCTTGAAAATATGTTTTTTCTTGAAATATCTCGTTTTTTGTGTGTGTGCCTTGAGGATACACATGGCCTCTGAAATTATTTTTGTCCTCAAGGATATACAGGGTGGGGCACCGAAAACGAAACAGATCGAATATCTTCAAAACGCATGTATTTTGAAAAAAACACATCGACTTTAATCCAAGGGGGACATCGTCCTATCATAACCTCAACTGTCATACCTATCCCCCCACCACTTGGTCACCATCACCCAAACAATTTGAATAGGGAAAGTAGGAAGTGTGACATTTTGGAGCCGCCATTTTGTTATTTCTCTTAGAATTTATGTCAAATTATCTTGCAAATGAAGTATCAAAATTTGGAATACGGAACAGTTGTTTTTCCCGCAAGAGGGCGCCAAAATAAAAAGTTAGGTAGCGAAAATTGATATAGCTGAATTCCTTATGAAATTACTTTTAAATGATGTGTCACACTCACTACTTTCCCTATTCAAATTGTTTGGGTGATAGTGACCAAGAGGTGGGGGAAGGGGTATGACAGTTGAGGTTAGGATAAGAAGATGTCCCCCTTGGATTCAAAATCGACGTGTTTTCGCATTTTTTTCATAGCACATGTGTTTTAAAGATATTCGATCTATTTCGTTTTCGGTGCCCCACCCTGTATACATTACAAATATATTACAATTTTTTAAGTTGATTTCTGTAACTCTAAAGGTGTACTGTTAACAGATCATAATCCTTATTAATTTCTTTCAATCTATTCAATCGCTGAATATTTTTGATAGTAATATTAATAACTTTGACACAACTCCTTCCCACTCGCCAAATAAGCGTCATCAAGCTTCCACGCCCGGCAACAAATCTTATCAAAGATTCTCTGATTTACAATGGTTGCAAAATGTACAACCGCCTCCCAATAGAAATTAGGAAAATTAGCTTGCTTGATAACTTCCGGAAAAGCGTAAAACGTCTACTATTGGATCGCCCCTATTACAGTGTTACTGAGTTTTTTAGCGACGAGCATTGTTGTTACATTTATTTATTAATTTTTAACTGGCGACGTATATTTTTAAAGTTTTTAATTAGCATTAGCGGATATGTATGCTTAGGCTCATTCCTGATTCCTGATTACCTTTTAAGTAGATTTCAATAACTTATTGAATTGTATGTAGCTGTTTGTCGGTACTGTTATTATTTTTTCTTTCTTAAACTGATGACGTCTCTTGTAGACCCTTACTTGTTGGTGTTACTATTGTTTATTTTTTATACTTAAGGTTATTCTTAAGAAACAAGCTTTGTCAATGAGAACAACTTATTTGGACAATAAAGCATATTTCTCTCTCTCTCTAATATTCAATATGAAGACAAATAAGGTATACGAGTATGTCTGTAGTATTTTTACAGTAAATGTTAGTTTCACCTCAAATTTGATGTTTACTAAAAAGAAATTCGAAACATATGAGGAATGAAGCTATTGTGTTTTTTTGTTTTCATATCCACAGTTACTTCAACAATTAGAATAAACAATAAAATGTCTACAACAAAAAACGATTACTTCATGTTGATTCTCAGCACCAGGTCCAAAAATTATCGCAGAATCGTGTTCATGGATCCAATTGTGTAGCAAAGTAACGGAAAACTATTATTTTTGTCATTTAAAATAATTCATGGCTGAAAGGGTCAACTTTTTTCTCTTTTGTTTCAGCAGTGTAGTGAAAAGTGAACTAGTAAAATAAATAAATAGTGAATAATGTCCAGGATAACATTTTTCTTCTTACTCTTCAAATTACCAAACTACAAATCTTACTCAGAACCCACAAGTACAGATAGGTTTTCGGAGGTCATCAGTATTCATCAGTCTTGTAGGATACACATGTCTACGACTAATCTATGAACGTGTGCCTTGAAAATACACACGGCCTCACATGGCAACACCCTGTGGATCCTCAAGGAAACACGTGGCGCTCAAATGTAATACCTCAAATTTACCCGTGGCAGTCAACGTGTTAAATCCGTGTTTTCGTAGCGGGTTGAGAATTTTATATCTGTCTTCAATATAAAATAATTAATCCTAGAGTACTTTCGAATCGAAAAAGATTTTTTAGAAAAAAAACATTTCTTGTTAAAAAATTATTGCAAAAAAAAGCACCTGCAAATTAACAAATTTTTTCGTTACTAAATAATAATATAAAGGATATTTTTTTCATAATTCATAATTTTTTTTATTTACTTCCCATTTGTTTATAAACAAACAATTTTTGTTACAAGCAAATGATTCTTTGTGCAATATTTTTTATTAATACTGAAAAAGCATTAAAAACAACCCTGTGCATTTTCTAAGAGGATTTTTTTTTCAGTGAATTTAAAAAAATATAGTACATTTATTTTGGACTTGTTGCTTCCTTTATGTTTTTCTTCATTGTTATTCAAATTACTCATAAATTATTAAAGATACCACAAGAACACTTCAAGTCTATTCTATTCTCAATCAATCAATGGAAATATTGATCCTTCAGACGAAGCTCTAACTCAATTTTTCAATAACTTTTTTCTATATTGTTTACACAACTTATCCGAAATTGTTCAGCCTCACATTCAATGACGCATAAAACGTAGATTGCTGTATAAAAAAATTAATAAGAGTCCATTAAAAACGGGATAAAAACTGTTTGGGTTCCAATAATTTAAAATGAAGAACTGAAAAAATCCTTCAAAAACAAGGTGCAATAATCGTTTTGTAATTTTAGTAGCAGCGCCAGTGTAGGTTTCGAACAGGTTTTGTAGTGGTAGTTTGTTAAAACTTGCACAATGTTGAGTTCGTATTTTGTTACAATTTTCTTCAAGATACCGATTCATTATTCAAAAGTGCATATAAGTTTAAAAAATTTCGGACATGTGGTGAAGCACCCTATATAACTCCCTCTAAATGTTTTTTTTTTGTCCAGTTCAAACATCTTATAAACTACTGAAAATACGATGATAACACTTGTTGATTACTTATATTTCGGACGTCCATCATCTTAATGGTTGAAAGATTTCTATCTCTTTCAAATTTTTTTCAATTAGTATTTTTTATTCTTTGTTAATTGACAAACCATTTCAGCTTTAAACTAAAGCTCTAACTCTATTATTCATTGACTTTTTCCGCTAATATTTATGAAAATTCCTCCAAAAAAATTTGTTTCTGATTTAAATGTTTGTTTATGATAATATCATTATTTAATTTAGGAAATTTCCTGCTCTTCAAGGAACTTTTTTAAATTTCTGGATATCTCAAATAGTTTTTAAAATATTTGAAAAGGAACAGACCATTATTTTTTAACATAATTGTTTTAAACTTTTGTAATTTTTGCCAGCACCAATTTTCCAGTTCAACATTTATTCTAGATACCATTTCGAATCAAATGAGACCAAAATCAAAGTAATTTTCGATGGTCTTTGTCAGCTTTCTGACAAAATGGCACTTGTGAACTAGATTATGATTCATGATTACTATTAAATTCATATTGTTGCAGTTTTCTTTCGAAATTCTGGTAGTAGTCCACAATAATCTTTCTTTTCCTCCCCATAATCCACTTTAATCATCTCACGCATCATTAGGTTTTCAATTAAAGCCCACGAAAATACTCCAGCTATTGCGATACTTCGAATGATTGATCACCTCCTGCTTTTTCCATTGGTAAACATTACCAATATTTCTCGTGACTAAACGGATTCAATAACAAAAATGTCGGGGAAAAAGCCCGAATGATGCTCGTGACAAGTTTCCAGCCAATACAAAAACTCCCTTAAGCCATGCGAACATCGAAATGGAGCATGATTGATGATGCTTTTTTCTCTTAGACCCGGTTCCTTGCATTCATCATAAGGCTCTCGAAGTACATTCGCCCACTGCTCGGGAATTTTTCATGTTGTCAATAGCGAACTCTAGCTCATGCCATTTGCATGCCGAACCTTGAAATATAAAACGTTATTCAAAAATAATGGGATGGAAGAATGCCAGCCGAGCCAGGCGGTTGCTACTGTAATTCTTTCTCTCTTGAAATACAAGAGGGACAAGACAATTTTTGTTATTCTCCGGTGATCCAGTGAAGTTGGGCGAAATTTCAAAGGGTTAAGAATTTTTTTGAAGCTTTTCAAAGTACAGTGCAGTGGGGGCAAAATACTTGACTGAATTTTTAAATCTTCGATTTGTTGATGTGTTTAAAGTGAATACAATTGTTAGGCATGTGTCTAAGATGAACGCTAATCCTAAGGATTTAGTATGCAGACTGATTAGGAAGTAGAGATTTTAGGTAAACCCTTCACTACAACATTACATGTTTTTTTTGGGTGTTTAAACCTTCCATAGTCTCAAATAGAAAAAAAAAACTAAATTCAAGGAAATACCGGGTGACACAGCAGACATGTAGCAGCCTGTAGTTTTTTTATTTGAAGAGATGAAAATTTGAAATTTGCAGAAATTACGTAATCAATGATAGCGCTTCATTTGAATCTAACGACAACTTTTTTCAACTACCGGTTTGATCGGCAGTTACTCCAACTTCTTATTTTTGAATAACACCCTGTATATTTATCTAGCCTATCTTATTTGTCTTGAAATTCACTATTCAACCGTGTATCACAAACTGGCATTCGTTTCTCAATTCGCAGATGTATTGCATTTTATTGAAAAACATCAAGTTGGCTGTTACCCGAATTCGATAATCTTTCGATGCTTGGTAGGCTTGGAAATCCAAAGAGTATCAGTTAAATGATATAATTTCAGTTTTTTCCATACCTGATCACTTCCTACAGATTGTCAATAATTTCTTCAATAAAAAGAAAAAACATCTGAAAATTACTCACGATATTGCGAAAACTGAGATAGGAACATGTTTTTTGTCAATTTGGCACTTGTGAAGGAACTATCTGTCGTTCTCTTTGGCCATGTAGCCATATCATGATCTTTCCATTTGGAAGCATAAAATTAAAATTGTTCTCCTGATCCACCAAATCACAAGTCTATTAGTCTAGATATTTGCAATAATATTTTGCCTAGTAGGCGGTGTACACAAAATGTTTGACAGGTAAACATAATTTCATTGCAATGAATAACTCCGACAGTTTTATGCTGATTGAAATTACATCATTTAATTAGATACTAAATATGTATTCAAAGAACAAAAAGGTCGATATGTTTTTGATATTCGGAGAGTGCAAGAGAAATTGTAGACAGGCTGAACAATTGTAGTTCGAAAGATTTCCGGAAAGACGCCATCCACCTTATAATTATTTCGCTAGAGTAGAAGAGCAATTCAGAGCAGTTCTTTTCAAAACTCTTCTAGCGGTCTCTCGATTCACGCCGATTTCGTCCTCAATTTGACTCAGTGATATCGTCGGATCTGCATGTACTATGGCCAAAACGTTTACTTCCTTTTCCTTGTCGACAATGTATTGGAGATTGTTTTGATTTTCCGGTTCTCTTCTGAACTGCTCTTCTACTCTAGCGAAATAATTATTAGGCGGATGGCGTCTTTTCGGAAATCTTTCTACTTACAATTGTTCAGCCTGTCTACAATTTCTCTTGCACTCTCCGAATATCAACAACATATCGACCTTTTTATTCTTTGAATACATATTTAGTATCTAATTAAATGATGTTTACCTGTCAAACACAAAACATTCTGTGTACACCGCCTACTAGGCAAAATATTATTACAAATATCTAGACTGATAGACTTATGAATTGGTGGATCAGGGGAACAATTTTAATTGTATGTTTCCAAATGGAAAGATCATGATATGGCTACATGGCCAAAGAGAAAGACAGATAGTTCCTTCACAAGTAGCCAAATTGAAAAAAAACATTTTCCTATCTCAGTTTTCGCATTATCGTGAGTTATTTTCAGATGTTTTTTCTCTTTATTGAAGAAATTAATGACAATCTGTAGGAAGTGATCAGGTATGGAAAAAACTGAAATTATATCGTTTAACTGATACTCTTTGGATTTTCAAGCCTACCAAGCATCGAAAGACTATCGAATTGTGGTAACAGCCAACTTGATGTTTTTCGATAAAATGCAATTCATCTGCGAATCGAGAAACGAATGCCACTTTGTGGTACACGGTTGAATAGAGAATTTCAAGACAAATAAGATAGGCTGGATAAATATACAGGGTGTCATTCAAAAAAAGTTACTAACGATCAAACAGGTAGTTGAAAAAAGTTGTCGTTAGATTCAAATGAAGCGCTATCATTGATTACGTAACTTCTGCAAATTTAAAATCTTTATCTCTTCAAATAAAAAAACTACAGGCTGCTACATGTCTGCTGTGTCACCCGGTATGTACGCGGTAATGTAAAAGGGTAACATAGAGATATGTTGGTGAAATGTTTGCCATTTGGATTCAGACTACAGAAGATAATAATAATAGTAATATATAGTCTTTTCAAAAAACATTCTAAAATGATAATATAAAAGAAAGTTTAAGAAATATTGCCAAAAAACTAAATGGTTGCATATACATTGTGTCCCACTTTGAGCAGCCTGCAACACCCTCATGTTTCATTGAAAATAAAATAATTTGGATTTTTTTTTTTCAAATTACAGTACTCAGGATAACCTACCTTTATGTAGTTAAAGTATTCCTATTTACATTTTCCATGGCTAATTATGACCAATTGAAAAGTGGGGAAAACATAAAAAGGATTTTTTCATCACAAGATTAACATCAAATTCTGTTTCAGAATACCCTCAAAACCATAGATCTCAATGCTTGAATCAATTGATCATACAGGGTGTCATTCGTAGCTGGCAATATGATTTACTCTTTTTCATCAGTAATATCAGCTTAATTTTCAAAATTTCTTCACTTTTCACAAAATTCACAAATATGTTCAGTTAATACTGCAAAAAATGACCAAATATTACTTTTCCATGGCAAACTGTGACCAATTGAATAGAGAAAAATTGGGAAAATATATATTAGGGATTTTTTATTGAAAAATTAACCCAAACTCCTGGTTTCAGAATGTCCCAGAACTCCAGAACTAAATGCTGAATTATTGAAATATACAGGGTGTCATATGTAGCTGGAAATATCGCATACTCTAATTCATCCATAGTGCTCGGTTGATTTTAAAATATCTTATTTTGTCACAAAGTGCCCAAAAATGTTCCATTGTAACTGTAGAAAGTAACCAAGAATCACTTTTTCATGTTTAACAGGACCAACTGAAGAGTTAAAAATTGGGGAAAACAGCTGGCAATATCAACAACTATCAATCATCCATAATGCTCGGGATGATATTGAAAATGTCGTCTATTCTGATAAAGCGTCCAGAAATACTGCAGAATGTGAAACATGTACTTCATTTTATCATAGATAATCTATTTTTTTACCCAGTAACATACTTTTTCAAAAGCCTCTCTCTTGTAGCTGATAGTGTTTGGCCCGTTATTATAATACAAACATCTTCTGCATACGATGCTGTTAAATAACACGTGAAATTTAAAAATTCAAACAAGTCGTTAATGTAAATGGCGAATAGGGTAGGACCTAATACTGAGCTCTGTGGAACACCACTTCTAACACAACTAACTCAGATTTCTCATCGTTCAATGTAATCCTCTGATATCGGTTTGACAGGTGTGGAGCAAACCAATCATGTGCCTCTCCCCATAAGAACACAATTTGTTCCAACGAGTAAATGCCTCCATTGACGAAAGTTCTGAAGGCAGATTCAGCACTTCTTTTCTTTATAAACCCATGCTGGTTCGAGGAAAGTAATTTTCTGTCTATCAAAAATCGTATAAGTTGGTAATTAACTGTAGTTTCGAACATTTTTGATGAGCTGGTGCATATTGTTATAGCTCTATAGTTAACAATGAGTGATGGGTCTCCATTTTTAAAGCAACATTGTTACATTTAAGAAGACAGAAATCTTTGGGAGATCGTTTGCTAACGAACAGTCGTTACCGACCGATGATGAACCCTTTACTCCCATGAACACCTAACTATGTAGGCTTATTATGGCAAGAACCAGTCAGAAAACAACTATTACATTTGTTACATTTGCAATTTTCAATTTATGAGGAAAATCGATTGTTCCAAAGAGAGATTTATTATAGGTATAGGTGATCATGCCATCATCTCCAGAAGAGTTCGTGTTTTTTAACTTTTTCATTATTTTCAAGATATCACTTTTCGTGACGGCACGAAAGAATAAAGAGCTTCCGGGGCTTTCAATCCGTGACTTCAAATATTCTGAATCGAATTTATCAGTCGTCAATTACATTAATTGCTGCATTGATGAATTAGTCATTAAATGCATATCTACTGAAATGGCATCCTGGACAATTTCGATTTTCTCATTTTTCATTTGCAAACAGTATTATTGACTACATTCCACATTTACTTATTTTTAGAAGATTCAGTTTCCTCTTGACGGGTGAAGGGTACTATTATTATAGTCATGCTACAACATCTTTTGTGGGATATTACTCTTCATTCAAATGATGGGATTCATATGATAAAAATCAGATGTGATGAGTTCATTTCTGAGAAATATTAATCCCGACTTAGTGCACAAAAATCATTAACAGCAAATACCAAATTTTTTGACACTATCTAGCTCGACAACTGATTATAGGATCAATCTGTCAATAGGGAATATGCAAGTGATTTAAATGTACCTGATGTTTTTACCTCCGATACTTTATTGTCTTGACATCACACCTAAACCATTAGTTAGTCATTTAGTTTGTATTCAACTCCTCAAAAGTTTGATCAAAAAGTGCATAATAAGCGCGCGGAATTCAAATTTGCGAAACGCATCACCATTGGTCGAAACGAAGAATGACTTCACATGGCACGTTATGAAATTTATTTGTGTTGATATTCAAACTGTGCTAGTCGTTTTTCATAGAAAATTTGTTTTTATTTATATATTTGTAGTGTTTGTCATTACATAGTGCGATTTTGGTCTAGTGACAATTGTAAATTATCAAGAGAAATGACTGAAAGTAGTTTTGTCAAAGCACAATCCGACAATACCTGAACTGATAAGTAGTAATAGTTTATCAAATGATAGTTTTCGTTTTGTAATTTTGGTGAGGAAGGTATAAACAGAGTTATCTCCCGCTGATATACAAAACATGTATGCATACAAAACTTACTTCTGATCAATTCACTTCATGTTAACTATCGAAGTACAATGTACTCACATTGAAATGATCTTCCCAATAATGTAAATGTGATATTGGAAATACTTCGCCTCTTCTCATAACCATACACCATTGATTACGTATTTTCGCATCTCTTGGAACAGAAAAAAATACTTTATTTGGTGTTAGGTTAGGTTTGAACGTGAGTGGGCCCGTATCAGGCCCTCCACTGCGGCCAATGGCCTATTGTGGCTCACCCTATGGTTATATTTCTCCTAGTATATCCAATCTCTTGACGAAATTGAGGAATACATTGGGAGAACAATTTACCAGGTTAATTTGGTGTACTTATTATTGTGTTTTGGCATTCCGGTACTAGACAATACCTATAAATTGTTTTTTTATCATTTTCCAATATCGTAATAGCGATTAAAACTGCAAATTCCTAACCCAATTACTAACTGTCAATAGTGTCAATGGCCATAACTATAGAAAGGCTTGTTCATTGAAGACTGCTCTGGTTGATCGAGATCACTTTCACATTTGTTCATCTCTCTCTAACACTTGTACTGCATTTGTCTTACTCTTTCATAAAATATCAACTTCAAGCAAGTAGAGCAATCAGAGTACGTCTCAACGAACGACAGTGAAGAAGAACAACACTGATCGCGCCATGTGACGTCATCCACAGCGCGCGAAAATGGAGGCGTTCAAATAGGTCAAATTCAATCGATATTTTATATATTATTTTAAAAATTAATTCCAAGACTTTCAACCGTATTCATATTCTTTACTATGTTGTAACGAAGTAAAAAATTGATTAAACAAAGAAAAAAAAAATATGCATATTCCCTATTGGAATACATCATAAGAATACCAAGATCTACAACACATCAAAATTTCAGAAGAACTTGCAGTAAGCCATTTTACATTGGAGTATAGAAATGGGTCCTTTGTCCGACTATAAGTGTTTATTTATGGGGAAATAACTTGGAATTTCATAGTTATGTTTCTGGTTATCAGATCATCTACGATGCGAAATCCTGCCAGCAAGAAATTAGTTTTATGACCCTTCCGTAATAGACCGTCAGATAACGACAGATTTTACTGACTCATTTTCTCTCTTCTGGGATTTTAACCACTGGAAATTATGTCAGTGTTGAGCCCAAAAATTGAAAATTCAGCGATCGGACGTGTGCTAGGCATATAGAAAATTCATTTTCCTTTTGCAACAAAAATTTGTTTTTTTTTTCATTTTCTCGTTTATGGCATTTTAACACATGAATAGGTAAAACATTCTAATAGTGAAAAACCAAAGCCATAAGGTTTGCACGTGCTTAAAGGGTTGAAATAGCGGCGCGATCTTGTGAAAAAATAGTTGGTTGATGATGCATTTTCTCGCTTATGGCAATCAACAGAATGAAATTTAATATCGTTAGGAACCCGAAAAAATTTTCCCATTAGCCGGTCAGCTGTTGAAGTATATTTTCCAAACGGAAAATTTTGTGAAAATTTTTTTCGTTTTCCGGCAAACTTTCTCGTTTATGGCATTTGATCCATATGATTCTGTTGATGGATAAACATCATAATAAAATTCCCATAAGCTTTGCATGAACCTCAAGAAAAGTTGTAAAGTTGTAGGAAAATTTGTGGAAATTTTTTCATTTTCACGTTGATGGGAATTGGCATGTGAGAAGAAAATAGTATTTCAAGACCAGAAAAAAAAGCCATAAGTCGGAAACATGATATCGATGTTTTATACAGTGTGGCCCAATTAAAATGGAAGCACCCTTATAAATCATACTTTTTACAACCGATTGGAATGCTTTTTCTTCATTAGGTAGATAATCAAAAAGTGTACCGGGACACCAAATTTCATGAATAAATCTTCATTTTCAGGGCCAACTATTCTTTTTTTTTTTTTCGAGGTAAAAAACTGAAAAATGTATTAGCAATTTTTTGGGAAGAAATCAGACTACACCACTGGAATTGTGACATTTTCAAATGGTTAATTTTGGAATTTTGTTGAAATTCGTCCATCGATTAAAAAATATGCCGTTTAATCAACCCACCATTTCAATTTCTACTCTTATCCAAAATTCAGAATACACCACTGGATTCAGGGAGTCTCAAAATATCACTGAAATCTATCGATAAATAATAATGAAAAATCATTAAATAAAATGATATTTTCATGAAATTCCATCAACATATTTTTCAAATTTTGTTATCCTGTAATTTTCTTATTTATGAATAGATATTGATGAAATTCTGACCGGTGATATTTCGAGACTTCTTGGTGTATTCCAAATTTAGATAAGAGTTCTGAAATTCAATTGGTGGGTTAATAAACCGGCATATTTTTAAAATTTCATTGTTTTATTTTTTATAACTTTCTTATTGATGGACGAGTTTCAACAAACTTTTAACAAGAACTATTTAAAAATGTCGCGAATCCAGTGGATAGGTGAGATTTCTTCTGAAAAATAATATTAGATATAACCTTGAAAAATGAGAACAGTTTACCCAGAAAATGAAGAATTACTCATTAAATTTCGTGTCCTGAATGACTTTTTGAATGTCTACCTATTGAAAAAAAAATTATTCCAATCTGTTGAAAAATTAAAGTTTGATATCAGTGCTTCCATTTTAAATGCATAAATAAATACAACTATTTGAAAATTCTGCTGCGACAATTTAGTAAAGATGAAATTGCTCATTTCTTCCTCCATGGGATTTGGCTTATGCATTGCAAACTTCATTCGTAGGCCATAAAAAAAGTCGGAAGTATGATAGTAATATTGAAACAATATAACTTATTTTTTCAAATAATTTTTTATAGAGTGAAAAAATAGTTATGGGCATTATTGTGACAAACTGATAGGGGTTGTAAAGACAATTCAAGCAATTTTGCGTCAACCCCTATAAGTTAAATATCTTAACTGCGTAATTCCCCCACGCCTCCTGGCTTGCTGTGTCATAATCGGATGATCATTCGAATTTGAATACGGAACATCAGATTTTTGAAATAATGTGATTATGCCCTTTACCTGTTTATTGTGACTATGTGACACGATGTGGCGAATCGTTCACAAAAAAGTAAACACAGCAAGCCAGTGTGCGCAGGAATATAATAAACACTAGTTCGTTTCCCCACCACCGTAGAGGCAGAGCTTCCGGCGCGTTTTTTTCATAGTGGCCTGTCCTTCAGGCCTAGTTCACCTTTAAGAAGTGAAAGTTCCAGAATAATAAATTGCTTCTATGTCTAAATGAAAAATCGAACTCATTTCCAGATTAGAAGCAGTTCTGGACCATAGGTTGAAATCGATTTGCAGTGTCTTCGGTACAATTCAAATGGTGAACAGAAGGAAATGTAATATTTTGTTAGTTCCTGCGTATCCTAGGAACCATATCACACTGGATATGTGTGCACAAGTCTCTCATGTCCCAGCACTGGACTCACAAGTACCGTTGTGACCTAAGTTGGGCTGATCTTCTAGATTATCATTCTCGGTTACACAAAATTTTCCGTCCGGAAAATATACTTCAACAGCTGACCGGCTTATGGAAAATTTTTTTCGGGTTCCTAACGATATTGAATTTCATTCTGTTGATTGTCATAAGCGAGAAAATGCATCAGCAACCAACTATTTTTTAACAAGTTCGCGCCCCTATTTCAACCCTTTAAGCACGTACAAATCTTATGGCTTTGGTTCTTCACTATTAAATTGCTATACCTATTCATGTGTTAAAATGCCATAAACGAGAAAATTAAAGAAAAAACAATTTTTTTCTGCAAAAGGAAAATGAATTTTCTATATGCCTAGCACACGTCCGATCGCTAAATTTTCAATTTTTGGGCTCAACACTGATAATTTCCAGTGATCGAAATCCCAGAAGAGAGAAAATGAGTCAGCAAAATCTGTCGTTATCTGACGGTCTATAAGCCGGACCGACAATTTGGAATGACGTAGGTTGGGTTTTTCATTATTTCTGGCCGGCAATGAAAAGATGGAGTTTGAAAGATGAGAGAAAATAGTCAGTTGTCCTTCAGTCCTCAATCCGGGATGTTCTCTTTAAATCGAGCTCCTCGATGAGCATTTATCTGGTCGAGCTTGATGGTCATTCTTTAGCAATTGTATATACTTTAATCGTTAAGTGATTTTATGTATCACGTATAAATATATGGTTATAGTTACTTATTAGGTGCTGTGTCCGTTATTTGATTACAACAACTCACCCGTCTCCCTGTACTCCGACACCTATAAATATATGCGGTGTTCATTCTAATTAGTTATGAATATTGATCAGCTAATAGAAAATGAGACATTTTCAATAAATTCAATAAAAACATGTCTCAATTATAGGATTAGCTTAATCTTCTCGTTGTTCAATTAGCAGACAACTCGTTCAGTTACATGTTGTTTAAAAATAGATGCCAGTCCACTTTAAAAATATTTGACAGTGGCTCGTTACGCAACCCAATATTCTTGACCTTGGGATTTATTAAAAATATTTGGAGTGCTTCCCAAGAAAATAAATCATTGAGAACAGATTAGTTCGCATTCTCTATAATGACGTGAATGATTTTTGTACAGGATGAAACTCAACGATTGATTAACACTTGATTTACACATTTACTTAAAAAATCAAAGAGAAATAAAAAAAAATTCTTCGGAATTTTCTTCGTCCCAAGCATTGGGAATGACCTGTATGTCATTCGAAGATGGAGCTTGTAAATTACTCTTTTCGGTACATTCTTGTATGCCTTTACGATACGTTACGTACGTTACGTTACGTAGAACATCTTGCTGGCCTTGCCGATTGAAAAACTATATCAGCAAATGGATTAATCAAGCTGCTGAAATATTCGTTCTCTATAATTTTTGCACTGGTGGTCAATATATGTCTCCTTATAATCTTCATCATTCTTCTTTCTCTTCATGTTGAATTTCCAGTCCTGAATGTTGGCAATTTGTTCCGCTGATGTCTCCGCCTATAATCTGTATTTCCTTGTTTAGCAAAACTCAGTAAATTGAGCACTGTATTTTTTGGTGTTGCGTCCCTGAAGGCCACTTCAATTTCTTTGAGTGATTTTTTCGAAAACGATTCATGTTTCAACACAAAAACTTGTTATGGAAACCGAGTGAAAATGACCAATTTTTTTTTACTCATCAAAATAAGCACTGTTGCAAAAATTTATGGCATTCTATTAGACAGAAGTGCCGAAAAACTTTTCTAGACCGTGTTTGGTCGATCAGGAATTTAGTTGAATGACAGCAAAAATATATGGCATTCTATTAGACAGAAGAGCCGAAAAACTTTCCTGGACCGTATTTACTCGATCAGAAATTTTGTTGAATGAGAGTATTCTATTGGTTGAAATATCAATGAATGAAAGAGTCAGTGCAAAATATTTCATGAAAAATTATGTTGTTTTCCCCCCAAACACAATTGATAGCATCATTCTTGATGTAATGAGGCTTAATCAAATAGTACGGTTATTTCAACGAAAATATCAAGCAAATAATTTAAAAAAAGAGCAATAGGCCATCAGATATAGATAATCAATTCACATTGATCCTAAAAGTTTTCAAACTACAGTGGTATATTAGTGCAATGATGAAAACAAACCATAAAATTTTGAAGAAGTCTATGAATTTTTGTCATTGAACATTAACTAAAATCGCTTTATTGCTGTATTTTTGCACTGAAAATTGCAAAAGTTCTGTAGACTGAGAATACTGCTACTAATAATGTTTTCAAACATGCAACCATGTCTGAAAGATGCATCATTCATTTATCAAATTATTTTTCCCCACGCTTGAGTGCATTGAAGAGGTTGCCTTTTCAATACACCCAAGCATGGAGATAATTACAAGTTTTTTATCGTGGTAGCAAATGAAGAAAATATCATCAGATGCTTTGCTCATACGGGACACGGAACCTTAATTATTCACGAATATAAATTATACTAATTTATATTATAGCTGCAGCAGTCGGAACGTGAGAAATCTCTCAAAGTCACAGCGGAACACTATAAGGGATCATTGAACAGTTGTCCAGTTGAATACTTGATTTTATCTATAGCTGAATACAACAATAAATATATAATAAAAATAAAAATATAACTAAATATGATCTCAGAGGTGCGATTTAGTGCCTTCTTGTTCATAAAACAGAACGTAAGCCTCTCCGCTCACGAGGGATCTGGATGAAATAGGGGATATGCGAGAATCATTATATTCGTGCCACGTGCCCGCATACGGATGCCTACAGTAGGCAGTGTAATGCCCGCTGTAGGTAGTCCCACTATGATTTGATAATGCGTACAGACTGTAGCGGAAAGGGGCTACATTGTCTGCCGCATAATTACTCATATCCAAGCCCTCTAACGGAAAATCGATGATTACATTCAATTTTCCTCTGAATCGATCCATCGAAGAAAACCTTTTTAAATGTATCACTAAAATTTTGGGGAACTTGTAAATTGATAGGGATTTGGTACACTTCCTTTTCTTTTTGCATTTAGCACAAGTTAGCTTCTCGTCGCCATCCAACGTTTCTTCCCTCGTAAACGAATCTAAACACTGCGATAATCTCAGTTGGCCTGTTCGTTGCGGTATTGGTAGTGATAGGTCCCAGAACGGATCGAAGGTGACAGAACAGTGCCCGCAATACGTACATTTCAATGTGGACTTTAGCTGGCCAACGAAATTATCAATGATTTTGGAATTGTCCATTCTTAAGTACTTCGACCAAGATTCTTGTGCCTTCTCACCGTCACTTAACTTTTCGTCTATCTCCGTCAGAATGGGTTTTGGCTTCTCCGTTATTCTGTTCACATCTTCGTGAAGATCCTCCAGAAGGTATCGCATGAACTCTTGGGCATCTTGCTGGGAGTAAGCAATGAAACTAGGTGCGAATATTTGTATTTGACTCTTTAAAGAGACTGTATTTACCACTCGATCAGAAGAATCTTCTGACCATAGCTCCTTTATCACCTCTGCGAAGGCATTGATTAATGCTCCCTTCATACTAGAGATACTTGTGTTTATGTCTCTTGTATAGGCATCCTTCCTCAAATACTGTAATAACCATCTCGTGTTTGATAAACATTGGATAACACTGTTCATAAAACAGGTGCTTCCAATGTTTTTCAACCCATTGAGGCCTAGTGTTTTAACAGTACCGTGTACCACAGGCCTGAAGGTGTTGTAGCTGTTTGAGCTGCGTTCGCCACTGCTATCATCTTCTGAGTAGACTCTAATACTATGATTGTCCTTGTCACTGGAGCGGCGAGGTAAAGAACTTGAGTTAAGACTGCTGGATAGTGAGTTGGATGGAGATATAGTTGATATAGAGATATAGAGTTTCGGAGAAGTCGGCAAATCAACTTTTGTTTTGGTTGTGCTATGTACGCCATCCCTGACGGCGCTTGAGATGCGTTTATCGAATCTATTTATATTCGAGTCTTCAGAACGGTGGTTGCCTCTGTCAATGGAGATGCAAGATAATGAAGTCGATTTGAAACTGCTAGATTTTGAAGAAAACTTGTTATAACTGTAGCGTTCATGTGGATATAGCAATATTTCATCGAAAGATCTAGACGCTGGTATAGTTCCAAGGATTGATGCAGCATTTCCACGTTGGAAGGCTATACTTATTCTCTGAATTAAAAATTTGGTAGCTCTTGGATCTTGTGTTTCTTTTTCCAATTTTTTGCCAATTTGTTGAATGAAATCGAGAGATTGGGGAGCAAAGACGCCAAAAGTTTCTACTGCTACAGGATAAAAAAAATAGCTATGTGTCAATGTTCTATATTTATTACGTTTCACTTTTTCTCTTGCAATGGCGGCAGCACCAGCTGATTTCGCTGTAGATGGTAAATGAGAGGGAGCTAGTGTGTCAGCACATGTGAAATCCCACACAGCAAGTTTTCCATATCTCCAGGGGATTAATGTCATGCCATCTGGTCGTTTGCCATCATCTCTACTTATTCCCGGTGGCTCTAAGATTGATGGAATACCAGTCGAGATCAACGCTCTCTTCAATAAATCGGTGTTTTATTGTTTAGGTGCGTGAGGTGCTTTATTCGAAAAATAGTTTTATACATTTTCGCTATGAATGACAAGTGTTTAGTTTAAGTTAGAAATTTGACAAGTGTTGACCTGCAGCAATGTGATGGGAGGAAGACATTTGAATTCACTGAATCGGTACAGTGAATTTCGAAGAGACAGGAAAGCATCTGTTTTGAGGTGTTACATACATTTTCCATAGAATATTTTCGAATTCCAAATTCAAATTGGATACATTGCTCGAATGGAGTAGAAAATTGATAGAAACTGAAAATGTCCTATGTAAAATTGATATAAAATGGAATTTGGTTGATCCTAATCTTGATATAATGAATAATATAGGAGGTATTTCCATTATTAAAGCTGAAGATCGTTGGCCTAAAATGTTAACCTACTCAGTCACTTTTAACCAACAAGTTTATGATTTTTTATCAAGAATGGAATGATTTTTCTCTGAATCTATTGAATTCAGTTCATGAATTTGTTCGAATATTATGAATTTTCTTTCAAAATTCAAGATGTCGGATGAATTTATCATGGTCTGATTCCATTCAAAATTGGTATAGGGGAGTTTCTGAGAACGGAGATAATCTAGTTTCTGTCAAAACTCGAAAGAATTGAATGAAGCTGGACAATTTTTAAAGACTCCCAGAAATAAAAAAAATGTTTTTATAAAAATGTTCTGGAAATGAATATATTATTTCTTTCATTGTTTTGTCAATATTTTGTCAACACTTTGAAAGTTTGCAGAACTTTTTCAATATTTTCCGAGGTGAATGATTCAATTCATAGAATCCCGGTTTTCATAATCTTCCGTTCAGAAAAAAGGATTGCTAAATCAGACCAACAAAGTTTTAAATTATTTGTAATTACTAATAAATTTTGGAAAAATCATGTTACTGGCATACAATTTTTCCTCATCCAGTATAGTGTTCCCATAAGATTGTTAACTACCACTAGGTTCGTGATATTAACAAATTGACTGAGTTCTTGTTAATTACCGTAACTGATAACGCAAGCAGCCAGTAATTGACGAAAGTACTTTGCCAAATTGTTTGCTTACTTCGTCGATATAGGTGGCTAAACTTCTGAATAAGAGACACGAGCGATTTTCAAATCAATTTCGTGCATCAGACGCGTATTTATACGGCAATTTGCGAATCGCTCCGGGTATGAAATGAGAACTAGGTAGATTGCTGTCAAGATAATCTTGACGTTCTCGATTGATTCAGGAGAATTTCGCCCTTTCTTCGTTCCCTAATTCACTCAAACAGCGACAAACTAGAGTAGGAGCCCGTGTCACGTGAACCGTTTCTGGTATTACACCCCTTCCTTGAGTGGGTTTCGCACAAAACGGTGTTAAGTTGCCTGTCACCCATATTAATGCAGGGGAACTTAGGAGAGTGATAGATCAGTCTTTCGTGGTCGCGTGAAAAGATATTTTCTGTGTAACTTGGATTCCTGCCAAATTTTCCAGAATTTTTTAATGTTGCTGATCCTGGCATCCTAACTATACCGGGTGTCAACGAATCTATTAGACAAGTCATAACTTTTAGACCATTAGGTGTATCAAAATGAGATTTGGTATAGGTAAATGGTATGTGAAGAGGAGAGTTTTCACATATTTTTCACTTTCCGGTCACTTCCGGTTTCACCGTAAATGGCTCCGGTTCTAAATTTTTAAATGGAACACCCTGTATATTGTAACATTTTTGGATTTCTGAGACAATTCTAGATCAGAATGTTACATTTTCGAAAGTTTTTATGCCTACTTAATTTTTTCGGAGTCACTTTTGAAATTACATCTAGGTGGCCATGATCGGAATTAAACTAATCTAAGGACCTCAGGTGATATCAGAATATTACAATCGCGAAGTTTTAGTGACTAGTATGATAGATATGAATAAGACAAGTTGGCAAAATTACATTTTCGTGTCTAACTATTATTTTTCAAATGGCGACCATTTTTTGACAAGCACTTTCCGAAAAAAGGATATTTTTTCGAATCTAACGATACTAATTTATTTGCGATTGGATTACAAATAAGAACATAAATTAAATAATACTGAGGAAAGTACTTCATGATAATTTATTTACTTTTTTTCAAGTGTGCCATGGATAATAATTCATTTACTTTTGTAAGCACCTTCCGAAAAAAGGATATTTTGACGATTCTAACGATACTAATTTATTTGCGATTGGATTACAAATAAAAACTCAAATTAAATATTACTGAGGAAAATACTTCATAATAATTTACTTACTTTTTTCAAGTGTGCCGAGGATAGGCATGATGCATAATATTTTGCAGTTATTCCGATCAAGTCTTATTTGGAGAACAAAACACTCACTAAGGTTATGACAGTGACATAAACTTTAAGAGCAGAAGGTAAAATTTTTTTGATTTTCGTTAAATTTTAGTTCAATTGTCCGTCAAAATAATTTATACTAAAAGTGAAAAAGTGGATAATAATGTTGTTATTGTTTGGAGAATGTCACAGAAATTCAAGGAATGCTGCTGAGTTGTATGCTCAGAGATATCCCAATCGGCAACATCCATCCCATCAGTATTTTCTGTATGTCGAGATCGCTATAGGCAAGAGGGAAATCGAGAGGCAGAATAGAGGTTTATCATAAATGAGGAGACTGAGATTAACGTTCTTGCTATGGTTGAGGTTGACAAAACGGTTTCTTTAAGAGAAATTAGTCGAGAAATGCAGATAATTCACGAATCAGCAAGAAAAATATTGAAAAAGCACGGATATCGAGCGCATTTAAATATCAGTTACATCAACATTTTTATGCTGACGATGGCAATAGACGAGTAGTGTTTTGTGATTGGTTGCTTCAAAATCATAGAGTTAACCCAAATTTCATCAACTTTATTCTATTTTCCGACGAATCACGATTTACAAATAATGGATTAGGGCAATTTGCAAGAAAGGTTTGGCGTCAATGTCTGGGCTGGTATCGTTGGAAACAGAATAATTGGACCAATATTATTGCAAGTTCTTCAAAATGAAATCGAGGATCATCTTAATAATCTACCTTTAGCAGTTTTACGGTAAATTTACTTCCAACAAGATGGAGCACCCCCTCATAATACCAGATACGTTCTTGATTACTTAATAGAGCATTTCAATAATCAAGTTATTGCAACCAATGGTCCAGTACGGTGGCCTGCCCGCTCACCGGGTCTGACTGTGCTAGATTTCTTCATTTGGGGATATGTTAAAGAAATGGTCTACTATGCAACAGCCCCAGCCACACTCGAAATCTTAGAAGAAAGGATTCTACAGGCATTTAGAAGTATAACGCCACAAATGTTACGAAACGTGTTGAGAGAAACAATTGAACGAGCTGAAATGTGTCTTCAACAAGGAGGAATGCACTTTGAAAATTTACTATAGTGAAAATTTTAAGAAATTAGGATATAAAAAAAATGTAAGTGCATCGCTGAAATTATTGTTAATTTTGTTAAATTTGTTGATCCAATCGCAAATAAAGTACTATCGTTAGATTCGTCAAAATATCCTTTTTTCGGAAAGTGCTTGTCAAAAATGGTCGCCATTTGAAAAATAATAGACACGAAAATATAATTTTGCCAACTTGTCTTATTCATATCTATCATACTAGTCACTAAAAATTCGCGATTGTAATATTCTGATATCACCTGAGGTCCTTAGATTGGTTTACTTCCGATCATGGCCACCTAGATGTAATTTCAAAAGTGACTCCGAAAAAATTAAGTAGGCATAAAAACTTTCGAAAATGTCAGATTCTGATCTAGAATTGTCTCAGAAATCCAAAAATGTTACAATATACAGAGTGTTCCATTTAAAAATTTAGAACCGGAGCCATTTCCGGTGAAACCGGAAGTGACCTGAAAGTGAAAAATATGTGAAAACTCTCCTCTTCACATACCATTTACCTATACCCAATCTCATTTTGATACACGCAATGGTCTAGAAGTTATGACTTGTCTAATAGATTCGTTGACACCCGGTATACCCCAATATACACGTCGACAGTTTGACTGTTTTCAACTATGAATACATAATATTATCACAATTTTTTTTTAAATATTTTAGAAATGTATATTTAGAACTGTATAAATACATTACATGTATACATTTATATTATTTATGAAAATGAAAACCTGCCTCCACCACAGCTGGTTGGCAGGAGTTCATCATCTCTATCTTGCCTTTTACCGTATATTTTCACTCGCCGACTTCAGACTTTTTGGATTGTGAATTGTCTTTACTTAAAAGTATCTGTAACCTATGGAAACTAATTGTAGGTAGCAGGTTCTCAATATCTGAAAGGTTTCCTCTGCTATAAAACAGTATTTACGGCGCGCGGCGTATCAGTAGGTTTCAAGCAACTCAAGCTCCTTGGCGTGGCTTTAGAAACTCTGTAATTGATTTTGTACCGAACCATTTAGGCTTGAGCCAAAACGAATTCTAAAAGCTTGAAATAAGAGAAAAACTTTGGGGAAAAAAATTAGAAACAAAAACAGCTATATATAATGGTTTCACTAGTCCTATTTTAAAGATATTTGGGAATATCCCTGTTTCAAATATTCTATTTATTAGATGGGTAAGGGGTCTTTTTATTTCGTCTGTGATTCGTTTGAGTGTTTCTGCACTTATATTATCCTCACCAGGAGCTTTTTTATTTTTAAGGGAGTTAATGGTGTTGCTAACTTAATTTTCTGTTGCTTGGCTGTTTTTTATTTGGCAGCATTTCTATATTTTCGTCGTATTCTTGCAGGAGATTTATTTCCTTCGCTAATGTTTCTCCCACTCTACTATAATATTCATTGAATATGTTACTTAACGTTACGTAATTAATTTCTTCAATTTTAGGATTTGATTTATTTTTATTACATATTTCATTTGCGCATTTCCAGACACCCTGCGAAGAATTTTCACATTTTTCAATTATTTTGTTTGCATATAGTTTTTTACTTTTTGATAATATCTAACCTAATTTATTTTTATACACTAAGTACTCTTTTTTTAGATTTAGGTCATTTGGACTATTTCGTAGACTTGCATATAATTCTTTTTTTTTAATTATTGATGTTATGAGACCCTTTGTCATCCACGGTTTCCTGAAGATCAAACGTATTACTGGAATATTCGGTAAATTCAAATTGGAAACTTCAAAGAACCTGAAAAAATGGCGGAATACTCCAGACCGCTTCATCCATGGAAACCATTCGAATCCTACGATTTTAATCTATTGCCTTACCGGAGAAAATTAAATAGTAATTGAAATAGGGCAGGAGGAACACAGGAATTTCATAAGGATGAATTCCTCGTCCTCCTACAAGAGTCATTCCGTGTTGTTATGCCAGGACGAGGACGATGATTTATGAGTCTGAGAAAATGAATCGGGAAATACCGGATGATGTTAATGATACAGAGTCTGCAAGTGGACTTTGATTCATTAAGTGGAGCAAAAAGCTAATGGATGGAAATTGAGACTGAGAGAAGTTTGGACAGTGAATAATACGAGTTGAGCAAGATTGCCTTGCTTAAGAAATGAAGGAGAGTTTTCTTTTGGTAGTAATTAATTTTTGCCATTATTACAAGCACCGACAAAAATTAATGCTCGGTCATAATGTAGCTTTTCATAAACGCCGCCGGGGTTTATTTCCATGGTAACTGACGTAAAATAGGAACGATGTGCTTTTTCAGAATTAATGTGTCTCAGGAGTAGCAGATGAAAACACAGGTATAAGCAGGTGATAGATTATAATTTAAATCTATTTATTCACTGTACATCAGCCTACGATGTGAAGTGATTTTAGAAGAGAAAGGTGTCAGTGCTTTGGTTTTTGACTTGGTCACTGTAGTTCAGTTGGTCATTTCCGATGAAAAGTTGTAGCTGGTTGGATGCCAACGTTTTCTGACTTTCGTTACCAAAAAGAACAGCATGAGACTTTGATGAATTTATCTTCAGTAGATGCTTTTGGGATAATAATTGGAGGGTTGATAAATCTTTATTGATCAGCACATTTGCCTGTTGAATGTTTTTTAGTTCAAAAGAATAATATAATTGTGTATCATCAGCGTACAGATGATAACTACAGTGGGAAAAATGACGGTGGAAGTTAGACGTGTAAAGTGTGTATAAGAGAGGGCCTAAAATACTACCCTGAGGTACGCCTTGGTCTATTACCAAACTTCTTGAGATATCATTTTCTATCTTGACTTGTTGCACACGATCTGAAAGATATGATTCGAGAAATTTCACCGCTTCGGTACTAAAGCCAACGTAGTGTAAAATTGACAATAAAATTTCATGGTGTAGTATGTCGAAAGCTCGAGAAAAGTCGATTAAAATCAATACACATATTTCATTTTTATCCAACGAATGCAAAATGTCATCAGTGACAGCACTTAGGGCAGTTGAGCAGCTGTATCCAGACCTAAAGCCAGATTGATTCACAGGTAACAATTTTCTTTCAAACATATTCTCTAATTTGACGATCTAAAATTTTTTCAAGGACCTTGGATAGCGTTGGTAAAATACTTATACTTCTAAGTTGACTGAACTCAGTAGGATATGATACTTTTGGTAATGGTAACACGTAAGATTTTTTCCAGGCAATCGGGAAATAGCTTTCACTTATACAATTGTTGAAAATATCAGAAAGAAAAGGCACAATGAACGGACAACATAGGGTAATGAGCTGAATATTTAAATTATCACAGCCATAAGCTTTAGTTTTGATACACTGTATAATATTGAGAACTTCCTCATCGGTAGTATGTTTGAAAGAAAATGTATCAATTATATTTTCATTAACATTATTATAATAATAATTTAATAGGTCATTATCAGGTGAGCCAACATGTCTAGATTCATTTATAAGAAAATTATTGTGCTTTTTTCAATGACACTGGTAAATAATTATTTCGTTTTCTTGTAATATTCAATTGCTTCAGTTCCTTCCAATTTTCTTTGGAAGAGCACTTGGAAAGTTTGAACTGAAGTGCATTTTCATAAACGGATATCTGTATTTCCGATGTAGGCAATCTGAATCGCTCTCTTTCGATTTCGAGCCATTGTGAGAGAAGTTTTGGAGGTATTTTGTAGGTGAAGTAATATTTCGTGGGTTTTGATCTTCTCAATTTTATTGCTATTAATAATTATTGTTAATCGGATGGATTGGATGAGTAAGATTATTTCTGAATATTGTTATCCTTTAACATAAATTTGTTGACTCATAGCTTATTTGAGTGATATTTGCATAATTACACTGCATGTGCTTGGAGGTTAGAATGTTTCAACTTTCCTTATTTTGGCATCTAATTGGTCTTCGTCTAATTTCATATAGTTACCTACGTAACCTCGATTTTCCAAATTGATTATTCCACAACTTATTTTTGACGGTTATTTATTTGGTTCGAAAATTCTAAATCCTACCTGTTGATTGGTTAGAATCTTAAATTTCCTTTTATTAATGAAATCTCTATAGCGATCGTCGAATTTCATCAATATCACAGTTTTCTATCGGTTATGAAGAATTTGCTATGATAATTTGTTTCACGAAATCCGATTTTCGCACTTATATAAATTTGTATAACTTTTTCATCGTTCCATTATTTGGAAATCAGTGTCTATACTCTCTTCAAAATTTAGGTATCAGATTATTGGTAATTCGTTCCTTGGACGATTTTTCTACCTATCTGTTGTAGCAGTGGTTGTACAGCTGTCACCAGGAAGTTGAAACCTGGAGAGAAGAAGCAAGGTTGATTTCTTAAGGACATCTAGATCGTACCTCTTAGAACGATTCCTCAGGTAAACATTAATTTTTTCTCTGATCCATTTATGGTAAATTTGATGTCTCTGTGTGAAATAAATGCGAATCTCAGAGAATCTGTTATCTAGCTTGTCTTGTTGCATAGTGTTCAACTTTGTGGATTCCATACCTTCGTATTCTGCTTTCATCAGTAAAAGTACCATCTCTTGGTTGAAGTTTTTTCTGACTTTTTTGTAAACTATAATTTAATATCCACAACTTCATCTTGTAGGTCTGCCGAATATTATTTCACCTCCTGTCTATCCGTTTAGCCAAATTTTACTTATCCGGCATAATTTTGAGTAGAATTTGCCACACTATTGTATCTTTATTTTTGAATTCAGAAGCTTTATTTTGAGAAGGACTTGCCAACCTTCATATACCGTTCTCTCACACCTTCCATCAAGTAATTTTGAAGTTTGTAATTATTGGTTGATTAGTACCCTTATGGTACATTAACAATTTGATGAACATTTTTTCATATTTTGATTCAACACATACCGTTGATAATTCTCTGGACAGATTTCCAATGTCAGGTTTCAAGTATTTTCAAGTATTGATTTAAATTTTGATTATTGATTCATATTACCATAACAACTATTTTTCTCTTTCCTGGAGACTATTAACTTATCCGCCATCACTATTATTTTTTCTGGAGAACATTTACTCTCCAGCATCACTATTATTTATTTAGAGAATTTCAACATAACTATCATAACTATCATTAGTTTTTTTGAGAATATTATTTTCTGTAGCTAACTAGTATTTGTTCATCTGGAAAGTATTAACTTGTCAGTCAGTGAGTGTTTTCGCTTATTCAGATTTCTGAGTTGGAATCCTTGAATAACAAAATTAAGAATATAATCTTGCGGTTCCAAGGATATCCTTCCTCCCAAAATTATTGTATCAATCAATATTTGTAGAGAACACTTTCGAGACATACTTTCGTAACCTACCATAAGCAAAGTAAGATTCAACCACAACGCTTCGTAGGGACCATCAACGAATCAACCAACCACCCCAGGTATAGACCAACCAGGACCATCTTCGGTTGAATCAGATTTATGTAAATGTTCTGAACTTTATATAGCAGATTCTTTAAATTTTCAATTATTGCCTTCAGCTAATTTGCTTTTGAAATTGTAGCCTTCAGCATTTCATTAAATTTATAGCCCTCAACAGTTTTTTCCGGCCTTCAGCCTCATGTTTGAAATTATAAGATAAAGTTGTTAATTGTTTTTTTTTGCATATTCATTCTGCCTTACGGCTAGAAATGAATCAATTTATATTTATCTTTCTCTTCGGATTTGTCTTTTGCAGCCTGGCGCTCTCCCACATGAACTAGCCAAGTCAATTCATGTCCTAAGTATTTGTTTAATTGTCACCTAATCTGCCTTAATATTTGTAGTATGACAATGAAGGGTGTGATACTGTTGGTTCTTTCAAACTAGATATATTGAATGTTAAGTACAATAAACTGAAGTATGTATATACGGAACTGTATTCTGCCAGTTAGCGCCTCAATTCCTCCGAGACTGCCCCAACTCAACTCAACTGCCAACTTGACATATCTGAATCCCTCATTTTCCGTTTGACTACAGGGTGACTATACCACAGTATTCAATCAATATGACCATTACATTATCAAAAAGTGACAACTTTTACAATTTCTATTGCGAGTAATCAAATTTGCATTTTGAAAATTGTTGAGGGTGGACTGTTTCAAAAAGTACTTGAAAAATTTCTCAATAACTTGCGTTATTATCCTATTATTGGACCCGTCCTGTTGGATAACCTGTGCAAGTAAATAAATAAATAAGTAAATAAATAAATAAATTCCAAGTAGTATAGAGAGACAACGGTGTTATGCTCCTGGAAAAATTGAGTCCATCGTAGAGAATGAGAAGTGTAGAAACTATTGAAACTACTCATTCCCCACCCTCAGTCGAATACAATACAAGTCAATGAGTCCGATGTAGTCCTCTACGACCATCAAGGTAAGATGATTTTCATCATAGAGTTTTCTGCTACTAACGAAACGAACTTCTTCAAAAAAGAGAAGGAAAAACGGACTAAATTTCAAGAATTACCTATCCCTTGAACTTCGCAGGATATACCATGACCATTCTGTTAAAATTGTGTTTCTGGTCATAGGGGTCCTTGGTGGAATGATGGACATGCTGCTCTCAAATCTGAAAACTATACAGGCTTGCCTTGAAGTGGCAGAAATCTTAGCCGGTCGAAGGCAGAAGGCCGTCATCCTTGGTTTACTTCTGCTCAGAGCACATGATTTGCGGATCAAATAATCAATTATCACACAGACGTGGGGAGTGGTTAATTGGGTAAATACCACAAGCGCGCCCAAGCGAGATTTGGAGACAAAAAAAATTAAGAATATTACCTAGAGAGAGAACTATATATTTTAGTCAAAAGTTAGTGCAGCTATTGTATCCTGCGTGAATTTGTCATCTCTACAACCGTTATGTACTGGAGAAAGTGTGTTATTACAAATCGTGAAAGGCTTTCGCGGCCGTCATTAAATGAATGATGGTTTTTCGGGTTTTTAGGCCGACGTTTATTTAGAGAAAATCTCGACGTTTCGCCAACACGAGTGGTTGGCATTTTCAAGAGAAATGTTTACAGTTTCGATCACTGAACACTACTTGTTTGGTATGCGTTGTCTCAGCCAGTATTTATGGGTCGACGTACTCGTACCTGCGTCCGGTGCCATCGTCCCTGCGTCGGGTACCCCCTCGGATTCATTAATTTCCCGGTATGGTGTTATTACCGTTTTCTTGAGAACAGGTAGCCATGCTTTATTCAGTTGTAACCCTTCTTCAATTCTGTTGAAATTGTTGGGATGTTTTTTGATTTCGATTGCTTCTCGGAAGAGTCTTGGATAATATGCATGTGTTGTGGCAATTACTTGGGTTTCTTCGAACTTCACTCTGTGATTGTTATTGTTAAGCGCATGTTCTGCGACAGCGGATTTTTCTGAGTGTCCTAACTGGCAATTGGCCTTGTGTTCCTTTATTCTGGTATTTGTGGAAAGCTTCGTGGTTCCGATATAAACGTTGCCACAGCTGCATGGAATGCGGTACACCCCAGATGAGCTTAGTTCATCACGTTTATCCTTCGCCGATCTCAAGTGATCCTTCAGTTTCTTTGAAGGTTTATATATGGTTTTGATGTCATACTTTCGTAGTATACGGACAATCCGATCTGTGACCCTAGGAACATACCGTAGGAATGCTTTACTTTGTTCCTGGCAGCCATTCGATCCACTGTCGCTAGAGTTCTTTCTTTTGCGTTTTATACACCGATCAATATCGCTTTCCTTATATCCATTTGAAAGAAGTGCGCTTTTCAAGTGTTTCAGCTCCGCTTCCAAATATTCGGGTTCACATATTCTTCTGGCTCGGTCTACTAATGTTTTGATAATTCCTTGTTTTTGACACGGATGATGATTTGAGGTACTATGGAGGTATCGATCAGTATGCGTTGGTTTTCTATATACCTTGTGCCCCAAACGTCCTTCTTTTCGAAAAATGAGAACGTCTAAGAAGGGCAGTTCCCTATCCTTTTCAACTTCCATTGCGAATTGTATATTCGGGTGTATCCTGTTAATGTGCTCAAGGAATTTGTTGAGTTTTTCCAGTCCATGACTCCAAATTATGAACGTGTCGTCTACATATCGCAACCATACCTTGGGTTTGTACTTTGCCGTCTCTATTGCTTGTTTCTCTAGCTTTTCCATGACAAAATTTGCAATAAGTGGGCTCAGTGGGCTTCCCATTGAGACTCCATCTAATTGTTCGTATATTTTGTTGTCGAAAACAAAGTACGACGATGTTAAACATATTTCAAAAAGTTTTGAGATATCGCTTGGGAACAGTAGTTCTATTCCCCTCATGGCTTCATCTAATGGTACCTTCGTAAATAGGGACACCACATCGAAGCTGACTAGAATGTCACTTGGGTCAATTGCCAAATCTTCGATTTTTTCGATGAAATGCGTGGAGTCTTTTACGTATGATGATGTAGTGCCAATATGTGGTTGCAGTAGTTTAGCTAGATGTTTCGCCAGATCATATGTTGGTGAGCCGATGGTATTGACTATTGGGCGGAGCGGCACGTTAGTTTTGTGAATTTTTGGTAGGCCATATAGTCTAGGGATAAGAGCCTCACTGTTACACAACCTCTTCTTAGTGTTGTCGTCCAGAGAGGATGATTTTATTGAGCGGTTCACGGTTTTTATGGTTGTTAGTGTTGGGTCCCGTTTCAATTCTTTATATATCCTAGGTTCCAGTAGATCATGTACCTTTTTCAGGTAATCGTCTCTGTTCAAGACAACAGTTGCATTTCCTTTGTCCGCTGGTAGGATTAGAATTTTCTCATCCCTGTTCAGGTCTCTGATTGCTCGGATTTCGGTTTTCTGCAAATTGCTCTTGGGTGGTTTAGCTTTCCGAAGTATTTGTGTACATTCTTCCGAGAGAAGCAATCGAAATCACAAAACATCCCAACAATTTCAACAGAATTGAAGAAGGGTTACAATTGAATAAAGCATGGCTACCTGTTCTCAAGAAAGCGGCAATAACACCATACCGGGAAATTAATGAATCCGAGGGGGTACCCGACGCAGGAACGATGGCACCGGACGTAGGTACGAGTACGTCGACCCATAAATACTGGCTGAGACAACGCATACCGAACAAGTAGTGTTCAGTGATCGAAACTGTAAACATTTCTCTTGAAAATGCCAACCACTCGTGTTGGCGAAACGTCGAGATTTTCTCTAAATAAACGTCGGCCTAAAAACCCGAAAAACCATCATTCAAAGTGTGTTATATTTCTCCAAGAAATGGCATAGTATATTTTTAATTAAATATTTTATTATTTTCAAAGGCAGGACATGAGAGATATAGGCCAGTAATTCAAGTACTCCAATTTTTCACTTTTCCATTGTAGAATTCACTTCTCGTGGAAGCACAAGTTCAAAGAGAGCGACAAGAAAAATTGTACTGAAATCATTTAGTTCGTCAGTTATTAAAATGGAAATATCTCTAATCGTTTCTTTAAACACTTGAAGTATCACTGGAGTCCAAAACAAATTCCCCATTCCCGATTGATTCAGTTTCTGCCTTTGAAATTTATAATCCTTCCTCGAAAATGCGTGGGCTTCAAAGTACTGGAAGTTTGAAATATGGTTTTTGCGGTCTCAAATCTGTTTCTCATTTATATGAGAGAATAATAATTATACCAATCTAGTCTCAATATGTTATCTTTTGGCACTCGAAATATTTTCAAATGAAATTAAGTCTAGACAGCAGTTTGAAATATATCAAGGAGAGATTCAAATTTGTCTGAAACTGGCCTTGTTAATTATTTCTTAATTATTATAATCGTTCAGCAAATTTTGAAGACAAATATCAACAAATGTAGTAGAAACTAGAGAAACATATCAATCCGGAAGTAGTAAATGGAAAGGAAATGAGCAAAACAAACAACTGAGTATAATCGTGAGTCCCAGCTGAGAAAACCTATTTGATGCCACACATTTCAAACCGCTGTGATTCGGTGTACCATTAAATCAAAGATGACACGTAGTTTGTTTATTGAAATTTATTGCGTGTTGAGGAGCCAATTTATCACTTAGAGCCAGATGGCTACTATTCGCCTGGTCAGGAATGATAATTTATTCACATTATTTTCTTTTAATTATGTTCCATTTTTCAAAAGCAATAAAACCATGTTTTAAGTGAAGTTGTTTTAGATGGCAATGATTCTTTCATGGCTGGCTACTGAATTTGGCTGGGTTGATTTATAAATATTTCGATATAACTGTAACAGAACATAATTTTGAAATTTATTTTAAATATTGCTCGAAAGGTACAGCCTCTGAATCTACATTCGGAAAATTCAGCATTTACGATACCAAGAAGGGCCCGAGCCTTCGCACATGTCGAGGTTATGAAAATCGTTCATATACAGACTTGAGAGTCATACGAGGGGAATTCGAAGAAAATATTTGTCTCCAATAGTCAGTTTCATTATGAACTCAACGTCATATTTCCATTAAGAGAATTGATTCAAACCCTAACTGAGTGTTACAGAAAGATCCACGATACAGAATGTGTAGAAATAAGATTATCTTTCTCTCGCTCCAATTATTGTCCTTCGGCTTCCATACGGCGCCATTTGGACATGCCCTGCTGCGAGAAATCCGTCCCCATCCGGCCTTTAACCGGCGTAGACAGCAAGGTTTCATCAGGGGAATGCAGTTGTCTTGCTCTAGGCAATACTGCATCCCATATTTTACACTTTTTAATTTTTAACAAAACTCTTCATATTTATTCTGTCAAATGCACGTCTTTGAGACTGCGGACATCACACACATTGACCTGACTTCCAACACAAGACCGCCGTCTGACCTCAACCACTGCCGGAAGTCGAATCCTTCGAGAAATAAGATTCATTATTTAGATCTAAAGAGTTTTTTTCATAGTGCAAAATATTTGCATTGTTTTTTTTTTCTCGTAACGTCGAAATATCTAAGTTATAATTGCTATTTATGTACCAAGTGCGTTATATAGATCCTAACGCCCGGAGGGTAACATTCACCCTAGGGCCATTGGTGAGCTTCTATGTGACGGAGGTTAGGGGTGACGGGTGAGTTTTTGTAATGAAATGACGAACACAGCAGCTAATAAGGAACGATAACGATATATTTACACTTGTTACATAAACACTTAATAATTAAAGTATATACAATTGCTAAATAATAACTATCGAGCTCGACCAGATAAATGCTAGTCGGAAAACGGAGAACATGTCGGATTGAGAACTCAAGAACCACTGAATTGAATTGCTATAAAAAATGAATTAATTACATCCTGCTTGATAGCGCTCGAACGTCCTGAGCCACTAAATATTTTTTCTCATCATTCAAACTCCGTCCTTTCATTGCCGGCCAGAAATAAGGGAAAACCCAGTCATTGCAAATTTCCAGTGTCCGTCCGGCTTGCGGAAGGGTGATAAAGCTATTTCTTGTTGGCAGTTTCGTATCGGACGTAATCCGATTACCAGAAATTTAACTATGGCATTCCCAGTTATTTCCCCATCATAAACATTAATAGTCGGACAAACGACCATTGAATTTAAGAAGTAAAGAAATGAATATAAAATAATTAGGAATGTAAAAGATTATTTTCTTTGAAAAATGAAAATAATGTCGGAGTTTTATTGTTGGTAAAACCCCTACAGTACCCCCTTGCCAGTGGTGAACGATATAAAACTAAAAGTGAATGAAAAATTAACCCTAAAAAAACTTGAACAATTCTGAATATCATTACTAACTACGCATATTCACGAAATCTGCGAATCTTGCGCAGAATAAAAAATAAGGTATTGCTAATAATTCATTTGGAGCCGCCTGGTAGGGTTCAGTGAGTAGAACACGAAGACCGGAGTGCGTAGAATCAATTAGCAATGAAAAATTAAAATCTGCGGAGCGGAATAAAAATAAGGTACAAGTATTGCAAAATAATTCAATTGAAGTCGGCCTGGTAGGGTTCAGTGAGTCGAACACGAATACCGGAGTGCGTAGAATTAATTGGCAATAAAAACGAAAATCTGCGAATTTTGCACAGAATAAAAATGAGGTGCAGCAAAATAATTCAAGAGAAGCCTGCCTGGTAGGGCTCAGTGAGTCGAACACGAAGACCAGGGTGCTTAGAATTAAATCGCAATAAAAAATAGAAATCTGCGAATTTTGCGCAGAATAAAATATAACTGCAAATTATTTCATCTTGAGGTTATTCTATGTAATCAGCAAAATGAAAGAATTGAATTGCAATGAAAATGAATTAATTACATCCTGCTTGATAGCGCTCGAACGTCCTGAACGTGTCGTGAAGGCAGGTGGTGCTGCTGAGGCAGGTGGTGCTGCTGGTTCAGGTGCTGCTGGTGCAGGTGATGCTGCTGGTGCAGGTGATGCTGCTGATGCATGTGGTGCTGCTGGAGTGGTGCTGCTGGTGCAGGTGATGCTGCTGGTGAGGGTGGTGCTGCTTGTGCTAGTGTTGCTGCTGGTTGAGTTGGTGCTGCTGGTGGAGTTGGTGCTGGACACCGCGGACACTGGTTCTTGTTGGGGTGTCATTTCGGTGGTTATGTCCGTTAAAGATTGAAAAAAAACTCACTTGCGTCACTGTCCTCCTAATGCACTAAATCACGTCAGGGTTACCACTTTGGTAATATCGGTTCGTTCGAAGACTTCACCCGTTCAACATCAGCTTACATTTTACTTTTTACTCGCGATCCAAAAACTCCATTAAGTTATATGTACACATACTACAAGCTAATTAATAAAGTTATTTATCAAAGTTATCTTCAGTGTTCGCTTTTGCAATAGAAATAAGTCACCCACGAAAAATAACAAATAGGTGATACGGTTTCCACGAACCGATATTACCAAATATGTAATTGCCATGGAAACATTGAAGAGGTTGCTAAGGGTTATTTATTTAATAAAATGACGCTGCATTTTTGTAAGAATTGACAAGCTGGTTAGTGGAGGAAACTTAAAACGGTTGTGTTCATAATAATTTTGGAGATCCCACAGAATGTGACGCTCAAAGCGGAGAAAGCGTTAGGAAACTTACTGCCTGTGAAATCCAAATACTTATACGAAAAGGAGTATGACCATTTTTTGAAATGAAAATATGAGAACAGAGTAGATACCGTAAATGAAACTGTCTTAAAGGCATACATCTAGGAACTGGTGAGTTTATCTCATGAAAAATATTAATAATTTTTATTTATTTTACATTATTTCAGTCTGAAAAATATAGTGCAAATAGTCTATGGAACAAATACTCACAGCTGAAATCAACATTTATTGTTGAAGAAAACATTAATATATCAGCATTCAGTCAACTGATGGCCTTTCTGAAAGTTAAATCAAAAGGATACATTCCTAAAAAATCAAAGGTGTTGGAAGATAGACAAGTATTACTTTTCATCAGAAAAGCTCCAGATGTTACTTTTCTGCTACATAAAGTTGTTCTGGTAATGGGCGTATTTGGAGGCTCAAGACGTGATGAAATGGTCAAGATGACAATTGATGACATTGAAGACAGAGAAGCCGTTTTACTGATCAAGTTACCAGAAACCAAGACCTGCACCTCAAAAAGTTTCACCATTGTTGAAGAAAGCGAAATAGGAGCCTTGCACATTGCACTACGACCAAAAGGATGTGAACAACGTAGTTTTTTTTAACCTACAGAAATAATGACTGTATTGAGTTACCTGCTGGTAAAAATACTATAGGAAGTGTCTCTTCTATCATAGCGAAATACCTTAATTTGGAAAACCCGAAAGGTTACACTGGACATTGTCTACGCCGAACGTCGTCAACGCTTCTTGTTCAAGGTGGTGCTTCCTTTGAAACACTAAAATTACATGGAAAATGGAAGAGCAGTACGGTAGCGGAGAGCTATATTGAAGAAAGTATCTCCTCGAAGAACAAAATTGCTATAATGATAGCCCATTCCGTTTCCGAAAAAGAAAATGTTAACGTTCAACTTGGTACTAATTTTTCAGGAACATTAGAAAATTGTAAATTCTATTTGAGAGAAAATAATTAGTCCCTTTTTTATGTACAGTTATAAATAAAACTTTTCGACGAAAAATGGGAAATAAAACTCTCTGTTTTTATACCACTTCTATTTGTAACCAACGTTACTGCAGTTTCGTCCTATATGGACATTATCAAACAATAAAATAATCTGAAATAATAAATAACACTCCTTAAATACCCTTAATTCTACCCGAGGCCTGTCTTAATGACTAACGGTCATTAATGACTTTTACCTGGACCTTGTTTATTTGGGACAATGTGACTGAGCTGCCTTAAAAACCGGCCAATAGACCAAATCCAGTTGATCATTCAGTAGGTTACATCCACCATATTTGTGTTTATGAATTTCTAGGGATTCTAAATAATTCAGTTTCCAACCCTTGCTTGCAAAGTGCAAAATTTCCGTATCGGTCAGACTCGGAAACTTGTGGTTGCATTCCAAGGAATGGTTTGAAAACGTCGAATCATTTTTTCATAGTCTGAAGGACCTTTCATGTTCAGCGTATCTTTTTGAAAAATTACGTCCACTTTGTCCCACATAAACACCGTTACACTCTGGACACTTAGGCTTATAAACTCCAGGTTTGTACGTTAAGGTTACAAATTTCTTAGTTTCTGATTGTTTGACCTGGGGGTATATTCATTTGTGCGAAAATTTAAGACGTTGTTTTCTGACTAACTTTTGAATTGTGGCTGCTTAGAAACCATTATTTTGTCCTATCTGTATGATTGTTTTAATTTCTGTATTTAGATTATTAGCAGACAAAGGTAACGAGAACGCTCTATGTAACATTGAATAATATGCTGCTAATTTTTGACTATCGGGATAGAAAGAATCACTTGGGATTGTAATGTCAGTGTAGCTCGGTTTTCTGAATACATTGAACTCAAATTTATTATGATTATGTGTGACGGTTAGGTCTAAGAAATTAATTTGTCTCTCTATCTCTGTCTCAAGTGTGAATTGTATGTTACTATTTAGATTATTTATAAATATCAGAAACTGGTTTAGCTGTCGTGTGGTACCTCTGAAACAGGCAAGAATATCGTCGACATATCTATACCAAAAATGAATATGTTTTTTGCCAAGTTCGGAATTTAGTATAGTGGTCTGCAAGTTGTTCATAAATATATCTGCTAAAAGTGGACTGAGGGGGGAACCCATTGGTAAACCTGAATCCTGTTTATGAAATTTGTTACTGAATTACAAATAATTCTGAACACTTAGAACACATAGAAAGTTTTATTTCTCATTTTTCGTGATGATTTCCTACCACGTAGTAACGGCTACATCCATCAATTTATTGAAAACTTTTCTGAGTAATTGATTTATTGAACTACAGAAAAATTTAGCGGCGTTATGATTCATAATGCCCCCCATAACGTCCCGGGCGTTATGGGTCTGTTAATAGCAACCCTTACCAAGGTAGGTATTATAAAGCAGTAATGGGCAAGTAAAAATTATAATATTCAATGCATAAGGAGATTGTAGAAGAAAACGAAAATTCACTATTTAATTTTTGAACAACCCTTATATTTATCGCCAGGCCTTAATTGCAATTGGGATTACGAGACCCAGGCTAACTTGAGGACAGATATATTAGCTTCTAAACAGCAGTTTTGTCTTAATTCTTCTGAGAGTTAGGTATTTGCTAGTAACGTGACCTTTTCTGGTAAATGATCTGTTCCGATATATCAATTTGATAATAATAATAATAATAATAATAATAAATCGGCTTTTATTATTAAAATCAATGAAGTACAAAAAATAAATGACATAAAATGGTCCATAATTTTGGCGAAGTCAAGCTTATAGCTACTCATACTCAACCAAATTAGGGCCACAGATTCACAAATGACCAGCATACATATTTATTGCAAATAAATATATAATTCTATTTTATTGTCTACTTATCCATGATGATTTTAATAACACATTGTTGTAGTCAGGGTTATCTTTGGAATGTTCCTCCATTGGCGCGGGCGATAATGTTATTTATTCATTGGTCATTAAGAAGAAATTGTTTGTATTTATATTTGAATTTGTTGATATTAAGAATTTTCAGTTGCTCAGGTAGATTGTTGAAAAACACAATTGAGTTGAAGATGAACGATCTCTTAAACGTGGCTGTGCGATGATGAGGCATTGTAAACTTATTTCTAAATCTAATATTTCTGGAATGTACATTGCAACGTGGAATAAGCTTCTTCTTTAAAGTAGTTGTGTGAGGTGAGTATATTAGTTTGAACATAAAATTGCCAAGGTGGTGTAATCTCCGGTTCTTCATACTCAGCCAATTTGTTTCTCTGAATTTCTGTGAGATGGAATCAAACTTTCTAATACCGTATATCAAGCGACAGCATGAATTTTGGACCTTTTGTATTCTATTCACATCTGTTGATAGAAGGCAAGGACCGTATATAAAGTCACAGTAGTTGAAATGACTGAGTAAAATTGAGTCACATAGCATTTTCTTTGATTTTACACTCAAGATCTGGCGATTACAGTACAGAAACTTCAAAGATAAGTATGCTTCTTAATATGCTCTGAAAATCTAAGGTCATTGTCGAGATGCACACCCAAGTTTCTAGCAGAGTCAACCATTTCCAATATTAGACCATAAATGCTGATTTGCAGATTCTCTTGGATGAACTTCCGTTTGTCCGGATTACCAAAGCACATCAAGATTGTTTTTTTAGTATTGAGCTGTGAGTAGTGTTGATGAGATAATTGATTGAGATCATCGTTGATGAGAGTTTGTACATTTAAATAATCCTCAGCATCAAAGTGGGTGTAAAGTTGTGTATCATCCGCATAAGCTTGGATTTTACAGTGTTTGACAGATGAGAGTATATCCGCAATGTAGATAATAAAGGTTAATGGTCCAAGTATAGACCCCTGAGGGACAGCAGATAATATATCCAAGGACGCGGAATATTTGTCGTTGACAAAGACTCGTTGTGACCTACCTAGCAAAAATGACCAAATAAGAAAAGCTGCGTTATCATCAAAGCCACAATATCTAAGTTTACAGCAAATAAGTTCATGGTTAATGGTATCGAAAGCTTTTGAAAAATCTAAAAGCACTAACGAGGTCACAAGACCTTTATCAAAAGCTTCAATTATATCAGTTGTAACAGTGGCCAAAGCAGTGCCTGTGCTGAACCCCTCTCTGAAGCCACACTGTGTATCTGAAAGTATTTTATATAGTGTTAAATATTCAAATATTTGTTTATACAGGGCTATTCAAATTCGAGTCTATGCATGGGGATTTCGATAACGGTAAGAGATAGAGGGTTGGTTAAATGGGGGCAAAGTAGCGTATTTCAGAGGTTAATTATATGGATGAAAAAAATCTGACCTAGCTTCTTCAGTTCTGGAGTTATACAGAAAAAATCGAAAATTTCGAAATTCTTCTTTTGCCTATATCTTTTTATTTTACGAAGATTTTTTTTAAATTTTGCCACTTTGCCATAGCAACTTTTTGTAGCCTTTCCAAATATCTGAATAAAAATTATATACAGGGTATCGTATAAATTGGGCCACCCTCAACTTTTAATTTTCAAATACGGACCTGTATTTTTTATTGCATTTTTTTGAATGCCAAGAGTCATGTTTCATATTGACGTAGTATTTTCATCTGAATTACAGAGTGTTTTGGAAATATTGAACTATTACCAGTAAAATTTCAACATTTTTTTATTCCATAACAACTCTAATTGAATAATATCAGAGAATGAGAGGTGAGTCAGACAAATTTGTTCTTTAAGAATAATCAATTTCAGAATTTTCAGATTATCTAGTCTCACTACTTGTTCGGAATAACAATAAAATAAAATCAACAATTCCAAGAGACATTTTTCTTTACCATAATGTAGCACTAGTAGAATAATTATTCACCCCCTTGTCGATTGACCTCAGTAGGTACGAAGAAGATCTGTTGTATGTAACTGTTTCTGCTGAGAACTCACAAACATAATCTGTCACAAACATAACATTGTATTTGATCATATACATAGCTTTTCATATTTTATAACTAATCACACAAGAACTTGTTTAATTATTATCAAGAATTGAAATAACAGCCATTATAAGTAATCATAATCAAAATAAATGTTCAAATTGACGACCTTCTCGTTCCAGACATTTACGGAGTCGTTTTTTTAAGTTATTATTTGCTCTGAAAATATCTCTTCGCCGTAGTGATGCGAAAGCGTTCATGATTTTAATTCTTAAATCTTCTATATTTTCAATTTCGTTTTGATATATTCTATTTTTTAGTGTACCCCATAAAAAAAAGTCAAGTACACTGAGATCAGGGGATCTTGCAGGCCATCTTATAGGCCCATTATTTGCTATCCATCTGTCTTGAAATGTTTCTTGTAAAAATTGATTAATGTCTCTTGTGCAGTGTGGACGAGCTCCATCGTGTTGAAACCACAACCGATTTAAATTAGCAATGGGAATATCATCGAGATATTCACTGAAAGTTTGTCTGAGGAAGTCTAGATAACGTTCGCCATTGAGCGTCCCGGCATAGATGTACGGACCTAGAACTCGATCCTTCAAAATTCCAGCCCATACATTTAGACCAAACCGCACTTGAGGTCTCACTTCTCTAAAATTATGTTCATTGGTTTGTGACCAAACATGCTCGTTGTTCCTGTTGAAAACACCACAATTTGTGAAACGAGTTTCATCCGACCAAATAATACTATTCAAAAAGTTTCTGTCATCGCCCAATTTTTGCAACATCCAATTACAAAAATTTTGCCGTCTTTCGGCGTCTCCTGGATACAATTTATGAACAATTTTAACTTTATAGCATTTGAATCTGTTTTTCCTTAAAGTACGCCAAACTGTAGTTTGCGGCAAATTCAATTCCTCAGCAATTTGTACTGTTGATTTTGATTGATTTGTATTGATCTGAAATATGGAGATGAGCCTAATTAACATTTTTTCAGTATTACCTACTTACCGCTTGAAGTATGTTTTCCTGTAACTCAATAGGAGTTTTGTTTCCATATTTTCTCCTTGGTTTTGTGAAAGATCCATATTCGCGAAGGTTTCTGTCCAAAAGTCTGAAATATGTGGGATGCGGCTGATGTCTTTCAGGGTACAGATCTAAATAATTTTCAGCGGAAAGATGAATGTTTCTATTATTTCTGTAGAAAACGTTAACCATATCTCTTTTCTGCTCTGTGGGGAAACCCATTTTCAGTACTAACAGATTTTTCATCAAATACCAACGATAATTTCCAAGAAACTGTCAAAATATTGACAAGTGAGGTGAACTAAATATTTATTTTCCAAAGCATACTATGAGAACTCAAATGGTTTAATCATGATTGTTGTATATAGCAAGAGAATGCCCATGAATTTGCTGAAAAATATAGGTAGTTCGAAAAGTGAGTAACAATAAAATATTTCCAAATTGGTGTCTGAAGTATGAAGATTGCCATTCGAAGATTTTTTTCCAATGATTATATGCACACACACGTACTAGGAAGAATAAGTTTTCACATTTTCGCACATTGATCATGGGTTGCGTGAACTGAAATGTGGATGAATTCTTGAAGAAGACAATCTTCGTCGAATAATGTTGATTTTCTTCCAAATCCTATGCATTCTATACCTTATTCTATGATATATTTTTTTTAATTACAGCTGGAATTAAAAAAAAATTTGAAATTTTACTGGTAATAGTTCAATATTTCCAAAACACTCTGTAATTCAGATGAAAATACTACGTCAATATGAAACATGACTCTTGGCATTCAAAAAAATGCAATAAAAAATACAGGTCCGTATTTGAAAATTAAAAGTTGAGGGTGGCCCAATTTATACGATACCCTGTATATAATTTTTATTCAGATATTTGGAAAGGCTACAAAAAGTTGCTATGGCAAAGTGGCAAAATTTAAAAAAAATCTTCGTAAAATAAAAAGATATAGGCAAAAGAAGAATTTCGAAATTATCGATTTTTCCTTTATAACTCCAGAACTGAAGAAGCTAGGTCAGATTTTTTTCATCCATATAATTAACCTCTGAAATACGCTACTTTGCCCCCATTCAACCAACCCTCTATCTCTTACCGTTATCGAAATCCCCATGCATAGACTCGAATTTGAATAGCCCTGTATAATATCCTTTCAAGTATCTTAGACATAGTTGGAAGGATACTGATAATCCTGAGATCAGAAAAGTTAGAGGGATCATGTTTTTTGGGAAAGGGCTTACCAATCGCGATCTTCCATAACTTAGGAAAAAATGAACTTTCGATACAGCAGTTAATTATATGGGTAATGTAAACATCAATCACTGGGCTACAGTAAATGATCATTTTAGATGAAATTTGATCAGAACCAAGAACTTGCGTTTTTATGCTGCATAGGATCTCCCAAACCTCCTTTAGTGAGAATAAAATTTTTTTGAATAGTTTGGTAACGTGAAAATCATGAAATTCCATTCAATTCACCGATTACAATTGGGTTTTGTTTAAGAACTTATAAACTGAAAACTTCTCAGTTATTCCGTAGTTCTATTATTTTCTTTCGGCATAAGAAACGATTTTGGCCGATTTCTTTGTTTTATCAAATTAAATTTTATCTTCCACCTGGGCCTTCGGCCCAGATATTAATGAATAACAATTTGATATTCGAATAGATTTGAATCCAGAAAAGTATTGAAGATAATAATAAAAAAAGTAACTCGATCAATTGAAACTAGTGTGTGTGTGTATGCAAAACTGGTAGTAGGTTCCTGATATTGTGTTCCGATAACTGAGACTTGATAGGTGACTTAATATATCATTTTCATGATGTGTTCCAATGTAAGCGCTGGTATAAAATGCTGACAAAGGCACAACTTGGCCTAACAATCAGTGTTATCAGCTGTGATGAAACTCTATTCCATCGCAATAGCGTTTTATTCAATAACAGTAAGTCCATACATTTTTAAAATTATTTTTCGAATGTTTCTCATTCACAGATTCCAGTCGACTTTGACTTCACAGACAGGTTTTGCTTGGGAAAGTCAATACAGCGATACCAAAACTACCCTTCAAAATAAATACATCCCCTAAGTTTTCCTGAGGACCACGTGCGAGATAATTAAAGTATATTCTGGAAAAACTCGAACGATCGAATATCTGAAGTATGAGCTGGTGTGAAATTACGACAACAGAATCAACAAAGTAATTATTTTGTGAAGGATCATCAAAGCCGATAAACTTTGAAACACACCACTCACGATGTATTCTAGCTCCTCTTAATTCCAGAGCTCAACAAATACAAAGCAAACATCGTTGAAATTACCTTTCCAGGAAAAAAGTTTCTTCTTGTTGAAAATGCCTGTGTTACAGCTGACAGGATTTAAATTTCGCAACGAGGGACATGAGCAATAACAAAATATGAACTTTGTTGGGGAAATATTTCTACGTGTTTTATTTTCCGTATGAAGGCCAGCTTTGCTGGAACAAGCTCTTAAATGAGTTTTGGACGGGTTTCTACAGAAAACTGGGATTTTCGTAAAGAGACAAGAAAAGCAGTGGGATATTCTATAGGCATACATTGTGACCCAAATAATTATTTCGAAGTAATTAAGATTATCTTACAAGTGACTGATCGGAATAATCATTTCAAAGCGGGTAGAAATCCTTAAACGGTGATTTCTGATCCTCTAACCTCAAATTCGGCAGTGGTGTGATATGAAAAGGTGACTGATCCATTATATCGTTTCATCATCAGATATCAACTGATGACCTGCTTGCTTATGTCTCATATATAAATTGAATGAAGAAAATGTTTGTATTTCGTGCAGAAATTTATTTATAAAATCATAGCAAAGCGCTTTCGACTATAAAGTCATCATCAGTGCGTACTCGTCACGCACTGATGATTTTATAGTCGAAAGCGCTTTGCTATGATTTTATAAATACATTTCTGCACGAAATACAAACATTTTCTTCATTCAATTATATTGGAACGTGCACACAGCTGGAAAATTTTCTCATATATATATGGCAGCTATCTATAGAAAAATATGGTGAAACTCTGTGGCAGCATTAGATATTTCAAAGGCGTTTGATCGCATTTGGCACTAGGGGCTCCTCGCCAAGCTTCCATCTAATGGCTTACCCCCTAGTTGTGTTCGTTGCTTTCGATCTTGGTCTCAGACAGATGTCCAAGGTGGTGGTTGATGATCCTCCTTTGAAAACTTTTTAGGAGAGAAGAAGTTTCAATATGCATTATGTGGATCACTTTTGTGAAGCACGTAAAGGACCCCGCACTTTTCTTATCTAAAGTGGCGACCGGTCAAATTTTCTGAAAGTTTGGTATGTTCTTGTACCCGACTCAGTAACCAAAAGTGTCAAAGGGCCCAACCCAATCCGATGGCTAGTTTTCTAAATACGGGGTGTTAAAGTTGAATATTGCCCAGATTTTCGGATTTATTTTTTATTTATTTAAAGTTATATTGGATTTCTGTTGCATGCAGACGTTTACTACATGTTCTAGTAATGGAATTAGTGGATACGTATGATTAAAAATGTTTATATTTACAAGGTGATTCACGAATGTATGACGGTAGTTTTTTACCAAAATTCACTTTTTCTACTGTGCCGTCAGGGAGGCATATTTTTGAAACGTTCTCTTCGATATAGTATTTTGACGAGAAATTATTGCACAGAACATATTTTGTATACAGGGTGTTTCACAGAGGGAACCACTAGACAAAATTATTTTCTTTTAGGATTAATTCGAAACCCTGTATTTATGGATTGATTTTTGGGAAAAGTAATACCACAAATATACGTGTATCTCTAATATCCAAAATATTCACGGTGGTTCATTCATAGGAAGGTTTTCTGATTTGGGAACAGTACAAAAAAAGAACAACCTGTATTCAAAAATTTCTTCGGTCAAATGTAACTATTTTCTCACTATATATTGATTTTTATACCATCTTCAGATGTATGAATTCTGAATCCGATACTATGACCAGTTTTCGAGAAACAGGGCGTTAAAATAAAAAATTACTGATTTTATCAGTTTTTTCTATTAATTGAAAAGTCGGATTGATTTTATGTTGCGCCTATGAGCTTAATATGAGTTTTGGTCAGATGTTCGTGGAAAGGTTCAGCTAAAAACATTTACTGTTACAGGGTTATTCACGAATAAATCACAATAGGTTTTTGCAAATAATCAAAATTCTACAGTTCCGTCACAGATAAGTTATTCCATGAAATTAATACCCAGTCGTTTACAATTTTGAGTCTGAAATGATTACTTTTCATACAGGGTGAGCCATACAGCCAACCATACCAAAAATAATTATGCTTTGAAATAATTGAAATGAGAACTTTTTTAGTGAATTTTGAGTAACTGTATAACATTAGATCAAGTATGCATAACCGTAAGAATTTTAGATATACAAGGTGATTTAGTTATAATCACCTACCAAAAATATACATCTTTGTCCGATATAAGTAATCGACAAGCTTTTATACACGTTGCAGCAAAAATGATAATAAGAAGTTTTTTCATTTATTCAACACTTTATAACCAAATATAATTTAACATTAATGATTCTTTTATGATATAGGTACAATATCTAAGAAGCATTTTGTCCCTGATCAGCATCAGAGTGCTGGTAACGGAACAGTATATAACTCGCTCTACACGTATATTGTGAAGTACCTACCTATACAAATAGGTTCGAATTATACCTACACAAGAAGATGGATAATTATCATCTTTTTGGGGGTGATAGCGCAGTGGTAAGCGCGCTCATAAAGTTACTCAAAATTCACTAAAAAATTTCTCATTACTTCAAAGCATAATTATATTTTTGGTATGGTTGGCTATATGGCTCACCCTGTATGAAAAGTAATCATTTCAGACTCAAAATTGTAAATGACTAGGTATTAACTTCATGGAATAATTTATCTGTGACGAAACTGTAGAATTTTGAGTATGTGCAAAAACCTATTGTAATTTATTCGTGAATAACCCTGTAACAGTAAATATTTTTAGCTGAACCTTTCTATGTACATTTAGTGAAACTCATATTAAACTCATAGGCGCAACATAAAATCAATCCGGCTTTTCAATTTGAAAGAAAAAACTGATAAAATCAGTAATTTTCCACTTTAACGACCTGTATCTCGAAAACTGGTTATAGTATCGGATTCAGAATTCATACCTCTGAAGATGGTATGAAAATCAATATATAGTGAGAAAATAGTTACATTTGACCGAGGAAATTTTTGAATACAGGTTGCTAATGTTTTTTGTACATTTCCCAAAATAAAATACCTTCCTATGAATGAACCACCTTGAATATTTTGGAGATTAGAGACACACATATGTTTGTGGTATTACTTTTCCCAAATATCAATCCATAAATACGGGGTTTCGAATTGATCCTAAAAGAACATAATTTTGTCTAGTGGTTCTCTCTGTGAAACACCCTGTATAAAAAATATGTTCTGTGCAATAATTTCTCATCAAAATACTATATCGAAGAGAACGTTTCAATAATATGCCTCCCTGACGTCACAGTAGAAAAAGTGAATTTTGGCAAAAAACTACCGTCATACATTCGTGACTCAACTTGTAAATATAAATATTTTTAATCATACATATCCACTAATTTCATTACTAGAACATGTAGTAAACGTCTGCAAGCAACAGAAATTCGATCTAACTTTTAATAAATAAAAAATAAATCCGAAAATCTGGGCAATTTTCAACTTTAACACCCCGTATTTAGAAAACTAGCCATCGAATTGGGTTGGGCCCATTGACACTTTTGGTTACTGAGTCGGGTACAACAACATACCAAACTTTCAGAAAATTTGACCGGTCGCCACTTTACATAAGAAAAGTGCGGGGTCCTTTAAAGAATGGAATGATGTTTTCGAAGATTGTACAGAAGAAAAAGTATTTGAATTCTTTTGTGTGCATTTTTCATCATATCATCATATATTTTTTTCTTTGAGAAAATATTGGGAAACTGATAATTTACACAACGAAAAATGGGTAACCGATGGGGTGAAATTATCGAGTACAAAAGATTTAGGGATTCTGAGACCCTTACAAAAATCCAAAAAGAAAAATGTAAAAAGATTTAAAAAAACATTTTATAAAAATCGGATTACAGATTTTCCTAATCCGAGCAGAACAGCATGGAAGTAATATCCGAACTTTCAAATAGGAAGGCAGACATAATTTTTTTTCTTCTAATTATCAATGACAACACTTTGCAAGATAACCTTTGTGGTTTATCTAATTTATTCAATGAATTTTTCATTGATTATCCTTTAGAAATAATGAACAGAATAAAAGGCGATGGTGATAAACTGAACCACCATCCCAAAAATACGAATCCCAAAATGATGGACAACTGCAGGCAAGTTACAATAAGTTCAGGCTTTTCCAAGATATTTGAATACTCTTATTCAAACGAATTCATAAACATCAAAAAATACCGCAAGAACGAACAATTCAAGAAACCTATATATCAGTTCCAGTTTATCTTTGGATGGCCGTCGGGATGACGTCGGGAACATATTATCTCCGGCTATGAAAGATTGATAAATAATCGCGCTGCCAAAAAACCAAAAAATACTACAAAGAAGAAAGATTCAAGAAAACTATAAAAGTTTTCTTTGAATTACCGTCAGGATGCTAGAAAAGAATTAACTTATATTCTCGGGCTATAATATAATGATAAATAGTCGCGCTGCCAAATACAAAAAATGCCACAAGAAAGACCAAAAGCAAGAGAAACCTTCAATTAGTTCCAATCTTTCTCTGGATAGCCGTCGGGATGATAGAAAAAAATTTACATATTTTCTCGGGTTATGAAATATCGACAAACAGTCGCGCTGCCAAAAAACAAAAAATGCCACAAGTGAGAGCAAGGAAGTAGAAGTCTATGAAACAGTTCTAATTCTTCTCAGAAGAAGAAAATCAACAAATATCGATAAATACAAAAATTCCACAAGAAAGAGCAAGTTGAGAAACCTATGAATCATATTGAAGATTTCTTTGGATGATCGTCAGGATGATAGAAAAAAATTTACACATTTTCTAAGGCATGAAATATTGATAAATAGTCACGCTGTCAAAAAACCAAAATATTTCACAAGAACGAGCAGAGGAGCGTATAAATAGTTCCAATTTTTCTTTAGATGTTAGAAAAAAATACTTGCTTTTTCTCGTGGTATCTTTTGTTTTTTGACAGCGCAATTATTTATCAATGACTCATAGCCAGAGAAAATATGTTAGTTCTTCTTCTATCATCCCGATGGCCGTCCAAAGAAAAAGTAGAACTATTTTATTGATTGTGAAAGGCTTTCGCGGCCATCGTTGAATGAATGATGGTTTTTCGGGTTTTTAGGCCGACGTTTATTTAGAGAAAAACTCGACGTTTCGCCAACACGAGTGGTTGGCATTTTCAAGAGAAAACAAGTAGTGCTCAGTGATCGAAACTGTAAACATTTCTCTTGAAAATGCCAACCACTCGTGTTGGCGAAACGTCGAGTTTTTCTCTAAATAAAGGTCGGCCTAAAAACCCGAAAAACCATCATTCATTATTTTATAGATTTCTCAACTAGCTTTCTTATGATATTTTTTTTTGGCCTCGCGTCTCTTTTTCATATTCCATAGCCCGAGAAAATATATAATTTTTTTTATCATTCCGATGACCATCCAAAGAAAAGTTAGAATAACTGTATCATGATGATTTCATTGAAAATGTGAACAAGATGTTCATAAAGTCAGTTGTGGAATCATCTGCGACTGAAAGTTGGAATTTAGTCGCTATTTTCCATTGTACAAGATAACCTTTCTTGGAAGGGATTCATGTTTAAAGAGAAACATTCTCAATTGAAAATAGAATCAATACATGACTCCTCTGGAAATGGAAAAACCCTACGATAGAATTGACGTTAGTTTTTTGTAATATCTAACAGAAAACAACTACTTCTCCGGCTAAAGCCACGCTGGACATTGAACTACATCTGATAGAAATTAGGTTTCAACTAGTGACTGTAGATGTCATAGGTAACTTTCTGTTATATCTGTCTTGCCTTCACGGTACTAATTTTTGAGTGGATTCGTTTTGGTTCCGAGAGCTCCATAAATCCTTTCTGATGAGTGGGTGACCATGAAACAGCTGTCAAAGGTTGGAACTTTCGGAATTAAAACGAAAAATACTCTATTTTCACTTAGATGCTTGCGTTCCTCATAACGTACTAGAAACTTGATTGAACCTTGGGTTGGTCAGAACAACGAATTGTTGGCTGCCTGTCAATGAGCAGATCTAACTTTGGATTCCTTGGTTCATGTCAAATTAAGTGTCAACTAGTGGCTGTGGATGTCATAAGTAACTTTATGTATATACATATCAGCAGTTTTGAATATTATGGAAACCTATTTCAATAAATATTCTTCTTCTTCATCTACTAGTCTACATGGCTACCGAAATGCATATCTGTGAATAGAATGAAAGTGACAGAGAGGAAACTTGTAGTTTATTCCTATTGTGTGACACCCCAGCAGACCAGAAATTATTATTGAACAATTTTCCTGACACTAAATATCTCAAACTATTACGTTCTTTATTAATGATTATCCATACAATCCGTTGTTTGAAAATTCAGGATGTTTTCTTTCCTTTCTGAAGCTCAGTTCGCGAATATATGGTTTCCTATTACCTTGCTAGCCATTTTTACAAATGAAGTTTATCAATGAAGAAAAAAATTCACTAATTAAAAATATCAGTATTAGTTATGAAGGAGTAGTTAAAATAAAATATGGATATGATACAACAGAATTAATGATGTTCTTGTGGTTTCAAACACAAATATCGTAATGATTAATCAAAGTTTGAAAATTTTTGTAAACCAAAATTATGCAACAATATTCAAAATTACCAGATAAATCCGGCTCGAAGGACCAAATATTCGCGATTCGATAGCCTCTATGGTTCGAATGAAATGAGTACTTCCTCCAACAGGTAAATATCTTAATGTTACACACATAAATCAACTTTAATTCGATTTGCACTATATAACGACTTACCAAAGATGTGTTCGTCGGGTTGATGCTGTGTTCCGGCTCATCTAACTCCTCAAAGGGCCTTTTTGGTCAGAGCTACGGCGATGCAGGGAGAACGAAATTGGTTCAGGCAAACACATACCCACACATGGGTTAATTGTACGGCACTTTATAGCGGAATGGCACTATAAAATATATGATAATAGCAACAACAATTAATGATTATATTAAAAAGTAAGAAGTCAAAACTCCAACCGGGTGTTTCGACTACCGAGCAGAACGATCATTTTTCAACACTATCCTTCAAAGTGCTTATTTCTTCGTGTCGTGATTTTGCACGTTTTTTAACGGTGGCTCCAGGGACGGACAAGGCCACGCGATTAAGGGGTCGTTTTAGTGCAAATTTTCATTGATATAAAGATATTCAAATAATAATCAAATCAAACTCGGCCCAGAAAGGCATTCCAAACGAATACATTCAAGTTGTATTATGTAAAAAGTAATCGTATAGAAAACATTTTTGACGAGTTTATTTTTTAATTCTAATTTTTTGAGAGACAAACCATGATTGACTAATTTCTTTCATAAAAGATTACAATCACTGGCGGATCTGAGGGGGGGGGGGCATGGGTGCCATGCCCCCCCCCCCAGAGCTTTGAATAAGTAGTTGATATTGGTTCACTAATCAGTCTGGATATGCAACCAAACCTACGTTATTGTTAAAAAATTGTTATTGTTATTTCCGTTAACCGATTGCACCCCTACGCGCAACCCTCGGAAGTCTTCGAGAGACTTGTGTGAGCTAGGGAAGACGCAGCCCTTACCTTTTAACGTGTGATGCCATGCACGAGACCGGTGAATCGGTGGATCGAACCCACGACCCCACGCTTGCGAGGCGCACGCTTTTACCAGCCGACCACCACGGCCCATACAAACGAACATTATTCGTTTTCGTAGTTTTCGTATTGAATATTTCCTCAAACACCCCAAATCAACACGTTTTTGAATTTCATGCATCATCCAAAACAAATATGAAACAGAAATATTCTTCTATGCAGTGCGAATATGTGAAAACGACAGGGCCAGATCAAAGGGCGGCAAAGCAGATTACCATAGAGGAAAAATAATAATTTGACTGTATTCCATAAAATGCAAATTAGCGGTAAGCGGTGACCGGTGGCGGTAAGAATAAAAAACAAAGGGAATAACTGAAATAAGTAGTTGTTTTTTTTATCCACACAAAACCACACAAACACCAATTGGCTTTGAAAGAAAAAGGTGAAAAGGGTCATTTCACATTATTTCTTCAGATCAGTAAGATTCAGTTTACAGATTCTTTCATTGAAAAAGAAATAAGTGACAAGTGAAATTGAAATTATTGTAAAAATTAAATGGTAAGTAGGTACCTACGCAACAGTGAGATTATTAACGTGATTGATTTTTATATATTTTCGAAAACCGATAATCAGTGTACAAAATTATACTCACTTGGATGAACAAAACTATTTAGAGCTCCAGATAAATCTTTAATACATTTTCGAAAATCATTTAATGTCTACATTCCTGAATTTATTCCAACTAAAAAAGTTATTTCAATGATCATTGTGTCATTGTGAAAAAAATATTTCAACCTCCTATTCGACCTGAAGAACTTAGCTGAGCTGTTTAATTTTTCAGATGGATAGAAGGAAGATTATTTCATACTTTTTGCCAGTACAAAAAAGGCCGAAAATTGAACAACCAATTCAAAATATTCAAAGCGAGGCAGGACCGTCATCTTCAGCTTTAGAAAACCCTTACATATCAGAGGAAAATATTAAAAAACTATCTCAAAGCATCCAAAGTGGGGAGAAACCATCATCGTCATCTCAAAACCCTTTTATATCAGAGGAAAATATAGAAAATGAAAATATTTTCGATATAGGTGAAGCAGTTGGGCGAACAATGAATGACCATGAGAAATACAATTTCATAAAAAATACTTGGCATCCGCCTCGTAACCATGTGTTGCCGTTTTCGGAACACAATAAAAATAACCGAATCGTTAAACGTTATTTAAATCATGTTCATTTAACAAAATATGAATGGTTATCGTATTCACTTACTCATAAAGGAATATATCGTAAATACTGTGTTGTCTTTGCCCAAGTTGGAGGCAGAAATAAGACAGAGTGTCTCAAGAGTCTGGTTCAAACGCCTGCGACAAAATTTGCCAAACTTTTTGGTAGAGATGGTATCTTGGATATTCACGATTCCAATAAATATCATAAAGAAGCTATTTTGAGTTCAAATATGTTTGTTAATTGTTATGAAAATCCAACTTCTGATATACGGAATGTATTATCGGAAGGCAGGAAAAGAAAATAGAAAAATAATTCGAAGCAGACTTACTGTATATTATATCATTCATCATTCATGTTGGAGTTTATTACTTTGGTTACAAAATTCCATTAACTCATGGCTCATGGCCCCCCCTGAAAATCTCCCTAGATCCGCCAGTGATTACAATGTTTCAGAAGTTGATTCGTTATTGGTGAGCGAATTATTCATGTATCAGAAATTGATCTGGGCCTGACGTCAAAAACTGTAGCTGGAAAAGTGTGCTAAGTTCACGGTAATTTGGGAGTCAACGAATATCTTCTCGGATTTCATAGCCTGCTCTGTCTGCAAAGAATATAGCAAATGGATATTCAAGACACAGATCAGTTCGGATAATAGAGTTCATACGATTTGCTACTGATTGGCCATTACAGTGGTGTTCGATCTCCAGGTTTGCATTCACATATTCATCCAGTCCTCCTAGGTTCAAATCCAATTACTGCCACGTGGCGTACAAAATTACAATCCCGCAGGACCCTGCAGTATTACTGATTCAAAAGAGAAGAGTTCGTAAACAAAAGAAAAGCGCGCTTCCGGTGCTTTCTCATTCGTCCCGGCATAAACTAAAAATTCCACGAGTCGCAGTCTCGAAACAGGGAACGCTCCAGGTGCCACTAAAATCCCTCCTTATTATCGCATAAAACATAAACGACAGTGAAAAAGCACGAAAGCGACTTTAATTTCATTCGGCGGAACGCTAAAAGAGCCAACAACCTGGAACGTTTGCACTTTTGCCGCGAACCCTCGAAATGGAAAACTCCAAATCGAATATGACGCGCGAGTTTATATATTTGATCATTCCGAATTGGAAAACAGGATTCGTAATTCGTTTACGATTTTTTGTTAATGGCTTCCGCCGGCATGGGTTTGGGGTGAACGAATCCGAGCGTACCTTTTTGCATTGCCGAGTCTAACTAAAATTGCGTCAGGTGGAAACAAAAATAGTTGGGCTCTGCAATATTGGATATTGCGTATGGTAGAGTTATGATATGGCTGAATTGTGTCATGTGGAAATCTATATAAATTATCCCCCCGCGAAGGATATGTCAAGGTTATTGCAATATATAATCGCTTAATAAACATTTTACACGCATTTTAAAACTTTATTAATTTAATCCGCATCTTATTACTAGTTTATGGTCACCCTAGTGAGAGCTGACACCTTTTTCAAACGAGAACACGAAATTGTTTGCTTCGAAGGCATTTAAAAAACAGATTAGGACATCTGTTAGATAATCAAGGCGGACAAACAGTATTTGAGTTTTTTTCGGACTAAAAGATGTACTCACAGGGAGTCTGAAAGTACCTACATGTTCTATAGAATATGATTTTGTCTGATCGACACTATGTGCCACTTGAACGAATTTTGATGATTTTCAAGAAAGAAAAAGCCAAGCAACGTTTTCGAATGCAGGTCTGTTGAAAAGGGAGAGACACATGGTGGGCAGACAAACGGTTTTTTTTATGCCTGACAAAAAGTTCTAGAAAAATAGGGTGTGGGAGGTCGTGACTATCGGAAGGGCAGGAGAGACTTTTGGAATGGTGAAAAAGGACACTTAGCGTCGTGCATCGGTTCGGACGAGACGGGCATAGTAGACGTAGCGACGTAGCGTCGTTTCAGATTAGCGCGGCGATATGCGCATTTATTTTGGGTGAATAATTTTTTTTCGTCAACGATAAAAGTTCTAGCCCCGTCTCAATCATTGTGCGTGTATTATTGCTGTTCGTGATTATTGCAGTGCAGTGTTTGTTTATTTCCTTGAGGGTTTTTATTGCGCTATTGGTTGTGCCACTAGTGTTTCCGTGTACAAGTTGATAACATAACTATACCTTTCATTTTCAGCAAATATCTGAGAGAATCTTTTTTTTTTGGTATGTATAGCGTTCCTGGCACAAGCGTTCCCGAGTACAGTGCGTATAACATAACTATACCTTTCATTTTCAGCAAATATTTGAGGGTACTGTTTTATATAGCGTTCCTGCATGAGTGCCTGTACGCGAAGTCCGCACAGGTGATATTCATCCATCATTTTTTTCAGAGACTATTTGAACATAGTGTTTAGCATTGTTCGCGTTATTTAGTTCTGTCTAGGGGAAATTACTAAGTTTAAATGAAGGTACGCAATTATTGTTCTTAGGGAGTAACTTCACTTTTGACATTCCCCTGATATCCTACAATTTACGTCCGAGGACTCGCAGACAAACAAAAGTTCAATCAACTTCAGGTGTACTCCACCCCGCAGGAAATTTCACGCGTTTTATACCCAACCAAGCTCTAGATTCTTCTCTGAGAAACATCCGGCCTTACAGACCATAATAACTGCTCTTATAAGTGGTACATTTTCTGTTGAGAACAATTTTTCTTCTGGCTCTAGTTTGGAGAGCCCCACAGTCAATAGAAACCGTTGTGTTTCACCACGCGTGGCTGTCCAAGAAGGCCCCACGCACTTTTCGCGAAGAGCTCACAAGTGGTTGTTGAATCGCATCGCGTCGAAAATAACGCCACAGAATCTAGTTACCAGATTTCCAAGAAGCGGTTCAGTTAAATTCTCCCAGGTTAAACCCTGCGCATTGTAGTATGTATTCTGTAAATGTGAATAGTAGACTCGTTGTGGACTGTCCTGATGAAGACAATGATGAGAATCTCGAAACAATTTTTCTGTTGGTCAGAATGCAAGGCATGATCTGAGCATGAGGAAAATTTTAGCTAAAAATTCTGATAACAGCCCTTTGAGGGTTTTTTGACTTTCGGCAGTCGACCTGCTGGAGAATTTCAAATCTCGAAAAATACCGGAACTCCACGCCAAGTTGTGGAAGCATTTCAGAATTAAAAACGCAATACCTTACGTTCAAGGATCTCCAGTCCCCTCAATATTTCCACCGATTTGCAAATAAATTTGAAAATGTTCGCACGAAACCGTCCCCGCACTCCTGACAGTATTCCAATAATATCGGGTCTCAATATATCTCGAGCTACAACCGGCAATAGCCTTAAAGGGGACCCACTTGCACGCAAAAACGTTCATCAAACGGCCCGCACGAATATTGAAATCTCTGCTTTTCGGCAAGTGATGTCTGATGAGGAACAAGAGGAATGGAAGTGGTTTGTGGAATTCAAACAAATGAAGAAGGCTCTAGAAAACCGCCAAACACAAGTAGAGCTTCCATCATCCCCTCCTCTTCAGGCTAATGCCTATTTTTTAAGACATGACACCAATTAATTTAACAAGACAGACCCAGACATCTAAATGAACCTCACAAATTGGTGCACACTAGTTTTCGTGAGAGTTCATAACCATCAACTAATAATAATAATAATAAAAGTTTGTATAGATAAGACAAAACGTATAAAATAAACATTTTCGATAGCTGTTAATGACAATTATCCTTCGTAGGTCATCAAGAGAATTGGGATGTGTGAAATGAACTTCGGATTCCAAATGTTCCTTTAAAAAAATGGTGATAGATCTGGAGGACATTCCATTGGTCTCTTCGCCTTCCAATCCATCTCCCTGGAAATTTTTGAGGATAATACCATAAGTGCTTTAAAATTTACAGATAATTCTGGAAAAGCCTGTTTTTCGTTTCAAAGAATTAATTTTTTAAAACAACGAAAAAAATAACCGAGTGCAGGTTAAAAAAAACCGAAAACTCCATTTTCGATAGGATTTCTAGTCAAATATTTTGACATAATGCAACGAGAATACGTCAGAATTTGAAATATTTACATGCAAAATTCGCAGCAAAGGCTTCTTCAATGCATTGTTGGGATGCGTAACCAAAGTAATATATAAACAAACATCATCAACGAAGCGTTTGATTCTGAAATGTCTCATATTTGAAGCTTAAGCAAAAATGAATTCACGTTTCAGTAATATTTCGTGTGAAGTTATCGATTTGGCTATTCATAATAGTACACCAGTCAACACTATGAAAACTAATGCTTCTGTATGGCTACAGTTTTCCGACTTTTGTAAGACAAAATGTTACTATTTCAATGAAGATATAACAGAATTGATGAATTGGCTGTAATATTGAAAGACTGGGGGTTTAATATGCGGAAGAAAGACTGAACGGAATATAAAGAAGGTCTAGTGAATACACTGTGGAATATCGTAGCAAAAAAACTGCAAGAAACGAACCACGTTCAATATAATAAAATAAAATAAAAGATATAGTTTTCAATTCTGCCAGAGATGCAAAAAATGCGAAACACAGAATTCTTCAACAAAACCCAATTAAAAGAAGAGAAAGCTCTTCTGCTTTAAGTGACGAAGAACATCTGAAAAGTTTACGGACAGCAAATGGTTAGTTCAGAATACTACAGAAAAAATGTGCTCTGTAGGATTGTTTGAAAAGCTTCTCAGGAACAGGGAATCTACTACCTGGTACAAAATTGACTGATAGAAATGGACCCAAGAAGCAGCATAGACAATCGAAATCAAGAATGCAAAAATACCTAACCATTCTAACCGAGCAACAGCAGTTAGTAATGTGGAGTAGAAGATGGAGTTCTAGAACAACAACTAATCAAAATCACAGCACATAACAGGGCATCTTCTATCAATCTGGATATAATTAACATAATGAGAAACATGTATGATATTGAAACAATCGGTGTATCAACAACTGCTAACAATCTGACAGCCTCTGTTCCAGCTTCATCTGCCCAATCGTCTTCATTAAATACCAATGTCTCATCTAATAACGGAAATAACAATTTTAAAAACAATTTTAACAATTTTTTTCAACAACAATATATATATATATATATATATATATCAATGAAAAACAAACATTTGTGGCCTTAACAAATTGCAATTTTTATTATAACTGTATGGATATAAAATAAAAATAATAATTTTCTCAATGTACCTATAATAAAGAAATCGTTAAAAAATGTCGGTGTTCATTATAAATAAAATTCTTTGTTGTTGGTTCAAATCTACCTCATTCAAGAAATAGTCTTGTCGTATATCACACGACCTATAAATTTTAATGGATTGAACTATCAAAATATTATTTGCATGATTGTGCTTTTTGATAAATAATTTCGTGCACAATAATTCCAAAATAAAACCGCTCGACGCTTCGCAGTCTCGAGATTTTATCAAATTATTGTGCATTCAACTATTTTCCAAGCAAAATCATTCTCAAAATATTTTGATAGTTTAATGGATTAAATTTATAGATCTTGTGATAAAACATACGATTATTTCATTTTTGAAGAGGTTTTATTCATTTTGATGTAAAAATCAGACGAATTTCTCGAAGTGGAAGTGAAATGTAATTTATGCAACAAAATCTTCAAAACCAGAGGAATAAAATTCCATGCAAGCAAATCCCTTACTTAACTTGTCAATCCTAGTGGACAAACACCTTCAAGAAATGTTACTTCTCTCCACAACCTCATGGCTACACTGAATAGACAGACTATAATCATAAAAAGAATTCCTAAGCTACTAGATTGCTCTCATTGTTTGACATCATAGGAGTCAATTGTCCCATTGTACAGAACAATATTTAGGTTCAGACTTTCACAACAAAACCGTCTCATATTTCAATGACAATAAGTGTCACAATAACAGTGCATTAATCCTGTTTTGTATACAAGTATGCCACGAGAATTACCAGGAAATCTACTTCCAAAAACTTATGAACGATATTATGAACGTCTAATAAAAGCTGGCGTCATAATTATAAGTGCAAGTCTGGGAAGAGCCAATGTCGAATTTAATAATGTAGAGCTAATAAAAGGGGAGACGTCGTTTAACGTTGGTTTTTACTACTGTACGATAATGGATTGTTTTCAAAATCGAATGGATGCCACGGCTATGTTAAGGCGCGTCCAGACTTCAATATTTCTACCCGAAATTGCCTAGCAAACACAAGTAATGATCAGACAAAAACTATATTCCATATTATAGAGTAATTATCATTTCATAGTTTTGATATACTCATATACTTACACATTTCGAATTGAAAATATTGGAGAGTTTTTACTTTAATATATAGCTGGATGATTGTACTATTAGGAACATTATTATCATTCGTATCTTTATTATCGATCAAATCTCCACACAGTAAATCTCTGTACCAGCAGATGTTGTGTGAACAAAAATAAGACTGGAAACATAATTTTTTTTCGAAATCCTGTACATTTCTCATTCTCATTTAGAGTATGTACTCAGAGGTAGAATATTTGAACCGACAGGTTATGACAGATTTTGCTGAATGATTTTCAATTTTTTGGGATTTCAACCACAAAAAATAAGAAATTTGCGATCGGACGTGTGCCAGGCATATGAAAGATTCATTTTCCATTTGCAGAAAAATATTGTTTTTTTTTCATTCTCACGTTTATGGCATTTTAACACAATAACATATTCAGTGTCCGGCATAAAGTTCGCAGCATATGGAAAACTTTTTTATTATTGATTTCTCAAAAAAATTATTCTTGATGAAAACCTCTGCTTTGTCCCAAACCTAAATTGCAAATCCCAAAATTGAATTTTATGCTACCATATACGAGCGATATTGAAAAAAATGCTGTTCTTTCAGAAATATCCGATTTTATAGGGATAAAGTAGTTCTCTGCCAGATGTCTGTCTCAATAAGAGATGAAAATGTTTTCATTTAATTCTGTGTTCCTTCATACACTTTCAGATTTAGTATGATTCCAATAAATGATTTCTCTGCAAGTCTTCAGGATGAGAAAAACGAAGTAAATAGAGTGAACTTATCTGATTGATTCCATTGAAACTGCTAGCGGTTATAGTTTATTATAATAATAATAATAATAATAATAATAATAATAATAATAATATTTATTTGTCAAAAAAAATAATACAATAACAAATGTCAATCCCGACTCTTTTTACAAATAAATAGATAGTAGCCACATAAAGCATAGCTTTTACTTGTGGTTGCAAGAAAAAAAAATGATAAAAAACTATAAAAATTGATATAATAATAATTTAATAATAATAATAATTTTATTCACCACCATTATAAACGTGTACAAATTTACCTAAAACTTAGTTGGATGGGATGGTAAATAGATTTTCTCCACATTCACACTAAAAGTCTTTATTAAATAAAAGATTTTTGACGCCCGATGGCAGATTTGTAAGTTACACCTTTCTCCTAGTTAAAAAAATATTGAACTCATGAATATGAATGTGAATTTAGTGACTCCGTAAGAAGTTGTACGCTTCTTGAGTGGAGCCTACTAGACTCTTCACATATTTAATCAATAATTCACATAACAACATAGTGAAAAAGCAACATTAAATGGGTATAGTATAAATAGTATATTAACGATAAAAAATACATAAAAAAGACATAAAATGGATGAATTTCATGTAAAAAATGTAAAAATGACCTACTTATTTGGTTTAATCCAGGATATTATGAATGATATTTCTTTTGCTCAATATCCAGTTCTTAATTCTCTTTTTGAAAATATAAATAGAATTTGCTTTTCTTACCTCATTATCAAGAGCATTATATAGCTTCGGACCTGTGAACAAAAAGGATTTTTGTCCAATTGTTTTTGAAACTCTTGGTACTTTTAGGAAATAATTTTCCATTCTAGTATTTTTTTATTATGAAATTTTTCAAATTTAGGAATATTTTTGAACACAAATATGCCAATGGTTTTTGCATACAACTGTTTAATGTCACATATTTTTGTCATATTGTACAGTCGCTCAGTTGAGAATTTATAGTCAACCCCATATATTATTTTCAATATTCTCTTCTGCACACGTTCCATATTGAGGTACAGTGTCGTGTTACAAGTTCCCCAGGCAATAATCCTGTATTGCAAAATACTTTCTACTAAGGCAGAGTACAACGCCTTCAGTTCCCAGACATCTAATATCATTTTCAGTTTTTTGAATTTGAAAATAAGTCCTCTCAATTTCTGAATAGTAGTTTTCATGTGTTCATCCCACCTTATCTAACAATAAGTCATGGTTCACCGTATCGAACGCCTTGGCCAAGTCTATGAAAATTGTTATTGAAGGTCGTTTTTTGTCAATACCGCCATATGTTTTTGTCAGCAGTTCTACTATTGCCTCTCGAGTGCTAATATTTTTTTTTGAATCCGAACTGCCTTTCGGACAGAATACTGTTTTTGTCTAAGTATTGAGTCAGACGGTCATGTATAGCATATTCGAGGATTTTTGCGAAATTTGATATTAGACTGATTGGGCGATAATTTGTAACCTGAGATCTATCTCCTGATTTATGTAGGGGTTTAATGAGAGTAATCTTGAAAATTGATGGAATTTGTCCTGCCTGCAGTATTTCATTAATATATATATATATATATATATATATATATATATATATATATATATATAAGTGAAAATAGAGTATTTTTCGTTTTAATTCCGAGAGTTCTAACCTTTGACAGCTGTTTCGTGCTAACGCACTCATCAGAAAGGATTTATGGAGCTCTCGAAATCAAAAACGAATCCACTCAAGAATTAATACCGTGAAGGCAAGACAGATATAACAGAAAGTTACTTATGACATCTACAGTCACTAGTTGAAACTATCTAACTTTGGATTCCATGGTTCGTGTCAAATTAAGTTTCAACTAGTGTCAAATTAAGCTTCATAAGTAACTTTCTATATATATATATATATATATATATATATATATATACCAATAAACATACATGCATATAGTCTACAGTCCATAATAATAATGAATAATGATAAAAAAATAGATAAATAACTAACATAACCGTCATTTACTCTTACTATCTTTCTAATGAAGTTTTGTACTGGAAAGCATAGAAAAGGATTTTAAAAAAATCTCAGATTTGAATATAAAAACCAATTTCTATTATTTTGCAGTACTCCACAATACTAAAATTTTTGCTGATCATTCGTTGTAATATAGGTTGACTCAATAACGAAATGTAGCACTGAAGTAAGGATAAAAAATTAAAGAAGGAAAAGAATGAGGAAGTCTTCCATCTAAAAAAAAAATTATAGAATCTCATAGCATAATTGTGTTATGAAGTTATCATTATTTGTATCGATGAATATGTGTGAGTTTTCTAGGGGTACACTTAGTAACCATTTTTTTGTATTGCTTTTGAACATTTCTAGTGAATTAATTTTTTTTATCTCATTTTCCAATGTGTTATATAATCTGGGTCCTAGGTAAGTGTGGCATCTTCGTGGAATAGATTTTTCTGGTTTAGGTTTCTTGAGAGTGTGTGTTTTTTTTCTTGTATTGTGTACGTGTGATATTTGTATTGGGACTTTTTTATTTTTGTGTTGGTACTAGACTATGACAGAATAATTGACGAATATCTGGTTCTTTGGTAAGTATTATAACATGAACATGAGTCAATTTTTAATCGTTTCAGTTATATTCTCCGAAGTTCAAGATCTACACTGAAAAAATAATATCTTTCATCAGATAGATAGATTCTCTTATTTCCTTTTGACAAATATACTCCAATTTAAAACCGTTTGAGTTGTTTGCTTCTTTACATAAATTTTCGTGATACAAAAATTGTATTGACAAAATGGTTAAGGCTTTCGCGGCCGAAGTTTTCAGTGTCACAATTTTCACGCGGATTTGAAGACCGTCGTTTTTTGGAATTACTTATTAACGTTTCGCTAGCGCTAGCTTCTTCAGAGACTTATGCACCATGAATAATCTCAGATGACTAGAGATTCCGTCTGCGGAGATTGTATTCATTCTGACTTAGGTAGTATTCTGCATTAATTTCCGTATCTGGATTTGGTACATATTCTCACCAAAGACCAAAGACTATTCATAGAGGCTATAGTTAGGTTAGCTTTTACCTTCCAAGTGCGTTCTTCTAATAACAGTAAATTAATTTTAGTGAAAACCAAATCCGCTGAGAATTATTTCATCCTATAACCAGATTCCGTCAAAAAATCAAACCAATAATTGGTTTGACTAATTCAAGAATCTTGTTTATAAGTGCAGTGTAATCTTCTTCATCTAACTTTCCATCGAAGTGGTCGAGGTGTTAGAGCGTTTGGCTTCCACCCAGACGGTCCGGGTTCGATCCCCTGTCATGTGTCACTGAAGTGGTTCGGATTCCACTTTTATTTAAACTGTAGGTCCCGGATCTCCATTGCTCGCACAAGCTCTGCTTTTGAGGGGTTTTCTCCGAAAACCTGGGAGTTTCGTAAAAACAAAAAAAAAACTAAATAAGCTGTCAGCACATCCGGTAGTTGGCGTATAATATTTAGATATAATGTTTTATTCATAAAACAAGTGATGACATATCTATATTTATTATTGATAAACAACATTCCTAGCAAAAGTTGGTATGAAGAAACTAGAACATTTGATTATTTCCAATAAAAAGAGAGGTATTTTCAATGCTTTTGCGGTCCCACAAAGATAATATATGGGAGTTCATCAACAAACTGACTTTTATCAATCAGTAATATTTTTCATTCAATGAAGAAAAATAATAAATAATCATATTGTTTGAATCACTGATCGATTTATCTTCCTACTATCCTATTAACACTAGCTTGTTGAACCGAAATTGTTGTTACACGTATTGAAGTAAATATACAACTTTGAACAAATTCCAACGCTAGTAAAATAAATATTTACACATTGAGATTTCCAAAGGATATCGTTACAGATTTGAAGGTTATAGTCCAGGAGCCCGGTAAAAATATGGTCAGTCTTTTCCTCTCAAGCGATATTTAGTGGAATGCATCAGAGAGTCGTATTATAAAGATTCGTGAACGTCAGCTGCGATTCCGTTGGTGGGGGGGGGGGGGAGATGATCAACACAGTAGCTTCCTACGCACAAACAAAAAAAATATATTCAATTATGTCCTCCTTCCCGGGAACATGTTAAATTGACGCAATCCGAATATAAGGTAAAATTTTATTTGAGAGGAAATCATAGAAGGTACAATTTTTTTTGTGTTCGACCAACTAGCTGTCGTATAATACACCATGCTACAGTCAGCTGATTTTTTCTTTCTTCAAGATATTGCTTTAGAGATAATTTAACATGTTTTCAGGTAGGAAAACAAAATTGAATACATTTCTTTTTCTTTGTGCGTGGGAGGCTACCACCGCTCATCCACCCCCCCCCCCCCCCACGGAACCGCAGCTGACGTTCACGAAGCTTTATAATATAACTCTCTGATGCATTCCACTAATTTTCGCTCGAGAGGAACTTGGTCATGGAAATCTGTCACTTGCTCCCGGACTATTAGTTGTTGAAGTTTATTCACAGTATGACTGCTTCCTCTAGTCACCGACACGTAGAAGTTAATGGTTATAATTAGTTGACAAAATATGTGATAACAATAATTCAGGTTTATCCGAGGAGCAATTCATGTAATTTTCAGAAATATATACCACGATACCAATTATTCTCGTCAGAATACTGAAAATTTGTAAGTGAGTATTGTAGGAGGCGAAAGGCACAAAGTTGAATATTGTCGAAATTAATTGTAAGTGATTTAGGGCCGGTTGTTCAGTCAGAGATAATCTGCAGTTTTATGTGAATCTTGGTTTATCGAGTTGTTCACTGCATAGTTGGAACTTTAATCCTGGTTTGATTCCAGGTTTCGCTAAACCATCAAAATCGATGGATTAGGCACTCAATGACATAACAACATTAGAACTCCGAGCAATAAAAGATAAAGAGAGGGCTTCTCTGTCTCTTTCTTGAAAGCAACATACCCGACGGTGTTTACAAACATCTCAGCCCGAATCATGTCAAAGATGGGCATTGTCGGATAAATCCGTTTGCACTCGGGGACCACGTTGAAATTTCATGTTATTTTCACTCTTACTTTGGCGATAATGTTTGTTTACGTCCCTTTACGACTTATTTATCGTCTTGTCAAATCAAACCATGGGCGTCGCAGCATGGTAATCATAGAATAATCCCGATTTTGAGACAAAAATACACTATTTGTTGAAATAGCTGTAGAAAACATTGTTACTATTTAAGTCGACCTTGAAAACGATTACCTATCAATAATTAGGAAAAATCTTGTTGCAGTGAATCAGTCAGAAGTGAATAAGCAAACTCAATTCTCTTTGGAGAGAAGGGTACTTCGACTGTGTCGATTTTATACTTATCATCAACTCTTCTGTCTTGTTGGGATGTCTTCCGAGTACTTAAAACATAGCATCGGTGATACTGCAATACACGCTATGTCACGAAACATTTATTTCACAGGAGACTTTAAAATGATAATAGGTAGAAATTTCTACGCGCGATTATTTTATACTTTGAATTCCAAGTCATCGCTCCACCCTGTGAGCAAATCAAGACTACATCAAAATAGAGCTGTTGTTTGGTATGTCTGCAGAGATGTCTTCAGAGATATATGTCGACCCCTATTTAACTCATAAACTTTAATGACTCTCACCTGTTTGATGTTTAAGAAACAGAAATAAAATAATAACTACAAGAGAAATCATCGGTTTCCTACCAGGCAGACTTGTAATATCGATCGCTCCCTGAGCCTAACTCTACATGAGTAGAGACATTACTTTTTGACAACTCTAAAACACTTTTTGATTATCTGCCCCAGGATACCAATAATAAAAATTCAGACAAAAACATAGGAAAAAAAGTGATAAAGAGCTATTGATGCTTTTACTACACTTTGGATGAGTATTTCAATGATACACTTTCAACATAAATTTGAATGTAATCTGTTTATGTGTAAATTATTATGTGTATTATAGTTTATGTGTAAATTCTAATGTGTATTATTATGCATGTATATCATATTTATAGAGTATAGTTTATTGATGTGATTCAACAATTTGAATACATTTACTTTTTTACTTCAGCACCTTCATTTATTTTTTTCAGTATTTATGACCTTATTGTATGCTTTGTCAGCAAGAATCTAATTTTTCGCACAATACAGTATTTTTATTGACAACACACGTGCTTTCCAACCAGGCATGTTGTCGTCTAGAGATAAAAATATAACATGAAAAAAAATTATCAGCACGCCTCCACTGGTTTTAATCTTACATCCGAATGTCATAACAATAACAAATCTCCTCCTCACCCACAAACTATCACAAAGGATAGTGATATGCAGCTTTCATAACAACGTGTGTTGTTTATATAGAAATAGCACCTCTATATATTTTATTGCTCGGAGCATTAGAACTGCAATATGAAATAGTATGGAAAAATATTCGGAAATAATCGGAAATCACTTTGATGATCATGGACGGTGTAATAACGTAACTGATGTTAAAGATATTATTGAAGTAGTCCTAATAGGGCACCTCGTACTTATAGATTACGTGAAAATCATTTCGAGAAATGGTCACATGAAAAATTAAATTTAGTTACAGATTATCAAAAGATATTGTGAGGATTATTGTGAAATGGTTTCTCATGAAATAGCTAATAAAACTAATTGGTTAGTGCATCATGTAATTTGATACTATTAGGTAATTTTGTGATGATTCTATTACTGAAAATTACTTTGTGGTTGACGTACACCAAAGATTACAATGGCACATTCCTATACAGGATTTTCCTTTTCGTGGGAACCAGCTAGGACATATTTACATATCTATCTTGAACAAATCTCACATCTACCTTAAAAGATCCATCACATAGGATGGTTTGCTCATGAATTTCATTCTATTTCATCGTTTAAGGCGCCTTCAATGAGTTCGTTTTCTACCAAGCATTCCAAAAAATTACAAGAAAGTAAGAAACTACGAATGGAAAATGTTTGGTTATATTTGATGTGATGATGTGTTTTATTTTTATTCTGATTAAGGTACATGATCTCGTTCTCGCATCAGTGAGTCCTCGTCTCCTCAGGTGGTACTGTAGGGTTTTCCATGTATTTCCCGCAGTTGGAATAGCAAATACGCCACCTTTTATTTGTTAAGTCGCCCCATGGTGCATATGGTGGTGGTACTCTCTTTAGTCTGCACTCATGTTCAGATCGGGAAGACTATCACCATTATATTCAATAAAACATTAACTATTTTACATTTTCATTCATAATTGAAAAACTTCTTCGATGAGTTGAAAAACTTCTGACATTAAAGTATATTTTGACTTTGACATTTCATAAAATCTTGGTTTTCATTATCCATGGTCGAATTTCTACTGAACAACACATTTGACTCCAAACCAAGTTTGATAAATCTTCGGATTTTACCATGGACTGAACAACCGGCCCTTAGAGTTGAACCAGATTATTATAATTTTGAAATCTATTTCCACCATATTCTTCAGTCCACCACAATTATTTGATTGATAAGTAATTACCATTACACTGTGACTCAACTTCAAACAGGTCATTGACATAAATATTGAAAGTAATAGGTTAGGGTTGAACGTGAGTGGGCCCGTATCAGGCCCCAGTGGGACTCTGTGTCATATTGAATTCTACTTAACGACTGAATTCGACATGACTGGTACTCTGTGCATAAAAATTATCGCCTAAACTCGACTATCGCGGTAGCAAGAAAGCAAAACGTCGAGACATGTCGTTTTCTGTGTTTAACCCTACTTTTCTGTTTCGATTCATTCTGTCATTGTTGTTTGTCAAATATGTTTATCTATATTGCAATTTCGAATGCAAATAATATAAAATATCAAATAATGAGGGTACCGAGTGAACACCAGCAAATAATCCCCGATATAAGTGAAAAAACCTTATTAATAACAAATAAATTTTATAAAATAGAGGGCAATGCAAAGGGTTACGCTATTTGGCAAACTGTGGCAAGCTTTTTGGAGAAAAATCTGTTGAGGAAAGAAGAGTTGCATTCAGAAAAGTACAGTAATAGTGCAGAGTGCAGATCCGTAATGCATTCGCCAGTGTATTTTTATACTTCTGTTTTAATTGAATTCAGGCATTGGTAGACTGGAAGTCGAAAACGATTACAAAATTGCAAAATTGCAGAAAGATCAGCTAAAGGCAGGCAAAGTATTTCCAATAAATAGCAATGGTTACTGGATATAGAAAGATCGTGACTGAATTACATACATTAGAAAAAGAGTGGAGAGGTATAGACGGCTGCAGACAGTCAAAGCCGATGAAATCGGGGCCCGACAGGGCAAGGACGGCCAAGATACTGAAGCTGAGCCGCAAAGAACTCCGACTGTTGGAGGGAGTTCTAACCGGCAACTGCGGCCTCAGGAGGCACCTGGCTCTCATCAGAGTTGAGGCAGACCCACTATGCACGGAATGTGGGGAGAAGGAGGACTCCTTCCACTTCCTGTGCGAATGTGGTATTTATGGCAGGCTCAGACAAAACCACTATCAAGGAGGAAGAATGGCACTCATTGGCCTCGTTGCAATGGAAGGACATTTCGACTTTCATAAAAAGGTCGAAGAGGTTCGAGCAGGTATCCGCCATGGGATGAGGGAAGAAGCCGGGAATTGCGAAAAGGGCCCGCCGGGACCTAGTCACTGACGCTTGCGTCCCCCACCCATTACCATTACCATTAGAAGACTAAAAAATCTCAATAATGGGGGTATAGTCACAGGGTTATTCAACTGACTCATTTGAGGCAGGATACTGTTGAAAATATATGAAGCCATATCCTTATTTACTCTAAAGAGTTCTTTAAACTCGTATGTTCCATTAAAAATGGATCTAACTCTTCTCTCATGGGTCAATTCTCTCGAAATTTTCTGAACGAATGTCTTCTAGCCTTTCTTCTTCCTCCAGAGATAATGAATTTCGTCCATTTATAGGCTACAAAGTGTAATAATATCACAATTTATTCAAAATGAATTAAAAGCACATGAAACTATCATCCGTTAAAAATGAAAAGGCGTGACATGGCAGTAACTTTGGTCACAATAATATTAAATTTCACTAGAATATCACCAAATTTTGGTAAATACTTTTAGATCGGATAGTATGTTGCCGAACAAACCCAATGTGTATGCGACTGTAGCACAGAGTGCTAAATAATGTGATCGTCGCTTGCGATAGTAGTAATCGACTGCAGAAAACAAGGGGTAGAATTCCATATGACACAGAGTCCCACTGCAGGCCCTCCACTGCGGCCAATGGCCTATTGTGGCTCACCCTATGGTTATATTTCTCCCAGTATATTCAATCTCTTGTCGAAATTGAGGAAAGTATTGGGAAAACAATTTACCAGGTTTTCTGGCCTTACTGTCGTATCGCCAAATATTGAGAATCTGGTTCTGGCCGCTGCAGGGCATGTACATAGAATGTGTTTAGCCATTTCATTATCCTCCATGCATAGCCGGCACTCTGCATCTTGTGCAAGTCCGATTTTATGCATGTGATGTTTGAGTTTGCAGTGGCCAGTAAGCAAACCTACTATAACTCTGAGATGCGCTCTGCTGAGTTCTAGCAGTTTGTCAGAGTCCTGTTTTTTCCTTGTACAAGCAATAAATGCTTTAGAATGGGCTAGGCCCGGTAGACTACGCCAGTACTCGAGTCTTTTATTGTCTTCCCAAGCTGTTATGACATTATTGGCAGTGCTATATGCTAAACCTGCTAAACCGATTACCGGTTCTGGTCCAGTGACCGTTGTTTGCCCCCCCCCCTGTTGCTAGTACAATTTCGAATTGTAACAATATATCAAATGGGTCATTGCCATTGAAGACAATGTTATTATTTTCTAATTATTGTTATTTCCGTCAACGCACAACGTTCAGAAGTCTTCAAGAGACTTGTGCAATCTAAGGAAGACTCAGCCATCAACTTTTAACGAGTGATACCATGCATGAAATTGATGACCATGCTGAGGATTGGACCAACGACAAGAATTTCACGATAATCTTCATTTCTGACAAGATTTTTTTTATCGTCTGTTTCCAGTAAAAAGGAAAATTTTATTTTCACCAAATTTTATTTCCTTCGAAGGAGTCTGTAACCAAAATGAAGGAACTACAATAAGTCGTCTAGATGTTAAGAATAGCAAAAAAGTCAGAATTATACGAATCTCGCATTAGTAGTTTGCTGCAGGCATGACATACTGCGATTCTGAACATTTTCAGAGCCAGACTCGTTAAGAAAAGTTGCAAAAATCTTGTACCGTTTTATTATATTTCCTGACTGACGAAAGTATAAATTATTTTTCCATCCGCCAACTTTATTCACGATCGCCCTCCAGGAACACTTATCCACTATAAAGGATAATCAGATTGTCTGCTTCATATCTCCCCCAAATTCCACTCTCCAAAAATATGAGACACTCTTGATCAGCTATTCCGAAAGTATTTCCTGGTAGGCCATTGAATATTCGGTGAACAGAAATTTCTCCCAGGACTTGTGTCGATTCATTTATTCAACAAAAGGGAACATATTGAAAAGAATTCGAGTCTGAGCTCAAAGCGGGTCGAAACACTAAATATTGAATTCGAATTCATTATTCTCCTAACCCAGTCGACCCCAGGCGGTGATTCTTGTTTGAATGAGGGTGGAAGTGAAAGAAAATGATAAGGTGACATTGGCTTACTGGAAACGTTTCTGTTGGGTACCGAATTTTGAGTAATGGACTCGTTTATGACACTGAAAGCGATATTTCTGCGATATTTGTACAGGGCAATTCAAATTCGACCACCACCATTGGGATCTCCTAAACTACAGGAGATACGTCAAAGCTTAAATTGGGGCAAAGTTGCGTATTCTGGTGCTTAACAAAATACTGTTTTGAAACTTGGAAAATTCCGAGTATTTCCGGAAATATCGGGAAAAAACTGAAAATCGGAATTTTCGTTTTTATTTTTTTCTATCGTTATTTGACAACATAGCTCAAAACCAAAGGTACATTTTCAATGATACTTTTTTTCAGCTACACGTTTTCATGTTCAGATTTACTATCCGACGTTTCGTCTTCTGACATTCATCATCAACTTTTTTTTCTGATATGGGCGCCATGTTGTTTTTTCATACAGAAAAATTGTGATTCTCATTCTGATTTCATTGATGTACTAACAATATTCCTTCTTCTGATAGACCTGAATTGCGTGATGATATTGTCTCTAAGTTCATCTACTGTGTCATATTCTTGCTCTCCATAGATTGTGTTCTTTAAAGTGCCCCACAAGAAAGTATCCAAAACTATAAGGTCAGGTGACCTTGCCGGCCACCTCACTGGTCCAAAATTTCCTAACCACCAATTAGGAAATCTTTGGTGTAAATACTCGCAAACTGCTCTTTTATTGTGTGGAGGAGCCCCGTCATGCTGTTATAATTAACAAGGGGAAACGTATCCATATATTCTTCGAATTCGATTCTTAAGAACCGAAGATAGGTTTCCCCGTTCAAAGTATTAGAGAAGAAATGAGAACATACAAACTGCAAATTTCTTATTTAATTTATTCAGCTCTGCTAAAGTAAGAAATAACAAGTTGTGGCGACGAAGAAAACTGTTTTAGAAGTACACACTATGGATGAGAAAGTAATGGTGGTTAACGGTTCTCTGTGCACCATCAATAGTTTTAGACCTGGTGACGACTGGGGGATATTTTCGAAAAGGTTGCAGCAGTATTTACTGGCAAATCTGATAGACGAGAACGGAGAAGCAGCTGTATTATTGACATTGGTAGATGAGGCAGTTTACAAAGACAAGACCTACAAAGAGTGTGTTGAGTTGATGATTAGTCAATTCAAGGAAAGAGTCAGTATTTACTGTCAGAAGATACTTTTTGATAACGTCAAGCAAGGAGATGAGAGTATCAGTGAATTCGGCGGTTCCTTGAATGACCGTGTTAAGAGCAAACAGTATCTTGGTAAAACGGGAATCTGTTTTGAGCCCATAGTTTTTTATTGAGAATTTTTAATTTTTTTTTTGCATTACTCAATGTTTTTGTGTAAATTCCGGAACTTCAGTGATTTTTGGTTATGATGATTTTTGAGAAAAAAAAATTATATATGTTGAATTAAAAAAATTGAGAGGTTCCAGAATTCTTATGGGATATCTTTTTCATGAAATCAATGGTTTTTGCAAGAAACGGATTCTACGATAGGGAAATTTATATCTGATTGGCGCTGTAATCGAGAACCGACAGGTGTTGTGTTGCCGATGTTCATCGAATTCATTATCTTCACACCCATTCTTAATTAGTATGCCAACAAACCTTAGCTGGAAGGGAAGAGGAAGAAATTTGACATTTCGTTGGCTTTTAAGGGCTAATTTGTTGTTGAGCTCAAGCCTGGTCGGATTCTAGATCGACTTTCTAGATCGAGAAGAAATCTGTGGAATATTGAAATAACATTGTCGCGAATGGCAGTTTTAGAAAAAAGCAAGCAACCGATCAAAGTTGAAAAAAAAGTACAATAAAGCATCAAAAAGCGACAATAAATGTATTTCTAGTAGGTTTTCGAATGAACCTTTTCAAAAGGTCTGTTTTGCTTCTTACAAAACCAATCATGATTTTGGTTAGTGTAAATTCCTAAATTTCACCTGTGATCTATGCAAAAAAGGACCATTTTCAAGCAGCATGTAGGGAAATTGAAAACCTTTCTTTCTAAACCGAAGTTTTATGCACTGTTCAGTTGTTCACTGTTTGACTAAAGTATTTTTTTTTAAGAACGAGATTGAATATTGAGGGCTTATAATTGATACTACAGGCCCGGTGAACGATGATACAAAATTAAAGGCATTTTACATTGTCCTTTATCAAAGTCAGTCAAACTGGTGAAGTTTTTTTGTGCTATGGTTAACTATTATTCAAAAATCATTCCGAATCTATCCTTTGAATTAAAACCGTTGTTTAGTCTATGCGAGAAGGACAAATTTTAATAGTCTGAAGAATGCCATGATCGATCGAAATTGCTAAAAATTATTTGCTATAGGAAAATGTGATTGTTCTTTATGATCCAAACATATCACTGAATTTATATTGTGACGCGAATAGTCAAGGTATTGGGGCTTGTTTGTTGAAGATGGTTCAGAGAAACCTGTTTGTTTTATTTCCAGAATTCTCAATAAATTTGAGGAAAATTATTTAATTTTCTATAAAGAGCCTTCAGCTATGTACCGGATGGTACAGAAGCTTTATCAGTATTTGGCTGGTAGATATGTCAGAATTATATCAAATTATGAGGCTCTCATTTTTAGCGCAAAGAAAAGTTCACAACAGGACGTATATTTATCTTATTATTTACGAAGTATAATTTATACGAGAGCTGATGCTTTAACACAATTACCAGTCAAAAAATAAAAAAAATTATTTAGAAATTTTGTTAAAAATATAAATATAATTGTTATTGTTATTTCCGTCTATACCTGTGGCACCCCTACACGCAACCCTCAGGAGTATTCGAGAGACGAGGGAAGACGCAGCCCTCACCTTTCAACGTGTGATGCCCTGCACGAGACCAGTGACCAAGCTGGGAATGAACCCATAACACCACGCTTGAGTTGCGAACGCACATTGATACCAATATTATTCGCTTGGAAACTGGGACTGATAACATTCTATCTAAATAATTCATGAAAAGTGCAAAAGTGTTCAGGGCACGCAATAAAGACTACTGCGGTCACCAGATTCAGTGCCACCGAGTAGTGGATATCACAAAGTGTGATAAAAAATGCAGAAGTGTTCAGAGAGAGCAATAAAGATCACCGATATATCCAGATTCAGTGCCACAAGGTTTACTACAGGGTGGAAATCATACAGTGTGAGAGCAAACGTATTCAAGGCGAGCAGAGTAGACCACCGAGGTTACCGAATTTAGTGCCTAAGTTTTCAGGGTGAACAATAGAAACCACCGAGGTCACCAGATTCAGTCCAACCAGATGTTATTCTGTGGGATTATTTCAAGTCACCTATTTTTGAAGCCCAATATGACAGGATTACTGAAGCATGACTCATTACTAGAAGGGAGTTCAGCCAACATTCGTATAAAATTCGAAAACAGTCTCTGTTATTGTTTACAAAACATTGTAACCAATTTTGAAAATTTACGTAATTAATGTTTAACTGATTCATTGCACTTTTTCAGTCAATAAAAACATAATCATGAGGTAGGTATTATTGATATCATTAGAGAGCAATTTTCCAGACATCGGTCAGTTCTTGAAATCTAATTTAGTTCTCGAGATATTTCTGATGATTATTTTGCATGACATGAACGAGTTTTGCAAAAATAAAATAATGGAATCTACACAAGAAATCGTTTATATTCCATTTCCAAAAACACGACAGATGTTCATAAATGGTACAAAGTATAGATGGATGTTATACAGAGACGACAGCCCTAAAACTCCATTCGAGTGTTGTCGTAAAATATTTTATATCTAACTCCTGAATTAACGAGAGAATTCTGCCGAGAGCATTTTAGTTACAAACTTCTTACAAAGTAAGTACTATAAATCGATTCCACATCAGCAATTTTCTTGGGTGAAGGATCATCTGCTCGAAAAACATCCTTCATGCGATCTGCATCTGCTCAAGTTTCCCAACAAACTCAGTTAGCTCTTATGCAAAGAGAATGGCACTCAAAGTAAGTTGTAATTGGGAGTTATGGATCATTCTGATTCACCAACTTACTGAATATGGATATAGGTGATCTTGTATCAAGAATTTTCAATTTTCTTACATTGCAGCAAGGGAGGTTTGATAATTTCCAAAAAAAATCAGGTGATCTTATATCAAGGATTATTGATTGACTAGGACAACTGTCTTATCAAAGTAAGTTTGTTAAAGTGACACCTCAAATTGAAGACAATATTTTGAGGAAAATAATTAACAATAATAAAGAAAGGGGAAATGTGTTTTGAAGCATGTTTTTCTGAAAAATACAACTACTTCAACTGCAGCCAATTTTATTACATGCGCCCTGTTTTTGGTGATAATTCTATTTGAATATTAAATATATTACTTGCTGATATTTTGTTTAATTTTGTTCTGACTTGAGCTTTGAGTTACAACTAAATATAGAAACTTCATGCGAAGCGAGTCAATCAAAATTTAAATCATGATGCTGGAGCATGATGTATACAGGGTATTTATTAGTTGAAAGCCGATACTTAAAGATGATAATTCTTCAATGATTCTAAGAAAAAAGTTCCTAAGGCATGGGCATAGCAAATTCGATTTTTATAAAAAAAATATTGATGAAAACTATATAAAACAAAATATGAAAGTAATCATTTATTATACTAACTTTCAATATATAATAAAATGTTTTCTTTCAATTTGTGAGTAATCCTTTGAAATAAAAACATTATGTACCTAATTTAAGGAAGATTTTTTCTAATTTCAGATTCACGAAAAGCGTAACAAATGAAACCAAAGACTCGAATACAAATAGAAAAAACAACTGGCAACTCTCAGTGGGTGAGGCTCGGGATGATTTTTTCATCCATGTCAAAATCTCTGGCAATGTAAAGAAAGCCAAGGAAAAGCTTGTGTTTGAAATGTTTGAGTTCCTATCTATACATATTGTAATAAGCAAACCCCAGCATTCACCGTTTATAGGTGAACTTTATTTTACATTGTTTCATTATTATATTTTTGTTAGTAGGTAAGCTCATTCGGCTCTATTTTGTTGTCAATAGTTGACTAACATTGGTAGATATAATATAATGATAAAAATGAAATTGGCTTCGAACAGAAGCTTATTGAATCTTTGCCACAAAGATAAGTAATGCACTTTTACTCACGACAACTCAAAATAAGTATTGATTTGAATGAAATATGCTTAATAAACATTTGATTTATATTAAATAATGGTAAAACTAAGTAAATTCATAACATTCACCAATAGTTCAAAAGCACAACCCAATCTGAAATAAATTTAATTTCACGAAAGGTGTGATCTGACCAACTGTGGCTGTAAAAACAATCCAAAACAGTAAAGAAATCAAATATTTGGGAGTTATTATCAATGAAACGCTCAGATGGGATAACAATTCAGAATATTTGAATAGCAAACTGAGAAAACTGGTTTTTCCATTTCATAAACTCAGAGATATTCTTTCAGAAAAAAATTTGAAATTGGCCTATAAATCCTTAATAGAATCTGTCAAATCCTACGGAATAATATTATGGGAAGCTGCATATATTAATCAAATAAATTGTTTGGAAGTCACACAGAAATGGATTTTGAAAGTAATACTGAGGAAAAGGCACAGATTCTCTTATCAAACAACTCTTCATAGAAAGTAAAATGCTTGGTTTTATAAATTTATATATTTTCAATGTTGTGAAATTCATGTACAAAAATAGAATGCAACATCAAGAAATTTCCCACAGTCACAGTACAAGACAAAAACGACCCAAAAATTTAAATATTCCTCATCCTAATTCTACCCTCTATAAAAAGTCAATAGGATACGTTGGCCCTGAAATATATAATTTCATCCCAGAGTCCATCAAAAACATTCATAACTACAAATTATTCTGTAGAAAGCCAGTATCGTTCATTCTCCTGAACTCTAGAACTCTTGAAGAACTTCTACAATAAATTTCAAAGATACTACCTAACTTTTTTCTTAGTTTCTCATAGTTTTAGTTTAGTTTTTGTATAATTTTTATGTATTATTTATTGTACTCATATTATCTACCAAATGTTCCTTAAATTTTAGTTAATTAGTGACATGTATTATTCAGGCACAAAACGATCTCATACTGAGATCAGGTGCACTTAATTTGTTAAAACTATATTATATTACCATTGTAATGAAAAAAAATATTATCAACTTAATATCATCTTGCCATAAAGCATTATTGATTTATCCAAGATATCACTCAGTTCTTCTGACTATTTTTGAGAAAATATTCATTTGTACATATACAAGATCTGACAACCTTGATATTATTTGTTCGACCTCAGTAAAATATCTGGCATCAATAAAAAAGTGAAAAAAATCTGTTATTAACATAATTCAAAAACAAAAAAGTAGCTAATCTCGTCAAAAGTTGTGCAACAACATTTCCATCAGTTTTTGTATTTTCCACCATCAACCTAATCAGCTGAGTTGCGTCACGAAAAGCACAACAAACACCGAAATATTCAAATCCGGCCATCGGAAATGAATGAGTTCCCCGAGCGTTCCATTCAATTAAAAAATCGTCAACCCACATCTGCGTTTGCCATGCCGTTGCCACATTTATTACGTCCGAGCCACATTTATCACCAGCGCACACTCTAATGGTAATTATCGGTGTGTCAGTGGCTAATCCGCAAACTGATTTTTCGTCGAGCGATTGTTTGAATTCATTATTGAAACAAACATCGGCCCACCTCATTTTCTCGCCCCGCTTCCATTTGGAAATTGAGTGGATGGGAATTAATCGACGGCGCCAACTATGAGATGGAGATCGAGTTATGCCATTTGAGTTGAGTATCAGGAGTATGTAGGAGTGGAAAATGGTAGATCTGAACTAAAAAGAAAATATATGGGGAGCCACTAGGTTCGGTTCTTGGGCCGATCCTTTTTATTACTTATATTAACGAGCTATCACAAATCTTAGCTCCGGAAAAGTGTACGTTATTCGCAGATGGTACAACTCTGATATGCTCTGATAATGATATGGAACAATTGAAATTATTGTCACAAGATATTCAATATCAAGGAAAGCTCTGGTTCCAAACCAATTCAATTACGATTAGATGATGAAGAAACTCCGAAGATAATTTTTTTCAACAAACTACTCTGTACTTGAAAATAAATGCGTCAAGCTACTGGCACTAAAATATTGATGAAAAACTGAGCAGGTACTGTCATATCGAGCAATGAAAGCACAGTGGATAGGTATTCTTTGGACCCGTTACTGAGTCAGACGTTGAAATGGTTGTGAAACGGTTGAAAAACAAAAAGTTTTTTGGCTATGATAATATTCCGATAAAACCAGTTGAAGAATGTATCGGAATTTTGAAAAAATCAGTTCTCATCCACCTGGCAAACTTGTCTTTGGAAATTGGTATTTTTTAGATTGTCTGAAGATGGCAATTATAAAGCCGTTGTTCAAAAATGGTAGTAAAAATGACCTTACGAATTACATACTTCTGGAGTCTATCACTTAAGACCAGCTAATGAAATATATACAACTCCATAACATAATTGGAAAAAAAGAATATGGTTTCAGTGTGAAAAAAAAGCACTGGTGACGCTGCGTTCGATTTAGTGAATAAAATCAATACGATCATTGAAAAAAAAGCTTACTATATTCCGCGATTCATCGAAAATGGACTAGTTTTAATTTTTTTATTATGGATCAATTCTAAAAATTTAAGTAAAATCAAACAAAAATGTGAAAGAATAATTGAAATATCTCTAGAAATGGAAAAGTTATGGGACTTTGAAGTTACGCTTGGAAGAATAAGTTCATAGACGTCACGCCACATGAACGAGACTGGTATTCACCCCAAATTTTTGACCCCGTTTAAAATCTGAATAACTTTTTTCTGCATTGAACAATTTGAATTCTGTAAATAATGTTCGCTAGCCTAGTCCTTCAGCTATAATCACGTACTTCTTCAAAACATAAGATTTTCCGCATAAAATCGCTACAGGGTATTATCTGAAACTGCAAAATTTCTGAATTTTCAAAAGGATCCCAAATGAAGAAAAATTTTTTTTTTCAAATTTAGCAGCAGTGGCATGAAGATGAACTCATTACCTCAAGACACTTTTCAAATTGTCTTATTATCTCTTTTGTTTGATCTCAAAAAATTAACTTTTTGGTTTTGCAGTCATAACTTTTTTCCTCGTCAATCGATTTTCAAAATCTTCGGCTCATTTTGAAGCTGAAACTTTAGATGAAGAGATAAGAAGATCAGAATAGACTCAAGATGAAGATTGAAGATCAAGGGTTTCCTCAAAGGTGACATAAATCTGAAACACCCTCAAAATCCGGTTGGGAGGAGAATTAAATGAAAATCAACTTGTTTTCGGAATGATCATCCATTCTGAATACGTCCAGGTCTATCTTGCTGTCAGTAGTCAAGAATTGTGCATGAAAAAACCCAATTGTAACGGAAGGATTTTGAAAAAAAATAATAAAATCAACCCATTGTTCGCCTGAAATGCATGGCCCGTAACCATGGTAACAAGAATAACATTCAGTGACTGACAAGCCTGACCAGCTGAGGCTCATTCCACAATAGCGGTTTTTTTCTCAATCGTGAAGCATTAATCGTGTTAGTAAGCAAGAACAAGAAAACAAGTTTTATTGAGTTTTTATTGAACAACAACAAAGAGAAAATAACTTGGATGACATTAGAATTGAAAAATATTTATGATATTCAGTATTTAGTGAGCCCTCCCCTTCTGGCAATTACTTCATTGACCCTTTCCGGCATGCTGTCTATCAGACTATCAATGAACTCCTGTGGTACAGCTGTCCATTCTTGCTGTACCGCATTCACCAAGTCATCCAAATTTTCCATTCGCCCTTCCCTTTCTTTCAATTTCACAGGCGGCCAGTTCATTCGCTCAATACCGTGATCCCTCAAAAACTCGTTGACAATGTGAGCTCTATGCGGTCTCGCATTGTCATCAACGAGAAGAAAGTTGTTGCCGATTTTTGCGGCGTAAGGGACCACGATTTCTCTCATACATAAATCTCTATACCTCTCACCGTTCATACTCTCTCCTCTCAGAATCACCAATTCACTCCTCCCATTCATCAATATTCCACCCCACACAGTCACTCCACCACCTCCAAAACCCACCCTCGCCTCCATATTTCCTTCCAAAAACCTTTCATTCCTCCCTCTCCAAACCAACATACGACCATTCTTTCGAAACAAGTTGAACCTACTCTCATCCGTAAACATACACCTATTCCACTCTGCTATTCCCCAGTTTTGATGTTCTTCCCCCCATAATCGTCTTGCTGCTCGATGTACAGGTTTCAGTAAGGGGCAGGCAGCTCGTCTCCTTGCGTCTAATCCAAGATCGTGGATCCGGCGTCGGATTGTCTGACTTGAAACCTGAATTCCCGTAGCATCGATCAATTCACGACGAATTTTGGGGGCGGTTGAAGTCCGAGTCCGCCGTGCCAATCTTCTAATAAGGCGGTCTTAAGCGGGAGTTGTTCTTCTTCTTGTACCCCTTCTTAGCCCCCTAGGTCGATACTGAATATCCCCAGCGTTAGCTCGGACGTGGGCCCTTTGGACGGATCTAACTGTTGTTCCAAGCAGATTGGCAATTTGGGGGGTAGATAATCCTTGTTCCGTCATTCGTGGAATCAGTTGCAGCTGGTCGGGCGTTAGATGCGGCATCGATATGATATTTTTTTTTGCAAACGAATCAAAATTGACGTCTAACCTAGCTTTTCAGTCATTGATTGCGATTCTTGTTACCTTGGTTACGGGCCATGCATTTCAGGCGAACAATGGGTTGATTTTTTTTTTTTTTTTTCAAAATCCTGCCGTTACAATTGGGTTTTTTCATGCACACTTATTGGCTACTGACAGCAAGAAAGATAATACCCTGTAGCGATTTTATGCGGAAACCCTCATGTTTTGAAGAAGTACGAGATTATAGCTGAAGGACTGGGCTAGCGAACCGTATTTACAGAATTCAAATTGTTCAATGCAGAAAAAAGTTATTCAGATTTTAATATGGTCAAAATTTTGGGGTGCGACGAAATTAGTGTTGAGTAGTTTATATCTGTCTTTTATTGACGGATTGAAATTTAAAAAAAATACTGATGAACTAGTTCTGATCTACATTTCAATTCCATCGCGTCAAATATAGTATTTTCAATATCACTAAACTAGTCCATTGCGTTGATCATGACATTCTACTACAAAAATCAGAGTACTTGGAACATCATATCGGTAGAAGAAATCTTATTTAGAAAATCGTAAAGTTTTTGTAGAAGTACCAACTTTGGAAAATTCATTGATTTTCAACGAACGGTCAATCACTGGAACCATTAAATGAGGTGTTCCTCGAGGATCAATGTAAGGGCCCATTTCATTTCTCATCTATATCAATGATCTTTTTCAGAGTATTCCAAAAATTTAATTTTTTTTGTTCGCTGATGACACTAGTCGACTCAATTCCAATGACAATATTAGTGATTTACTGAAAACGTCGCAAACCAAATTGAACGATATTTTTTATTGATTTTCAGCAAATGAACTGATGCGCGAACATTTCGGTATAAAATTTGAATTGGCCTATTACAGATCTGTTTTTCTGCAAAACGTAGTCAATGTGATAGTTTCATCGCATATGAGTATTAACAAACATACCCAAATATTTCACTCAAAATCCAATCAGCTTTCCAGCACTGGGTACTTCGAAAAAAGTCATTTATTCAAATATTCCATATGATGGGCTCAAGAACTGTTCCTTGTGGTGCTCTGAATCGAATAACCGTTTCATCATGAGATACATTGTCTATTTTCTCACACTGGGTTGGTTCAGATAGGTTACTGGTCATCACTTTTAGGGCTGAATCTCTAATTAAAATACAAGTTTTTAAGGCATTTCAAGAGTTTTGCCATGACTTACAGTTTCGAATCTTCTGGCTAGATCTACGAAGATGCAAAGATATTTTTGAATTTCATCATTCTAGAGATTTCTAGATTTTATCCGTTTAATCAACCAGTGCAACCCCTGTTCATCTGTTCTCTCTACTATTGATTACATCATACTCACCAGGGAAATGTTGAAAAACTAAACATCAACACATATAAAATAGTACACGTGTGTTTGTAAGCCGTCTAATTCACCGGTAATATTTCAATCGACTTGTCAATAATCAGTTTACCAGATTAACAGTTTATTATATACACATTCCACCTAGTTCGTCATTCAAATGTTCGATCTGCCTGCATTTGTCTAGATAGTTTGCCAACTCGATGTGCCTCCTCACTCAATACATTACAACCCACATTCATTGAATCGGTTTGAAGTTCATACCTTTCCCTCACACTGTGAATTCTATAGTCCTCATTTCATATATTTATTTATCGAATAGTTATAGGCGATGCTTGATAAAAAGTCATGTTAACTTTTACGATAAAACTTTTATAAATTTTTCATACCACTGCCTCAGACAATGATCTATGTTGGTCTGTCGGCCCCATCTGTTACTTTGCTTGAAAATTTTATCAGTAAGAGAAACCACAGAGTTGCAATCGGTAAAGAGCTCTCATCTTCATTATATCTTCAACGTGGATTACTACAAGGTTTCATTTTGGGGCCAATTCTTTTCTCGCTCCATTTCTTAAACCTCATTAGTAACTAGAATCGTAACTAGTAACGTTGACTAAGGTACATCGTTATTTTCCTCGTATAAACAGGGCACAAGGTGAAATTTCCAAACACTTGTCATTCGATCACCACATGAAATAAGTTTCCTAGAGACACACCATCCTATTTCACATCAAATATAATTGTTTTAATTTCACAGCTCTTGGTTCCCACGGATTTCTTTGGTGTATTAATTAAATCCATAATTATGTGGTTCTCAAGAAGAAATGTTTACAATAATATGGTTAATGTCATTTGGATGACAGCGCTTCTTCTTCCTATTTCGATTCGATTTGTTAAAGTAAGGTCACTGCATTCAGACGATAGCGCTTCTTCTTCTTATTACGATTCGATTTATTAAAGTAGGGTCACTGCATTGAATTTGTTTACACTAAGTTCTACTTTCATGGAAAAGAGAGAGAGAGAGAAATATGTTCGTTATCGTTTTTATGTAGTTTTAAGAATCGCGGAAAGCTAGTCTCTTTGATATAGTTCAATGACATGCGTATGATAGTTGTGGCAACAATGAAAGAAAAAAGGAAATGTTTTTTCATTAAAATCAATTTTTTTATAAAAGCACGACTTAAAATTTCCTCTTCTTGTTGCCATAGCTATGCCGGGAATTTACGAGAGACTTCAAGAGATAATTTAAGAGAATATAAGACAGACAGTATATGGACTAATCGGCCTATTAAAAATTAGAGGCCAATTCAACAAAGTAATATAAGCTCACATGGTGCTGTAAAGCCGGTGATGGTATTGTAAAGCCTTTGATGGTATTGTGAAGCCGGTGATGGTATTGTAAAGCCTGTGATGGTATTGTAATGCCGGTGATGGTCTTGTAAAGCCTGTGATGGTATTGTGAAGCCTGTGATGTATGATAAAACCTGTAATGGTATTGTGAAGCCTGTCATGGTATTGTAAAGCCGAAGAGCATATTGGAGCAGACCCAACGCTAGAGATTTCCGTGGAAACATTAATTTATGGAGACCAAAAGGGAACCACATTTATTTATGGAGACCAAAAGGGAGCAACGAAACCAAAGTCGTGATTCCTTAGTAAATGTCTAATTGTGTAAGGTTTGAATGCATTCGGACTAGGTAAGACAAAAACTATTATAATTTCTTAAATCACGACTTGGAGAACCCATTCTTCTGGATACATACCAGGAATAAACGATTCTATTATTGAATCAGAACGCGTCAGAGAATCACAAATAAGTTGATGGAAAAGGAGACTCAGTCAAGCTTCTAACCTCTTCCACAGAATTATTGTCAATAAGAAACCATCATACCTGCACAGAAAACTTGTCTTCCATACAGATATTCACAATGTAAATACATGATTTAGGAGAACATTTGGAGAGTTTTATTGTAGACAGAAATGTTCTACTTGTAGAAGTAGAATTTGACATGTCTGTTTTTTTGACATCAAATATATCTACTTTTTCTAATTTCGCTACGATCGAATTTGAGGGTAGCAGAAGTAGATAACTGGTTGAAAAAGGAAAATTCCCAAATAGTAGCAGAAATTGACACTGTTGACATTGAAAGTAGTTTGAAAGGATGGACTTCATTTCTGGTCATTTCAGTTTGGTTGTATTTTGAAGCTCAAAAAACTTCATTTACTCACATTAAAACGATTTTGGTAGTGAACAGCCTCTGGTTGAAATAGATATGAGTGTTATGGACGTGAGTAAAGTTATAGATGAAAATGTTTAAATACGTAATGGTGGATTTATAAACTCAACTAAACTAAGAATTTAAAATTATCAATTAAGAATGAACAATTCGCAACTAAGAAGGTGTTTATAAACGTCAACTAAGAAATTAAGAATTATGTCATGTGGGGAAGATGGTTACAGCTATGAGAAAAGCCGTCATGGTCAACATTTCTTCATGATCCATTGTTTTGTTATTGCAAGAAATTAAGTAAACAAATCACTGCAAAATATAAACAAATTTATATTCAAACATTAATTCGCCGATTTTGCGCATGCCTGCTTCCATTTTCAACTAAGATAATTAATTCTTAGTTGAAAAGATAAATGATAACCATCTTCTTAGTTACTAATTCTTAATTTAATTGACAGTTGAAAGTATATAAATCACTGATAGGGTTTCCGTGTATTGATCTTTCTTAATTCTAAGTTGTTAATTTAATTCTTAGTTTAGTTGAGTTTATAAATCCACCAAATAGGTTGTACAACGGGTTTTAATTATACAGTGCGGCTTTTTTTAGTCCCCCCCCTGTTAACTTTTGAACGGTTCGTCGTTTGAGAAAAAAACCGTTTGGAGGGTTTCATCGATACTACTTTTTGATACAGAAAATATGGTGTTTGCTCGACAGGGGGCGCGGGGGGGGCACATCAACTCAAAATTTTTAAATAGCATGGGGGGTCAAGTATAACATCGTTGAAAAGAGAATTAAATTACCTTTACAATCATCTAATTTTTTTTTTTAATTTCGTTAATATTTTTGTTGCAATTAAAATTCGAAATATCAAATATAAATGCGGATCTGAAAACTACTCATGCTTCGATAAATTTGAACGGTTTTTTTCGGAATGATGAAACCAAAAACATTTTGAAGGGTATTACCGATAATACTTTTTGAGAGAAGAAACATTGCAATTACTCGACAGATGGCGCTGGGGGCACATCAACTCGAAAATTTCGAAAGGCATAAAAATCGAAATTGGAAAAAAAATTCTGAACAAAATTCAAAAATATTTAGATGGTTGTAAAGAGAATTGAATTTTCTCTTCACCGATGTGACACTTGACACCCCATGCCATTTAAAATTTTAGAGTTGATAATGAAAACTATAAGTTTCAACAGAGATTCAGCGATTCAGGGAATTTTAGAATTATCTGACTTCTATTGGAAACCCTGAAATTACGTTTTTGTGATACTATACTTCTTCTTCTAGTATATGTAAACTATAGTGGTCAATAAAACGTGGCTATTGACAATTTCTCCTTTCAGAACTGAGTATTGCCGAAGAAATCAAATATGCCAAGTTTTCAGCAATTCAAATCAAATCTGTATTATTTTCTGCTCTACTCACATCAATAACTCAATCATTTCAGCTCTCAGGCTTTCTATCAATATGCATCATCTTCTATTATAGACAAATTGAAGTGTAGAGGTATTTTTCAGGTGGTAAAGCCATTAAGTAGATTTTATAATTTTCATAACTAAACTGATTTTAGTTGAGGTGGTCTGGTAAATAGATAATTAATATCTAAAAATACAAATAAAACTTCTACTTTTTCGTTCTATTTTTTCTATCGGCATAATAAATGATTTTCGCCGATTTTTTTGCTGTATCTTCTACCCGAGCCTTTGCTCCAGAATTCTTTCAATAATAGTTTGATATGTTTATTGGGATATATTGCATTACAGAAAAGAGTTGAAGATGATAATGAATGAAGTAACTTGGATAATTGAAACTAGTGTATGAGAAGAGCTTGTTGCACTTTCCTGATATGGTTTGCCAAAGATTGAGACTTGATAGGTAAGAAAGCATAATTATAATTGTTCCTGATGTGCTCAAATGTGAAGGCTGATATAAAAACTCATTTTTTCATGTAGGATTTATATGAGTGATTTTTTTTTTCATTCACTGAAGACAATGTCGGGACTCTAAGGTAATTGAAAAATGAGACAAGAATAAAACCTACTTTTTTTTTGGCACGTATAAGTGATACCTATCTCGCTACTTTTGAATAGTTGCATATAGTCCAAAGAATGAAAAGGTTCCTGCTTTTGTGTAATTTTTTCCTATTTACTAAAATATCCGTGATATCCTGGTTATCCGTAAACAGAGAAAACAGGAGCATTTCGTAAGGGATAACTAGGAATAGTTTTCCTAAATTGAGACAACACTCACCCTGCTGAAACTGATTTTTAATAAACAAAAATAAAAACAATAACAAACTTCTTTTTTTTAATCAATAATTTTTTTGGTCACAAACCCCGAATTTTTGGTAAACAATTAAATTTTTTTCCTTGTTTGTCATGGTTCCAACTACTAGTGTGCGAAGTTTGGTGCTGCTACAATCGATCCTTATCTCTAAACCTAATCGGACCGAATAAAAAATGATTATTAATGATGATTTAAATTTTTTACCTAGTCTTTTCTACAAAAAATAACTAATTTCCATTCAAACTTGCTGTTATCAAATATTTTATTTTTAAAACATCGTTTTCTTTGGTAATTCCTGGTACATAATATGAGAGAATCAGTTGCTTCACTGCATGAGAAGAAAAATACAAGTCTGGTAGCCGTACAAGCTTCACCAAAATAATTTAAGAGGATGTCGGCATAAGATCCTGGTGTTCATCCATTCCAGACAATTATTAATGGATTTACTCCTAAATTCCTAAGTTTCTAATAAAAAATTCACAGGTAATAAAGCTTTAAAGTGCTCGTTAAACATGGTGTATCTTTTTGCACTAGTTATTCATTTCTAACTTTAGTGAATACCTGATAATGAGTTGAGAACTCATTTCAATCTACAAAGCAATAAAATCTCCTTTCACTATATAGTAACTCAAGCAAATTTGAATAACATGGAGTTCGTTCCAATAAATTGTCAAATAAATTTAGTGATTGCGTCACTAGATATTATATGGTCAGAAGAAATTATTGTGCTCAACAAGTACCAAAATAACTATTTCAGATATAAAACGAAATTTATCATCCCAGAAATAGTAGAGTAGACCAAGGATGACCATAACTCTTCCAAATGATCACAACGCTCTGACAAAATTTTGGTAAAATCACTAACTTTTTTACTAACGTTCACTAACGTTTTTGCACGGGGTTAATAAATATATTGATGAAGTATCCCAATACTTGTAGTCATATTCAGGTTTCTTGAGAGCACGATAATGATTCAAGACAATATTTGAAGTTGACAGTATGAAGATGGTAGAAGATTATCAGTGGGAAATTGATAGAAGTATTTTATTCCGATCTTAGCATGGACTTTTTTTATTAACTATGAAATGGTACTCTCTAGTATGACTAAAAAGCAATACATACTTGCATTGGAATCATCAGAATCAGAAATGCCTTTTTATTGTCATACTGACAAAGCTTGCCTATAACTCATTTACATAAAATTAAAAGTAGGATAATATTCAATACAAAAAATAAATAGAATAAAAATTTAAGAATCACAAAAAATCAATGATCACCGTCTTTTTCAACGTGTTCAAGGATTTGCATAACACCATATTTCACTTTTTTCAGATCATTTTTAATATTGTTTTGCAATTCATTTGGGTTCCTATTAGGCCAAAAGATAGATGTGTCATCTGCAAAGATTGTGAACTTTCCACTAAAATATACAGGGTGTTTCTTAAGTACGTGTAGAAAGTTTAGGAGCATGTTGCTGACGACGAAATGAGAAAAAAAGTTCCCATAAACACGTGTCCGCAAGTTATTCGTTTCTAAGATACAGAGTGTCAAAGTTTAATTATTATATTTGTTTTCTGTGAATAAATGTCAAAATATTTGTGATATTCGAGTAAAGTTTGGTATCTGGGATGATTTTTCAATGACAAAATCAAATTTTGTATTATTTGTGAAAAAACTTGCTCGCAGTGACCTCTACCAAGAATATATTTTTACAAACTAAATAATAAATATTCCCAGATACACAAATATCAAAGTTATTTTGAAATTTTTCACAAAAAATGAAAATAAGAATTCAACTTTGACACTCTGTATCTCAAAAACGAATAACTTTCGGACATATGTTTATAGGAACTTTTCTTCTTATTTTTATGTCAACAATACGCTCCTAAATTTTCTACACGTACTTAAGAAACACCCTGTACATTTGCCAGGTCGTTGACATACAGTAAAAATAGCAATGGGCCGAGAACAGACCCTTGTGGTACTCCGCATGTAATTTCCATTTCATAAGATGTGATACCATTGTAATTTTCTTCTCGGCATGATGGAAAGGTATGAGTTATGTTCCAATGCAGAGCAGGTTACTTTAAAACAATCTCTAAAAATGTCGAAAATCAAATACCTTGGATTACAAATATGAAGATTCAGGAGAGTATCAATCTGGTGGATTCAGCATAATTTTCAGGAATGTGTTTTGAAGCACCTCTACATTTTTAATATGTTCTAGTATATATGGTTTTAGATTCAACTAGCGCATGATAAATAATTTTGAGATAGTTTTCACAAAAGAATTTTCTTAAAAAATTGAACTGGTACGGAATGCTTCTTAATGTACTTCTTAGCTTCAGTAGGTATGAGCGTGTTCCATCTGAAACGTTCATCTTGTGTCATGCTTAGACATTTAATCGTTTCTGTTTCTTTAACTTTCAGATATTCACCGAACTTTAGGGCATTATAATGTGGCGAGGAGTTCTTGTTGCACAAAAATGAATGTAATTAGTTTCATCAAAATTGATGGTGAGGATTTTGTGATCAAACCAGTTTAAGATGTTTTTTATTTAACTTTCTCTATAATTTCCTCGAGAGTAAGTATCCCAATGATCAGCTTCAAAAATTATAGCAGTTTCATCAGCAAAACTAACAACCTCTACCTTCTCATCTGTTGAATGGGGGTCGTTTATGTAAAGAACAAATAGTAGTGGGCTGAGAATGGTACCTTGGGGTACACCATATTCAACAGTTTTCTCCTCAATGACACAGTCATTTATTATTACTTGCTATTGTCGGTCACTCAAGGGGATTTCTGTTACCTTTTTCATCATTCCTCGACAACCCAAAATCCCTAGTACGTCTAAGATTTGCTAGTGAATTAATGTATCGAACGCTTTGACAGGTATCACCTCATATTGGCTGAATCTAGTTTTCATACTGTGCCAATATAGGGTCATCTCTCATGTCAGTTCAATGTCCATCGTGGCTTTAGCCAGGGAAGTAGTTGTTTTCTGTTAGATATTACAAAAAAGTTACTTCAATTTATCGTAGGTTTTTTCCTTTTCCAGTGGAGTCATGTCTGGTTCAATTTTCAATTGAGAATATCTCCCTTTTGAAAATATTGTTTTGTTTTGATAACATGAGCTGTTCATCATTACAGAAATCTTGATGTTCACCCCTCTAGGATCAACCAATATATTACTAATAGTGTTAGCGGAAGATAATGAATATTCATGTGGTAATGAGGAAGTTAGTTTGGCTTGAAACAGATAACCTCTGATGGATGAACTCTTAGATCGAAACTTCGGAAGTTCTCACGAAACCCTTGATGAATATCGCAAGTTTGCGAACTCATCCCAGAATCTGGAGCTTCACCTTCAACGCCATTAACACCACCATATGGGTCAGAATTTTGTAACTATGTTATTTGTATCATGAAAACTCTGAAAAATTTTAATAACCGTGGCGGCTGAATTTTATATCAGTTGTAATTATTTATTATTGAGTTATAGGAATGACTGTACTAGGCTGGTGCCAAAGCGAATTCTAAACGCTGAAAATAAGAAAAATACTTTGAGGAAAACAAATATTTAAACACGAAAACGCTCGAAATGGTTACATGGGGATACAGTTTAGGGATTGAAAACCGTTTTTTGTGATTTGCGGCGAAACGTGACCTCCTAGCAAAATATGTTCAATAAAAGAATTGTAGATTACTTTCAATTTAAGAAAGTTGACAAACTGAGTTTCAGTAGTAGGGTTCATACATAATACTTTTACCTTTACTCTTAATTATTTTAACCCAACAAAACTTGGTAGGATTCAACTTTTGCTTTGGGAAATTGTAAAAGTAGAATGATTTTTACGTTCTGCGCTAAATGTTTCAACTTAACACACTAAATTAACCAACAGGGCGCATTCATCACTTCTGTAAGAGGTGTATTCTCACTAAATTTACTACAAATCTAAAAAAGAGAGAGTGAAATAATTTCCAAAGTTTGTTTGCTTTATATAGACCAGCGCTGATACATTTTTTAGACAAAAAAAATTAACACCATGAGACCAACTGTAAGAGGAGCAAAATCTTGTTTGAATGACGGAAAAAATAATTTGGAGTTGACAAAATGGAGAAGGGTGAAATTTTAGGGGTAAAATGTGGTATTTCACGGGTTTTGGCGAATTGCAACAAAAGTTGTCCTCCTATCGAAAAAAGTTGAAAGGCAGAGTGTTGATAATAAAAATATCTACAACTTATATGGTCAACATTTTTCCACATAACCTCAAATTTACCGTAAAAATTGGAAAAACCGCGCAAAAATAATTTTTTATCACGAAATTTGGAGAAAATATAACTTATTGTTTCAAGTAAGCTGTGATATTTTTGTGGCGAAATTCAGACTTTTGTTTTTTTTCAACAAATTTTGAAAAAACTACCAAATTTTCAACTGAAAAGTTTATCCAATAAAAGTCAAGCTCACCAGTTGCCATTTTTCAGTTGAAGCGTAAACTTTTAGATTATGTAATAAAAGAGTAGCACTACTATGGAATCAAAAAACGCGAAAAAAATTAAAAATAGATTTTCAAAAATCTATTTTTAAAATTTTTGTTCTAAACTCATTGGAACCTTTCGAGAACATCAATTTCATGGTACCCTAATATTGTAATAGAAGGGCAGCAAGATTTACAGCGAAAATCATCCTCCAAAAAAAAAGTTTAATGAGAAAGTTGTTGGCAATAAAAAGGTCTACAACTTTTGTTTCGTACGTTTTTCACAAAACCTCAAATTTTCCGGAACCGTTTTGATTTAGTTTAAATTTTTTTCTTATCAAAAAGTTGTGTTTTTGTCCCAAAATTCAGTGGAAATATAACTTTACATGTTCTTAATTAAACATTTTTTGCAATTTAAAGAAGTTTTTTCATTACATTCAAATCACGTTTATCAAGTAGAAAACTGTTTATTACAAAAACGTATTATTATACAGTATTTACATCAAACTCCATTTTGATGTTGCTTCCAGCCCCAATCTTTTTCTAATAATTTTTTACCAACCCAAGTTAGAAGCTGATAGTATGCCTTGTAAGAATGCTGTATTGCTGCGCTTTCAGTGGAAGTTTTTCCAATTTCAAAGATTTTTTAACTGTAGCTGCTTGATAATTTTGAAACCTTAATTCATTCAAAGTCACAGATTTTTTTACATTTATAAATGGACTTTATCAGTTCCAATCCATTATGAGCTTTATCGTTTTTATCTGCATTGTGTTTATAAATAGCGTTTCCACCAACTTTTGCGACAAACACAATTTTTACACTGAAAAGAATTAAAAATCAATCGAAGTGGTTTTTCCGATTTTCCACAAAATTTGTGGTTATGTGGAAAAATGTTGAATTCAAAAGTTATAGATCTTTCTGTTGCCAACAACTCTTTTCCTTAACCTTTTTTTGGAAGAGGTTTATTTTCGCTGCAAATAGTGAGAAACCATTTTTACCCCCAAAAGTTCACCTCCTTTCGCCCTTCTATCATAATCAAATCCTTATTTATATCCTTGTTTATTCTTTGAACCTATTAGGTACCATGAAATTATCATTTTCGTAAGGTTTCAATAGTTTTACCAAATAAATATAAGTTTACATCAAAAATTAAGAAAATTGTTTTTTTTTTAATTTTTTGCGTTTTCTGCAAAAATTTTCCATAGTAGTGCTACTCTTTTATTACATAATCTAAAAGTAGACTCTTCAACGGAAAAAATTGCGGCGAAACTTTTCAGTTAAAAATGAGGCGTTTTTTCAGGATTTGTCGAAAAAAGTTGTATTTTTTTTAAGACGCCTGCCTTGCATCAAATATCTTTGTTTCGGAAGTTTGACCCATATGCCGTTCCTATGACCAACAGGAAGTGAACTTTTCACCAGCGGTGTTTAGCCTTGAAAAGTGTCCGAAAATAAGTCTTCCAGGTCGGCGTAATCGTTTAAGAGCATGCCATCGCTACATTACAACAAACGTTGTCCTATCTATTATTGGAACGGAAAACGAATGCGCCATGAAACTCGAGTTTAATGATAATTGACCGGAACAAAACTAATCGTTAGACATTATCGTCTTGGTAATGATTATATAAAAGCTACACTGATATAAATATTACCAGAAGCAGATAGTTCTGGAGTTAGCGTTGCATGTTTGATAGTGAGTTGAAGTCGCAAAATTGTGTGAATGTGATAGTCTATAAATAGCTAGCAATAATTGAAACAAGCGTGAGCTGTCATAGCCGTGGTAGACCTGGTTGAAGGAAAATGTCGATTATGTAAAAAAAAATTATCCAAAAATTATTTCAGATATGTTGAAAATTTGCACAGCAAACATTTATATAATGACAATACTTTTGAAAAAAGCTGGAAAGATGATGGGGGATTGTACGTCAGCTGCCTATACAAACCTGTGAACAAAATAACTGATGGTAAATCTTCACGACAAAAGTGTATGCAGATGTATTCTCGTGATCTACATAACACCAAAAGTGAACCTGTGAACAATCAGACGTTATATAAACTACTCAACACTAATTTCGTCGCACCCCTAAATTTTGCTCCAGTTAAAATCTGAATAACCATTTTTTGCTTTGAACAATTTTAATTCTGTTCACACTGTTCGCTAGCCCAATCTTTCAGCTATAATCTCGTACATCTCCAAAACTTGAGGTTTTTTACATAAAACAGGGTGTTTTCTGAAACTGAGCAAAATTTCGGAAATTTTAAAAGGATGCCAAATGAAGAAAAACTTTTTTTTTCAAATTTGACAGCAGAGGCATGAAGATGATCTCATACCTTGAGAAATTTTCCGAATTATCTTCTTATCTCCCAAGTAATAATTTAAGTTTTATGATAGCCCTCAGAAGGTACTGTAGACCATAACAATCACAGCTACGATAGAATAGTTCTGCTGTAACATCCATAAAACCTCCATAAAGCTACTATTATAAATCCACGTGGATTCACTCCTAAGAAGGTTCTCAGGGCCACTTTTAAATGCAAACATAAAACTTTCTTACCTACCTTATGCGCAGGATTCTTAGTAACCTCCTGTTTGTTAATAAAAAAAGTCTATTTGGCATCCGTTTGCAATAAAGTTGGGTTAGAATATTTTCTATGAATAACCACAGCCAAAACGGATTCAAATAATCCAATGTTGCAGTTGTATGTTACGACTAACAGGGCGACTATTGTACGAGTACATGTCGAAAATATAACGATGGCGACCTGTCAGAGATCTATGGATTATATGTGTCCATTTAACAACGTGAATCATCGAATATCCCCTGCGAATAATTTTTTTTTTTTACTAAATGACATTTTATAGATGGTAAATCTACAACGTGCTCCAATAACAATGCAAAATTGATAGATGAACAAAACATATATATATATATATATATATATATAAGTGAAAATAGAGTAAATTTCGTTTTAATTCCGAGAGTTCTAACCTTTGACAGCTGTTTCGTGCTAACGCACTCATCAGAAACGATTTATGGAGCTCTCGAAATCAAAACGAATCCACTCAAGAATTAGTACCGTGAAGGCAAGACAGATATAACAGAAAGTTACTTATGACATCTACAGTCACTAGTTGAAACTTAATTTGACACGAACCAAGGAATCCAAAGTAGAGGTTTGTCTACAATTTGACAGGCAGTCAACACTTCGTTGTTCTGACCAACCCAAGGTTCAATCAAGTTTCTAGTACGTTATGAGATAATATCGAAATCAAAACGAATCCACTCAAGAATTAGTACCGTGAAGGCAAGACAGATATAACAGAAAGTTACTTATGACATCTACAGTCACTAGTTGAAACTTAATTTGACACGAACCAAGGAATCCAAAGTAGAGGTTTGTCTACAATTTGACAGGCAGTCAACACTTCGTTGTTCTGACCAACCCAAGGTTCAATCAAGTTTCTAGTACGTCATAGACAAACCTCTACTTTGGATTCCTTGGTTCGTGTAAAATTAAGTTTCAACTAGTGACTGTAGATGTCATAAGTAACTTTCTATATATATATATATATATATATATATATATATAAATATATATATATATATAAATATATATATATATATATATATATATATATATATATATATATATATATATATGTTCGGAAAGGTTTCCGCGGTCAGAAATATGTACATTACTAAGTTCATGGGTTGAACCACGTTGAGAGTTTATTTGATATATATATTTGATATATTTGAGATCAAGGAGTAGGCAGGTTGAGACCTTGATATCTCTCAAGACCACGACTCGAGGAGTGGGCAGATAGAGGCCTCGCAGTCACACTCTTGAAAATGGCTCCAAAGCAGGAGCCGAAACGTCGAGTTATAAACTCTCAACGCGGTTCAACCCATGAACTTAGTAATGTACATATATATATATATATATATATATATATATATATATATATATATATATATATATATATATATATATATATAAAACAGGAAGTAATTTATGACATCTACATATATAAATAAGGATGGATTTAGCGAGGGGCAATATATGAAAATATAAGTAAAGTATTGGGTATAACCCTCAAAAAGTTGTGCAACCGTAGACACGTGTTTCGAGCTTAAGCTCTCTTCAGTACGGTAAAATCAGGTGCGAAGATGTACAACATTTGGATGTAAAAATAGAAACAAAGGAAGTCAACAACAGGAAGCCAACCACACATTTGTGGCATCGGTTAGAAGACCTTGTACTCACAAGGCAACAACTAATGTCGCCACGGAGGTAGCTATAGCATATAGGTTACTGTCCATAAACACGGAAAGTAGAATGATTTGCAGATTTCAGATTTTCAAACTATGTAATTTAACAGAACAGTCTGTCCAATTAAAAAAAAAATCTTTTTTACTACATTATGACACAGACTCATAGTATACCCCCTTTTACTCCTTTGTCTCTCCAGCTACATTTCTGAAATTTGAAACGGTGAATATGCTCACTGGACTATATTTTTTGACATATTTGAAAAGAAAATGGAACTCATGGTTATTCTGGAAATGACATCAGCTATCGATTTTGAATTTTCAATTATTTCGTTTTTGAAATCTTCATAATTATCTGAATACAATAATTCCTCATGGTTGATATTTCATTCGTTACAGAACCAATTTATTTTTCCATCTAGAGAGCCATGACCTCCCTAAAATCATTTCAAATAATCAAATTAATGCTACACTATCGCAATTTCGATCAAAATAGTCGAAATACGTGCCAAAAAAGTAAACTACTATGTTTTTTACTCGAAACTCCATTTTCTCAAGTGGTTCCATGATAGTACTCTGACGTTATTTGGAAGTACCATCAGTGGGGTATACAAACATATTAATTCTTTTTGTGTATAACCAATACAAACTTTATATTTCTCATTATTAAAGTTCATGTTTACTTCTCGTGCTCTCTGCAAGACATTTTTTACATTGACTGTGACATATATTTCAACTTGACATATTTGACATTGACATATTTGACATTGACATATTTGACATTGACATATTTGACATTGACATATTTGACATTGACATATTTGACATTGACATATTTGACATTGACATATTTGACTTTGACATATTTGACTTTGACATAGCTGACTTTGACATATTTGACTTTGACATAGTTGACTTTGACATATACGACTTCGCACATAAAGTAAAATAAATTGATAGAAAGTTCTCTCACTACGAAATACTTTGAATGGCTTGTTTAACCATAAATCTAGATTATTTCGGGTCTTTGGGTAGGTTTTGTGAACGATGTTTTTCAACTGACCCTAAATGAAAAAATCTAAGGGGTTAAGTCAGGTGATCTTACCGGCTCCCTAATAGGATCATCGAAGGTACGAAGGTAATCCTTGGCTCTCTAGATCGAAAAATTAAATAGGTGTTCTTACAAATGAAATATCAACGATCAGGTATTATTATATTCAGAATATCAAAAAGAATCCAAAGTGTGCTTATATAAAGGGCATTTGAAAATCGAAAGTTGATGCCATTTCCGGAAAAATTGGAATATATTTTTTTCCAAATATGCCAAAGAGAGCCGTCGAGTGAGAATATGTTCCACAATTCAGAAATATAGCTAGAGATACAAAGGAGAAAATAGAGGTGTACCATTAGTCTTTTTCACACTCAAGAGTTGTACTACTATTTCATGTAGACTTTAGAATAAAAAGATCAAGAACATTCGTAGTTTTTGTCTTTGTTCTTCCATATCTTTAAACAGAACTCATAGGACTGTTATTCACTGAACTGTTCTCTGACTGTATCACTATTGAGATTATCCCAAAATTTCTATATTAGCATTTGAAAACTAAAGAAAACAATGACGACGATTCTTCCAACAAAATCGCAATTCCGGAACCCCTGTCTTTAATCAATTCTAGTTTTTGTTTTCACTCCATGCATTCCTCACAAACTACGAACAATATAGCCCAAAAACGAGTTTCCTGTTGTTATTCGTTCCAATATTGTTCGTTCCGCTGTAACATTTTCCTCTTCCATTCATCACCATCCATTGTTCTACGCGGTTAACAATATAAATGGAAGTGTCTTCAACCGAGAGAATCTGGATTAATGAACCGTCTGCGCTCTCGTTGACATGAAAATGACAGGACAATCATAGGGATCGGGGAAGTGGACTCTGATAATTATTCATGAAACATGTGTATGGAGGTGTTGTGCAGTCGGTGATGGCATTCCCAGTTAGATTTCCGAGGGTGATGTATAGTGTCAGTCCCGGGCTTGATTGCAACCAGGTTATGCATATAAAATTCTCTATAACATTCTGTATCCATAAATTTTGATTTCTAGACATGTCGGTCTATAATAATCGAGGTTTACTTCACTCAGTAGGTTTTTAATGAATCTGAATCGAATACGATCAACTCTAGGTATTTTTGGTCCGCAACCCCTGTCTCTTTTACATGACGTACAGTGAAAACTAGGTCTGGAAACTAAAGAAATCAACTTCATTCTTAATTCAACGGATCAGTATCGCAATTCAACGTGGTTATGCCTCTTCTTCCTTCTGCACCATTCCTTTCTCGTAATCTTCAGATGAGATTTTATACCTTTCCGAATCTCAAAATAAACGCCACTTTCAGGCAGGAATGAATGAAGTTGAAGTTACGAATGTAAATGATTTCGACTTTATGGAAGTGAAAATCTCGGATTCTCACATATGGCTAAACCAATTCCGTTTTCATTTTAGAAATTCCTCAGAAGAAGCTTGCATCATAAACAGCTCAATCTCCATCTGGCCTGCAGCAAATAGTACTGTCCAATCATCTCGTCTCATTGGGTTGACCAATATTGGTTTTACTTGTTTTATGAAGAGTGTTATTCAGTGTCTGTCCAAAACAAGATGGTTGTTAGATTATATGTTAACGGATACATATTTGAGGGATATAAATACCAGTAACTCTAGTATGAGAGGAGCTCTGATAAATGCCTTTGCGAAGGTGATCATGGATTTATGGTCAGAAAAGTCAACACATATTGACAGATATTGAAGAAAATTTAATAAGTGACAATGATAAATCTCAAGAATCTTGGTCGAAATTCTTGATGATGGGCAAGTCCAATATTGTGGATTGTCGGCCAACTCAAATCTACATCAAAATGTACTTATTGTGGTCATAGATCAGTTTCGTTTGATACATTTTGGGTTCTTTCTATTTCAATTCCGCCAAGTTCATCAGGCCAACTTGATCTCCAACATTGTTTGGATGCATTCACCAAAGAAGAAATTTTGGACGGAGACAAAAAAGCTACTTGTTCGAAGTGCAGTGATAGAAGGAAGTGCATCAAATCAATTTAAAAAAATTTTAGTGATCCATTTAAATCCATTTTCTCCGACAGAGGATTTTGGAAGAAAATTAGTAGTAGTAGTAGTAGTAGTTCTTTGGGGAGGCCTCAACCGCAGCCAGGCAAGTAGGCACTCATGCCATCCACGGTTCTCCACTTATCTACATTCATCCTCCTAGTCTTCCTTTTAGAACCTTTGTGACCTCCTAATGAAGGTCAGTATGTCCGACCACTCCAAGTCAATTAGTTCCTCTTGTTGAAGTTTCTCAACTCCGAAGGTTCCAAATCTTAGCCTCCCGTATGCCTCACACTCGCCGAGGAAGTGAGATGAAATTTCTTCGTCTTCTTCGCATTTTCGACAAGAGGGGCTGTCTTCTATAACTATAAGTGATAAGTGTCTGCCTAACTTGTTATGTGCTGTTAGTATTCCTATAAGGAGGCGTAGTGCTTGGCGGTGTCTTCCTAAGAGCCATTTCGTCCTTGACTCATTGGAGCCGGCCACGAAGTCTTTCGACTGTCTGCAGCCGGTGTTATCCCTCCAAAGTTCATTCAGCTCTTCTTCCGCCCACTCGTTGAGGGCTGAAGAGGTTTGGCTTCTTGCTCCGGCCCACAGAACGGCGTTGCGGATCCGCGCGCTCCTCTGTGACCCGGAACCCATACAAGCTGAACTTCCTTCGTTTCATCTCCGCATTTCTGTACAAGCACTGATCTTGGTTAAGGATGGCAGATGGCTCTGAGCGCTCCCTGACTATCCGAACAGATATGAATTATCGGACCCCTCTCTGACCTCTTGCCTCGTAGCTACGGATAGGATGGCGAAAACTTCAGCTTGAAAAATTGTTGTGTATCTGCACAAAGCGTAGCTCTCTTGTACCTCTCTTTCCTCTAGGTACATTCCGGCACCCGAAGCCTTTTTGTCAGTCAGACCCGAACCGTCCGGATAACATATTAGGCTTCCTGTGCTAAACTCCACCGTGTTTCCATCTCATTGTTCTCTGCTCGGAATAATAAGAGTAAACTCCCTATTCCATCGCAGTCTGTCTTGTGCGCTTTTCACTCTGAGGGCAGAGATCGGGATCCGCCCACTTCGCGATTTGCGCATGACCTATCATCGCTCCTTTGTTTACACAGACTCCCGAGTCCCGCATCCTCCAATGGGCTGCCAGTTCCTCCCTCTTGATCCAGACTGGAAGCGGTGGGAGCCGCAGCAGTACCTCCAACATTACGGTTGGAGTCGTTCTCATTGCGCCCATTATTACCAAACAGGCCAACCTTTGAACCTTGCTGAGCTTTCGGCCTATTGTGCTTCCCTGGATGCCTGGCCACCAAAAGGCTGACCCATGATTGATCTTTGGTCTTACGACTACCGTGTACAGCCAGCGCATGATCTCTGGATTAGTGCCCCAATTGCTTCCTACAATTCTCCGCAGTTGCCATAGGATTGCTACCGACTTTTGAACAACCCTATCTACGTGCGACCTCCATGAAAGTTTTGAATCCAGGACCACCCCCAGGTATTTGACCTGCTGGACTAGCTCCAGCTCTTGCCCAAACATGATAGGAGGCCTGAATCCATCTTTTTTCCTCCGTTTGGTGAAAAGAAGAAAATTAAATATTGTTATTGATTTTTCTTCACTATGTAGCTGACAATGTCTCCTCTTGTTGTTACTTCTTCTACGCGTTGTCCAATCACAGCAGATTTACTTACAATGGACACTACAGGGCTTTCTGTAGACACCCTTTCAATGGCTTTTGACATGAGTTCAATGACTCTAGTGTGTCAATAGTGTATTCAATCTATCTTGTTGATCATGTCATCTTTTATGAGCAGGAGGGTTTTTCTCCCTGATCATTATTATTGTTGAATATTTTATTTCAACTGGGTAGGCATTTCAATTATACACCTGCTTCACTGCGAACTCAATACCACGAGCCATCTCTGCAATAATTCAAGATGGAACATCGACGCGTATGAAACCCATTAGGAATTATGGATGCATCACGGACATATGGATACCAATAAATATTTAACAGGTACAAATACATCAGTCCAATCCATCTATTTCACGAATTTCATTTATTTCCACTCTAACTCCACCGAGCTCTATCAAATGGATACATATCGAATGGAATTAATTTTCAGTCCATGACAATTTGAATTCAGTGAGGAATAATGAACAAAAATGGTATTTGGAGTTTATTAAAAGGATAGTGACCTACATACTGTAGCGCCTGTTTTGTTGACTGATTTTCCCCGAAAAAAACAATTTGATTACTTGTTCATTGGGGTCACATGAGTGGAAACCATATATATAGAGAGAGAAATATTATTTATTCAACCGAGAGCTAACAATATACAGGGTGGCCCAGGGTTGAACCACCAAACGTTCAGGATCGCTTTTTCAGCCAAAAATAAGACTTTTGATTCTTATAATTATGTGACCTAATTTGCTTCGTTTTCGAGATACAGGGTGTCAAAGTTCCTCAGCCTGTACGATCTCCTGACCTAACCCCTACGGATTTTTGCATAGGGTACAATGAAAACCGAAGTAAATGCTGAGCCTAACGACGAAGGTGTTTTCCTAGAAAGGATTGTTCAAGCAGCTCGAGAGATCATACCGGTAAGGTGCCGTGCAGCTGCAGAATCCATCGTACGTAGGTGCAAACTTTCCATTGGAAAAAATAGTTGTGATTTTTGTGAATTTTTGTTTTTCTGTTTACTAATAAAATACAATGAATACATTAAAATTTGTCCTGATATTAATTTTTGTTCTTGTTACAAGGAATCGATTTCTAAATTGTTTCTCAAAAATGAAGGAAGATACTGGAATAAACAAAAGAAACCCTTTATTACCGCATACAAGCATGACATGTTTTATAGAAATCAGCTAGAAGATTTTTAAATAATTGATATAAAACAATTTTTGGTAAAAACGTTGAACACTCTGTATTTTGAAAACGAAGCAAGTTACGACACAAAAAAAGTTTCCTTTTTGGCTTACTTATTTTTATTTAAAAGTTCGAGCGAAATTTTTGCATTTGCAGACGACACTGTATTGATATATTCAAGTAACTCATGGGATGATTCGAAATCAAAAATTAAGGATGATTTCGTTCATATAAAGAACTGGTTTGTTCACAAGCTACTCACCCTGAGTCTTGATAAAACCTCATATCTCCCATCAAGCATCAATAAAGCAACAACACGAACATTCCAAAGCCTAAAAATCATAACACCAAACGAAGCATTTTCAATCTTAGTTGAACACGAACTGAAAATATTATCCCACTCGCCAGTAGTAAGCCATAACCGGTACGGAATTTCTTCCTGTAAATGTTCGTCAAAGGCACATATCAAATCTCAAAAAGAAAGGACTTACCCTTCAGATAGTCTTTAAGAAGAATCAGGTTTCCTAGGTGTGAGACAACTGTTTGTACGACACCTTATTTGTCATTACCATCAAAATAAAACAAAAACACCGAGGTGTTCCTCACAAGTGCGAAACAAAACAAAAAGGTAACTATGTAGTCCCGTTAATAATAATATTAATAATAATAATAAACGCTTTTATTGGTAGAAGCAGAGGAAAACAAACATTGACAATGAAGTCTATAGAACTACCAAAAGGCAGAGTAAGCTTTTGCCTGAGCCACTGGGGTCAGGCAAGTGCTTTCTACCACTCAACCTTTAAAAAAAAATACAACATAAAGAAAATACAGTAATACACGAAGTATATTTTTTAAATGTTATTTGAAACTCAGTATGTTCATTCCCTTCAGGGAATCCGGAATCCAATTGTAAAGCTTAGTGATTGTGTATGAGAAAGAGGACCGATATTGAGCTGAGGTGTGAATGGGTGGCGTGAGCCGAGATTAAAAACATACATTGACATTGTGGACATCGGTCCGAAATGTGACCTTTCGGTATAGACAGGGTGGTTTTTGGGTCGTGACTATCATATGCAATAAGGTACAGACATGCAGAATCCTTCTCTTCTCAATATTTAGCCATACCAACTCATTTAGGGGTTGAGATAAATGGGCACGTCTGCCTAATCCACAGATCAGACGAACACAGGAGTTCTGAACTAGCTGGATTCGTTCAGAGTCTCTTTTCGTAATAGCAGGTCCATAGACCACAATTCAAGTGCGAAAGAACCAGGGATTCGTATAAGGAAATTTTAGCACGTTTATCGAGAAATTTTCTGTTGGCGTGGATCAATTTTAAATTCCAAAATGCTCGTCTTATCACCAAGTTGACATGATTGGTAAAATTTAAAGAGGAATCCAAGATAATTCCTAAGTTTTTAGCACTGTCAGAGGTAGAAATTGACATATCCTTGATTTTGATCTTTAACTCATCGTGACAACGAGACCGGGTCACTTTCCTACCGAACAAGATCACCACCGATTTTCCAGGATTTATTGAGAGACAAAACTTTAATTGATATTGAAATTGATATGATTGAAAATAGCACTAGTGCAGAAGTCTTATGAATTTGTTGCCCCAAAATTATATTACTCCATACCGAAGGAACTGAAAGAGATCACCAACATCCATGTTCATTCACAAAAAAATTTAACTTGTTATCAACGTGCAAACTTCTAAGTTTCTTGAAAATTAATCAGTCCCCCCTCTACTCCCAGTTCAATTGATCATCTTGCTCACTATAATATTAATAATAGTATTATACCTATCTTTACAGTAGAACTAATTTTTTATTGCCCATTGTATTTATTATAAGTGTTTTTATTTTTACAATTGTCAGTGTGTGAGTATAGTATTATTGTACTTTTGTGTTACTATATGCCATATTATTGTATTACTATTAGTGTTTTTATTTCTACAAACAACTATTTGTCAATGTATTTCTTCTTTGTACTCAAAATAAGTGTTCAATCTTTTATCAGGCCCCTTTATTCACATGATATTTTCATCTTCACATTGGATCATTGTATTGTATTATATTGCATTGTATTATTCTATTCTATGGGCAGTGGTTGCCTTTGGAGCGAAGGGTCGAGGGTTCAAATTCCCGCATGGCATCACACGTTAAAAGGTAATGGCTGCGTCTTTCCTAACTCACACAAGTCTCTCGAAGACTTCCAAGGGTTGCGCGTAGGGGTGCAATCGCTTGACAGAGATAACAACAATTGTATATGCATGTTTGTGAATAAACAACAATAACTTAATATGTCTATACCATACGAGTGTCGTAGATGATAGTATAACGTTCTTAGCGCCGAATTATGTCTTTAGCTAAGCTGGACAAGCTTACGGTAGATGTATCATTGTCTCCGGTACCTCACGACTTGCTTTACTTCTGGTGACCTGGACCTATGTACCCATTACGAGAGTACAGTTGACCAGGATGTTGAGGACACCATCCTGGTAGGCTATTATGAACCCATCTCTATCTGACTCTAGCCCACTTGACCTGAGGAAGACAAAAGTCAAATTTCAAAGAGGACCCCATATATTGGCTTATCCTTATGTAGGTGCATCAGGAGTACCTTGTTCACCGCAACTTTGAAATAGGATTTTTGCTGAACGGGTTCCAACTTGGTTGAAGAGTTTGGGTTCCTACGTTCAATATCAAACAAAATACCAAGTTTATGAGATGCACAGGCTGTTGCTATCAAAAAAATGTCCCAATCCCTGCTTTTTCTTAGTCCATACAGAGAAGAGAATCTAAACTCCCGATGATTTTACAGGCTCCAGCCAGTACCATTACCAGTATATTCATCAAATACCTTTTCAAGATACACTGCAGAAAGTTTGTTGGAAAAAGTTGATTAGGTACCCATGAGTATTTACTAACTTGGAACTTCCTCTTCGTGGAGAAAACCTATATATAGGTTAGTAATCAATTCAATAATTGATACTAAAAAATAGAACATGTTTGGTTATGATATGAATTGTAATTAACAAGGACGAATAAGATCTTTTTTTATATTTCTCTCGCTCAATACTCATTTCATCTGAAATTAATATTTTTTTGTGCTCTCATCTTTTATGTACTAACATCAAAGCGAGGGTAACACTGTCGCGTACTGGTAACAAATCCGGTATTTCATTTGCTTCGATTCAGTATTTTATTTATTTCGATTCTATATTTCATTTGTTTCGATTTGATCTGGATTCCTGCAGCATCAACTAACAATTATCCATTAACAATTAACAAGTATAAGATGAAATTTTTATTTCACAATGAAAATGAAAATACATTTTTTTAAATATTTGTGGCATTTTGTAATATGATTGTGTGGTTTTCGTTCATGTACTCTTCAAATAAAAATTGGTGATGACGCTATTTTGGCTGATCATGTACGCCAATTTTCCAAGTTATATGATGAAGGACATTGAAAATAAAAACCTGTAAATGGATATTGTAATGTTATAAGTAATCTCCATAGGTGACAAGGGACTCTTTGAAGAAAACTTCTGAAGTTTTGTACCCACTTCTGGCAATAAAATTTCAAAAAGTATTGAGACATCCTTGTATATGAAAATAACAATGGTCTGTTATAAGATTGTCAACGGTAAGCCCCACATTGAAAATGACTAATTTGCAACAAAGTACCCACCACAGTCATAGAAATTGGCAAAGGTACAACTACCGTCAGTTCATCCATCTTTGACTGACAATTCCATAAATATTTTCGCAGCGTTTGGAAGGCATCAATTCATATCCGTTGTTTATAGAGACCTTTATCCATCATATCAAATGAGTCATGATTTACTCTAATAATAATGCACTAGATTCAACGTGCCAGGAGAAAAATCGGTGTGAAAATGTTTTCCAAGTGAACATCAACGAAATAATTAAATTTGAAAACGTTTTGGCCCATTCACAACTAAAATCAGTCGACACATTATCGAAATTTATTTCAAATTAGAAGCATCTTTCATGTCGTTCTAGACATTCAAATAGATTGGGGTAATTTCAGTTATTTCGGATTGAATAATGATGAATACGAATTCAGGAAAATGTCAAAATATTAAAATAATCACATCGACAATAAAACAGAACTGGAATACGTTTCATTCGATTCGTAAAATAATTTGTGCTGGAGCTATATCGAATATTTCCATAGTATGTTAAAAATCCCATTTTCGATCAATTACAGCGAAAAATTCCCGGCGGCACATTTTCAGGCTGAAAATTACCCGGTAGGTATCGAAAATTACCCGCTCGGTCCGTGTATCTATAGTAACGATTGTTAAAATGTACATTTGTCATCTTGACAGGCATAAATACTGAATTTTAACTCCGGAAATATTCTACCGAATTACACTCGTGCATCAAAATAAACCTGATAATTTTCCATTCAAGCATGTTGTCAGTAAAAAAACTGCATTCGGTTATTTTTATATTTTGCTAAAGGAGCCCTACTCCTTCGGGGTTGGGCTCTTTCGACAAAATATGAAAATAAACTCATGCAGTTTTTAGACAACATGCTTTCATGGAAAATTATCGGTAATTTTGAAGCACTTGTGTAATTACTACCGATAATTTTTTTCCTATGATTTTAAAAAAATCGGAACATCTTGTTGCGTTACACTATATGTTTGAAATTGAAAAATCCCGAAAAGCAGTTGAAATGAAACTACAAAATCATTCGAAAAAGTTAAAAATAGAAAATGAAGTTCGAGAAACCGAAATTGCAGAAGTTCAGAAGTTACATTCACTAGTATCAGAACCGCAAAATGATCTTTCTGATGACGATTCTCGTTTATTTGAAAAAACCAGATAATGGGTGAATGATTGCCATTCACATTTTAGTAATGAAAACAAATCTGAAAAAAGTGTCCGAAATAAAAAGCAATACTATCAGTGATGCTACAGAGTTAGTAACAACTACTTCTAAACAAGACAGATTTGTAGCTAGGCAAGCTGTAGACAAAGATTTCAACTTTTTTGATGGCAACTCTGAAGACGGTACAACCTTCATTTCTCAATTCAGGCGGATTTAAACATTTTGTGAATACTATTAGTGAAGAAATTATGATAAAACTGCAAAAATGTTTGAAAGGTGAAACTATTATATTATAATATGGTTATAACTCCCATATGATTGGTTTTGGCCGCTTCATATCATTTATAAATAATAATTTATTGCACGAATATCCCCAATTTTAATTTGTTCCCCTTTTCTTCATCTTCTTCTATTGATGTTGAGTGCTTGAGAGAACGTTTGAGGTTAAGTGAAAGAGCAGTCAGTAGCACTCGTGCTCTTTATTCTCTGGTGTTTTGGTATCGACTGGTATGGTCATTAGCCGTGTGTTCTGGGTAGACCTTGTTACTAACTCCATACGCCACCTTAGGAGCAGCACTGTTGATTATTAACGCAACAGTGAGGATTATTCCCAGCCGGCACGAGCCTCAATCATTCAGACTTTCACATGTGAAAATGATAAAAACTCACACCGGCTGAGAACCGAACCTGGGAACTCTCGGTTACTAGGCGGGCGCTTAACCACTACGCTGGTCCCCGCCCGCAAAATAACTATATTTGTTTTTCTGTTCACACATGTTTGTATATAAGAATACAATAAATGTATTTGACATAGTGAAATATAGTCGCGAAGAGTACTTTGTCCACGACACTGAAGATGAATGCCATATTTGAAGTCGAAACGTTGGTACAATTGTTAATAGGTGACTATGTCAAAACACTGAAAATAACCAAACAAAATAAAAAACTATTTAATTTAACTTTATCCGGAGTGGAAAGGACAAACTCTCCACCCGGGTGATAGTAAGTTCTAAAACTGTTGCAAAAATGATATTAATGATGAAATAGTATAAATATTCTTCAACGAGCGTATAATATAGCTATTAATTATCCGAGAAAATAATAGCTATTATACGCGAGTAGAAGACTATACTTTCTCTACTAATATAGTCAGAGTTTTAATGAAATCTAAATATTATTTATGAAAATAAGAGTACCGGGTGTCAACGAATCTATTAAACAAGTCATAACTTCTAGACCATTAGGTGTATCAAAATGAGATTTGGTATAGGTAAATGGTATGTAAGAGGAGAGTTTTCACATATTTTTCACTTTCCGGTTACTTCCGGTTTCACCGGAAATGGCTCCGGTTCTAAATTTTCAAATGGAACACCCTGTATATTGTAACATTTTTGGATTTCTGAGACAATTCTAGATCAGAATGTGACATTTTCGAAAGTTTTTATGTCTACTTAATTTTTTTGGTGTCACTTTTGAAATTACATCTAGGTGGCCATGATCGGAAGTAAACTAATCTAAGGACCTCAGGTGATATCAGAATATTACAATCGTGAAGTTTTAGTGACTAGTATGATGGATATGAATAAGACAAGTTGGCAAAATTACATTTTCGAGCCTAACTATTATTTTACAAATGGCGACCATTTTTTGACAAGCACTTTCCGAAAAAAGGATATTTTGACGAATCTAACGATACTAATTTATTTAATTTATTGTTTCTTGAAACGCACCGTACTCAGCCAAGTGTTTGCCCAAAATTCCGAATAATGTTCTATCCGGCTGTTGTCTTTCCGGATATAATTCAAAATAAATTTGTGCTGTTTTCGTACTATTCCTATCAAATTTATAATAAAGTTCAACATATCTCGTTTTTCTTCATTTGAGAATGAGGACATTTCGACTGAAGTACTTGTGCAAACTTATGATGTTCAATGAGTTCTGACAACTACCTAGTGTTTATTAAACAAAATTTTTCGATGAAGTCATGACCTTCTCAGATGAAGTTGTTTTTTTTAATATCTGTGGTTTCAGAAGTGCAAATCATAACAAATTATACATCAATGAAATCAGAATGAGAATCACTATTTTTCAGTATAAAAAAACAATATGGCGCCCATAACAGAAAAAAAAGTTGAAGATGAATGCCAGAAGACGAAACGTCGTATAGTAAATCTGAACATGAAAACGTGTAGCTGAAAGAAAGTATCAATAAAAATGTACTTTTGGTTTTGAGCTATAGAAAAAAATAAAAACGAAAATTCCGATTTTCAATTTTTTCTCGATATTTCCGAAAATACTAGGAATTTTCCAAGTTTCAAAACAGTATTTTGTTAAGCACCAGAATAAGCAACTTTGCCCCAATTTAAGCTTCGACGTATCTCCTGTAGTTTAGGAGATCCCAATGGTGGGGGTCGAATTTGAATTGCCCTGTATATCAAAGTATAACTAATTTTTCAAATTGACATCATTCGACTCTGTATACGATGAAACACATCATTCAACATTTTTCACGAGAATTTTGTCATTTTAGGTGGGTTTATTACTACAAGGTGTCCCACAAACTAAAATTCGTTATTTTTCCATATTCGTAAATCACCTTGTATAAATTGTATCAACTATGCCGATATATGAAAGAAATTTATAATATTATGTGATACTTCTACTTTTCTTCGCATTTTTTCTTTATAAAACAACAGAATTATGAATGTCCCAAAATAGCATCACTATCAAGTGAAATCGCCCTGCACTACGAAAAGATTTGGAGACGAATTTCTCAGGAATTTGTCATACAAGGATGTGATGATAATACCACGAAAGATAAATCAAAACTAAATCATAACTTGGGAGATACGGAGTGATGAAAAGTGAAAATTCTTCATAATCAACACCCTGTATCTCGAAAATTAGTCATATGATTGTGTTGCTCCCATGGAAACATTTCATCAGGATGATCAATTCTACAATATATCAAAAATTCAAGAAAGACGGAGAGCCATTTTTCCATTATTGACGAAATATATTCCTGTGCCATCGTCATGAATTAATTAATGTACCTTATAGTATAATTTTATTAATTATAATAATAATGATAAAATGTATTCAAGAAAAGGTAAATTACTCCCTAACGGCCTGCCAATGGTTCTTCGAGTATTTTAGTTTTATTATTTCATCACGAATAATAATAATTATAATTATAATAATGATAATTTTCAATATGAAGAACCTACGACGACTCTTTGATTCGTGCATTATTATGATAAGGATATACGGACAATACTATCCTCCAAAAGGCATACTGAGTAAAATAGTATCCCAAAATCTGTCACTATCCCCCAGTCTAATGGGTTAAACCAATATTCTTCTAACATTATTGATACTATTTTGTTTTTTTATACATGTTGATTAGTTGATGTCTATCAAATATGTTTTTCTTTTGTGAGTGGCATAAAATCCTCTGTTACTTTTTTCATTGATATTTCATAATTGCCACGTCTGAAACACACGAAGAATACAACAAGCTCAGTGGAATTCACCGCGTAACTTTACACTGCACTCTCCGAAGTTAGTTTGAATGGAAAACACGAAACAAACGCCGTTTAATTATTCAATGATGCCAGGATCCCGCTTTAATTGACAGCATTGTTGATTACGGTTTAGGAATTAATGAGTAATTATCGTTCGGGCAGCAGCGCCAGTATCAGGTTATGACAGTAGCGTATTTATCATTGGTAGACGGACGATCAACTTGGTAATGGAATTATTTTGTTATGATTCAAATCCGAGTGCACAGGGAATTTCCGCAGAAAATTAACAGGTGAAAACTTGACCAAATGGTGTTACTAGCATATACAATTAGATTCTAAAATTCATCACTCATTGGGTCCATTATTCCACAATAAAGTATACCCAAGATGAGAACTGGTAAACTGACTCAGTGAAGTGATAAAGCCAAGTACCTGAACTTCTAACCATCATTGTCAAATTATCAACGCATCATACTCTGAAAAACTTAGAAAACTAGAAACCGTTTTGACAGGAAAATGAGTTCCGAAAATAAAGAGATGTTCAATAATTTTTTATGTGAAGAAAGGTCCCCGCACTTCTTATAGGTAAAATGGTTCTCGGTGAAATTGTCTGAATTTTTAGTATATTGTAGTATTTGATGTATTGATTGAACGTGCAGAATCGCAAAGTTCGTTGATGATATTTAAATACAGGGCGTTCAAATTAAAAATCAGTAATTTTTATTTAATTATTTTCTTGGGATTTGAAAGTGCCTACTGCATATTTTTTCGTTCTCATCATCAGAGTACCTTCATATTACTAAATATCATTCAGATGATGCAGATTATATCATTATTTACAGAGTGAAAAATAAAAACATTTTAGTACTTAATGTCTGAAATTTCGATGTAATAATGAAATATTGATAAATTTTTGGCGTGCAATATACTGTTCTTATTCCATCATTCATCATAATTCTTCCATTTCTTACGGGGAGATTTGAAAAAATGGTGAAATATATGGCCGGTTCTTTTGTACATATCCTGTATATTAAAGTGAATTACCATCCTGCTAAGACGGCTGATACCGTATAAACATGATTTCGTTGGGATATATAGGGTGATCATGAAAATTTTCGATGATAAAAATTACAAAATAACAACGTTTCAGAAATCACCCTGTAATTCACGAATAACTCGGTGAAATTATTATTATTTAGTATATTCTCTCCTCAACACTGTCCCAGGAATTCAGTTTCCAACCATGACTGGTTTCATAGTTATTAATTGAGAAACTTAATATACCATTCATTTGCATGACGAGCTGAAGGAACTTGTTCACGCGTACATTCTACTAGTGGCCAAGATTTTTAACAAATAGTGAAACGTGAGGAAGTGGAGATCAAAATGAATGTAACATTATATGAAGGGTGATGACCAATGACGGTACATCCAATTCCATCTGCCATTCAGGAACTGACTGAATATACGACACATCAGTTACAACTTACAACTCAGGCATTAGCCAGATAAAATTCCTACTGCTTGGATGGCTTGACCAGCCCAATCGTGTATGAGGCCCCGGTACGGGAAATCACTTATCACTGAAGGTGACAAGGAACAGCCTTAATCGAATCCACCTCCCCCGTAGCAGCGCTACGGTCCTCATACAGCAAGAAAACCCTTTCGCCTATCGGGTTTATTTTGATTCTGTCGTAGACGGAGAGTGAATGAAAAAGAAAAATCAATGAGTTCTATCAGTGATAATTATTATTACATTAACGTATTGAACTACCTATATTGATGAAATATAATAGATGTCTTTATGTTTCTATTGATAGCCAGCAAATATAAAAATAGAAACTTCTATCCGAGTGGAACACGCATTGGAAAAAACCGTCGCTGCCCAGATTCAAATTCTCCTATTAGAAATAAACGCATTCTATCAATCATTTTCACTTTTCCCAGATAGTTTGTTTCTCAAGTTTCACTATTTGTGAAAAATCTTGGCCAGTTGTAGAATGTACGCGTGAACAAGTTCCTTCAACTCGTCATGCAAATGGTAATAAGTTTTTCAATGAATAACTATGAAACTAGTCATGGTAGGAAACTGAATTTTTGGGACAGTGTTGAGGAGAGAATGATAAATATATTAAATAATAATAAAGGAATTTCACCGAGTTAATTGTGAATTACAGGGTGATTTCTGAAACGTTGATATTTTGTCATTTTTATCATCGAAAAATTTTATGTTCACCCTATATATCCCAACGAAATATTTTTTATACGGTATCAGCTATCTTCGGAGGATGATAATTCACTTGAATATACAGGATATGTACGAAATAACCGGCCATATATTTCACAAATTTTTCAAGTCACCCTGTAGGAAATGTATGAATTGTCATTAATGATGGATTAAAAATAGTTTATTGCATGCCAAAATAATTTTATCAATATTGTATTATTGCTTCGAATTTTCAGACATTACTAAAATGTTTTTATTATTCACTCTGTACATAATGGTATAATCTACACCATCTGAATGATATTTAGTAATATGAAGGTACGTTGATGATAAGGACGAAAAAAATACAGTTGGCACTTTCAAATCCTGAGAAAATAATTTTAAAAAATTACTGATTTCAATATCTATCCATCAACGAACTTTGCGATTCTGCACGTTCAATCAGTACATCAAATACTACAATATACTAAAAATTCAGACAATTTCACCGAGAACCATTTTACCTATTAAAAGTGCGGGGTCCTTTGGTTAGAGATTTCTAATAACGATATAGACATTGCCTTTGAATATTTCAGCAGTATCATACATCTCTTTGCTCCATTCTCTCGTTTCTCATAAAAAAAGAGTAGATAAACGAGGATTTATCTGCATTGCGGAGTGAAATTTGCATGTACAGATTTGTCTAAGAGCCGGAATTGAAATATTATTACAAAGATCTGAATAATCAATATTCCTTGAAACTATCTAAAGCAGAAAGTAGTCACATTGATAATAAAATGAATTCTTCAACAAATTAAACGAAAGCAACTTGGAACATCATTTTGAAAATACAAGGTGAAAAACGATAGCTAACTTGAAAATAATAAAGAATTCAACCGATAAATGTGAAAACGATGTAGAATTCCTGACATCGAATATACAACTTGACGAATACAACTTGACAAATCGTTTCATATGGTGCCTGCAACAGAGTCCGTAGGGTAAGTAACCATTGGGTTCGAGAGTCATGTGCTTTGAGCAGACGAATTGAACCAAGTCGGTATAATCTTCAAATTCGAGAGCAGTGTGTCCATCATTCCACCAAGTATGATCAGAATTATTATTATTATCACGTTTCCATGGGTGTATGAAGGCATATATCCAAATTGAAGGTCTATAACGGAAAAGTTACAACTAGGCACTATGATTCAGCCAAGTATTCGGGGCCCTATAACTTTCTTATTTGAAGAACCAATACGTACTTTCACAATTTTCCGATGGTTTTTGGAAAGCACTTGGATGACTGATTTCAATTACCCACTTTTTGTCACCTGTCAAAGACTTACTTGTAATTTCTTTTAATGAGTTGTTATATATTTTATTGTGAATTATGACAGACTGTGTTTCTGACTTCAACCACATAAATCAATATACACATTTTTAACAAAATTACTTCGAGTTGCACGACTATCAAATGGTCTGCTAGGTCACCAGATCTTATTCAATTCGACTTTTTTTATGTCCTTCAGTTTGGAAAAAATCTGTTGAGAGTTAAAACGTTTAACCTCATATTTCACAATGCTCTAAGTTGAAAAAATCAGATGTGAATCACTTGAGTGATAATTACTCTTATTTAATTTTTTATGACAAACCAAATGTCAGAAATAATCAGCAGATTACCTCCATGAATACAGTCTTTACAGATCCATTCTTCCAATTTTAGCATCATCAGACTTTCTAAAATTACAATTATTCATCCACCCTCATTGCCAGTTTTTATGTATGTCCACTGTGCATCCATTTATTGCAATATTGTACAACAGAGTAGGTCGTGTAACACTGATACCGTCCAGTGATTTCTGGAGTACAGTTACACTTAGTTCGGTACTAACATGTTGTAGCACAATAATTTAAGATAATTTACTACTCGAACTCGAGTAGGTGCGGGAAGTGTACTGCAGAATGGATAATGTTAGGTTAGGTTCAGGTTAGATCCAGGTCGTAGAATTCAAGTTCTGTGACCTGATGAATAAAAAACTTTGTCAAAGTGACTTTTTAAATGAACATCTGGAAGGATGGATCGGTAGGAAAGGTCCTAATGAATGGCCAGCACGCTCGCCTGATTTGACCCCTTTAGATTTTTTCTATTCTCTATCTCAAGTTTTTATTCAATCGACAAAAAATATTAGTCAGCTGCTTTTTCTACATCATTAGAAAATCCATGAACACTATTGATTACCTTATCACAGTTTTTTCTATAAAGCCTATCAATATTATACCAACTATCAATATGTAATGTAAAACATTACGATACTCTGGGAGTACTTTACCGCATTATTTTTCACTTTTTTTTAAATTTCAGTTTATTCAATCGGATAGGAAATAAGAACTAATTTATTATAAATATAGACGCAATAATAATAATTATTTAATTGAAATAAGTAGAAACAAAAAATGCGTATCTCGCTAAATATAAATTTAACAAAATAAAATTAAAATGAAGGTGTCAAAGTTGACAGTCCACAGATATCAAATCAAATCAAAATATGCTTTATTGTCTGAAGAATACTAGATCTTATTGACAAAGTCTTTGAAAATATACAGGCTGTTTCATAATAAATGCGCAGGACTTCAGGATGTGATAGCTCGTCCAAAAATATGAAAAAAAGTTTCTATTAACTTACCCTCTAAAATGCACCACAGGGTGTTGAAATAAAAAAAAAAAATATCGTTTTTTGCGAATATCTCTGGAACCGTTTATCGCACAGAAAACAGATTTCGTAGGCATTTTGTACTCATAATAAGCTATGTTCTGTGCGGATTTTTTATTTTTTCAAATTCATAATTGGTGAAAATTTTGAAGGGGTAGTGGGTGTTTTTTTCTCCAACTTCTACGCCACTGGAAAAAGTAAAGTTTTGAGCCTCCTATATGAACCGCCAATGTTTTCTACAAAAAAAAGGTATTCCTGGTCATAAGCTCTGAAGTTGACCGTTTTCAAGAAAAATCAACTTTCATGTTGTTTAAATAATGTTTTTTCCTCGAAAAATTGCTGCGTGCATTGAAGCTAACGGCGGACCTTTCCAACAATTCAACTGAGTATGATTGTTATTGTTTTTTTTTTTATTTTGCAATTGAGAAGTAAACGTTTGGTTTTGTTACTTGTTCTAACGTTTAAATAAATTTTGAATAATTAGGAAAAAAATTATTTAAAAAAATTTACTATGTTTTTCAACATGAAAGTTGATTTTTCTTGAAAACGGTCAACTTTAGAGCTTATGACCAAGAGTACATTTTTTGTGTAGAAAACTTTTACGGTTCAAGTAAGCGGCTCAAAATCATACTTTTTCCAGTGGCATAGAAGTTGGAGAAAAAAACACCCACTACCCCTTCAAAATCTTCACCAATTATTAATTTTAAAAAATAAAAAATCTGCACAAAACATAGCTTATTATGAGTAGAAACTTTATTTAGAATCTGTATTTTGTGCGATAGACGGTTCCAGAGATATTCGCAAAAAACTATATATATTTTTTTAAATTCAACACCCTGTATCTCGAAAATGTTGAATTTTAGAGGGTAAGTGAATAAAAACTTTGTTCATATTTTTAAACGAGCTATCACATCCGGAAGTTCTGCGCATTTATTATGTTGTTGTTACACGTTATTGGTAGTAGATAAAATATTGTATTCTATTTATATAGTAAATTCATATTGCAATAATCGATGGAGTATCAAACTTGGCCTAACGCTCGTTTGACAAATTTTCCATCTCACATCGTAATATGAATTTTTACGATACTTCAATCTATATAAATACTACTATCGTAAAAATCTATTACATCTGCGAACAAAAAAATACACAAATAATTCAATCAGAATGTTATCCGATTCTTTATGACATAATAAAATATGAAAAAAGCCAATTCCGAAAGAGCGGAAGAGAGTTGCTGGTAATTTCCGCCAAAACCGGAACTGACTATACCGTAAAAAAATACGAGCAAATTCCAGTCCTGTTCAAACGCATGCCCCTTGAAACCCGAAGAAACATAAAGACTGGGATCTTCGTGGCTTGCATTGTGTAGGGAAACATTCATCTTCGTTACTGTGAGATATTTCTCATATTTCGGGATTATTTTTTCCCGTGACAGCGTCCTTTTCATTGACGCAAATTTCATTCATTTGTATAGGAAATTGGTTCTTTTGAGAGAAACGAGTCTTTTGTGTGCTCAGATAAGCTATACCAGCTATTACAATATTCGACCACATCAGTTCTTATAAGATAATTAAAGATTTTTCCATATTATTATTGATCAGTTCACTTCTTCTAGAATTATGCCATTTCGAAAAAGTTATTTAGCTCGTCAATATCAGGATTTTCAGATTTTTTATGGAATATGCCATTGTCTTTTTCTGAAAAAAATCTGATGAAAAAAATACAAAGATTGTAATTCCAGTCTACCTGGTGCACCCCTACGCGCAACTCTCAGAAGTATTTCAGATACTTAAATGAGCTATAAAAGACGCAGCCCTCACCTTTTAACGTGTGATGCCGTGCACGAAACAGATATACCTAAAGTTAGAGGATAGCTTAGGTAAGACGTGTGGTTGAGTTAGAGGAGTCCTCGTTGCATTGAATAATAGGTTTTCAAAACACATTGCATGTTACTATATTATTGTCTGCTCATTAAGATCGGTAATATGAATTTTTCTAGTATTGTTCTCGTAACTCCTAGATCAATCATATATATATAAATAAAAAAAATAGTCGTGTCCATCATATTTTTGTAGAAAATTATTCAATTTTGTTGTTTTTTTTTTTTTATGGAAATATAGAGTTTTTGCATTTTTACGTTTTTGCTCGTATAAGCTCTTCCAACACTCAGCTCTCACCAATAGAGGTAACAAAACCTTCTTCTTGTGGAAATACTCGAGCGACTTAACTTCCGAAATTATCCCCAACATAGGGATCTACTGCAGCAAGTTGAAGCAATTCAGTGCCCTCTAGATGTTGAAAAGGTATAGCCGAAGGTCACCTCAATAACAAAAAACACTTTCAAAGCAACGTCCTTTTCCTCCTCTGTTCAAGTGATGCATGACTTTGATGAGTTGAGGAGTTATTCTCTAATTATATTCTAGCACATTTTCACAATGATATCAATTTGTACACTGTCAAAAGTACAAGAAAAGTTGAGGACAATGCTACAAACGAATTTAACTATATCAATATTAGTATACCACCCGATACAATGTACGAATCTTAAAAGATCGATCAACTAGCTTCACTGACAAAAGTTGTAGCATAAAAAAAAATTAAGGACAATAAAGGTTTTGTAAATGTTGAAAATACATGTTAAAAAGTTGATCTGCCAGTTTGCTACAGTTACACCAGTCTCTGTACTAGCAGTGACTCATGGTACCTTTGGGCTTGGTAGGGCGTGGAGACTCGAAGACTACAGTCTTTTGGTTTGTTCACCACTGAAGACTAACTATTGTCGAACGTTGCCACTCTTGTCCCTCCAAGACTCGCAGTGTCCTGAGGTAGATTAAAAACGATATTTGACAGCTGCAGCTGGTACAAGAATAGTTAGCATACATCGGGCAGAAATGCTGAAAGACTTGAAGGAAGAAAGACAAAAAGAAAGACTGGAAGACAAACGAACAAAAAGATAGAAGGGCAGAATGACAGGAAGACAGATTGACAGAAAGACGGAAAAACAGAAAGGCAAAAAGAGAAAAAGGGTGGGAGACAGAATAACGAAACGACAGAAAGAGAGAAAAATTTAATGGCAGGATAACAGAAAGACAGAAAGGCCACTCTTCATGAACTCGCAGTGCCTGAGTCTCCAAAGTTTGCCATCGTTTCTTCTATTTACCCCTATTGTAACTTCCGACATTTTTTAAGCTTTTTAGTATTTTTGAATGTTAGTTTCTGGTAATGTCAGACTGTATGACAACTCCGAGACTTCTTCTCCCAGTTGTTCACTTTGGAGCTTGAATGGATAATTTCTGTATTTTTCCTTATTGTGATTGTCACTATGATGGTTTCTTGGAAGATTACATTGTATATCTAGTGGTAAAAGCATCACATTCCCTTCCATTTCAAAAGAGATTGTAAAAAGGGGTCATGTGGGCCTACTTGCTATGACAGCGACCTCCCCAAAATCACTACTACTACTATAGGATTTCGTAATAACTATTTCTTCTAACTTCTTCTAATTGTTATCACGTGTCGGTGTATGTTCTGTAATGATACCTGAGTACGTACCAACACAATTCAACAACATGCTATATATAGATTCTATTGAAAATATGAACAGGATATTCATAAAATCAGATGTGGAATCATCTGCGACTGAAAGTCAAACTTTAGTCGCATTTTCCATCGTTCAAGATAAAATCTCTTGAAAGGGATTAATGTGGAAAAGAAAAACATTCCCAATTGTATTGTATAGGAAGATTGAATTTAATTAAAATTTCTATGGAATACAGGTGATAGCAAAAAGGGTTCATGGGGGCCTACTTGCTATGACAGCAACCTCTGCAAAATCACTACTACTGCTATAGGATTTCGTAATTACTTCTTCTTCTATCTTCTTGATTTTCAATTGAGAATGTTTCCTTTTTCAACCTTCTATATGTAGTTCGATCACTAAGTAAGGTAAAACTGGTCTCCCTCCGAAGGGACAAATCCAGTGAAAGGGTTGATGAGAATATTCTAATTTTTCTGTACGTTATTTCTCTCAGTAATTTCAACTAGAATAAACGTTCATCATTATCAATTCAAAAACATCATGAACTCATCCCTTCTCGACTGAATTAAACCCAACTACTATCGGTATTCCATTTCCATGCAGACTCCTCGCAAAGCCATGCGAGAGGCAGATATAAAATTATTAATATCAAATTTCCATTAGAAGAGCTCCCAGGGTGCACCTATGAATATGCGTGGGTCTGAAGCCGAAGGTTTCGACTTGACCACCGCCCATTGAATCACGGCGTTTCAGTATGTAAACCTTTATTGCATATTCATTAAATCTAACAGGTATGGTGCGAGAAATGCTAATTTCAAACTTCTGCTGAGACCCTTTCTATCCGACTAATTGAAGTGATTTATATTAATTGAGTCAGTCGAGGAGCTTAATAAACCGCTATCTGGACGATTGGAATTTTTAAATTGAAAGGATATATTTTTATGTCAAAAATTGATTGCCCATATTTTTCTGAGTTCAACCATACCACAGACGTCATATCTTACACTTCGAATTACAGTATTATGAGTATAAAGGAAACCAGTGTTCATATTTCAACATTTCAACATTCATTTTATTATTCATTTTTCAACGTAAACCTAAGAACTACTCAGTAATTAGTATGAGTATATTGCTACACTTGAATAGTAGGCTAGGCAAACATATGAAAGCCCTTAGCAACCAGACAATAAGTTCTTAGTTACCGTTGCATATGTCACACTGATTTTATTTATACTCAGTATACTGTAAGATACTGTAAGATATGACGTATGTGGTATGTGGTATTGGTTAAGAACTTATTGTCTGGTTGCTAAGGGCTTTCATATGTTTGCTTAGCCTACTATTCAAGTGTAGCAATATACTCGTACTAACTGCTGAGTAGTTCTTAGGTTTACGTTGCAAAATGAATAATGAAATGAATGTTGAGAAATATGAACCCTGGTTTCCTTTATACTCAGAATACTGTAATTCGAAGTGTAAGATATGACGTATGTGGTATGGTTGAACTCAGAAAAATATGGGCAATCAATTTTTGACATAAAAATATACCCATTCAATTTAAAATATTTATTTTGAAAGGTGGTAGGGAAAAAAATAATTTTTTTCTCAAAAAATGTGGAAAACTAAAATACAAAATCGACCTGTCCGAGCTTTTCCTCCGAAAATAATCAATTCGTAATATAATAGAGCGTTTCCACACTTTATGAACGCGCTGTATATATGACAATATTTTTAACTAACACCTATTTAATTTTTAATATTTTTACGCTGTGTAACAGTCTTACAAAGCATATTTACGCAATTTTTTTATTTTATTTTTAATTTTTAAATCATGAAATTGTTCGTATAGAATTTTCAAATTTATCTTTTTACTTTATGAACCTAACTCTGTAGACAATGTTGTAGTCGTACTTTTGTGTCAGCTCTGTCCTATTTTATACACTTTTTTTCTTTTTTCTTGACGAATATCGTTTTATGTATGTATGTATGTATGTAAGATACTAATTTGACTCCCTTTGATTTATCACACTTTGCCAATGAGAATTTATTCTTGGACAATATAGTATATTGTGCAACAAGTGCAGAAAAATTTCTCACGAGTTTGAGAAAGTTGCGGCACGAGCGCAAGCGAGTGCTGCAATTCAAACGAGTGAAAAATTGCATTTCTGCTCGTGTTACACACTATACTTTTTCTATAACACCCTTTTTGCTAAAAATAATACTATACTATAAGAAGGAATAAAATGTCAGTGACTCATTCTTATATTTTCCTCTTGAAGTTGAAGTAGTAAATTCAATGACAATGAATTAACTTGATCTCTTAGTTCTGGCGGAGTATTTTCAATTTCAGAACTGTCGCTATCCATTTTAGTTCAATCTCATTAAAAAATGACGGGACAAGAATATTTTACGAATATTTTATGCTTGACGTTTGCTGACATTCAAATGATTCGATAGATGTTGCTCCGTTGCCTAGCAATGGATAGTGTGTATGTGGGTATTTGAGACAGCAGTAGTGATGTCTATGATTTTTGTTCAGAATATTATGAATTTGTACGACAGTTTCCCTCATATCATATAAACCAATAGACTTTGTCTATTCATTCTTGAAGTTGCCTGATCGAATATCCCTTCGAAATGCAGAATTTTCAAAATATACTTTCACCTTGCTGTTACGAAAACTGTATTGCTTAGAAATTAGGTACTGAAAAATTTTGGCAGAGAAATGTCACTTTGTGGCATAGAAATGTCACTTTGCGGCACACTAATGTCAAATTTCAATTATTGTGAGAAATAATCATGTTTGCGAACGTAAAACTATGCAGAAAAGCATGTTTTGGAGTGTGGTTGTAGAAAAAAGTATATATCTGTTATATATTAGTATTCACTTTGTATGTAATCAGACTGCGGAACAAGGATTGGCATTGCCATGACACCTTGGTCATAATATACATTTGTCAACGAACTAGTTTTATTTTGCTTGAAAAGTTTACTCTGTACAGGCCCCTTTTCGTATCCGATGACAAATCTGTCACGTAACATCATGTCAATGACACTCTCTTCGAACTCACAATTCAAAGCTAGAAATCTTATACTCCTGCAGCCCATTCATCTGTAGTTTCCGAGAAATTTGAATGCTGCGAAAAATTTCGCTCGGGCAACAAATAAAGATTCATTAATTTTGAAATATTTGTTGAAAAACTCACATGTTCTTCGTACGATTTTTCTTCTAGAAGTTTCGGAAGACAAAGACTGTATATTAGTTTGTGAACCTATTCATCCAATGAATTCAACAATATTGTCATTTTCTTGCTAGTATCTGTGATCGCATTTACCGTGAAGTAGTTATCTAATCTGCGCCTATACAGGGTGTTTCTTAAGTACGTGTAGAAACTTCAGGAGCATGTTGCTGACGTCGAAATAAGAAGAAAAGTTCCCATAAACACATGTCCACAAGTTATTCGTTTCTAAGATACAGAGTGTCAAAGTTTAATTATTATATTTGGTTTTTTGTGAATAAATGCCAAAATATTTGTGATATTCGATTAAAGTTTGGTATCTGGGATGATATTTCTATGACAAAATCAAATTTTGTGTTAATTGTGAAAAAACTAATTTCTAATTGAATTTATTTTGAATTAAAAAATCTATTCAAAATCACTTGCATCGATTATTTCAAATCTCAATAACTCGAAAACAGTTGCTCGCAGTGACCTTTACCAAGAATATATTTCCTACATAAACTAAATCATAAATATTACTAGATACCAAACTTTACCCAAATCCCAAAATTATTTAGGAATTATTCACAAAAAATAGAAATAAGAATTCAACTTTGACACATGTTTATAGGAACTTTTCTTCTTATTTTGATGTCAGCAATACGCTCCTAAATTTTCTACACGTACTTAAGAAACACCCTGTATATTTCGCTAATTTTGGAGGAATTAAAAGACAGTCATTCAATATTGATGGTAAGGTTATTGTCAAGGATTATCGGGAAATGAACAAAGTTATATTGATACCTGCCGTAATTGAGAAAAAAATATGAAATTGTACGTTTATATGTTTTATGCCGGAAATAAATAAAAGGTGGAAGCGCCATTTAAATCAAATTTCTAAAGAAAATGTTCAGAGTGGTTTAAAAGATGGTATCATTGTTGAAAATTCAAGTCGGAACCTTGTTGAGTCTCAACAAGAAACATGTCCATGTGAGAAAAATGTCAATCCTCAACCTGAAGTGGAGGATGTCAGTCTCAACAACGAACATGACTCCAGTATTGCTAGGAACAGAACAAAAAGAACTATAAGACCTCCAGATCGATACGGTTATACTTAAGATTATTGATATATTTTAAAAAATTTGCAATTCTTTTTTTGTGTGCGGGAGATTGTTATATATTAGTATCACTTCGAATGTAATAGTTAGATTGCGGAACAAGGATTCCCATTGCCATGACACCATGGTCATAATATACTTTTGTCATAGATGTTAATTAGAAATTGGAAAAAAATTGTTATACTCAAGTCGTTTGGTATTACTCCAATATTTCACAGTTATGTAGATAACTACGAGGTATTTTAGTGAAATTGCAATACAATATTTGGAGATACTGACAGCAAGTCACATTATTTATTTTCTCTCCTACATAACATTACTTTTCGTGACAACATCAAAATATATAAAAACATACAAAGTGATATGAAAATAAAATATAAATTCTTGCTTTATGCAACACACAAAATGGTGAAATTGTTTAATTTCTTTCTTGAATAAAGTCAAGTGGAGAGATTTTATATTTGTTGGTAAGATCTTATAGAGCTCATAGTCTAACGAATTCCTTTGAGATACTGATAACCTGAACCTAGGCGTCCTGATTAAATCAGCATTTCTTGTTCCATAGTTGTGGATGAGAGAATGAGTTACTTAAATTACTGTTTTTTCAAAAGCTCTGCTTTTGAGGGGTTTCTTCCGAAAAACTGGGTGATTCGTAAAAAAATCGATTAGATTCTGGAGAATACACAGGGTGTCCGGTAAACCTTGTACAATATTGAAACTGATGATAGACCAGGTCATGACTGTTCAGAATATCGGAATTTCACCTTAGTAAAAATATCACCGTTTTCGTGATAATGGGCATTTTAAGAATTTCTGGAAAATCGCTACCTAACCTTGGATTTTTGAGTGCCATGTATACAAATTGGGACGAATCCAAATATCTTTGCTGCTGAAGATTACTGATGAGTGATGCTTCTAGACGTACAGAACAGTTTTTCAGAAAGTGAAAACATTTTTCAAGAAATGAGGGTAAAATGACAGATTTGAGTTTCATCAATTTTTTTTTTAAAAGTTTGACATTATTATCTGAAAGAAACATAACCAATTGGAAGTGGACATTCATTTCAAAAGAATGCTCATTTTTTCCCGACTCTACCATGGTATAAAACAAACTAAGGTGAAGTGGGGTATATGTGATAATGGGCCAATTGCGATAGTACGCTTGAAACTAGCTATTTGTATGAATATGCTTGTGCCACTTATTAGCCGGATCCCGAAATATGCTAGTCTAGTGAGCCACTACTAGAAGCCGTCGAAATCCAAACATGGATTTTATTTGAGTACAGATAAGCGAAGAGTGCGTTTCACTTTAACACACATTTTTTTATACATTTACCCCGTTGGTGGAATAGTATTTTATTTTTTCGGTATGTAGGAATATTAATCTAATTTTTATATACTTAGTAGTTCATAGTAGTTTGAAAAAACGTATGGTATATGTTATTAAAAGAAAAAACGCATTATCGACCTCAAACGTTGCTATAATACATTAGCCCCTTGGAATTTTGTTGTTGGGGCAAAAGTATTATTACAGGTTGGGCCAAATGTGTCATAGTATATCACATTTACCCCGTTTGTATAACTTCTTGGATTCAAACCTGGATTACTCAAACAAATAATTTAAGCAGTTGTAAAACAAGTTTTACAAGCTTTATTTGTTATAGATATCATGGTTCGCTGCTACAAACTTATGGAAAATATTCGGCAGCTGATCTCAACACTGCAATGTCTGATGTTTTAGCAGGCCGAACATCAATTTATAAGGCAGTTGGGTATTGGTAAAAGATAATCAGACATTATGTGGGACTTGTATCAGAATACACGGATGATGGGTGGATAGTTAAATTAAAAAATTGTATGGCCAATAAATACCGACATTGGTAATGTACTTGAACAGGATATAAAAGTGCTACCTGATCCTATCGTTGATAGACGAGGAATGTACTAATTTTCAATTTTCTCTAAAAACTTTTTACATTCAACATTAACTCTAAGATATCTAAGAATGTTTTGTGTTTAATTTTATTAGCTTTTTGTTTCCTTTGTCCTGGCATTGTTTCCTAGTTTACATTTTTGGTATTTTTTAACAAAATAAATTATAAAAATTACACAAATAGAGAACTTAAATTGAATTTTTATACAATTGCCCTAGACTACGGAATATGCTATTTACTACATAAATATAAACTTTCTTCTCATTTGCCCCTGTCACTGGGGTAAATGTGATATATTGATATGATTTTAAAAAACATCGCGCAACATTAACAACATTAAACATTATTTAACTTTCTCATACACAATCAATACAAAACCGTTCCAAAAGTATATGGTTTTTTTCTTAAATTTTTAAACGTTTCTTTGCAGCTTTATATTGAATGAAAGTTGAACTATTCAAAAAGTAGATCACATTTGCCCCACTTCACCTTATAATTATTTTTAGAAGAAGTGGTTTCCATTGAATTAGGCTTGGTTTTAATCTAGGCTTCTATCAACTTTTACCCAACACCAAAACTACGTCACAATCACACTCGACGCGCGTTTCGCCAACAAAGTTAGCATCTTCAGGAGCTAAAAGTAAGCTTTTAAGATTTCAAGATTGTGACGTAGTTTTAGTGTTTGGGTATTTTATTTTTTTCTTGAATTGAATTCACACCAAAGGTTCCAAAATAATTCAATTATTTCATAAACTTTTATACTTACGCCCAAAAATTATTTTATTTAGATTTTATCAAGATAAAAAGTGGAAATAATTATTAATAATAAAGAATGCTTGGTAGCATTAAATAGTATGTCAATAAAATTAACTTTTCATGTAATTAGGCCTAATGAAATTATCAAAATTAAATGTCGATTATCCGACATGGCACCGATTAATACGAATTCTTGTGATAAATGTCGCAATTGTATAACATCCAGATTCCAACGAAGTTTCAGAGACCGACAGATATACAGGGTGTAACCAAATAAGTGCAAACTTTTTTAATAGATGAATACTTGTCGAAAATTAAAAACTTTTGTTTGAACAACTTGTGACTTCTATCGTATTTTTTTGAAATTATTCTACTTGTTTCATTCAGTGGTATTTGCTTCTTTTTCATGCCGTACATACGTTATACTCCCCGAGAATATGCGCAATTGCATAAAATTTATGGTGAATGTGGAGGTAGTGCTACTGCAGCAGCGCCTTATGCAGAACTATATCCAATTGCACAATGCCGCTCATAGAATCGCTGATTTGGGGGCTATAACCTATAACGCATTTGAAAAGATTCTTCTTGAAAATATGTCGTCTTTGCGTACGAGTGGATGGAAAATAACATTTTTGTAATATTATTCAATGCGATGTTAAATAATCGTTATTGTGGTTTATAGTGTATGTTGATTAAAAAAAACTTTGGATTAGTATTTACTTCATTACATCTCATTTAATGCTTCTAAGCAGTTGATTCGCTATTACTCATAATTATTTAATCATTCCATCTTGATAGGATAAAATTAAAAGACATTACTGACAAAGTTTAATGGAGTTGATTTTAGCTCAGAATAACATCACACTCTAATATTATCGAAATTCTACTCCTTCCAAAAATAATGATGTTTTATACCATAGTAAAGCCTGGACAAAATAGGCATTCTTTTGTTATTAATATCCAGCTTGGTTATGTTTTTTCAAACAATAATGTCAAACTGTTTTTAAAAAAATTGGTGTAACTAAAATCTGCCATTTTACCCTCATTTCTTGAAAAATTGTATTTTTTTCTGAAAGTGTTTGTTAAGTCTGAAAGCAACACTCATCAGTAATCTTCAGCAGCAAAGATATTTAAATTCGTACCAATTTGTATACATGGCACTCAAAAATCCAAGATGAGGTAGTGATTTTCCAGAAATTAAAAAAATGCTCATTATCTCGAAAACAGTGGGATTTTTACTAAGGTGAAATTCCGATATTCTGAAAGGTCATGATCTGGTCTATCACCAGTTTCAATATTGTATAAGGTTTACCGGACATCCTGTATATTAATGGCAGCGGTAGTATCTTGAAGTGAAGAAATAGGGGATGGCAGTGATCTCTAAATTAACATTTTTCCATAATTCTCAAAGCTTATTTCTGTAGAAGAATTTTTTTTATGGAATTTGAGGAATTGCGTCATAAAATCATTCCATTAGTTTGATGTGAATAAAAATGCATTTCAGTGTCTATAATTTGATAAGGCATTTCAGCTGACGTATTAAAAAAAGTGAAAAGTGCTTTAATTGCTTCATATGACAATTCCAGCTCAGTTTGTCATCAACGATTAGTACCAGTAGCACGACTCTTTCATTTTCAAATACAGAGGAGTTTTTTGAAACAATAGTGTTCTAAGTTTTTCCATAATTTAATTGTGATTTATTGGCTGGGATCCAGAGTTATGCTTGATTTTGAATATCTTGCGGCAATAATTTCATTTATTGCATACCATCATCAGAGCACATCAGAGTTGTATCATCTGCGAATGTACAACATCTTCTTGAAGCTATGATAATTGTTATTGATCAATAAAATAAATATTGAAAAGTATCGGCGGAGTTAAGAATTTGCAATCTCCACCATAATTTCCAAAATATTCATAATGCTCATATCCCAAAAATCTGATTTTTCCATTGAAAAATAAAAATTCATGAGCGAAAAGGTTTTGACACAATTCTCTACTTACTACAACTCAAAATTTTCCGCATCTTCCTACACGTAGGATACTGGAGGAAAAATAGAAGATGCCACTGACACACAATTTCTATATTTAAAAGGAAACGCGAAACTCTGCACATCAAAATTTCCTCCTAAGAAATCCCAAACATGTTACTTGCCAGAAACATATATATCCCACAGGCCACAAAGTGTATATTGCCCTACAACAAAATTTTAGACAAATGCCTTATGATATAGTTAAAAAAGATATTATAATATGGAATGTACAATCTAATTTCACCATCGTGTGTCCGAAATGAAATTATGAATTATTCACATAGATAAAATCACATCAATCAAATGACTAATCCTATCCTTTTCTCTAAAGTTCTTAACATTTGAAAGCCTGTGTAAAAATTTAATGAAAATTCTATATAGACGAGATTTGCACACACAGTATCCTATGATAACATAGTGCGTCCAATCGTGGTAATAGTCAAGGTAATGTTGTCCAAATAGACACTCTCTATTAGTAAACGTATTTTAGAATATTTCTGATTTTGTAAAAATGTACCAGTACTCTTTAGCACTACCATTGCTAAATAAACATAATAATTATAATATTAATACTAGACTACTTGTGGTATAAGAGACACAACGGGGGCCCCAGTTTTTCTATCGTTGTGTTATTCAGTTGCGTTGAATATTCCTAAAAATAAACGGTTGCATATTTTGGAAAATTGTGTCCTTTGTGTACAGATTGGATGGTATATTTTGAGACTGAGAATAGTGATATTTCCATTCACATCAATATATCTGCAAGAATAATGCATAATCATATGCAAACCTCATTTAAATAGGTCCTCAAATTAAAATTCACTAGCCACCCATCATAAAATCTTACACGTGGCCACGAATATATTTTGGAAACCGTTTCAAACGATTTACGTGTATAAAAGCTGTAATGTGTTTATCTAAGATTTTCCGTTGACATAGACATTTTTCTTTAAAAAACTTCGCTAGCTTGGAGCGGCGAAACCCACGTCTTTAATTAATGAGACAGTTTGTCGTTTTAATAAATATATGTCTGAGTCGTACAGATGCGATCTGTCAGGCTGTATACTATTTGATGTCAAGCCAACATCAGAAATAATAACAGTAAATGCAAAAATAGCGCGGTTGATGAATGCATTGCGTATTCACGTGTGATTTAACATTTCCATACGTTTGCCATATTCATTTTTATATTTATCTAACGAATACATTTTTATCACAAAGTAACATGACAAGTCAACCTTATGAAGAGTAATCATACATTTTTTTGCTGTGAGACTGAAATTGGCCTCCGAAAAAATAAATGATTGAAGGAATGCAATGATGAACTCACGAACCTCTTGACTGGTTTGAATTGCATCTTCAAAATAGTACAGAAGGTGTGAAAAAAAATTACAGAGTAGGAAATATCCAAACTTATTTCATATCAAAACCTATGCATAATGGAACTAGAGTTCTCCAGGGCTCAGTCTTGGGCCGGAGCTGTACATAGTTTATTTAATTTTTTTTCCATTAGACGGAGGTACTTTCACTTGTTATACCCTGCAGCTTCAATTATTACTGGGCATTTCTTGAAGCAACGCGAATAGTTTTAAAATTCTCTGAGAGAAAATTTTCTGAAAAACATTTGATTGAAGTAAAAATTTCCAGTTTTTTCATTGATGCTCGAGTGGTATTCGGTAAGCAAATTCCACACCAAAGTGTTACAAAGAACTCGAATCAGTATCTAGTATCGATGAAACTCACATGCATATATTTTAAGGTTGAATAAAATACAATTTACCGACTTTGATTTCACAAAATAATAAAAAATATATCGACCGAAGCTCGATCTCTCAGTTTTCTATAAATTTATTCTGCCAAAGTTGGCAGAAAATGGTGAAAGAAGTATTTAAAAAAGGTAAAGCCAGTAGACCAAAAAAGTATAGTTTTCCATCACATCAAGGAGACATTACATAATATCTTTACCCACTTCAATTAAGTAAAACTTTCACAGAAAAGTTGATAATGGTTTAACTTTAATCTTTTTGATAAATCTAATCTACTATACAATAGGTGAAATATAGGGTTTTTTCCAAAATTGGAAGAGGATCCAGATAATCTGTCAGTTCATTGTAGTTAAACACATAGAAGGCCATAGAATGCATGTCAAGCACAGTAATCGTGACTTTTGATGTTACCTGGTCATGAGTTCGGTAAGAAAATCGTCCTGTTGTACACTTTGGGAATGGAACAGGTTGAGTAATTTTCATGCATGTTTTGTGAAGAAGTAAGTGAAATAAAAATATATCATCGGTACTACATATATTTTATGAAACTAAGACAATTAATTAATTTTATTGAATGTGTGCTAGTTTATTATCCATAAAAGAAAAAAACAAGGCTGAGGAATTTTAACAGCATTTAGACGCTTTGGTTGAAATCGATTGCTTGTGTTAAAATATAAATAATAACGTAGTAATGAAAAGTACTTTTTGTAAACTTTGAATTTTCAAGTACGTATGTGGTAAATTGTTAATAAAGGATCTTCGCTTAGTAGCCATTGTAGAATGAATTCGATATAATCAGAAGTTGAATATGAACGTCATATTATGATGAAATGTCCAAAATTTCCAATGTAATTTCATGCACGTCACCTTAAGAAGGCGAAAGATTTTCGGCAATTATTTTATTTGCTATGGTAACGATACAAAATACGGGCTTTCAATTGATCGAAAGTACTAGGTGTGAAAGTTTATTGTATATACGCTTACAATTCAATACATCTGCTCCAACAGAAGAAATATTGATTCTACAGGTCACAATTTGCCTCACTCTATAAAATTTCTATAGTTTTTTCATTAGCCATTCCTTATTCCTTGATGAAATATGTGTATATTATCTAAAAACGAATATTTCGAAAGTACAACAGAGACGAATATCGAAATAAATGAGACATCAATTTGAAAAAAAATGTGCAAAATAACAATACATTTCGGTCTTTTCACTGCAAGTCCATTGCTACCAACTCCAAATTGCCGACAAAAATCCACATCGTACTTCTCGCAACTTTTTCAAGCTTGTTTTGACGTTTGGAATTTGTAAGGTAGAAAACTTTTTTATTAGGCAAAATTGATTTGGTGAATACTGAAGATGTTTTAGTGATAACAATGACTACTGTTCTGGAGACGTATCTTCCTATATGAAAAGGAGTATAACAAAACTTAAAAAGAGAAGTTATTCTTGAAAAATATTCTGTGCGCAATCCTCGAGAGACTTGTGCGAGCTAGGGAAGACGTAGTCCTTACCTCTCAACGTGGCAGAATTGGGTAATTAAATTAAAATGCAGATTATTAACGAATTCAAAGAATGTGATGATATGCGATCTCATACACATTTCCCCAGAATGGAGGAAATTACATTCAATAGATTACTGCTATCAACATATGTTTTACGATTTTTGCTAAAAACTATAAATAAAACCAAATTGTGCGTAGCTAACCTTGAAATATTGAATTGTTTCTATAATTATAATTATTTTGTCAGCCTTTTTGTTGCAGTCAAAAGTCTGAAGAGCATGCGCAATGGTCAAGAGGAAAAGGCTGGTAATAAATGGCATTGCTAGAAAAAGGCTGGAAATGGCAAGGGCTGAAATGTACGAGCCCTTTCAGCCTTTTACTGCCGTCAAATGTTTGAAGACCATGCGCAATTATCGCAGGAAAAGGCTGGCAAAGGAATTACTTACAAAATACTGAAATGTACGAGCCCTTTCAGTCTCATGATTAATTTTAATATTATGATGATGGATGATCTGAATTGGTATTCAAAATATGGCGGAGGAGCAGATCTTTATGAATCTTTGATATTATTTTTCTCGAAAAATAAAATGTTTTTCCTCATCGAACAAGAGCATATGTTTTCCATGAATTTTTTGACAACAGTATAGGAAAAAAAAATACTGTATGTCCAGATTTACCATATTGAAACTAATTGAAGCATAATTAATCTATGCTTGAAACTTTTCAATTCATTTTTATCTCATCAATATACCTTTTATATACATCAAAACCTTTTTATTTACATCAGAAATGGACTTTTCACTGTGTTGTACCAGTTGTCATGGTCTGTGTCGAACTCAATATGACTCGAAAATAAAACACCTATCCTCCTAACACATTATTACTGGAGATTTTGCATTATTTATTTTTATGAATTTCTAAAAATTCTAAATAATTGAGTTTTCAACCTTATCTTGCATAATGCAAAATTTCTTTATCATTCAGTTTAGGAAACTTGTGGTTTCATTCCCTAACATCGATAACGTCGAATTTTTCCCCGTCTGAAGGACCTTTCATGTTCAGCGTATCTTTTAGCAAAATTACGTCCACATTATCCCACATAATACCATTTACACTCTAGACACATTAATGATTCGTAGATCTGTAATTACAGTATGTTGAACCAGCACATCTTTACTGTGCCATGTGATAATAGCATCGTCTGCAAAAGTGTGGAAGTTCCTTCAATGCCGATGATTATTATACCATTGCCATATATCAAAAACAGGAAAGGTCCCAGTACTGAGCCTTGAGGAAAACCGGTATACACATCAATTTGAGATAAGAGGGTGCATTCGCAGTATACGCTAGTTGTCTTCGATTATGTAGAAAGGATTCGAACCAATCCCGTATTGATTATTTCGAGGGGGAAGTAACTCTTTCATTAGGTGTACATCATAACATTTTCATTACTTCATTAATCATTTCATATTCAACTTAAAATCGAAGTCTATGTTTCTGGGGATCCGTGATATGATTTTTCTCGGTTCCAAGTTGGCAAATTTATGCCGTCTGACAATCGGTAAGTGATCGCCTCGGTGATCGCTGAGCAGACGCGGATTTTAATCAGTGATTTTCCGATGAATAGTATAACATCATTAATGGTAATTATTTTTCATTAGAGTTAATTACTGCATTATTTTCATTAGGTGTACAAAAAATGGCTAGTTACTTCCCCCTCGGATTATTTGGATAATTTTTTTATTTGTTGAGAAAAATAACTAGCCATTTTTATTGATTTTTTCAAATGTTTTCGAGAGATGAATGACTGAAGAGTTCGGACGTTATTTCGTGATGATAGATGAATCGCCCTTCTTCAACAGTGGTGTGAAAATTGAATGAATTCACTGTATAAATGCCTTTTTCACACATCGATTTAAAATGTATATCAACGGATCTAAAATATAGGATGATATTAATTTTCTGCTTTCAAGTCATCATACTCTGCTGCCTTGTTATCCTTCAACAACTCAAATATTATGTTTTTTGTTTCCATCGAGGTCATCGGTTCGAACACAAATGAATTTGCAATGGATCTTTTTACTTTATAGTTGTTGTTGAGTCTTGTCAGGAAAATTTCTGCCTATTTCTACGAAAGTTTTGAAATGCATTAGCTATTTCAATTGTATCAGTTATTGGTTTGTTTTCTGTAGGATGCTTTATTTTATCTATCGTGTATTTTTGTCCTTGATCTTTGTTAGATAACATCCCATAGAGTTTTTGAATTGATTTTTTTCAATCAGTTGGTTATAGAATTTGAACTCGGCTTCTTAAATCAAGTCATACATTACTAAGGAACAAAATTACATTACATTTAATTTTTTTGTTATAGTTACTTAGGATGAAAATTTATAGAATTCATGTCATTAGGTTGTCTTGAAAAATAGGGGTCATATATGGGAAAATAGGAATTAGTCTGAAGAGGAGGGGAGGATGGAAGCCCTACTTGTGTTTGGCGGTTTTGTTTGAATTCCACAAACCACTTCCATTCCTCTTTTTCCTCCTCAGACATCACTTGCTGAATAGCAGGGAATTCACCATTCGTGCAAACCGTTTGATGAACGTTTCCGCGTGCAAGTGGGCCCCCTTCAAGGCTATTCCCAGTTCTAGTTCGAGAAACATTGAGACCCGATATTATTGAAATATTGTCAGGAAACCCTTGGGTTTCTATGGATTGAGGGGCTCTCCAAACTAGAGCCAAAAAATTAATTATTTTCAAAAGAAAATGTACCACTTATAGGAGCAGTTAGGATGGGCTGTAAGGCCGGATGAACAATCAAGAGCTTGGTTAGATATAAAACGCGTGAAATTTTCAGCTGGGTGAAGTACACATGAAGTTGGTTGAACTTTTGTTTGTATGCGAGTCCTCGGACGTAAATTGTAGGACATTAGGAGAATGTCAAAACTGAAAATACTTCCTAAGAAAAAATAATTGCCTACCATGTATTATACTCAGTAAATTCCCCTAATACAGAACTAAATAACGCGTACAATGCTTAACCCTATATTCAAATAATTTCTGAAAAAAAAAACTTATGCAGGAACGCTATATAAAACAGTACTCTCAAATATTTGCTGAAAATGAAAGGTATAGTTATATTATACGCTCTGTACTCGGGAACGCTGGTGCCAGGAACGCTATAAAAGTATACATAGAAAAAATGCCCTCAAATATTTGCTGAAAATAAAAGGTATCGTTATTTTATACGACCTGTGCCCGGAAATACAAGTGGCACAACCAATAGCACCATAAAAACCATCAAGGAAAAACACAGCACTGCGCTGCAATAATCGCGAAACACCAATAATACTAGCACAATAATTAAGCCGGGGCAAGAACTCTGTTTCGATGACGGACAGTAATCACTCAAAATAAATGGCTCGCGGATCGTCGCGATAATCTGAAACGTCTACTATGCCCGTCCCGTCCGAACCAATGCACGACGCTAAGTGTTCTATCTCCGTCCCGTCCGAACCGACGTCCGACGCTAAGTGTCCTTTTTCACCATTCCAAAAGTCTCTCCTGTCCTTCCGAAAACTATGACCTCCCACACTCTGGTTTTCTAGAACTTTTCGCCAAGCATAGAAAAAATCCGTTTGTCTGCCCACCATGTGTCTCTCACTTTTCAACAGACCTGCATTCAAAAACATAACTTGCCTTTCTCTTTTTAAAAAATCTTCAACATTCGTTCAAGTGGCACATAAAGTCGACCAGACATAAAACGATATTATATAGAACATGTAGGTACTTTCAGACCAGTGAGTACATCTTTCAGTCGGAAAAAAACAAAATACTGTTTGCCTGCCTTTAATAGCTAACAGATGTCTTAATTTGTTTTTACAATGCTCTAGAAGCAACCCATTTCGTGTTGTCGGTTGAAAAAGGTATCAGCTCTCACTAGGGTGACTATAAACCAATAATTAGATGCGGACGAAATTGGTAAAGTTTTAAAATGCGTGTGAAATGTTTATTGGGCGATTACATATTTGAACTAAGGTTTTTAGGAACCTGTTTGAATTTCTTTCAATAAATACATAACTCTTTTCTTTCCTATGCTCTCTGGCTTAAAAAGTTGATCATGTTTAAAAAATTATTTGCATTCATGTTTGCGACCATATTTTAACCCTAACCAATGAGTATCCACATCCAACGACAGAAAGCGAAAACTCACCCCTAAGAGCATCCGTGTAATATTGAAAACCCGAGTGGGTGAAATTTTCCGTACTGATGTGAATTCTCGGCGGTGTTTTGATATTTGCGTGTCTCGATATTCCTATGAAAGACTCCGAAGTTCAAAGTTCAAGGGAATGGAATATGGAATTTGATCGAACTATAAATGCCAACTTTAAGTTATATGTCGAGCTCAGCATGATGGAAGACCATGTTGGCGGCAGCTCAAAAGCTAATATTTTGAATTGAACAAAATGATCCTTTCAATGTAGGGTAAGAGTGTTTCGAGCATATTTCAATTTATTCATTCATATATCCATACAATAAAGGCCTTCCTATAATGGAGAGTATAGAAACTAGATGACTTTGGATTTATCAAAGTTTAAAGCATAACCCGCCATACGTAACTAAGTGCCCCATGTCTGAAAATTATTCATTCATTTTGATATGAGTGGTACAGCTTGGAAAACAGCTGCAATTGTGAAAATCTACACGACCATGATGCGCATTAGTCGTGATATCCTCGTGATTGTAGAACTGTAGACTGTACTGTGATTTTTTTCTAGAATTGTATTTAATTTTTTTAATTCTTACATGAACAAGGTATACCTCAACGTTCCGTACTCGGGCTATTACTTTTTCTTATATATGCAAATGACTCAATGAACTACTTTTATGGTTTCTCATCAGTTCAAGTGACTGCATATGCAGATGACATGAACTTCCTGATCAAGGATAGAAATACGTTAGCCCTCACAGGAACTACAGAAACTATTTACGAAAGGACCCAAGTAGCACACCTATATTGGTAAAATATTGGTACAATATTGTGAACATATTGGCGAAATATTGGAAATGCAATATTGGCGAGAAAAAAAATGTGAACATTCGGCGATATTGGTCCAATATTACTTGAATAATATTGGCAAAATATTCTTGAACTAATATTGGCCTCAAAATGTTCGGCGATATTGGTACAATATCGCTGATACAATATTCTGACAATATTGGCATAATATTTAAAAGTTATATTGTCGAGAAGTAGTATGTGAACATTTTGCGATATTGGTCGAATATTGTTTGAATATTTTAGAAATAGTTTTGGTGGAATATTCTTGAAGCAATAATGGCCTCAAAATATTTATTGATATTGGTACAATATTTATCGATATTGGTACAATATTTATCGATATTGATACAATATCATTTGGATATATTGGTGGATGTCAATATACCTTGGTAAATTATTAAATGTCCTTTAGTTGATGTTATTACTTTACCTGTAATATTATTAGGTTTATTGGAAATATCCGGTCTCGAAGAACGAAAATAAAAATTCCAGTTCAACTTGTCAAATTAATGTCAATATATTTCTTGCTATTTTTTAAACAAACTTTGGTAACTATTCAAAATTGAAAATGTATACAACGTGTTCAAATACATGTAACATGAATAAAACTTTCTTAATAAAACTCCAACAGTTGATGAAGGTGACACCAGAGTCTGTCTTTTGATCGCCATAACCACCGAGTGAGCTGTCTTGAAAACAAGGTAAAGGAAGTATTTAATATACTTTCGTAGGTTTTAGAAGACGTTCTATATGTAGAGCCATCTAGCGGATTTTTATCTAAGTTTGATCATGATATAATTTCGATATGTTTCATTGAATATTCGGCCAATATTCAAATTTCATCTCAATCTAGATGTAGGAAACAATATGAAGACAATATTGTTTTAACGATATCGATAAATATTATTGGCCAATATTGACCCAATATTAATTCATAAGATTTGTTGAATATTAGCGAAATGATATTCAACCAATGTGTAATCACACTTGGAGATACAATATAGTTTTTATTCCTAGAATCGATATCAGGGGAATATTGGTATTGCGATATTTATTGTAGATGTTAAAAACGATGTGAAGACAATATTGTTTTATCGATATTGGTAAATATCATTGAACCAATATTGACTCAATATGAGTTATTACAATTTGTCAAATGAAGTGGAAATGATATTCAACCAATATTCTAACAAACTTGGAAATACAATATAGTTTTTTCCCCTATAATCGATATGACTGGAATATTTGGATTGCAATATTTATTCTAGATGTGGAAAACAATATATAACCAATATTGTATTATCGATATTGGTAGAAATTATTCAACCAATATTGACCCAATATTTCGTGTGATAATCTACATTCAAAACTAGTTCAACCAATATTCCACCAATGTTATTAATATAATATTGTTTTTTGAATATTCACCCATATTGGGCCAGTATTGAATTTTCATGTACAATATATCTATATTGGCCCAATATGGAACCAAGATTCAGCCGATATGATGTGCTACCTGGGGATAATCACATTGGCAATAGTCCTAGTTCTTCAATCACCATGTCGTGGTCCTGATTTTACCGCTTTCCAACCCTGAGACTGGGACCCATTGGGATGTTATGATGTCTTCACCAAACCCAACACCTGATTGAAAAACTGAATAAAACGCGCATCAAAATTATTGGTTTGAACTGTTTGTAAGGATTTATACAGAAACACTTACAGAAATATTTTTCTTTTTCTACTCCATACAAAAGAAAACAATAGAATTGCCAAGTAAACTAGTTCTCTTATTGTGGTTGGATAGCAGTTTATCTTGACGGAATATCATGTCTTGTCTCAAGACAAGAATACATTTTCAATATTCTTGAGATATAAAACTAATTCCCCTGTAGAGGATTGCAACTTCGACTTCATCAGGAAAAAATTCAAATCATATCAAATCACTTTAGTTCTTTTGGGACAACTCACATTATTTAAGAAAAAGTCAGTCAGATGTGGATGCTTCCGCATGAAATAATTAAACATATTAACATAGATAAGTAAGTAATCATAAAAAAATTAACAAAACACAATTAATATTATATGGCGTTCTAATCACTTATATACATACATACATACAGTGCGGCTTTTAATAGCCCCCCCCCCACTGTTAATTTTTGAACGGTTCGACGTAGAAACATGAAAAAAAAACCATTTCGAGGGTTTCACCAATACTACTTTTTGAAATGAAAAAATAGTGATTGCACGATAGGGGGCGCAGGGGGGCCCCATCAACTCAAAATTTTTAAATTGCATGTGGGGTCAAGTGTCACATCGTTGAAAAGAGAATTCAATTCTCTTTACAACTATCTAAATATTTTTGAATTTTGTTTATAATTTTTTTCCCAATTTCGAGTTTTATACCTTTCGAAATTTTTAAATTAATGTGCCCCCAGCTAGCACCATCTGTCGAGTAATTGCAATGTTTCTTCTCTCAAAAAGTAGTATCGGTAATACCCTTCAAAAAAATATTTCGATTTTGAATTACAAAAAAATATTATCGAAATTCAAAAATATTTAGATGGTTGTAAAGAGAATTGAATTCTCTTTTCAACGATGTGACACTTGACCCAACATGCCTGCAATCACTATTTTTTTTATTTCAAAAAGTAGTATTGGTGAAACCCTCGAAACTGTTTTTTTTTTCATGTTTCAACGTCGAACCGTTCAAAAGTTAACAGGGGGGGGGACTATTAAAAGCCGCACTGTATATTATACAGTTACAAATATACCTGTAAACACAAAATCTGATAAAATTTCGACTCAGAGCAAGAGAACTTCATCCATTCCCATGATAGGTTTTATGTCAGAAAAATATTTTCAAAGTGTCACCGCACAAAAAATAGTCCAACAATTCCACTATCACAGTATGAAATTGCTTCTGAAGAGTATGTTTTCCAATTCTTCCGACCTCCCTGATGATTTCAGAAGAGTGAAATAGATTTTTGTCGACCAAAATGTATTGGAGGCCTAGCGAAAGAGATGCAATTCACGTATCAATGAAATGAGCGATTTTCTGCGAGTGATACTTCTGAATAACATTCTCCTTATCTCATCTATAGATAAGAATATTCAATGAAAACTGGACATTCAATAAATAATCAACTATCTGAATGGAAATGCAAATTTTCACTTTCAGACTTTTTTTTCCCAAGTTATATAGGGTCTTTCTCAATATTTATCAGATGTAGTTCAATGTCCAGCGTGGCTTGAGCCGGGGAAGCAGTTGTTTTCTATTAGATATTACACAAAAGTTACTTCAATTTATCGTAGGTTTTTTCCATTTCCAGAGGAGGCATGTATTGGTTCTATTTTCAATTGAGAATGTTTCTCTTTACTACATGAATCCCTTCCAAGAGAGGTTATCTTGTACGATGGAAAATAGCGACTAAATTCCAAGTTTCAGTCGTAGATGATTCCACAACTAACTTTTGAACATCCTGTTCATATTTTCAATAAAATCAACATACAATTCAATATTCCATCAAAAAACCTTCGGAGAAAGGAATATTTCAATTGCCCAAAAGAAAAAACAAATATTGGTACCAATTCTCCTCTCTTACGATTATAAAAAAAATTCAACCTATTTTTGCAAAGACTGGATATCGATGTATTTTCCAAAAACTACTTTTATTTGGAGAAAATTTTTTATATCATCATATTTTAAAGTGGTTACAGCATGATTATAATTGAGGTTGAACCCCAGCAGATTCGCTAGATTTGTGGATTATTATTGGACGTGAAATATTTTTCCCCAGCTTCACTATTTATAATTCTATGTACATTTGTATCAATTACTATAAATAAACATTGTCAATTCACTGAATCTACACTTACATAGTGTACACTATTTTTGGACTCGTCTATATGTGTACCCAAACTGCAAAATAAATGATATCTGAATTTTTGCCATCCCGCTAAAAAACATAGTTAAACCATGATGACAAAATGAGGAGTAAAAGTTTCGAATATGAATTCCAAATAATTTGCTGAAAAGTGGAAAAATATGTAAACATGATCCGATGGTCTGTGTAGAGTATGTTTTTTTTCCTATTCCGAAAGAATAATACTTTTTATATTGAATTGAAGAATTCAAATAAAAAAACTATGTCGAACCATTTTTCGTTATCTAAATTATCAATTATTTGACAGATCTGAATGATGAGCATATCAACTTACCTTGACTGTGACGCTCACAACTTGAACATTAACTATACTCGATATAATTGATATTAAATCATCCATGTGAGTGACCCAAATACTGGAATGATTATTACTGGGAAGCTGATCATTCCGTTATAATTAATTGGGCTTTCCGACCGAACTGATCTCCTCAAATTGATTCACGTGGATAGAAGGTAAACTGAATCAACTGATTCAGATATGACGTGCATATCAGAGTTGCCTGATGAACGTGAAGAAGAAGATTTTCCATCTCCCACTATTACATTTTGATTCCGAGGGAAGCACAAAACACGTACCTCGTAATTCTACAGAAAAATCCCTATATCGTGTTGCCATGGAACATCTTAACAATATCACATAAATATTATAAACAACGTCAGTTTTTTGTGTTCGCGATTTCGCTTTAACAACGAACATGGATGAAATTGAGGAACAAAATCAAATTTCTTTAGAAATATTGGGAGAATCATGAGCAGCGAGTGTTGATTGACTGCCAAAAATAATTCAAGAGCAAAATCAAAAAGAATTTAAAAATTTTGAAGAGTGACGTAAAAGCAAGAATTTAAAAGTGGTTGATGAAGATGTATCAATACCCTATACGAAAGGAAAATCAGAGGTTTATTCTCCTAACTCGCTGTGGACCAAGATTTCAATGTAGAAACTTGTTTTGAAAGTTTATGACAACATTGCCATTTCAAGGTTAGTTATTTCAAGTCGTACACCATATTATTCTGTATTACCTACAGAAATGGTATTTGGAAAATTATTTTTACTCTTGAGACGAAAGTCTGATGGATACAGACCAAAGAAGGCAAAAATTTTGTCTGAAGAAGTAACTAAGTTTTTGTTGGAGGAAAATGATCATACTTGATTGCTTGAAAAAGTTGTATTATTATGTGGTACTTTTGGCGCCTGAAGACGTGACGAACTTGTTAAGCTAACTGTGGATGATTTTGAAACCACCAGTACCAGAGTTTTGGTTACATTAAGGTATACTAAAATAAAAAAGAACAGGGTATTTATCATTCCCAAAGGACTTCCTTTTGAGGCCTATGGTTTATACGAATATACGAAGATTTGCGGCCTTCAAATTTGGAAAATTGGCGATTCTTCATAGGTTATAGGAATGGTGAATGTGTAAAAGAAGTTGTGAACATCCATACTATTGGAGCTGTTCCAAAGAAAATTGCAGCGTTCTTAAAATTGTAAAATTCTCAGTTCTACAGGAGGCGGCACTAGTTTTGTAGATCCTCGGCTACTATGCTTGTACAAATGGTGGCGATCTACTATTTGTAAAACATTAATGAGGCCACACCGAAAACAAGTTAAAATACTGGTGCTATAGATAGTAAATCTCTCATCGATGGAAGATAAATTTCAAATAATAGCGATTTGACAAATAATTTTTCAAATTTATAAATAGTTAGTATTTTTTTTTCTTTGGTGTTCTGGTATCGACTGCTATGGTCATTAGCCACGTGTTCTGGATAGGCCTTGTTACTAACTCCATGCGCCACCTTAGGAGCAGCATTGTTAATTGGCACGCAACAGTGAATCGTGCAGGACTCACCCCAGTCCAGCCACGAGATTTGTATAATTTAATCGGTCAAATTAAATTTAAAAATCCCAGCCGCAACTTGGGCTCGAACTCCGGACCTTTCGACCCAAAGTCGTACGCTCTAACCACTGCGCCACGTCCCGACATAATAGTTAGTATTATCATAATTATTGTTATTGTTAGCAGAATAAACTTTTGAAAAAAATAATTGTACTAGTGATTTTTTAACGGCCGCCAGCAATCTGAGTCAGAAACAAAAGAAGTGAAAACGTGCAGGGTGAACTTCCGGTAAAACTGGAAATTGCATGAACTTGAGTTACTTATTAAAAAATGCAGTTTTATGTCTAATTCGTATTCTTCAAATTTCATTCTATATTCTTCATGAACAAAAAAGTTAAAGGGGCGAGCCACCTTCCGCAGACACACGTTAGTCTAGGGGCCAAATATGAGAAGGACATTTGGAAAACAGTTTTTTTCAGGTTTACGAATTATTACGATTCCATTTTGTTTCTGTGTCGATGCGTTCGGATTAGTGCTTATATTGCCAAATAGTTGAAGTGTTGCAATACATTTTTCTTCTTAGATCTAGCCCATGAGCTCGGTAGACGAGCTGTTCTGAAGGGTAGTTGAATTTTTTTTCATAAATAATGTTGAGATCATATTGGTGAACATTTTGTGCATTTCCTGTATTGACATCGTGATTTTCAACAGAAAAGATGTCAGGGTTTACTAAGAATTGAAAGAAAGGGTTGGTATTTGAACACATGTTTCATCATTTATATTGTATTATGCAAGACTCATTCCCTATGCAACGTTTTATCTAACCAATCTGGCAATTGGTTGTAAACGAAAATGAGCCACCTGGATATCATGACGATAATCTTAGATGAAACCATTGTAGTTACTTTAATATTGAAACATTATATAAGATTAAAGAGAAATATTTACATCATGCAGCACTTGCTTTAATAATAAATCTAGATTCGTTTACTTTACCAGATTCTTTAAAACACTAGAATGAAATATATACTCGAGTTCGCAAATTTTTCTCGGCATCGCCAGAAAGCACCATTTCCATAGTAAACTTGAGATGAAGCCTTTGCTGAAAGTAACAACCAACTCGTGTATCTAATCGAGATGATTTTCAAGGTAAATATTGACAGTGTTTTGATAAAATGTCAATGTTTGGCATCAAAACACAGACAATATAATACTAACAAACAGAGATTAGGATAGATAGAGAAGTAGAGTTCTTCCAGCAAGTTCTATCTGTACGATGAGTACAGTGTTACAAAGAAGATGGACGTCAGTGTCTTGCATGAACTAATAATAATAATGATAATAATCAATATGCTTTATTATCAGATAACAGAATCTTGTTGAAAAAGCTTTGTTAGTATATAATTTTAACATCGAATAAGAAATGGTGTACGAAATAAATAAAAGTAACGCTTTCGTTGATAGAGGTTAGAGACTAAAACAATTGCCCAAATTCTTTAAAGCAACAGTTATTTATGACACAAAATGTTAAAGTAGGATTTTTTTATATGATCGCGCAGCCAAGTTCAACAAAACACGCAAGTACAAAAAATACCTTTACGAATATGTAACATACAAAATTTTTCTACGTCAGTTATTATATTAACAAATTAAAGCAATTGTTAAATGTTTTTCAATTTTAGTCGTATCGTTTTTCAAGAATGCATTTGTTGTAATTTTGGAAAAGTACTTATGCAATTTGAAATATGAATAAAATTCACTTTCAACCCATGGTTATAAAGAAGATGCGAATTACCGGTGATCCTCGCCCAATTTGGATTTTTCTGGGGGTTGCAACCACCGTATCTAGGAGATGCTTGAAATGAACTGTATGCAGGGCTGGTTCTCTGTGATTTCGTTTATTATTTGGAATCATGAATTCACACAAAATCACTAATATCTGTAAAATCATGGTGAAAATCGAGGGTTTCAGACCGCACCTTAATTTCTCTTGCACATGTCACTCTGATGACATAATTTGACAGACATAAACTTAGATACTGAGTGAGTCTACTACGAACCACACCGAGAGGAGAATAGTGAACTGAGGAAATTGAATAATATAAACATTAACAGGGGGCCAGGTAGCCGAGTGGTTAAAGCAACATTGTTTTAGTCACTGGCTGCCGGTCGGCGGTGGTTCAAACCATGGCAACTGCAGAATTTTTTCTAATGGCCCGAGAAAGTGCTAGGAATCGCACGTAAAAAGGTAAGACCTCGTTAATCCTTGGCTCGCACAAGTTTCGACTTTTGAGGGCTGCCGTTCGTAAGGGGACGACAGCTGGTTAACGGAAAAAAAAATTTTAACAATTTTTAACAATTAATACAAAAAAAAGTGTCGTGAAAAATTTAACCTGATTAAATTGCATAATCAAAGAAAGCTATATCTATGATTGATATGGGCATTACCAGCATAACTCTATGAACATTCCGGAAAAAAAATTACTCCACGCACAGTTGCTGTTTTCGCACGAAGTTGATTTTTTTACGCACTTGTGAATTTTTCGAACATTCAATGAAACGTCAGAAATTCACTGGACTGGGACTCTGTAACTTATTTCGCATAACGAAGCGAAGCGAAACGAAGCTAGAAGACCACGCTATCACTTTCGGACGTAACAGAGAGAGATAGCGTATGCTTCGCTTCGCTATCGCTATGCGAAATAAGTTACAGAGTCCCAGCCCTGGGCTGGTACTTAAACAACTGAACACGGTAGCTTCAGAGTCTGCTTCTTTTACAGATTTTGACTTTTTTACTTGAAAATGTTATGCTCAAGTAGAAACCCAATGAAATCAGTTAATTTAAGGTCATCTGATTGAGCACAACCAATCAGAACAACATTATGCTGAAAATTACACACCAACAATTTTCGACCAATCGAATGCTCTTATTTTGCCATGATACCATGGCAATCACATCGATTTTCGAAATTTTTCGTCGTTAGTCACGTGACTAGACAGTAACATAATTTTTCAGATATTTCAATTTATCTAAAATGTTCGCTTCATAAATAAATAGACGTATGATAAAAAAAGAAAACGTATATTTATTTCAAATGAACTATACTGATCCAACAACTACTTAAACATCTTTCGCTAAAAAATCTAAAAGTATTTTTGAATTTCGACACTACTTCTTTTTTTGTCAAAGGCGAATATGGAGGAGAAAACAATTCAATAGGCTCCAAACACCTTGACTGCCGACAAATTCATACTGACTTTCCCATGGTGCCACAGAGAACGGGTACTGTGAAACAGTGATTTATGAGATAAGCCTACCATTCAGTTATCGGTTTACATAGAGATTTCAAATTTGAAGTAGAGGTATAGGATTGAAATATACGAAATTTTATTGAAACTTTTTTGACATAATCCTACAGGACGAGTCAGAAGTGCTGCCAACTTTTTATAGAAAATTGCACCTTGTCTATTTTCATCACCTTAACAATTTTCTTAGAATACTCATCACAAAAATGTATGGTTTGTTGATATTCGTCCACTAGATGGAGCTGAAATCGAAAAAGTTTAATATTCGAATCGAACAATTCGAATGTAGTGAGTAGGGTGTAGGGATGGATTCATACACATATTCATGTCTTTTCAGTCCAAAATAATAATAATAATTACAAAATAATATTTATTTACTGCCAAATGTAAAGGACAAATATTCCACAAAGAGCATAAAATTCGAAAAGTAAATAAATTAATAACCGATAGGCGATAGGTAATTCAGAACTATCTTCTAATGATATAATGATGAATTCTGGTTAATTTTATAGACGAATAGACCAAGCCACATGAACACTTTCAACATATTGATTGAAAGTATGATTTTATGGAGAACATTCGAAATAAATTTTGTTGGTTTGTAACCATTGTAACATTCAATGAAGGTAAAACAAATCTGAAATAATTCGTGGGCTCCGACATCTGCATAATCTCAAAGAGATACAAAATGAAGATGAATGATGAACCAGAAAATTAAGAAGATATGTTCAATTTTTTGAATGGAATAACGGACGAATCTGAAGCCATTGCCGATAATGAAAATAATGAAATTTTGCAGTATAAAAACGAAAAATCTGAATAGCTGAATTCTGTTTGGTTACTGTAGAGAAACACCCTTATGATTTCATCTCTGTATCAATCAAATTTGGTTGAGTAACAATGGTACTTCTACTCAGTCAAGGCTTCATGAATGGACCTCAACCTATAAAAATGAAGTCCTGGGATTTATCAGGCTCACAAGGTATATAGTGGGTTAAGATCATAAGCTACATGTTGCCGATTATTGGCCAACCGATATGTCCTTTCGTAACCATTTCACCCCACAAACCACGACAAAGAAAGGATTTCAATTCTTCATGAGAGTGTGTAATTTTCCAGTTTACTGGCACTTTCCATAAAATGAGATTCATAACTGGAGAAACATTATGTAAGTATCAATATATCACCAGTTCCATTTAGAGGACGGTTGATTAGGAAGCAATATTTCCCAGAAAAGCCTTTCAAGTATGGAATAAAACTATTCAAACTGTGTTGTGGAAATCATTATACATGAAATTTGAAAATACATTTTGTGAAAGAACGTGTTTCTGATATTACATCAGTCACAACAAATATTGTGTTGTTTTTCTCTGATAGTCTTTTATATTCCAGAAGAAGACCCTTTGCTGATAATTCTGATACTAGTGTATCGCTGGCTACCAAACTTGTTGGTAAAAGAACTCACTATTTCATAATTTTTCAGGCACATAGAAAGAGTCTTTCTAACTGACGAAATCAAAAACGAAAGTTTGTGAGAAGATGATATTTGTTTAATACAGAATGATCTCGTAATTTGTGTCATTTAGTGGAAGGTTGAATAAAGGATATACGGTCTCAATACCAAAAAACGTCAAACACGGTGTGAATGAGTCAGAAATTCCCAACTTGATGAAAGCGATATGGAAATCAAATAGATCAAAAAATTTAGATGTGCAATCGATGAACCAGAAGCAATATTATACAGCATGATAAAAGAAAAGCTTCTGTAGATGTTTCTGATATATCTGGCTATAATTAGCTACTTAAACAATGAACGAATTTGAAAAAAAAAAATTTCGATATAAGAATAGTGCACCACAATAGATTTATTCTAAATTAAAAGAGCCCGTCAAAAAGTAACTACCTACTCCTACGTGTGACCCAAGAACAAGATACACATTAATCAGTTATAAAAGATCTTTGAATGAAGTCCATCGTCTGCTCTAACAAAAGGAAATGCCGTGCGAGTCAAAACACATTGTGGCCCAATTTTTCAGTAATGAAATGTACCTAATTATATGTTTTTCTGAAAATTTCATTTTAATTTGAACATTATCTATAATAATAGACTGTAGGCCTTCCTCACAATCCCTACATTTACAGTCTTGTCCTAGTCTGCTTTCGGTGTGGTAAAATATTCTTACATGTTTTCTATTATTAATTGTGTCGTGAAGTTCACATACAGTGTTCGACAGAACCCCCCCCCTTTTGTAATATTGGAAACAGAAAGATAGATAATTGAATCACAATGAAGTTGAAATGGAAATGGATTTTCACAATAACTTGAAATTTCAAAAGTGAACAAATTTGCGAGCAACGTAACCAACTTCCACTTTAAGCTTTCTAAGACGATGATACTCCATTCCGTGCATATAAAAGATCGATATCGTTCTCTTTTCAACCATATTCTCAAAAGATTCATGTGTTCATTTATCCTGATTCCTCACTTACAAAAAAATTACGAGTTCAATATGACCTATATTCTGTATCACCCAGTACAATGACAGAGTTTTAAGAAATACCAATTTGAGATTTATAGTTTTCATATAGATTACCATGATCCCTTTATAGAAAAAGTGTTAAAAGCAGCCGTAGTAGAGGTGCAAAATCGGCGGTCATTATGACCGCTATGGCACCATAGGAAAGTATCGTAGCGGTCATAATGACCGCTATGGCATTCAAGGTGTTAAATGTTTATGTTGAGTAAGTAAATATAATATTTGAATACTATTTTGTTCTGCTTTTTTCCCCTTTGGATGCTGGTCCTGTCACCAGCTGCACCTCAGCCTCTTGGGCTTTTTGTGCATTCCAATTGGTTTCACAGCACACACCGTAACCCTCGTCCTCTGTACCAGTCTGTACAGGTTCTTCACCGGTTGACCGTTGTATTCTTCGGGAGTTAGCCTGGGTTTCCCGAATATTGCCTGTCTCTAGCGGTCTAATGCCTCGCATTCTGACGTACGTGTTTGGCTGTTTCTGTTCCTTTACCACATTGTCTGTAGGAAAGTTCTCTATTGTACAGCCCCATTTTGTGCAGGTTTCTTCTCATTGGATCTGACCAGTGAGAAGGCCCGTTATCGTTCTAGCTTGATTCCTGCTCAGCTTGAGTAGTTCTTCAGTTTTGTGTTTTGACGGTTCTTTGATGTATGTTTTCCCGTGGTTCTTCTTACTTCTGAATTGACAGTCCAAAAAGGCGAATTCTTTATAAAATATATTCTCAACTACAGTAAAAATATTTTCTTCTGAATAGAACATAGAAGCATCCTCAACTATTATTGTAAGGCAATGCAATACTCTGTGATATATCCTAATAACGTCAATTTAAAAAAAAAACTTACATATAGAATAACTCTTGTAATAATAATTGTTCATGACAATCTACTGAAGTATATTTCATAATAATGAAGTTCACGTAAATAACCATTTTTAGCCATAACAAATATAGGTAAACGAATTGCGTGGAAAGAAAATCAGTATAATATAATTCAAGTTTAGAACATTTCTATCAAAAAAACTTATTTGTTCACGCAACTGTCAAAAAACCAATGAAATTGTTACTAATGACAAAACACATCCAATGAGGTTGAGCTTTGTTGATTATTTTCTCCTGCAGCAAATTAATATACGATTTTACCACTATCTGGATTTCCATGGTAACGGAAATTCTGACGCATAACATTTGAATATCGTTTCGCTTTCGGAATATTATTCGGTAATTCGAAAAAGAAATGGAATCCAATAGATGGGGAAATTAATTTGGCAACTGCACAGAATACGCCAAAAAATACAAGGAAATCTAAAGATTATGCTTGAAACCAATTTATGGACTTTTGCCGAAATAGAAATTATGTTGTCCAAAAGGAAACTACCCTAGTGAAAATTGCGAATATATCGAAAGATTATGCCTTCAATATGAAGAAGCAGTATGGCAGTGAATATAAAGAAACTGATATAAAATTCAATTGGAATGTTGTCGCAAAACTGCTCCAAGACAAGTTTTATAATGATTATAATGTGAAAATGAACCCATTTGCTTACATAGAATTCAGATCAGCCCGTGATGCAAGAGATGCGAAGAGAAAATTACTTCAATGAGATGTCGAAAAGAGGAAAACGAGTTTAACTGCTTTTACAATTGAGGAAAATATGAGATTACTGAGATATTGGAAAGAAAACAATCCGGAGGGACTCATCAAGAATTTTTTTTTTTCATTGCAGCCAAAGAACTTGCTTGGAGGGGCAATGAAGGATGTTACTCGAAGGTTAGTTTTTTATAATGGAAAAGAATAATGTTGGACGGCCGACTGGACGTATTGAATATAATCCCGTATTTAACAAAACCAATCAAGATGGGTCAAAATCATATACTTCAAGCAAATGGCTAATAAAAAATACTGCTGACCCTGATATTTGCCCTGTTCGCATATTCCACAAAGTGATGGGAAAACGCCCAGGACATATCGCGTCCGACCGCTTTTTCCTAACTCCGAATCCTAAATGGAAAGATCCTGATAGTATTGGTTGGTACAAAAATTGTCCTATTGGCATAAACTCTATGTCAAAATGGACTAAAGAAACTTTTTAGAAAATGGGTTTGGATATTCAGAACAAAATATTCAGCAATCACAGCCATAGGTCTACCGCTGTTACTCACCTTGCCCAAGCCGAAGTGTCTGAACAAGAAAAGATGAAGATCACAGGACACAGCAGTTCCAGTTCTTTACAATCCTATATGAACATGCAGCCAAAAAGACACTCTGAAATCCTCACTAAAATGAGAGCGAGTTCAAGTTCTTCATTCAGCGATGCCAACAAAAACGTCTACTCATGTAGCAGCTCTAATGAGACGAAAAATGAGCAAACAAATTTAAAAATAGTGTTTCAGAATTGTACTTTCAATGTTCAAGATTTCAATTGTAATGAATTGTAATTTTCTATGTAAAAGTAATGATATTATTTCTACAATTTGGCAATATAATAACTGTCGAAGAAAAAACTTTGTATGAAACACTTTCGTTAAGGGCTTTTTTGTACTCACGTGTTTGTTGAACTCGGCTGCGCCTCATTCAACAAACTTCACGCTTATACAAAAAAGTCCTACTTCACGAACTTGTATCATAAATAGCCATCATTGTACTGAAGTTTTGGGAAACGTAATTTATTGAGCCCAAAGCCAAGATAACAGTGGAAAAAAATATAATTTTTTTACGATACGAACTGGCATTCTTAAAAAATACTTCCGTTGACTTTTGGAACACACGTTTAGGTAAAATCAGTGGCATGTCTCTTCTCAGTAACTAACATTAATTATATGATATATAATTATGTATTTCCTTTAACTTTAGTAAAAAGATTTTGATAAAATTTATAACTTCGTTTTCTTCTTCGACCAGTTAAATATATCTTATATCACCTATATAAAAAAGTATGTGTTAAATATTTTGGTGAGACATTTTCTCACCGAATCTACCTCGTTCTTCAATTAAAAACCAAATATTCAGTTGTACCCGATTCAAAAAAATTATACCCCGCCTGTATTAGGAAGATTATAAGTGAAAACTGATTCCATGGGCTGTTTTCACAGTATTATACGTTGCTATTAGTACATCTTGATTTGTTTCGATTCTGAAGTTTCAAATATTTGATAATTTCAACATGTCACGATTTGGTTGTAATACTGACGAGAAGATTGATGAAATTATCGAATGAAATATACCAAAATATACTGTATTTATCAAAAAAATGTCTATCGGAATAAGCCTCGAACATTGACAAATGCTCAAACATTTCATAACAACTTTCTCAAGCATGTTGCTCATAGTCAACAGACCTCCGCCTACAACCTACGGTGTCAGTTTGTTTCCAAGCAACATGCTTTCGAAATTTGTTATAAAATGTTTTCAATCAATTATCAATGTCCTTGGGTTATTACAACTGAAAAGTGATGATGCCAAGGTTTTTGGTGGTGACGCCAGTGCTTCTTCTGATTCCAACATTGAAACAGATAAATGGCTATTTTTATATAACTTGCATTGTGAATGTAACAAAAGATCAAACAACTTTTGTTTTTAACGATTTGCACTACCTACTTGATTTTACAAAATCAGGAAACGAAATGTTTATCGATAGCCTTGAATCAACAATACACAGCATTCCGTTGATCAAAAATTGTTTATATTAGTACTGGAATCTATATAATATTTCGGCTTGTTTCATTTGTAGTAACAGCCAACTGAGCACCTTTCTAAAATTCGTCAATTCATTCCATAAGTCTATAAAATTCAATACGAACATGGTAGTAGATGTAACCATTTGGATAGAAATATTAAAAAATAAACACATGATAAAATCGAAATTTTCCGCAACTCTTTCACAGATATTATCATGGATAATGAAAGTAGCTGTATTCAAAATCTATAGATTATTCATATATTAAGTATGTCACAAGACCTATGAACTCATATCTTGAACTCTCAAACATGATTTTACTCAGATAATTGTTGAAAATGTACAATAAATAATTGAATAAAGTTATTTTAAAATTACTGTGCATGAAACTACTTGCCGAAAAGCAAATTCATCAAGTATTTTGAGAGTTTTATCCAAATTCATAGGTCAATGGTATATGGGTTGGATTATTTACTGAATAACTCAGATTGAAGCCAACAACAAAGAATTTTAAGAGTACTTAATAAAATTTGTAATTTTCTAATTTTTTTCACAAACAATATTTGGTCATTCAAACGATAATAATTCATTGGTAACAAGTACACAATGGTGCGTGAATATGTCGAACGTATGAATGAAATATATAAAAAAGCACACAGATGTGAAATCTATGACATACTACAACACAAATTTACAGCTATAAAAAATGGACACCTATAAATAATTTAAATTCGACATTATAACTTGACTTACAAAATGATAAAATTAAAAAAAGGGTAAAATCCTATACGTCATAGAATTAATTTAATTTTCCATTGTTATTTTAACGTTTTCAGATCAGAATCTCTCAAAGGTAATGGCAGTTTATTAAACAATTTTATGACTAGTTGACTACGATTTGTACTGGTAAATCTGTGTTGAAAGTAAGAAGATTTTGTCTGCTTTGAGTACCATATTTATGATTTAAGCCCACTTTTTAAAATTTTGTGATGTTATCATTCACATATAGTAAATTGTTGATATTACAGTTGATGGTAAAGTGAGAATACCCGAGTTATTCCTACTATAGCTCCGATTTTTGTTAATATTCCCAACAGATTCGCATCAGCTGCGTTTCTATCTATTCTCATCGAAAAAGTGTTGTAATCCGCAAAGACAATAGTATCAATATTCATAGATGATGGAAAATCAATTATATAGATCAAGAACAGCAAGGGACCTAATACACTGCCTTGCGGGACTTCATAATTTATTACCATTCGACTACTGAGTTTATCATTGTGTAACACTGGTTGCTTACATCCTAACAGATACGATGATATAATGTTGATCGCAATATCTCTCAATCCATAATGTTCAAGTTTTTCTAACAGAATATTTTTTGAAACACACTCAAATCAACAAAAACTGACAGATTTAGCTGTTTTCCTTCAAATCGCCGACCTCTGAAATTAGCTAGATCCATGACTGCTTCTGCTGTGTTCTTAACCTTCCCAAATCCAAACTGACTGTTTGTGAATAAGTAAATTTTATCAAAAAAAAATCTCAAAGCAATCACCTTTTCGGCCAACTAATCCGTGACCTACATAAAGTTAGCGAGACAACTTCGAAAAAATTTAAAACTGATTATTCCATAATTTTCCGCCTTTTTGTCGCTAATTAGTTGCGAAGAAAAAGAATTTGTCGCTCTTTTTTTAAAAAAATATGCGTTGTTTCGCTATATGAAGTTAGCGAAACAACATTCCTAATTTCTATTTTTCCACAGTTCTGAAATATCCATAATTTGCCGCCTTTTTGTCGCTAATTAGTTGCGAAGAAAAAAAATTTATCGCTCCATCTTTAAAAAAAATATGCGTTGTTTCGCTAACTTCATATGAACTTAGCGAAACAACTTCCATAATTTTAATTTTTTCACAGTTCTGAAGTATCCATAATTTGCCGCCTTTTTGTCGCTAATTAGTTGCGCAGAAAAAAAAATTGTCGTTTTTTTTAATATGCGATGTTTCGCTAACTTCATATGAAGCGTAATTTCTATCTTTTCTCAGTTCTGAAACATCTGCCGCTTTTTTGTAGCGAATCAAATGCGGAGAGAAACAACTTGTTTCTTTCCTCAAATAAAAATATATGATGTTTTGACAACTTCCGTTATTTTTATCTTCTTTCACTTTATAGGTATCAAAAAATTGCTAATTTCTTTAAAAAAATATACAATGTTTCGCTAACCTTTTATATGATGTTAGCGGAACAACTTCCTTAATTTTTTAATATTTTAAACGGATTTATTCAGCTTACAGTTTTGTTTGGTTGGTCAAATCTAGAAATTGAAGCGATCGATCTAAAATTTTGTGCACACCTTTAAATCTGATGACAATGCAATTAGTATCATTGTAAATCCAAGATGGCGGACATATTGTTTTTCAACCCCCTTATTACCTATGGGTATCAAATGAAAGGGCTGAACCAGTAGAATACAGTACACCATGAAAAAATTCCAAATCCAAGATGACCGCTGCCCCAAAATGGCAGATGACATATTTTGTTCAACCCCTCAATATGGATATAAAATCAAAGGGCTGAACATGCTTAAAACATGAAAACTTATTTTTTTTTCAAAGCACATTAGCTACAGAGGAAACCATGTACCCTCCATCGAACTAATGAAAATGCATCATTTTTGGCCTCACTTAGATAATATAATGTAAAAAAATGAATGCTTCCATTACTCCATAGCTCGACACTTGTTCATTTTGATACAAAACTACAACTCACAACGACTCACTTTGTAATAATATTGCATGCATCAACTTTGCTCACTTGTTATAAGTGTCAGAGTATATCTGCTAAGTAAAATTTGAGGAGGAGACGTCACAAAAATATGGTGGGAGTGAATTTACTTCTGTACGGTGCTTCAACATATTAGGAACAAAAAAGCAATAAATCAAATTCAATTTGCTCATGGTACTACTTACCATAAATATCAATTAGAAAGGAATTCAGTTACAAAAACAAAGGTCTGCCACAATTTTATTCAACGGTTACCTGAAATATGTCATGAATATCTTCTGAATCGAGAACAATTTAATTTTATTCCAAAAGAGATCTTATGGCAAATACATCATATTTTTATCATCATAACCCCAAACGAAGGATCCCCACTTGTTACAGTCAAATTATGGATAATTCATATTGATAAAAGGTAGAAATTACGGAAGTTGTTTCGTTAACTTCAAATTTTTTTTTTCCGCAAGTAATTATCGAAAAAAAGGCGGCAAATTATGGATACTTCAGAACTGTGAAAATATAGAAATTACGAAAGTTGTTTCGTTAGCTTCAAATGAAGTTAGTAAAACATCGCATATTTAAAAAACAAGCGACAATTTTTTTTCCGCAACTAATTAGCGACATAAAGGTGGCAAATTATGGATACTTCAGAACTGTGAAAAAACAGAAATTACGGAAGTTGTTTCGCTAACTTCATATGAAGTTAGCGAACAACGCATATTTTTTTTTAAAGAAAGAGCAACAATTTTTTTTTCTTCGCAACTAATTAGCGACAAAAATGCGGCAAATTATGGATACTTCAGGTCTATGGAAAAATTTAAATTACGGAAGTTGTTTTGCTAACTTTATATGAAGTTAGCGAAACAACGCATATTTAAAAAAAAAAGAGCGACAAATTTTTTTTCTTCGCAACTAATTAGCGACAAAAAGGCGGCAAATTATGGAATAATCCGTTTTAAATTTTTTCGAAGTTGTATCGCTAACTTTATATAGGTTAATCCGTGAAGATGTTATAATCTCCAGATTTATAGGTTTACAGGATAATTTTCAGTCTGTCTCTGGAAGTAAACCTAGCCGTCGTTAAAATAATATTCTTCCGACGATTAAGAAATTATTGTTTTTTTAATGTATCCAAGAATTGTGAGAATAACTGATATTCGGCAAAATAAAAACCAATATGGAGGACAAAAATTTGATCGCGGTTAAGCAGTTCTTGTGATATAATCACTGATTATCTAAAAATAAAATAATCACCATAATTAGCACAATAGGAACCAAAAAACAATGACGAAATGGTTTGAAGAAACAAGGGTTTTGGTATACAGTGCTTCTCAAAACTCTCCTCCCCCCTCTTATCTTTGGATCGATTATTATACATAAATAATTAAAATTCGGAAACTGAATATTAAAGGTTGTAAACTTCCCTACTAGTGATGATAGATGACGAAATCGTCAAAAATGACGTCACAAGGCCATTGTGACCAATAATTTTAAATAGTACCCTACGGCAACCGACACCTCTTTCAAAAGGTATCGAAAAAACCTATTCAATGATACTAATTTTGTTTGTTTTTATGGCAGTTTTGGCAACTTGCTTTTAAAAAACGCAAAGCTGTGATGAATTGAATCAGTTAATATGTCGGGGCGTGGCGCAGTGGTTAGACCGTCCAACTCTGAGTCGAAAGGTCCGGAGTTCGAGCCCCAGTTACGGCTGGGATTTTTTAATTTAATTTGACCTATCAAATTATTAAAATCTCGTGGCTCGACTGGGCTGAGTCCTGTACGATTCACTGCTGCGTTCCAATAAACAGTGCTGCTCCTAAGGTGGCGTATGGATTTAGTAACAAGCCCACCCATAACACATGGCTGATGACCATAGCAGTCGATGCCAAAACACCAAAGAAAAAAAGGAAAAAAAAATTAAAATTCAAACTCCGCCCCTGGATAGTTGTCAAATAAGCTGACATTATGGTTAGTCTACCTAATTCGACGTTTATGTACTTGTCCAAGTTTTTGTACATTTAATGATTTGTGTATTGTTGATCGAACGTGTAACTGTTTTAGCAGCGTTTGGTACTTTTAATATTTTTGTACATTTTAATAATTTGTTAAACTGTTGTGAGCCGAACGTTTTAGTGCTTCAAGAAGCGAAATGGTACGTGCTTTAGGAGATAAAGTAGCAGCGATCCTAATTCTTGGTGAAACTGGACATAATATTCATGCAGCAGGACTTATTTAAGGGAGCTCCTTCGTAAGTTTGAAACAACGGGTAGTATTAATGATGCGAAACGATCTGGCAAACCACAAATTTCTGATGATAAAAAAATTGATATACCGGCAGAAGTAATAGTTCTACTTCTTCAACAACCCAAGTTGCATCTACCTGTGAAGTCAATCGAAGTACACAGGGTGTTGAAAAACGAACAACGAACAAATATCATCCATACAAATTAAAAATGGTTCATCAACTCTCCGACGACGACCCAGACCGAAGACTAGAGTTTTGTGAAAATATGGAAACTGAAATTAACCAACAGCCAGACTTTGTCAATACAATTTCTTCTAGTGACAAAAGTACTTTCTATCTGAATGGAAATGTGAATACACAGAATGTGAGGTAATGGAGTGACGCAAATCCTCACCTGTTTCGTGGAAAACATACCTAATTTCCCCAGAAGGTGAATGTTTGGGCGGGTATCCTGGAAAACCACATCGTTGGGCCTCTTTTTTTAAATATTTATTTAACTGGTGATGTTTACCTGGATCTGTTGCAAAACGCAATAGAACCGTTAATCCTTGCAATTTTGGAAGATAATCCAGATGAATTCGGCAATTTGGAAATAACAGTCCAAAAGGATGGTGCTCCTCCACACTATTACGGTGCAGCAAGACGGTATTTGGATTAGGAGGATCGTGGTAGATGGATTGGACGACGACGTTCAACGAAATGGCCACCTCGATCACCGGACGTCACACCTTTGGATTCTTTCTGTGGGAGTACCTTAAATCGAAGGTTCAGACCACTGATTACGCCACTGAACAATATTGACGTTTTAAAAAAAAATAGGATATTTCACGTTCAGGTAGTAAATGGTGGTCACTTCGAGCAATTTCTTTAAGTAGATACTGATTCTTAAATCTGTAAGGTTTACTCGAGGGGGAAGTAACTAGCCATTTTTTGTACACCTAATGAAAATAATGCAGTAATTAACTCTAATGAAAAATAATTACCATTAATGATGTTATAATATTCATCGGAAAATCACTGATTAAAATCCGCGTCTGCTCAGCGATCACCGAGGCGATCACTTACCGATTGTCAGACGGCATAAATTTGCCAACTTGGAACCGAAAAAAAACATATTACGGATCCCCAGAAACATAGATTTCGATTTTAAGTTGAATATGAAATGATTAATGAAGTAATGAAAATGTTATGATGTACACCTAATGAAAGAGTTACTTCCCCCTCGGGTTTACTAATGAGCCATTAAAATTGCCCTAAACACAAACAAAATTAGTATCATTGAATAGGTTTCCTCGATACCTTTTGAAAGAGGTGTCGCTTGCCGTTATTTTCAGTTTCCAAATTTCACTTGTTTATGTATAATCATTCCAAAGATGAGAGGGGGGGGGGGGGAAGGGGACTTTTCAGAAGCACTGTACAATTACAATACCACACTAGGAAAGGTAGAGGAATACACGCGGAAATTTTCTTTATGAGACTTCATTCATGCTCCTAATTGCAAATAATAAATTCGATTGAAAACTTTCCTTAATCAAATCAAAATTCCTCAACAACTAAAGCAATAGATATCACTATCGTTATTTATCGTTTACTGTTAGTTCGAAGTGTTTTTGCACTATTGCAATGTGGAATGTAATTATCCATACCCAAACCCAAATATGAATTTGTAGGTGTCGACACTTTCCTGACCTTTTGATGTTGACGTAGAGATAACAGAGACATTTTACTGAAGGTCGGCAATATAGTTTATGATTTGTGTGATGTTATCTTATGTTGTGAAAATAATTCAATAGGCGTTTGGTACATCCTCCAACTATTCCTTCATATCAGACAGTATTCTAGAATTTCTCGGGCACAAATACTATCGAATATATTCAGAGACGAATAAATAAAGCTTGGCAATGCTCAAGTGGTTTTAGGACTGCGAAACATTCAGCTAGTCGTAGGACACTAAAAGCAATCATAAATCAGACCTGCTCTTCCATATTTCTAACAATACAAAGGAGTCGTATAAAATAGAATTATATGAAATGGTATAAGTGTGGAACGACTTCAATCTATAAATTATCCCGACAAATATAATGTTCATCAAAAATAAGTACTTACAAACGCAAAACTTCTATACTCATAGTGGTATGCTGTGGCTCTGAAGAAACTCAATCTTGAACGCATCTGCACTTTTAGTTGTGAACTTGTTTTGGAGATGATAAAGCTGAGTTTGAAGTCTCCAAAGATCTTGCAAACTTTTTTATGTTTGAAAGTGTAAAATTGGAATACAGCTGTTGTCGTTGATTTTCCTTTTTGATACCCATGCTGGGAATTACTCTTGCTTGCTTCTCATACCTTTCTTTAGACTTCGTCGGCAATAAGTCTAAGTTTGCATCAGAGGCTACTTGCACACTTTCTTGTAAAAGTTCTTCATCAGATGAATGTCATTGGCAATTTCACTGAATCAAAAATTCGATGAGTAACGCTTGTCAGCTTGTCTTGTCACTTTGACAATCGCAACCAAGTTTATGTTTTGATTGGCATGACAACCAAACGTTCAACATCATGACGGATATCAAATCAATATGATTGTATACAGGGGGATTTTCATAAAAATATTTTTTTCATTTTTCAGTATTTCTTAATTTTTACCAGAAATGGTGCAGTTTGATTGATGATTTTGAAGAAATATTCTTACTTCTGCAGCAAAGAAGCTAAAACTTTAAAAAATTTGTCATCAACCACTTATAATTTGCAACAAAATTATTTTATTGTTTTTCCAGCATTAGCGTGGAAAAAAATTTCCAACACTGGTGTGGGAATATTTTCGAGTACTAGTGCGGAAAAATAATACTTTCCAAACTAAATTACGTGCGTGCTCATGTGTTAATCACGAAGCTCGTAGAAAAATATACTTTCCGAACTGACGAACACGGTTTCAGCGAAACTTCCAGGTTCCACCACTGCCAAAGCCACCTATCGATAATGATTCCCTTCCTTAGAAACAGCAAAAAATCGATGACGAAAAACATTATTAGCGCCGCGTCCCTCTGTACACAATAAAAAAATTGAAGGAAATTTCCAGCTGAAGGGTCATTAATCATCTTGACACCTCCGATAGACGTTGCTCGTTGTCTACCGGATGAGCGCGATAACACGACACAAAATTAACAATTTAAAATCCAAACACTCACCTATGGAGGAAGTTTGCGCCGAAAAACAGTTGGTATCCTTTGCTGACTCTGTTGCCGATTCCTTCACTGAAACTCAGTTGTTTGCCAAAAGTTTCTGACAGCTTTCACATAATTTCACTGGGTATTTGCATTATTTGTTAAACGGAGTGACGAATACCACTTGAAATATTATTGAAATATCCTTCGAATTTTTTACAGTGTTTCGACACCACGCACAAACAAGTGATCCTAATTGAAACGAGTGTTCTGTAAACACGAGCCGACAAAAAACAGTAGCGTTAATCACTTGTCGAAATTGTCATCTACAACTCCTCGCAACTTTCAAACGAAGTTTTCTCAGGGCTTGGTATGGACGTCACCTCCTCCCTTGTCAAAAAACACACCTGACTTCATTCATAACATCGAGAAAAACTCAGCTTTTTTTTTGTTTTCTCAACTTCGCCGACTTTCAACGAACACTCTGTGGAGATGCGCGTAGGTCATGCTCGCGAGACGATCGCCGACAGTGAACTGTTTTATCCATAGTTCTCACGGCGCGCTACCGTGTTTTGTTTCGGCCTGCGCAATTTTCGTCGAAAATGCTAATGCTGTCGAAATATTGGGATGAATTGGAAATTGATGTCTGGAATATTTTTGATCAACGGAATTTATGATGATGGATGGCGAGCTGCTTCGTGAGTCATCGAAGATTGAGATCAGACAAGGTGATGGTGATGTTCGAAATATTGGCCTCGTTTATTCGATGAATATTGAGTATTTTCAATGCTGCTACATCTCGCTGGATTTCTGAATGTGTCAATTTTTTTTAATAGATCAAATATTCTAACTTGAAGTATTTAAGACAACTGTTTGGTACCATCAAAGTACTGGTAGGATCAAAATACATACAAGTTGGGAAAAACCCAAACACAGATTCATACAAAGGACTCCACTGAAGTAGATGGGAAAATGGCTTTCAGCCAATTTTGATAATTTTCCATGGTATTGTAGTACGAATCACTAAAAGTTACACATGCAAGTTTGAATTAGTTTCTATGTCCAGTTTCGGAGATATGAATTTTTGAAAATCCAAAAGAATTACTTTTTAGATGATTAGTAACAAAATAATAGCATTGCTGGTTTGGAGAAAGTCAGATGGCATGTTAGTCAGTCGGTCGTTAAGATAGAAGAAGCCACCTATTACACAGGGTGGGTCAAAAATAGCGACAATTTAGCACAGTTTGCCAATCATTATCATCGGTCCCATTAATGAGAATGAGCATTTTTTATTAGGAAAATCCCTATTGAAAATCTTTTCGTATGACAAAAAGATTTTCTCTAGAAGTTTCGATTTTTTACAAACAAATGTTTATTTTTCATACTACATGTTTTTAACGATATCCAAACAAAACAGCCTTTTTCAGTCAATGAATCCACTTTGGAGCCAAAACTACTCGAGGAAGACTTATAGTGATTACTTACTATGATAGGCTTCAAAAAGTTACGATCACATTTTATACGGGGGGCGTTTACAAATTTTAGTTGAAATCGGTTTTGTATACGTAATATATGTGTTTGTTAATTATTTTTGAATGGATGTGCCAATGTGAATCATACTTTTCAGTTATGCTTCGAAGTAAATCACCCTACACTCGGGTAAGTTTTATCAATTTCCTATGTATGGTTTTTGAAATAGTTTTACGCTACAAGATCATATTAATTTCATCAAGAAATAAGATTTGATAATAGCTTCTACAGAACATCAATTTTAATTTATATTTCAAAAACCAGAAATAAGAAGTTAATGAAACCCACCCGAGTGTAGGGTAATTCACTTTGAAGTATAAATGAAAAATATGATTCAAATTGGCATATCCATTCAAAAATAATAAACAAACTTATTTATTACGTACAAAACCAATTTCAAGTAATATTTAAACGCCCCCCCCCCCCCCCGTATAAAATCTGATCGTAACTTTTTGAAGCTGATAATATTAAGCAATTACTATAATTCTGTCTCTAGTAGTTTTGGCGACAAAGTGAATTTATTGACCCAAAAAGGCTGTTTTGTGTTGCTATTGTTAAAAACATGTAGTATAAAAACAAACATTTGAATAAAAATTACTGTGTTGTGAAAAAGTTGAAATATTTAGAGATAATCTTTTTGTCATAAGAATTGAATCCCGGTATAGATTTTCCTCTAATTGAGAAACCCATAGTGACCCAAAACAAAATCAAGATTCAGCAAATACGAGGTGATGCATAGGATTATAACAACTATAATATTATTGGAGTATCCCTTGAACATTCAAATCGAATAGGAAGGTTTTTTCAATATTGTGAGGCTTCTTCCTACGAAAAAAATACTTTTCTTCCTACAAAGCATCGTTTTATTTCAAATCGTTTGTCGAAAAACTCCATACTTATATCAAAACAGTTATATCTGGAAGACGAAATATTGTTATTTGGCTATCTTAATTTGGAATGTTCTTTGTGAACAATTTTTGCTGTAAATATCAATAAGTAAACCATGCCTACTACCATAAACATTCCTTCGTTTTTTTATAGCAAGAGTATTCCCTACTTAGCATTATGCTTGTTCTTAACTATGCTGAGTACCAAAAGCGTTAGTATTAGTCAAAGCAATAAGTATACTCATTTGGAATTATACGGAGAATTTTCCAACCGGGTTTCCTTTCATTCATTGAAACAATAATTCCATCATACAAGTTGCGGAGGAAGCAGAATTATTCAAGCCTGCAGTTCGTACTATGCACTCAATTGAATTGTTTAATGAAGGAATGCATAATAAGCAAATTGATTCCCAACATAATCATTAATGTAATCCTTTTGAAATTACTGTTACTAGCCCACAATTCCAGAGTAGTTTTAGATAGTGATGGTGTGCTTAGATGTCAGTTAAAAGTGTTGAATTTGAAGAGTTTCGAGTATTTTCCATGAGACGAATCAAAATCTGGAAATATTACTTGTCACAAAGGACCCCACCCAGCACTTTCTTTATGTGAAGTGACGGCCGGTAATTTTGTCTTGAGTTTCGGTTTTTTGTTGTTCTCGACCTAGGTACCAAAAGTGTCAATGGGCCCAACTCAATCCTATGACTACTTTTCTACATACGGGGATAGAAAGTTGAAAATTGCCCACTTTTTCGGATTTTTTCCTTAAACTCACCAGCTAGATTGAATTTCTGTTGCATACAAACGTTTCCTACATATTTTAGTGATAATTTAGAAAAAAACAAAACAACCTGTTAGTTTGACAAACAGTGGATTTAATTGTGTTTCTATCAGAAAGAAGTATAAAAAATGGATTATAATGCACATTCAAATGCAGATATTTTAAATTCATTTTATATTCATGGTGAGTGCCAAAGAACGTTCCGCAAATTCAATGACCTTCATCCAAATTTAGCACGAATGAATAGAAGAAAATGTATTGATTGAAATAAAATTTGAGTACTGCTAAGGACACGTTTTTCAGATACCCTGAATAGGAGATAAAATTATCATGGAGATGAAAAACCGAACCAAGCATACTTTGTTCAAATCTGAATTAAAATTTTATGTCGCTGTATTTCTCGGTTAATGCAATATTAGTTTAGTTTTGGAGAAGACTGTTGTGAAAAAAATACAATGAACAGTTAGAAAAATGGGACAAATTCGACAAAAATTAATCAGATTTTCATGAGAAGGTAGTAGTCCATACTCGAAGTGGAAGACCAAGTTTTTTTGAATAAGAACACAAAGTCGTCGCCACAAAGTTTAATAGTAAGTAGTAGAAATCCTATATATAGGATTTCTATCCTGTGTTACTATTAAACTTTGTGGAGACGACTTTGTGTTCTCATTAAAAAAAAATAAGATTTTCATTTGAATAATTTTGATTCTTTTCTAATCAAATTTACATTAATGAACGCGCAAACGTTTTATTATTAATGTACTGATTTTCGAATTTTGATTATGACATGTTCCAAGACATTTCATATCTACCCAACACAAATTATGGCAATAATCCAATTTTTATTGAAAACTTGCTTTTATTTCGGAAACCTGACTCCTCAGGCATAGGAATATCATTTGAAAGGGTATCCAATTGTCTTTCAGGATATTTGATAATAAACAGGGTATTCCATTTGAAAAAATGCACCTCTCACCACTTTTGAATCTTTCTGTAAAATCACATATTTTCAACGACCCTGTATAATGAAGAACGAAATACCTAATCTACCTAGTCATAACTAATACACAGGACATTGTCAAACTACATCCGAAATTTCACCTTTTTACGTATTCAAATACTGCAGTAATAAACGTTTAATTGAAGCTGTTTCGCACAAAAAATAAGGAAATAATTGATTTTCTCAAAAACCACTGGAGATAGGTATAGAAAAGTACCATATGGAAATAATTGAAGATCAATAGCAAAGCAAAAAATGCAATAATAAACAGGGTATTCTATTTAAAACATCAAAGTCGTTGCCACTTTTTGGTAGAAGCGGCAACGCCGCAGCGCTGGAAATATTTTAGATCGATAGAACATAGCTGATTATCCAAAAAACCAAATTTTCAAAATAGTCCTACGTCCTTTTTTCCAGAAACGTCTAATAGGCCATCGAGTTTGGAACACCCTGTATATAATAGCTGTATCATGTGCATATGAAACTATGGTCCCTTTGGAATCTTTAATGGAACTAATATCCTCAAAATATGTTAGGAACAGTATTGGACCCAATACCACTCCCTGTGGGACACCAATTTTGACATCAATAGATTCACTATGACAGTCCCCGATTTCAACAATTTGTGATCTCTGTGACAAGTATTTCTGCATTAAGTTGAGTGCAATACCTCTCCATAATTTTTAAGTTTTTTTCATCAACAAATTATAGGAAACTGTGTCGAATGCCTTGGCTAGATCAAGAAAGATTGCCAGGCTTATTGTTGAGTAATATCGTCTGAATTAGTTAAAAATAAGTATAAATCTTTGGTGAATAACCTTAGTAACAAAATTTTAAGATGTCTCTGAAAATATTGATTTTGTGTACATAACACCTCCATTCTCCTTCATTCAATCAAAAATGTTATAAGATTTTTCCTGAATTAAGATGTTGGTTTTGAATCTTTTCAATATCATGAAATTTGGAAACTCTTTCAGAATAAGTTATAAAATCTAAATCCAGTTAATAAACATTAGAAACAACTTTAGATACAGAAACTAGTAGGTTTTTCTTTTCTTCTTCGTATTTTCAACATTTTCATTTAGAATTTCTTGATGAAACCATAGATAATAATTTGATGAACTTCAGCTGCTCTCCTAAGTTATTAATTTTTTCAGTAAATTTTTTAGAGAGGTAATATGCATTCAATAAGTTTTGTAGATCAGAATGAATGTGTTTTTTCTTAATTATTCTTTAATTGGAAGTGAAATGTAGCACACATGACACTTTGGTAAAATATAACATGAATGAAACTCAAGGAAAATTGACAAAAAGTCTTCTGTTTTTTTTTTAATTAGGGAAAAATACTTGAAATTCTTCAAGTTATTGTGCGGACCTAAACATCACAGAATTCACTTTTCCGTAATACCTGTAATTCCTGAGTAATACCCAGTAATGCCTAACAAAACCTTACTAATTTTTATATAGTGTCACTAAATTTCTGAGGTTATTTTCCTTAAATCATCACTTGATTCTGTTAAACTTTCGGAATATATTATTTCATGATTTTTGGCACAATCAGTTCTTGAGGAGTACTTTGAGAAAAAAAATGTTCTGCACGCGAGCACCTATGGAAACTGTGGAAAATTCCCGGGAAAGTACGGAAAATCTAAAACTTGGAAAGATTTGGAAATTTCGATATGATATAAAAACCAACTTTGTAGAACGTAGAAATCTCCATAAAAATGGTAATAGCATGTTTTTTCGAAAATTGCTTCCTCTGAGAGATAATGCGAGATATAACTGATATTTTCAGATTTCCGCGCGAACAACTCGGGATATAAGATTCACACCGACGCTCGACCAAAATCTCTCTATCTCCCTTGTTTTTCATCGAAAATTCATAAACTAAAGGGTGTTTTGAAGAAAATTCCTTCATTAATTATCAAATATAGCTGGCGGTGTCGGTAGAAGTAGATGTATTTGAAATTCGAAGGTGAAATAATTACCTTTAATATATTAACAATGTAATTTTACCAATTTTTTTTACGTTTTCCTATCGAATTAGCCCGACAAGCTCAGTTTGCTCAAAGATTCAGTAGATTGCTCATTGACATACTGAATCTTTGTGCAAATTCAGCTTGTCGAGCTATTTCGACAGAAAAACGTAAGAAATCAGTAAAATGACATTGTTTATTCATCAAAGACCATTATTCCACCTTCGAATATGAAATACAACCACTTCTACCAACATCCACCATCTATATATATATATGATAATTTCACCTTTTTGTTCATTTCGTCAAATTGATATATGATAATTGCTTAAGGAGTTTTCTTTGAAATACTGTTTAGTTTATAAACTATCGACCAAAGGACCAAAGGAGATTCAGATATTTTAGTCAAGCGTCGGAGTAAATCCCGAGTTCTTCACGCGGAAATCTGAAAATATCAGTTATAGCTCATTTTCTTCCAAAAGGAAACAGTTTTAGGAAAAACATGCGATTACTTTTTCATGAAAATTTTTACGTTCTACAACTTTGTTCCCATACATTATATGGAAATTTCCAATCCCTTCCAAGTTATTGATTTTCCGAATTTTTCCGGGAATTTTCCATACTTTCCATAGGTGCAGAACAATTTTTGTAATTGAAGTAATCTTCAAAAACTGCTCGTGTACCAAAAATCTTTTAAACGTTGAAAAAATAATTCTGAGAGAATAAAAAACGTTAATAATTTGAACAAAAAAATGCATTTCCCAAAATACTTTATACACAAAGTGAAATAGATAATTTTAGCACGAACGTAACACACATATATACGAGCATATATGGAACTAGTAAATAGTGGGGCTTTGTAGCAAATCAAAGTTTGTCCAAGATTTCGGAAATTTAATAAATCATTTCCATCATCAGGGATAATCTTTGTTGAGAATGTTAGACGCGCTGTTATTCAACAATGAGTGACACATTGTTCAAGATGAAAATTGATATAGAAAAATTGTTGAAAATTGTTAATTCCGTCAACCGATTGCACCCCTACGCGCAACCCTCGGAAGTCTTCGAGAGACTTGTGTGAGCTAGACGAGACCGGTGAATCGACCCCACGCTTGCGAGGCGTACGCTTTTACCAGCCGACCACCACGGCCCATAAAACAAATACAATTGGAAATTTTTTTGATAAAATACGTTAAGTTAAAAATTGTTAAAATTACTTTTTCAAAAAGTAATTTCAACAATTTTCTGCTCACCGGTTAAAACCTACTTTCTCGCTTATATGTTTCATAAATAGACTAATACGCCTAAAATGGGTTCCCCACCAAAATGTGGTCATGACTACAGTGAGTTCCAAATGTTTGCTGCACCTCATGGAAAATTGTTCTAAAGTGTACGAAGGGGGGGGGGACAAAAAAATAGGAATTTTCATCAAGTATGAACTACTTTTATTTATGACGTTATCAAAAATGTTCATTTAAAAAACTATAGAATATTGAAAGAATATTGAAACAAATATTCAAATTTGGAAAGACAGCCATGTTAGTATAGACTTGATCAAAATTCTATTTCTATTATCTCCCCTGTACACCGTTTGGAAATTATGAATTCTGATAAATGAAAAAGAAGTATTTGGCAATGCACCAATTTTTATGAATCATAGAATTTTCTGACAAATCGATAATAAAAACGTTTTTCATGTGGTGCTAACTTCTGGAACTCAATGTCAATAGTCATGAACACATTTTGACAGGAATGCCATTTTAGCCGCATTTGTCTATTTATGTGAAAATCATTTGAACCATAGCTTCATTATATCGAGTATAATGGATTTTCATCAAGTATCGGCTATATCAATTCAATATTTATGAAATTTTCCGGTAAGCAGATGGGTTAAGTTTGACCTCTATTCGGCTCTTTGACTGAAATGATATAACAAAAGATGCTATTGAAGAGAATATCGGCCCTTTTTGAAATGTAGAGTTGTTTATAATATACTTATTCAGATACCCTTCACATTCACATACCAACTGAATATACTTCCTATGAATGAATTACATTTGATGACCTTTCAATACTATATATTCAGCCGATATTCTACGTGAATCATTCCTTTTCAGATCAAAGGGCACAGAACCTATCAACACTGGTGGAGAAAGATTTTATTGGTCAAGGTATGTCTATCCAGTAATTTCTCCAAATTCAAGATCTACCTAAATGAAGTTCATGCCGGAATTAAATGATACAAAATAAAATGATCAAGAAACACATACATTTTAATATCTAATTTTTTTCTTTCAATCCTGACCTAATCTTAGGTTTTTTGCCAAATACTATTTTTTACTTTTTTTAATGCCCACTAATACCCAAAAAATTTCAAGTAATACCACTAATTCCCAACTAATTTCCAACTAATGCCACTAATACCCAAGGCATGTACACCAAAATTCCCCAGCGGTTTCCCTCTCGTACTTGGCATTATGCACTGGATATTAGGGTTGGCCAAGTACCTATCCTTCATGATCCTTACGAAAATTCATTAATTTTTCGACATCAAAACGAACCTAAAATAAAGATAAACACTGCCGAACGTCTTTTTCAGTGAGAGACAGCCCATTTCAGCTGAATCAATAGGTATGCCGTTCTGTTTGTTTTCGATAATGAGATTTCGTGGTTTTCCGCAGTAGGAGTGCTGTCTCCTGTGACAATGTCGATTCAGAAACATTATCCAGAAGGCGTCTCTCTGCCCAAATAATTTATGCTCGACGATTTAGTTCGATCCATCAAAGTATTCGGGAGTAATTTCAGTGGGTCCATTAGAGAAAAACAATTATATAAAGTGGTGTAAAACGGGTTGATTGAGCTTCAGTTGTCTGTACGATGATCTCGAAAAAGCAGGCACGGATTAGAAATTTTGCCGCTCTGAGCAGCAAAATATTTTGCAGATCCCAAACACAAATATTTGGTTGCTTCAGTTCCACGTTATCATTGTGAAAGAGAAACAATTTACAGATGAAAAATGTGTAATAAATATTTTTTTAAAATATAGATAATAACTTAAATAAAATAATAAATACATAAAATAGAGAGCAAAATGTTGGATTTAGAACTGAAAAGAAAGTCATAGTACAAGTACATGAAACAGTTTCATAGATCAACAACATGAAATGAAAAATCCATAGAATTAAAATTGAAATAGCAATATCCTCGAAACCCTAAAATATCAAAAATAAAAAATATATTATTCTATTCGAGCTTTGTAACTAGAAAATTGCTGAATCAGGTTATCAATTACTGAAAAAATACACAAATATATTCATATCTGCCAATCATGAGAAATAATCTTTAAAATTATAAAAACAATATTCTGTCATAAAATGCCTCAACTTTTTCTTGAAAATATCGAGTAAATTCACAACATTCCCAATTCGTTGAAAGAGCATTAAATAATCTTGGAGGTATGAGTAGGTGATTTATATGTTAGTAGGAATTTTGAAAATGAGACAAAATTATGTTTTTTTTAAGGGCCGGTTGTTCAGTCAGAGATAATCTGCAGTTTTATGTGAATCTTGGTTTATCGAGTTGTTCACTGCATAGTTAGAACTTTAATCCTGGTTTGATTCCAGGTTTCGCTAAACCATCAAAATCGATGGATTAGGTACTCAATGACATAACAACATTTGGACTGCAATGTGAAATAGTATGGAAAAATAATCGGAAATAATCGAAAATTACTTTGATGATCATGGACGGTGTAATAACATAACTGATGATTAAGATATTATTGAAGTAGTCCTAATAGGGCACCTCGTACTTATAGATTATTTTAAATTTAAATTTAGGTACAGATTATCAAAAGATATTGTGAGGATTATTGTGAAATGGTTTCTCATGAAATCGCTAATAAAACTAATTGGTTAGTGCATCATGTAATTTGATACTATTAGGTATTTTTGTGACGATTCCATTACTGAAAATTATTTTGTTGTACGCCAAAGATTACAATGGCACATTCCATTACAGGATTTTCCTTTTCGTGGGAACCAGCTAGGACATATTTACATATCTATCTTGAACAAATCTACCTTAAACGATCCATCACATAGGATGGTTTGCTCATGAATTTCATTCTATCTCATCGTTTAAGGCGCCTTCAATGAGTCCGTTTTCGGAAAAAGTAAAGAATATGGGTTCAGCTGGGATTTTGAATTTTTTTTTACAGATGCTCTAAAACACGATAAAATGAATAAAAAAAATTAAATTTTGGCGCGGAAACACATTTTTCTATTTTATTTTTGAAAAAATAAATGTGGATACTCACTTTCAAGACAAACAAATTCAATTTGTTGCATGGGTTATTTTACGTATTTTTTCAATGTTAATAAACTGTGTTGTGTTGATAACACTTTCTACATAATCAGAAGTATCAATTCATTAGCAGAAAAATCTTCGAATAGTATGGAAAAGGTTAAAAAAGCTACTTTTAATTAATTTATAATTTATTGGCAAGTGAATAAATTGGAACTGCGACGTTGCCGATAGAGATTTCTGATAGTCTAATGGCTTGTTCATACCCTCGCGAATTTCACAATTTTTCTGGGAATAAAATGGTTGTCATTCATGCCGGACCATTCATTGTTGTCAGCCATTTCATTCATATAGAAATTGCGAAATTCGCAAGGATATGAACGAGACTCAGTACCGCAAAAGTTCTAATCGACCAGACTGATCCGCATGGACCAATTAGAACATGCGTAAATTATTATCCAACTTTAACCCAACCTAACCTAACCTTATGTATACAGAATAACCATTCGAATTTGGATTAATATTCCAAATTAGACAAATCCAGTGTACCATCGTTCTGAATAGCCCATGCAAGTTGCCATATGAAGTCTGGTCGATTGGAACTCTTGCTCTTAGACTCCGATAAAAAAACACAAGTTCTTAATTTTTTCCACCCTTGTTGCTAGGGGATTCGCTTTGTGATTGGTCCCTATAATGGCGGAAATTTTAAATGTCAAGACTCGTTATCATCATAGTGAACAATGACAGAGCGCGTTCTCTGGCAACAGAGATGGAAAAATTTATAACTTTTCTCTATTTTCAATAAACGCACAACATTCATTGTCGATTCAAAGAAAGACATTGATAATGATTAGTTTTTGTTTATTAGCAGGAATATGCGTTTTTGTTGGTAGCTAGGTAGGTATCTGGATTGTTATGAAAAATATTTTAGGGTGTGAAATTTCTTTAGATCAAATTATTTGTGGCGAATTTTTAAATGTCTCACAGGAAATGGCATATAACGGGCGAATAAATATATAGGAAATTAATGTGTTGAGATGAAAATAAAAGGGTTTGGAATAGGGGAAGAATGCGCATATTTTCATTACAGGTTTACTTCATATATTCAAATCTTCCCCAATCTATAATCTGATTTGAAATAGGAGCTATTATATAAAATAGACCATATGCCAGAGAAGCGAGCGCGTTCGGCCGACATTTTGCAAATCCGCGCGCGCGGATTTGCGAAATGTTGGCCGAACGCGCGGCGTTTCCTAACTGGTCAACAATTCTGTCAATTCATCTTACACGAACCTATGATATAATTTTAAATGAGAACTATGACATAAAATAGATAATGCGAGCGAAGCGAGCGCGTTCGGCCGACATTCGCGCCTGCGGATTTGCGAAATGTCGGCAGAACGCGCGGCTTTTCCTAAATAGTCAACAATTCTGTCAATTCCACAAACCTATGTTACAATTTGAAATGAGAACTATAACTCAAAATAGACCATGCGAGCGAATTGGGTGCGATTGGCCAACATTTCGCAAATTAGATCTTGCGGATTTGACATTTGACAGAGAACTGTATGTCAAATTTATTTTGAATGTTAATGACAGAAACCTTTAATAAACTCGATTGAGAATTTTATTAATTTTTTACTTGCTTGTAGTTAAACTTAAATTTCCATAAATACTTGTTCGTATCCTCGCGAATTTCGCAATTTTTCGGAAAATAAAGTGGCTGCCAGTCATGCCGGACCACTCGTTGATGCTGAACCATGTCGGCAACCATTTTATTCATAGAAAAATTGCGAAATTCGCGAGGGTATGAACGAGACTTAACCGTCACTATTCCATGTAATAGAATTGGCAACGTGGCATTACTAACTTCGTGTTGAAAGTGTCCTGTCATTTCACATTTGTCAAATAAACTATCTCTGAAACCAGTATGTCAGGCATATCTTTACAAGAACACTCTTCAACATCAATTTTTGTGAAAAACCATTCGACATATAAAATCTGTCACTTCATCAACAAAACTCTTCCATGAAATATTAAATTTGGGAGAGAGTGGGAAATATGGAATTCATCTAATAAGTTGCAAGAAATGGATATTACTCAGCCTAAAATGGGATAGTAAATCACTGCACAAAATGGATAAGGAGGACTAAAACATATTGTCCAATTCAGAATATTCCAAAGGAATAACATAGAGTTATTAGAAGTCAGAGGCGGACTGACCCAGCGAGGGACTGAGGGATCCCTGTGCCCCCCCGCAGCGAAAAGGAAAACGAAAGAAAATTTTGAATTCGACCGTAAAAGTGTGAAATCAGACCACTTTAGATCAGGATAAAATCTGCGTGCCCCCCCCCCCTCCCCCAAAACACAATTTTTGCGTGTGATTGATATGAGTGTCAATTGATTGTAACAGAAGACAGATCCATGATTGCAGTTACCATTTACAGAATTCTAATTAAATATTAATATAATTAATAGTGCAAAAGGTTATTTTTGCACAGATGAAGGAATGGATACAGTATGCTAATCTTAACTAACGATAATACGAAAAATGATAGAAAGTATGCAATTGAGGAATGGTTATTGATAAGTAGTTTAGTGTTGTAACAAAACTCCTTTTCTACTTGACATAATTTAATTATGGGGTATTATATCCAATCACGGACTGGCTTATGGTTTATTGCCAAGTTGAAATTAATTCCTTATCAATATGGTACTCAATTAAATCGAGTTCTTCATTCATTACGATATAGCAAACTGAGTTATCCAATAATGATAACACTCTCAAGTATCTAATATTGATAAGCTCATATTGCTCTTGTTTGTAATCAAATAAAAGCCAATTATCTATCCTGATAATGCAAACAGTCCAGATTGTCTCTCGAAAAAAGATAATTAATTTCATTGTTTTTAAATGGGGTGGGCATGCAGAAATCTAGAAACAATTAAAACTCTTTGTTCCACTTTCATTTGCTGTCCAAACAAATTCATTTCCTTTTAATATTACAAAAAATATGGCAAGTCTCTGGACCACTTATCTTATGAAACCACACGACTCGGATCCAATCTGATGAAACTTGAAAATAGAAGATATATACAAAAAACGATATTTGTTCATAAAATTTCAACTCGTAAAGTTGATTGCGATTTCTTTTCAGATCACTCTGTCTGGTTCAAAGCGTCCAAAAAATATATTATTTAATGTTCCTAAAATACCACTCAATTATTACTGATAAAATGTGTACTCTTCTTATAAAATTTTTACAAACACTTTCTGCCCTAGATATCCAAACCCTGTCTTTCCCAGTTCTAAGAAATGAACCCCATAAATTACTCTCACCCTCAACAACCCTTGAATTATTACACATCTGAAATTTATACCTTAATTGAAATCGCAGCACCCTACATTACTGAGTGAATGAGTTATCCAATTTGTTTCATAAGGAGCACAGCTTTTATTCATCTAGTTTTTCGTTTATCCATCGTAGGTACAATGAGATGAAATAGATGAAAAGGGTAGCTACAGTTAATAGTATCAGTAGAAAAATTATTGGGTATAACCCTCAAAATGTGCTGCAACCGTAGACACGTGTTTCGAGCTTAAGCTCTCTTCAGTACGGTAAAATCAAGTGCGAAGATGTACAACACTTGGATGTAAAAACAGAAACAAAGGAAATCAACAACAGGAAGCTAACCACACATTTGTGGCTTCGGTTAGAAGACCTTGTGTTTACAAGGCAACAACTAACGTCGCCACGGAGGCAGCTATAGCTACCAGCGTGACAATCCTACCCAATCCTACAAATAAGGATGGATTTAGCGGGGGGCAAAATATGAAAATATAAGTAGAAATATTATTGGGTATAACCCTCAAAATGTTCTGCAACCGTAGACACGTGTTTCGAGTTTAAGCTCTCATCAGTAAGGTAAAATCATATTTTCATATATTGCCCCTCGCTAAATCCATCCTTATTGGTATTTTCCTGGGTAGGATTGTCACGCTGGTAGCTATAGCTGCCTCCGTGGCGACGTTAGTTGTTGCCTTGTAAACACAAGGTCTTCTAACCGAAGCCACAAATGTGTGGTTGGCTTCCTGTTGTTGACTTCCTTTGTTTCTATTTTTACATCCAAGTGTTGTACATCTTTGCACTTGATTTTACCGTACTGATGAGAGCTTAAGCTCGAAACACGTGTCTACGGTTACACAACATTTTGAGGGTTATACCCAATAACTTTTCTACTTATATTTTCATATATTGCCCCTCGCTAAATCCATCCTGATTTGTATTTTCCTGGGTAGGATTGTCACGCTGGTAGCTATAGCTGCCTCCGTGGCGACGTTAGTTGTTGCCTTGTAAACACAAGGTCCTCTAACCGAAGCCACAAATGTGTGGTTGGCTTCCTGTTGTTGACTTCCTTTGTTTCTATTTTTACATCCAAGTGTTGTACATCTTCGCTCTTGATATTACCGTACTGATGAGAGCTTAAGCTCGAAACACGTGTCTACGGTTGCAGAACATTTTGAGGGTTATACCCAATAATTTTTCTACTTATATTTTCATATATTGCCCCTCGCTAAATCCATCCTTATTTGTTAATAGTATCAGTATAGTCACCTTGTAACATTTTTTTTTAGTTTTATATAGTCACCGAAAATCATGATCATGGTGTCCTTCGATTTGTAATGTCATGTAGAAAATTCAAGAAAAAGTCTCAAAAGGGGTCGAAAAAATTGTAAAAGTTATAAACATTTAGGTGAAAAAAAAGTAGGGATTTTTCTTTTTTGAATATCTCGAATAATATTAAAGTTTTTTGAAATGTTAAAAAAGATCTGAAAAGATCAGCCAATTTGCTGAAAAAAAGTTCTAGCTCCAAAAACTTCTCCAATATTTATAATTTTTACAGTGCCTTGAAAATGGAGCAAAAAACGGGTAGTCTGCTTCACTCTGACACAATAACTAAATAAGAAAATTTAACATATCAAATATGAATATTAAAAAATACTATTGAAATACATCAATAAACAATAATCTGCGGTGAGAAAACGTTCACCCCAATTTTTACATAAATAATGCATTTGTTCATCAACAAATTTTTCTAAACTGAATGTTTACATAAAAATCCCGATAATTATTGAACTAAAACCCAAGGATTTTTTTTCACTTTGTAAAGTTATTCTCAATAGGCTTGAACAAAGAAAACCGTTGCAAAAATATTGAATTTTTAATTTTACACTTTTTTATTATATGAATGAAGTAAAAAAATAAAGAAAAGTAATTAAAACTTTTTTATCATCAAAAATGTTCTTCTGAGGAATCGTTTTTTCTTTAAAAATCATAATTTTCATCAATAAATATATTACGAAAAGTTGATTTGCTCACAAACAATGTATTTGTTTAAAACAATTTTTTATACAATGCTGGCAAATAAATTTTAAAAAAATATTTTATGTAGCTTTAAACCCTTAGAAATCAAAAATTCAAGATATTGAAAAAGTATAAACTTTTTTTAATTTTTTAAGGTTTGTAAAAATTTTGCATCGGTTATCTATTTGTAAGCCTATTAAGAATAAATTCACAGAGTGAAAAAAATCCTAGGGATTTAGTTCAATAATAATCGGGGTTTTTTTGTTAACATTCAGTTTAGAAAAATTTGTTAATTAACAAATGCATAATTTATGGAGATATAGGGACAAACATTTTTTAACCGTGGATTATTGTTAACTGATGTATCCCAATAGTACGTGAATTTTTTTATTCCTCAATATTCATTTTTAATATGTTAAAATATTTTTTTTGTTGTTGTGTCGAGAATGAAGCAACGCGCGCGGAAGCCAGAAAAATTATAAATATTGGACAGTTTCGGGAGTCGGAACTCAACAATAAATAAATGTAAATAATTGAATAATAAGTCAATAAAGAATAATTCAAAAATAAAACAGAAGCTTCTCCACGTATCAACTATACAGAGAAACCAGAATATTAAACATGAGATCCTTATACAGATATCAGTGTTGTAAAAAAGACCTGAAGCATTATTGCCATATCTGCAATAGTTTAAAAGTTATGGTAATCATAAAAGCAAAAATTCGGATAAAAGGGATAAGTTTCAAGGCATAATAATATTGAATATTGTATAAAAAATAAAAGATGATTTTTTTTCATGAAAACCAACACATTGCTATTTTAATTGCAGAATTGAGTATATAAAAAAATAAAGGGAAAAAATTTAAAAAATAGAAAAAAATTTATATACCTATCAAGTAACAAAAGAAATTGTGATTTTTAACGGGAAAATAGTTCCTTCATTTCAATATTTAGTCGCAAATAACGATTGTTAATTAACAATCGCATGTTTTAGCAACAAATAGATTTTTAAGAAATCGTTTCTTCTTTAAAAATCATAATTTTCATCAATAATAAATGTATTACAAAAAATATTTTTGATTTGCTCATAAATAATGTACTTGTTTATAACAATTTTTCAAACAATGGTGGTAATTTTTTTTAAAATTCTTTTTATGTAGAAATCGAACTTTCAAAATATTTGAAAAAAAAATTCACTTTGTTTTATTCTTTTATTTTCAGTTATCGATTTGTAAGCCTATTGAAAATAACTCCATCAAGTGAAAAAAATCCAAAGGGTATTAGTTCAACAATTATCGGGATTTTTATGTTAACATTCATTTTACAAAAGTATGTTAATCAACAAATGCATAATTTATGAATAAATTAGGATAAAATTTTTACAACCGCAGATTATTGTTAATTGATGTATTTAGAACACAACTTTTTTTATTCATTAATATTCATATTCAATATGTCAAAATATTTTTTTTGTTGTTATGTAAGAGTAACGCAACGTGCGCGGAAGCTAGACTATCCGTTTTTGGCACTATTCAGGACTCTGTAAAAATTATAAATATGGAAGGTACAGTTTCGAAAGTCCAAACTTTTAATCAGATAATTTGCTGATCTTTACAGATCTTCTTTAACATTCCAAAAATCTTGAATATTTTTCAAAATATTCAAAAAAACCGAAGCCCCACTTTTTTTTCACTTCATTGTTTATAGCTTTTGCAATAGGGAATATGCAAGTGATTTAAATTTACTTGATTTTTTTTACCTCATATACTTTATTGTCTTGAAATTACACCTCAACCATTAGTTTATCATTTAGTTTGTATTTAACTCCATAAAACTTTAATCAAAAAGTGCATAATAAGCGCGTGGAATTCAAATTTGCGAAACGCATCACCATTGGTCGAAACGCAGAATGACGTCACATGGCACGTTATGAAATTTATCTGTGTTGATTTTCATACTGTGCTAGTCGTCTTTCAAAGAAAATTTGTTTTTATTTATATATTTATAGTGTTTTCCATAACATAGTTCGATTTTGGTCTAGTGACAATTGTAAATTATCAAGAGGAAGGACTGAAAGCGGTTTCGTCAAAGCACAATCCGACAATACCTGAACTGATAAGTAGTAATAGTTTATCAAATGATAGTTTTCCTTTTGTAATTTAGGTGAGGCAGGTATATACAAAACATTTATTCGTACAAAACTTACTTCTGATCAATTCACTTCATGTTAACTATCGAAATAAAATGTACCCACATTGAAATGATCTTCACAACAATGGAAATGTGATATTGGAAGATACTTCGCCTCTTCTCATAAACTTACACTATTGTTTACGTATTTTCGCATCTCTTGGAACAGAAAAAAATACTTTACCTGTTGTTTTGACATTCCGGTACTAGACAATACCTATAAAATGGTTTTTTAGCATTTTCCATTATCGTAGTAGCGATTAAAACTGCAAATCCCTAACCTAATTAATAACTGTCAATAGTGTCAATTGCCATAACTATAGAAAGGCTTGTTCATTGAAGACTGCTCTGGTTGATCGAGATCACTTTCACATATGTTCATCTCTCTCTAACACTTGTACTGCATTTGTCTTACTCTTTTGTGAAATTTCAACTTCAAGCAAGTAGAGCATACAGAGTATGTCTCAACGAACGACACTGAAGAAGAATAACACTGTTCGCGCCATGTGACGTCATCCACAGCGCGAGAAAATGGAGGCGTTCAAATAGGTCAAATTCAATCAGTATTTTATATTTTATTTTAAAAATTAATTACAAGACTTTCATCCGTATTTATACTTTTTACTATGTTGTAACGAAGTAAAAAATTGACTAAACAAATAAAAAAAAATTATGCATATTCCCTATTTGTTTCGGCCCCTTCTGGTACCTTTCTTCGAAGAACGTATATTGTATATGACTATGATCTTCATATTCAATAAAACGATTGCTACCCAATTACTTTCAAAACTTTTACACAGTAAAACTAATACTAAGTTTGGAATGAATAGCATGTTCCATAAAGGTTTAAACAAATTTAATAAACTACTACAATATTCACATTTTTTCTATTTGTGTAATTTTGTGATATGTATTTAAATATTTTTTTCTTTTTTCGTACACTTTGAAATGGTCGATAAATTTAAATAGTTAATAATGTTGTTATATATTTATACATTTGTATGTTTTTTTTTGTATATTAGTCTTGCCTACTTAATAAATACTCACTTACTTACTACTTACTTACTTACTTTCCACATGACATTGCGAATCGAATGACACCTCGATCATAATTTTTGGTGACTATACAATTAAAAAAAAATAGTACATGTTGACTAGACCATTGTATATGGATGTTCTCACCCGTAAATATGGACACTTTACTCACAAAACAAGATCGACCAAAAATATGCAAATTAATAATCCATCTTCAAAAAGTACATAATCGAAAATCCGATGTTACTCAATATTTTCTAAGACCTTGTTATTTTTTTTACTATTTCATTAATTTTTATTTTTCTCCATTTTCATACGACGTTTATTGTCACCACACTACTGTTAACCAAATTATTTATTGCAACCACTATTTGGGAAACATTGGAGATTCAACCCTTTCTTGGAATAATCCATTCAAGTGGGTTAAAAAAGGAGACAGAAAAGGCATCTACATGGCTATGTGTATTTCACCCATAATAATGGATAATTTATCATATTTTATTTTACACAATATTGTTATTTACTGATATTTTATACTGTATTTTATAATCATGCATTAAATTTAATTGGTCAATAAAAAAATACATAAACGCAAATCATTTTCAAAATTGAGTGTGTTTTGGATCTGGATATCATGGAGATGGACTTCGTCCTCATTGTTCAAAACAAATTTCTGATGCTCATTGTAAATAAAAAGTTTCACTGAAATGACATCACATAATCATTGGTTTCATGCAAAAAATTTGCATTAATGCGGACTGCTGCTACTCCTTCAGCTCAAATCTATGCAAAAAATTAGTTAACAACTATCTGAAATGTCGAGTCATGTTCGAGAACCACGTTTACTAATTGAACCAGCCGTTGATTCCCAACAAGGACGATTATAAGTAATTATCTTTATGACAGTAAACAACAAGAATATTTATCATAACACAATTTAAATTGTGACTATTTTTAGAACAGCAATTTGACGAGCGATGATCTAATGGGTTGAGAGATCCTCATTAGACGACGTGTTCAAAAGTTTCGAGTACACTGAGTAACAAATAGATGTAAGAAAAAAGTGCAAACGAATATTGTTTCTATCGTTACAAAACGTTAGTTAAGATTGTTAAAAACTATTAGGAACAATAAGTAGGACGTTGCTCCGTAAGTGAAAAATACAAATTTCAGTGTCTTCGTAAAACGCTCTTATTCGTAACACTAGGGGAGGGGGTTCTTTTCCAAACATTTCTCGATTTTTTTTTACAGAGGGTTGAAGTGCAATTTTGACAAAACCTCTCAATTATAATACATTTTAAGTAAGCGACTCAGTTTTCCCAGTAATGAGTTAAGAACCAATAATCCTTTTTTTTTTGGAGAAAATACACAGAGAACTTATTAGTGATTCAAACAAAAATCATCCTTTCCACTTTCTAACTATCCATGGGCTAATAATTTATAGGAAAATTGAAACGTCCCAAGTAGCACACCTATATTGGTAAAATATTGGTACAATATTGTGAACATATTGGCGAAATATTGGAAATGCAATATTGGCGAGAAAAAAATGTGAACATTCGGCGATATTGGTCCAATATTACTTGAATAATATTGGCAAAATATTTTTTAACTAATATTGGCCTCAAAATGTTCGGCGATATTGGTACAATATCGCTGATACAATATTCTGACAATATTGGCACAATATTTAAAAGTTATATTGTCGAGAAGTAGTATGTGAACATTTTGTGATATTGGTCGAATATTGTTTGAATATTTTAGAAATAGTTTTGGTGGAATATTCTTGAAGCAATAATGGCCTCAAAATATTTATTGATATTGGTACAATATTTATCGATATTGGTACAATATTTATCGATATTGGTACAATATCATTTGGATATATTGGTGGATGTCAATATACCTTGGTAAATTATTAAATGTCCTTTAGTTGATGAAGGTGACACCAGAGTCTGTCTTTTGATCGCCATAACCACCGAGTGAGCTGTCTTGAAAACAAGGTAAAGGAAGTATTTAATATACTTTCGTAGGTTTTAGAAGACGTTGTATATGTAGAGCCATCTAGCGGATTTTTATCTAAGTTTGATCATGATATAATTTCAATATGTTTCATTGAATATTCGGCCAATATTCAAATTTCATCTCAATCTAGATGTAGGAAACAATATGAAGACAATATTGTTTTAACGATATCGATAAATATTATTGAACCAATATTGACCCAATATTAATTCATAAGATTTGTTGAATATTGGCGAAATGATATTCAACCAATGTGTAATCACACTTGGAGATACAATATAGTTTTTATTCCTAGAATCGATATCAGGGGAATATTGGGATTGCGATATTTATTGTAGATGTTAAAAACGATGTGAAGACAATATTGTTTTATCGATATTGGTAAATATCATTGAACCAATATTGACTCAATATGAGTTATTACAATTTGTCAAATAAAGTGGAAATGATATTCAACCAATATTCTAACAAACTTAGAAATACAATATAGTTTTTTCCCCTATAATCGATATGTCTGGAATATTTGGATTGCAATATTTATTCTAGATGTGGAAAACAATATATAACCAATATTGTATTATCGATATTGGTAGAAATTATTCAACCAATATTGACCCAATATTTCGTGTGATAATCTACATTCAAAACTAGTTCAACCAATATTCCACCAATGTTATTAATATAATATTGTTTTTTGAATATTCACCCATATTGGACCAATATTGAATTTTCATGTACAATATATCTATATTGGCCCAATATGGAACCAAGATTCAGCCGATATGATGTGCTACCTGGGGTTGAGAAGTGATCATTCGGAAAAAGAAGTAGCTGATAATAACTGAGTTAACGAGACATGTTATTTGCGGTTTTTTCGGCATAACTCTGCATCTTGACCTCGTTTGCTGGTCAAACTTGGCAGAATGTATGTCCAGGACCATATCTTCCGAAATGGAAAACCAGCAAACGGTCACAAACTGACTGATGGTTTTCAAACGCCCCTCCCTCCTTGATCTTGACCTGGAAAAATTCGAAAACTACATCCTGGCTACTTGGGCAACACCAAGAATGATATGTCATGCCCAGCAGACGGTTTCTTTACCTGTCAGTGGATCATATGGGCAGCTCTCTAACTATTAGTTTCTGATGGTGATCCCAAGTAATAAATAGTGAGATAACGCAGTTACAAATACTGTCAATCTGTATCAACAGTCTCATATCATTCAATTAATAATTTATCATGGCCCAGTAGACTTATTTAACGCGTATTACAGTAATTTACAGGTTTTCCACATTTCAAAACGTGTTACAGCAAACATATTAATGTATATCCAATGGAAAATGTAATAAAGTGGAACTTTCTATTCGGGGTTCATCGAATCTATTCACATGTGACGGGTGTCCTTTGAAAACAGTACAAATAAAAGACAAATGTCATGATGACAGTTTTTTGCCTCAGTCCTTTCCTGCGCTTTCATAATATATAAATACCGACTGACAATAATCATGAAATGCGCCAAACAAAAAGCCGAGAAAGGAATCTGTTGAATAATTTGACTGTTATTGATCGATAGATCAATAGAAACCGCTCTATAAGATCATCTAGCTTTCAGACAATTCTTAAGCCTAATCTCAAGTACTATTTTGAAGACGTTTTTTTTCATTCAACAATTGTGATTTCCTTCCGATGTTCTCTGATATCTGGATATTCCCGATGCCATGGGTTGAGGACTTTTTTTGTGTCCTGTTGCCTGTTGATGAAATAATTCCTGTAATACCCATGTATTACTCTAGTAATTCCTCTAATTTCCGACTTATTTAAATTTTTAATATTGTTAAAGTTGTTTTTTTCCGTTAACCAGCTGTCGTCCCCTTACGAACGGCAGCCCTCAAAAGTCGAAACTTGTGCGAGCCAAGGGTTAACGAGGTTTTACCTTTTTACGTGCGATTCCTAGCACTTTCTCGGGCCATCAGAAAAAATTCTTATGCCCATTAATATTCGACTAATACCCCTACTTCCCTACTAGTACCCTACTAATACCCAATAATTTTCAACTAATACACCTACTTCTAGACTGATACCCAATAAGTTTCAACTAATTCCCCACTAATAACCAATGCATACACCAAAATTCCCCAGCAGTTTCCCCCTCGGATCGTACATAGATTGAAACGGTATTCGATAATATTGAGTTTCATTGAACTGAAATTAGAGGTATGAGACTGAAACAGATTTAACGATTATATCGTTACATGCTAAACGTAAGAGATGCGCCACTGGGTTCGAAATTTCGATCCCAAGTGCCGGGTGTAAGAACTTCGAAAAGTTATTTTCTCAAATAGGAATCGTAGTCACTTGGCTGTGAATTTACGTCAGCATTTGGAAATAAATGGTAAAGTTCATCTTGACAAAGATGCAGGTCTCTCATCAACATGATCTTCAACACAGAGTATGAATCAACAATGCATTACACACGAAAAGTGTGGCATTTATACAACTATCAGTGACTTCAGGAATTTCTCCACTTTCAATTTCTCGACTTTCATTCAGATCTTGATGCACCTTTCCATCTGATTTATGACTTAAATGACATAAGTCATAAGCTTCAACTATTCCATGATTTGATTGAGACCACCTTTAATGATCATGCACCATTGAGAAATGTCTGAATAACAAAAACCTATTCTCCGTGGATTACATATGATATCCTTCTGCTAATGAAATTTTCAGATAAGGCGCGATAAGGAATTGCAAGACACTAGTAAGAATGAGAAGAAAGCATATTTTAAATATAGTTTGTGTATAAACGGAATCAATAAAGTATGGAAAGAATTAGATGAGCTGGGTATTAGCAAAAAAAATCCTCAGATATTCCAGATGAACTGAAGAAGGTTGATCCAGATATTCAAAAATAATAGAAAACAAAAATTATAAAAAACTAGACAATTGTGAGGAGTTATTTAAAAGAATTTATGAAACAGATATACAAAATATCATCAATGTAATTAAAACTAATACACAGGCCTCTGACGGTATTAATATAAAGTTATTATCTTTGTACTCTTCCTTCGTGATACCATACGTCACACATACTATAAATATTTGTCTACAAACAAATGAATTTTTCTAGTCGTACTATTTCCTGGAAAGAACACTCCTGAAACTTTCAAAGATCTTCTCCCTATTGGTATCATTCCTACTTTGTCGAAGGTTTTAGAAGAAAAAAAGGCAAGACTCACTCCAGCTTCTCACCGATCAAAACAGTGTAACAGGTCTCTCATATTAAATAACGCAAGAGAAGATTATTAATATTATTATTATTACTTTTTAAGCTTGAGTTAAAAAACAGAGATTCTGTCGGAGGTCACAACTAGCTGATCTTCGGTTTTTTTCCAAATACGTAGGCAACTGTTCTATTGGAAAGTAAAGACCCATTATTATTATTATCATTATTGGGAAAAATGCTTGAAATGTTATTGATAAAAATGTATGATGTCACCTTGGCACCTGGTACGAAGGTTGGGAGATATGAAAGAGATATTTTTCGTTCGTTTTGTTGGTGGCAAAAAAATGCATTCTCTGTAACATTCCATAATCATATTTCTGTAAAAAAGGAGGCTAACTTTGGACAACTTTGGATAAACATGTGAATAGCCAATGCCATTATTAAGACAGATTTTTTGATGAATGATGAAGATTCACATGCGAAATCCACAAAAAGTAATCATCAAATTTAACGAAAAAAAAATTTACGTGTTCAATAGATTTACTACTTCACAAAAACACTGTTTATTTCTCAGAAGATTTATTGACGAGATCGATCCTAATCATATTCTGAATCTATTGAATTATGACATTTATTCTTCTCACACACTATATATAAGTGAACCATTCATGGGTGAGATGATCCCATATTCACGGTATAGAGATCGGGAAATATTGAACTTCATTCTTCAAATCCAATTATGCAATTATTTTACTTCATTGAATATTGGTAAAGGAGAATAATTCCTGCATAAACGAATTCGAAAAGAAAAATATTTAGCATTCCCTGATGTTCGCTTTCCACTCACTGGAAATATCTACTAATTGGCCGATGCTCAATAAGCGTGTTTTCCAGAAGTTTTTCCGAAGTTAAGTTCCAGATAGTTCAACTTTGGTTCTGCAGTCGTTTCACCAATGGACCGCAAATATTATTTCTTTTCTGTATGAGTTTGTTTCCACGAGGATTTCTCCAAATATCACAACTTGCTTTTTGTGTGACCATAAACTCCTGTTGAAAATGGAGAGATATGGTGTTAGAGGAATTGCTTTGAATTTGATGAAATCATACTTGGAAGGCAGGATCCAAACAGTAGTAATTCAGAATTCTATAAAACAACCGGTAACCAATGAACAGGGCGTCCCTCAAGGCTCTATACTCGAGCCTCTACTCTTCTTTGTATATGATCTGGTGAATTATTTCAATAATCTTTCAGAAATTCATGTGGTCGCCTATGCAGATGATACCAATTTTCTCGTCAAGGGGCAGAATGTGGCAGACCTCACAGAATTGACAGAAACAGTCTTTGGTCAATTGATATTCAAAAATAATTTGACACCCAATCCAGAAGAATTGCAGAAGGACTCTTGCTTTACAACAATAATGCTGGGTCTTACATTAGATCACAAACTCACATGGACTGCCCATATTGAAATCCTTTGAAATAAAATTCATTAAAATTGTTATGCATTGAGGTTTATAGCAACGCACTGTGATAAAGAAGTGTTGTTGACATTATACTATACGACCATACATTGTCATTTACATTGAGGAATTTTGAGTCAGAATCGTTTGACAAATTGGATGGAGACAATCATGTACAAATAAATTCATAGAATAATAAGCTCGACGATTATTTTTAAAATGCACCAAATATGGTAATTTTTAAATCGAAGCCAAAAACTGCCGTCGTCTAAAAAAATGCTACACCATTGAAGAATTTTAATTTTCGGTTTTGAAATAACATACCGTTTCTTCACACATTTTATCTATTATTTTGTTCTTTGGTATTTATTTTTATGATATATGTTGTGTGTTTGTTCATTTCTGTGTTTTTACAGATTTTAAATTTATTCTTGTTAATTCGTACTTTTTGTGATATAATTATGTTTGTTTATTACGATATTTCATATACAGTTTGACTCACTAAGTTGGAACCATATGGAAAACTTTTTTATTATTCATTTTAGGAGAAAAAATTATGCTTCTTAGAAAGTTGTGCATGTTCCAAAATCTAAAATACAATCATCAGATATCAAACTTTTTCAGTTGTATACGCGGTGTGACAAAAAATATGAATTTTACTCAAGAGTAAAGTACCTTTACATTTGAAAATATCGAAAATTCTTATGGAAAAAAGTTGTTCAGAACTAAAAATTACGTTCAAATTTGCAATTTCATCCACTTACATGAAAAATCATTTGTATGTGTTTTCGTATTTGCACAATATATGCATATACAACAACAACAAACAAAATAAAAAAAAAGTAAAAAGTAACATAACAATTTTGAACAAAATTTTCAATTCTGAACAACTTTTTTCATAAGAATTTTCGATATTTTCAAACATAAAGGTACTTTACTCTTGAGTGAAATTCATATTTTTTGTCACACCGCGTATTCGATATCTGATGATTGTATTTCAGATTCTAGAATATGCAGAACTTTTTATGAAAATTTTTTTTTCCTAAAAAGAATAATAAAAAAGTTTTCCATATGGTTCCAACTTAGTGAGACAAACTGTATATGTACATAATTCATGGCAAGTATTTCGTGATGCATTCCTTTTTACTGTATTTATCGAAACCCTTTCTACTTTATATATACAAGAGATATAAAGTTGATAATATTATCAATGCTGAAAAGCGTATTCATTGTGACGACTCTTGAGAGGGATGGAGAAGATCCAACAATTGGTTCTAGAAGCACAGAAATAATGCCCTTATAACCGATCCCTTCATATTAGGGGTTGATGGCAAGGAACAAGAACGGGAGAAAACATAGTAATATTAATGCACAATAGAGAATATGCAAGTGATTTAAATTTACTTGATTTTTTACCTCCGATACTTTATTGTCTTGACATTACAACTAAACCATTAGTTTATCATTTACTTTGTATTCAACTCTATAAAACTTTAATCAAAAAGTGCAAAAGAAGCGCGCGGAATTCAAATTTTGCGAAACGCATCACCATTGGTCGAAACGAAGAATGACGTCACACGGCAGGTTATGAAATTTATCTGTCTTGATATTCGTACTGAGCTAGTCGTCTTGCATAGCAAATTTGTTTTTATTTATATATTAGACCGTCAGATAACGACAGATTTTGCTGACTCATTTTCTCTCTTCTGGGAGTTTAACCACTGGAAATTATGTCAGTGTTGAGCCCAAAAATTGAAAATTTAGCGATCGGACGTGTGCTAGGCATATAGAAATTTCATTTTTCTTTTGCAGAATTTTTTTTTTTTTATATTCTCGTTTATGGCATTTTAACACTTGGGGTATAACAATTTAATAGTGAAGAACCAAAGCCATAAGATTTGCATGTGCATAAAGGGTTGAAATAGGGGCGCGAACTTGTAAAAAAAAAGTTCCCATAAACCGGTCAGCTGTTGAAGTATATTTTCCAGACGGAAAATTTTGTGAAAATTTTATTCGTTTTCCGGCAAACTTTCTCGTGAACGAAATAATGTGCAATAGAAAATTATTAATGTGAAAGTCTGTCATATAAAAAGCCATAAGTTTAGTTCGTGTTTTTCATACTATATGAAACTGGAAAACTTGCAGAAAAACACAGGAAATTTTGTTCATTTCCTCGTTTATGGGAATTGGCCTGTAGGAAGAAAAACTGATTTCAAGACTAGAAAAAAAAAGCTATAAGTCGGAAACATGATTACGATGTTTAAACAGTGAGGTCCTGAAGTAACGTATACATTAATTTTCTACGTCATTATTTTTTAAGAAAAACGTCGAGTTATGTTTTCGAAAAGACACTCTGTGACATAAAAAAATCACCCCTCCTGCACCCCCCTCAATTTTTTTAATGGAGCAGGGTGTCAGTTGAAAACCCTTGAGATTCAACAATCCATTGAAGAACAGAATTTTTTGGGGTTTAAAATATTTTCAGAAATTCCAAGGAACCTATGTTATGGGTAGTTTTTAGAGAAACCGAGAATGATAATCTAGAAGATCAGCCCATCTTAGGTTACAACGGTACTTGTGAGTCCAGTGCTGGGACATGAGAGACTTGTGCACACATATCCAGTGTGATATGGTTCCTAGGATACGCAGGAACCAACAAAATATTACATTTCCTTCTGTTCACCATTTGAATTGTACCGAAGACACTGCAAATCGATTTCAACCTATGGTCCAGAACTGCTTCTAATCTGGAAATGAGTTCGATTTTTCATTTAGACATAGAAGCAATTTATTATTCTGGAACTTTCACTTCTAAAAGGTGAACTAGTGCTGAAGGACAGGCCACTTTGAAAAAAACTAGCCGGAAGCTCTGCCTCTACGGTGGTGGGGAAACGAACTAGTGTTTATTATATTCCTGCGCACACTGGCTTGCTGTGTTTACTTTTTTGTGAACTTTGATTCGCCACATCGTGTCACATAGTCACAATAAACAGTAAAGGGCCTCATCACATTATTTCAAAAATCTGATGTTCCGATCATCCGATTATGACACAGCAAGCCAGTATGCATGGGGGAATTACGCAATTAAGATATTTAACTATAGGGGTTGAGGCGAAATTGCTTGAATTATCTTTACAACCCCTATCAGTTTGTCACAATAATGCCCATAACAATTTTCTTTCACTCTATAAAAAATTATTTAAAAAAATAAATTATTTGGTTCCAATATTACTATCATACTTCCGACTTTTTTATGGCCTAAGTATGAAGTAATGCATATGCCAAATCCCATGGAGGAAGAAATGAGCAATTTTATCTTCATTAATTTCTCGCAGCAAAATTTTCAAATAATTATATTTATTTATGCAGTGTGTGACCCATTTAAAATGGAAGCACTCATATCAAACTTTAATTATTCAACCGATTGGAATGATTTTTTTTTCAATAGGTAGACATTCAAAAAGTCCATCAGGACACCAAATTTAGTGAGTAATTCTTAATTTTCTGGGCCAACTGTTCTCATTTTTCAATGTTAAAAATCTAAAATAATTTTTTTAGGAGAAATCTCACCAATTCACTGGATTCGCGACATTTTTAAATAGTTCTTGTTGAAAGTTTGTTGAAACTCGTCCATCCATAAGAAAGTTATAAAAAATAAAAAAAATAAATTTTAAAAATATGCCGGTTCAATATATACCAATTCAATTTCAGAACTCTTATCAAAATTTGGAATACTCGAAATATCACTGGTCAGAATTTCATCAACATTTATTCATAAATAAGAAAATTACAAGATAACAAAATTTGAAAAATATGTTGATGGAATTTAATGAAAATATCATTTTATTTAATGATTTTTCATTATTATTTATCAATAGATTCTGTTGAAATTCTGATCAGTGATATTTTGAAACTCCCTGAATCCAGTGGTGTATTCTGAATTTTGGATAAAAGTAGAAATTGAAATGGTGGGTTGATTAAACGGCATATTTTTTAAATTTAATTCTCCCATTACTTTTTTAACGATGGACGAATTTCAACCAAATTCCAAAATTAACCATTTGAAAATGTGACAATTCCAGAGGTGTAGTCTGATTTCTTCTCAAAAAATTGCTAATAAATTTTTCAGTTTTTTACCTCGAAAAAAAAAAGAATAGTTGGCCCTGAAAATGAAGATTTATTCATGAAATTTGGTGTCTCAGTGGACTTTTTGATTATCTACCTAATGAAAAAAAGCATTCCAATGGGTTGAAAAAAGTGTGATTTATAAGGGTGCTTCCATTTTAAATGGGCCACACTGTATAAAACATCGATATCATGTTTCCGACTTATGGCTTTTTTTTTCTGGTCTTAAAATACTATTTTCTTCTCACATGCCAATTTCCATCAACGAGAAAATGAAAAAATTTCCACAAATTTTCCTACAACTTTAAAACTTATGGCTTTTCTTGAGGTACATGCAAAGCTTATGGGAATTTTATAATGATGTTTATTCATCAACAGAACCATATGGTTCAAATGCCATAAACGAGAAAGTTTGCCAGAAAACGAAAAAATTTTTCACAAAATTTTCCGTCCGGAAAATATACTTCAACAGCTGACCGGCTTATGGGAAATTTTTTTCGGGTTCCTAACGATATTAAATTTCATTCTGTTGATTGCCATAAGCGAGAAAATGCTTCAGCAACCAACTATTTTTTTACAAGATCTCGCCCCTATTTCAACCCTTTAAGCTCGTGCAAATCTTATGGCTTTGGTTTTTCAGTATTAGATTGTTATACCTATTCATGTGTTAAAATGCCATAAACAAGAAAATGAAAAAAAAAACAATTTTTTTCTGCAAAAGGTTCTATATGCCTAGCATACGTCCGATCGCTGAATTTTCATTTTTTGGGCTCAACACTGACATAATTTCCGGTGGTTAAAATCCCAGAAGAGAGAAAATGAGTCAGCAAAATCTGTCGTTATCTGACGTTCTATATCTGTAGTGTTTCCCATTACATAGTGCGATTTTGGTCTTGTGTCAATTGTAAATTATCAAGAACAAGGACTGAAAGTGATTTTGTCAAAGCACAATTCGACAATCTACCAAAAATAGATGCTTTTATGATGACAGCTTATTTTGTATCCAATCCAGATTTCACGTCTGCTGAGGTCAAAGGAGTGAAAGCTGCAAGGTAATTGTTGTAATACATGATAATTTGTAATTTACTAAATAAGTTTCCATGCCAAACCTAACCTCACATGTTGAACTTATTCATGCAATACACTCGCATTAAAGTGATCTTCACAACAATGTAAATGTGATATTGGAGGAACTTCGTCTCTTCCCATAACCTTACACCATTGTTTACGTATTTTCGCATCTCTTGGAACAGAAAAAATACTTTATTTGGTGTACTTATAATTGTATTTTGGCATTCCGGTACTACACAATACCTATAAAATGTTTTTTTAGCATTTTCCATTATAGTGAGAGCGATTAAAACTGCAAATCCCTAACCTAATTAATAGAGTCAATAGTGACAATGCTATAGAAGAATGAGAACAATAATTATCGCGCCATGTGACGACATCCACAGCGCGCGGAAAATGGAGGCGTTCAAACAGATCAAATTCAATCGGTATTTTATTTATTATTTTAAAAATGAATTCCAAGACTTTCAACAGTGTTTTCACTATGTTGTAACGAAGTATAAAGTTAATTAAACAAATAAAAAAATTATGCATATTCCCTATTGTGGCAGCTCTCAAAAAACTTATTTTGTCTCCTCAGCGAGATTTTTTTATGGTTTCTCAAGTAATTTATGAGTTCAGATAATTTCGTTATTGAAGGTATGCTAAATAGCTTTCAATTTCTTTCAAATATTTTAAATTATATCTAAGGTATTTAAGGCGCCATAAAAAAATCCAAATTGTTAAAATTTTTATTTTCTCTACACTTTTCAAATACTTCATCTATTGATCGGATCATACTCTTGATAGTAAAGGTGACCTTCCTTCCGTTTTTATTTCAGCTTCAGGTGTCAAGACATTCAGGAAAAAAAGAATGGTTTTAAATTGAGTCATTTCAAAAAAGTTGTCAAGAAGCTCTATATTTTTAAGATTTCACAATTTGATTGTTTCAGTATGCCTAGTTCATGTTTTCATATCAAGAATGAAATGTCAAAAATCCTCAATCTCAATTAACCAATATTATATTATGTTATTATGATACATACTTATCAGAGAATATTCTTCATTTGGTGAATTTTAAAACATATTATTGAATCTACCTATTTTAAAACACGTATCCAACGACAAAAATATACGATCATAAAGCATCCTGAATGGCAAATATTTTTATTGCCAATTTCGAGACGACACTTGCAACAGAATGCACTTCAAAAAGTTATGGTTTGCTGGAGGGTCGTAAAATTTCTAAGTGCGGAGTTATATGAACAATATGTATAGGGTTATTCGCTATCATACATTTTGACCACTGACCAAAATCACACTTACAAGTAGAAAGCTCGAAATGCTCGAAAGCTCGAAAATGTGTGATGAATGGTTCAACTGAATCAATGGAAATTATAATATAATACTCTTTATGTATCTATCTCTCTTTTACTTTCTCTTCCTCCACAGCATTCTAAGCGAGCAACTATTCGGGTTTCATAGCAAAAAGAGCACAACTGATACCATATTTGACTTTCTTACTGGAGTATATACAGGAATTAATAAGGAAGAATTCGTTGCAGCACTGTTTTGTGACTTGTCCGAGGCATTTGACTGCGTTAATCGCAGAATACTCCTGCAAAAACTGGAAGTATATGGCTTGGAAGTGGTTCGAGTCAAACCTATCAAATCGTCATCAGATTGTCAAAACAAACCATTTATGATATCTCCATTCTATTTGTTGTGGTGTACCCCAAGGTTCGGTTCTTGGTCCTGTGCTTCTCCTATTATATATCAATGACATGACTAATTTGAATATATCAGGTAGTTTCACTTTATTTGCCGACGATTCTACTATTCAATGGCATATGATAAGAATGAGACTAACCTATTTCAAACCATTTCTGGAGATATTGACCGCATTAGAGAATGGTCTGATTCAAATTTACTATCATTAAATGCATATAAAACTAATACTCTAAGCCTACGTTGCAATCTACCTGGACTATTACCAGACAATGAAGCTATAGAAAGTAAAAAATAAAATTCTTGGACTTCAGATTGATGCCACATTGAAATTCGATACACACGTCTCAAATCTTAGCAAAAAGCTAGCTTTGAGATGAAATTTGGGATATACTGCTATGCCCTCATAGAATCTCATCTAAGCTATAGCATTTCTTTCTGGGGAGTCTCTGGAAAAACAATTTTTAAATTAATATTCATTCTACAGAAAAGAGCCGTTAGATATTTGTGTAAAGCAAAATTTAGTGAATCTTGACGGCCTTTGTTTGCACGTCAAAGTATTCTCACTCCCCCTTCACTTTGTATTGTCGAATCAGTCAGTCTAATTCACGAAAATAGAATTGAATTGAAAAATAATTTCATCAGATCTTATAACTCTGAAACAAAATCATATGAAATTACTTTTACCATCAACTACCTCAATCAATATAATGGATTAAAGATGTATAATCACCTACCTACTTATATCAAGGAAATGACTCACCATGAAATATTCAGGAAGAGCCTCAAACAGTCATTTGCTGAAAAAGCTTATTATGGATCCTTCTTATGACAGATATTATTTTAAACATTATTTTAAAATTATATTATTATATGATATGCATTTTTAATATTTTTGTTAAATTGTTTGTTACATATTTTTTATATTGTTTGTTGTATTTTTACACTATATCTTTGTCTATAAGAATAACTTTTCTTAACAATGAAGAATATTCTGATTCTGTTGCTCCCTATCTCCATCTATATGCCTCTTCTCTTCATCTCTCTCCTCTTTTTGTCACTCTCTCTCTCTCTCTCTATTGAGATGATACTCGTGTGGGTTCAGCTGGTTCTGGCCTAAAATGAAAATCGTTAAATCCTGATGAACTGATTTTTCTGAAGTTATACAATGCGGTCGAAAACGTTGGTATCTGGATAGTTTTTCGGGTGATATTTATTCGAACGATATTTATACGACTATACAGTTATTCCAAAAAAGACAATTTTTCGAAAAGGCAATTTTTCGAATTTATGATTCTTCGAATACACAATTTCACGGAATAAGTTGGTTTCATTTAATATAATCTTGGTTAAGATTGAATGCCATCTCTTGCATAAACAAACAGGTAATTAATTGATAATTTTCTATACATATGATTTCACAATATACATTTTAAGAAATGGTAATATTTCGTCTACATGTATAGATAATATCATTACCAATTTGAACGATACTGACTACTCAACTGGCGTAATTGAGCCATGTCTCTCAGACCACTATGGCCAATTCATTATCATCAATGAAAAGCTCACTGAACCACAGCCTGTTTACAGGCGAAATATCAGTAGTGCCAATCTTGAAAGGCTTAAAAATGCCCTGTCCGAAATCAATTGAGAAAACGTTTGCAAATGTACACTGTCGACAGATGAATTTGCTAACAATCTTCTACTCACCTTACAAAACCTCTCCTTGCAATTTTTTCCACTAAAGAATATTAACACAAACAAAAAACCACCGTGGCGTGGTTCAATAATTCTCTCAAGGAAATTAGGGAACATTTGCTGTGTGTGATAATCATTTGCGATAGCTCAAAATGTGTTGAAAATTATGTTGCCTGCAATATACTGAGGAAACAGTACAGAAGGCAACTAAATGAAGCAAAAAAAGTGCATACAGCAATTATGTAAAAAATTCAGATAATATTTCGAAGACCACTTGGAAACTTATTAACCATGAACTCAACCGTAACAAACAACAAAAAAAAAGTGAAATATCATCTGAAGATTTCAGTGACTTCTTTGGTAATATTGGCAGAAAATATAATTTCTTCCCTGTCAGATTAAAAAAATGCGCCTCTAAAAATTCTAAATAGTAAACTTAGACCATGCGAATCATTTTTCCTCACACCCGTTACACCAGCAGAAGTGCGGGAGGCTCTCAAATCTCTAAAAAACTCTTCCTATTACGAGTTAAACAGTTATATCATCAAAGCAGTCGTTGACGAAATTATTGAACCATTGACCACATTATTCAATTTATGTTTCACTTCTGGTAGTTTTCCCGAATGTCTCAAAATTTCTAGAATAATTCCCATTTTCAAAAAAGGGGACCCAAAATTAGTCGACAACTACCGGCCAATCTCAATTGTTCCAATACTGGGCAAAATTCTGGAAATTCTTTTGAAAAATAGACTAGCCGCATATTGTTCGGCTAAACATCTACTTGACGATGCACAATTTGGTTTTCGTTCTGGAACTTCTACAATTGACGCTCTTTTGAAGATAGTCAAAGACATAGTGGAAGGCCTTGAGAGAGAGGAACATGTCGCTATCACTTTGTGTGACCTCTCAAAGGCCTTCGACTGTGTCTCCCACGACATTCTTTTAGAAAAGATGGAATTTTATGGTGTGAGGGGAGTTGCCCTCGAGATCTTCAAAAGTTATTTATGCGAAAGAAAGCAAATTGTGTCTGGAAATGATCAATTGTCAACATCAATGACAGTAAGACATGGTGTTCCTTAGGGATCGGTACTCGGACCTCTCCTCTTCCTTATTTTCGTGAATGACTTGAACTTCTTTATGCAACCTATACAATGCATACAATACGCTGACGACACGTCACTGGTATCGAGGAACGAAGATTGTAGAAAATTGACAATGGAATACAGGGTAGCAGAAGAGAAGGCTTCCTCCTGGTACCTAACAAATAAACTTGAAATAAATAATGATAAAAATCAATATACAGGGTTATTCACGTTATTCGACACGAAGCATTATGGCTAAATCATTTGATTTTTTGAAAGTTTTTTCTTTACGATTTATAGGGACCTATTGGCCCTACATTTTAAAAATATTTTCATATTGTACAGGGTGTGCCAAAAACACGAAACATATCAAAGTTGTTATTTTTTAAATGGAATGCCCTGTATATTATTTCATTTTCGGATTTTACGATCGAAATAAAGGTGAGTTTCATTAAGGTTTAATTCACCTAAACCTTATGGTTTTTGAAAAATCTCTTATTTTGTGAAAATGCAGCATCAGCTTTAATGCTTAAATTCTCAACCAGTGTTTTCTTGTTTTCAACCAAATTAATGCTAGATGCTACTAACAGAATAACTTTCATATAGCAGTTGTGAAATATTTACGAACTTATACAAGGTGTGTAAAAATTAAGGCAAAATAATCACAATCTTTGAACGGTAATAACTTGTTTAATTTAAATGGAACGCCCTGTATTTTATGTCAAGAGCAGATGTCAAATTTAATTGTCTATCAAATACTAGTACACATTCCTATAGCTAACTCTTCACGTTTTCAACTAAAACGCATATTTCCATTTTGCAAACTGATTTTGAGAAATTTATTATTCATCAAGTCGCCTATGGCGTTTTGACAAATCAGAATGGATTTTGATTGAACTAAACACCGAGATTTAATAACAAATGAGTTTATTTTTCAATATTTTAAATAATAGGTAGGTACTAGTTTATATTATGAAGAAAAAATGGTGGGTATAAAACAAGAAATATTTCATATCAAGTGTTAAAAATGGCGACCATCAGACTCTAAACACAAACGTATCCTCTTTCTAAAACCTTCAGCAACATTTGCTAACATATGAGGGCTAACATTCAGAAAAGCTTCTCTGATACGCTGTTTCATATTGTCGGGTGTTGTTGGAGGTGTATTATAAACGATTCCTTTAATGTATCCCCACAAGAAGAAATCCGGTGACGTCAGGTCGGGTGACCTTGGGGGCCAATTTTGGAATTCTTTCCTTTCAATCCATCGATTTCGGAAATGAACATTTAAATATTCACGAACCTGACGATGAAATTGTGCGGGAGCTCCATCCATTTGAAGCCACATCGTTCTTCTTAAGTCCAAGGGGATGTCTTGTAATAGGACCGGAAAATGATTTGTTAAAAATTCTAAAAACAACATTCCATTTAAATGTTCTTCGAAAAAATAAGGACCAATTAAATATTGACCCATTATTCCACCCCACACATTCACTGACCATCTGTGTTGATTATGTTTAATTCTAAATTGATGTGGATTGGAATCAGCATAATAGTGGAAGTTGTGTCTATTGACAGTCCCATTGTTATGAAAGTTGCACTCATCACTAAATAGAACAGAATTGAAAAAGTTTTCATTATCTGCAACTTTATCTAATGCCCACATACAAAATTCAACTCGTTTCCCATAATCGTTTTCGGAAAGCTCTTGGTGAAGCTGGATTTTATAATGATGGTAACTATATTTTTTCAGAATTCTTGATACGCTTGCTTGACTAATGCCAATATTTTCTGCCATTAGGTTTTGACTTATATGGGGATTTTCAATTACAGAGGCAATCACCGCGAATTCATTTTCTTCGATTTCTGTTCCAGGTTTCTTTTTAATGGGTTTTTCATACTGAACACTCCCAGTTCGTCTAAATGGTGTCAAAAATCTTTCGAATGCTGTTTTATTTGGATGATTTCTGTTGGGAAATCTTTCAGCGTAAATTCGTGATGCTAGAAAACAGTTTTGAAGACCTTCTCAAAGTATAAAAATCATGTCGATTCTTTCTTCTTTTGGATAAACTAGCATTTTTATAACAAAATTATGATAACAAGATCACGAACTACCGCTAAGGATGATTTGGATTTAAACACTTATAAATAACTGACAACCATAAGTAAATAATAATGCAACTTGTCAAAACGCCATAGGCGACTTGATGAATAATAAATTTCTCAAAATCAGTTTGCAAAATGGAAATATGCGTTTTACTTGAAAACGTGAAGAGTTAGCTATAGGAATGTATACTAGTATTTGATAGACAATTAAATTTGACATCTGCTCTTGACATAAAATACAGGGCATTCCATTTAAATTAAACAAGTTATTACCATTCAAAGATTGTGATTATTTTGCCTTAATTTGGTTGCATTAATTTGGTTGAAAACAAGAAAATACTGGTTGAGAATTTAAGCATTAAAGCTAATGCTGCATTTTCACAAAATAAGAGATATTTCAAAAACCATAAGGTTTAGGTGAATTAAACCTTAATGAAACTTACCTTTATTTCGATCGTAAAATCCGAAAATGAAATAATATACAGGGTATTCCATTTTAAAAATAACAACTTTGATATGTTTCGTGTTTTTGGCACACCCTGTACAACATGAAAATATTTTTAAAATGTAGGGCCAATAGGTCCCTATATATCGTAAAGAAAAAACTTTCAAAAAATCAAATGCTTTAGCCATAATGCTTCGTGTCGAATAACGTGAATAACCCTGTATAACTTTCTCATCTAAAATATATAACTCAGAAAATTCCAGTGCCAAACTACTTGGTATAATCTTAGATGACAATCTTTCATGGTCAGCTCACATTGAAGACAGAGGCAAACTATCCAAAAGTTTATTTGCATTCAGACAACTCCGTGCCATGATGAGTACAGATGCACTAATGAAAACCTATTTTGCCCTATTTCACTCCAAATTAGAATATGGCATCATCTTGTGGGGCAACTCCTCACACGCAATAAAAATTTTCATCCTCCAAAAAAGACTATTGAGAATAATTTGCAACGCTGGGCTTAGGGATAGCTGTAAACCTCTATTTATCAGAAATGGAGTGATGTCTCTTCCATCAGTCTATATCTATAATACACTCTTAGAAATTCACAAAAACGAAGATCGTTACCTTAAACATTCGGAAATTCACGCTCACAATACTAGAAATTGTAATCGGCTGGTCAAACCCCGATTCAGACTCAGCAAGTGTCAGAGAAACTCTCCTGACTTGGATCTTTATAATCACGTACCACAAAACATAAAAAATCTCCGTCCAGAATGTTTTAAAAACAAACTCAGGACTTTTTTATTGCGATAATGTTTCTATAGTGTCGAAGAATTTATCAAAACACCTTTTTCACAAAAACGCACATAATAAGTACTTACTTTTATTGTCCCAAAACATATGTATACAGTGCGCATCATAAGTGTTACCCCCCCTATCTAACTCGTTACTGGACTCTTGTTAGGAAAATCGCCGAAACACGTCGATTTTTGATTTCTACAGTGTACATTTTCGTATGAATAGTGCACCCCTAATTTCATCCCTGACTGGAGGGGAGCAACCCTGTCAAAAAATTTAAATAGCATGGGGTGGTGAGTGATAGCTCATTTGAAAGGGGCTTTTATTCTCTATTCAACCGTGCAAAGAATTACACCACAAACAGGAAAGCAACTGAACTAACACTAACTTTTTCTGTTATTACAGTAAATGTTCAAAATGTTCCCCGTTGACCTCCTGGCAAAAATATAGTCTATTTTGTGTTTCAGTCCTGATGCTTTGCAAGGTATCGCGAGTAATTGTTGCACACACTTCCGTAATCCGCGCACGCAACTCCTGCATAGAGTGACACTGAGTCCCGTAGACTTTAGATTTTAGGTAACCCCATAGGAAAATATCTAAAAGAGTTAGATCTGGTGATCTTGGAGGCCATTCCATAGAGGGCACCCGTCAAATTTTCCTCAATGAATAGCGGACCGATAATATGGTCACCCAGTATCCCTGCCCACACATTAACTTTTTGGGGAAACTGGGTATGAGTTTCGCGAAAAAGTCGAGGATTTTCTTCGGACCAGTACCTCACATTTTGTCTATGCACATGACCGTTTAAAAAAAAGTAACCTCATCACTGAAACAAATATGTTTTAAATAGCTGGGATTTTGTAAAATATTGTTAGATACTATTTCACAATATTCTAGACGGCGGTCTGGATCATCGTCCGTCAGTTCATGCACCATTTTTATTTTGTACGGATGAAATTTATTTTTTTTCAGAATTCTCAATACCGTCATCTGCGAAACCTCACAATACAAGGCTACAGTTCTACTCGATGAGGACGGGTTATTCACAAAATCGCTCATAATGTCCACTTGTTTATCTTCTCCTGTAATTGATCGCCCAGAACGTGGTTTATTTTGCACACTGCCGTTCTCATAAAATTTTGCCACTAATTGTTTGAAATAATGTCTATCAATAGGGTTATCCGGAAAACGTTCATTGAACATTCGTACCGCCTCGTGATAATTTCGATGAGCCTCACCAAAAATTACAATTGCTTCGCATTTCTCATTCAACGCACGTGGTGTAACCATTATTTGAAGATGAATAGCAAGCATAACTAACAGCTAGACTACACTGACTCGCACTATCCGTGATATCATTTTCTTGTATTGACCATTTATCCGCAAACACCCAAAAACACCTACAAAAACGTGCAGTTAATATCTACGCACACGACAAATACGTCTCACTTGACGTCTGACCCAACACCGATATCATACAGGGCCGACTTTGTAATTCGAAGGGTGAGTGCGCTACGTTAATTGTCGTTATTCTTAAATATTCATAACTCTTGAAATAATGTAACATATTTCAATTCCTTTGCACGGTTGAATAGAGAATAAAACCCCCTTTCAAATGAGCTATCACTCACCACCCCATGATATTTAAATTTTTTGACAGGGTTGCTCCCCTCCAGTCAGGGATGAAATTAGAGGTGCACTATTCATACGAGTATGTACACTGTAGAAATCAAAAATCGACGTGTCTCGGCGATTTTCCTAACAAGAGTCCAGTAACGAGTTAGATAGGGGGGGTAACACTTATGATGCGCACTGTATATTTATGAGTATGGGTGTGTATATACTGTTAGTTCTGATCTAAATGTAGGTATGATTTTATTGTAAATTTTGATTTTACGTGTGATTGTATTGATTGCTTCTTGTATTGTTAAATATGTCTATCTTTTTGCGATTTTATTGTTAATTGATTTTGCTGTGTGATTGTATTGATTGCATCTTGTATCGTTAAATCTGTCTATTTTGTCGGAGAAATCTCCTTGCTGACGACATAATTTTATATTTAATTTTTCTGACTTGCAGCAAACAATTGTAATTGTACACGTTGTTGAATAAATCTATCTATTTTAAATAACGGTTTCATAGTTCAGATTAAATGACATCCCTCTAATAAACGACCAGGTAATTATAATTCCGACCATTTTGAAACCTAAGATTGAATAGTAGGAAACATTTGACTTTTATTCAATCTGATTTTGGTGTGTATAAAAGCGAATAGTACTACTCTCAGAGATACCTCTCGACTTCCTCTTTAGTGAAAAAGGACAAAAAAAAGGTTTTTTTAAAGGATTTTTATTCGTTGAAGGAAAAGCCGTTGTTGAAAAAATATATTGGAAGTGCGATGTTTTCGAGTTATAACGGTTCCTTAACTTGATTTTCACAATCAAGAGGGGTTAGATCTGGTGATCTAAGAGGCCACATTCATGATCCATTACTCACAATTCAGCGATTTTGAAACATTTTATACAATTCGCCCAATGCTTACATTATTTCTCTGTTTATTCAATTATCCTACCTCTAAGTTGGGAAGGAGCAGAAGTGATACAGCTGAACAAAATGGTTGGGGAAAGAATTGAGGCAACAGAAATAATGTACTGGAGAAGGAAGGTATGAATCATGTTAATTAATAATGCGAATTGATAAAACATTGATAGACACAATATAGAACATGGCATCTCTTTGGAAAGTCCATATGATGAAAATCATAAGGAGTTGGTTAACTCAAATTATCAAAATGAAAAAGTTAGAGGAATACCCAAGGAGTTTGGATGAGAATGTAGCGATGAAGAATTGTATCTGTACCAATACTTCAAATATCCATATAGTGGTTCATTTCCTTCACAAAAATAACATAATATCCTTGTTCACACATTTTTGATCATCTTCTCATAGAACGTGAATCACCCTACAGAACTCACTTTTGTCGTCAAAATAGCATCGTTCAGAACTTGTACAACGCCAAGTCAATTTCCTGTCGTGACATAAAAACTGCATTCTGGAGCTCTCTGAAAAGCGTCCATTTATTTTGTCCGGTGAAATTTCCCATCTATTGGAAAACGCGAAAATGACCCCTGTCGGAATGAGAGGATGGCTGACTAGATGATTGTCGGGAAATTCCGGAATCATCCATATTGGTTTCCGCTTGTGTCAAGAAGATTGTAAAAACGAATTCAATGTCGAAATGAGATGAAACTCAATAACTGAAAAGTTTTCTTTTCAGCATATTCCATATGGAATACTAGGTTGATGAAGATATTTTATGTCCGAGAGATTGAAAAGCAGCACTAATTTAATAATATAATCTTCATTGGGAATAGGAAATCCTAATATAAAATACAATGAGAATATAAAAAAATAATCATTATGATGAAGTAAAATAATAGTGAAATAATTATGAAATACATAAATATTGAAACACATTAAAATTACATAAAAGTTAAATGTTTTACACTTGAGAAGAAAATGCAACAATGATAATATTGATACAATATATTCTCAGAATAAATTTAAAAAACTAAAACTAATTAGGATTTAGGTGACATTATATGGTTTTTCAGCTGGGTTTGGCCGAGTTCTTCATGGACATAGGACGTTGATTCTTTGAAATACAGTGCTCTCATTGAGTTATTTGTTTTTGTTCTAGATATGTGATAGTGACTGATTGATCTTGTGTTGTATTCATGAATCTGATTATTATAAGTGATGGAAGAATCAAATTATTGAATAGTTGAATAGTGAAACCTTTGTATAACATCATAACAACTGAGAGTATTCAGCATAGACTGGAGTATATCTATTACACTTTAGAATTATCTTCATGCAACGATTTTGAAGTTTCTTTTACCCTTGAATATTGTTTTTATCTAGCAGATACAAAAGAGTTGAGCGGTGGTCAAAATGAGGTTATATGATGGTTCATTATACAGGGTGTTATTTAAGTACGTAGCCAAACTTACTTACTGCCAGTGGGACATTTTCTAGTAGTACGGGTAATACAAATTCCAAAAAATGACGATACTCTTGACCATTTAATCTCAGGGGTAAAAAATGAGGTCCAATGAGATAATCGCCAACAATACCAACCCAGACATTCCCGGAAAACTGCTGTTGATAATTATTTACTATAACCGCATGGGGATTTTCTTCTGCCCAGATATGGTTGTTATGAAAGTTCATAATTGAATTGTGGGAAAAACACGCTTCATCGGTAAATAATATACTGGATAAAAATTTCGGAGATGCAACCTGTTGTTGCAAAAGCCACGTAGTATAAACAACTTGTTTGGGAAAATCCGCAGGAAATAACGCTTGAACTCGCTGTATGTGGTAAGGATACAGTTGGTACTCTTTCAAAATCTTCCATACAGTAAAGTGAGAAATGTTTAATTGTTGTGCAATTTTGCGTATGCTTGTATCGGGGCAACGCTCAACTTCATGTAAAACTTCTTCCTCCAGCGCCACTGTTCTTACCGTTGCAGGTGTCCCAATAAGAGCAGCCGACCTTTGAAAGGTGCCTGATTCGCACAGCCTTTCATGTATTCTCACAAATGTTTGCCTATTTGGAACATTTCGATGAGGATATCTTTCTTGATAAATGCGTCTAGCCGCTCTGGAATTGCCTTGGGCCATTCCATAGACAAAATGCATATCGGCCATTTCCGAGTTTGTAAACCGAACCATTTTCAGATATCAGTAACAAATTTTATATCTCAAATAATTACTATCAAATAATTACGTATGTACCGTTTCAATTTGTGACAGTTATGAAGTTAAATTTGTTTGAACATTTGTTGTTCCTTCCATGGCCCTCTTACTTAAGATTCAAAACACTGCAGTAATACATAACAACATTATTTGTTTCGTCGAAAACAGGCAGCACGAGCCGAAGCCAAGAGCCGAAGGCAAGTGCTTCAATTCATACATACATTTTTTTTATTCATTGCATTAATTTTGATAGAAAATTCTAAGACTAGAATAGAGTATTGATATGAAAAAATATTAGTAAGACCACAGTTTTTGATGGTTTAGTAGTTGAAATGTTTTATTGTGTTGTCACAGGGATGTGCAATGAAGTGATTTTTATGTTTTTTCTCAAAAACAAAGCAAGATACGAAAAAAATTCTAGATATAGAAAAGTTGTAATTTCAGTTGCTCAATGTGAAACAAATACAAAAATTGGAAAAAAATCAGTGGCGCACATGTTTTCTGTCAAAAATATTGGTTACAGTGCCTTCCGGGACGCCACTGGACATGATAATTTTGATATAGTTAGGGTTAAATTTGCCCTTTACGACCTTCAATAAGACTGCCAAATTTCAATAAAATCGGTTGAAGGGTTATTAAGATATTTACGATAAAAAAGATTTCTTTTAAAAATTTTGACACCCTGTATCTTGAAAACGAAGCATTACCGGACCTATGTTTATATGAACTTTTCGTCTTAGAATCACTCAAAGAATCACCCCTTTGAGTTTGGCCACGTACTTAAATAACACCCTGTATTGTAACTTTCGAAAGCATGGATACTTCGGATGATATCCTAGAGGAGAAAAATAGTTTTCTAGATATTTTTTACGTATGTAATCACAATGACTGTTGAAAGTTAACGATTCCTCTATTATAAATCCTAAATATTTGAATTCTGATACACATTCAATGTCATCATCGTCCATATCAAGTTGGAGGGACTGATAATCTACTGATTTTAGCTTGTGTTTGGTACCTATTATCATTGCCTTAGTTCTCTTCTTATTGAGTTTCAGTTTATCAACCTCTAGATATGCTTCAAATTTTGTGAAAGCTTTTCAAATAGGTCATAGCCGTAACATGCAACCAGAGTGTCGTCTGCAAATAAGTTCAAGAAGTCATGACCCTGTATGTAATTTATATCATTCAAATATATTATGAAAAGTAGAGATCCTACCACACTGCCTTGAGGTACGCCTACGTTATTCGAAATTTCATTTGAGAGTGATCTGTTAGTTAGATATTCCTCAAACCAGTTCATTATACTTCCCCCAATCCCATAATATCTCAATTTACTCACTAAGATCCATCTATCTATTGTCTCAAATGTCCTTTCGAGATCAAGAAATACAGCTACTATATATTCACCATCATCAAATTCTTGTTTCCTCTTCGAAATTGTCAATTGAAGTGCCGTTTGAAACGAATGAAGTTCTCTGAAACCGGATTGATTTCATATTGTAGTAGATTTATACTCTAATTAACTGACTAAAATAATTTATTTAACGAAATACAATGATTCAATAACACAATACTCTAATTTACATAACAATTACGGGACTAGGTATTTATATTCGACTTTCACTTCACTGACTGCCCGACTGTCCGCTGCGTAGTTCTTTTTATATCCGACGTTGACTTCTCTGAATGCTCCAGAATTTTCCTTCGAATCGCCCAGACTCATCAAGCCGTCCAGATTCTTCTCGGTGCAAGCGCATCGACAGTCTCCCGCGGTTGGTCGCTAGCTATACGTGAGAGTTCAGGTCCGGCATCGCCCGCAGCTTCGCCACAATATAATCATATAGTCGTATTTCTGAAAAAGCAAAAGATAGTTTTTCTAAAATTGAAATTTCAAGCAAGGTTACAGAAGTCGTCCCAACTTTCGCAAATATTGTCAAATCGAAATCGATGGTTGTTATCAAGCCAAAGGACGTTGAGCAAACCAATTCGAAATCAAAATTGGACATCATGAAAAATGCTGATCCTGTTAATTTGAATTTGAAAGTATCCCAGGTAAAACATATAAAAAACGGTGGTATCGTAATTAGTTGCGACGACCCTGAAGGCGCGAAGAACTTCAAGAATGTTGCCTCTGAAAAACTTTCTTCAGAGTACAACATTTCCGATGTCAAAAGATTCCTTCCCAAGGTTAAAATTGTTGGTCTTATGGAAAACTACTCCCAGGAAGATCTGATTAAATATTTAAAGGGACAGAACGATGTTTTTTCTGATGACACTCACTTGAAAATTTTTAAAACATGGGCCACAAATAAAGATCCGAACATTTTTCAAGCGCTTGTCGAACTAGATGCAGCCACCTATGGATGTTTGATGGAACAAAAACAACTTTTTGTGTATTATGATGTTTGTACCGTTTATGAGGCGACAGATGTAAGTGGTAAATGCAGTGGTTTCAATCATGGACAGTCTAACTGTAGGCAAACAAAAATTGTATGTCCAAAGTGCTCTGGTAGCCATCCTTTGACTGATTGTACTAGTACCAAACGTAAATGTTTAAACTGCACAAATGCCAAATTGTCAAGTACCGATCATGCTGTATGGAATGGAGAAAAGTGTCCTATTTATAGAAAAAATTGAATTATCTGAAATCTTCTACATTTGTTACCAAGTAGCAATCAGTGCTTGAAAATGAGTCTGTGGAAAACTTTTCGTCATCTAATATAACTGAAAAATTGCTTGGGTTTTATCAGAACGTCAGAGGTCTGCGATCAAAAACTCATCTCATTAATAACAATATAACCCAAAATGAATTTGATTGATATATTTGACAGAGACTTGGTTGACTCCTGGCATTCTGAATTCCGAAATTGTTAGCGATCGGTACATCGTTTATAGGAAAGACCGAAATCTCGATCTCACAACTGCAACTAGAGGTGGTGGGGTAATAATAGCCATTGACTCACGATTTCATGTTGAGCCTGGATCTCAACTTCATAACCGAATCTCTTCCCGATATTGATTTCATTGGTGCGAAAATCATTTTCTACAATTCTTCTTCTTATTTAATTAACATCTACATACCACCGAATACATCTTTGGATTCCTACGATGATGTCTTTAAAGCCATATGCAGTCTTAAATGTTTACTGAATGATGACAGTAATTTAATAGAAATTGGAGATTTCAATATTCCCTATTATGTTTCTCTTTTCGGTACCAATTCACATAATAATAAATTAATCAATTCTTTAGAAAACTTTTTGAATTTTTTAGGCCTTACCCAACAAAATGAATCTCGTAACATCAACAATATAATCTTAGATTTAGTATGTAGTAGACTTCCAATAAACATTCAACAGTTATTATTTCCTCTGGTTCCCATTGACGTGCATCACCCCCCCGCTGGAATTTTCTCTGAAATTCTTTCCGAAACCAAAAAAATTCAACTTCAAAAAATCTAATTTTCCTGCACTTTATGATGAGCTTTTGAAAACAAATTGGATTTTTTTGGAAAATCATAATAACGTCGACATCGCTTGTGATGAATTTTACAATTTATTAAATAACATCTTCACAGAATATGTTCCTAAAACCACTGTTAGAAAATCATCCTACCCACTGTGGTGATATCATAAGGAAATTGAAAGCAAAAAGTAGTTATTTGAAAAAACATAAATCAGGGGGTGATGCGGAACACCTCGAAAAATACAAAGCTCTTCGCAGAGACTTAAATACAGATATTTCCATTGCTCATACCAATTATATTCGTAAAACTGAAGATAACTTAGCAAATGAGCCATCTAAGTTTTGGGCGCATGTGAATAATCTTCGTGATAGTTCATCTATTCCTAGTTCTTTGAATTATTAAGATGACCAATTAACTGACCCCCAACAAGTAGTCGATGGCTTTGCTTCCTTTTTTGAATCTGCCTACATTGAGTCATCGAAGTATCGGCAATCTGAAACAAACGATTTTACTAATATACCAACCTTATCTGTACCCAAAATCACTGAAAATGACGTACTGAAGTCGCTGAAGGAATGCAAACAAAAAATGACAACAGGTCCCGATGGCATTTCATCGTTTCTTTTGAAAGACCGTGCCTTAATATTCGCTAAACCACTATCTACCATTTTAAACTTGGCTCTGGCATCACTTCGTTTTCCCAATACATGGAAAGATGGTAAAATTTGCCCTGTCTTCAAGAAAGGTGACAAAAATATAGTTGAGAATTACAGACCGATTGTTATACTATGTAACTTCAGTAAATTGTTTGAAATGGTCTTATATGATGTTTTATTTGCGCCTGTCAGATGTCAGATCGTAGAAAACTACAAGTAATTTAACATGCGTCACTCAATTCATTGCAGATGCCTTGGACAAGTCCTCTCAAATTGATGTCATTTACACAGATTTTTCCAAGGCCTTTGATAGGCTTGATCACGGTATACTTCTTAGAAAACTCCCATCATTTGGCTTGACCAACAACTTCATTCTTTTTCTGGAGTCTTATCTGAGCGGAAGGCGTTTGAGGGTTCAGTACCATGGCTTCAGCTCTGTAGAAATAAAGTTATCTTCTGGTGTCCCTCAAGGATCTGTACTTGGTCCATTATTATTCATAATTTTTATAAATGACATTTGTAAGGGCATTGACTCGAAAATCCTCCTATATGCAGATAACTGTAAACTGTTTCGTCAAATCACCTCTCTGGATGATAGTTGCTGTCTTCAGAACGACATAAATATATTGTATGAATGGTGCGAAGTCAATTCCTTACCTCTGAATATAAAAAAGTGTAAAGTCGTCACCTATACTCGTAAAAAAACACCAATTGAATCAACCTACACCGTAAATGGCCATCATCTGCAGAAAGTGGCAGAGTTCAAAGATCTAGGAATAGTCTTTGATGCAAAGTTTTCACATCACGTAAGTACCATTGCTAAAAACGGTTTAAAAATACTTGGTTTCATTATCAGAAATTCCAAATGGTTTATTGAAACTGAAACTCACTTACTCCTCTTCGATGCACTTGTGAGATCGAAACTTGAATATGGCAGCGTTGTATGGAATCCTGGATACAGCACTTATATAAATAAAATAGAAAATAGTCAGAGGCGATTTTTGAAGTACATGAGTTTTAGATGTGATGGAGTTTATCCAAATCGTGGCGTTCCACACGATCAACTGCTCTCAAGATATCAAGTCAACTCTCTGTATAAACGTCGTGAATATTTAGGAATAATATTTTTGCATAAAATCCTTGTCTCACGAATTGACTGTCCATTTTTGCTCTCAAAAATAAATTTACATGTGCCTCGGCTACATGTACGTAATATTTCTACATTTTACTTTCCCGCTCCACTAACGAATGTACTTCATTTCTCGCCTCTGTATACTATATGTCGAGACCTCTTGTCAATTCAGAGTAATGTGGAGGTTTTTCATTGTAAGCCAATCGACATTAAGCGGACTATTCTAACATGATTTTTCTTCTTTTTTATTATTTCTCAAACTCTTTCTATCACTGCTGTAGTGCCGTGTGTGATCTTTTTTCTTACTGAGTTTTTTTCAGTTCACACACGGAATTTCTGCGTGTGTTATATTTTTTACTATATGATTTTATACTTTTCTTTTATTGTGTAATATTCTGTAAAAGGCCCTGGCTGTAGAATGATGAACTAAATAAATAAATAAATAAATAAATAAATAAACAGGTTGTTTTCATTGAGTTATTTGCTCATGTATAATTTTCTCTAAAATTTTCTCTATATTTGGTAGCGTATTTATAGCGTATTATAGCCTTAAAGATTCAAAAGAGCAACCCATCGTAAAAAAAGTTTCTTTCATAACAATCATCACTTCTACAACACTAACTTTACTTTTGAGAGAGGATATTATGGATTTTAACTCACTCAGCTTGATTTTTCAAATCCAGCGAAGCTCGTTTCTATTATAACATTTGGAGAATGCCATTCTGTTCTAATTATGATAGAACTTCCAACAAAATATGAATTGAAGTTGTTAGCAGCCCTCTCTTCTATTTGTACCGTGTAGACAGAGTTATCTGTACTGATGCAAACGTTTGTCAGATTTGGCTCAATAGACAGAGAGTTGGAAGAGAAGTACTAACAATGATTTGCTTTATGAAACTTTAGGAAACAATGAATTGTCACTAATAGATATTCAACAACAGGAAAATACGTGAAACATTTTTTGCATAGCAAGTAGAAATTGTCTTAGAGGTCGGTTTTATGATCTCAGTAGTTGTAAAATAACTGAAAACATTCCTGATGAGTTCAACAAGGGTTTCGTCAGAAGATAGTACAAGGCAGCTTTGTATTCTTTTCAAATTGAATGAAAAGAGATTCTCAGTAAATTGCATCCATGTTGCCAGGGGACGTACTCTGTGATTGGTCACTATAATGGCAGGGAGTTTAAATGTCTTTTTCAACTGTAGCTGTCTTGTCATTCAAACTCCCCGCCATTATAGTGACCAATCACAGACCGCGTCTCCTGTCAACAAGGATGGAAAAATTAGAAACATTTGTCTCTTTTTATTAGGGTCCAAAGGAGGGTTGCCGATTGTCCAGGAATTACTGGCAATTGCAAGTAATGGAAGGCCTTGCCAGTAAACCTGCCAGTAATAGTTTTGATGCAAGTAATTGCAAGTGATGGCTAGTAATAGTACTCCTGAATAAAGAAAATTGAATTATTTCTTTGATTTTTTTATAATTTTTTGTTTAACAACACAATATGGAATGCGACATCTACTGCTAAATAGCATTAAAGGTATAGTTTTTAAGTAGTAGTAGGTATTATATTTCTATAAAGTTCTTAGTACTATCGAATTTGGCGGCAATTTCAAATATGTCATTTGGTTGTTACAGATGGCCTTGTTTGTTTGCAATACCGAAGCGACTGGTCTGGAGAGGACACATCAAAAGTAGTTGGCTTGAGGATTTGATTGCCTATTTGGAAGGGGGTATCGACTGAATTCATAACTGAAGTTGATGTAAAATCATTACTAATGATTATTAATAGTAGAATTTTAGTTGTTCACAAACGCCAGGATTTTGACAGCATTGACAAAATGATTTGCCAGTAATTGCAAGTGAAAAGATCAAATTATGTTAGTAATTTCGAAGGCATCTTTTGGCAACGCTGGGCCGGAGCCCAAAGCCATTAGAAATCTCTATTCTGAAACACCATGCCTCTGTAATATCCATAATACAGTTTCCGTATACATTATCATCATCACATACGAGTCGAACCGGAACGCTTATCGTCGGAAAAATCGCCCCTCTGAACATTACACCGAATCGACAGAGTTCGTGTTTTTGAATATAATGCACTGACCTCAATACACATCCAGAAGCGCGTTTCCCTGCCGCTGTCGGAAAAACGCCGGGATTTTCTTTGAACACGCCAGATTCGAATAAAATAATGCAAATAACAGTCCATTAGCTCAGTAAGCATAATGTGGTTTGTTCAGGTCCCGCGGTCTTCATGCCCGACAACCCCGTTGCCCCGTTGCCCTACATGTGTCTACGGGGATCGAGTGCAGGAGTATTCCAAAGTTCTTGTCGTGCATTAGTTCCACTACCGGTTTTCATCAGTCCAAAATTTACACACGCATCTAAAGGGCCAATTTGTGCATCATTGTCTTTATCATAATCCCAATCACAGTCATTGTCTTAATCATAAAATCGTATTAAAAATGTACATTTCAATAAGAGCATTCATTCAACTGCTCTAGTTTTAATCTCATCATAATCATAAGAATTTGACCTTCGAAGTTGTCAATTTTCCATTTTTTTTTGCTTATGATTAAGACGAGAACACTCGCAAGTGCAACCTATTTGACAAATGACAGAAATAATTATTTGTTTTGACTTGTGATCAATTTTAGGTCCGTTCCTTTATTGAATGTTCGCCAATGACTTGATCAATTTTCTGACTAAAACATCTCCAGTACATGTAACTTGTTATGCGGATGACACCAATATTTTAATTCTAGCAAAAAGGAAATAATAACACAGACCTGAAACTACCACAGAAATACTAACATGGGCTAAAATAAACACTCTAAAACTGAATACAAGAAAAACTAATACAATTACGTTCTCTTGTCATGGACCAGCAAAAAAAAATTACCCTTTTCAAAAATACGGAAGATGAAGTCTCTATTTCTGAATCTGTAAATATGCTGGGAATTACATTAGACTCTAAATTACAATGGAGTCCACACATACACTCATTATGTTGTAAGCTGAGAAGAACCTGTTATGCTCTAAGATTTTTGTCTGCCCATTATAGCGGGAGAGGTATGTTAACATTATATTATGCAAAGGACCCCGCACTAATCTTATGGAAAACCGGTTTCGGTGAAAATTTCAATATGATGTAGCCCATGCCATCCTGAACAAAAGTTACCATTGCGCCAACTCTCTGAATGCCCGCGTTTGGATTCTACAGGGGGTCAAAGTTCGATATTTTGACGATTTTTCAAAAAATCCGGAATTTCATTTTCATTGTATCGATCTGAATTTTTATAATGAAATAGTCCACAATATGTGCATCAAAAAGTTCAAATGACAAAAGTTTCTAGAATCAAAACTGGCGGGTATACAGAGGGTTGAACTTTGTTTTTGGTAATTTTTATCGAACTTTTTTTGAGAAAATATTCGTTTTCCTGCAGATCCATGTGCAATTGATGTTACTTACAGTACATAAGAGGGCGATCATATTTTGCATTCGAACTAACCATCCAACTTTAAATATTTGAAAGATACGGGGCGATCAAAAATATATTTTCAATTTCGGAAAAATGTATCCCTTTGTATAGTCAGCTTTCACCAATATATTTAGCTGATGTTTTGAAAGTATGTAGCTAACATACATACAAATGTGTCACCGTCTGTGCTCATTAATCTGAATCCAAATAAAGTTGCGGCGATGGTCCAAAAAATATGGAGAAGGGATGTTTCGGAATAATTTTGAAATGATTTCTAAAATCGTCCGTGAATTTTTTTTATTTTCTGATATAATGTAGATGAGTCATTCCTGATCAAAAAGTTCTACAGTGCCTACCACGCGAATGCCACGGTTTGAGTTATACAGGGGTTTGAAGTATAGTATTTCCTTGATTTCTCGAATAATCAATAATTTCTTTGTAACGGAAAATAACATTGTTTCCTAGACAAACTTCGAAACATTTCAATGACCAAATTATCTGAAATGAGAATTTATGAATATACAAAGGTTGGTCCAAAAAAAAAATTTTTTTTCAAAAATATAAGTATCCGTTTACTATTCATATTTTTTATATATTCAGAAACTCTATTAGGACCAGGACCACTTTGTCTCCACCCGATGTTTTAGGAAAATCCAGTATGAAAACAATATATTCTCGAGAAAGATCGTGTGCGGAAAAACAAGTAGAGAGAAATGAGATGATTTGGTTTATATTCAGGTCTTCGCAACTGCCAGCAGTAGTTGTTTTCTGTTGTATACTTGCCGACGAATTACCTATAGTATAGGTTGTATGCGGAAGATTGGATTATATAATCCATTTTTCATTATTAAGCAAGTCATGTTTACACTGCTGAAATTAAGTGTACTACTTTTCTATGAAAGCAACTGTACACAATTCGGGAATATATAAAACCTGAACTACCTGAACTTGAAACTAGTATATCAAAAGACATCATTTGAAAAATAAAATAGTTCTGGGATTGCAGGGAGATGTACGCCCCTTCTACTTGGAAAACTCTGCAGTAACTTGGCCATGCTTGGCATGGCACTTTACTGGCAGACACATTCGAAGCATTCCGAAAATTGTTTTCATCCTGTATTTTCCTGGAACATAAAATGAAAATGATGGTCCTTATAGAATTTGTATTATATTTTCATACACCGTATGAAACATGAATCGTATTCGTATGCTCATGCATATGTCCGAAAATATATTTACATAATGAGACTGACTTGCAACCTTTGTATATTCATGAATTCTCATTTCAGATAATTTGGGCATTGAAATGTTTCGAAGTTTGTCTAGGAAACAATGTTATTTTCCGTTACAAAGAAATTATTGATTATACTATACTTCAAACCCCTGTATAACTCAAACCGTGGCATTCGCGTGGTAGGCACTGTAGAACTTTTTGATCAAGAATGACTCATCTACATTATATCAGAAAATAAAAAAAATTCACGGACGATTTTAGAAATCATTTCAAAATTATTCCGAAACATCCCTTCTCCATATTTTTTGGACCATCGCCGCAACTTTATTTGGATTCAGATTAATGAGCACAGACGGTGACACATTTGTATGTATGTTAGCTACATACTTTCAAAACATCAGCTAAATATATTGGTGAAAGCTGACTATACAAAGGGATACATTTTTCCGAAATTGAAAATATATTTTTGATCGCCCCGTATCTTTCAAATATTTAAAGTTGGATGGTTAGTTCAAATGCAAAATATGATCGCCCTCTTATGTACTGTAAGTATCATCAATTGCACATGGATCTGCAGGAAAACGAATATTTTCTCAAAAAAAGTTCGATAAAAATTACCAAAAACAAAGTTCAACCCTCTGTATACCCGCCAGTTTTGATTCTAGAAACTTTTGTCATTTGAACTTTTTGATGCACATATTGTGGACTATTTCATTATAAAAATTCAGATCGATACAATGAAAATGAAATTCCGGATTTTTTGAAAAATCGTCAAAATATCGAACTTTGACCCCCTGTAGAATCCAAACGCGGGCATTCAGAGAGTTGGCGCAATGGTAACTTTTGTTCAGGATGGCATGGGCTACATCATATTGAAATTTCAGCGATTTTCACCGAAACCGGTTTTCCATAAGATTAGTGCGGGGTCCATTTCCATTCGCACATGCGATATGGTATTCTGTACTGATGAATGAGCTCTTCCGTCAGTAGAGTTTTCATCCTTCAGAAATATGTTGTCAGAATCATTGCTAAACTGAGATACAGAGATTCCTGCAGAGATTCGTTTGAAAAACTTAATATATTAACTCTAATTGGAACATATATCTTAGAAGCTTGAACATATACTTATGTGAATAGAACCTTGTACACGAGAAATCGTGTATCACATTTTGAGACCTGTTGCTGCCTGTTGCACATCGCATTGCCTTGTATCAGAAAAGTTTTTAATACATAGGGTGTAAATGTTCCAATAACCTTCCTGATGAAATGAAGAATGTGCTAAATGTTCATGTATTTAAAAAAAAGACTAGGCAATTGATACTTGAGAAAAATTGTTATACTCTGAGCAGTTTTTTAATTAGGCTAGTGTGTTTTTGTGTTCTTTTTGTATTTATCGTAGCGTTTGTTTTAAATGGACTTTGATCTCTTGGTTCTTTTTTTCTTGAATTCTGATGTCTTTCTAGATTACTTGGACGTATTTGCCAATCATTATATTTATTCAGTTTATTGTTCTTCTATAATGTAATTGGAAAATAAAGATTTATTATTATTATTGTTTATTGTTTTTCGGAAAAAAATGAGCCAGAGTAAAGAGGCTGCACCGATTCAAGCGTGAAATCGCGAATATTTCCTTACGGAGGTTCATTCTGGCAATTTTGTGACATAAAGCTGAGTTCACACTATCACGAACACATTGACGCTTTCATTGCTAAAGCTGATCTCACACGCTTGATATCCGATGTTCAGCGACTTCAGTGCTCCAACCCAACCTCCTGCATTCATCACTCGACCTGCACGCTACTAACCTAACCGGCCTTTATTTTCCAAGTCCGAAAAAATGGTGCTTAAATTGAAAAAAAAAGATGCACTGCTGTGGCTTGAACCACATACCAATGGCATCGTAAGCCGCCATCCTATCAATACGGTTATGAACCGTGTTTGTATATTCAGATCAAATGGTTGTTCATAAGAGAGAATGTGAAAGATCTCGTCAACTGCGGGGTGCGGCTGAGTCGTTCCTTCATCATTATGTTTTTTGTAATGTATATCTGTGTTATTTTGACAATCCTGTATCTATATCAGGTATAGTAATTTTCGTTATCAACTGATTTATATCGTTTAAAATAATAAATTTTCTGTGATTCTACGTAATTTTTGAGAGGGTCCTGTACATAAATGGGGCATTGGAGCATTCGAAACAAATATTTGACAGTCCGTCCCTCATGAGTAATGAGTAATAGGGGTAATTTGAAATGAATCAATAAGTAATTTTGGTAATTTGGTCTGTATGCATGACCGATTCAAAGTAATTTTAGGAAGTCCTTGTGTACATTATAATAGGACTCGGCACTTCAGGGTGAACAAACCAGCGCCTTATTTTCTACGCTATTGGGATAAGTTGAGATGAACTATAAAAGGATGTACAGATTTGAATATTTAATAAAGAGACATGGTCTCCTCATTTTTCCATGCGATACCCTACATTCAGTCTTAAGCCTCATCTTCCAACTTGCGATAAATTAATTCAACTGTCGGAAGTACCGTAGCGCTAACATTTTAACGGATGGAAGGTATACTTCTCTTATAATAGCGTGAACACCCTGAAGAGCTGAGTCCCATTATAATGTACACAAGGACTTCCTAAAATTACTTTGAATCGGTCATGCATACAGACCAAATTACCAAAATTATTCATTTCAAATTACTCCAATTACTCATTACTCATGAGGGACGGACTGCCAAATATTTGTTTCGAATGCTCCAATGCCCCATTTATGTACAGGGCCCTCTCCAAAATTACGTAGAATCACAGAAAATTTATTATTTTCAACGATATAAACAAGGACCTTACAAAATTACTTTTAATTGATTTGTTATACCCCTATTACTAATAAGAGACGACCTTACCATATAGCAGAGAGTAAAAAATTTTCATTTATTTGTTTCAATCAGTTGATAACGAAATTTACTATACCTGATATTATAGATACAGGATTGTCAAAATAACTCAGATATACATTACAAAAAACATAATGATGAAGGAACGACTCAGCCGCACCCCGCAGTTGGCGAGATCTTTCACATTCTCTCTTATAAACAACCATTTGATCTGAATATACAAACACGGTTCATAGCCGTATCGAAAGGATGGCGGCTTACGAAGCCATAGGTACGTGGTTCAAGCCACAGCAGTGCATCTTCTTTTCAATTTAAGCACCATTTTTTCGGACTTGAAAAATAAAGGCTGGTTAGGTTAGTAGCGTGCAGGTCGAGTGATGAATACAGGAGGTTGGGTTGGAGCCCCGAAGTCGCTGAACATCGGAAATCAAGCGTGTGAGATCAGCTTTAGCAATGGTAGCGTCAATGTGTTCGTGATAGTGTGAACTTAGATTTATGTCACAAAATTGCCAGAATGAACCTCCGTAAGGAAATACACGCGATTTCACGCTTGAACCGGTGCAGCCTCTTTACTAGCCAGGAAGAGGGTACTCTTATTGAAATGATTGAAAAATGTCCCTACACCAATGACAGTGTTGTAATCTTTCAATTTTTTATTTTCCAGCTAATTACTATGATGCATAAATATAAAAATTTCTAAAGACTACAACTAAGACTAGGACTGTCATAGTGATTATGATAATGATTTGTTGCATAAATTGGACCTAATGCGTTAAGAAAAAATGTCAAACTTATTCAAAACATTCATTTCTGATGCATGAGAAATAAATAAATATTTCAAATGAGTTTTCATCGGACGCAAATTATAAAAACCATGTCAAACCTTTTGATTTTTATGCATCTGATGTGCGTTTTAGGAATGCATACCAGGAGGTGTGCTCCTATGTGCACAACCTCTAGTCTGCACATTCTTCCTTCTTACTTCCTGTTGTAATCATTTTCAATAGAGAATTTATAATTTGAACAACCCCCATTGCTACCATAAAATTAAAAAAATTGTTGACAGTTTCAAGAAATGAAATTGACAGACAAAGACCTAGTTTCGCAGGCTGTTTTTCATGGATCATCGAAACACTGAAATGAACCAGTAACCGTAGTGGAGTTGTCATAGTTCAAAACACACTTTTCTGCTAGGTTTACGTTAGCTAAAATGATTATTATTCTCACAATAATTGAAATATGACATAAGTGTGCCAGGAAGTGAGGTTTCGGTGCCGGAAAGTGACATTTCTAATCCGCAATAGTTATTATCCCAACAAGTATGGAAAGAGTACTTTTTCCGCATGCGACAAGCCAAATTTCCACCTATATGTTTAAAAAAAAAAATCCACGTGCAAAACCTGAATATTCGGAGAATATAACTATACCATCTCAGAGAAAATGACTCTTTCAACTTCCCTTCAGCTACACTTCAGCGAACGTACTCAATAAATTCAGAGTCACTTCTCAAAATCGATTGTACTGTACAAAACTGAATTGAAAGAAATGATCTCACAATACTGATAATTCGAGATTGTTTTTGAATAGTATAGTTCTTTTGGATGTGAAACGACGTTGAATCTGTTTTGTAGTATATTTAGTTTCAAGAATTTAGTTTTTACTAGGCTCCAACAGTACCTGATTTTATGGGCATTTCAATATCAAATGCACCCTAAGATTTCTATTACTTGATTATTTTTTCATTTATTCATTCAACTTCGTTACATTTTCGAAATTTGTGTTGCACCTCAAAAAAATACAAGTGTATAAAATGTAAATAAAATGGTAGCATATACAATAATTAAAAATAAAGTCATAAACAATTAAAATGAACTAACTGATCAACACGTTGAAAAAAAATTGGTGAATATGTTCACAAATATCTTTTTTGATTTTAGAAATTACTAACTTATTTATTCACAGAGTAAAACCTATATCTCAAGAGATAACTTTATAGGAAATTCTTAAAATAAAACATAAAGATACTCTCAAAATCATCTTGCAAATGATTGTAAATATTGAAGTCTGATGGATTTCTCTTGGATTTATTCAGGTGGTAGCGATTTGTTCGAATAATACTTGCGAATCTGGTATTGTCATAATGAACGACAAATTGTTTGATCAACATATTTACCTTCTTATAAATTTCTAATATGATATATAGATATAGGGGAAGTGGCATTTTCTGAAGATTTAGAAAAATAGGTTGACAATGATCTCTTTAGCCTGAATTTGCAGTAATTCTGATTGCTCCATTCATGAAGTTTTAAAATCTTTATAGCTCCATTGGAATTGCCCCCATGGAATGATCACATAATTGATCTGAGAGTGAAAAAGGGAGAAATACGTAGTTTTCAGTGTATTATAGCTGGTGATATTTTTTCAGTTGAAATAACAGATGAAGTGTGCTACATAATCTACTAATTAATTGTTTGATGTGATCATTCCAAAATACATTGCTGTGCACAATGACTCCAAGTGATTTAGCACTAGTTACATACGGCGTAATTAGCCTGTTGAGTTTTATCAGATTTCAATTTAAGTTTGTTTGTAAAAAAACGAGTTTCTGTCTTAGTATTTACCCTTCAGATACGCTTGTAAGCTCTAATAAATCATTAAGGGAATAAATAAAAGTAGTATCGTCAGCAAACAGAACAGATTTATGAAGGTTCATAACACGACTGATATTATGATGAATGATAAACAAGTGCGGCCCCAAAAGTGATACCTGAGGAACACCGTGCTCAACAAGTTTGAAATTCGAAGTAGTAGTATTGGTAATTACAGCTTGATATCGAACCTCCAAATATGACCGCATCAAAGACAAAAACACTCCCATGACGCCATAGTAAAATAGTTAATCCAGTAAGATGTCATGAGAGACGTAGCCTTATGCCTTAGATAGGACACATGGTGTAATTGCTGTGTTCTGCCCTAGCTCTTTACGAAAACCAAATTGTGAATCGTTGATGAGAGAAGTAAATTTTTCAAAATATGAGGTGAGTCGTTGTTTAAGGATTTTTTCAACTATTTTACCAAATATAGATATTATACAAATTGAACGGTAATTTTCGATGTTGCTTATTTTTGTTATGAAATTGGATTAATGAAAGTCTTCCAATAACCTCGCAAATGAAGTAGACCTGCCCATCGGCACCAATCAGCATATAATACACCAAAACAATGCCCCTTCTTAGACAACAATGCACAGTAATGCCAAAGGGCATTACTGGGTGCGGGTGCTGATAAGTTTCAACCCCCAAGACTAAAACTCATATTCTAATGCTAATTTTAGAAACTGAAGTGCCACATCAACTGATTGATTGAAAGTAAATGTGGGATTAAAACTTACTTTTAATCCCGCTTCCTCCATCTCCCCTTCGACGGGAATCGATATCATTATCGTAGTCAATTATTATAGCATCAGACGAGTCGATCCTGATAAATTAATAAACTTAATAATCTCACTCCAAACTTTCCAGCCATGTTGCTTTGACGGGTTCGAATTTAATAAACAGATTAAGAAAATATGAACGAAATCCACTGAGTTCTATAAGAATTTATTATGAGTCATAATAAACAACGTCTTAGGTTTATTTCACGTGATAAATGATTGTCTGTGGTTGCCCAGACGAGTTTGGATTTGAATTTCAGTTTAATAGCTTACTTACTTTCCAACGTGGTTTTACCATCACCTGATAATAAATTATTGTACGGAAAAACTGAAGGAACTCTTTTATAGTCATATGAACTAAAGAATTAACTTTGAAGTTGAGAAGCGTTTGACATCAGTTATTTTTATACTCTTTCATTACTATTATACCTTTTCGGGAATGCTGTGATTATGAAATAGTATTTTTTGTAACAAGGTTAGAATGAAAATTCGATGCGAGTGGAAAGTTCCGAGCGCGAGCCGAAGGCGAGCGTGAGGAACCACGAGCATCACGAATTTTCATTCTAACCGAGTAGCAGACTATACTTTCTCCACGATCAAAGATAGGAAACGTGACAGCAATAATTTGGCACTTACTCAAATTTTGCCACTACGTTGACAGTCAACTGCGTCAATGCTAATGTTATTATTGCTAACTAGCGTGAGAATATTATTCTATCACAAGAGAGAGAATGTAAATACATTTAAATTGCATGGGGCAGAGGTGTTGCAGAATATTTCTTCAATCTCAAGAGAAAGAATTCCAGCAATCTGTAATCAAATTTGATTTCAGAATTGGCAAATTCTGTGATGATCGTGGAGAAATGTTTTCCCAACATTGAAATTAATTTTTAAGAATAGTTTTTCCATTTTCATTTCATATTAGTATAAAAACTTGTTTCTTTCTTTCTCTCAACTATACACACATAAAAACATTTTCTTCATTGGAGATGATACATTTGTTCAATTCTGAATTCTTGAACTGATAAAACGCTTTCTTCGTGTAAAATAATATATTTGATACAAAATTATTGCATATCTCTAATGTAGAAAATCATATATTTGAAATATTTATTTGGTGTTACCAAATATTCATTATTCAAGTAATTGAGAGTCTTCAGGAAAGAAAACTGCAAGTCTTGAAAAATATAACACAATATTTCTTGTTCCAAGAAATTATATCAAGTATTTCTTCATTAAAAAAATCTTCTTCATTGGATATAGGTAATACATTTTCAATTCTAAATTCTCAAATTGAGAAAACGCGTACCTACTTTATCTTCTAAAGTAAAGTATTTCATACAGTGTCATTCAAAATCTCTAATGTAAAAAATTATCTAATTGAAATATTTATTCACTTTTACTAAATATTTTTCAATCAAGTAAGTAATTATAACAGAATTCAGGAAACAAAATTACAATCATTGACAGATATTGGTAACTCAATATCTCTTGTTCCAAGACACCATATAAAGTATTTCTTCATTGAAGAAATGTGCCAAAAATTTGTATCATGAGAAGTAAATTTCGAATGCAATTTTCTTGAATTAGCTATTATGCATTCTTGAAAATCATTTCTTTCTCCTATCAAAGGTATTGTTGCCAAAAGTATGATTACGTACCTATTCGTGATTATTTAGCATAGGTAAGGTAATTATCGCTTCAACCAAATTTGTTGTTCTCATTCCTTTCTATAGTTACCTAGGAAGCTATCACACAAACACCAGCTGTAGCAACATTCATTAGTTGTAGGTAGGAATATCTACCTGTTTCCAAAGAACTAAAGTGCCTACATATGAGTAGCAACCAACATCAATACCACTAGGTGTACGTTTGGTCCGGAAAAAAAGTGCAAAAGAGACACTATATTTAATAGCTCAAAGCATTAATACATAATTATTATACTATTTCTCAAGTCCGTGAGGACGTGAGATCACGACCTGCAATCTGCAATTTCAACTACGAAAAGCGGCAACAGTGTTTCCCAAGTCCTCCAAGTTGCACCTGTTGATTGTTGATCGCACTTCTGAGTTCCACACCGGCCACTACGCACTATTCGCAGTCGCACCCCTGTTGGCCGGCTGTTTTCTGTTTATAGTCGAAGCTATTATTAATCGAAAATGAAATACAGGCACATGGTTCAAATTCAAAGTGGTATTTAGACATCTCAAAGTATTTTAGTATTTGGAATTGGATATGGAAGAAAAACTGAGGGGTTGGGAAATCTCTGAAGAGATTATTGATAATTTCAAAGGTAAGTGTAGGACATAATATCAAGATAAGGTTAGGTCAGGTTTATAAATAATATATTGTACAATGAGCATGAAATGACATACATTTCCCACGAGTAGGTATATGAAATTTTGTAGTACGAGCGTTCAATATAGGTACTATATGGCAACCTGACCTAAACTTATCTTGATATTATGTCCTACACTTACCTTTGAAATTATCAATAATCTCTTCAGAGATTTCCCAACCCCTCAGTTTTTCTTCCATATCCAAATCCAAATACTAAAATACTTTGAGATGTCTAAATACCACTTTGAATTTGAACCATGTGCCTGTATTTCATTTTCGATTAAATTTTTTTGAATCCAAGTAATTCTGATATCTCAAATCAAGCAACTGATAGTCTTCTTAGTCAGCAATATGGTAGTTTCAATTGAAGCAAATATTTCAACACCCCAACACAGTGAAGTTTTCAAATGAAGAGCTGTATCTTAATTCAATAATGTGGTTTCATTCATCCAAACATAGCAGTCTTTTGGTATGAAATGAGCATAGCTAATGTTAAGAATTTGTGCAATTTGATTCAAGAGAAGTAATTTCTCAATGAAGATTATGATTGTCTTGACCTATGTAACATGAGTTTCTTATTTGGAGTAAAGTTGGTTTACTCACACAAAGAATATATATTTTTTATCATCCAAGTAATCTATACGCTTGATCAGAGAGTACAGAATAGGAAATTTAAACTGCTCAGATCGAGAAATCGTTTATTCCAGTATATATAAACAAGCCATACTCTTGAAGCAAAGCTTATTGCATTAGAGGAAGAAATCCTTTTTATGTGTGTGTTTTTACATCCTAATACTTTTTCAAACCTGTATTTAATTTTTCCCTTTTTGTTCCCTATCACTATGCGTATTTCTTTTTTAAATAATCTATTTTTATCATTATTGTTTCATCGGCATATTCGGAGCTGAAAGATCAAAAAGAAGTGACAAGCAACTGAGTAACTGTATAACTACTGAAGTTATCTATCTCCCACTATGTATTGTTTAAAAAATATTTTTTTTTTATTTTTTTTATTGTGTTTGCGTTTTCTCGCAGGGCCTGTTTTGTGCACACATAAAGTACAGGTCGACAAACGTAAGGATGCCTCCGAGAATTGGTTGCGCAGTAGACACGACCCTGGAGTGGGGCAGGAGCTCACTCGCTCTGCATTATTCAAGCAGTTAACGTCGTGAGTGTACAGTCAGTGGAATAAAATTATTGTGGCGTTATTCTGATTGTGTGTTGAATTTGAAATCCTTGTGTTGTGGTTATGTTGTGTATAGTTTTGAAATATTATTAGATAGGTTATAGTGTAGTTTGTTGTGTTTGAAAATGCCTTCAAAGAGTAAAGTGAGAAATAAGATTCTGAGTGGACAAAGTAGGGAAATTGTCAGTAATGTCATCAAATTTATGCAGGCAGAAGCAATGGTAGGTGAAACCAGTATTCCTCTTGTGAAGGTTCAAGAACGAGTTGCTGCCGCAACGGGAGTTTGCGTTAGAAGCATTAGTAAAATTAATTCAGAAATGAATAAAATTGAAAAAGGTGAAATGGAACAATTCTCAACTCCAAATAAAAAGAGAAACAAAAAATCAAATGTTACCATGGACAATGCTGATTTGGCAGTGGTCAGAGGTCAAGTGATATTGTTAGTCAATTTCTGTAAGTATGTTCCTCGTGTTCTTTATTATATTTACCTATTTACCTATTTCTGATATTGTGTGGCGATGCATTCTTTTTCTAGTCGTACTTAATTTACACTTATGGCTTCGGGAAAATTATGCAATTTTCATAAACGGTCCAGTGATCACAGACAATTATATTATTCGAACAGTTCATTAGGAATTAATGAAAATTCAGATAAGAACCTACGTTCCTACGTGTTGCAGAAACATTTCTCTCCCGATTGTACATTCCGATGATAACCAGCCGTAAACAGTAGTCTTTGTCGCACATCTACTCACGCTTTCTATCGTTTGCGCATCTCAGAGGCATCCTTATGCTTGTCGAGCTATACACATGATTCAATACTTGAAAAATTTGAAAAATGGCGAAGTAGTGAATTGAAAAAAAAATTGCCAAATTTCCTGGGTTTTCACTTTTCCTCCTTTAAGGTTCTTATAAACCCATGAAAAAATTATCGGCAAGGTTAAAAATTCTGAAAAAAAATCGAGTCATTTTGGCATTCAAATTGAATCATTAAAGAGATGTAGAAGTAAGTCTGATGAACAGTTTTCGAGGAAAAAAAATGAAAACCTAATTCTTAGAAGTTCTTTTTAAGTTTTCACAAAAACCATTCATAAGATTCCATTTCAAATATCATGACATATCAATGTCAAAGTAAAAGATAATCACATTTTTTTTCAGAATTTTCAACGTTCCCTCACAATTTAAAAAAATTCTGAAAATCTTGTTGCAAGTGATATTTATATGAAATTTAGAAGACTGAACATTGGGGAGCCATTCATACTATTTTTCAGACATAAAATCAAACGATTTATATTTTTAATAATGATTTTCAAAAACTCGGACAAAAAACGGTAAATCGTTCCAGTAAGTGATTCATCTGTAGTACATGAACGAAAAGACAAAAATAGTTCTGTTACAGTCCACTAGGTATTGCACAGAATTATTGTCACTGTCATATTTACTGTACAGCGTTGCCAATAGTTCTAGCCAGCGGTAACCGATGTAATTTGTTTAATTTTTCGAAAATGAAGGTTACGTCGATAGTGGTTCGTCAGTTCAGACACAATTGAAGAAGTATGTATGTAATAAGTTTTATGTTTTGCAATTTGCCAACAAAACAGCGAAGATATTACAAATTCAACCAAATTCGTAGACAGGACTCAGCAGAGTCCCACAGTATTCGGAAAAAGAGGTCCCCAAGGTCTCCACTCACCAAAATTGGGGAGACACTGTAAATTCCACCAAATTCACAGACAGGACTCAACTGATCTCGAAAAATTATTTCCCCTGTTAGTTTCACTAAATTCACTGACAAGGCTCTGTAGAGGTCGCTAATCAACAGTAATGAGGCCCGCGAAGTCTACATTCACAAAAAAATAGAGATACTGAAATATTTAGTAGACCACTAAACAATAAGCCTATTCGAAGAGCTGGAAAAGAGAAGAAAAGAAAAGAAAAGAAAAGAAAAGAAAAGAAAAGAAAAGAAAAGAAAAGAAAAGAAAAGAAAAGAAAAGAAAAGAAAAGAAAAGAAAAGAAAAGAAAAGAAAAGAAAAGAAAAGAAAAGAAAAGAAAAGAAAAGAAAAGAAAAGAAAAGAAAAGAAAAGAAAAGAAAAGAAAAGAAAAGAAAAGAAAAGAAAAGAAAAGAAAAGAAAAGAAAAGAAAAGAAAAGAAAAGAAAAGAAAAGAAAAGAAAAGAAAAGAAAAGAAAAGAAAAGAAAAGAAAAGAAAAGAAAAGAAAAGAAAAGAAAAGAAAAGAAAAGAAAAGAAAAGAAAAGAAAAGAAAAGAAAAGAAAAGAAAAGAAAAGAAAAGAAAAGAAAAGAAAAGAAAAGAAAAGAAAAGAAAAGAAAAGAAAAGAAAAGAAAAGAAAAGAAAAGAAAAGAAAAGAAAAGAAAAGAAAAGAAAAGAAAAGAAAAGAAAAGAAAAGAAAAGAAAAGAAAAGAAAAGAAAAGAAAAGAAAAGAAAAGAAAAGAAAAGAAAAGAAAAGAAAAGAAAAGAAAAGAAAAGAAAAGAAAAGAAAAGAAAAGAAAAGAAAAGAAAAGAAAAGAAAAGAAAAGGAAGAAAGTACCTTGAAAACGTGGCCCAAAAACATAACAATAAACTCATAATTCCGAAAAACAATGAAATAAACCACCAAATTACAAACGGTAGAGAAGGTATGGATACAATCGTTACTAGTCTCCTTCAAAATGGAAGGATTAATAAAAGAGAGATGATGGTGGCTCACCTTTTCTCTCACAACCCCCTTGACAATATAGCTACATAATGCATTGAACCACATTACCAGAATTAATACCAGATAATAATTTATAATCCTGTGAGCTATTTCGCAGTACTCCGAATAATGTTGAGATTTGGCAACAATGCATTTGCAGTAGGGTTGACCATTGGATATTCGGTAGATATTCCAGCAGAAAACAGTAATTTATTTGGAAATATTATAAAACATCGCTGTCACTATGGTATGAGAGAAATATATCTTGTAAGTGTCATCTTACAGTTGTTAAGAAACGCGAAATATTTGTCTTTATATGAACCTTAATAATGACCCGAAAGGGCAAAACACTTTGAAAAACACGTTTTTTGTATCTAAATGTATATAACAAAGAAATGAATGACAGTTGCGAGTTAAAAATATAACAGAATATAACTACGGGCTGTTTTTCATGTGATGGCACAGAGAATTATTGGTTAAAAAATTAAGATGTGGAAAATATTTGTTTAACAGTTGTTTTTATAATTTTAATGAGTATTTCAATCAATTTAAATTTATATTTATTTTGTTGAACTGTTATATTTTTATGTTTTTGGAAATTATACATTTTTATATTTTTGTAGAATTGTTATATTCATGTATAAATTTAGGCTATTTGTGCGTATTCGTTGTCTGACGCATCCCTTATCATTTTTACTATCGTCAAGGATTCAATATAATATTTAATTATCATTTATTTATTTTATTAAAAGTTTGAACTCCACTTGGGAACTTCGACAAGAATCTTATCACCACTAACTGTATGCCAATCATTTTAGCAAAAATGTGGAAGAACTAGGAATATAATAAAATCCTTAACAAAAGTTATATTTTATTGCTCAATGAAACAATATTTTCTTCAATTGTTTTCAATATGAATTGATTGGTTTTTGAGTTGGTTGGGAACTTAAGAAGTAATTTCCTAGAAATCATAAAAAAATGTGCCACTACCAAAAATTGGGGAACTTTGTCAAATAGAAAAAAAAGGACAATTTGGAATTTTTTTCATTATTTTCAAATCTGACAAAGTTCCCGAAATCTGCTGTGTGGCAACTTTTATATGTTTTCACGGTGTGAATATATGTGTCTCTCAGAAAAGAGGGGAAAGTGCGTTGCTGGATTGAGCATAAAAGCGCTTTACAAGTATACTAGATGGTCCAAATTACAGACCACTGCACCGATTCAAATGAATCCAGCGGAAAATAAAGCGCTTCATTTATCTTTAGAGGCTGGAAGACGTGTCAGCTGTCTTTCACGAGAATCCTTAAAGCGGCTGTAGCCGCTGCATGCTGTTAGACGCACCCATTGAGTATTGACAGCTTAACCACCAATCAGTTGGGCTCAATTTTCTATTTTGTTTGTTTGTAAAGTTTTCAAGGTTCCTGGAGAATAATAGTGCGGAGAATACTTTATAATTAGATGAGGAATAATGAAAAAACAACAAAAATTGCTAAGAACTTTGCGAAGATGAAGAATAGTCGCCAATAAAAGAAATACTTGAACAAGAATGAGAAATCAATCAGCGTAGTACAAAGGAAGCGTCTGGAAATATCTAGTAAATACATATAATTATGAAACATCATCTCTTTCACATGAAAAATTAAATTCCAATCATAATAGCAAAATGTCAACTATCACATGTCAAATATTTGACAGAAAAATTTCCACTTATTAATTTCGTCCAGGGTATCCTGGAGAATAAAAATTTCCTGAAATTTCTTGGGTTGTCATGGCAACTAAACAAAAACCAATTTGTTGATTGTTTAAAAAATCGAGGTGTGAAGTTTTCTAGGAAATTACTTCTTACATTCCCGACCAACTTCTGCATTATTTCCATAAAACAAACTTTTCAGTCTAAAGGAAACATAGAAAAAGTGTTGCTGTCATCGGCAGACTTTAAAAAGCGAGAAACGATTTTTTACGTTTGCTAATCTTTTACATTTTTTCCAGCCGAGTTATTAACAAGAGTATGAATAAATAATGTATTCACGCAGATGCCAAATTTGGAAATGGTAGAAAATAGGAGAACAATAAAGGATGATATTTTCTTTGTTTTCGCTATTTTGCTACTTTTTTCCGTTTTTCTTTACAAAATTACTAGAATTGTTTGTAAATTATATTTTCAATAATGTTGCCGACCGATTTTTAATAATTTCATTGACCACTGAAATAAAACTTTTGTGAATTTTTTTATTTTAAATGTTTTCTACATCATCAAACAGCATAAAACTGTCCATTCTCGTATGGCACAACAACTCAGACCGAAATCTTGTATGATCCACGATCATTATCATATAATAACGCATAGGGAACATAAATAACTACCAATTATAGTTCTCGGAATATACAGAATTTTCGTTGACTTAAGTAGGCCATTATTTCCTTCACTCATAAAAGCTCTTCCATGAATTCCGCTCCAAATCCCGTGCATACGTAATGCTTTCCTTTACGATTTGCGATTAAGAGATATCCTATTACCTGAATAACGAAACTTACAACAAAACCACAAAACCCGTGATTAACAACTTCAACTTAAACTACATGAATGCACCAGAAGCTTCGCTAACTAATTAGCCACAGAAAGCATTGGATGCACAAGAATTATCGCTCGTAATAGAATAAAAAGTTCTGCAGCCAGTTTCCACCTTGTAGACCAAGCTATAGATGTTTTCCCCCACAAAATAAAAGACACAAATGGCCTATACTAATTTTTATAAGATAGTTCGTTTATGAAAACCCCAGTTTTCATCCCAGCAAAATTGCTTTGTGGAATTTTTTGAACAAGAAAAAGTGATAAAAATTAAACTTTTTTGTTTTTTGAAAATATTGTAACTTATTTTTCTCCTCTGTTCGGACGTTACAATGACGCTTACAGATACTGGGTGTGCCAGACAACAGTACAGTCGGTTTTAACACCCAATAATACGCTCGGGCCAGTAAGATTAGTGGTAGGCCCCACTTTCTCCCACATGACTTTCTCCCAGGACAGCTACAATGAAGAAACGGTATTCCAGGAGTCAGTTTCGAATTATGGCAAGCGGCAGGCTTTAATTGCCCTCACCACTGTCAGAATACCGGCTCACCCTTTTCACCCTTCTATGAAAGGTTTTCAGAATATTACTCTACTTTCTCGTATATCCTGAATGAAAGTATAGGGATTAATGGTATAAAATTAATTTATTTCCATAATAAGGAGCACTTGGTACACTAAAGAAAGTTAAACTTGACAGGAGTACGGGAAAGCAATCGTATCAGCACAGGTTAATGGATTGAATACAATATGTATACGACCACTGACAACTGATTTTACGGAATCATCTTACGTTGGAGGTGAATTGGTTCCCCTGTGTAACGGTCGCGCATTGAAACTTTTGTACGTTGCAGTATATCAATCTTAACGGTTAGTCCCGAATCACTGAGAACAGCTTTCAGGGAACTAGGATTTCGCGATATTAATTTTATCCACTCCTGGCTCACCGACTATTATATATCGCATATAAAATGCCAAACGAATTCCGGAGAGACGTATTGGCCTATCCCTTCAGAATGCGTAATTTAATCGCGATCTGCGTACTCGTTGTAAACAATATCTGTCCCTTTTGGTCGTCACTCCGTTCCTTTCGGGAGAGGTTTCCTGTACGTCTTGGGTAGAAATACAGGAGAATGGAGGATAAAAACTTGAATACGCCAACTTCAACAAATAGGCTCGTTGCGTTCAGCTGGTTCCGATAAGCAGGAAGGCCATACTTTTCGGATACGTAGGAACGGTTTCCTGTGCCTGATTTCAAACGAGACAATCTCCACTCCTGTGAAGGCACATTCGTGGATAACTGTATGACGAGGAACTATATTGACTGGGATGGCGGGTGTCCAAGGTGCTCGAAACTTTTACTGGACGGACTTTATTCGTTGACTCGACTCGTAATTCAATTTTCCACCTCAGCAACTTGTTCTATTCTAGTACACAAACTAGATTCCAAAAGGTAGTATCGGCCAGGCCCTTTCGGAACGAGTAATCTAACTGCAAGGTTCTGGTACCTGAATTAAAACGCAACTACCCCTTCCGGCTGTAAGACCTAACCTTCTGGGTAAATAAGGTGGTACTCTGATTATCACGTAGGTGGTTGTTGAATTGCGGTCACTAAATAAATATACTAATAGCGGTTCGGGAATTTCAAATCACCTAATCATATACATAACTTTAGCTTATCCTCGGAACTTGGATATCTAAACTTTTAACTTCAAATCAACGTACTGTATTCTCCACTTGTCAACACGAAACGAGGCAGATTTTCATGTGCTTCCACTATTTATACCATCGGTTGGCCTTCGTAGTAAAACACATGAAAAATGGTGGCCGTCATAGCAGAAGGCACAAAAACAATTCAATTTCAGCAAAAAAATATTCCTTATCATAAAAAGTGAAATGAGACGAAAACTCCACAAGAAGCCAAGACGAGCAAAAAGTGGTTGGTATCAGAAATTAGGAAATATGGGTGGAATCATCTACTAATTTCTGACTTGAAAGATTGCTTTGAAATTACAGAAAAATGGTATGGAAAGGCGTACGAATCATTTTTGTGATACTGTTTAGGACTTAAATATGAGCCTCAGAAATGCTTCGTTACAATATCTCAAAGATTATTCAAAGAATGGTTTTACAGTCGATTGCATTTTTGTAGAGATTTATACAACCTACAAAATGCATTTTCATACTACCAGAGCAGTGCATTTTCCACTAAGAAAATCCGGGAAAACCTCGAAAAAGAGACCATTTTTCAAAAAAAATTAATTTTCATAAATCTGAACCTGGACAAACAATAATGCGGAATCTGATAGATAATAATATGAGGTTCAACAGTGAGCGAGGTGTTTTCTGTCTAAACAATTCAAAGGCACATTTAAAGAAAATCGTCGTATTCAAATTCTGTAAACTGCGTTTGGTAGTAGAGATCAATATCTACAATTTATAAACCGTCAAAAAAACTGAAAGACCACTTTAGATCAGCGAAGGACAAACGAGACGTACTATGCTCTTCTGGGGTTTATCGCATTCCATGTTCCTGTGGCAGCGTTTATATCGGATCCACGAAACGCTCCGTTAAAACAAGAATCAAAGATCACAAGGCTTGCTGTCGGTTAGGGCACACACAGAAATCCGCTGTAGCAGAACATACTCTCAACAACGATAACCATAGAGTGAAATTTGAAGAAACCCAAGTCATCTCTTCAACATCTGCCTATTACCCAAGACTCTCCCGGGAAGCAATTGAAATTCAGAAACACCACAACAACTTCAACAGAACCGAAGAAGGACTACAATTGATCAAGGTTTGGCTTCCAGTTCTCAAAAATTCTCAATTAGCTCCCTACCCACAAAATAACTGTACGAACTATTCTATGATGTCAGCTAACGCAATGGACCTATCAGATGTAAGAACGTCAAATCACAGGTATTTATTGAGACAACGTATAACAAATATCAAGCATTTGACAGCGAATTGAGAAATCAGAAACTTGAAAATATCACTTGAAAATGCTAACCACTCATGTTGGCGAAACGTCGGCCTTACCCGAAGAACCACCATGTAAAAAAAAGTTGTAATTTTTTTCACTATTTCTTGTTTAAAAAATTCCACAAAGCGATTTTGCTGGGGCGAAAACCGGGTTTTTTTTTATAAAAAGTAGTATAGATCGTTTGCGTCTTATATTTTGTGTGAAAAGAGCCCTAGCTTGGACTATTACCTGAATAATGAAACGTACAACCAAACCCGTGATTAACAACTTCAACTTAAACTACATGAATGCACTAGAAACTTCGCGAACTAATTACCCACAAAAAGCATTGGATGCACAAGAATTATCGCTCGTAATAAAATAAAAAGTTCCGCGCCAGTTTCCACCTAGCAATGGAGGATCCATAGAAAGGGACGTGCAATGAAAAGCGAAGCTTTCGCTTTGCAGGGGCTTCATAAGATTGGCAAAGTAACCCAAGAGCATTCAATATGTGGATATTATTCACCTAGTATACGGTCAAATGTGAGTAGAGATTAAATTCGATGAAAAATTGACAGGCATTCAGATGTAGTGTATTTCCAAATTCTCCCAAAGAAGGAATTATTTAAATTGTTGAAAAAGTCCTTATCTCGTCATCTCCACAAATAATAATTTAAAAATTTAAAAGGTGTTTGGTTTTCCATTTGGTTTCCCATTCCTTGATTGAACAAATTTACTTTAAATGAAGCGAAGTTTTGTATATAAGTGTATAAATTCTCTTTATTGCAAAGCGCTTTCGACTTTCGTCATCTTCAGTGCTTCCTGAAAGTAAATACTCAGTTGAGAGAACCGAAATTGAATTTGAAAAAGAGGTTATGAAATTTGGAAAATTAAATTACGTGAGTACTTACATGTCAGGCAACAGGAAGTTTCGAAATGTGTAAAAAACATTGTTTAAAATGACAATAACATATTATTCTGCATAAGAACTAACGAAAAGCATGCTAGAACTCAGAACATGTGGTTATTGACAAGACAGAATGTGTCAAGTCAAATGTCGATGTCAAAGTGAAAATACCAGTACCAACTTGAAGAGTGGTCTATTAAATATTAATTAGGAAGTGTTATCTAAATAAGTCAAATGTCAAAGTGAAATACCAGTACCAACTTGAAGAGTGGTCTAGTAAATATTAATTAGGAAGTGTTACCAACTTTAAATTAATTATATTTAATCCTCTGATGGAGTGGAAGGAAATCTCTGTCCAGGTTAACTTGCGTATTCAAACAGCTGATTTTTGGTGAGTTCTTTGGAGATCTCCAGTTCCTCGAATAAATCCAATTTAAGAAAAAAATTTTTATCAATTTTGTGTAAAATTTTTGAATTTCTGTTGGGGCTAAAATTGTGGCTATTAAATTTGAGATGATTACCAAATATAGATTTATCTGGTCTCTTCAAATGTTCGTTAATACGAGTGAGAAGTGGTCTACAGGTTCTACCAATGTAGGAGGCAGAGCAATCAGCACAATCAAGCTTATACACACCGCTACTTATCAATTTACTAATTTTATCTTTAGAATTAACTTTGACCGCATTCCGTTTTTTAATTCAATAGGCAATAGACTTTTAAAATATTTCTATGCATATTTATTCGACTGACATTGGTGTTTGTCCTTACCAGGTTATCACACATTATATTTTATATTCACTAAAATTTTTGTCCCATAGAGGTCATTGTTATTCATTTAAAAAACAGTTCTCTCCCTACCGTTCTAACTAGTAGAACTTTTTAGCCGATAGATGGCGCTAGATTATCAATCGTTCACATTGAACTTTTACCCAGCCCATCAGATTTCTTACTTGAGCGTCTGCCTAACAAAACAAGAAAGATAGTGGTTTTTTTATTGGTCTCATTTTCATTTTCATGGCTTTTAAGCCTAAAGGAGTGGAAATTCCGTGGCCAAGAGTAATTAGTTGACGATAGTATTTTGATTTATACTGCATCTCCAACTCTCATAATGAAGTAGTACCATACACTTTTTTTTCAAATTTTTGTTGGTTCAACCACGCAGGGTTATTAGCAACATGACAATGTGGTTGAACAATTTGGTGTTTCACTACTTGCTAAATTTTATTGATAATGCCAATGTCCGTTAAGAATGAAACAATATTTTTAACGTTACAGTTTTCACCCAGCATTCGCTCCAAAGTATGGCAAAGGCCATGTTCCTGTCTTTTATTTACGAACTTGGGACACTCCACTAGTACATGTTTGACCGATACTTGAACTTGACACATATCACATAAATCTTTTTCCTGGCCTTTCAATAGGTGTTCATGGGTATACCTGGTATGTCCTATTCGCAAACGTGACAGTATCACTTGTTTTCTCCGTTGTGTTGGATTGTTTTTCCAAGGAGTGACAGATATTTTAACTTCTGCTAATTTGGATCTACTCAGTTGCCATACATTTTGCCAATGGTCTCGAATTCCTTTCCTTACGTAAGATTTTAAGTCTATGTGTGTTGTTGACGTTTCCTGTTCTACATTTTGGTCACTGAGGGCTCCTCGGGCTATATTGTCAGCTTTTTCATTACCAAGAATTCCGATGTGTGAGGGTACCCACAATAGTTTCACCACTTGGTTCTCCTATGACAGTTTATGTATTGTTTCTTTCAGAGTTATAGTTAGTGGATTATTCAAATATACTGATCGTAGACTGTTGATTGCACTTAAGGAGTCACTAATAATCAAGGTTTTAGTTAGCGCTTGCCTTTCACTATACAAAACCGCTTGAAGAATGCCGTATGTCTCTCCTGTATACACTGTACTCTGTTCCGGTAGTCTGAAGCCAGTATATAAGTTAGGTGTTACAATTGCTGCTGATACTCTGTCTTCAGATTTAGATGCATCCGTGTAAATCTGGGTATAGTCTTGATGACCTTTTTTTTAATTTCGTCAAATTCTTATTTTACTTCAATTTTTATAATACTCAATGCATTGTACATTCTTTCTTCGACTGGAGATGGGTTTGTCTCAACCCGAAACGTGTTTTGTCTGTATGGGAAAACAAACACCTAGTCAATTTTCAATTAAATATTAGTGGAGATGACTTCGAAATTTATTCTCACATAAAAAAGGAGGAATTTGTCTTACCCGTCATTTAATACAATCTGTTCAATAACAGTTGTTGCTTTTGGGATCATGAATGAGTTGTAAGCTTTTTGAGTTATACAGGGTCTTTCCCGACGAGAACTCTATTATGAATATATAGAGAACCTCTCAAAATTAAAAATTGAAAAGTGGGTTTTACAATATGGCCAACTCAATTTAAATATTTTCCACTTTTGGTGTATTTCCGTTAGGTAAACTGGAAGTAGAGAGCAACTTTCTTATTGAAAATGGAACTCCCTGTACTTGATTACATTTTTTAATTTCCCAGCAGATTTAAGGCCCCTTTTGTGTAACAATGCCTATACCCAACTTGGTTGTCGAAATATAAATTTTTTTCTGAAAAATTCAACAGTTAGGTACAGCAGGACTCTGAAAAAATCATACCTCATAGACAGTAACAGTTGGAAATGTTTAATTACACAGAACCACACCTGGAACATCAAGTCATAAATAGGTTTCATCAAATTTTCAAAAATAATTTACTATGTAATTTACTATGTGGTCATAATTTCCACCTAACATGTAACATCAAGAAAACTGATGAAACACGATTTTTTCAAATGGGAACCATACAGTATTGTATTATTTTCATTTACTATCGAAAAACAGACATCTACTTCATATTTCACACCCCTCGCAAGATATATCCGGTTTTGGGAAATATTTGAAATATAAATCATTAAAAGCAAAACCAACCCAAGAAAGCTTTGAAAACAAATTAACCAATATCAATTCCCATAAACTATCTGCAATGCGTCATATAAGAAAGTCCTAATAATGAAAATCGCCAAATCCATATATCACCAGACATAAAATTACCATATTGAAAGTGATCAGAAGTATACATTGTAGAACCAAAATGTACAGAATCGAAATCAATCAGAAATTGGAGAAGGGATAGCGGATTGCTCTATTCTCTCAGAGATAGCGCAGAATGCGGTCAATATAAATTAATTCTTGTTTGCTGCTTAATTGTAACCGTGATGCTGAACAACTATAAAGTTTACCTTCGCTGTTTTTTACGTGTTTTTAGCGTGGTGAATCTAGCAGTTACAAGTCAGCGACATCTAGGAGATAATAGAGCAAGTTTCATAACCAGTTGATCGCTCTATACAAGCTTGGTTTTTTAGTCGCTTATCCCCTCAACTAATTCTGCTATATTCCGATTCTGATCGTTTAATGTCTTACACATTTTGTTTCCATTGATTTTACGTTTCTATACCGATTTACTTTCCGGTATTCTGATTCACGTTCTAAGATACTTCTAAATAATGATATTTGATGGAATTCTATTCATTTTTCGAATCTGATGGTTTTATATTATGCTAAGGTTATTGACCCTTCCAAAGCCTTCCACTGTGTAACTCGTGAAATTCTGTTGCAGAAGCTTTTTCATTATGGTTTCCGACTTTCCGAGGTACAGCTCTAGAAGGTTCAGAACATCCCTTATTGGCCGAAATCAAATTATCAGGTGATAATAGTTCAGAAATAAAAAACAATTGTACCTGGAGTCTCGCCAGGGTCAGTGTCAGGTCCTATTCTTTTTAAATTGTATACTTACGATATGGCTAGCCTTGATATTTCTAGAAACTTCACTTTGTTTGCAGATGGCACCATAATTTCTTGGTACAATGAAAATCGAACTGCTATAATCCAATCCATTCCTGAAAATGTAAAAAAAATCAAAAGTTGGTGTGCTGACACTGAATAATTCTAACAGTAGGGTCTCAACAGATTACTTGGAAACACGATTCAACACATTGAGAGCAGTCTCGTATAAATAATATCTTTAAAAAAAATATCTCCAGGTTGTTATATAATTGATGTCATATCCCGTGAAGTAATCGAAATATATATTCTAAAGACGGTCTATTTGCTACACAAATACATGAATAGGTTCGTGAATTCCAGTTTAGATAGCACACTTGTTAGGAAATAAAACTTGTTCTTCAATATTTCACCTCGTAATTGACGAAAAAATCTTTGGATTTACAGAATTGATTAAATATACAATCATTCACCAATGGCGATAACAGACATCAATGATATGAAGTACCATATTCATACGTGAAAAAGCTACTCAAGGAAAAATTTTCTTGAGGAATATTTAGCATATGAGTTCTATGAGTTCTAGTCTTTCCATGTTCTGTTAGATGTATAAAGGGATTTATTTATATTTATAAAGTTGTTCGTCATCACTTTCTGTATTTTTATATTGTACTTTGTGACTGTTTAAATAAAAGTCTTGGTGGTTTCAGTATAAAATTATTATAAAAGTTTTCAAGATGTACTCAACACAAATGTGTCATAAAGAAATGATTGAACTTTGTCGACAAAATGTGATATTTTAGACAATGAAGCTCAACTATCTATCTTTCTATCTACCTAAGGATGCTGACTCTGTGGGTGAAAAACGCGTCTATAGAAATGGTGACGACTTATTTTTCAGAAATGTTTCTGGTTTTTGAGTTATATGAACAACTCCGCTAGCTTACTTCCTGTATCCAGTTTTTCGGATCAAATACGATTTTTTCAAGAATATGTTTCTAGGTTAATGATAACCTCACAGAAATTTCTCAGTAATACAAAATGATTAACTGATGTAAGTGTGTGTTTTTGTTTTTTGATCCTTTGTTGTCAATACTCGAATAGCAACTTAAAAATAATAGGACTAGTAAATCAATAGCACCCACACTGAATGCGGTTGTTTGTTCATTGTACGTTGACAGTGACTGAATTGGTGATTAATTCGACAATTAAAACTGGGAAATAAAGTCATTATTCCTGTCAACAGTACTGCTATTTCAGGACAAATCAGCTGGCAATCAATAAACCCTCACCATCTAAACACACAACAGGATGTTCAACCAAAAAACTCCTACCATAGTGCATCAGACTTTTTATACATGCAGTCAAGTAAATTGAAAAGTGAAAAATGTATAGTAATAATATTAAAAGAAAATTCGGTACACATAGAAAAATATCTGTACCAAACTGTAGGGGAGATGGAAATCGCAAAAACATATGAAAAAAAATTTTTTTGGTTAATACGGCGCGAGTCACCTCGAATCACACAGAGGCTATCATACACATCAATACCATTGCGTACACATAGAAAAATATCTGTACCAAACCGTAGGGGAGATGGAAATCGCAAAAACATATGAAAAAAAAAATTCCGTTATTACGGCGCGAGTCACCTCGAAATCACACAGAGGCTATTATACACATCAATACCATTGCGTACACAGAAAAATATCTGTACCGAAACGTAGGGGAGATGGAAAAACATGTGAAAAAAAAAATCCGTTATTACGGCGCGAGTCACCTCGAAATCACACAGAGGCTATTATACACATCAATACCATTGCGTACACAAAGAAAAATATCTGTACCGAACCGTAGGGGAGATGGAAATCGCAAAAATATATGAAAAAAAAAATTTTTTTGGTTATTACGGCGCGAGTCAACTCGAAATCACACAGAGGCTATTATATACATCAATACCATTCCATCACTTATAATAATGGCTTGAAATTGTATGCTATCTTGGGCACTGATAGATGGTGTTTTCTAAGATGAGGCATGTGACGAATGGATCGTTTTATCAAAAGTCAGGTATACAGGGTGTTTCAAAAATGGTCATAAGTACATAATAATGAATATTTTCACAAACGATTAGTTTTCGAGTTAGAGGTGTCGAAGTTTTTTCGTTATCTTTAAAAAAAATTTAGGTGAAATTTGGCGATGATTCTAAATTTGATGCATTGATTACAATTCTGGTCCCATTTAAAGATTCCATTTGGTCTTGCTGCAGGGGTTTAAAACAACATAACAGTTCGTGTATAGTATTTTTCACGATAAACGTAATGACTGCTGTTCTGATGAACGAGTTGATCCCATCGCAGAGACTAAAATAAAGACCTTCATTATTATTATTATTATTATTATTATTATTATTATAAACAAGCAGAGTATAAAAGGCTGGACAGGCCAATCGAGAGTATTTGGCATACACAGTACTTTGTCAGAATATCAGGTCGGATCTTTTTGTGTTGAGGAAGACATTTCCAAAATATTTGAGGCCAACCCTGCTCGAATTCTACATAAGCTTGTCAATTCCAACTGAAAAAAGAAATGAGCGTATGTCAGCGTATTTTGAATTACAAAAAAAATCCTTTCATAAAAGTATCGCCGTACCTGCTGAGGAATAACTCATACACAGTGAAAAGAAAAGTTTTTGTCAGTGTGTAATGAAGTTATTAGTGAAATTTTCATACTTTCATGTAAAACATCTGAGAAAACGCTATAATGATGAAATGAATCAATTCGTTGTCAAATATTAGACAAATATTAAATTTACATTATCCTGCAAGAGCTGGTTGTGAGATCTATAGTTTTCTGTATGTTATTCATTTTAAAGCAATGCTAGTTTGGATAGAAATGTGGAGTGTTCAGTTGTTTCGCCGATTGTTTTTGAGGTATAAATATAAGAGATGTTTAACAAAATTTTTGGAACAAATTATTGTATTGCAAACATGCCTAGCTTGATAGACACTTAAAATTACCAAATTTTTATGCCTACACCATTACTTTTGGAGAACTTTAGCTACACTCCTTGCTGATGCGGGGGCCAATTTATGTGTTAATGATAAAATTCAAAGATCAAATAAAATTTTAGAATTTCAGGATTAAGTGCTATCACTTTCACAGAAGTTGCCTTCAAGTCAAAAATGGGTAGTCTTTCAACCCCCAAATCAACGATATCACGAGCTGAATCTGAATTATCTGGTTTAGGAATAAATAACGGTTCATGTACTGGCTGCATACTATTAATGTTCAATCAAATTTTTTATTTCCATCAAAACAAAAGTATATGGAAAGTGTGTACAATTTGAGAATATGTCTAAATTATCTACATCATTGATAAGCTTGGTAAAATTCATTAATAAAAAACATGTTGAAGGAGGAGAGATAACAATTTATGCTTGAATATTTTGGTATTTTCCGAATTTGTGATTGTGGTAGGGAGACATCTATAGATTTTAGTGCCTGTATAAAAAATGTTGTTTCTATTTATATTCATTTTGAAGTTTGGTAGTATATATGAATCTTTATTTCGGGTATCGTAGCCGTGAATATCGGAATGAGTTACTAAATTATTTCTGTTCTTAAAGATCATTAAGCTGGCTTTGTATATATATATATATATATATATATATATATATATATATATATATATATATATATATATATATATAAATAAGGATGGATTTAGCGAGGGACAGTATATGAAAATATAATAAAAAAGTTATTGGGTATAACCCTCAAAATGTTGTGCAACCGTAGACACGTGTTTCGAGCTTAAGCTCTCTTCAGTACGGTAAAATCAAGTGCGAAGTTGTACAACACTTGGATGTAAAAAAAGAAACAAAGGAATTCAACAACAGGAAGCCAACCACACATTAGTTGTTGCCTTGTGAGTACAAGGTCTTCTAACCGATGCCACAAATGTGTGGTTGGCTTCCTGTTGTTGACTTCCTTTGTTTCTTTTTTTACATCCAAGTGTTGTACAACTTCGCACTTGATTTTACCGTACTGAAGAGAGCTTAAGCTCGAAACACGTGTCTACGGTTGCACAACATTTTGAGGGTTATACCCAATATATATATATATATATATATATATATATATATATATATATATATATATCCATAAGGATGGATTTAGCGAGGGGCAATATATGAAAATATAAGTAAAAAAGTTATTGGGTATAACCCTCAAAATGTTGTGCAACCGTAGACACGTGTTTCGAGCTTAAGCTCTCTTCAGTACGGTAAAATCAAGTGCGAAGATTATACCCAATAACTTTTTTACTAATATTTTCATATATTGCCCCTCGCTAAATCCATCCTTATTTGTATCTTCCTGGGTAGGATTGTCACGCTGGTAGCTATAGCTACCTCCGTGGCGACGTTAGTTGTTGCCTTGTGAGTACAAGGTCTTCTAACCGATGCCACAAATGTGTGGTTGGCTTCCTGTTGTTGACTTCCTTTGTTTCTATTTTTACATCCAAGTGTTGTACATCTTATATATAAATTGGTAACTGCCATGATTCTCAGGTCATTGAAGTACTGCCTGCATGAGTCGTATTTCCTCAAACCACATAAGGCTCGTATTGCTCTTTTTTGCAGCATAAATGTGCTCTCAGCACCAGTAGAATTACCCCAGAATTCCAATCCATACTATTTTTGCAGATGGAAACCCGACGTTTCGTCTTATTGTCAAGATTGCGAAAATTGCCTTCGAGAGTTTTTTATTGAGTTCACTTATATGGTGATTCCACTTCAAACTACAGTCAATATCTATCCCTAAAAATTTAATATGGTCTGCAATTGTTATCGTTCCCTTATCTGTGTCAATGTTGATATCTGTTGACGATTGAGATGGATGGAATAGCATACAGTGTGTTTTATTCTGATTAGGTAATAACTTATTGGATGAAAACCAGTCGATAAGGTCATATAGAATCTCAGCGTTATGTTGGGGAGATAAAGTAGGATTGTCTATTATTATGTTCGTATCATCAGCAAATAAGGAAAATTTTAGTTGAGGAAAATTACAAACCAAATCATTTATATAGATCAAAAACAGTACCGGGCCCAGAATTGATCCTTGAGGCACTCCACATTCTACGTTGACTGGTTCCGTTTTGATTTTTACCGCTTCGTTTCCATGAAAGTCTTGTAATTCTATAAACATTTTTCTGTTTTCAAGATATGACTGAAACCATGTAGGGGAGACCGGGGCAAAATGATCCCTTTAAGGTTTAAATGTTCATAATTAAGGGTGTATGTAATTTGGAGATTTGGTACAGTAGGTGTAGGTAAAGTCATCATTTATGAATAAAACCACGGCACGGCCATTCTTGTAATCGAAGTATAATGTAAGATATTCACGGATTATGACGTGTTGACCTAAGGATCAATTTGCCCCTCCTAGTGGGGCATAATGATCCCATAAAAAGAAAATCAGGTAACTGTTTATTTATGAAAAAATCACAAATAAAGCAACCATTGTTGAAAACAAAAGATATAATTGCAATGATCCCTAAACATAAACAATATACATATTGATAAACCAAACAAAGATTATTTATTCATACATCGTATACCTTAATCTAGCACTCTACGACGTACTTTTTTTGCTAACGGGTTATACGCACAGTGATCACATACGAAGACGTCATCAATTTCATCCGCCCCTGAACAGGCGTCATGGGCCCACAGATGACACTGGCTGCATTGAATCCAACCCTCTCCACTTGCAGACCTCGAATACGACTCACCACAGATCAAACATTCTGGATCATTGTCTGACTCAGAATCAGATTCTAACTCGGCTTCTTCATTTTCTTTTCTCTTCGGCATCTTTTTTTCTAAATTCTGAGATTTCCCCTCTTTACTCTTTCTTTTTTCTTGTTTCTTGTTTTCAGCTTCTTCTTTATTTTATTTGTTCCTGCAGCTCATTTTTATAGGGACTACTGGTTAAAATAGCGGTTTTTCCTTTCTGTCTATTGGTCTTTTTTATAGAGGTTGTTGTTTTTGGTAATGGTCGAATATCTATAGCAGATATTTTAAAAGGTAAATTGGCAATAGTATGCACTGACCCAACTTGAATGTCATCTGCTACATAATTGTCACCTGTGGCATCTGTTCTAGGGATAGGTTGAGATTGGACGTTGAAGTTGAAGTTTTAAAACAACGTAAATCTAGCGAATTACGTAGAGTTCAATACCTGCCATTCAAACATATCATTAAAACAACTAGTACAGAATTATAGACCTTATAGTGAGATGCATACCTTAGATCAACAGCGACAAAAACAATGTTTTATGCTACAAACTTATAACACGTGCACGCAAATGGACGGTGATAGTGAAACTGACCGAATGAAAGATTGCTCGATCAGTTGGAGACGTCGCCATTTACTAAAATGAAATACATCGTCAGAAATTTGGGAAGGATCGTTTTGCCCGACTGGATCATTTTGCCCCGGTCTCCCCTATAAGTTACACCTCTAAACCCATAATAATTTAGTTTACTGAGAAGAATTTCGAAATTTACGCAGTCAAACGCTTTGCTAAGATCACAGAATAAGCCTAAAGGGTAATGTTGCATCTCAAGAGTGGAGTTGATATTTACAATCAATGACATTATAGCATCCGATGTATTTAGATTTTCACGAAAACCATATTGAGAGCTGGAAAATAGTTTGTAATGTTCGAAATAAACTCTAAGTTGCCTGCACACAACTATTTCCAGAATTTTGGAGGGAGTTGGGAGAAGAGATATTGGCCTGTTATTTGATATTGATTCTTTGTCTCCTTTTTTATGAATTGGTAATACTTTGGCAATTTTGAAAATAGTCGGAAATTTTCCCTCTGATAATGATAGGTTTATAAGAAATGTGAGAGGGCCTTTGAGTAGCTCTATATTTTCTTTGAAAATTGATATGGGTAATTCATCATAACCTGGTCTTTTCTTATTTTTCAACTGGTTGACAATACCTTTTGTATCGATTTCGGTCACAGGATGAAAAAAGAAGGAATTTTTATTATCGAAATTGATCTTTTTCAAGTAGAAATCAGAAGTATTTGTGCTTGATAGTGCCGATGCTAATGAGACTGCTTCATTTACAAAGAAGTGCTGGAAGAGTCTGTCAACTTCAATTGCACTTTCAACTAACTCATCATTTTGCCTCAATTGTATGCTGTTGTTTACTCTTCTTTTTTTTCTTGAGAATGTGTTCGTTCGTTCCAGGTTGTCTTTATTTAATCGTCAGAATTTGTTAAAAGCTGTTTTGCATCATTCACAACATTCTTCAAAGTGATACAGTAGTATTTAATGTAGTTGTGAATCTCAGCATTGTCAGTGAATTTTTTCATATTGAGCAGAAATCTTTTATTTTTTGATGAAGTAATGATTCCCTCAGTTATCCATCCAGGTTTGGTTTGAGGAGTTCCTAATTTGATTTTCTTCAGTGGAAAAGACTGTTCAAAGCATTCAAAAATGATTTTGTGGAAAAATGCATAGGCTGTATCGACACATTTTATTGTAAAAATATCATTCCAGTCTATGTTCTCTAGGAGTGTTTCAAACGTTCTCTTATTTTTTGATGTGAATGATCTGAGTTCTCTGTAGTGGGTATTTTTTTCGAGTTGATGAAAATTATGGAATATAACTTTTTGTGCGAGGTGATCGGAGTGGCCAATGTCCAATACCGAAACTGTTAATTCCCTGTCAATATTTGAAATAATGTTATCCAGCTGATTCTCCGTTTGTTTTGTGATTCTGGTAGGAGAAAATATATGGCTCGTGAGACTAAACGTATCAAATATACATTCTAGTTTACTGCGTTCATAATTTTCAGTTGAAAAATGTACATTGAAATCACCACAAATGATAATTTGGATATTTTTATATTGTTCGTTAATTTGTAGCAATAAATTCCATAAAGATTCTATAAAAATATCTAGCTTACCCGTTAACATTGTAAATAATAAATAAAATCAGGTGGTGTAAAACTTCGTCACCTTGTCAATTTTTTGATAATTGTGCAAAATGTTTTTTTTCATCACATCTCCGTCGATGACAGCAGCTCAATCCAATTGTTTTTTTACCGAATCCGGAGTAACGTTTCAAAACAATCACATCAAACAGATGAGGCAGCAGGCGCGTATTGAACAATTAGAAGTAGCAGGCAATAATTGATTGATAGCCGGTGATTTGTATCGAGGCTCCGCTGACAAACGCAACGAGAGCTTTCAGCCCAACTTTCGGTATAGCATTAAACTCCGTAAAAATAAAGTTTTCAGCCGGCATAATTTGTAACGAGAATTGGTCGGAGTACGGGTAATTGACTAAAGGCTGATGGATGACGCGATTGGAGTATAAAAGGATTTGTCGCTACTAGAATAGGATAAATGGTTCGTTGATTTCAGAGCGTGTTTATCTAGCTAATTCATTTGGAGGATTTTCAGAAGCCTTTCAGTATCAAAATTATAAATACTGTGTGTTTTGCCGATGGTCCATTCGACGAAATGGATTTCATTGACAATTAATTTGGTCTCGAATATCTGTGAATTTTTAATTTCATTTATTTCTGACCGAGATATTATAAGCTTATATCGTCATAGTTAAGCTATCAACAAAGAGGGTCATAACTCCCTTGGGACATTATAGATTTTATAATTCCCTCTTCCTTTCACAAGTAAAAATAAATTAAGAAATGATGATATACAGTGACCGCCAAAAAGTATGTACCATATGGGAAATTTTTTTATTATTGGAGTATTGGAAAAATATTCTGGGGAAAAGTTTGTGCATGTCCGATAACCTAAAAATCGATTTTGACACATGTCACGTGATCGCTAGAATGGCGGCAAAATGAAAAAAATTGTAATGCAAAGGCAAAAAAAGGGGTAAGATGGCAAGATATCGAAAAACGTTATTTAAAAAAGTCACTTAGAATTCAATTTTATAAACATAAACGAAGTTTCAAGAGATAATTCGAAAAAATTGAAAATAGCAATTTTTTTTAAATATTTTCCCATCTATTTAAAAATATTATTTTTTTTCTTATGAATAGTTTGACTATAATTGCATTTTAATGATAATGACAAAACGTTCTCATTTTCTCCACACCAGAGGGCACTAAATTGAAAAAATGGGAATTTGTCAGAACCCTTGCTGTTACATCGGTTCGTATCTAACAGTTATATCCGAATTCCACGACCATTGTGATGACATGACACTCCAAAAACATGGTAATTTCCAGATTATAATCAAGTTCCGATGATAATCGTGCATGAGCGTTTCACTTCGCACATAAACTTGAAAATAGTGCGTCAAATTAAAGATTCTTAAAGTTTATGTGCAAAGTAAAACGCTCATACAGCATTATTATTGAAACTTGATTAAAATCAGGAAACATGGTGTTTCTAGATTGCCATATCAACACAATAGTCTTGGAATTCTGATATAACTGTTAGATAAGAACCAATGTAACAGCGAGGGTTCTGGCAAAAACCAATTTTTTTAATTTAGTGCCCTCTGGTGTGGAGAAAATGAGAAAGTTTTGTCATTATCATTAAAATGCAAATGTTTCAGTATAGTCAAGCTATTCATAAGAAAAAAATTATCTCTTGAAACTTCGTTCATGTGTATAAAATTGAATTCTAAGTGACTTTTTCAAATGACTTTTTTCGATATCTTGCCATCTTACCCCTTTTTTCGCCTTTACATTACAATTTTTTTCATTTTGCCGCCATTCTAGCGATCACGTGACATATGTCAAAATCGATTTTTAGGTTATCGGACATGCACAAACTTTTCCCCAGAATATTTTTTTCCAATACTCCAATAATAAAAAATTTTCCCATATGGTACATACTTTTTGGCGGTCACTGTATATAATATGTGTACCGGGTGTCCCAAATTTTATGTATTTTATATCTGGTTTGTTGGAGGAGATATACAAAAATGTTTTTCACAAAAGTTTTATGAGTTCATGATAGCTATATTTTGATATAATTTTTAAATATACAGGGTGTTTGGTGTAGGTGCTACAGACCAAAATTCCATTTTTTTAAACGCCCTGTATATCATTACATATTCAGATGCTACGTTAAATTCTGATATCATTTCTTGTTCGGTTTTTGAAATTCGGTTACGGCATTGTTGAGTTATTGCTCTTTTTCTTAAATATAAGGTTTCAAAAAAACTTATTTACTCGTACACGAATCCAGTCTATATCTTTTATTAAATTGAACTAGAGTACTACTGAATACAAACCATTATTCTCACCTCTGCGGTACGATATCGATATCAGTTGAATATAATATTGAAATTATTGAGAATGTGACTAACTTGAGGGTGAATTGCTTTATATTGCACAATTTCATCAAGTAGCTTATGCTTGTTGATGCCATAGTAACAAATGTTGTTGAATTGTATCTACTGTCCAGTTCGATTCAGTGATTCTTTGCAAAACAGTAACTGTGTTCTTTGTGAGAAAACTCCATTATGCCTTTCGCGTTTAGTTTAGATATGTTATTAATTTTGGGGAATGTCAGAAAAACTGCCGTCAAGCACTACGTCTATACCAAGAACGTTTTCCAGACAGACCCATTCCGTCACTAATGACTTTTTCTAGAGTTGAAGAAAAATTGCGAACTGGGTCATTTCCTTCTACTATAAAGCATCGTCATCATACGAGATCTGTTAGAACTGAAGATTTAGAGATGAATGTGTTGGCTTATATCATTATTCATCCACATGTTTCTATCCGTACTCTTGCAGAAGAAGTCGGTGTGAGTAAATCTAATGTACAGAGAATTCTGAAAGAAAATAAATACCACCCATTCAAAATTCAGTTGGTACAAGGTTTGAAACCCACGGACTTTGAACGACGACTTGAATTCATTGCTTGTATTCAGGTAATATTACATGAAAATCCTAACCTGTCAAGTTATGCGGAGCGATGAATCGCGATTCCACAATAATGGAGTTGTGAATCGACATAACAGTCACTATTGGTCTCAAGAAAATCCCCACTGGGTCCGCGAAAGTAATTTCCAAGCTACTTGGGGTATTAATGTATGGTGTGAATTGTTCAATGGCCGCATCATAGGACTTTACTTTTTCAATGAAAATCTCAATGGATTGCGATATTTACATTTTCTAGAAAATGATTTGATCCAGTTGATGGAAGATATTCCCATAGCAGAACGACAAGGAATTTGGTGGCAACAAGATGGTGCTCCTCCTCACAATTCACAGGTTGTTACTGAATATCTGGATAGAACGTACCCAAATCGATGGATTGGTAATAAGGATTCAATTCGGTGGCCGGCTCGTTCCCCAGATTTATCACCGCTTGATATTTTCCGATGGGGTTATTAGGAAAATATTGTTTTTACTACTCCCCCTTTGAATGTGGATGATCTGAAGATGAAAAATTGACTAGCGTGCAGTGATATATTACGCCTAATATTATAAGAGCGACTTGTACGAGAGAAGTGATTCGACGTTTCGAAGCCTGTATAATATCTAATGGGCGTCACTTTGAACAATTTTTATGACTTATATCTAGGTACCTACCATTCTTATGAAATGATTTTTTCAAGTTATATTATTTACATTGTTATTAACGATTTGTTTTCGAATACACCTCTTTCAATTTCGCAATTGTTTCATATTCAAAATGATTTCTGACTGAATTCCACAACTCAAAATTGAAACCATTACTTCGAACACCCAAAATTTTGACTAATTTTCATGTGATCTGATGCAGAGAGAATAATTGTGTGAGATATTTTTAAAAATAATAGTCGTTCTCAAGAGTTTACATTTTAAGCAATATCTCAACAACGCCGTAACCGAATTTCAAAAACTAAACGTGAAATGATATCAGAATACAACGTACAATCGGAATATATGATAATATACAGGGCTCTCTATTTTAAAAAATACTATTTTGGTCTGTAGCACCTACACCAAAAACCCTGTATATTTAAAGATTATATCAAAATATAGCTCTCATGAACTCCTATAACTTTTGTATGAAACAATTTTGTGTATCTCCTTCAACAAACCAGATATTGCCTGTCACATAAAATGTGAGACACCCGGTATATATTTATGAAAATTGAACCATATTTTATTTATTCACGTCATTACAAATAATAAATGTACAATTTTGAAAAGTTCCCTGAAAATTACTTCCGGAACTGGAAACAATTTCTTTTTTTGTATGGATGGAGCTTCTGTTCACTGCAGTCGAGGTACTTGCCTCTTCTAAAGGCAAAGTAGACAACATACGCGCCGTTTTATTTCTCAATTCGATGCTATCCTCCAAATACCCTTCCGCCACCGTGGAACATTTTCAACCTCCGTGTCTTTTTAAATAGCATAATTACTACCAAATATACCGTGAACCATAGAAAATTCCTTACCAATTCTTGAAAATATGCCAGAAATACAGTTTCAGTGGCATTTTTTGGCATAACATTTTTCCGTGTCAGCCACTTATACACAGATATATTTTGTATTCTTTTTGGTATACGGTTTCACTTTTCGATGAAATTAATGATTCTCTAGCTTTTTTCAATATTCCTCCATCATATTGAGGTATAAAACACGTTTTTAACGCCAACAACCTAGCAACAACAAAACTCCTATAATCAACGGTACCTGATTCAAATATAGCGGGAAGGTTATGAATTGGTACATTTATTCCGTTTTAAAAATAAACAAAATTTAATTGAAATCAGTCAGAAATAAAATTACCTATATACCACAGGAATTAATGGGCCTTAATAACCTCAGGCAATTGCAAATGATTTACTGGATACAAAATTCGATACTGGATACAGTATTTACTGCTGAAGATATGTCCTGAACGGTTGGTTCAACACTGAGACCTGTTGGAGTATATTGTATTGTGAAATTTGTTAAAGCTGTACACACGTAACTGTTCAATTAAATGATAGATTTGTATTTCGTGTAAATGTATAACAACTATAAGGCCATCATCAGTGCGATATATCAGTGAGTGTTTGAAATATCGAAAGAGAAAATTTTGAATCACTTACTCGTCAAGTATTCATACAGGAGATATAATAAATAGCTATATTTCCTTTCCTAGTTAATTGTTTGTTTTTACCATTTACGTGCGGTTAGTTGTAAGACTCTATCTATTTGTTTACTACTCCTCTGAAGCCATAGTTGTGAAGCTTAGCCAGTAGTATTTGATGATCAACACGATCGAAAGCCTCACAGAAGTCGCAGAATACGCAGCCGCAGCCTTCCCGTAGTTGATATTTGTGTACTCGTCCTGGAGGAATAATTTGGCATTACACGAGGTTTTTTTTAATCCTTACTGATTAGGGAATATTATATTGTGTTTTGATATGAATTTTGTTATACTGACTTTTGCAATTTTTCCAAATAATTTAGGTAGTTGTCATATCTAGCTGACCGTAAGCAGATGGTGAAATATCATGGTACCTTGTCGGAACCGTACTTGGTGCTTTCGGGGATTCCACAAGGAGGTAATTTAGGTCCACTTTTCTTCATCATATAAGAATATTCTTGAATGTCTCTAAATGTTTTACAATGACATATACAAATAAAATCTTACTAGTAATGTATCAATATATGATGAGTCGTACTCCACTTCCTCAAAAAAAATCACATACAGACCTTGGAGTCCTTTTCACTACTACTTCAAATTTTGGAAATCATCTTGATCAAATAGTTTCATCTGCCTATGAAAGATTGGGTTTCCTGATAAGAATGAGTAATGACTTTACATTTAAAACAAAAAAAAATCTTTTCTTCGGTCTCATCAGATCGAAATTGGAATTTGCCTCTCTAGTATGGGACCCAGGAACATTGGTACGTTCCTACAGGATAGAAACAATTCAAAACTAATTTTTGTGCTTTCTCTACAAGAAAAAGTATAATCATTACCCGGACTATGATTCATACCACCATATCAGACAGGAATTTAATATTATGCGACTATCTACTGGAAGAAAAATGTACATTGCCCTTTTCTTAGTCAGACTACTCAATGGATATGTCATGTCCACCACTCATTTCGAGAATAAACTTCAATGTACCAATAAGAATTGGGCCAAGAAATATTGTGCTCAGGACTTTGGCTGGGACAAATGCTGGAGAAAATTCCCGTCTCATACGAATGTGCACAGAGAACTTAATACGAGGATGTATTGATATCTAGTTAGCCTAGACAAAATATTGCGTTACCATAGCAACGAACAATAACTTATTAGAAGTGTCAGAGTAAAGTTTGACGTCAAAAAAGTAAACCAGAGTTACGCAATAAAATAAAAGATAAATTATGTCCATCGAAATTGTGAAAATCGAAAAATTGGAGTATCAAAAGGATTAAGAGGTAAGCAGATTTACGAAGATATGCTTAATACCCTTGGTGATCAATGACCCTCGTATGCGACCGTGAAAAATTGGACTGCAAGCTTCAAAAGAGGTAAATTTTCCATTGAAGATGATGACCGATCGGGAAGGCCAGTTTCTGTGTCAATCCCCGAAAATATCGATGCAGTTCATGACATGATTTTAACAGACCGTCGAATTGGGCTAAAACGGATATCTGAAGCACTGAATATTTCATACGAACGCGTTCATCATATAGTTCACGTCAATTTGGACATGAGAAAAATTGCTGCAAAATGGATCCCCAAATGTTTGAATGTTGACCAAAAGCGTGCAAGGGTAGTAGCATCGCGTTCGATCTGTGCTCGATTTGAAAACGATGTAGACTTCTTAAACCGAATTGTTACTATGGATGAGACTTGGGTACATTTCTTCGATCCAGAAACAAAGCAACAATCGGTGGAATGGCGACACTCCCGTTCTCCAAGACCTAAGAAGTTTCATGTCCAAAAATCTGCTGGAAAAGTTCTTGCTTCAGTTTTTTGGGATTGCCATGGAGTAATCATGATTGATTTTTTGGATAAGGGTAGAACAATAACTGGATATTACTATTCGACATTACTGACCACTCTACAGGAAAACATTAAAGAGAAAAGACGCGGAAAGCTATCCAAAGGTGTTTTGTTTTTGCAGGACAACGCCCCTGCACACAAATCTCATGTTGCCATGCAAAAAATTCGTGATTTCCGTCCGACAATCATCTCTTTCCTCAACTGAAAAAAAGTTTAAAAGGTCGTAAATTTTCTTCCAACGAGGAGGTAATAAAAACTGTGTAGGTCTGGTTTGCAGAGCAAGAAGAAACATTTTTTTTTGAAAGGTCTAGAGATGTTGCAGGTTCGCTGCAATAAATGTATCCAACTAACTATGTTAAGTATTAAAATATTTTGACATTGAAATTTTGTTTGGTTCTATAGTAGGATAAGAATTTCTCAATATATCCTCGTATATACAATGAAATAGAAAAAACAACTAAACAAATATATTTCAGGTTTTTCTAATTTCAAAAGTCAATTTTCTTTTTCAATATTTTCTTTTTTTTTCACTCAATTATGGACGCTAGAGATGATAAAGTTTAATTAAAATTTAACACCGTTGAATTTGTGTGAAAATATTTGTTTTTTTTAGGGATTTTTCTTTACCATGCAAATCATGAGAGACTGCACTAAAAATATAAGGTAAAATTAGATGTAAGGTATCATAGATGTAATAGTTAATTTAGGACTTGTTCGTCCTGTATGCATCTCTTGATTAATAAATAAATAAATACTAAATTGGCCAGTTTTAATAGAGCGGACTATTCCAGTTTGAACATAATTATTAATAATTTCAACTGGGATCTTCACTTCTCTACGTTTGAGTGCTGATGAATGTGTGTCAGTATTTTATGATGTTATGTACAGGGTTTTGGAGACGTATGTTCCTAAAATTACTATCAACACTTGTTGTAAATTTCCAATTTGGTTCAGTAGTGAATTGAAAAAATGCATTTCCTTAAAAAAATGCTCATATCAAATATAAGCAGTCTCTTTCTGATACTGATTATACGGAATTTCAAACTTTTAGAACACAATGCCGATTGTTATCTCGACAATGCTATCATACGTAAACTGACAATACTGAATTTCTAATTGGTCAATCTACCAAACCATTTTGGAAATTTGTAAATTCTAAAAGGAATAACTGTGATATACCTAGTACAATGAAATATAATAATTTTACTCTAAATGATAAAATGAGCATTGTTGGATCCTTTGCTGAATATTTCTCATCTGTATATGAAACTGAAAGTTCAAGTTTTGATAATTTTGATCCTATATCGTCGAAGAATCAGATAATCAATTCACACTGCCTCTCTGTTGGTATTGCAGAAGTGATGGTATGTCTGTGTTCACTGGATGTCGGACCTGGCCCTGATCTCATTCCTAACGTGTTCCTGAAGAAATGTGCTTTTTCACTAAGTAGACCGCTGTGGTTAATGTTTAATAAATCTTGGACAAATGGTATTTTTCCTTTCTATTGGAAAAAGTCATCCGTCAAACCTCTTCTCAAATCTGGAAATCCCGATCTCATTGAAAATCATAGACCTATTACTGTTCTCTCTGTCATTCCCAAGGTGTTTGAATGCTTAATAGATTCCTCAGTTCAACTTTGGCTAACGAAATAAGTGTTGGTCAACATAGATTTCAAGATGGACGATCGACGTGCACTAACCTCATGATTTATACTAACTTCATTGTATCGGCTTTAGAGAAGGTCCTACAGGTTGATTCTGTTTATACAGATCTATCTAAGGCTTTCGATAAAGTCGATCATGCTATTCTCATCCAGAAGTTATCTTATATTGGCATTCGTGGTTCTCGTCTGGACTGGTTGAAAACGTATTTATCAGATCGCCTTCTATATGTCAAGTTGAACGGGTGCATTTCCGATGAATATACTGCCACTTCGGCCGTGCCACAAGGCTCCCACCTAGGGCCTTTACTGTTCAGTATATTCATCGATGACATTGTCAAAGAAATATCCGATTGTAAATTCCTCATGTATGCCGATGATATCAAAATATTTCATGTCATACAAAATCCAGATGATTGTCTTGTACTCCAAAAAAGCTTGAATGTTTTTTCACATGGTTGTTTGGTGAATAAAATGAGCATGAATCCTTTGAAATGTAACATTATCAGTTTCCATCGCACAGTGCAAGAGATAACCTTCAACTATAGTTTTGATAACACTGTCATTGAGAAAGTTACCTTGATCAAAGATCTTGGAGTCATCTTCCAATCTAACTTCCCATTTTCTTCGCATATTGAGTAAATTTGTAATAGAGCACTCAAGCAGTTGGGTTTCATAAAAATACATTCTTGAGATTTTGTTAATATGAGTACAGTGAAAATATTAATCCTTTCATTGGTTAGATCTCATCTTGAATATGCTTCGATTATTTGGAGCCCTTATGCTCAAGTCCAAATCAAAAAATGTGAAAGAGTTCAACGCAGATTTTTTATGTACTGCTCCTTTAGGCTGAACATTCCTTACTCTTATACCAACATGCTGTCAGTAATGAATTTGAGTCCTCTGATCCACAGAAGGCAAGGGTCTGACACCTTGTTTATTCATAAAATATTGAACGGTCTGATAGATGCTCCTGAATTATTAGAAGAAGTGAAAATATATGTACCTCCTAGGACACTACGTGAATATAGCACATTTTCAATTTTAGCAAATTATGGTGCAAACATAGGGATGATTAGATTACTGCGACAGGCAAATGTTCACTCAAGGGCTATAGATATTTTCTCATCTTCGCTTTGGCAAATGAAGAGAGCTACTATGTAGTTCAAGTTCTATAGCTTTGATTGCTCATTTCATTTCAATTTGTTTTGTTGTTGTCTAGTTACTGTTGTACTAACTTTCCTATTAGCAAATCTTAATCATTTGGATTGAACCTTTAATTAATTTTTTATCAGATTAGAATGACTCTTAATGTCCCATCCCTTTATTTATTCATACATATAATTCAGCGCGCTGGTTGGCCGTTAGCGTGTGAATTCTTTAATCTAGAGAAATAATATGTTTGGTTCTATCATGATCAAAATACTCTCATTTAACACAACTTCACAGAATAACACTTTTGTGGAGATTAATTCAGCTATAAAACCATCATATGTGATCTCAATCATGACAATGAATTTTACTCACCTAAATACTCCCGTCGTCGGTTCATTGCTCTGAAGTGGTCACACTTTAACTTATCGAACGTATCACTAATTAGCCCGTTCAGAGCTGATTGGTTTCAGTAATTCAGTAATTTTGGTTTGGTTCAATTATTGACTTAAATAACAAAGGAAACTCGAGAAATAGTCTGTTTTTCATTTATTAAGGCAAACGGAGATAAATAAATTATAAAACTTTAAAAATATGCGACTAGAATGTTAATATTTACGAGAAAAAAAAGGATATAGAGAATTTACTTTCACAATTAAAGTCAAAATACTGGAAATTTCAATGATTAAACAAGAACAGACTGAAAACAATATTTTTATACTTCAAAACAAAAACCTAATCTAATTGACAATATATTATCTAGCATGTTAGCTTACCAAGACCATCTTTAAATACGTGAAACTGATTAGAGACTTTGACAAAATAAATGATAAAATACTTAAGAAACCCTTCAACTCTGAGAAAATAGATCGGACATGTCCCAGGTCAAGGTGAGGCCTTGACCTGAGTATTCTTCACTCGACTTACTGCTTCAAACACAACATTTCAACTAACAACTTGTTTTTGAGATCTCCAACGGTTCAACTCTATAATTCGTTAAAAGATAGGGGGGATGATCCCGCCCTCAGAATATTTTACTTATAAGAAATTAAGGTAGGTGTCGCTACTTGAATGGTCTTGGCATTCTAAACCCTATTCTGGTATTCTACAGTGCTAATTAATTACATGTATTTTCCTATTACGTGACATCATATGGTTGACCGCCCCGTACATTTCAGGACTAGCGTCGAATGTGGTTTTGTTTCACTTTGATAGAAAACGGTCGACAAAAAACTATCAAACATTCTCTTTTGTTCGTCCGATGTCACTCTGCCTTCTTACTTTTAAAATAACAATAATTTGCATGCATTTACAACGAGTGACCTATTTCCATATATGTATTATTTAAGACAAAAATTAATTGATTAAATGGTCAGAAATATATTTACGACCTTTCGTTCCTGGAATATCTATAGCATCAAACGTGTTGTACCCAGATGGTAAACAATCGACCCTGGGCTATTCAGGCTGAAATTACCAAATTTTACAATATCTTCAAAGTTGAATGAATTTTCTGATTCTCACGAAAAATCTATTGTTTGTAATATGCCCCTCATAAATTTTGAGTTCCGGTATTATCGCCCAGAGGAACATGTGGGATGCAACTTTCTTATTGAAATTGATTTGGTCCCACGACCAGAGGCGTCTCAATATTCTATTACACTGTGCAAAACTGTTAGAAATAGGTAGTTATAATTTTTTTTATGTTTTTAGATATTTTTCTTAGTGTTTTATATTGTATTTTAAATGGGTATTTCTTCCCGTGTAATAAATAAATAAATAAATAAATACAAAAATTGGCAGGAATACCTTGGGCTCCTTCTATAAATAAGGGAATTGCAATGGCAGTATTCAGGAACTCAGGCAATATGTCTTTCTGAAATGACTCATTTATTAATATGGCCAAAGTGTGAAGAGCGTCTTCTGGTGTCTTTTCAAAAACTATCATAGAAACTTTGTCAATTCCATGACTTTTCTTATTTATGATCGATAACATGATTTCTTTCAGTTACCTAGCTTCTTCATCATACAGCAAAAATAACTGAGCATATGTTGCTAAAGTGAAACAATGGGTCAGTACTGTTTTTTAAATTCTTTATAGTTTTACTAGCAATAGTATTTTTAAGATCATTTGGTATAAGAGCAGTTTCTGATTTTTTTCTGTAGTTTTTTCCTCTCAGACCATTCACAATATTCCAGCTGGTTTTAGATTTATTATCCGATATATCAATATTATTTTTGTAGAAGCTTTCCTGATCGGCTTCGATCAGTATCCTATAGATCCTTAGGTAGTTAGTAAAGCATGTTTGGAAAAAAATCACGAGGAAGGAAGGAATCACAAAAGGGTGTTACAAGATGCCCATCAAAAGTTTCGAAGAGTTTCTCTGAGTCTAGAATGTTATTCCACAAAGAGAGATTTACTGATTCTCTGAATTTATCAAAGTATGCTTTGCTGTTTGTTATTGCTGATGTAAAATCATACTCACATAATTTTCGCTGAAAGTGTCTAATATTTTTATGGTTATATTGACAAATCCAATTGATACAACGAAATCGAAAGGATCTATTGATAATTGATTCAAGTAAGTAGTCATATTATTCAAAAACATTTCGCTTTTAGCTGATAAAGGTTTGTATATGCTGTTATCATTGTTTAAATAGAACATAGTTAGTCAAGGTCTGTGGAAAAGGTATTGGACACAAACGCGAGTGTCATCTAGCGTGATTAGTTACAAACATGACTATTTGACGTCATTTTAATGCAGGTTTCTTCAAAAAACACTGATTTTAATGCTTTTCCATTGTTTTAATCAAGTTACGACATGACTTGGAGGCCAGATCACTGAAGCTACGACATGACTTGGATGCGAGCTCACTATCGCCATCTACATGTCGCATCCATTTTGATCCAATTATAATCCCATAAGGTTGACTAACTATCTTATATATAAACAATGCTCGTTATTGGTCCACATGTTTTCCACGAAGTCCATACTCAAACTCCCCAAAAACTCAATGTCTGGGTCGGTATTTTTGGGGACCGTTTGACTGGACCAGTAATTCTCGACGGTAACCTGACAGGAGAAACTTATTTGTAATTATTGAATCAATTTGTTTATCCACAATTAGTAGACATCATTGAAAATGACGATCGTTACCATGAAGACCACTTGAAATTTCAACAAGACGGGGCACCTCCATATTATGCACAGCCTGTTAGGGCGTTTTTGGATAGCATGTTTCCTGGAAGTTGGCACTATAGAGTGGCCAGCCAGATCTCCAGATTTAACCCCACTCGACTTTTTCCTGTATGGTCACTTGAAAAACAAAATCCATGCAACCAAACCAGAATCTCTGGAAGATTTACGACGTAGAATTATTGTAGAATGCCGTCGAATAACGCCGGAAATGCTACGAAATGTGAGGTCTCATTTTGAACAGAACTTGTACTATTGTATGGAAATGGGTGGTAGACAGTTTGAACATTTAATTCATTGACAATAATAATTATTGCGACAGTTGCTTTATCAGATATTGTTTTTATTGATTGAGTGAATAAAAAGTGATTTCCCTTCAAGTTCCTATATCTCGAAAACGAATCGATAGAATTAATTTATTTTTGTTGTTTGATATTAAGAAAGAAAATGCCTTTCAAATGAGGAATCACTTGCCATATGTTGCCATTTCAAAATTTAGGGGTGACGGTCACAGCTCCGAGGGATGGAATGTATTTATCACTTGTATAACTCCGTTCCTGAAAGTTTAAAGAATTACGGCATTACTCGCTTTAGGTCTGAATATAAAAACAAACTATTCAAAACTCAAGTATAGATACTCCTTCCCCGCTGCCCAAATAAGTATTTATTATCGTCCCTATTCTCTCATTATCTATTTTTCAATCAGGTTAGATACTAAAATGATTTCATTGACACACTTTATAAGGGTTAAGTGGAAGAACATTTTCGTAGAGAGGTGTTCATTGTTTCTCTGCAGAAAATGAACTTCGCCCTTTATTTTCAGAAATATATATTTTTATTTACATACAAAAAAAAATTCATGTATGGTAATTGAAAATAATAAAGACCTTTATTATTATTATTATTATTATTATTATTATTTCGGGTGAATTTCATCGCGAACGATGTCCCCCTCGAAAATGTTCTTGCCGTGTCCGAGCGTTTTTATATAACTCGGTTCAGCCGACCTACAGAGCCACTGTTTCGTTTTCAATGGCCCACTCTGTATATAATCCAAATACTAACAGAATATGACTTAAAAATTTATATAAAAATATACATTTGTAATTATCTAAACATAACCGAATCATCAGTCTGATATTTCACTCAAATACTAAATGATTCATCAATATTCTCAATGTTCTCAATTATCCATGTTTTTATACATTTTGCAAAGGATTTTTTACATATTTTAATTTCTTGTAGCAGTTGACCTAGACTCCGTGGTCAACATGTGGTTTATTGTTCACCATCACGTGAAGCATTCCTCAGATTCCGGCGTTTATATTTCAGAAACGATTCGCAATAAACCACGATTATTTGAAAACTGTCGAGTGTGGGTACGGCAGAACAAATTCCTAGTGAAATCTTCCCGCATTCGCAATTGGCTGTGCACATACCACCCAACAACAAATACAAAAATATGTATCGCTTGTTTCGAAAGACATATATTCGAAATTGCTTACATTCATTTTCTGCTCAACTCGAAAGTTTGGATGTGGGATCATACAAATTGGACCGAGAATACGAGAGATAATGGAAACTGTCGTACAGAATTGGTTTTGCAGAACGAGACAATAATAAAACAAGCTCTTGTTGAGGTCTAGTTATTTGACATCAACAACGAATGGTAATATGGTCTCTCGTTTAATGAAATTGGTATTTTGTGTTCAATTTGTTAATGTAGGAATTCGAAGAGGAAATAGGAAAACATAAATTTGAATACTAACAGTTCAGTCAAGTTTGAATACAGAAATGCAGTTGAAGACATCGTTATTGATTCCTTATGCTGTAGTATTTTGTTGAGTTTCAAACAACACTGCAAAAAATAACGGTAAAATTTTGTGGTATGTACTATACAGGGTGTAACTCAAGTACGTTAAAATATTCAAGTGACGTATTCCTGAGACAATTTTAGGAAAAAGAGTCTATATAAACTTGTGTCCGGAAATGCTTCGTTTCGGAGATACAGGGTGTTGAAATTGAATTTTTGTGTTCGTTTTTTAAAAATAACTTTTGCAAAAAATAAGTTATTTGCACAAAATTTGGTACCCGGGGTGTTTTTGACGTGGGAAATCATAATTTTGTATTCACTTTCAAGTAACATCTAGATCAAATTGCCCTAACATTTTTGACAGTAAAATTTTGGCATTTTTCATGAAAAAACCTAAGTGAAAAAGGTACACTTCCTCAACAACGCTGGGGGTGATCGTCTTCGATATATTTACAATTTTCTATATCGATGCATGTTACATAGCTCCTAGGGCGCTAAGTGAAGTTGCTGAGAACGTTACAAAAACTAAGTATGTGGTAGATCTCGTCAAAATAAACAACTTTTTTTCCTATAAAATGTTTATCGAAAGATTCGTTTTCGTGATACATACAGATTGTTGAAATGTTTCAAAACATGGTTGGTTTTTGTCATAAGGTTTTTGCAATTTCAGTTATTTTCATCAGATTTTATACGCAGTATACCCGGATAGACTGTTTCTAAACTGAGCATTATCAAACTGCTCAATCAATAAAAAAAAATTGTAAGGTTTAATTATTCAATTAGAAAGTGCTACATTTCGGGGTTTTTAAAAAAAATTCGGAGAAATAGGGGAGGGTAGAGCAAAACCGGGTAGTCGGGTCAAACCGGGTACCCACTTTTCTCAGATATTAGGAACGCTAGAGTGCCGGCAACAGCGCAACTAGAATATGACGCAGTTGCCATTACACCAGTTCGACACTGACACTCCTTTAGCAAAAGTGTATGTATGCTTTAACTGAGGATATATTAAACCTTCCAACTAAAGATAAAACAATAAAAAAAACATATTATTTTTGTGATTTATTTTTGACCTCTTAAATATCACCGTAAACACATATTATTTATGTTTTATACATAGATGAGCTCCAAAGCGGTTTTTGCTGTTGTTCAGGGTCGAAGAAGCCCAGAAAGCATGAACGGAAAACAATTCGGCAGTCATGGAGTAAAGAAAATATGGAGCAGGCAATAGATGAGGTAATGTCTGGTAGGGTTGGATATTTCAAGGTTTCACGAACGTTCCACGTTCCTCAAAGTACTTCAGAGGATAGAGTTCGTAAAGCCAAACAACAAAATTTGACACCCTCAGCCTCATCGTCCAAAGGAATGGGAAGATACAAAAGTGTACTTCCAGAAAAACAAGAGCAAGAGTTAGCGGAGTATATTTCGACAATGGAAAGTAGGCTTTTTGAGTTGACCTAAACTGATGTACGTAAACTAGCTCATGAACTGTCAGTTAAAAACAATCCCATATCTGAATCCAGAATAATCCTTGAATAGGATCAATATTGTTCAATTTTAAATATGATATATCTGTTAAAATTTCAAATTTCACTTTGGTCCATGGACATGTTTTTATACGGCTTCTTGTACACCTGACGTTCAATTTTTCAATTTATCAAATTAAATTATTACTTACTTACAGGTACGCACTGATGATGACTTAACAGTCGAAAGCGCTTTGCTACGATTTTTAAAATAAAAATATTTTGCATGAAATACAAATTTTCGTTCTTCAAAAACAATTTACGCCATTCTTTCAATGATATGCTTAAAATGGCTGGTAAGGATTGGTTGTACAATTTTTTGGACAGGAACAAAAAACTATCTTTGAGAGATCCAGAAAAAACTTCGATGTCCAGGGCAATGGGTTTTAACAAAGTGGTAGTTAACAAATTTTTCGATATACCAGAGGACCTATACAAGAAACACAATTTGTGTCCCATGGACATTTATAATGTCGATGAAACAGGCATCACCACAGTACCAAACAAGCCCTCTGAAGTTATACTGGTTCCAAAAGTTTATTGAATTTTCCCGTCCAAGTGCGGAGGAACCAATGTTCCTGATTCTTGACGGCCATTCCTCACACACAAAAAGTCAGGAGTTAATTGACATGGCCCAATTAAACAACGTCATCTTATTATATTTACCGCCCCATTGCTCGCATCGCTTACAACCATTGGATGTTACGTTCATGCACATACTATCAGCAAGGAATCTACCCATTAGATCGAAACGTTTTCCCAGAGCATTTGTTCGCGCCAGCACAGACAACAGATAGACCTGCTCCTAAAATTGCATCTGAAATTGCAACTGCTGGTACTTTTGAAAACCAAGACATTCTCCTAATTGAAGAGGAACCACCCATTCAGGCATTACCTCACCGAGCTGAAGAGGAACCTGCCATGCAAACATTATATTCACAAGGAACCTCGGAAAGTCGTCCTTGTTGTTCAAAGAGCCTATTTCCAAATGTTGAGGCAACTTCTTATTTCACTGTATCACCAACCTTCACACAATGCAAAAAAAAATCAGGGTAAGGAGTATAAAAGAAAAGGAAAACCTGTAGTTTTGACGTCCTCCCCTTATAAGCTCGAGCTTGAGGCTGTCGTTAAAGCCGCTGAAGATAAGAAAAAAATATGAAGCCCAAACAAAAGAGAAAGAATGAGCCAGAAAAAAGAAAACTATTTGCAAATATTCCGAAAAACTACAAATACTAATTGCATTTTCTGCAATGAGTTTTACAAAGATTACAAAATCGGAGAAGGGTGGATACAATGCACTGAATGGCGAGAATGGGCCCATGAAGATTGCTGTAGAGCAGAGGAGAACGACGATTACTTCACTTGCGATATACAGTGTGTCCCACTTACCATGCTCACCATGGGTATCTTTTTAATGGTGAGAGATACGAGGTCGGTTAAATGACACCAAATGTGGAGTTCATCATGGCCAACTATAATGTGAAAAAATATTTTGATAAAATCTATTCGTTTTTGTTTTATACGCAAAAAACAGATTTTGATCATTTTCATGTCTCGCCCGTAACTTCTTTATCTATGAAATTATTTGAATAGGAATTTCACATTCTCATGGCAGATTTTTTAATGAGATTTCGAAAAAAATATGAAGTTCATAATAACTCTTCTAGAATTTAAGACTTTAGGCGGTTTCAACGTGCAGTTACAGTTATGAGTGAGTTGTACTTGGAGTTTAGGTTATATATTTGATATTTGTGTTTAGAATAAAATGTCAAGTGATGAGGAACTGGCAGACGACCAATCAGTGTCACAAGACTCAGGCGACGAGCAATCTGAATTAATTGCCGAAAGGGTGAATTGATACCCGGAAATATTAGAAAAATCCCAAATTCCGGCAAAAAAATCGAAGAAGATGGAGAAAGTTGTCTCAGAATACAGACATGTGTTTGGAAAAGACTTGTCGTCGAAAGCATTGCTGAAGAAGGTGGACAATATGAAAACCAGAATGAAGAAGAAAACCGATAAGAACAAAACTGGTAACAAGAGAATTCCACCATTATTAACTTGGGAAACGATAATGATTGAAGCGATGCATGCGGATGTTAATCCCACCGCTTCAGAAATCCCAGGTAAGTGAATAAAAGCATCCCAGAAATCTGTAGAGGAAAGGCACCTAATATTAAATACAGTTTTGTTCGATGTTAATTTAAACGAATTAGAGGAAAAAACGCTCTTCGTTTATGCTAGTTTACTGAAAATATAGCGTATCAATCAATGTATTATCATTGAATATTATCTTGTTAGGGAAATTTTATTATTAAAACAATACTAGGATAATTTAAATAGGAGTAAACTAATATTTTCTTTTCTCTGTTATGTGGTGTTTGATTATGATTCATTTTGCAGGCGGCCTAGAAGTAGGAGCACCACTGCAGTCTGTCCGATATGTCACAGATCAACTTCCACCAGCACCAGCAGTACAAAGTGGCAAACGAAAGTTGGCCGCAACTGGAGACGGAGCCATGACACACGAAACCGAGGAAACGAAGAAGCTCTCTAACATACAACTTCAGAGCGATAAGCTCACAAGGCATTTAAACGACTGAAGTAATTGCTACAGAAGCTTCTCTGGACTAGATGCACATTTTATGAAGCAAATCCTTCCGTTTTGAAGTAAATGCTACTGTTTATGAATACCTAAAAAGTAAAACCTTTTCCTTTAGAGTAACACTTTTTTGGTCCCATACCAAATCTTTTCCTTCTTGTCTAATGAATAGAATATGAAGTAAATGCTTCGATATTTGCATTTAAAAGCAAATCCTTTTTATTATGAATACGGCCTATTAGCACCAACTTTTATTTTTCAAATGTAGGTCATAGCTCACTATGACTTAGTTATGAATAACTTTTTTTTCTCTTACAGATGATATGTCACAGTAATAGCTTTTTGTTGATAACAACGGAGTTATCATCGTTTATACAAAAACAGGAACTATTTTGAAGTCGCCATCCTGAATTTATAAATTTTAACTGAAAAATCATGATCTCCGACCTCAAAAACCCCCACATACCAATTTTGAAAGGATTTGGACCATAATCACAAATCTCGTCCGCCATATTGGAAGAGCCGCAATTTTTTATTTTTTATTTCAATATCTGAGATTCGCCTTCAAAGTGGAAACTTTAGATAATATTCATCATCACAAACTTGAATTGCGAACGTTCCAAGCAAACATTTAAGGAAAAATGTCATCCAATTTTTCAGTATCGCGCTACCTAAACACAAAGTCACCCATAAATTTTCTGCGACCATTTCCCCGAAGCCTCTCATGCTCCATTCGGCACAGTATCGGCTGTCGTATCAAAAATATAAAATATGAGTCAGTTTTAAAACATACATACACGGAACACGACAACTTTCACACTTCGAACGCCACCTTACGTTCTGGTTATTTCCAAAAAAATGGAATCATTATCCATCAAATTTGAAACACGAGAACTGCATTACTGTCAAATGTTATATGGAGCGAGAATTTTCCATCGGAAATTATTCGACTTCCAACGGTAATGACGCGAAGAAACATCCATCAAATTCTTCTGGAAGGAATATTGATTTTATTCGAAAGTCTACTTCGAGAGAATAGATATCAAAATGTTTGGTGAAATCTATAATTTTTTTAAATCCACTGCTGAATCAATCATTCAAAATACCAGGTAATGTTTATGTTGTTTCACTCAATACAGTTATCAAAAGTGTCAGGGTCCAACTCAATCCTATGTCTAGTGTTCCAGATACGGAGTGTTGAAGTTTGACTCACCTTGCTTTCTGAAAAGTTGATCTCTGCCTTCCTACATCCGGATGCTACATTTACTTCTGTCTCCCCTGATGCTGGACCCAATAACTTAGGTACTCTTTTCAACTCTCTTAATTAAACACATTTCTCTCAAGTCAAAGAGGATTTGTAAGTAGGAATGTGAATTTTTGTGAATAAAAAACCAGAATTGATAACACCTAGATACATATTGAACAAATCAAGAAATAACAATTTCAGAAGATGCTAGGGATATTCATCAATTATTTAATAGTGAATCTCCTAATTCTGACTTATAATATGAAGTAATACCGAATAATATGAATGAGGAGAGATAATTCACTAACAAGATAAAACACAAATGACCTAATTAATTCAAATACAATTAATGCAATAATAGTTGATTGGAAGAATCAACTTTTCAGATATAGGGGATAAACACCGAACTAGTAACTTGAAAAATGAAAAAAAAATTTCGGTCCCCGGATTGTTTATTGCGTGGAACAGAATTTAATTATGAAAGTCACAATAGTTGACCCAAACCAATAAAATAACTTACTGCGTGACTACATATTGACTCTAACGAGTGAAACTGAAGACACTGATTTTTGAAATTCTGTTAAATTTCGTAGTTTGACCATCTTCACCAACTCTGAGAATTCCTTGTGGGGTGGCCCAAAAGGATATCATAAAAAATCTGGGCCTCTTACAAGAATATCAACATGTGAAACATAGACTGATATTTAATATTTAAAACTCATTGTTTATAGTTCTATTATAATATCATGTCCTATTTCGAAAGATTCGTTCATCCCGAATCAAAAGTAATCCTATACAATGGTTTATTTCTAACAGGATCCTTTGTAACAAATGTATTCCTGAGAATATTCTCAGACCATCTCACAAGAACATTATCAATGGTAGTTAACTCGATATTTTTACACAAGTGGTCGTTTTGGATATATAAAGTTGTCAATAACGGTTTTGATTATTTGCCTAGGAGAATATTTTAATTTATGGTTTCTTTTAAAATAATATTTCCGTTCCTAATATGTTCTGCAAGTTTGAACATTGAAACGTAGACAGTTCAGATTGATTAGTATTAATAAGTTTTCACAGCATTAGGAGAATTCAAGCGAATTCCTTCATTTTCACCTACATCGATTTTAATACAAGACATCTTCAAAGATTAAAGCAACATTCCATTCAGATGGACTAGATGGAAATGCTCCAAAACCTGTACCTATGTGATAACAAGAGAAAGATCAACTGAAAAAAAATTCCCTGATCTAAAATCCACAGAAAGTTTCGGCTTTAAATTGAATTTTTCAGAAGTTAATTTTTTTAGATGTACATACAAAAAATAGTTTTGTGAATAATAAAAATAATAGTACTATTCTCACTTTAAGACATTAATTTTCTGATGATTTTCATACTTTCTAGATATTTGTATTCGGGTATTTTTTCCGGGGATTTAACTTCGGGGTACGTTATTTCCTAGAATCCAGTTCTCTATATCTGTATAAATAGATCGCGATAGCTCATGCAAAAATTACCGTGTAGAAATACACAATCAAGTTTTTGTTGAGTTCTAGGAAATTGTTTATTTTCTCGATACCTATCTCACTCCCCAAATGAATTAATAATGGAATAGCCCACAAAGAAACTTGGCATTCTCAGAGGGATCAAGTCGTAACGAGAAATAAGTAAATAGCACTTCTGTTATAAACCAGCAATCCTACTGGAACATTTCTTACTCCCATGTTGTTAGTTGAAACGTCTGTAACCTGACAAGGTGTAATAGTGAATACCTAGACTCTCCGGTTTGAGTAATGAAATTATTTTATCCCTAGGACAATGACAAAGGATATTGTGGAGAAGCGCCATACTTTTTCACAACCGGTAGAAACTACTCCCATTTTGATTTTTTTTTTCACGTTTTTCTGTTTGCGTATTGAAAAATACTTAATTCTTTATAGTTTGAGAATTGATGCTATTTGTTTTGTATAATTTTTTTGTATTTTTAAAAATTTAAAATAATATTGTTGAAATAACGTGTTTATACGAGTATTATATTTGAAAAACTATATCCAAGTGCCTTGTACAATGGATACTGCAAAGTAAAACCCTTCCGAAGACTAAAGGCAGAAGAGAGTCAGGTATATTATTATTATATTATTTATTGACCCTACTCAAATCCATGCTAGACAAAAACACCCTCTTGAAGGTATACTATGCTTATGCTTACTCTGCTATCACCTACAGTGTCATATTCTGGGGTCAGGGACGTGATGTGCAAAGAGTTTTTGTTTTACAGAAACGAATTTTGAAGTTAATTCTCAATCAACCCTATAGATCTTCATGTCGCGAAACTTTCAAACGCCATAAAATCTCAACAGTCTCTTCAATATTTTTACTAAAATTGCTCAGTTACATCTACATCAATAAAGTAATGAGAAACAGTGACATCCATAATTACGATACACGACACAAAAACAATTTTGTTTTAGAAAGAAGAAATCATTAGTTTAGTCAAAAATCTCCCACTAATTGTGGCATTCGATATTATAATAAACTTCCGGCTATCATTAGGGATAGTGAATCCTATAGTATATTCTAGAGACGATTGAAGAAGATCCTTCATGACGAATGTTTTTACAATTTGAAAGAGTTTGAAAGTTACGTTGGTAAAAATTAGGAGATGCACTCTAGCAATATTTAAATGCTATTTTTATTATTTACTGTGTATTGTTTTTATTATTAGGTATGTATTATGTATTTATACGTCTGTATATATCATGTAAGTAACCACTCCCATTTATATATTTCAATGTCTCAACTATTGTATAATAGAAAATCAGGCAATAAAGAATCTATCTATAAACAAGTTCTAGTTATAAACCAACGATAGTCATTAGCGAACGATGATTCACCCTTTTTTACCCTTACATCACGACGGGTATTGAATTATATCAAACATATACTTGAAGATACTACTGCAATTGCTCCCTGTAGTCAAATTACAGAATTTTGTTTCGATTTCTACAGGTGACCCACCAGCAAACTACATTCGACATTTTGCCACTCTTCAGTGCAAGTGTAGGTACAAACTGACAGTTTTGAGGCCATCCGTTTCCCGTACGTTTCATCACATCATACTCTGGCTATTTGTTCAAATAGGTTTTTGAGAGAAAGCGGTATGAGGGGTACTAACTATCATCCACAAAGAAAAACATTTCAGAACTGGTAGGCGTTCTTAAGAGTTTTACTTCATGACAAAATCACTTTTGTGGTCTTCCAATATTTTCTATTATTGACCATAACATAAGCTGTTTCATTTCACTTCGAAAAACTAAAACCTGAATCCCGCCTTACTTTCCCTACTCCCAATAAATCTAAATTATATCAATCATACCAACATAATTTTGGATTGACGTGGCCGTTACTTGAAGGTCTATTCCAAATGTAATACATTCGTTTGAGAAAGATACTGTGTATCGAAACGTATCGCGTAGACAATAAATCTGTGGAAATTTAATCGTGTTTACCTTAGTCTCATATACCAACATAAGCATTTGAGGCGCCAAATTCAAAAATATAATTTTACATAACAGATATTCACCAAATATTTATTTACCAAAGTAGGGGTTACAAAAAGATTTAATAATCCAAAAACAGGACCCCAAACATAATCAACCAGTTTACTGGGTTGCGGACAAGAAAAAAAAAACAAAAAAACACATACCAACAGGAAGTGACTTATAGAATAGGAATAGTAAATTCAGTTATACAATGAGTGTGAAAAATCATTACGTCTATATTTTACCTGCAGATGGTCGAAAAAATACCTCCTAATTTAAATTTGAAACAGTTCAAATTGAGTTCGAAATATTCACTGTCATCACAAATTTTGTTGAATGTTCTAAGCATCCTATATAACGGTGAATTCTGAGCAGCGTTGTTTTTTTTAAGAATATTTTGAATATTTCTGGTTTTCTTAGCTGTCTACGTTGAGCATTGAATTCAATATTAGAGGATAAATGTGGGCACTACGCTGGTCCCTTCATCAGTTCAAAATCATTATCAAGTTTGTTACATTTCGCCTATCTTCGCGAGGCAATATACAGAGTTAGTCAAATGTATGGCCCATTTTCCTGAGTTAATATGAGAGTTTTCGAAAAAAAACTTCAAATGACAGTTGAAGGGTATTCCACTCCGCATATTTTCATAGATTCAAATATTCTTTTTATCGCTTAAAATATCCACCCTGCTACATTCCTTTTTGAACAAATTAAGCAGTAGGTAAGTGAATTACAGGGTGGACACCAAAATACGAAACACACTGTACCTATCGAGAGAGTTGAAATAATATTATTACTACTGAAATGAGAAAAAAACATGCTATCTGGCGATACCAAACATGACATATAGTACCATTAAACAAAATGCCCATGACGTCATTTCTCCATCAAATAAATTTGAATCTATAAAAATTTGCAGAGTGGAATGAATACCCTTCAATTTTCATATCAACTGAGAAAAATGTGCTGGTCCATACATTTGACTAACTCTGTATAGTATTCAGTGATGTGTAGTCTCTATTAGTGATTTGAACATTATTGTCTTATAACGCAATATATCGAAGAAATGTTTTCCGTACTCTTTCAATTCTATCTATGTGGACTTGGTACTGGGGATTCCAAACAACTGATGCGAAACACAGTTTAATGTGGTTATAGGTATAATAAAAACTGAGAAGTGATCTTGCATTTCTGGAATGTTGGCTACACCTTTTGAAAAATCCTATAATTTTATTGCATTTATCGATTGTTTTCTTTTTTTTTCAAGTGCAGCTTGAATATTAATTTAGAGTCCTTGGGTACCCCTAGATCTTTAAATACCGATTTCAATTCATGGTTTTTTATTTTGTATCCATAGTCAACCTATTTCTGTTTCAAGTGATTGAGACACATTTGTCAGAATTCAAGAAGAGACTATTAATATCACAAAACAATGCAAAACGGTTCTGAGTCTTCTTCTATCTTTCTGCAATATGAGAGACGAACAAGCAGGTGACCAGTTGATCTCTGATGAGGGGAAACCATATTGTCTATCATTCACTATTCCTGAGCGTTATAGATATTTCATGATCTCGATGTTGATGGATTTCTCCATGACCTCCGAGGTAACAGATATCAATGTCATAGGTCTGTAGTTGGTAGTTACGGTCCTTTTCCCTTTTTTGGGGACTGGTTGTACTCTTGCGATTTTGCAGTTGGACGAAATACCCCCAAATCATAAGAGGTTGAATAATTCGCAAAAAATTTGTGTTAGTTCTGAGACACTTGTTGATAAACGTTACTTGGTTTATTGTCTTCAGTCTCTAATCTTATAACTGTCGTACCACTGTTAAACCCTTACTTCTGAGGGTTGCACGTAGGGATACAACAGGTTAACGGAAATAACAATTTTAACAACAACAACATTTTTTCACTTATATTTACACGAGAGCTATTTTTTGTCGAAGTAAACTTGACATGTATTAATGAGAATTTTGTTGCCTGCCCCTGAAGTTTACTGGCAGTTTACTTCGACAAAAAAAAGCTAGAGTTTAATTCGGTAAGACAATTTAATGAATATGTGAATCAATAAATTAAAAAATAAGATGTAAATTAGTTTAAATTAATTAGTAAAAAAGCTTTATTTTCAGAACTTTCTTGTCTTTTGTTAATAGTTTGCTGCATGCTAGTATTTTGAGCAGTGGTAGTAACTGTTTCCTAGACGGTACGAATTGAACCAATGATTTATTTCTGATGTTCTTCATCTAACTGAAGGTACGGTTTTAATGGCGATAGGTTGTTATGTCCCGTAATTTTCACAAGTTTTTGTTCACCTATACCACTCCTGGACAGTTCAGGTACGGCGGCAGCTCGGTTAGAATAGTTCTTAATTTTCACCCGCTTGACATCAAGTCCAATATTTTTCGCCGAGGATTTGGTCCATTTAGATATTTCATTTATCCCAATAGGAGAATTCTTATACCATCCTTTCGAATTTGTTTTTTGCCAGAAAGGATTTGGAGTAAAAAGAATAATTCACATGCGATATGGTTTTCCCGTCTTCCATAATTTGTTTAAATAATTTTACTGGACATACACAATCTTCTTCAGTGTTTGCTACCAACCATTCACTATCGGCCAACTTCTGATTTCCACCTTGTGCTGTCTTCGAAAACACTGGGTTGTATTCAACTCTTCCGGTCTCTCTTCCACGGTTGTCTGTCTCGATTTTAAAATAGAATACCGTACAATTTTTTGCTTCTCCACCTGTCCAAGCCAATTCATAGGCAGCAATATTATAAAATTTTTATTGAAGGCCTTCAGGTTCTTCTTCACTCCAGAACAGTGACATTTCAAAAATTTCTTGTTTTGTGAGAGCCTTAGAACTCCTTCCTTTTTCCTGGGATTGCTTGCAAAATTTTGCGTTTTGTGTCGCGTGCATTTCTCGCTTTCTTAAACTGTAATTCGTGAATGGATTAAAAATTCTTTTATATTCTTTGAAGTACTTCTCTTGTAACATTTTTGTTGAAGTGTTCCAAATCGTTTTGACTGCACTCTCTTTATAGTCTTCTCCATTGTTCTTCTTCATGTTGAATGCACAGTCACATGAAATAGAAGCTAACTCTTCAGTGGAAGTTTCTGCAATGAGTTCATATTTTTTTCCAAACAAAACATCGCAAATTGTCGCCAAATTGATGTAGTTGAATTCACAGTATTGGGACGATGAAGTACTTTCTACGACATTGATTTATAACCTTACTTTTTCTTCCATATAGATTTCATTGTTTACTTTGTTTATTTCGTGTATTGAGTATTTGAAGCGTGGTTAGGTCCTTCAAACATTGTTAAAACTGTGATCTCGATGATTTTTACCTTTTATTATTGTTCATTTAAGTAAATGATTGTTGGTGTAAGGATTAGTGTTAAGGTGTTAATAGTTACCTTGTTAGAAAAAAGCCAGTGATAAAATACTTCAATCGTTTTCTTATAAACAAAGACGAATGGCCCAATTAAAATTAAGTTTATTGGAATTTTTGAGGTATGTTGAGGGACCGAAAGTTCTCGGTGTGTAGTAGAAGGTGAAGAAGTCCTCAATGCAAACCATATAATATTATATGGAAAAAATAAATGGAACTCTTCAGTGACAAAACTGTGTGCCCTCTGTCTCCAGACAAGCGCTCTGCAATCCGAGCCTCATCAAGTGAGTGGAGAACTCAGAATTATAGACGGTTATATTAAAATTATGCAAATGTAAATAAGTTAATACAAACAAGATACCTACCTTCGTTAATATAATCTTCTTGCTTAAAACAGAGCGAACACACTTTCATAAATTTGCTTATTGGTTTGCCAATCCGAACCTCTAATATCCAGGCTTTTCTTCTTGAGATTAATTCTCGTCCCATCTCCGTTTCAAAATAAACCTTTGGGTCATTTTCCTCGGGATATCATTGAAAAATTAATTTCTTTTGGCCTAGGAATTGCAATGTGGCACAGAACAATAACCATTGTAAGACGCCATTATAAGACCGGAAGGGTCGCTCTACTTGTAAAAAGGCAATTTCTCATCACTAAATTAAGATGAAATAAAAACGGTTCAAAGAAAGGCTCTATATTCATAAAAAATCAATGGTAAACAAACGATACGAAAGTGTGGTTAGAAAACAATGTCGCAGAAACTAGTTTACAAAGCGACCAGAGTGGCATGAAATGCCAATTGCGAGGCTCATAATTATTGATGGCTTCTTCAACTTCTCCACTCGAAGACTGTCCAAATCGAGACATTTCCACAAATAAGATACTTTTCTGACAACGCAAGATTGAGAAAAATTGACATAACATTATCAAAAATTTATTTACAATGCTGGTTGTCATGCTTTCAAAAGTTAGGTTCCGTTTTGTCGCTGGAAAAGTTGGGGCAAACTTTTATCGCTGTCATAATGACAAAACACCGCGACATTTGGCATTTTTAGTGCATGAATTAAATTGTCAACAGAAACAATTGTGTTGGATCTCCAACACTGAAACACACGCTTATCAATTGAAATGCTGAGGAAAACATGCGAAAAACATCCAAGTCGACAGAATATGGTACGTTACTGACAAACTTAAATTTATTTTATCCAGACAACATCCTTGTAAACCCATTAACTTACCGGTGCAAATTAATTCATTTGTCTTTCTGTAGATTTCCTTGAATTCAAATGTTTTTCATTATTGGATTGTCAAGAAACGAATTTCCTGCATAAAATCATATCTTCAATCAATACTTCAGAGACTATTCTAGCAGCAACATAATATTCAGGAAGGATTAATTCCGCAGGATGTATTTTTCGTCGACATTAATTTCACGTGACAAGCTTTCACAATATATATGGAACATAAAGAGATACCGAACACATAAATCTTCTTCTCTGTCATTTGCAGATTAACATAATGCATGGCTTCTCATCCATTTTCTCGCATGTGGTTCACTTTATCAATAATATATGGCTAACCTGAAGATGAATCACCAAGAAAGCAACAACAGAATAAGAAGAATTATTCAGGAAACGAGCTCTCGTTTTTTTCACTCAAAAATACTAAATGAATTTCACTGAAACTCCTGTTTTATACTCAGTACTGATTAGAGCTTGATGAATTTTTAATCAAGTGGAATAATATTGATGTATTAACTCCGAGCATTTCAAAGTAGATTTAGTTGACCAACAGAATCAACCTCAATCAAGAAGTTGTTCAAAAAAATTTATTGAAATCAGATCCTGCTCAATCGATGATCAATAATTAATCAATCAATCAATATTTCCATCATTGCCTGAAGAGTCACATATTATTGACAAGTCTGGTGGAAATGTAGCCCTTACCTTTTAACGTGTGATGCCATGTACGAGTCCGATGACCATGCGATGCTTTGAACCCTCGACCCTTCGCTCCAAAGGCGAACGTTCTACCAGCACGGCCACCACGGACTGAAATTGAATTGTATTGAATTGATATATACAGGGTGTCTGGTGAACCTCGCACAGTCTTGGAACTGGGGATATACCAAGTCAAGGTAATGGGCATTTTTTGAATTTCTGGATAATCTCTATCTCATCTTGTTTTTTTGAGGGATGTGAACAAATTGGGATATATTCAAATTCATTTGCTACTGAATATTACCAATGAGTGTTGCTTTCAGATGTACAAAACAGAAATGGATACTATTTTTCGAAAAATGTGGGTAAATTTTTAGTTACACATCTTTGACATTATTGTCTGAAAAACTGGAGGTAGACATGTGTTCTTTTGTAAAAACAAGTTTGTCATTAATAATTATTAATTATTAAAAATTATAGAACTACAGGAATTTGAATATGAGAGACTTCAATTCAATTGAAAATCAAATGGGACATTTTCTTGAAGAGTTTTTCTTTTTGGGGCTGAAAATGTCGAGTACCATAAGGTATATCATAGAAAATATTCACTAACTGTGAAGTGATTTCTCCTAAAATGGTTAGGCCGGTCCATCGCTTCATTTTGTCATTAAAACGAAGGGGTGAAGAAATCGAATTCTCATTGCTGGATATCATGTTGAATAAAGATACAGCAAATTCTTTTAGTTTGGTAAATCGGTTTGTTGAAGTATTTCTGAAATCGATATGAGGATTCATGAACAACTCCTAGAAATCTTTCGACCATGAAATAGTTTCGAGAATTGGACCAATGGATCGCCATACTAATTTGCTAAATCAAAAAAGGAATCATTGTCCTGGGTTCATTTGTTAATTTTGTTATAGTATTTCCCGTATGAATTTGGTTGCTCGTGTGCCAAAAACGCCAAACATCTCAATATCAATAAAATAAAAAATATAATTTTTGTACAAGTTTTCATTTTTGCGGATCTTTAGTTTTTCACCAGCAACACCTGCTGATCTAGCGGCGATGTAGTAGTAGAAGACGTTGTAAAGTTGATTTTATTGAAAATATGAACACGATGATCATAAAATCAGATGTGGAATCATTTGCGACTGAAAGACAAACTTCAGTCGCTATTTTCCATCGTTCAAGGTAACCTCTTGAAAGACATTCATGTTGAAAATAGAAACATTTTCAATTGAAAATTGACAAACATGACTCCTCTGGAAATGTTGAAGACCTATGATAAAAGCATTTTTTTGTGATATCATACAGAAAACATCTACTTCCTTGGCTGAAGCTACGCTGGACATTGAACTACATCTGATAGATATTGTGAAAATATTCTATATCACTTGAAAGACAAAATCCGAAAGTGAAAATTTGCATATTCATTCAGAGAGTTGAAATGAAATGAAGCTATTTTCTGTAATATCTAAAAGAAAACCACTACTTCTCCGGCTAAGGCCACGCTGGACATTGAACTACATCTGATAGAGATTGTGAAAAGAATCTTAGTTGAAGGGAAAAATCTGAAAGTGAAAATTTGCATTTTCTGAATAACTGGTTTGCCATGTTGCCAATAAATGATAGACATACCGACTGGACATTTACCGCCATCACTGCTGATACCTAACGGCACCAAAACTGCAGGTACTTTAGCAAACACTGAAGCACGCTTTTTCGAATCATTATCTGCTTGATGTAAAGAAAAACGGCCAGCAGTGAATTTATAGCAAAGACCATGTGTTCCTGACTGGTCAACAAGAGAACCACACTTCTTATATAATTTCTGTCAATGCTCTCTATATAACTTCCACCACACACGCTAATTGAAATTATTTTTTCTTTTATTCCATAATTGTTTTGGAATATAAAATCGTATTTCTTCCAGAACTCATCAAGTAGGAATTGAAACCTGATTCGCTTGGAGATTGGAAGAGACGTTCATCAACTTCATTTTCCCTAATACTGAAATTTTATTCTGTCAACATCCTCATTACAGATTACTCTTATTTAAAACGCGAATTCGGACCTAAAGATGATGATAATCGAATAGTTTATTTTCTGTCTGTTATCAGAACGGCTAAACAGGAAACATTTTCTATAGTTTAGCGATTTCACATCAGTTTTTTGATAAACCCACAGAGTTATTCTCTAAACACACTAACAAATATTTCATATTTAAAATAATAGGTGATATAACTGATAGGATTTCATCTATTTTTATATCTCCCAATGTTAAGTCGTAGGAGGAACTCTATTCTCATTTTGTTTATTTCGCAAATGGATTTATGTTCGAATATCTGGTTTGACTACATCATTTATCTCATCAAGAAAACAATCCAAACAACAACGATATTATTCTAGTGAGCGCAAAATAATGTTTGTGTTATAAAAGTGATATTCGATGTAGTCAATTTGTCAATGTCATAACAATTTTCAATGCGTAGCAGTCCAAAATAGTGAATCCTTCAACAACAAATTGACAAGAATTAATGAACATGTTTTTTGTTGGAATCATAAAATTCTGTCTTATCAAAATGACCATATTATTTTTACTATTTATACTCCTATGGGTATTAAGTACTCGATACTTTGTTTCGTAATTGAAAGAATACAACAGGTATTGAAAATCAGAGAATTTCAGAAATCAAAAGTTCCTACGATAAGCATTGTCTGTACTCTTTTGATAACATGTTTGTCCATATGTAACTCTTGGACCTGATGTCTCCCATCAAACCCTTGTGAATCGTGATGTATCACAGGGTTTGTGTTTGGGTCCTGTACTCTTCACAATTTACACATCTGAATTATCTACTGTTGGTGAATTATGGGAATCAGCCTTTTGACAACCCTCTTCCATCATGCAGTAGTCAGTAGAACAATTAACTCAGGAAACAAGGTTAAGGCATTATTTCGAAAGAAATGCCAGCGTTCAATGCGAAGCGAATGCACCTGTTTTCGTTTTGGCACGGGACTCACGATCGCATCGCTGACGCCACGCCAATCGGAGAGCGTTTCGTGCATTCAAACGAATGCAGCAATTTCACATTAAGATTATGGGCTAACACATTTCTAGAATTTCATTAAACTCCACAGATCTAATTCTAAGGTCATAATGTATGGTTTCATTGTATTTATGCGTGGTTTAATTTTTTGTGAACATCCCTATTATGTTGTAATTACGGTGTAATTACGCGCGGTCTTGTGGAGAACGTGGATTCGCGACTTTTTCTTCAAAATGGCCCAGAATCTGAATTTTTCATAACTCGTCAGAAGACGATTGCGGAGTCAAACAATCGAAACGTTGTGAGAAAATTTGTAAGAGATAGGAATATTTCAACCGTTAAGACGATGAATGTCCGAAATGCAAGTAATCAAGTGACTACATCATCTACAAACTTCAAACAAACCTTTATAGTTCTGAATGTCTGTAGTTCTAGAAATGTTAAGCGTATTCCGCCTTGAAAATATTCATCCTATGATGACAAAGAGAGCTTTTTCAATTAGTCAATTTGTCCAACATTTTTTAAACGTAAACACAAATTTTTCTTCAATTTCGACAGGTGAAGTCCCAAATCACCATTCCCCTCTTTGCCAAGACTTGAATCCACAATGATCCTAATGAAAAACCTTAAATGAACCTAATGTTCTCGTAAGTCTCTAGTGGTTAATTAGCGATACCGGTTCTCGTCTAATTAAGTGAGTTACCCTTTGCGATTTAAACTCGGAATCTTAATTCTGTTGACGCAACATCGTTCTCTCTTAAACAATTTTAATGAACCCTTAATTTGTTTCCAAAGTTGTCATTTCTAAACATCGGTTAATTACATTGTCTCGGCTATACATCTCACTGGGGATTAGCCGTACTAATGGAAACGTTTCTTCATTGGACCTCATGAAGGTTAGTTTGTTCCGCGAAATAACCTGCAGCTCATGTGGAAATGGGGAAAGATTCATAATCCAGATATTACTGTAATGTTTGATAGCAACATCTTACATGAACAGCTGCTTTTGTATAGTGACTAATATATAAAGGATTAGAAAAAAATAAGGATATTTTTTTCATATACAGAAAATTATAGTAAGTTCTTTTAAGAGGACGATATTTATACAGTGTGACCCATTTTTAATGGAAACACTCCCCTAAAATTTGAAGTTGTAAACCGATTTTGATAATTTTTTTTGAAATGTCAAGTCCCAAAAGGTCTACCTTGGGACAAAATTTGAACTGTTTATTCCAATTTTCAGGCCATACTACGATATTTTTTCTTAATCGAAAATCGGGATTTTTTATTAGCGATTATCATAATTGAAAAAATCACTACGCCACTGGATTCAGAGTGCCTCTTAACAAATGTGACCAAAATTTCATGAAAAAATATTCATTAATAACAAAGTTATGACAACTCAAAAATTCGAAAACTCACACAGCTAACAGTCACAAAAACACCCTATATCAACAGATATAGCTATGAGAATATTTTTTTAGGATTTCAACAATAAAGTGCCGCCAGATGAAAAAATAAACAAATAGTGTGAATATTTTTAATGAAAATAACGGAATTACATTCAAGTTGTTTTCACGCAAATTAACTAAAACTAATACCTAATAGATTTTTCAATTTAAATCTTAGTTGCCATGGAAATTATATAACAGTTTGACACTTGTGAAAGATTTAAGTGTACTATTGTCTAAAATTTTCAACTTACAGTTCTTCGAATTATTTTGTATCGTGGCTGCAAGATTGAGCGTAAGAGACAAAATTGAAAGTGTTCGTCTTTCGGGAGAAGACGATATAGACCGAGAGATGAGGGACCAAAACTGCAAGAGTTTTATAAAAGCTGATATTTTGATATTAGGTCATGAATGGGTTGAATATCAAGAGCCTGCCGTCAGTCAGCCAGTTTTTGGGACAACTGGCGTGGGGGTGGTACCAAACTTGTAGAAAAAACACGTATGTAGCAACTGTTTTATAAAATCTGAAAATTTGTCTGTGGATAGCTAGGCAACCAACAAACTGTGTGGACATAGTCAGTCAGCACCATATTGGAACACGACGCGTCAGCGGTCCGGTAAACCCGTCAAAAAAAATGGGTTCGTGAAAGAGTTTTATAAAATCTGAAAATTAATCTGTGGATAGCAAGACAACTAACAAACTGTGTAGACATAGTCAGTCAGCACCATATTGGAACACGACGCGTCAGCGGTCCGGTAAACCTGTAAAAAAAAATGAGTTCTTGAAAGAGTTTTATAAAATCTGGAAATTAGTCTGTGGATAGCAAGACAACTAACAAACTGTGTGGACATAGTCGGTCATCAGCACCATATTGGAACACGACGCGTCAGCGGTCCGGTAAACCAGTAAAAAAAAATGAGTTCGTGAAAGAGTTTTATAAAATCTGAAAATTAGTCTGTGGATAGCAAGACAACTAACAAACTGTGTGGACATAGTCGGTCATCAGCACCATATTGGAACACGACGCGTCAGCGGTCCGGTAAACCTGTCAAAAAAATGGGTTCGTGAAAGAGTTTTATAAAATCTGAAAATTAGTCTGTGGATAGCAAGACAACTAACAAACTGTGTGGACATAGTCAGTCATCAGAATATTCGGGCACTTCGCGTCAGCTGCCGCTAAACCCGTCAAAAAAAATTTGGTTCGTGAAAATTTTCGAGAAACTAGTTCATAGTACCTAAAACAAGACTAACATAGTCAGTCAGAAGTTTCATGGAACAAACGCCGTCAGCAGGCAATGGAAAGGCGCGCCGCGCGCTTAATTCATATAGCGTGTTTTATGGCGCTGACTAAGTTGTTCAATATTACAATACAATGATGAAAAGATATTCAATAAGAAACGATAGGAAAGAGATATTTAATAATGCAACAAGCAATATCTATATTTTGGTCAACATGCAACATTCAAATAAACAATGGGACAAAATGTGGTTGGAGAAATGTTTTATATAAGAATTAGTTCATTCAAAGAAATAGTACTACAGGTTAATTCAATGCAAAGAAATGTTCCGTCAACAATATCGTTGATTTTGTTGAATGAAATAACCTTTATATGATAACGTTAGAAAATAATTCCAGGAATTGACAATTGGAAAACAAAGAAAAAGTGGTTTATTTACTTTTAATTTTGTTGAGCAACAAGATGGTAGTAATTACGAACTATTGTGTCTTCATGTAATCAAATACATTTGTTATGTTACTGAAAAATGCTTACTTACATAAAGAACTAATATTACTGTTCGAAATATCTATATAAATAGTATAGTAGCTATATACGCCTAAACATTATTTTTAGCTACTTGAAATAAATGCTAAACTAGATAGACGCAATTTCATGTTAGTATGCTCTTTTTGGTTAATTTTAACTATTATGTTCTTTGAGTGTTTATGGGATTGGAAATATGAAAAACAAACGTCTCAATTTGAATGTCGTATATACCTCTTTCAAAAAATTAAGGTTATTTCAATATTATTTTTAAATCAATACTTTAAAAATAAAAATGAATGTTCTAATCAGAATCGCTGCTATAATAGGCTTTATCAGAATCTTCTTCGGTGTCGGTCACCTCCGACTCAGCATCTGTAAATTAGTAAACGTATATTAAGTACGTTTGACTAGTTTGTTCATGAAAAAAATGGCTGACAAATAATATGCTTGCACTCATTTATTACAGACCGTCAGATAAGGACAGATTCTGCTGACTCATTAGAGAGATATTGCAATAACGTCAGGCAGTATTTAAGGCAACTTTATTTTAATAGTGACTGCCGCTATTCTGCCAGTTTATATGTGGCGTTCATTATTCATAACCTAAATTAAATCTTAGAAACTTCGATTTTTCTTTCTACATAATTCATTTCAGTATCAGATAAAATTATTCTTATGATAGATAGGGGTTGAAACATCGATTCCTGCTAAACATATTATATATTTATCAATCATGAGTCATGTCAAATAAAGGAACAGAAAAGAACATAAAGGAACTTCAATCCTCGCCTTTATACGTCCTCTAATAAAGGAATATTTTAGTAACGTTGTTCTTTTTCCATATTCTCACGAGTACATGTCAAAATAACGGCGCCTTTCTATTGCCTGCTGACGGCGTTTGTTCCATGAAACGTTTGACTGATTATGTTAGTCTTATTTTAGGTAATATGAACTACTTACACAAAAATTTTCATATTTTATAAAACTCTTTTACAAACCCATTTTTTTACTGGTTTACCGGACCGCTGACGCATCGTGTTCCAATATTGTGCTGACTGACTATGTCTACACAGTTTCTTAGTCATGTTGCTATCCACAGACTAATTTTCAGTATTTATAAAACTCTTTCACGAACCCATTTATTTTGACGGGTTTAACGAACCGCTGACGCGAAGTGTCCGAATATTCTGATGACTGACTATGTCCACACAGTTTGTTAGTTGTATTGCTATCCACAGACTAATTTTCAGATTTCATAACACTCTTTCACGAACCCATTTTTTTTGACGTGTTTGCCGGACCGCTGACGCGTAGTGTTCCAATATTGTGCTGACTGACTATGTCCACACAGTTTGTTGGTTGCCTAGCTATCCACAGACAAATTTTCAGATTTTATAAAACAGTTGCGACATACGTGTTTTTTTACAAGTTTGGAACCACCCCCACGCCAGTTGTCCCAAAAACTGGCTGACTGACGGCAGGCTATTGATATTCAACCTATTCATGACCCAATATCAAAATATCAGCTTTTATAAAACTCTTGCAGTTTTGGTCCCTCAGCTCTTAGACTATTAGAAGTGCTAGAGAGGTTTGTAGAGTTTTTAATGAGAGACATCCAGATCGTCGTCGTATTAGCTGCGGTACGGTAAATAAAATAAATAAAATGTTCAATGAAACTGGTGCAGTATCAAAAATAATGTTAAAAAGTAATCCTGTACAAAGACGAAACAGGAATGACAGGTATGATCAAATCATTTTAGATCATTTCGGAAATAATCCTAATGCCAGTATAAGGAATGCCACTTTAGATTTGAATATTCCACGAGAAACTATTCGGAGATGTCTCAAGACGAAGCAAGACGTCTGGAATATTGTTTATGGGCCCAAGTGGAATATTTAAACAATAGAAATTTCCTACAAAATGTTTTATATACCGACGAAGCCACATTCACTACAAATGGAGTAGTGTCATCACAGAATTGTCGCTATTGGGCAGCGGATAATCCTAACTGGGTAATAAACTGTAAAAGCCAGTATTCCCAAAGAATCAACGTCTGGTGTGGGATATTGAACGAACGAATTATTGGTCCTTTCTTTTTCGAGGAAAACATTAATGCGCAGAATTTTCTAGAATTTTTAAACACAGAGTTTTGGGATGCTATTCACGAGCTGCCAATCAATGAACGATCAAATTTAATTGTCCAGTTAGATAAGTGTTCAGTTCATTATGCCAGAGCTGTGAAGCAATGGCTTAACGATCTTTTTCCAAACCGATGGATAGGCCGTGGTAGTCCGTTTATAGAGTGGCCACCCAGATCTCCAGACCTCACAGTTTTGGGATTTTTTCTCTGGGGACTTCTCACACAAAAGGTTTACAAAAACCGCTCAAGAGATAGAAATGAATTTTGTGCAAGAAATCGACAGGTATGTGCAGATATTACCCCTCAAGAACTGAGGAACGTATTCAGACATTCGTAAGCGCTACGACAAATGTATCAAAATACATGGTGAATTAGTAGAGGCTACTAGAATATGAGTTAGAATCAATTATTGCACTGAATCGAAACATTTCAATAATTAGTTATCATAGTTACGTTTATTAAAATGTTTTGCTTCATTATTAGTTGAATTGTGTGAAAGTAATTCCGTTATTTTCATTACAAAAATTTACGCTATCAATTTTTTTTCATCTGGTGGCACTTTATTGTTGAAATCTTAAAAAAAAATAGCTGTGTTAGTTTTCGAATTTTTGAGTTGTCATAACTTTGTTATTTATGAATATTTTTTCATGAAATTTTGGTCACACATGTTTAGAGGTTTTAAAAAAAATTTTTTAGTACTTTTAGTACTTGACATTTCAAGAAAAAAATTTAGAAGGGTGTTTCCATTAAAATGGGTCACACTCTATATGGTACCCAATTAAAAAAACTATATTTAACTATCCTTATCTCACAAATTATAGAAATTTTTGAAATAATGTTTTGGGTGCAAAGCGATTTTTTAAAAACTTGAACCTTATTGTGACTTACACATTGGGATTGTTTTTCTTGATAAATATTTATATCATTTATTCCGTCATAACGCGAATTCACTACTGTATTTGAATTACGCTTTGTAGGACCACGTTTTGTTTCTTTCTTGAACGTTGCCAGAATGTTGCATGCAATCGATCTTCTAAACTGGAGTTGATCCAGTTTACCTTCCTCAGCTTTAAGAATTTGACAGGCATTTTGTGTAGCCAATCTTTGCAATGGGGAAATGAAGAAAAATACTATTTTTGCCTCTTATAGAAACACGGTAAAGGCTCATATTCTGGTTGCTGCTGTCTACACCGCCCTTGAAATTATTGTATATTTTTATCATATTGGGGTGGAACTTAGATATTCTTTTTTTCCTTTTGGGAAAATCTCTTCACAGAGTTTAAGGGTATAACTGGTACAAAATTGGAAGCAACGTTGACGACACTATTATCAATTCACTACTCCTGTATCTTTAAATCTCTACTCTTGTATTTTTGTCAAGGCGGTAGTCGTATTTACCTCTTTCACAAGTTTTCAAGTTAAATAGAGGGCAATGCAACATGCGATTTTCCGTACCCTTCCTGAGCCAAATAGGCCTCTGAATTTGAGCTCATGTAGTAAACTGACCGAATTGAAAAACTTGTCAAAGGTGAAGTAATAACGTATCGTGGTCATGTTTCATTAAAAGGCAGGGAAGTTGAATTAGTTTGAAGGGATGCTATATATCCCAAATGAAGTGCTTCTAACTACAATTCATAGCTCCATCTTATTGGTTTTCCTTGTATAAATTGTTCAGAAGGGTGCCTGCCAAAATGGGGTACCACTGCTTCTTGTTCCAAGGGAGCGAATTCTGTAAATTTCATATTCAGAACAATAAACAGTGGACGCGTTTTCGCAAACTTGTCAGATTTTTCGATAGATTCGTTATTGCAAACATGTTAAACTTTCATTATATGGGAAAATCTATCCCTAGATAAAGCAGTTGTGACTATCCGATTATGAGAGTAGTAACGATTTTCCCAATATATAATAATAATAATAAACGTCTTTTTTATTTCCATTATCCTAGATTTACAAACAAAAGAGTTACATGCAGTAATAAGAAATGGAAAAAAGAGGCAAAGTTCGTCACTATTAATTATTGTTCTTCCACTTAACCTCAAACATCGCTGAGGTACATAGAGTGATGAATGAATGACATATTTCAGAGATATTAATGCGTTACTTATTATGATGAATGACATAGTTCAGATGTGTTCTTGACAAAATAAAGATATGATATTGCGGATCCATTAATAAGTTTTTGAATTTCAGACGAAATCGCTTTAACCCACATTCTTTGATGTGTTTCGGTATGGGATTGTATATTTTGCATATTTGATAGCTGAAACTGCGCCTAAATAATTCTAACCTAAAACTTGGCGGTGTTAGTAAGCCTTTGTCTCTTACATTGAGGTTATGCACATCGATTCTATATGTTATGTTTTTGTGCAGATATGTAGGGGTTTTGATCAAAATTTATTTATGAAAGAGAGTTTCTTCTATTCTTCTATTTTGCATATCTAGCCAGCCAAAATCACGTAATTTATGTGAAACTCTCTGTCGCTTCTTGATACCATAAATGAGTCGCAAACAAGAGTTTTGAACTCTTTGGATCTTTCCCCCTACAGTGACTAGTTAAAAATGTATAATATAGCACATCTGCATAGTTGAAGTTTGATAGTACGAGTGTCTCGCATAATGTAGCCTTCAACCTCAATGGAAGAAAATGTCTTTTGCTATAAATGCTTTTCAATATGAAAATTGCATGCTGTATCAGTTTGTTGACATGTTTTTCAAATTTAAGTTCTACATCTAGTATAACAGCCAAGCTCTTTGCTTCCTCGACCATTTCAAGGCGCTGATTGTTGATATTTATGTACAAGGATTCAAGTACGGCACAGTTACCGCGTGAACCAAAAACGATTGCTTTTGATTTACTCTCATTAATCTTGAGACAATGATTCCATGTAGATTTACAAAAATGTCAAGATCCTTGTTTATTCGGGAACACGCACTTTCTACCATTGACGGGTGAAAGCTGTAATAGAGCTGAGTGTCATCGGCATATAGATGGATTTGGCAATGCTGAAGTCTATTTAAGAAACGAGATGTGTAAATGGTAAATAGTAGGAGTCCTAGAATAGAAACTTGTGGTACACCTGAGTGAAGATGAAGGTATTGAGAGTCAATTCCACCTATGCTCACTTTTTGTTGCCGATTTTTCAGAAAGGATTCATCAAAGAAATAGCTTTTCCATGTAATTCAAAATTTTCAATAATAGATCATGATCAATTTTATCAAACGCTCGGCTAAAATCTAAAAAAATCAGAACTGTACTTATCCGTTGCCCTAATTACGTCATCAATGACATGCAAAAGTGCAGTTGTACAGCTGTATCCTTTGTGAAAGCCTGATTGTATTGCAGGTAATAGAGAAGAATTCTCAAGATATTCCCTAAGTTTAGATTTAATTGCTCTTTCTAATATCTTCGATAGAACAGGAAATATGCTGATTGCGCGAAGGTCTTTATATTCAGAGGGGTTCGATTTTTTTGGTAAAATTTTCACAACCGCCAACCTCCATGTTGTGGGAACAATGTCATTTGTTAAGCAAAAGTATATATATATATATATATATATATATATATATATATATATATATATATATATATATATATAAATATATATATATAGGGTATAATGTGGGGACAACACAATCTGATATATCTAATATTTAGACCATCGCAGCCTGCTGCATTAGTTTGTATATTGCAGATTATTTCGTAAACAAATAAGTTGTTAATTTCTTTCAATGTGAAATATTGATCTATCAGTTTGTGTTCCCTATAAAATGAATATGTTTGTGAAGGTTTAGTTGAATGAATAGAGTTGATAAAGTATTGATTTATTTCATTGGGATTTTTCATATTATCTGGAATATCGAGGGATTTCTGGGGTAAAAAATCATTATTTTTCAGGGTTTTCCAAATCTCCTTGGCACAACATCATACCAAACACAACAAAATCAGAATGCCTATGAAACATCTTATTTCGTTAGGGACTATATCATTGGAATATTCCGTTATCCTGCCGATGACTTCATCGTCAAACAACAAATTGAAAATATGTGTTGGTGATTGGTTTCGTTTTAGTTCAAATCCATTTTTAGTAGAATTTGAGTGTTGAAAGAGATCACCTTTGATTCACTGTGCAGTTTTATTTTTTTTAATATGGGGAAACAAGCTTTTTTTATAAAATATTGAACTGAAAAAACCTGAAAATTAATATGTATTGAACAAAAAACGAAGAATATCTGAAAAATTCAATAATTTTTTCGAATGCTTGACTATTTATTTCAAGATTTACTACGTTTCACGAATTATATTCTCAATAGTGTTTTGGTTTGAATAGTTTTCGATAAAACTATTAACAACATTTCAATAGCATATAAAATACAGACAATGCTGATCACAACCTGGCATGAATTTACTGTTCTGAAGTTACTCGTAGTTAGGACATAATATAATTTCAACCCAAAGAGTTTGAACAAACAACAAACAAAGCTACGGTATTACTCAGGCTGGAGTGAAATTACTTCGCAGTTAATTATAAACTCGCTCAAAATAAAGAAAAGTTCAGGGTACTTTTTCATCAAGCTATACTGGAAATCGACTTCATCACCGAAACAATTGATATCAGCGCTGACCCGGTGAACGAGGTTGACTGAGTTTTTCTTTGTTTTCAATTTATTGAAAACAAGAGGAAATGGCCGAAGTTTACACATTAGTAACAGTGTCCACATTTGTCACTTTGCCAGATTTATAGTCGTATAGTGCGCTCGAACAGTGCCATTCAAGGTGAAATGATAAAGAACAAGATAAGTGATTTATTTGCTGAATAACACCAAAGAAGAATACCAAAAGTGTCATTTTCCAGTGTAAATATTGTTCATATTTTCGTATATTGGGATTAATTCTCTACTAACTAGGACTAACTTTGGAAAAAATATAAAAACAACATTTATTTAACTTTGTACAAATACAGGATTAATGACGATTGAAATGAATTAATGAATCCCTCCTAGCTGACTACTTTTCAAATAAATTATTCTGGAAAGATTTATACTAAAAATCAATACTGACACAGGCAGAACCCTAACTTCCACTACCTAATGAAACTAGCAGAAAAACTGTTTGTAGTTAAGGACAGGTTGTGTTTCAAAACGGAAAAGTAACAACTTCACTAACATACTGAATCATAAAATTCAACAACGATACTAAATTATAATAAAATATTTTGATATTTTGATATTGCTATCTTTATGAAAGAATTTTGAATTCAGAATGTAGTGTAATTGTGTCAGGGTTGTAGATTGTTCAATTTATATTACATCATGCAGACAGCTCGCGATGTGGGGAAACCAGCATGTAATTTTTATTTGAATACTGACGAGAAAAACGAACGTTAGGCATTGTAAAATATTTATTTTGAATTACCACGATTCCGCTTGTTTTGACAACTGCTCTCAAAACATGGTTGTGGAAATAACAATGCAAAGTTGGAACGAAGGATGAACCGATGATAACCAGAAAAAAACTTGGCTACGTTTCATTTACAGAAAAGCTTGTTCGTTCGTTATTGATTAGTAAAAAAAAATGTGTTGATGAAAATCAACAACCAAACACTATCATCAACCATCCAAACACTATGTCAGTTTCATTTTTCGCACGTTTCACCAACAAAATCATCATACTGTTTCAAATTCTAACTTTTTGTAACATTTTGTCTATTCTTGTTTCCCCCAAGAGGAAAATCCTGTAATGTTTGGAAAATGTGTGGAGTGGACAAGACTATCCAAATGCCTCCACAGAATGAATCCAATGGTTTCAAATCCGGACACCGCGGTGGCCATGAATATGACCCACCTCTACCAATCCATCTATTGGGGATTATAAGGTTAAGGTTGCCCCGCACAATCAAGCTGAAATGGGGATAAGTGCCAACATGCATTAACCACCGGGTTTGCAATGAAACTTGTTCCATAAGTCTAATAAAAGTGCATTCAAATCATTCTGATTTAACTCCAAATAACGTTTTTCTTTCAATCGGTCATGCAAATCGTATGGCACTATGACATAGTACCCTATCATTCACAAACATCAACGTTGAATTTCTGTTGGTATTCGGTTTGCAACATTGCATGGAGATTTTCTTCGGCCCATATGTGGAGAATGTGAGAGTTGATAATCCCATCTCTTCTGAAACCTGCTTTATCAATGAACCATTTGACATATTCGAATCATTCTGGAAAATCTTGAGTTGTCATGGCTTGTACCTTCTGGATTTGATATGGGTGGAACAGTCGTCCTCTGATTATCCTATGAATACTAGATGTATGGATGTATAATAATATTAAATTTTATTGATCACAGGTACACCGTGGTGTCTGGATAGGTCAAACGTATTAATAAAATATATAAAAAGTACAAAGATGAAAAAACTATGACTACAATACAAATATACAGATATAAATATACACATAAAAATAATTTAAATTAGACATTACAATTGAATTCACACAACAAAATATTAATAAGCTTCGAAAATTATGTACTCAAAAAATGGTAAAATCAGTCACGTCATATATCGTCTTGTAGTAATTTAATTTTCAATTGTTTTTTTAATGTTTGCAGATCAGCCTCTCTCAAAGGCAACGGAAGTTTATTATACAATTTTATGCCTAGTTGGCTACGATTTGTACTGGTCAATCTATGTTTTGGGAATAAGGAGATTTTTGTCTGTTTCGAGTACCATAGTTATGATTAGAGCCCACTTCTTGGAACTGTGTGATATTTTCCCTCACATATATTAAATTGGTATATGTTACAGCTGATGCTAGGTGAGAATTCCAAGATTAATAAACCAAGTTACCCGAGTTATTTCTACTATAGCTCTGATTGCCCGTTTTTGGAGTATGAATATTTTCTTCAAGTAACAGGAGTGTCCCCAGTTGAGTAATACATAAGTCATAACATTATGAAATAATAAATGGTATGTTAGAATTGCAGCTTCAATACCTATATTCAGTCTCACATGTCTTATTGCATAGATTGTACTCGATAACCTACTCGCAAGTCTTTCTGTATGTGTTCTCCAACAGAGATTATTATCTAAGTGCATGCCTAGGAATTTGATTGATTGTGAAACACATTTCTGGGTCGTATATATCATCGAAGCCGATGTTATTTTTGTTAAGACTCAATTTATTAGCTCGAAACCAATCTGAAACCGTTTCAATAATTTCCTCAACAGTTTCATCCGCTTAGTTTCTATCTATTCTCATCAAGAAAGTGGTAAAGAGAATGGTATTGATATTCATGGATGATGGTGAATCATTTATATAGATTAAGAACAACAAGGGACCTACAACACGACCTTGCGGGACTTCATTATTTATTACCATTTGACTACTATATTCATCGTTGTGGAAAACTGTTTGCTGACGACCTGACAGATAAGCCAGATCCATTACTGCTTTTGCTGGGCTCTTTCCCTTCCTGAGTCCAAACTGCCTGTTTGAGAATAAGTCATTTTTATCAAGAAACAAAGTTATTCTCAAAGCAATCACCTTTTCGGCCAACCTAATATTGAAAGGAGAGCGATTGGTCTATGATTCGCTAAGATGTTATTATCGCCAGATTTATATACAGGTATAATTTTGGCAATTTTCAGTTTTTCTGGAAATATACACATCGCTAGAATTATATTGATAATATGAGCAATTGGTTTTATCAGCGATTCAAGATTAGCCTTGTAGTAGTACATTGAATGATCGTATTTGTCAGTAGAGCTAGAATTTTTGGACGATTTGATAATATCTGATATTTCTGTTTCTGTCGTAGGATGTAAAAATACTGAACTACTGTTGTTATTTCTATTTCCTCTCAAATAGGAGGCATAGTGAGTTTCTGAATCTAGAATATCATTTATTATTTCTTCAGCTACATTTACAAAATATTGATTAAACTCTTCAGCCAACAGAGTTTCAGTAATTTTTTTTTTTCTCTTCCTATTCGATTATTGACTTGTTTCCATATTGCTTTTGGTTTGATTCAGGCTTCTCGAACATGTTCTAGTGTTATAATTTTTTTCTTTTCTTGTATGAGCTGTTCGTATTCATATTTTTTTAATTTGAATAATTCTTTCAGATCTTCAGTGTTAGGTAAGTTAAGTTCTATCAAATAACACAGGTCTGTTATTTGCCTTTGCTATTTTTATATCATCATCATTAAATATGTTCTAAATATGTGCATTATTTCCACCAGTTCTTACTTTCATTATTGGAAAACTAATATCAAGATAATATGTTAGGATTTGTTTCATCAAATAATATCTCCCAAGATTCTTTTGATAGAAACGTATTAAGTATTGTGGGATCATCAGCGACAGCTTCCAAAATATTGTACTAGAATACACAACGGTACGTACACTCTTAGGAGCGTCCTCACCACCTCGTTTTGGCAAGACTGTACCTATAATACTGAAAAAAGATATACTGAACATGCTCAAATCAATTACCCATCAGACATACCTGTCTCTCTCAATCTGCGATCGACACGCTCGAAAGTTTCTCTTGCCGCGGTAGCAACAGATTGAGAAAAAACTCGGAGTTATGAAGGCAAGCTTCTGCAACATTAGCGAATACTGGTACATAAAATACGTGCATATCTGCATATTCATGGAAAGTAAACTGTTCTGCCTTTTGAAATAACTTCAAAATATCCTCTGGAATATTGACAATACTGTGACAATCATATGACAACGGCTCACTCAACAAAGCAAAAACGCATTCCACTTTCTCATTTTCTATCAAAACTATTTTTTCTACGACCGTGCGTTTTTACCCACTTTCCCGCACTCATTTTAGTTTAGAAAGTGTCACTTTCCCGCACTAGTGCGGGAAAACTCGCTTTCCCGCACTAGTGCGGGAAAGTAAAATATGTCAATTTATCGTTATTAAATGTACATTTCATTGTTGCTGAGAGTTATTTGGAGGACTCCGTAGAACAGAAGAATACCATCTCGAATAAAATTCTTTCATGTACTGGCAACTTGCAACCGATGCCGTCTCCGTCATCTTCATGCACTTTGCAATCTACGAGTGTTACTCTTAACAGCCAGTTACCACCAACTAACTACTCTGGACGGGCTATTCTGACGCATTTGCAGAATACAACAAATTGTGTTTTCAACATTAATATTAATAATAATTAGTGGATTTTCATTGAATGTTTTGTATGTTGAAATAAATTATATATTTTCAATGTGCTTTTTGAATCTTTATGCGGTCGTAGAAAAAATAATGTTCCTAATTCATGCGTAAAGTGTCTTTCCCGCCCTTGACTGTTTGCCCGAACTCCGCTTCGCGTCGTTCGGGTCAACGGCAGCCGCGTGCGGGAAAGTATCACTTTCCGCACTTGTTAGGAAAATAACTATTTCTAGGACAGTAGGTACGTAAACTGTTCACAGTGCGTAAAGTGATACTTTCAAGCACAAGTGCGTAAAAAATCGACTGTGCGTGAAATCATCAACTGTACGTTAGGTAATGTTTTCAGCAGTGTCCATACATTTTTCAAAAATACAGTATTTTGCGTCAGATTTTACTCGGATGTCATCATTTGAATATATGACGAAAATTGAAAACTTTATAGGAAAAAACATTCAACAATATAATAACTGTCAAAAAAAAATTATAATACACTTTAGTGAAAAAAAGTCCTACTTCTCGAACTTGTATCATAAATGACAATTGTTGCTGTTTCAAAGTGTTTTTTTAACACATCTCGAAGAAATGGAACATGCTTATTCACTGAATATTTCTCACCCATTCATGTTCAGCCATTTTTGTAGTTTATTCGTTTGGTTTTATCAGTATAGGTACATATTTTTTTTTTCAATTGGCTATTTTTACAGCTAATTTTATATTCGTGTTGAAGATTTTCTCCCATAAAATTATATTCTCAGTAAAACTCAACATTTATTTTGAGCTGTGAAGAAGATTTTGAAACTTTCAAATCTTGAGTTTCATGAATTTCAGATAACAGACCAGCGCTGCATGTGATCATTCTACACGTAAATACAAAATGTTAACTGATTTTCATATTTCATATACAGGGTGTTATTTAAGTACGTGGCCAAACTTAAAGGGGTGATTATTTGAGTGATTCTAAGACGAAAAGTTCATATAAACATAGGTCCGGTAATGCTTCGTTTTCAAGATACAGGGTGTCAAAATTTTTAAAAGAAATCGCTTTTGTCGTAAATATCTTAATAACCCTTCAACCGATTTCATTGAAATTTGGCAGTGTTATTGAAGGTCGTAAAGGGCGAATTTAACCCTAACTATATCAAAATTATCATGTCCAGTGGCGTCCCGGAAGGCACTGTAACCAATATTTTTGACAGAAAACATGTGCGCCACTGATTTTTTTGCAATTTTTGTATTTGTTTCACAGTGAGAAACTGAAATTACAACTTTTTTATATCTAGAATTTTTTTCGTATCTTGCTTTGTTTTTGAGAAAAAACATAAAAATCACTTCATTGCACATCCCTGTGACAACACAATAAAACATTTCAACTACTAAACCATCAAAAACTGGGGTCTTACTAATATTTTTTCATATCAATACTCTATTCTAGTCTTAGAATTTTCTATCAAAATTAATGCAATGAAAAAAAAAATGTATGTATGAATTGCAGCACTTGCCTTCGGCTCTTGGCTTGGCTCGTGCTGCAAAATGGGCTCATTGTTGTCCATGGACATGCAATAAAGACATTTTTATTTATGATTAAACAAGTAATATTACATGGAAGTCATCTTTTAATTTTTTTCGCTCATATTACCTGTTTTTGATGAAACAAATAATGTTGTTATGTATTACTGCAGTGTTTTGAAACTAAAGTAAGAGAGCCATGGAAGGAACAACAAATGTTCAAACAAATTTAACTTCATAACTGTCACAAATTGAAACGGTACATACGTAATTATTTGATAGTAATTATTTGAAGTGTTTTCAAGAGTTTTGAGATAGAAAATTTGTTACTGATATCTGAAAATGGTTCGGTTTACAAACTCGGAAATGGCCGATATGCATTTTGTCTATGGAATGGCCCAAGGCAATTCCAAAGCGGCTAGACGCATTTATCAAGAAAGATATCCTCATCGAAATGTTCCAAATAGGCAAACATTTGTGAGAATACATGAAAGGCTGTGCGAATCAGGCACCTTTCAAAGGTCGGCTACTCTTATTGGGAGACCTGCAACGGTAATAACACTGGCGCTGGAGGAAGAAGTTTTACATGAAGTTGAGCGTTGCCCCGATACAAGCACACGCAAAATTGCACAACAATTAAACATTTCTCACTTTACTGTATGGAAGATTTTGAAAGAGTACCAACTGTATCCTTACCACATACAGCGTGTTCAAGCGTTATTTCCTGCGGATTTTCCCAAGCGAGTTGTTTATACTACGTGGCTTTTGCAACAACAGGTTGCATCTCCGACATTTTTATCCAGTATATTATTTACCGATGAAGCGTGTTTTTCCCACAATTCAATTATGAACTTTTATATCAACCATATCTGGGCAGAAGAAAATCCCCATGCGGTTATAGAAAATAATTATCAACAGCAGTTTTCCGTGAATGTCTGGGTTGGTATTGTTGGCGATTATCTCATTGGACCTCATTTTTTACCCCCGAGATTAAATGGTCAAGAGTATCGTCATTTTTTGGAATTTGTATTACCTGCACTACTAGAAAATGTCCCACTGGCAGTAAGAGGAGCAATGTGGTTCATGCACGATGGGGCTCCACCTCACTTCAGCATAGTAGCACGTCAATTTCTGGATGAAACTTATGGAGAAAACTGGATCGGTCGCGCAGGTCCACAGTCATGGCCGCCCAGGTCACCGGATTTAAATCCCTTGGATTTTTTCCTTTGGGGACATTTAAAGTCCCTCGTTTATAAAACTCCAGTCAACACTGAAGAAGAATTAATCCAACGAATACGGGATTCATGTGATCAGATAAGACATACGCCGGAAATATTTCAACGTGTTCGGGAATCGATGTTAAGACGAGTTAATGCTTGCATTGAAGTTGAAGGAGGACATTTTGAGCAACTATTGTAAGTTTTGTGTTAGTTATTATTGAATGTATTCTTACAGAAACAAATTGCCTAGGTACCATTTTTGTTTCAGTGTGGTTTTAATAAAGGGTGTTTCTTGTTTGATGTTGCTTTGGCATTTCCGGCGTTACCACTATGCACGCACTGGCCAAATGAAACAAACAATTTTTAAGCAGAACAGATTCACCTGTAATCATTAAAAACCCTATGAAAACAATTTTTTATTGTGTTGTGCCAGGGACGTGCAATGAAGTGATTTTTATGTTTTTTCTCAAAAACAAAGCAAGATACGAAAAAAATGCTTGATATAAAAAAGTTGTAATTTCAGTTGCTCAATGTGAAACAAATACAAAAATTGCAAAAAAAATCATTGGCGCACATGTTTTCTGTCAAAAATATTGGTTACAGTGCCTTCCGGGACGCCACTGGACATGATAATTTTGATATAGTTAGGGTTAAATTCGCCCTTGACGACCTTCAATAACACTGCCTAATTTCAATAAAATCAGTTGAAGGGTTATTAAGATATTTACGACAAAAACGATTTCTTTTAAAAATTTTGACACCCTGTATCTTGAAAACGAAGCATTACCGGACCTATGTTTATATGAACTTTTCGTCTTAGAATCACTCAAAGAATCACCCCTTCAAGTTTGGCCACGTACTTAAATGACACCCTGTATTATACAGTGGAGTAGCTTGTCAAAAATACCACGAATCTACAGAATTTAATTTGAAAAGATATCTTCTTTCACAATTAGATAGACAGATGGATTATGTGTTTTCTTTATCATACATGATATTAGTAGTTTCAAAATCTACAGAATTTGTGTTCAATGCTGAGTTACATTTTAAATGTGTTTGAAATTCAAATAAATCATAAAAACAATTTGAGGTTGAATTTATTTAAGTTCATCCTGGAATTCTTTCAGAAATTGGGATTTCAACAATTCAGGCAGTGAGTTGTAGAGGTGGCTCCTGCTATATTTCAGAGATTTTTTGTACTCAATGTAAGGAAATTTTTCTATATAAATGTTGTTGAAATTTCTAGTGGTCTGTATTTATTGATTTCCGAGCACTTGTTGAGGAGGAGTTTGCTATTTTAGATGTAAAACAATATCTTCAATATGTAACTGCTGATCACTGTCAGTATTCGATGTTTCTTAAAATGGTTTATACAGGTGTCTTGATTCTTCAAGTTGAGTATACGCTTCTGTAAAGTAAAGACTCTGGTTGTCTCTGTAGCTTGGCATCAGGAAATTATATTCCAACTGGTTGTTGAAAATGCCAGAGCATAGTAGAAAATTCAGACCTTGCACAATGAGATATTTTTTGAGAGAGAATATGGCAAAACTAGTATATTAAAGGATAACTGGATAAAAGGTCTCTCAAACACGCGCGATTTTTCGAGCAGTGCCGGAGTGATCGAAATAGATCAAGTGTTTGAAAGACCTATTATCCACGAATACTTTACGCTACCTTTTTTTTGGTGTCCTTTGAATTATAAATACTGGTATTATTACTACAAAAAATGTTTATATGTACTAATAATGTAAAATGGATGAATTCGTGATGTGACATCAGTATACCTACCTTTCGTTGTCATGGAAATCAGAAAAACAGAAATAAATTTGCAATTTGTCATCAAAGATTAATTGTTGTCACTGTAGTGCCTAAAAATGAATGAATATCGATTTTTTGAATGTTAAAGCTAATCTTGGTTAATATGGCAAAAATCTAATGATGCGAACAAAAAATAAAATGACAACTTCATAAAATGGATGGAAAAGCAACAGATAACAAATATAAATATACGAGTTGTTTATTTGACGTTACTAGTTACTGCTGTTAGATCAATTATCAAAAAGTTGTCATTTAGACTTCACGTTTCTCGAGTTGTTAATGTTACCAACTTTAAAAAACGCGCCTTTTTGAAAGTTCGATTAAAACACGCTGAGGCGTGCTTTAAAGAGGTAAAATGGGGCACCAATGAAAAGAAGGATTTTTAAGTTTATCACGAAGGCGATTTATTTGATCATTCCAAAATAATGTTGAGTCTACAACCGTGACCAGAAAACGAAAAGAGTTACCAGCCAGTAAATTTGTATTACAAAAAGGGATACTCCTATCAATGATTGGTGATTAATTTTGCACCATATAGCCCGTCAGCCCGACAGGCAAGTCATTCATATAAACCAAGAACATCAGCGGTCATAGAACACTGCCCTGAGGTGTTCCCAGTTTACTGGTTGGTTAAACTGAATGTGTTTCGTTTTTATCAACAACAGTACGACTATTTCGTGTGAAGACATCAACCAGTCTTTGAAAGAGTCTCTTACACCCTTGGAATGAAGCTTCGCCATAAGGAAAACTGGATTGATGGTGTCAAAAGCTGACACGTTGAAAAATATCGCAACTGCATGAGAGTCGTTAGCGAGAATTTCGTGTATGTTTTGCATAAAATCGTTTGATGCGGTTTCGGTTGACAGACCCGTCCAAAACCCATGTTGATGAGGTGATAATAATTTGTATTCATCAACTAAATTGATCAATATTATGTTCATTGCTTTTTCCATAATATTCGAGATTGGTCGAGACATCAAGAGATCTATAGTTTTCTACCATTGTCGGATCACTTTTTTTAAAGATCGTTGTACAGTTTGAAACTTTTAAATGGGTATTTTACTTTTTGTTTGCGACTACATATTTTTTATTATGCCTGTTATAAATGTTGCTGATTCACTATTATTTTGGCTTTGGAAATTTTTCATTTCAAATAATGGTGGACGATCGGGTTTGAGTAAAATTGCATTTTTATCAAAATTCGTTGCTCCGATCAACTTTACACTTACTTTCATTCTGGAAATTGTCCAGGAATCTTTATTTCGTTGAAAAAAATTGAAAAATATTTTTCATCTCAAAGTTTTGACGGGATATGCTGTAATTCAAATACAAATACAAATGTTTGCAATATTACTTACAATAATTGTTGTATCAATTACAACAATGAATACTATGAATCTTTTTGTATTATTGAAATTTTCTAACGAATACCATTCGTGCTTCAAATATTAACCAAATAATTCTGAATTTTTGTTGCTTCAAATAATTGCCCTCCTCCTTCGGACTCTGGCAATTTATGATTTGAAATAACGAAAAAATAAACTCGTGCAGTTTTTGTAAAATACGTTTTTTTTAGAATTATCTTCAATTTTTAAAGCACTTATGCTATCCCTAATAGCACACCATGTCCCAGGGACGTCCCTATTTGGTACAAATCATGTCCGAATGTCCAGGACTTAAAATCATTGTTCTTGGGACGTCCGATACAGTGCATTTTCATGAATTTCCCCAAAGTACGTCCTATGGATGTCCCAATCGGTACATCGTATAAAACGTCTCCGCGAGGACGTCTTTGGGATGTCCTGGGTCGGATATATTTTGTAATGTTTCCTAGGACATCCATCGGACGTCCTTGTTAGTAAGTATTCTGGCATGTCTTTGAAAGGACGTACCATGGTTGACCTGGTACAGGACATTTAGGAACATCCCGCATAAATGAATATTGGACGTCCAAATTGGTAAGTTTTAGAATATCTCTCTGCGAGGACTTCCTTGAGATGTCCTGGTTCGGATATATTTTGTAGAATTTTCTAGGATATCCATTGGATGTCCTGGTTGGCATGTATTTGGCATGTCTTCGAAAGGACTTCCTATGGTGGTCCTGGTACGGGGACATTCTGGAACGTCCTTGATGGATTTACATCGGACGTCATCGCAATCAGTGAATTTCAGAAAATGTCCCTGCGAGGACTTCCTTGGGATGTCCTGGATTGAACATTTTTCGGAATGTTTCCTAGGTGCATCCATCCAAAGATGAAGGATGAATGATCATAAAAATTAAACAAAATTCGAAAACAGTTACAATACTTAGGCCAGTACCCGTGTATACATCCCAGCTAGTGGTTTTACAGAAGAGGTATAAAATGAATCGCATATTTACAATAGGGCTAAACATTATAGCGAAAACAACCCATCTGAAATAAAACCCGTTTAACTATCAATGAGGTAATCAGGGGCCATATTCTCGAGTTTGTGCGTATGCCGATACAATTTACTGTTGACAACAATGAAAATAAAAAATGTATGTTCGTCTCTCTTGTTCGTATGCGGATTGAAACCGCGCAATTCCTCTATGTATGGATTCCGTGCATAAAGTTGTTTTCTGTGTTTTGTGTTCTGTGTTTAAGTGAAGTGTTGACGAATCAGACAATTGTTGAGTATTTACCAGCTATTGCGGCTTTTCTATCGTCTTTTGTGATTAATTAGTTTAGTGACTGTTCTGTAAGTTATATTTTGTGTTCATTCACTGTAGTTATATCTATAAATGAAAATAAAAGTTTGAAAAAGGTGCTTTCGTAAAACAAGTAGAGTTGTGTGTATCCTTCAAACATGCACAAAACCGCATTGAATGACTCTGGGAGAGTGCTGAGCTTACCTAGTAAGTAAATCTGGTTCCATCCAAATTGTTATCTCCAGTAATCCACAACAATATCATAATCTTAGTCCTGAAAGAGATGTAGGAACAAACACATGTGATAATTCTGCACATCCTAAGGACGTCCCAGATGTACTTACGATTGATGTAATTCGGGGACGTCCAATGAACATCCCAGGTGGATGTCGATTGAATATCCTTATAGAACGTCCAATTTTGGTGAGAAGTCGAATCATTGGAACTTCCCACGGATGTCCAATGGACGTTCGCAGTACCAGTACTGCACGTCCTAAGGACGTACCAATGTTGCACGTCCTAAGGACGTCCAAGTTGTACTTTCGATTGATGTAATTCGGGGACGTCCGATCAACAAGTGGATGTCCATCGGATATCCTTATAGAACGTCTAATTTTGGTGAGAAGTCGAGACATTGGTGCTTCCCACGGATGTCCAATGGACGTCATCGGTACCAATTTTGCACATCCTAAGGACGTCCCGAATGTCCTGAGAGGATGTCCTATGGATTACCATAGGACTTCATGGTGCTATTAGGGATTATCCCCGATAATTCACTTATTAGGTGGATTACCGCTGTAATACAGCGATAATTCCATTCCTCTTATTATGGCCATTTTAACACATGAGTGGAATTTTCGAATAAAGACACTTTTCATGGTAATGAAATTAGAAAGCATTGGTATTATTGGAAATGCTTTAGCATGGCTTGTAGATTACCTAGAGAAGAGAAAACAAAAACTTAAATTGAATAATATTTTATCTGATGAAATATTGAATGAACAGGGTAGTGTACTTGGCCCGTTACTATTTCTTATATACATTGACGATGTTGTGAAAAATGTTGGAAGATGCTCGGTGCACTTATTTGCAGATGACGCTCTGATTCACTTCTCTAATTCAGATATCTTGGCAGTGGTAGAGACCGTGAATGAAACTTTGGGAAATGTTTACAAATGGTGTTCCGCAAACAAACTCAAGATAAATACAAGCAAAACTAAATTCATGATGATAGGTAATAACAAAGAATATAATAAGTTTCGAGAATATGATTGTGAAATAAAAATAAATGATATTTCAATTGAAGTAGTGGATACTTTTAAATATTTAGGAATCATTATTGATCTAGAATTAAAATTCAAAAATCATGCGAATTATATAATTAAAACAATTTCATTCAAAATTAATTATTTATACAGATGCTCCAGTATTCTCTCGAAATGGTCAAAAACTATTATATACAACACACTGATACTTCCTCACTTCAACTACTGCTCCACCATTCTATATTTGCTACAACAAAATGAAATAGGCCGCCTACAAAAACTACAGAATCGTGCAATGAGAACAATATTATCTTGTTCTAAACGAACACCTATTAATGAAATGTTAAGTTTATTGAAGTGGCTACCAGTAGATAAAATGTTATTCTATCAAACCATGATTTTTATATTCAAAATAAGAACAGGTGATGCCCCAACTTATCTGAGGGAAAAAATATCTTTTGTTTCTGAACACCATGGTTATAACACCCGATCGAGAAATAATATATTCATTGAGCCTGTTAAAACAATGAAATCACAAAATTCGGTTTTTTTCAAAGGATTGAGTAATTTTAATGACCTCCCGGATGACCTGAAAAACGCACGGTCGTTACCTATATTTAAAGTAAAATTAAAGAACATCATGCTGAATGAGTGCAAGCCTTGACTTTGATATTTATTTATCGTTCTTTTATTTTATTTGTTGACTGATATGTTTCTTGCTGTTTTAATTTTTATTGTATTTTTATCTAATTAAGTGACTTATATTTTATTTTATTTATTTATACATGTACAAAATAAAGGATTAATATATATTTTTATTCATTTTGTAAGTTCTAGGGCCCGTAAATTGGTAACAGAACATTTTAGGACACAAATAGCTATTTATGTACCAAGTGCGTTATATAAATCCTAACTTCCGGAGGGTAACATTCACCCGAGGGCCTTTGGCCCGAGTGATGAACGTTGCCCGATTGGCGTTAGGATCTAGTAACGCTCGTAGTGCATACAAGATTTAATTTTTCAAGAAAATATTATTTTAAACGACATTGTTTACTTCATAAATTTCTTCTCATAGTATTTACTGCGTTCTAATTGGCAACTGAGCACAAGTGAGCTTCTATGCAATTGCCATGGAAACATTGAAGGGGTTCCTAAGGTTTGTGTATTTAATAAAATGACGCTGCATTTTTGTGAGAATTGACAAGCTTGTTAGTGGAGGAAACTAAAAACGGTTGTGTTCATAATTATTATGGAGATCCCACAGAATGTGACGCTCAAAGCTGAAAAAACGTTAGGAAATGTACTGCCTGTGAAATCCATATACTTATACGAGAAGGAGTATGACCATTTTTTGAAATGGAAAGATGAAAACAGAGTGAATACCGTGAATGAAACTGTCTTAATGGCACACTTCCAGGAACTGGTGGGTTTATCTCATGAAAAATATTAATATTCTTTGTTTATTTTACATTATTTCAGTTTGAAAAATATATTGCAAATAGTCTATGGACCAAATACTCACAGCTGAAATCAACATTGATTGTTGAAGAAAACATTAATATATCAGCATTAAGTCAACTGATAGCCTTTCTGAAAGTTATTTCAAAAGGATACATTCCTAAAAAAGGTGTTGAAAGGAGTCTGTTGGGTTTACTAGTGGACTGTAACACTTCTTATGCTTTGAAATAAATTTCCAGTGAATGTTCGCCATTTATTTCATACAATAATGGGAGACGCAGCTCCGCTTGGTAACAAATTCGAGATGACAGCTCTATTTCTCATATTTTTCGTTGTGTCAAAATCTGACATAATAGACAAAAACGCAAGGGTGTTTACGGCATTGCCAGTTGGAACAAAAAGACAAATAAAACAGAAAACTGAACATGCCGCCTACCTTGAAAGAAATATCTTTCAAAATATTATTGAGAAAGAAACAAAATGTAATAGGCTTGATTGAGCCAAAGTTTGATATAGTTTTCAGTACAATACGGATATTTTCACTTGAACACGTATCAGCATAAAATATTGCTCTTTTTCACTCACTACACATGGGTAAGGGGCAGATTTTTGAAAAGCTTCGCTTCAGGTTACCGGCCGACGTTCGCACAATAGCTACCCTTGCTACGTCGTCCTTTCCATATATCAGCTCCACGATTCGTCCTATTGACCATTTGAGTGGAGGGAGATGGTCGTCTTTCAGCAGCACCAAATCATTGACCTTGAGGGAGCCATGGCTGGTTTTCCATTTGTGTCATTGTTGGAGTTCGCTGATGTACTCTTGAGACCAGCGCTTCCAAAAATGTTGGTGAAGTTGCTGAATGCGCTGGAAGTGCGAAAGTTTAGTTTCTGGAATGTCAGTCAGGTCTGGATCAGCTACTGTAGTTGAGGCTCTTCCAATCAGGAAGTGTGAGAGAGTAAGTGGTGCCAAATCCGAAGGATCGGTACTTAAAGGAGAGAGGGGGCGAGAGTTCAGGGCAGCTTCGATTTGAGTCAGAAGTGTAGAAAATTGTTCAAATGTAAGGGACGCGTTACTAGCTACTCTGCGCAAATGGTGTTTTACCGATTTAACACCTGCCTCCCAGAGACCACCAAAATGTGGCGAGTATGCGGGTATGAATGACCACGATATTTCCATATTTCTAATTTCATTAGTAAGGTCATTATTATTATTTATCAAAAAATTACCTAATTTTTCTAGTTCTGATCTGGCACCAGTAAAATTTGTGCCATTGTCCGAATAAATGAATGCAGGCTTTCCTCTGCGGGCTACAAAACGCCTTAAAGATGCAATAAATGATTCTGTCGACAGATCAGACACCAATTCTAAGTGAATTGCACGAGTTGTAAAACATATGAATAAACTTATGTAGCATTTCGATACGGTTGCGCCACGACCCCTTTTATTTTCAATCAAGAAAGGCCCTGCATAGTCACATCCAGTTGTGTGAAAGGCAGGTGCGGGAATCACTCGCTTTTCTGGTAAGTTTCCCATGATGGGATGAATGAGAGTGGGTTTTGCTCTGAAACAGCGGATACACTCATGTACAGTTTTTCGCGCAAGATTTCGACCTGACAGGGGCCAATATTTGTCACGTATCGAATTTAGCAAAAGTTGTGGTCCAGCGTGTAATAATTTCAAATGTTGTTCTCTGAACAGCATCTTAGTAAATGAATGCTTTGAAGACAACAAAATGGGAAATTTTTTGTCATATTCAAATTGCGAGTTCACTAACCTGCCACCACAGCGCAGTAAACCTTCATGGTCAATAAAAGGATTGAGTTTGCATAGTTTATGTTTAGGATTTAATTTATTTCTTGATAAATCACGAAGTTCGTTTTCAAATGATTCACGCTGACAGAGCCGGATTACTGATAAAGGTACCAGAAACCAAGACCTGCATCTCAAAAAGTTTACCATTGTTGAAGAAAGCAAAATAGGAGCCTTGAACTTAGTTAAAAAGTACATTGCACTACGACCAAAAGGATGTAAACAACGTAGGTTTATTTAACCTACAGAAATAATAAATGCATTGATTTACCTGTAGATAAAAATACTTTTTCATGTACAGTTATAAATAAAAACTTTTCTGGGTAATTAATTTATTGAACTACAGAAAAAAAACATCTAGAGGGCGTAATTATTCATAATGCCCTCCATAACGCCCCGAGCGTTATGGGTTATGGGACAAGTGAAAAATAATGTTATTTTTAGTACTGGCAATATTTTGACCCCGTCTATCCATTCTCAAGGGGAAAAAAGGAAGTTCTTGGATATAATGATCCTAATGCATCATCTACACTGAAACCCATTATAACAACGCAACCACCATAACATTTCTCTCACGTAACGGTGTATACATTCCACCGTCTGCTACAAGGTAAATGCATTATTGATCAGCGAGGGATTTCCTCTCACTTACTGTGCTCCCCAGAATCGAAAGGTTCAAGAGCGGATGACGCTCATCTGAAATTTAGCTGGGAATTTTAATGAGGTCTTACTTCCTCCGCCTGGTGCCAACACGATAATTCGATTTTCAACAATGTTTTTATGCGTCTTCCGGCGGAGTCAATTTTTTTCAGCTAAGGGTTTGTTGGGGTTGCAACTGAAGCAGCGTATACAACGCTCAATACAATTTCCATGGTGAAATGAATGTTCAGGTGTATGTCATTGATATATTTGAGAAAGTCATTGAGTTTTTCTGGTCCATGACTCCAACATATTGTCGTGAATGTCGAGTAATGTCCTTTGAATTGTTTTAGTGCATTGACCCATTCACTCTTGTAATTTATCAATTCGATCACGATAGAAGTTCATTGTTATATACAACCGACATTGAAATTAGTCGCGTGACGAGCTAAAATCGTTGACCGAATGATATAAACATTTCCCTATATAAATACAAGATGAATGGAATGATAAGATAGTTAGTAATAGACTCCTATAGAGGAGAGAGCACTGAGTTAGCATCATAGGCTACGCCCTTTTGGCCTTGGCTGTAAGTATTGGTTTAGTAATGGTTTTAGGTAAGAGTTTTATGTATACCATATTTTATTGTTTAGTATCCCGTATTTCAAATGTACAGGGTGATTCTTAAGTACGTGTAGAAACTCCAGGAGCATGTTGCTGGCGTCAAAATAAGAAAAAAGTTCCTATAAACACATGTCCGCAAGTTATTCGTTTCTAAGATACAGAGTCTCAAAGTTTAATTCTTATATTTGTTTTTTGTGAATAAATTTCAAAATATGTGTGATATTTGAGTGAAGTTTGGTATCTGGGATGATTTTCCAATGACAAAATCAAATTTTATGTCAATTGTGAAAAAACTAATTTCTAATTGAATTTATTTTTAATAAAAGAATCTTGTCATTCAAAATCACTTGCATCGATTATTTCATATCTCAATAACTCGAAAACAGTTGCTCTCAGTGACCTCTACCAAGAATATATTTTTTAAACAAACTAAATAATAAAAATTCCCAGATACCAAACTTTACCCAAATATCAAAATTATTTTGAAATTATTCACAAAAAATAAAAATCAGAATTCAACTTTGATACTCTGTATCTCAGAAACGAATGATTTGCGGACATACGTTTATAGGAACTTTTCTTCTTATTTTGATGTCAGCAACACGCTCTTAAATTTTCTACACGTACTTAAAAAACACCCTGTATATTTCACTTTCCCCCCAGTATCCCAGTTGTTATTTAATAAATGTTTATGTTCTGTTGCTACCCCTTGAGTTTCTATAGCTACCATCTGTAGCTACACCCCAAGTTGTCGTTTGTTTGAGGGAAACAACCCCTTATACGACTCAGCGATAGCAGCCCTTGTCGCGACCATATCTTGGGTCTGGAATTTGCAGTTTCAATGGCTTTCTCTTCTAGTTTTTTCATGAAGGAATTTGCTCTCCTATAATATACTGCATTTCATATTCCTGTTGCATCGTTGGTAAGGGAACCATAAAATATTCCGATAATACAAGAATCACAAGGTCAGTTTTCGGATGGGACATGAGGGAAAATGTACTGTTACAGAATATCCTAATGAAATTTGAAAAACAAGCTAATCTCTACATCTGCATATCAGCGAAGACTCTCCCGGGAAGAAATTGACATCCAGAAACACAAGAACACCTTCAACACAACCGAAGAAGTAATACAACTACATAAATCATGGCTACGAATTCTCAAAAAAAACTGAATTAGCTCCTTACCTACATCATCACAGTACAAATGACTCTATGATGTTTTCGTATTCCCATACTGTTATTTTGATTTAACGGTATACAGATGACAATTGAAAAGTTAATGTTAACAGCCTCGTCCGTTCAGATTTATTGATGGCCGGCGGCCATTAAGAAATCATATGTTCAAATTGTCGGAATTGATTCTCTAGAGAAATATGACGTCATTTTCTCTCAATTTCGAGTAATTGGTAGGTAGGTAGGTATAACTATTGGGAGAAAATGACGTCATATTTCTCTTGAGAATCAATTGCGGCAGTTCAAAAATTGGGTACCTGGTCTGGTATGATATTGCACTTCCTAGAGCCTCTTTTGCTGCTTTTTGGTAAAGGTAAGTTTAGCATGCTCATAGTACAAAGAATAGTGGTGGGTACTTACGTAGTTTTATATCCTGAACACAATTCCGATGGAAATCGTGATCCTCTCCAGTACTTTCCGAATGAATCTGTTTTCAAACTCTTATTTTTCAGGATATTTTCGCACAAAATGCCTTCTTTTTGTCGACACCAGTTACACAGGCTAAGTAAATCATATTTCACAATCACAAGCAACAAAACCAAGCGTTTTTCACAAAAATCTATATTGACACGTTTCATTTCCTACACCTAATTTCATGTTATAACCATGTTATTTGTGACCTTTGATGTATAAGCAATGTTTTCTGTATTATTCATGATTTCATTTCAGTGCTACTTGTATTATTCCATATTGACATGTTCTATACGTGAACAGGTATTTTTTTTAGGAACTAATGGAGAATATCTATCTATCCGCAATGAGGAGTTTTGGCACAATGAGCTAGTAAGAAAATATTACATACAATACGTATTTACAGTCATGTGGATTCGAAAACCCTGAAATGTCCTTACATCTTGGTTTCCGGACATATTCTTAATTTTCAGTTCCTTATAGTCACAACTCTCAATTAGGATAGGAAGGGATAATGCTGGTATCAAACGGATGAAGAATGAAACGGGGAAACTGTTTGAAATGAAATCCCTCAATGGGAATCGATGGGGGCACATCCTCCGTGTGGCAAACTACGCTTCATTCGTTATACCGTCTACGTCGGTGGTAAGGGCTGTAGCGCTGCAGCGCAGTAGCGCCGCAGCAACAGCTTCAGTTAGATGAACCCTGCCTCGAGCACAGTGGCTGACATGCTCACCCGTAGAGGCCTTAAATATACGGGAGCCCGATCATCGATGACTGTTTCGCGTGGAGCAGAACTAATCACACGGAATAGTTACTCCATTAGAAACTCATTCAGGAATCCGGTTTCGACTTCCAACAGCATATTCGTTCCATTCTTGTTCATTTTCGTATTCAGTACGGTCCAGTCCAATTTTTTGCTCTACTTCCAAGAATACTGAATTGAGACCGCTTCGGGTCGGGTGAGATCGAAAAGCCTATAATTTCCTTATCACTCACAAGCCACTATTCCACTATCTTCCTGGATATAACGTGAAACCCCACAACAGGTCATGAATGTTTCATTATATGAAGTGAATTCAAGGTTCATGGTAGTGTGTCATTTTATTTTTGTTATTACCGTCGACCGGTTGCACCCCTACGCGCAACCCTCAGAAGTCTTCGAGCTAGGAAAGGTGCAGCCTTTACCTTTCAACGTGTCATACCATGCACGTGACCAGTGAATCTGTGAATCGAACCTACGACCATACGCTTGGAAGGCGAATGCTCTACCAGCCGACCACCATGGCCCATTTTGCATGTCTACTATACAAATATCACACTGTTACATTTCGATATTTTATAAATTAATACCACAATATATGGACAATATATGGATTAATACCACAATATATGGAAGAATTCAACCAACGAACAAGTTTACTTCTGTGGGAAGTCCTTCAGCTTATTTTTCATGGAGTTCTTGATTTACTTGTATACAATTTTTTATAATTTCATCATTATACTTCTTTATGGTAGATAAATTAATATTTTTATTATTATATCTGGAATTCGAATTCTTTGATATGTGTTGAATTCGATTTCATGACAGTTTTCTGAACCTAACATGTCACTTCTATACTAACATCCTTGTCCCACCTTCCCGACAGGGATGCTCACTCCTTCTCGCTGGTCCTTGTCGAGCGGTAATAGTTCCTACTCGATTAATCTAGAATTTATTAGATGGAAATATTATCGGCCAAGTGAGCAAAAATATATTGTATTCTTTCGTTGCTTTTTTATTTTCCACCGACTTCATTTCAGATCTGTGAAAAAATTTTGTATTCAGGAAGTTTCTTGAACCCTCTCCTGTAAGGAGATCAATTTACAGTGAGAACCTAAAGGTTGGAACACATTCGTTAAACGCTTGATATGGCCATTAGGGAAAATAAGCTCAGCCACGTCGATTTTATTTTTCAATTGCGCATTTTTTGGTCCTCTCATATTTTTGTCCGCTGTTCGAGTTATGACGTCATTATGATTTTTTTTAAATGGCGTTACCCTATTTTGATAATACTTTTAAAAAGAACGCATTTTTCGGTACATGGATGTCAGAATTTTTCTTATGTTGGATATTCGTATGTTCGAGATTAAAAAGATATTTCATTCATAATAATGTGATATTGAGTCTGTTAACGTAAACTTTTGACTGAAGGTACCTCCACAAAAAAAATCTAGTGATCTAGGAGATCTAGCTGGCCACTCTAAAAATCCTCGTCTGCTATCAAAATCATCTTCATTAAGTTCATGAATTATTTTCACTCTATATGGGTGCCTCTTATTCTCTTTTAGTTATTTCTAAACAGATGTTTGACACATTGCATAATAGTATGAAGATTCGGATCTGATCGATTTCGTAGCACATTTCCATAAGCTGCATCAACGACAGAGAAAGAATATTACATACTCTGTTCAAGAAAATTTCCGAGTGAATTATCGCAAAATATTTCAATCAGAACATTATCCACAGACCCAATTTCTGGAGTCTTTCAACCATAATGATTTTCTTTCATATTCAAAGATACTCCGCAATAAGAAAGCGGAGCTCTGGCGAAAAAACCGATGAAATTCTCGTTGAAAGCGCGAGCTCGCGAACCAAAGACAAACTCGATATATTTTCTTTTAAAATGTCACATTCGCGATATTTTCGAAAGGAAAATGGAGGTAGCGGCTTAATTTCTCTTCTGTTGGTTCGCGCCTTGCATGGAAGATTTCTCAATGAGGGTTGTTTCGAATTTCAATTCAGGGAATGAATTGGGCTCGAACTGGAGCTTGGAACGGTAGATTCTTATTGAAATATAACATTCTGAGGAAATTGTATGACCCAAATGTGAAAGGGAGTAGGGATTGAATGCTGAAGAGAGGTTATTGAAATTAAAAATAATCGATTAGCTGGTGCCAATAATTTTTGTGAAAAAGAAAGGAAGTAACAGTCCATAACCAGATGGAAAATTTTGTTGAGGTACCTTTGAAGAAAAAAAAAATTTAAACACGAAAAGACTCAAAATGGTGAAATGAGCATGCAGTTTAGGAGTTGAAAAGGGGTTTTTGCGATATGTAGCAAAACGTGACCTCTTAGCAGAAAATGTTCAATAGAAAACTTGTAGATGATGAAAAAATCAAATTTCTTGCATCCAACCATTTTTGATATAACCTAAAATTGCAAAAAAACGATTTTTCAGTATTTCTTTTTTTTTCTCGCGTATGAATAATTTAATTTAGATGAAAATCCATAGAAATGTGTCTTTTTTGGTGTCGATTGAGCATGATCTTTTCGTAATTCAGAAGACTAGTTTTCGAGATAGGTAAAATTTTCGAAAAAAAATTCAATGGATTTGAATCCGGAGACCGCGGTGGTCATGAATATGGCACACCTCTACCAACCCAATCTTCAAAATATTGACATTACAATGACAACGCACCACTCGACAAAACAAATTCGCATTCCAGTTTGTCATTTTTATCAAAACTAATTGTATTTTTTTCTACAAGGTGTTCTTGTCAACATCTGTGGAAGAAATAAAACATAATTATTTACCGGATATTTTTCACCTATTCATGTGCAGCTCTTTTGTAATTTATCCGTTTGCTTTTTATTAGTTATTTATTTCTTCCGATGTGCGTTTTTTCAGCTCAATTTATTTTCGTGTTAAAGATTTTCCCCCATGAAATTATACTTTTAACAGAGAAACTCCTCAACATTTGGAAAAATATCTGCATTGTGAATGAACTTTCAACTAGGTACTGTACTTTTTGTTTACGACTTTATTTTAACATATTTTGTAATATCCCTGTTATAAAATGTTGTTGAATCAACTTTAGCGTTATCATTTCTACTGTGAAAACTTGTAATTTCAAATAATGGTGGACGATCGGGTTTGACGCCGTCGACTAAAACTGCATTTTTATTGAGAATCGTTGCTCCGATCGACTTTCTACACGAGCACTTTCAGAAAATTATCTACGTAACCTTATTTCGATAAAAAAAACTGAAAAATATCTGTCATTTCAAAGTTTTGGGGTGTGGACCATCGGGGACAGTCCGTTCCTGACTTTGTAACAAAACAACTGACTCCTGCATCGAAGGAATTCATTTGTTTAGTCAATCATCAAAATTTAGATTATTTTGCATATTCACTTTGAAAGTTATCAAAGAGAAACATTTTTCATTCAGTAATTTCTAGGGCCCGTAACTTGGTAACGAAGGATTTTAGCAAAAAAAAGTTATACGAAGTACTGGTGATATTTTGACATCATCTATACATTCCCGAGAGGTAAAGACGAAGTCCAAGGACACTCTATATAGAAGTTCTATGAGCATTTGGAAAAACTAGATCTCTTGATCAACTATCGTGGTTATGCGATGGACAATTGCACTAACCTCTGGTAGTGCTGGCAACTGTGAGAATTTTCAGCTGCTTGAAAACATCTCTACATAAATCTCTGTACCTTAGGTTAGCAATTATTGTAACTACGTGTTTCTCCTTCGGAAAGAAACACTTATACCCTAGTTGAAAATATCATATCGGAGGTGCGAATGGAAGTTGGCATGGTACAATGTTGACATTATGCTAGAACTGCAGTAATTTGACATAAATATTATGGAAAACCAGCTCTTTTTCAGTTTAGCACATAGTGCATAAATATGATGATTCCAGATTATCAATTTTATGTCTAGAACAATTCCTAGCATATTTACGGTTCTGCACTATTTTCATATCGTATTATATTCGATTCTTTTTATTGCGCCTGTTGAATAATATGGTGTAAGTTTTGGCTTTGTTGAGTTTCAAATTGTTCTTTTCAGCCCACCGTGTGGCTCAGTGCGCCTTTTTTTAGACACCCCACCCCCTGTTAACTTTTGAACGGTTCGACGTACAAACATGAAAAAAACCGTTTGGAGCGTTTCACTAATACTACTTTTTGAAACAAAAAATATGGTGATTGCTCCACAGGGGGCGCGGGGGGACACATCAACTCAAAATTTTTAAACGGCATGGGGGGTCGAGTGTCACATCGTTGAAAAGAAAATTCAATTCTCTTTCCCAATTTCGATTTTTATGCCTATCGAAATTTTATAGTTGGTGTGCCTCCAGCGCCATCTGTAGTGTAATTGCAATATTTCTTTTCTCAAAAAGTATCGATAATACCCTTCGCAATGTTTTTGGTTTCATTATTCCACAACAAACCGTTCAAATTTATCAAGGTATGACTATTTTTCAGATCCGCCTTTATATTTGATATTTCGAATTTGAATTGCAAAAAAAATATTAACGAAATTTTAAAAAAATTAGATGGTTGTAAAGAGAATTGAATTCTCTTTTCAACGATGTGACACTCGACCCCCCATGCCATTTAAAAATTTTGAATTGATGTGCCCCCCCCCCCCCCCTCCGCTCCCCCTGTCGAGCAATCACCATATTTTTTTTTATTCAAAAAGTAGTATCAATGAAACCCTCCAAATGGTTTTTTATTCATGTTTGTACGTCAAACCGTTCAAAAATTAACAGGGGGGGAGGGTACTAAAAAAAGCCGCACTGAATATATACTATATTCTCGCCATTTTATCTTCTCATGTTGTGTTCATCACCTCCATTCTGATGTGGTTTCCTTAATTTTTCATATCCTTGTCTGAATTGCCACAAACCGTATATCCATATGTTCCATCCAGCGTAAAATACCCTTAATACCACAGTCGGTGACAAAAGCTGCGGCCTTTCCTCTGTTGTCAGATCACATCAGCTAAGAAATGGTCTCTCGTATGTCAGTTCGATCACTTTAATGGCTTGGAGAAGCGGAACCGAATGACTCACGATGTCTCACGTTGAAAGAGATTCGTTTCCGGATCAAACCTGACTGAATTTCTAATAATGGATGGCGTTTATCATCAACAAGCATCCCAACGATCGTGCTCTAGGTTTTAATGCCGCGCCTAAAAGATATGCTCGCACGCCAAAGTGGAGGATAAACCCCTGATAAATCATACCAATTTCGATGAGAGTGGTCTCTTCTTCATCAGATGAAGGGGTGCTTGGATGGAAGAAAATTGATGACGGCTGTTTTTTCCGAAACAACTGGAGAATTGTGAATAGGTTGATCCAACCGATAAGCATTGTACGTTGACGGATATAGTTATCAACGTTATAAGGCCGATATGTAGCAAATAACGGATGAAATTGAATTTTGTGATCCGAGGCGCAGCCGAGGATTATAACAATCGAATCCGTTATTTGCGCATCGGCCGTGTGTCGTTCAAGACTTTTCGTAATCCAGCTGAAAGATTACATTTTGATTCCGAGGAAATAACAAACCACGTACCTCGTAATTCTACAGAAAAATCCCAACATCGTGTTGTCATGGAACAGCTTAACAATATCACAACAATATTATGAACAACGTCAGTTTTTTGTGTTCGCGAGTTTGCTTTAACAACGACCATAGATTAAATTGAGGAACAAATCAAATTTCTTCAGAAATGTTGGGAGGATCATGTGCAGCGAGTGTTGATTTACTTCCGAAAATAACTCAAGAGCGATATCAAAATGAAATATGAAATATGAAGAGTGGCGTAAAAGCAAAGGGGTTAATGAAGATGTTTTATTAGCCGATACAAAAGGAAAATTAGAGATTTATTCTCCTAACTCGCTGTGGACCAGGATTTCAAAGTTAAAACTTGCTTTGAAAGTTTATAACATCATTGACATTTCAAGGTTAATCATTTCAAATCGTACAGAATATTAGAGTATTACCTCCGAGCAATAAAAGATATAGATAACGCTTCTCTGTCTCTTTCTTGAAAGCGACACACCCGCGTTGTTTACAAACATCTCAGCCCGAATCATCTTAAAAATGGGCATTGTCGGATATATCCGTTTGCACTCGATGAACAGGTTGGAATTCCATGTTATATTCACTCTTAACTTGGCGATCATGTTTGTTTACGTCCGTTTACGACTTATTTATTGTCTTGTCAAATGAAACCATGGGCGTCGCAGCATGGTAATCATGGCATAATCCCGATTTTGAGACAAAAGTACACTATTTGTTGAAATGGCTGTAGAAAACATTGTTACTATTTAAGTCGATCTTAAAAACTATTACCTATCAATAATTAGGAAAAAACTTGTTGCTGTGTAGGTACACTAAAAAGTAAATAAGCAAACCCAACTCTTCTGTCTTGACATAGCGTCGTTGATACTGCAATGCGAGCTATGCCACGAAACATTTATTCCACAGAAGACTTTATAATGACAATAGGAACTACATAAAAATTTCTACGTGCGATTATTTCATACTTCAATTTCCAAAACAATGACCGCCGGTATAAATTCTTATGTAGTAGTTATTTTTTTTCTTTGGTGATTTGGCATCGAAAGTTATGGACATTAGTAGTTATCATCCACAGTCTTCTATAGAATGAATGTTTCTGGACATAGCTCGTATTGCAGTATCAACGACGATAGGTAGTTTAGTGATATCTTTTTAATTTGAATTTGTTGGACATTGAATTAACTTCACTGTTCTGCAACTATTACATTATAATAAATTGGCAGTTATGTGTGTGAGTTTGAAATTTTAGAGGAATTCGTGATTGTGAAACCAATGATATGGACACAGATGATACCAAAAAAAAAGTGTTTAAAAGTAGCAACGAGAACTATAAACCGTCAGATACAAAATATTATACTACTTCAGCAAAGGAATAGAAGAATGCAATCCAAAATTTTAATTTGTTTCAAGCTGGACAGACGATTTACAATAAGTAAGTCATCGTTCCACCCTGTCAGCAAATTAAGACTACATCAAAATAGAGCTGTTGTTTGGTATGTCCTTAGAGACATCTTCAGAGATATATGTCGGCCCCTATTTGAGTCATAAACTTCAATGACTCTCACCTGGTTGATATTTGAGAAACAGAAGTAAAATAATAACTACATGAGAAATTCACCGGTGTGACAGCAGCCACGAATTCATATCTACGAGTTTACCGAATTTTACCGCGTCGATAAAGTCGTGGCCAGCCGATATCGATAACATCACATCACAGTTATAAACGAGGCTCGGCCATGAATTCGTGGCTAACAAATTGTGCCGGCCATGGATTTTACTTCATGAGACACCGATTCAATATCGTCTCCCTTATTTTCGAATGTCAATGTGAATGCATATAAATATTTCGTGCATTTGGTCTTATTTACTGCCTCTCTAGGAATCCTTCCAGACCGAAAAATTCACAGAAAAATCCGCGGTTAGCTTCGTATGATTTTTTGAAGTTAGCATTTCGTCGTTTTTTTCACATTTTGAGAGGGCCTAATAACGTAAAATCCTGCCCGGCAAAATATTTTGTGCATTACATCTTATTAACTGCCTTTCTTGAAATCCTTTTAGCCCAAAAAATTCACAGAAAAATCCGCGGTTAGCTTTGTATGATTTTTTGAAGTTATCATTTCGTCGTTTTTTTTTCACATTTTGAAAGGGCCGTACGACGTAAAATCCTGCCCGTCAACATATTTTGTGCATTACGTCTCATTGAGTGCCTCTCTAAGAATCCTTCCAGTCCGAAAATTTCACAGAAAAATCCGCGGTGAGCTTCGTATGATTTTTTGAAGTTAGCATTTGTCGTTTTTTTTTCAAATTTTGAAAGGGACGTAAAATCCTGCCCGGCAAAATATTTTGTGCATTACATCTCATTGAGTGCCTCTCTAAGAATCCTTCCAGTCCGAAAATTTCACAGAAAAATCGGCGGTGAGCTTCGTATGATTTTTTGAAGTTAGCATTTCGTCGTTTTTTCACATTTTGAAAGGGCCATACTAAGTAAAATCCTGCCCGGCAAAATATTTCGTGCATCAGGTCTTATTAACTGCCTTTTTCGTAATCCTTCCAGCCCGAAAAATTCACAGAAAAATCAGCGGTTAGCTTCGTATGATTTTTTGAAGTTACCATTTCGTAGTTTTTTTCACATTTTGAAAGGGCCGTACGAAGTAAAATCCTGCCCGGCAAAATATTTTGTGCATTACATCTCATCAAGTGCCTCTCTAAGAATCGTTCCAGACCAAAAAATTCACAGAAAAATCGTCGGTTAGCTTCGTATGATTTTTTTAAGTTAGCATTTCGTCGTTTTTTTCACACTTTGAAAAGGCCTAATGACGTAAAATCCTGCCCGGCAAAATATTTCGTGCATCAGGTCTTATTTACTGCTTCTCTAAGGGCCAGTTTTTCAGGTATCAGTTAAACTCCAGATAACTAACTAATAGTTTAGATGGTGAATGACATTCTTCAAATGACGTTTGAAGGATCACATTCTAAACTATTAGTCAGTTATCTGGAGTTTAACTGGAACATGAAAAAATTGCCGTAAGAATACTTTCAGCCCAAAAAAATTTCAGGAAAATGCGCGGTTGGTTTTGTATGATTTTTCAAAGTTGGCGTTCTGTCGTTTTTCCTCGCATTTTTGAGGGGCCGTATGAGGTAAAATCTTGCCTGGCAAAATATTTTGTGTAAAAAGTCTTATTCACTGCCACTCCAAGCTTCGTATGATTTTTCAAAATAAGAATTTCGTTTTATTTTTCAAATCTGACATACTTTTCGAAATAATAATTCTCGTAGTTTAATACTTTCCCACTTACTTTCTGAGTGTGTAGGTCTCCTATTCCACTCACCTCAAAGTAATGGATGAAAATATCGGGATTATGTTTTTCATTCACAACTACCTCAACGATTCTAAATCTTTGAATGATATGCATTCACAGTGACATTCGAAAATAAGCGAGACAATTTTGAATCAATCAATCAATCATTATTCACCATAAGACGATTGCAGATTCAGGCAATTGAAACGTTGTGAAAAATTTGAAAGAGATGGAGAATGGACGTCCGAAATAAAAGTAATCAATATTGAATCAGTTTCTCATGAAGTAAAATCCATAGCTGGCACAATTTGGTAGCCACGAATTCGTGACCGAGCCTCGTTTTTACCTGTGATGTGATGTTATCGATATCGACTGGCCACGACTTTATCGACGCGGTACAATCCGGTAAACTCGTGGATAGAAATTCGTGGCTGCTGTCACACCGGTGAGAAATTCTCGTTTTCCTACCAGGCAGACTTGTGATATCGATCGCTCCCTGAGCCTAACTCTACATAAGTAGAGACATTATTTTTGACAACTCTAAAACACTTTTTGATTATCTACCTCAGGATACCAATAATCTAAATTCAGAAAAAACACAAGAAAAAGAGTTAAAGAGCTAATAAGGCTTTTTCTACACTTTGGATGAGTATTTGAAAGATACACTTTCAACACAAATTTGAATGTAATCTGTTATGTGTATTATAGTTTGTGTAAATTCTTATGTGTATTATAGTTTATGAGTAAATTCTTATGTGTATTAAAATGCATGTATAGCATATATATAGTGTATAGTATAGAGTTTACTGATGTGATTCAACAATTCGAATATATTTACTTTTTTACTTCAGCACTTTCATTTATTTTTTCAGTATTTAAGACCTTATTCTATGCTTTGTCAGCAAGAATCTAATTTTTCACACAATAAAGTATTTTTGATTGACATCTTGACAACACACGTGCTTTCCAACCAGGCATGTTGTCGTCTAGAGATAAAAATATAACATGAAGAAAATGCATCAGCACGCCGCCACTGGTTCTAATCTTACATCCGAATATCATAACAACAACAAATCTCCCCCTCCGAACTCGGAGGTTACCCCTCACCCACAAACTATCACAAAGGATAGTGATATGCATCTTTCATAACAACGTGTGTTGTTTATATAGAAATGGCACCTCTATATCTTTCATTGCTCGGAGAGTATTGCCTACAGAAATGGTATTTTCAGATTTGGGAAATTATTTTTATTTTTGAGACGATAGTCTGATGGAAACTCACCAAAGAAAGAAAAAATTTTGTCTGAAGAAGAACTAACTAAGTTTTTGTTGAAGGCAGATGATCATACATGGTTGCTTGAAGAGGTTGTATTAATGTGTGGTATTTTTGGCGCCTGTAGACGTGACGAACTTGTTAAGCTGACTGTGGATGATTTTGAAAGTAACAGACCAGAGTTTTGGTTACATTGAGGTATACTAAAAACAAAAAGAACAGTGTATTTGTCATTCCCAAAAAAAGACTTCTTTTTGGTGCCTATGGTTTTTACCAAAAATAAGTAGATTTGCAGCCTTCAAATTTTCAAAATCAGCGATTCTTCATTGGTTATGGTAAATGTTTAAAACAAGTTGTGGGTATTCATACTATTGGAGCCGTTCCAGAAAAAATTGCAGCGTTCCTGAAATTTGAAATTCCTCAGCTCAACACAGGGCACTCGTTTCGCAGATACTTGGATACTATGCTTGGAGAAAATGGTGGCAATCTACTATCGGTAAAAAAACTTGGAGGTTGGAACTCCTCTGCGGTGGCGGAGTCGTATATTGAAACTTCAGTTTCAAAAAGAATGAAGATAACGAGACAACTATTTCATAGTAATGAGGCCACACCGACAACAAGTTCAAATACTGGTACTATAGATGGTAAATCTCTCATCGATCGAATAGATATTTCAAATAATAGCAATTATTGTCAAATTACTTTTCAAATTTATAAATTATTTAATCATTGTTATTGAAAGCAGAATAAAATTTCGAAAGAAATTTTTGGACAAGTGATTCCTTAACGGCCGCCGGCCGTTAAAAAACTTATCGGACGGAGGCTATTAACATTACCTTTTCTATTGTCATCTGAATACCGTTAAATCAAAATAACAGTATGAGATTACGAAAATAAAAATAAAAGTATGTGTTGTATGATGACCAACCACATCATGAACTGTGATGAATCCAAAAGGACCCCGCACATTTCTTATGGGAAATGGCTTTCCATGAATTTGGCTGAATTTTTTGTATATTGTAGTTCTTGATGAGCTGATCAAAAGTGTCTATAGCCACAAAGCTCAAAAATGGACAGTTTTCGAGATATGAAGATTTGAAAATGGATTTTTTCCATTTTTTGTAGTATTTGGTCATCAATCCGATAGCTCTTATTTCTTGATGGGATGGCATTTGAATGTTCGGCGCCCCCAATCCGACTGAGAAATAGTCTTTCTCAGTTATGTTATGCACCGCCATCAAACAATTTTCATACACTGCTCCACACTGGTTATGAAATCAGGTACTATTTCCAAGATCTTCCATAAATCTATGCTACAAGATAGCGCCAGTATAATTTTAATTGTCAAAAACGACATATGTTGGATATTTTTTGAAGAGAGACCATAATAACTGATACTGAATATATCTAATGTCCAATAATATAGTGCATGTTTTCCAAAATGTTCATAACGAGGCTCAGCGAGCTTCGATGGAAAAAATGGACAAATCATAATACTGTGTTCACAGAGACAACAAATGTGATCACTATCGATGTCATTTACATGAGATTACGTGATTTATTTCTCGAAAATCTCGATAATCTGACAATGGTGTGCCAAGACATTTTCCTCAGCGTGGCTCGTAATGGATGATAGCATCTCACAACCAAAGAAATCCGTGAAAATGTCTGCATCTTTGATACTTTGTAGTACTTTCCAGTTAGAATAGGGAAGTTCAGGTATTGGTAGCAAACTATGAATGGAACTTTCGATATTTACCACCGAATTCTTGAAAATTCAATTTTTTTTATAAATGTTGCATATTAGAGTTTACACTTATAATTGAGTATCTACTCATGATCGTTTGCAAAATGAATGGAAAGATCAATCAAAAACAATGTAATAGTAGGAGTAAAAGTCATAATAATAATGATATTAAATAAAAAACAATAATAATATATCTAGGCAATCTCAAAAAATCATTTGAAATATTATAAGCGAAGCGGATTTATTTTTTCTTTATATTCTTGAAATGATTTATGACTGTGTTGATCTAATGATAGTTACATATTACCAGTAAATCACTTTACCCATGATCTGACTCATAATATTTTAAATGATTTCTTGAGTTTGCTAAGATAGTTTATTTATTTTTTTATATAATATTATTATTAGTAGTATTATTATGAATGCTACTTTTACTATTATAATGTTTTTGAATGATATACTCATTCATTTTACCAAAAATCATATGAACAGATAGAATTCATTTATTTGTGTAAACTTTGATTTATAAAAAATTATAGTAGTTTCAAGAGTTCGGGGGCAAATATCGGAAGTTCCATTCATAGTTTGCTTCCATCGTCTAAACTTCCTTATTCTACCTGGAAAGTACTACAAGGTATCAAAGATGCAGACACTTTCACGGATTCGTTTGGATGTGAGATGCTATCATCCATTTAGAGCCAGCCTGAGAAAAATGTATTGGCACACCATTGTCTGATTATCGATTTTTGTGTGGAATAAATGACATATTATATGTAAATGACATTAATAGTGATCAGAATTATTATCTCTGACGATACATGATTATGATTTTTCCGTTTTTCCCCATTAAAGCTCTCTGAGACTCGTTATGAAAATTTTGGAAAGCATATTTGATATTACTGGACATAAGATATATCTAGAATCAGTTATTCCAGAGAATACCCAACACATGTTGTTTTTTGAAAATATGAATCATTCTGGCGTTATCTTGTAGCATGAAAAGTTGGATAGAAGTTCTTGGAATTAGTACCTCATTTCATGTCCAGTGTGGAGCAGTGTATGAAAAATTATTGATGGCGGTGCCAAATGTAACTGAGAAATACCATTCCTCAGTCGGGTTCTGGGTGCCGAACATTTAAATTCCATCCCAACAACAAATGAAAGCTTCCCGATTGATGGGCAAATACTACAAAAAAATTAAAAAATCCATTTTGAAAGCTCCATATCTCGAAAACTGTCAATTTTTGAAGTTTGTGGCAATGAACACTTTTGATCAGCTCATCAAGAACTACAACATACCAAAAATTCAGCCAAATTCACGGAAAGCCATTTTCCATAAGAAATGTGGAAAAAAGTTTTAGCAAAAGACTTTTTCAGTCCGCTGGTTACATAAGAAATAAATCAAGAGGTGTGCATTTATATTTGTAATAGTATGGCAATCCAAACAGCCAGCTCAGCACGTTCAACGGTTATTTTTTGTGAATCAAAACATTCTGTTTTTTTATAGTTTTATGTGTGATGTTTTGATAATAACTCATTCCTAGAATCAAAGTGAAGGTTGTAGGATGAATTTGCAGTTTTCTGATTTGTAGTCACGCTATTGTCTACCATCCATTATGCAAGTTTTATACCTGAAAAGCCCTAATAGACTCGACATTGGTCGTGTCAGAAAGTTTGATTGATTGCTCGTATGCTAATTGTTTTGTTGTGCTCGTATATGTGTCTGGTAAATCTGGCTATATCATGTAATTGCAAAATATAAGCGGAATAATATTGGGGTATTGACTAGACATCACTAATCGGTATACAATAAGTAATTTCGATATTCGTAAACTAATTACTGACAAATTGATGGATAATAAGTCAAATTCAACAACTGTCAGTTTTGCGAACTATCGAATGAACTTTATTCCTAACGCTGATTATTGTAACTACAATAATCTTTCAAAACAGTATGTTGATAAATATGATATATACAGATTGTTCCAAATTAAGTCGGCACCTTTGCCAACTCCGTTACTATTGATGCATTCGGTTAAATGGGGAACCACAAGTTAGGAAAGAGTGATGTAAACTTTTCTGGACAAAATGTAGTTAGCAGGAAAATATGGCTATTTCTCACCAGAATCCCAGATGACATCAATGAGGAAATTATTAAACAGTACATATTTAATCATCTAAAAGATAAAGGAGTAAAGGAACAAGATATTGAAGTAAATAAACTGAATACACTAACAACTATACAAAATAACCATTCATTTATAGTGGGAGTACCACCAACACTAGAGGAGGATGTATATAAACCCAGTTTCTGGCCACGAAAGGTTGGTTTTGAACGCTTTGACTTCCGCAAAGGTAATAGGATTTTAAAGTCCCAAAAAGACTACAAAAACGAAGAAAGACCCAATTCTTTTTTATAAAAAAACTTACAAAACAACCTAAACATACAGCTACCACTAGTAGTAGGGAAGAGGAAATATTTTCTAACACAAATCTTGGGGATGAAACAGGGTACATACCACCAAGCAATACAAACCAAAAGGAAAGAAAACAAATGACCATTATGCACCTAAATATTCAAGGAATGGCAAATAAACTGCACGCACTAGAACTCTTACTGCAAAATTGTGATGTGGACATATGCTGTGTTACAGAACATTGGATAAAACCCCATGAGATTGGTTACATAAGCTTGAATAATTATAAATTGGTCAGCAGTTTCTGTAGAGTTGAGTTCAAATGTGGGGGGTATGTATATTTGCTAAATCTCATATAAATATTGAACCTATTAAATATATAAGAAACCTAGAAAAACATTTCGAAGCGGCTATCTCTGTATTTGAAGTCTCAAAAAAAGTAAAGCTATTTGTCATAACAATCTACAGATCACCCCAGGGTGACCTGAATATTTTCTTAGATTACCTTTATGAGCTTAAATGTGAGCACTATGGGAATTTGAACTACTACTTAGTTTGTGGTGACATAAACGTAAATCTGTTACAAAATAGATGCCCTAGTAAAAAAATTGTTAACCTTTTCAAAGAATTCAATATGATAAATGCAATTACCCTACCCACGCGCATTGCAAACTCAAACTCTAGCTCACTGATTGATGTTATGTTCACAAATATGACTGTGTGTGATCTTTCTGTAGAGGATACTCACATATCTGACCACACTGCACTGCACTGCATAATACTGATTTAAATGATAGGTATATTTGGAAAAGATATTTTTCTCCAAATAATATGAATACATTCACATATCTGATAGAAAATGAGAAATGGTTCGAAATGTATGAGGTAAAATCATTCGTTGAAAAATATGATTCTTTCTATAATACACTCATCTATCATTATAATATAGCTTTTCCTATGAAAAAAGTAAAAAAGCACTACAAAGAACAAAAATGGCACACACAGGAACAAAAGGAACTACACGAAACTCTCTGTCAAATGAATAAATTAAGGAAAAGTTCAGGAAATGAAATAATCAATCAAAGATATAAAGATCTGAAGCTACTATACAACACAAAACTAACTGAAACAAAAAAATTCCAAAATAATAATAGATTATTGCATGCATCTAATATAACCAAGGAAAGTTGGAAAATAATTGGGGAAATGAAAGGTACACGATCCCAAAACATTCCAACAGGTGTCGTTAACAATGATGGCCTAGAAGTTACAGGTGTAGGAAATATAGCAAACTGTTTCAATGACTTTTTCTTGAATTTTGAATGCCCAAAGCCAGACTATGATACACTGGATCTTAAAATAATCACAAACAAAACTCTATTCTTGACACCAACTACGCCACCAGAAATTGAAAGCCTATTAAAAAAATCCTCAAAAAAGCCTGCAGCAGGTATAGATGATATTACAGGGGGGGTATTGAGCAGTGTGGCACACCTCATTTCTTCACCTCTTTCATATTTAATAAATGAATCTTTCAAATCAGGACAGTATCCAGATAGTTTAAAAATCTCAAAATCACTTCCAATATTTAAGAATAAAGGCTCAAAAAAGGGAGTCTGCAATTATAGGAACATTTGTCTACAGTCAACTAGCGAAGGTAGTTGAATCCTGCTTTAACAGCAGGTTGACAGATTTCCTAGAAACAAATAATCTATTAGCCTCATGCCAACATGGCTTCAGAAAGGCGAGATCTACAAATTCAGCTATTGACACACTGACTTCCTACATATATAATATCCTGAACATGAAACAAACACCGACAACAATATTCTTTGACCTGAGTCGTGCTTTCGATACCATAGATCACATTGCACTTCTTGAAAAACTTAGTTGCAATGGAATACGAGGTGTTGCAAATGACTGGGTCAAATCCTACCTGACAAATAGAAAACAAGCCGTAGTAATTGATAATGTTAAGTCAGAAATGGAAGACATAACTGTTGGTGTGCCTCAGGGCTCGATTCTAGGTCCTATCCTATTCATCTTGTTTATAAACGATTTACCAAAATCATGTAGCTCAGCCAATGTAATAGTTAAGTATGCAGATGACACAACTTTTGGTATCAGTGGAAAATCTGATCTAGAATGTCTTGAGAAAGCCAAAAACGGTATTAATGAGTTTTCTGATTACTGCATGAAGAACGGTGTAAATGTCAGCAAGACATTTTACATGTCGTTCCTACTGAAGAATGTAATTCAGGACTATAGTCTGCTTATCAGGATGAATCATCAGTCCATCCAGAAAACAGAAACGTTCAAATTCCTAGGGATATCATTGGACCATAAAATGTCCTGGGAGCATCATATAGACAACCTGACAAGCAAACTCAGCTCAATGTGTTTCTCAGTCAGACAATTGAAACCTACGGTAACCCCAAATATATTAAAGCTGGCATACTTTGGGTTGGTTCAGTCAGCCTTGTCATATGGCTTTCTTTTCTGGGGAACATCGACACATGTGTACAAAGCATTTGTCGCTCAAAAGAAAATTGTCCGGTGTATGATGGGCGTAAATCAACATACTCACTGTCGACCATTATTTGTTGAATGGGAAATACTCACTCTACCTTCACTATATTTCTATATACTAATTAATGATTTTAAAAAAAATCACTCTCTTTCACCAAGAAATAAGGACATACACCAGTACTACACCCGCGGTAAGAATCATTATTATCAACCATTCTCAAGACTTGCTATATGTGAATTCTCATGAATATCAACAAATTATCTGCTATAACAAATTTATAAGTATATTTGGGAAAATAGACAATTTAAAACAGCTGAAAACTACCCTTTTAACATTTTTATTGAAGGGGGCATTTTATTCAGTGATCGTAGAGTATCTTTTGAAATGGTAGGTCAAAAAAGTTTTTCCTACTTGACACCAAATTTATTCCGGCAGCTACCACAAAAAATTATTGATGAAACTTTAAACGCTTCAAATCCCAACATTTATCATTTGTTAAATAAATGGACAAAACACAAACTCACAAAATGATAGATGGCTAAAATCAGAAGATTTTACGAAGTAGAAAATCTTACAATATGTGGTTAGGTTTGGTTTGAAAGTGAATGGGCCCATATCAGGCCCTCCACTGCGGCCAATGGCCTAATGTGGCTCACCCTATGGTTATATTTCTCGTAGTATATCCAATCTCTCAACGAAATTGAGGAATGTATTGGGAGAACAATTCACCAGGTTTTCTGTCCTTACTTTCGTATCGCCAAATATTGAGAATCTGGTTCTGGCCGCTGCAAGGCATGTACACAGAATGTGTTCAGCCATTTCATCATCCTCCATGCATCTTGTGCAAGTCCGATTTTATGCATGTGATGTTTGAGTTTGCATTAAGCAAACCTAGTATAACTCTGAGATGCGCTCTACTGAGTTCTAGCAATTTGTCAGAGTCCTGTTTTTTCCTTGTTCAAGCAATACATGCATTAAAATGGGCTAGACCCGGTAGAATACGCCAATACTCGAGTCTGTTAATGCCTGCCCAAGCTGTTATGTCATTCTTGGCAGTGCTATATGCTAAACCGATTACCGGTTCTGGTCCAGTGAACCTAGTTTACCCTTCCTGAATGAGCGTTTCACTACTGGGTTTACCCTATATATTCCGGCTCCGACGCCTTCCAGAGTTTTGGAACCATCGGTAATTTGCCCTACATAGGTCGGTTTCATTCCGGACCCAGTTTTCTCTTCCGAAGGACGTGTGAAGGTTGATAGTTTCAGGAAGATGTCTGAAGGCATTCCTAGAATGTTGTTATGCCCTCCAGCATGCTGCCGCCACTCATGACACATGCCTGTGCTTGGTACAGTCTGTATGTTGCCCATCTTGCCTTTCTCTCCAGAAATATGTGGAGAGGAAGTAATCCAAGGAGGGCTTCCGTTGCTGCCGTTGGCGTGGAGCAAATGCTTCCAGTAATCGCCAGGCACGCTTGTCTCTTTATTCCGTTAAGTTTAGCAACATACTCACTTCTGTTTCCAGTCCACATGCTGTTGTTTCTCAGTTTTACTTTGGCTAAAGGCTCAAAGCCTCCCTCAGAGGAATTAATTTTAATGACAAATGCTACAATGTAACAACACTCTTCTTTTTTTACCATTTATACGAAATCAGTCCGTGCAAAACGTCTATCTCCATGACTAGCTGAAAGCTTCGTTAATTAGGCATAACTCATTTGAATTCTCGATTCTTTGGCATTTCCACAAAATATTGTTGGAAATGATCATGCTTCAGCGTAATAGCATCCGCTTGTCGTCGCTTTGGAGATCCTCCGAAAGTCTCTTTCCCAGAGCTTGTTCATTTTACCGTTACATCTTAGTAATTATGGAGAAAATGTTAGAAGCGATAAAAATGGGAGCTGGTTCAATCTTCTCCATACTCTCGCGCTTCTGTCCGTTTTGGAATACGATAAATCCCTCTGCTCTCAGCGAACTAATTTCGAATTCCTCCGTGCAATGATATGCGGAAAGACTTTCGTTGAGATAAGGTTGAATGATGGTTCTTTCACTGAATTTCCAAGACACGATAACGAATTTGTTGCGGAAAACTCAGATAAATTCTTTCTGTCTCGATTCTATGCAGATTCGCGAGCCTTCTTTATGTGCATTGCAGAAAATTCCTGAAGAGTGGCCACCACACAATTACAGTTCAAAGAGTAAACGATTAGGAACCAATACTTTTTTCATACATGTTACGTTTTTTTTCCTTCATATGTATATAATCACTTGGTCAAATGTGGGGTACGTAAGATATAAATATAGACAGATTCAATTGCTAACAGCTAGCCTTGAGGCAGTGAGGGGGTGTGAGAAATGTATGGTTATTTTCCAGGGACAACAGATTTAATTTTAACCCTATACTTCAGTGTAATTCCAAGCAGATCTAAACCTTTATTCAAGCTTTGACATACTAGGCCAAGCTTTGACATACTAGGCCAAGCTGTGGATGAAAATGCGAGGCTCTTTCCACATAAAATAAAAGACGCAAACGGCCTATTCTAATTACAACTTTTTTTTGCAAATATTCCAAAAAGTATTGGAGGAATCGTTTTACAGTCGAGAAAACTTTTGTATACAATTATAAAACCTACAAAATGGTTTCTTATACGACCAGATCGGTGCATTTTTCACTGAGAAAATCCTGTAAAATCTCAAAAAAGAGACTTTTTTTCAAAAATTCATAATTTTTATAAACCTGAACCTGGACAAAAATGTTGTGGAAACTGATAGATAATAACATGTGGTCTAACATTGCGCAAGATGATTTCTGTCTGATGTATGGTTTTTGCCCAATTGCATTATAAACAATTTGAAGGCAAATCTTTCTGAATGCGCTGATTAAGGGAAATCATCTTATTCAATTTCTGTAAACGGCATTTGGAAGTAGAGATCAATATCTACAATTTGTTTAATATCTGGAAATGAATTTGTGAGTACATTGATGTACAGAATGAACAGAACTGGGCCCAAGACAGAGCCTTGGGGGACACCTATATTGATACCAGTATTGATAAATGCAACATTCCGCATTACATTATTTCCATTATGTTTCAGACTAACATACTGGGAACGACATTTGAGAAACGATTGTAACCATCCCAAACAAACACCTCTAATTCCATAATTCCATAGCCTAGATATCAAAATCTCGTGGTCTACACAATAGAAGGCCCGACTAAGATCTCAGAAAATGCCCATTGGAATCTCTCCTTGGTCTATACATAGATTGCACTCGTTGTAGATTTACCACGAAAACCATGTTGGCTGTTGGTCAAAATATTATGTTCATTAAGAAAATTCATCAGCCTATTCAAATAACCATATTTAAATACTTTCGAGAGGCTACTAGAGATCGTTATTGGTCTATAATTCTCCAAGTGGTCCGGACTATTTTTTTTATAAATTGGAATAACTTTTCCTTTTTTGCAAAAATTAAAAATCAGACAGAAAACATTTTGCGAATGAATAATCTTTGAGATATTTCCAAAGAACCAAAAAATTTGTAATTTTTTTCACTATTGCTTGTTTAAAAATTTCCACAATCCACAACACTATCTTATAAAAATAAGTATAGGCCGTTTGCGACTTTTATTTTGCGGGGAAAACCCCTCTATAGCTTGGTCTATACTTTGGACAAGCAGCCAAAGAAAAGGTAGCTTCATTTTTGAGTGGACAAGGAGACAAGAATTGAGAAGTGCATATAATTAAAACAGATAATAATACGTTTTGAAGTTATATCTAAAACAATGAAGAGATAACTTTCAAATTCGAGAAATCAGGAGACATAAGTTACATCGTATATATTGGCCAAACCGGTTGATCATTTCAAAATTGCACTCATGAACATTTCATGACTCATGTGAGAAAATTGATTCAATATATTGAAATCGTCTTTTAGAAGAAAATCGCAATTTTGGTGAAGAATTTAAAATTCTGCATATAGAACGACCAACTTAATTTGAATAACTTACCTTCGTTGAATTTATTTTCTTGGAAATAGAAATAATTTGAATCTTGAGGTTATCTTATTAAGGTAGACATAGTAGGGGTTATAATATCTGTTATTTTGTTTAATGCACACCTGGAAAAGGTAGTTCCTATTGATGATTGCAAAGGGGTATATAAATGTTTATTTATCATATACAGGGTGATTCAAAAGTACTTTGACAAACTTCAGGAGGTGATTCCTCACAATATTCTAATATGAATTGCCCAAATAAATATATGTCCGGAAACGCTTCTTTTCCAAGATACAGGGTGTTGAAGTTTTGTTTTAATTTTGGTTTTTTTCAAATAACTCTTGAAATACTGAACTTGATTTAAGGAAACTTGGTAATAAGAGGTTTTTGAGGTGTCGAATTCGAACGTGATATTATTATTCCTCTTACTCGTAGGGGGCGCCACCTACACGTCTTTTTCTTTTTTGAAGATTCATAACTTTTTTGAGCGTACTTAAAAAAGCAACCCCTGTTAAAAGTCGCTGTAAGCAACCGTTTTCTAAATATTTGGACTTGAAAATTTCAAGTCAATTATTTGATAATCGATGCATGTTGAAGTTATTACCAATATTTTGCATTTTTCACAAGAATGCTTTGGAAAAGAATTTGACGTTTAAGTAAGTAGTTTTGGTAATTACATATTTTGTGACAGTATTTCAAAAGTTATTTGAAACAAACGAAAATAAAAATAATACTTCAACACCCTATATCTTGGAAACGAAGCGTTTCCGGACATATATTCATTTGGACAATTCATATTAGAATTTTGTGAGGAATCACCTCTTGAAGTTTGTCAAAGTACTTTTGAATCACCCTGTATATTCACTTGAAGATGTTAGCAAAACATGTCGTAATTTAATAAAGTTTGTGAAGATAGAATCGTTTTCTGCGTAGTTTGTACACTTATTCTATAGTTACAAATTCATGAAGTGACATTGAAAGATATGATATTGGTAAAGAGATTGGTGTAAAAAATTGTTTCTTAATAATCAAAGAACGTTCTAGATGCCGATTTGCGTTATTAAGCCTTGATTATTGGGTACGATTATAGGGCGACCTGCCCTACTCCCTCAATGGAAAGGATTAAAACTAAGGAATGCTTTCTTTGGTTGCTTTGTTCTAAACCAGGACTGTCGATATAAACTATTTTTCATAATTATAGGAGTTTAAGGGATGAAAAAAAATGCATGAAATCGAATAATTGTTAAATTTCTCGTTTCATTACTTTAGACTTTGTTTCGAGTAAAATTCCTCGAATAATTTCATATGATGAAGAAATAAATCATGGTGTACCCCAGGGCTCATTGTTGGGGCCAATTTTATTCATTATATATGTGAATGAATTGAGTAGCTGCATGATTACTTGTAAATGTGTCATATTCGTCGATGACACATCTCTCATTTATTCAAATCCAGACTTCAGTCCTTTATTAGATCAGTCTGAAGAAATTGAAGCAAAAGATGAAGCATGGTTCATTTCTCATAATTCAAAACTCAATAATGAGTCACAGAGATTATTCATCACCACCTATCAGATTATAATAATAATAATAATAATGATTTATTCACAAAAAAAGTTATAAAAATTCAATTCGACATGTATCGTATTATTATAGTGAATAAATGAGTAGACCACGAAAGCAGTGGTACTGCTTGTATGTGGCCGTATATATATATGAACAAATTAAACAAGGAGAACGAAGTGTTAGGATACTTGGAATTACTTCAGATTGAAAACTCAACTAGAGTGCTCATTTAGAGACATTAAAACTCAAATTGTCAAGTATACTGTTCCTACTACATCAGCTCAGACATTCTGTAGATGTTGATGTACTAATAACAGTCTTTTATTCATTGTTTTATTCTCATTCATTCTCATCCTCATATGGGGTAAATGTACTGCTGCAAGTTTCATTTTAATCCAACAGAAAAAAGAGATCAGAGTATTAAAAAACGAGAGATTTATTTTGAAGATACATTTCACAAACTTTTCAAGAAAATTTTAAATTATGACTCTCTCGTCCTTGTAAATGTAAAATGCACTGATTAAAATCCCAAGAAATCATCCACTCTGACCATACAAGCTGATATTATTATTAGCTTTCTGTATTTCAAAATTATTCTTTAGACTTCAGACTCTGAAATGTTCTGACGCATCATATCAAATTGATCAAAATGAATAAGTTCAAACAACTAAAGAGATCGTTTTTCTCAAATAAAATTTGTTACTCTGCCAATGAATTCCTTGAGAAAACTTCACAACTGTTTTCTTTGTTTGGTAACATACCCACCGGAATTTGATTAAATTTTCATTAATTCATATGTTTTATTATTTACATGTAATATTTATTCATTGTTTTTTTTTTACTTGTTTACGTCAGTCAGTATTTTCAAGAAACCACAAATGACCTGCTACTGTAAATGTATATGATGTAGTCGAATAAACTATCTACCTATCTATATATAACAACGATGACTTATGGAAAGAGATCTATTGAAGGTGTATAACACCCATTATATTTTTCATACTCTAGTTGCAATTATTAGGAGTTTTCTTCATTTTGTTATGATGGAAACTGAGACTAATTGGTACAAGCTGCTGACGCTCATATATTTTATCAAGAAGAGAATGCATCTTATTATAATCATAAATGAATGTGAAATCGTTGTCGTAGACGCTCAATATAAGGCCACTTGATCCCTTATATAACAGAGACTTGGTATTCAAAGTGTGACTCTTATTAAAATTAGGTTATTACATTGCCGTCATAACAAGTTTGAGATGACGCTTCGACACATGACATCAGACGTCTGAGCAATAATGTGAAACGTGCTCGTTTGGATCGAGATTTAAATAATTCAAATGAAACACTTGAAACAGACCTTGAAAATTGAGAACTCTCGATAAAATAGAATTCATTTGAGATCATATCAGGGTTTTTCGTAAACTGTATCGTGTTTTAGTAATGTATTTGTATTAATAGTTAGTAGTATCGAAGGTTCGAGTCCTAGTTGGAGCTGGGATTTTTTTATTCAATTTAACCGGTTAAATTATTAAAATCTTATGGCTCGACTGGGGTGAGTCCTGCACGATTTACTGGTGTGTTCCAATTAACAGTGCTGCTCCTAATGTGGTGTATAGAGTTAGTCACAATGTCTACCCAGAACACATGGATACTGACCAAAGCAATCGTTGCCAAAACACCAAAGAAAAAAATCATCTACGCTCCAACAAATCTGAATAGGAACGTTTTCAAGTATCAAAAATAAGTTTTTGGTCTAGCAGACGAAAAAATCAAAATAAGAACTGAATTTAAAAAATGTGGATCATTCGTAATTCGAACCCGGGATCCCTTGGTTTGCGGCCAAGTGTGTTCACCAACTATTGATCCTTGTTCAAAAACTGGTGACGCTCATTTCAAATTCAGCTCTGTGTTAATTTGCGATGATGAGGGTTGATTTGATGATGGAAAGAAACATTCTCACACGCACACCCATTGAAATTTTATTGGTATGTCAATCATATATAGGACTGATGTTCACCACTCACCCCCAGCTCACCTCTTCAAATGCTGCATTGTGGGGTAGAGGTTTGGGCGAAACATATTTAGCAGATGGTCTGGGTTTGATCTCTGTTGGCGAACTTTTTTTTTAAACATGTCCCATTTTTCTGTTAGAGATGAATGAATGAATGTTTATTGAGCACACAAGTAACATACAATAAATACAATAAATACAATAAATACAATAAATACAATAAATACAATAAACATTAAAGAACCCACAGAAGTTGTTGAGAGCCTCAACAACTTGTACGTGGTATCACATAATTACATATCTTCAATAAAAATAAACTTAATATAATACGTAGATTATTCTACCATCTAAGGTGTGTGTAAATATAAAAATAATTAAATACAATTAAGATACAATAATCAAAAGAATAATATGTTGAAAGATACCAGAACACAAAAAAATAAAAATAGAACAAAGGTTGAATTTGTATTGAAGAAACAAGACAGCACCTTTTAATTATAATTTACCAGAAATTATAGCAATCCGATCAAAAAAATGTGTGCTATTTGTGCAGTTTTATTTGTTATTATCATTACCATTATTGGATCTCAATCAACTCACGAGTCTCTTTCCTAGATTTACTTTTGATATGAGTTATAAGGCTCTTTTTAAAATGTTTTAGAGTATTCTCACTTTTTACATCCTCTGGTAGGCTGTTATAAAATTTTATTCCCAGGTATGAATAACTCCTTTGTCCGATATTTTTCTTCATAGCAGGTGCAACATATTTCTGCCTATTTCTTGTTTCATAAGTATGGATGTTTTGTTGTAGTTTGTATTTGTTCGAGTATTGCCATATGTTGATCTGCATATAAAATAACTGTCTAATGTCAAGTAATGTTGTTTCGGAAAACAGTAGATCCGTTGGGTATCTTCGATGTTTATTCAAGAGGATTCTCAAGAATTTATTTTGGGACACTTGTAACATATTACAATATGTTTTCGAGACACCACCCCAACCTATGATACCACATTTCAAATGTGATTCCACAAGACTCTGATACACTATGATTTTTTCTCTTAGATTCAAATATTCTACTATTTTCTTATATCTATACAGTATGCATCTTAGTTTTTGTATCACATAGTCCACATGGATATTCCATTTGAAACAACAATCCAACATGATTCCTAAATATTTTATTTTATTTGTGGGCCGTATAGCGAATGAATTCTGTATGATTATATCATAGTTTGGAAGTGAAGTCTCAAAACTACTAAATGGTAGGTAAAATGTTTTTTTTTAATTTATTGATAAAAGTCTATTATCTAGCCAGGATTTTATTTTTGTGAAATCATTTTCAATTTTCAGTTTCAAGTTATACCAATTTGTGTCTCTGTATATTACCACCGTATCATCGGCAAAGCTAATTATTTGGCCATCCTTCTCCAGTAAAAATAGGTTATTTAAATAAATAGTGAATAGCAAGGGACCTAACACAGTTCCCTGAGGAACACCACATGTTATTTTTTGTGTTTTGCTTAATAGATTTTTTATTTTAACTTGTTGTTTTCGATTTTCTAAATAACTTGTGAATAAAGAATGTGCGGTGCCTCTAATTCCCATATCTTCTAGTATTTCCAGGAGTATTGAATGGTCAACGGTATCAAACGCCTTTGCTAAGTCCAGAAATATACCTATTACTGGTTCTCCTTTATCTAGGCTATCATATATAGTGTTTGTCAATGAGTGTATCGCATCTTGATTAGATTTATGTTCCCGAAATCCAAATTGAGAGTTAGAGAGTAATTTATTTTTTTCAAGGAATTTATTAACTCTGACCTTTATTACTTTTTCTAGAACTTTAGCTAGACTTGATATCAAGGATATCGGTCTGTAATTAGTTACATTATACTTATCTCCTGTTTTGAAAATAGGTGTAACAATACTATTTTTTAAGGCGTTTGGGAAATGACCTGTTTCTAGTACACAATTTATGATCACTGTTAGAGGGTAACTTATATAATGGACAATTTTTTTCAGCGTTTCTGAAGTTATCTCATCAAATCCGGGGGCTTTATTAGATTTCAATTCTTGACTTATAATATTTTTGATTTCTGTTTCAGTTGTTGGATACAAAAATATAGATTGACAACTTACTGTTCGCTGTTCTACATAGTTATGTGGTTTTTTTTTCCTATCGGCTAGGTGTTTACCTACATGGGAGTTATCGTTACTTTGGATAGCTTATAGATTTATGATAGCTACTGAGTGTTGGTTGGTTGGTTGGTTGGTTGGTTGGTTAAAGGCTGACGAGCGAGGTACCGGGTTTAACTTGAGGTTTCCCTTAACACTGAGACCAGCTGGGGTCTATTGTATTGTTCTGTCGTTAGCGGTTCCTAGTTAAATAGGCCTGTGATTTTCACTAGGTTCAGTAGTTTATTTACTAGGTATTTCGGATTCATGCCTGTTTCTAGGTTGATCTGTCCGAATATTCTGTTGCGCTCGTCACCACAGAGTCTACACTCTACGGTTTCTCTATTGATTCCCATGGTGTGTAGCTGTTTTCTAAGGACGCAGTGTCCGATTAGTAAGCCGGTGATCGTGCGTATCTTAGATCTGTTAAGGTTGAGTGTGTCAGCCGTCAGTGTTTGGCCCAGGTGCCTCACCATTGCTGTGCTGTGTCGATGCCCTTCGATTTGGTCCCAATACGTTTGGTGTTTTGATTTCTTCCATTCATTGACTGAGTGTTAATTTTCTCATAGTTAACATTATGTGTATGCCTATGCATATGTTGAACGAATTATTGAGCGTTTGTAGAAACAATCTTGTGTGCATTTCAAGTACAAAACTATCATTAGCTTCGCGTCTAGCGCTGTCTTTGCCGAGCGGCAAAACATCACTTTGCGCTCTAAATACACAAATAGATATTACAGGTCGTTATTTTGAAGAGACAATCGGAAAATGTTCAATAGCTGCAATAACCAATTTAGCTGAATTGCCCTATAGATGTTCAAGTAAAAACAAACAGTTACAACTATCCTTCAGCAGTAATAACCATACTTCAGTCTGGCTTCTAGAAAATACTTTAAGAACATCCTCTTCATATTTTCAATAAGATCAACATGCCGTACCCATGAAAGATATTTTCTACAATAGTCCTACAATTCCATCATTACAGTGAGAAATTGTTTCTGAAGAGTATAATTTTCAATTCTTCCGACCTCTCTGATGATCCTAGAAGAGTGAAATAGATTTTTGTCGACCAAAATATTTTGGAGGCCTAGCGAAAGAGATGCAATTCACGCATGAATGAAATGAGCGATTTTCTGTGAGTGATACTTCTGAATAACATTCTCCCCTCTCATTTATAGATATTAATCTCCAATGGAAACTGGAAGAAATAATCCACTATCTGAATGAAAATGCAAATTTTCACTTCCAGATTTTTTCTATCAAGTTAGGTACTTTTCACAATATCTATCAGATGTAGTTCAATGTCCAGCGTGGCTTTTGCCGGGGAGGTAGTTGTTTTCTGTTAGATATTACAGAAAATAGCTTCTTTCAATTTCAATTATCTGAATGAAAATGCAAATTTTCACTTTCTGATTTTTTGTCTCAATTTATGAGGATATATTGGAATATTCTTAGCCTACTATAGAACCATACAAAATTTCAATGTCAAAATATTTTATTACTAAACATATTCTCCTCTTAATTGGATACATTTATTACAGCGAACCTGCAACGTCTCTATACCTTTCCAAAAAAATGTTTCTTCTTACTCTGCAAACCAAACCTCCACAGCTTTTATTACCGCCTCGTTGGAAGAAAATTCACGACCTTTCAAACTTTTTTTCAGTTGAGGAAAGAGATGATAGTCGGACGGAGCCAACTCTGGTGAATAAGGGGGGTGTTCTAGTAATTCAAACCCTAAATCACGAATTTTTTGTATGGCAACATGAGATTTGTGTGCAGGGGCATTGTCCTGCAAAAACAAAACACCTTCGGATAGCTTTCCGCGTCTTTTCTCTTTAATTTTTCCAAGAGTGGTTAGTAATGTCGAATAGTAATCTCCAGTTATTGTTCTACCCTTATCCAAAAAATCAATCATGATTACTCCATGGCAATCCCAAATAACTGAAGCAAGATTTTTTCCAGCAGATTTTTGAACACGAAACTTCTTAGGTCTTGGAGAACCGAAGTGTCGCCATTCCATCGATTGTTGCTTTGTTTATGGATCGTAGAAATGTACCCAAGTCCATCCATAGTAACAATTCGGTTTAAGAAATCTACATCATTTTCAAATCGAGCACATATCGAACGCGATGCTGCTACCCTTGCCTGCTTTTGGTCAACATTCAAACATTTGGGGATCCATTTTGCAGCAATTATTCTCATGTCCAAATTGACGTGAACTATATGATGAACACGTTCATATGAAATATTCAGTGCTTCAGATATCCGTTTTAGCCCAATTCGACGGTCTGTTGAAATCAAGTCATGAACTGCATCGATATTTTCGGGGACTGACACAAAAACTGGCCTTCCCGATCGGTCATCATCTTCAATGGAAAATTGACCTCTTTTGAAGCTTGCAGTCCAATTTTTCACGGTCGCATACGAAGGACATTGATCACCAAGGGTATTAAGCATATCTTCGTAAATTTGCTTACCTCTTAACCCTTTTAAATACAGGTACTTGATGATGGCTCGATACTCCAATTTTTCGATTTACACAATTTCGGTGGACATATTTTTTCTTTTAATTTATTGCGTAACTCTGGTTTACCTTTTTGACGTCAAACTTTACACTGACACTTCTAATAAATTATTGTTCGTTGCTATGGTAACGCAATATTTAGTTTATGCAGGGAACTGGTCTAGGCTAACTAGATATCAATACATCCTCGTATATAGGGCCTTTTCACAATATCTATCAGATGTAGTTCAATGTCCAGCGTTGGCTTGTGCCGGGGAAGTAGTTGTTTTCTGTTAGAGATTATAAAAAAGTAACTTCAATTTATCGTAGGTTTTTTCCATTTCCAAAGGAGTCATGTTTTGGTTCAATTTTCAATTGATCCATATTCTCGGGGAGTATAACATATTCTCGGGGAGTGTAACATGACAATGAAATAAATACCACTGAATGGAACAAGCGGAATAATTCCAAAAGACTACGACAGAAGTCACAATTTGTTCAAACAAAATATGACAGGATTTTTTCAATTCTATTTACAGAAGATCTGTTCATGCACAATGTCGTATTTCATTTTTTCATGAAGAAACTATTGCTTCTGCGGACACAACACAGGAGTTAGAAAAGTTATCAATTTTCGACAAGAATTCACCTCCTAAAAAATTTGGTTATATCTGGTTATATCAGTCGGTCTCTGAAACTTCGTTGGAATCTAGATTTTGGACAATTGCGACATTTATCACAAGAATTCGTATTAATCGGTGCCATGTCGGATAATCGACATTTCATTTCGATAATTTAATTAGGCTTAATTAGGGGAGAGTGGGTCACAGTGGATCACGGGGTACAGTGGATCAGTCACCATAGCTTCGTACATTTTCGCGTACGCGCGCCAACAAACGGTTGATAGCCCCTCTGAAATAACCCCCCTCAGCCGAACTAGTCGTAGCTACGATATCAAAGCTGCAAGACGTACTGCGGCGCTCCGGTAAACAGACACGGACGAATCTTTTTTATCTCTTCTTTCAAAAATTGTGTTGTATTCAAGTGAGTATTGAATCTGGATGTTTGGTTACTGTTTTGTGCTTGGTAATGCTTATATTAGTTGTGAACTATGTTGTTTTATATTTTATAGTGTTTAATAAATTTTTTTCGGCATTTCTTTTTAAATAACCGTCACTGGGTCACAGTGAAACATTTCGATTTGGGGTTCAGTGAATCAGCAATCCAGTGTGACCTGCAATGTTCCAGTGTGACCCATGAAGTTATACCTACTTTTTTAATATGTGAAAATGCCTCGCAACAGGGAATGAAAAACTAGTATCAGACTCCACACTGAAGAACATATGCAAAACGACTTATATCGGATGGCCAGAAAATAAGAGCTGTGGCAAGAACCACTCGTATCCCGTACACAACTTCAAACAGGTATAACAAGAAAGTTCAAAATGATGCTGATCCTGAAAAGATTATTAGGCTTACACCTAATTATGCAGTTCATGATATATTCACCGATGCGCAAGAAGCCAAATGTTCTATGGGATCACAATTATGGACGTCCGACAACTAATTTACGAAGTAGATATGTTAAAAAATGTAAAAGTACCAACAAAATGGCACGAAATGAACCTCGCTGGCATTTAGTATTTATATAATCTCAGAAAAAGATACAATCGATTATCTTTACGAACTCCTGAGGGGTGCAGCTTAAGTAGAGCGACATCTTTCAACCGCCACAATGTTGGTATATTCTTTGATAATTTATAAAATGTTATGTCTAGACAGACAGTCTTTGGCAATGGGAATAGAGTATTTAATCTAGATGAAACAAATACTATGACGGTTCAGAAGTCTGCAAAATTGTTAGCTGCCAAAGGACAAAGGCAAGTTTCCAAGGTCACCAGCGCAGAACGAGGGACGTTAACAACAAAGAAGAATGTTTGTTTTAATCTTGTAGCATAATATTATTCCGTGGTACCAATAAAAAGTTTACAACTGAGGTTGAACAGTTATTATTTGTTGCTAGTTACGTCACAACTGAATTTATACTAAGTTGTTGTATTTGCTCTGAGAGACTAAGAAAGACATTTCTTAATTACAATAAATTGTAATCTTTGCAAATTTTTTTAAGATTGTTTCGAAAATTTGATTAGCCTATCTTATGGTACAAATAAATGAGTTATAGTATGAAAACCATCATATTTTACAGTGTGCCCCAGTTGATTCACTGTTACCCATGTAGCGATCCAAAGTGACCCACTCCTGGGTCACAGTGGATCTTTCCTCAACTTTTTTATCAAAGACTATATCTTGAAAATGTACGTATTATTCGCCAACAAATGCTTTTTTCTTTGAAGCTTTAATTCTCCTCTTACAATTTTAATTGAAGGAACAATGATTAAGCGATAAACTTTGAATCCACCAGAGTTAGAAAAAAAAGTGATCCACTGTGACCCAATCTCCCCTACATGGAAAGTCAATTTTATTGACATACTATTTAATGCTACCAAGCAGTCTGTCCTTTATTATTATTAATCATTTCCATATTTTAATAATGTCAAACTTTTTTTAAAAAAATTGATGAAACTCAAATCTGTCATATTACCTTCATTTCTTGATTTTTTTTTAACTTTCTGAAAAACTGATTTGTAAGTCTGAAAGCATCACTCACCAGTAATTTTCAGCAGCAAAGATATTTGAATTCGTCTCAATTTGTATACATGGCACTCAAAAATCCAAGGCTAGGTAGCGATTTTCCAGAAATTTTTAAAATGCCCATTATCTCGAAAACGTTGATAATTTTACTGAGGTGAAATTCCGATATTCTGAACAGTCATGACCTGGTCTATCACCAGTTTTAATATTGTACAAGGTTTATCGGACACCCTGTATACATTGGTTTCAATGTATGTAAAAACCTTTGTCTGTTTCTTATGTCATGAATGCTTCGCAAACAAGAATTCTTGAATGTTTGTAAATTTTTCATCTTACGGTTAAACCTGTGTCATATAAAGTATCTGCATAAGTGGAATTTAACAGTACCAATGATTCACATGTTTTTTTCCAATCCCAGAGAAAAAAATTGCCTTTGATCATAAATTATTTCCAATATGAAGTACGATTTATTTTGATCTCCACATTCTCACGTTTCAGTATTTGTGAAAAATCTTGGCCACTAGAAGAATGTTCGCGTGAACAAGTTCCTTCAACTCGTCATGCAAATGGCAATAAGTTTCTCAATTGATAACTATGAAACTAGTCATAGTAGGAAGCTAAATTTCTGAGAGAGTGTTGAGGAGAGAACGATGGATATAGTAAATAATAATTTCACCTAGTTACCTAATTAATCGTGAATTACAGGGTGATTTCTGAAACGTTGATATTTTGTCATTTTTATCATCGAAAATGTTTATGATCACCCTATATATCCCAACAAAATCATCTTAGTACGGTATCAGCTATCTTCAAAGGATGATAATTCACTTGAATATACAGTATATGTACGAAAGAACCGGCCATATATTTCACCAATTCTTCAAATCACCCTGTATTAAATTTATTAATTGTGATTAATGATGGAATAAGAATAGTATATTGCATACCTAAATAATTTTATCAATATTTCATTATCACATTGAATTTTCAGACTTTACTAAAATGTTTTTATTTTTCACTCTGTACATAATGATATAATCTGCACCATGTGAAATATTTTCAGTAATATGAAGGTAAGTTGATGATAAGAACGAAAAAACCAGTAGTTGGAATTTTCAAATCCAGAGAAAATAATTAAATAAAAATTACTGATTTTCAACTTGAACGCCCTGTATTTCAAAATCTATCAACGAACTTTGCGATTCTGCACGTTCAATTAGTACATCGAGAAACTACAATATACTAAAGATTCAGACAATTTCACCGAGAACCATTTTACCTATAAAAAGTGCGGGGTCCTGTACATTTTGTACTTTCTTAAGTCGAAAATAAAAATGCAAAAACATTGTGAAATTAGGAATGAGTCAGGGTACTTAGTGTTTAAATAGAATGAGTGAATTCATCTAACTAGTGTAATAGATTTTCTTGGAGATATTTTTATCGCGCTGTTGAATTCTCTTTCGCATGACATATTTTTAATTTGTGTTGGAAGCATGTTGAAGACGAAAGGTCCAGCGTAGGCAGGAGACTTTCAGAAGTGCATTTTCTTTAACATCTTGAAAGGGTGGGTAACACACTAATTGATCTGAGATTCTTATATTCAGCGGGATTCGATTTTTTTGGTAATACTTTCACAATTTCACTGCTTCGCGCTCTGTCAGAAAAACATTGTGAATTTATAAATTGTGAAAGGCTTTCGCGGCCATCGTCACTTACATGGTGATTCTTCGTGTTGTAAGGCTGACGACATTTTCAAAATTATTTTCAAAAATATCTCTTGAAAATGCTAACCACTCGTGTTGGCGAAACGTCGAGATCTTCTCTAAACATACGTCGGCCTTACAACCCGAAGAACCACCATGTAATTTTGAATTTACATTTGTACTTTCTCAAGTTTGTTAGCTCATGACATTATCCCAATAAATTCAACTCGTGCTCACAATACTATTGAAAATTCAGTTAGATATCTCAAACTCCATCAAATTGCTTTGAGGTAACACTGTGGTTTGCTGGACAAGCTATTGATTTCTGACAGATTTACCATCGATAGTATGATGCGAGCACTCGTTGTATTACCTGCTACAGAGCCCTTGTGATTCTTCAGAATAATTGCAACAAAAGTTCATATACCTTACCGAACAGCCACCCTTTTGAACATCTACCTTCAGCCACCCGGCCTCCATTGCACCCTGCAGCACGATTATCCTCTCTCCCGCAGTTTGGCAATTACCGTCAATTAAACTACGGGCTTCTGCTACACACAAGTCTCCTTTAATATTATTGTGAACCTGTGGAGGAGCAGAGGGAATGGAAGCGTTTATGTTTGCAAATAAACACGGCATCTTGCTGAATGAATTGGTTTAGTTTCCAACAATGCGGACTTTGTGGCACACTCGAATATACTAGACAACGGGATCGGTAACGTAGAAGCAAAACCGGATGGAGAATGAAGTGACCGTTTTGTCGGTTGGTTATTGTGAGGCTTGTAATTGTTTGGAGATAATGTCCATTGATGGGTACATTAACGTAGATAATATTCTCTTTTGTGTTCCTGAAATGATATTTATATTTGTTGTACATTCGTCAGTTTTGAGGTATTCCGTATATTGCACGCTAGTATGTTGAAAGTAACAGATATCTTCTTTTGTGAATGTGTATTCTAAATTAAAAAAATATTTTCTCGAAACACACTAGTATGACCTAAACAGGATTTATAAATTGAGTCGCAGCCGCAGTCGTTGCAGTTGACGTTGCCGTACGAAGATAAATGTGCCGTTGCTCATGTAACCAGGGATATATTGAAAAATTATTAGCCTACTATAGAACCAAACAAAATTTCAATGTCAAAATATTTTATTACTCAACATATTCTCCTCTTAATTGGATACATTTATTACAGCGAACCTGCAACGTCTCTAGACCTTTCGAAAAAAATGTTTCTTCTTTTATTACCTCCTCGTTGGAAGAAAATTTACGACCTTTCAAACTTTTTTTCAGTTGAGGAAAGAAATGATAGTCGGACGGAGCCAAATCTGGTGAATAAGGGGGGTGTTCTAGTAATTCAAACCCTAAATCACGAATTTTTTGCATGGCAACATGAGATTTGTGTGCAGGGGCGTTGTCCTGCGAAAACAAAACACCTTTGGATAGCTTTCCGCGTCTTTTCTCTTTAATTTTTTCCCGTAGAGTGGTCAGTAATGTCGAATAGTAATCTCCAGTTAGTGTTCTACCCTTATCCAAAAAATCAATCAATATTACTCCATGGCAATCCCAAAAAACTGAAGCAATACATTTTCCAGCAGATTTTTGGACACGAAACTTCTTAGGTCTTGGAGAACCGGAGTGTCGCCATTCCATCGATTGTTGGTTTGTTTCTGGATCGTAGAAATGTACCCAAGTCTTATTCATAGCAACAATTCGGTTTAAGAAGTCTACATCGTTGTCAAATCGAGCACAGATCGAACGCGATGCTACTACCCTTGCACGCTTTTGGTCAACATTCAAACATTTGGGGATCCGTTTTGCAGCAATTTTTCTCATGTCCAAATTGACGTAAACTATATGATGAAAGCGTTCGTATGAAATATTTAGTGCTTCAGATATCCGTTTTAGCCCAATTCGAAGGTCTGTTAAAATCATGTCATGAACTGCATCGATATTTTCGGGGACTGACACAGAAACTGGCCTTCCCGATCGGTCATCTTCTTCAATGGAAAATTTACCTCTTTTGAAGCTTGCAGTCCAATTTTTCACGGTCGCATACGAAGGACATTGATCACCAAGGGCGTTCAGCGTATGTTCGTGAATCTGCTTACCTCATAACCCTTTTAAATACAGGTACTTGATGATGGCTCGGTACTCCAATTTTCCGATTTTCACAATTTTGGTGGACATATTTTTTGTTTTAATTTATTGCGTAACTCTGGATTACTTTTTTGACGTCAAACTTTACACTGACACTTCTAATAAGTTATTGTTCGTTGCTATGGTAACGCAATATTTTGTTTATGCAGGAAACTGGTCTAGGCTAACTAGATATCATACAGCATCAGCTGACACTTCGCCCATTCACCTATGTCACACCATATTATTGTGTATGAATTTATATTTTTTGCAAGATGAATAAAGACGATTTATTATTATTACATCCTCGTACGTTCATACATCCGCTGCCGTTGCAGCTGCTGTTGTCGCTGCCGCCGGTAGTTGACCAACTTTCATCTCGGACGGCAGCGGCAGCGGAAAATGACATGAAACTCAATATTTCCCTGTCAAAAATAAACGAATGGTCACATAATTTAGGTTATGTATTCGTTTATATAGTTTGTATAGTTCCTAAACCCACTAGAAGGACTTCCACGTTTATATAATTTGAAGGACAAGAATTATAAAAATATGTTCATTAAGGAAAACAGTTGGCGCTCATTGAACACAAAATAAAACTATAAATTGGTCATAATTTCGCCTGTGGCTACGGCAATGGCTACGGCAGTGGAAGCGGCTGCGACACAATCTATAAATCCAGCTTTATCATTTCCTAGTCTTCCATCCGGAAAATATGGTATCTAGGAAGTTGTAAGAGTTCCCATGGCAACTGTTCATAAGTGTTTTCTGTACTAAACCAAAAAAATTCCAAAGATGACATAAGTCATTCACTCATCAACCCATTGACAGCAGGTTTTTCCATTTTTTTGTTTGTAATGAGAAAATATGAAGGATTCCTACTGAAAGACATTTGTTCAATAAATTTTGAGCATTAAAATGAATTTTCATCCAATAGATAGATGATCAATAATCCTTATAGATCATTGGCATGACTTAGGATACTTGACTGGTGCCTATAATTTTTGTGAAATAGAAAAAAGTAACAGGCAAGGACCAGATGGAAAATCGCAGATGGAAAATCTTGTTGAGGTTCCAACTTCAGGGAAAAAAAATTAAACACGAACACACTCAAAATGGTGAAATGGGGTGAAGTTTAGGGAGGGTTGAATACGGTTTTTGGTGATTTGCGGCGAAACGTGACCTTTCGGAGAAATATGTTCAGTAAAAAAATGGAAAACTTTTGTACTTAACACTTTTCGACATACTTCAAATTGACCGTCGAAGTTGTATAATACCGATTTTTCAGTATTTTTTTTTCTCGCTTATAAATGAATTATTTATTTTACATGACAATCCGTGAGAAGATTTGTTTTTTGGAGCATGATTTTTTCGCAATTCAGAAGATGACTAGTTTTCGAGTTATATACATTTTTCGAAAAAAAAAAACCTTTCCTCCACGAACAATTGTCTAGTTGTTGTTTTTTTGTATTTCGAATGTCTATAAGTGATCATTTTAATTGTTGAAATCATTGGAACTGCTAGTTTTACCGTTAAGCTAGCAGAACCCAAACATAAAAAACCAACTCAGAAGAAATCCAGTTGGATAGTAATTTCAGGCTCAATGCAGGCTATTTTATTACCCAATAATATATTTTTTTGCTTTTCATTAGGAGGATAGGAGGATAGTTCCTGTCAGCTCAACACTGAGCTGGCTTTACCAAAAGGCTAACCGAATCGCTGTGAAAAATTCTGGTCACACCATATAATTACCCTGCTAAATTTTGGGCTGCGTGGTAGCTGGCGACAATGGGTAAAATTTGAAATTAATTCGGAATTCTAGTAGTCGCGTGTTTCGTGAAATATCAATGAAATGATCCTAACCAGTCATTATCAGAAAAAATATATGTCGTAGTAATGCATTCCTTTTCTCACGTACTCATTTCGTTTCCAGTATTCAATTTTTCATTTAATCTATTCATCGATTTGATGGTGAATTGAAGAGAAAAAAATCGGGAATAGGATTTTCGAATTTTTTCATTATTTTTATAACAAAAAGTAGTTTATATTCAATTATTAATAATACAATATTTGAATACATAATTACTCTTCAATGTCGGGGCGTGGCGTAGTGGTTAGAGCGTCCGACTCTGAGTCGAAAGGTCCGGAGTTCGAGCCCCAGTTACGGCTGGGATTTTTTAATTTAATTTGACCGATTAAATTATTTGAATATCGTGGCTGGACTGGGGAGTCCTGCATGATTCACTGTTGCGTTCCAATTAACAGTGCTGCTCCTAAGGTGGCGCATGGAGTTAGTAACAAGGCCTATCCGGAACACGTGGCTAATGACCATAGCAGTCCATGCCAAAACACAAAAAAAAAACTCTTCCAAATTTATTTTGTTAATATCGTTTTCTTTTTTACGACTATTGAAAATCATTGAAAATATTGATATTATTATAATTCAGAGACTTGTTGTCGGTTTACCACAATTTGAGGCGGTTTAACATTCAATGAACCACCAAGTTAAATATACCATTTGAAAGTGGACATTTCAACAATTAAAACGATTTTTTTCGAAAAATGTACATAACTCTAAAATTAGTAGTCTTCTAAATTGCGAAACTATCACACTCATTTGACACCAAAAAAGACATATTCTTACAAACATTTATGTAAATTAAATCATTCATACGGAAGAAAATATAAATCATAAAAAATAGGTTTTTGGTCATTTTAACGGTTAATTCTACAACTTTTTTTTCAATATTTTTCGCCGCAAACCGCAAAAAACCGTTTAAAATCCCTAAACTGCATCCCCATTCCACCATTTTGAGTGTTTTTGTGTATAAATATTTTTATGCACTAGCGGGCGGAAAAGTACACTTTACCGCCCGGTTCGCCGGGCGTAAAGTGGCACTTTACCACCCGTGGGCGCATTATGGCCCGGCGGGCCGTAAAGTAGACAAAATTCTCAAATTGTCTATACTCACACATCATTTCATGCAATTCCTAACACGAATTAGAATCATTTCAGTTCAATAGAGCAATACTCTTTCTAACATTTGTTCATAATCGTTGGCAATTTTTTCGGTGATGATCTATTTATTTGAAATAGATTCTCCAATAAAGCACTCAGCTACTATAGTTTCACATTCCTCATATTATGTTACCCTTAATTATTGTATGCATAACGTATGAAACGTGTAGACCATTGCAATTCAAGTCAGTATTTGTGATTAGCGCTATAAAACCGCTAGTGTATAAAATTTTGTATGTATCACGTGCATAAAATGGGTTTAAAAATGGCTTTGGCTTTGGCCGCAGGCCATAAACGCCTACTTTACTCCCTTGATACATGAATAACTATTATGCACTAGCGGGCGGTAAAGTACACTTTACCGCCCGGTTCGCAGCAGCCCATAAACGCCTACTTTACGCCCTTGATACATAAATAACAATTTTTCCTCAAAGTTGGAACCTCAACATCATTCTCCACCTGGTTCTTGCTTGTTACTCGTTTCTTGATTTAAGTGTTCAAAATTCATTTTGACACCAGCCTATAGGTCAATATAAATAATTATGAAAGTTTTACGACCTTTGTTAGGATGACTTATTCCGATTTTTGGAGATTGAGGTCTCAAATTAAAGAATACTCCATCCCTTTAGAGATTTAAAGGCTTTAAAGAAATAGAGTTTTCTTTAATTTGAGACCTCAATCCCCAAAAATCGAAATCAGTCATAAAAAATTATATTGGGTCATACACAAGAAACACGAAATTCCCTCAAAAACAGTGGCACTTAAAATTACAAGTAAGTTTACAAAAAAATTACAAGAAAAAGGTAAATAAAAAGTAAAAGTAAAATTAAAAATGCAAAAACAATGTAGAGACTTTTTTTATTGCACTGTTGAATTCTCTTTTTCATGAGATATTCTTCATTTGTGGCGGTAGCATGATGAAGAAGAAAGGTCCAGCAATGGCAGTAGATTTTCTGAAATGCATTTTCATGAAGATTTTTGTGTTTTTTTTTTAATTTAACCCACAATTGTCTTCATTTCCTGGATCTTCGTCCATGAGAGCCCTATCACAGTTTGGAAGTTCTATATATACAGGGTGTTTCTTAAGTACGTGTAGAAACTTTAGGAGCATATTGCTGACGTCGAAATAAGAAAAAAAGTTCCCATAAACACATGTCCGCAAGTTATTCGTTTCTAAGATACAGAGTGTCAAAGTTTTATTCCTATAGTTGTTTTCTGTGAATAAATTCCAAAATATTTGTGATATTCGGGTAAAGTTTGGTATCTGGGATGATTTTTCAATGACAAAATCAAATTTCATATTAATTGTGAATAAACTAATTTCTAATTGAATTTATTTTGAATTAAAAAATCTTGTCATTCAAAATCACTTGCATCGATTATTTCAAATCTCAATAACTCGAAAACAGTTGCTCGCAGTGACCTCTACCAAGAATTTTTTTTTTTCACACAATCTAAATAATAAATATTCCCAGATACCAAACTTTACCCAAATATCAAAATTATTTTTAAAATACTCACAAAAAATAAAAATAACAATTCAACTTCGACACTCTGTATCTGAGAAACGAATAACTTGCGGACATATGTTTATGGAAACTTTTCTTCTTATTTTGATGTCAGCAACAAGCTCCTATATTTTCTACACGTACTTAAGAAACACCCTGCATATCGACAATATCTAAATCTGTGGAATACGCCATTTGAAAAGCTTCTTCCAACGTAGACCAACTCTGCAATGAAATAATACAATTTAAAGATTTTCTCCTTTTTGTATACCGTAATCGGTCAACGTTACCATATGGTAACGCTTCAAAATATTGAACAATAGCATGCAAATGACTTAGAAAATTGAAACTATTCCTAATCTCTCAAATGATAATCATTCATGTAGGAATCTATATCATGTTTCAAAATTTTGTGATAAAAAAGTAAATATAATTACTTGAATCGGATGTCGAAGTTTTTGTCAATAATATACACACAATATCCAAACAACTGTAAAGTCAGGTCCACGCTAGTTAGCCGGTTAAGGGATTTAACGTAGGTAGTTTTAGACCATGAGATCTAGTTTGGTTTCTTTAACTTCTGTGTGTTTGGAAAATAAATGTTATATTTCATTTGTACAACAAATGAGTTTCTGAGATTCATAAAATTGCCGAAGGCACCTGGCGGAGTCTATCAACTTTTTTATTTGTCCCAAAAAAAGTATAATTTTTGGTACTAGTGAAACAAATGATTATTTCGACCCAGTCATGGAGAGCAGTAAATGTGAATATGGTTAGTTAGGAAAACTATAACAACTTTTTGATTTTGTCACAATTCAGAAAAACAGACTAACAAATAGCACACTGAGAATTATAATTAGAATAATACATTCCGCTGAAAGATGCATCATCATCTCTCTCATACATCTCACTGCAGAGTTCGCACAAAATTTCATCTGTATCTGATATGGCCATTTGAATTTGCTTCTGATACTGCATTGGAATGCATAAATCATGGGCTCTGTCTTGGCACGTTTCGCTTTTTTACCTTTCACTGCATTCTACTTCATTTCCAAGTAAAAACTCCTTCATTCTTAGACACTCTATTCTCGTTTCCTTCTCCCAGTTGCTTTTCAGTAGCAACGTCATTTTCTTTTCACTTCATTCCAGTTTTCTTTCTCATTGTCGCATTTGAAATGCCATAACTGACAGCACCTTTTATTCAGAATTTGTTTTCTGACTTTGTACTTTCTCCTTCAACCAAAATAATACCTTTGAGTCATTGAAGTAAGACTTTAGATTTTCCAAGTGGTGTAAAATTAACATCGACTATCTCTTCTGATAGAAGAGCTCTGTTTCCTTTGGAAGGTTATGGTTTTTGTTCTAATGATGCTTCGTTCGAATCACTTTCCAGATTATATTCGAATGGAGGTAAATTGTGTATTATTGAACTTGCATTGCCGAGGGTATTCCTCTGGTGGGACAACTTCTTCAATAAGTCGGTTTACATTATATATTTTTGATTCTTATCTATCAATTGATTCATTTGCTTCCAACCAATACATATCTGTAGCCGATTGTTGTCTTTGCGTCTTACTATTGACTTCACGGATTCCTCATTTTTGCTATACGTTCAGCAGGAATCAAACTTTCCCGAATTAATTTGTAATTTTGCAGTTCACTTCACCCATGTTCGACTACATTCGTGTAACAATTTGCTTTCATGGCATTATCAGCTTCATTCAAACACTTTGAATAATCCAACATTATACGCAGCTAAAAAAAAATTCCACCCGCACGAGAACCATTTTGAAACATTATTTCATTGATTGCCTGTTCTATAGTGTCTGATGATATTCCAGCTGTTTCATTCAGCGCTAGGATAGGCAGAATATGCATTTCGAAACATGCATTTATGCAGGTGGTCATTCCCAAACGATTGGAAATCAATTTCACGTAGTAGATAATGTTTCTTGTGACCTTCAGCTATATCGAGTAGGATTGTCTCTCGATTATTGTCATTTGCTTTGATTTTTTATGTATATTTCTTCATAGCATTTGAAATAGGTTTGGATAAATATGTTATTGTGCTGTGAGTATATGCTGGATATTTTTGAATATTTTAGGCCTTTCAATTCAGGGATTGAACCCACATCCTACTCAAGGTTGATGCAATCGATTGAATGGATAGCTGAAGGTCAATCACATGATATAAGATAGATAGATAGATATTATTTTATGGACAACTTAACATTTACATTTTTGCTTCAGTCAGGCTTTCAACAAAAAATTTAAAAAATATTTATAAATATTTTGAGTTATATGAAAAAGTATATAGTTATAGAAAATATAAAAAACACTGGCACACACATATAAATGATCATTGAAGACTTTTACATATACAGATTTGAAAAGGGATCCTCTACAGTTCTTACTGTATTGTCCCTTACAAGTTGACAAAAATTCAGTTTAGTACAGATAGTCCTCAAAGTCTTAAAAACAGTCGGGGTTGAGTGGCTTGATATATTCTGGTATATTATCATAAAGATTTATATCAAGGGAATTTTTCTGAGACTTTGTTAGTCTACAAAACACATCTAGACATGCTAGAGTGAGCATGTGTAGTTTTGAGCTCTCTTCTCTGAAAGCTGTTTTTCTAAGGTATTTTCACAGTGGTGAACTATTTCTTCTTACTGAAGTTGTCTGCCCATCCTCCCACTTGTGAATCATTGTGAAGAAATAAGTGCATCAATATTCAGGGATATGAACACTATTGATGTTAGTTCCTAGTCTGTGAAAGTCAGTTGAAGAGTCCTACCACTTTGATATAATCGTGACAAGGATGAGTAGGGCTTCTTAACGTAACCAATCCAGTTTAAGTGACGACATGGAATCACTCATCAATAAAGTATGTGGTAATTTTGCCACAAAATGAAGACAAAATCTATAAAAAACAGACTCCGTCGAAGAAAAGATAAACAATAAACTAGAAAAACTGGAAGATATGAGTGATAGGGTGCGGAGAAATGAACAATCTATTACAGAACTCAAATCTAACTGTGGCATTCAGAGGAATATCAATATACGTATCTCAGCAAATGAGGATGTTGTTCAAATAATCTTGTTCAAATTTTTTTTCAAAATTTGTTTGCTCAATTTTTTTTCAATATTTGTTTGTTCAAAATTTGTTAGTTCAAAATTTGTTTGTTCAAATTTGTTCTTCGGTAGAGCGGCTGCACTCTCAAAGCAACCCTCGGAAGTCTTCGAAAGACTTGGGCGAGGTAGGAAAGTCGTGACCCTTTCCTTCCAACGTGTGATGCCACTTACGAGACCGGTGACCGTGCTGAGATTCGAACCCACGCCTTATGGTTGACAAGCGAACTCTTCTAAGAGCGCTACACGCTTTTTAAATCAATCATTCGATTTAAAAGAAGTGACAAAGCTAACTAATAACTATCGAAGGTATCTATCACCCACAATTTATACTTTAAAAAAATATATGTTTGCATTTTCTCTACAATGAAGTCAAAATGTTGGCAAAGTCAAAATGCATAGATACCTATGTGAAAACTAATCAAGTCAATTCAATTATTTAATAATTTTCAGTGCGTGAATAAATCGTTTTTTCACCATATTCTTGTGAAACAAGCACGAAATCATACTATTCCAAAATGAATTGGCCATCATTCTAACATTTGGCGAATTCACCTACAAATATAAAAATGGCGGAGTCGCAGGCGACTAGAAATTTAAAAATTTGGCGGATGCAACATGTTTTGCTACATTCGGTAACTAACAAAAATGCAACGAGTAAGTCAGTTTTCAAAATTTGATTTAATGGGAAAATATACGAAGAGATTATAATAATGATGTCGATGCCGAAGACTCAAGTGAAAGAAGAGGAGCAAACTCGCACATCAATTTCATACCAATAATATTTCAATATATTCTCTATAAACATATGAAATGAGGGAAGATACAACAATGTTTCCTGACAAAAGCAGTTCTGCGAACCAGGTAGAAACACATTTTGTCAAATATTGTCCATATCGATGTTTCGCTGTCATAGACCAGGAAATAGCAAAAAAATCTTAAAATAAAATGAGACACAATTTGTAGGCGATAAAGCATGACGTTACGTATATTTTAAAAACTGCACGAGTTAATTTTTTTCGTTGGTTTTCTACCAATTGTTGTATGTACAGTTTTAACGGTGAAATAACTACCTTCGTTTTGTCGTGTGTTGTAGCAGTGTCATACATTTTTTGGTATGTGTCTGTTTTTGTAAGTATAGATTACTGTATTGTAATAGAATAACTGTCTAAGATCTGATACGAGACTCTCAGTAAAAGCTGAGGCAGGTGGCTATAATAAGGACAATCTATAAATTATCTTATGATTCTTTTTTGAAGGACATCTAGTTATCGCAAGTGTGTGTTTGAAAATGCAGGCGTGATTCAACCAGAGCATGACATAAAAGGTTTCTTGGTGAATAAGTTGTTAATGTACAATGAGAACAATATTGGCCCAACAACAGTTCCTTGTGGCACTCCATAACTTACTAATTTTTGCTGATTGCTTACATTCAAAGGGTCAAGTGCTATTTCCCTAATACACGAATCCTCCAAAGCCTCTAATAGCTGAGAGTGTTCGACAGTATCGAATGCCTTCGCAAGATCATAACAGATCTGTTCTGGTTTCGAAAGATATCGGTTCCTGGATGACAGGATCATGCGCAGTTGAGGAAAATTCACTTCAGGTTCATTTTCGTTCACTTGCTATCAACTGACATTGATTTTGACACCCCAGAATCTATATTTCTACCAAGATAGACCTCACATGATGTACACGCAGAAAAAACTTGGTCTAATGAACAAAATATCAATCAAATTGAATAAATTCAAGTGTCCACAAGTATACCACATTTAAATATTGATTCGAATGAAACACATATTGTCATTGATTCTTCTCTCTGCAATCCCTTTATATTGAATACAGTTTGCTTCCAATTGATTTTAAGTTTTGTTCATAAAAAATATCGTTTTTTGGTCTTGAAAACATCAGATGTTACAGTCGATCATATGATTTGACATTTCAACATTACCTTTCAGTATGTTGATTTGAGTTTGATTCCAACCACCAAAATAATTTGTTAACTTATTCAGTGCATCTGCAGATCGAATTCACAAAGTACTGAAACAATTTTTTTCATTCAACCAAATCGTTGAATTTTGGGTAATTCACTAGTTACTCCGTTGAGCATGATATCTTTCAAACGAAATATTTGTGTTAGTCATAACGATTCACATAAAATGTCGATCTAATAGTATGAGAGCTAGCAACATCGGGAAAACAAGAACTTCAGTAAGGCCAGTTTATAGATATGTTACCTCTCTCTTTCTCCCGGACGTCATACGGGCCATCTGGCTGGCGGTAGAGGTTGCGTTCATCAGTGCGCATCGTTCCTATACAGGTAAAATATTTATTTTTCAAATTAATTTAAGAAGGTTTCTTTTCTTATTATTATTTTAATTGCACTCTTTGACACATGAATCAATTATTGCCAGATATTTTTATCGTTGTTTAAACTGTGCCAGACGCTAATTTTAATTAAAAAATAACTTATTTTTTCAAAATATTTTAATATGACTGAAATTTTTATATGATGTTTTTTAAGTATCTACAAACCCAAAATTAATTTGCTAAACAAACACCTAAGGGAAAAAATAATTTGGTTGTTAAACTTCCAGCTAGACCGATTTGAAAGTGAAAAGTGATGTGGTATTATTATGAGAACAAAATGTACCACATTGTAATCTGAGAATCATCACCAACTTCAGTTTTTAACATGATTCCACAGACCCCATAGAACATGATCCACTGTGAGGCTTATGCGCAGGCACATCAGCCGGCCAAAGCTGCAAACGGCTGTTGTGGTTTATCTCGCTTGCGCAACTAGCGCCTGACTGACTTTACTCTTCTAACATGCCCAGTCATTTTTCACTTTCAAATCGGTCTGGCTGGAGGTTTAACAACCGAATTATTGTTTGGCAAATTAAATTTGGGTTTGTAGATACTTAAAAAACATCATATAAAAATTTCAGCCATACTAAAATATTTTGAATTCTTTTTTGCATATTATTCAATTTTTTTCTTCATTTTGTTATTGGCGTCTGGCACAGTTTAAACAACGATAAAAATATCTGGCAATAATGTATTCATGTATCAAAAAGTTAAATGGAACTAATAAAAAAAGAATCCTTGACAAATCAATATATTACCTGTACAGGACAGGTACGATGCGCAGTGATGAACGCAACCTCTACCGCCAGCCAGATGGCCCGTATGACGTCCGGGAGAGTGAGAGAGATAACATTTCTAAAAACTGGCCGACCTGAAATGCTCTCTCGAAAACGTTGCTAGCTCTTAGACTATAACAGCATAAAATAAATCTGAATTAAGTATGACCAAGAATGTGAATTGGTTTATGATTGGTTGAATCTATATCGTAAAAACGTGTAGCAAATTCCTATTTGAGCATTTCAGACAGTGTTTACATTTTTATGTCACGGTGGTAAATTGTATCATAACTTTGAGTTAAAATCGATAATTTTGGCAACGCCGTACCACAATTCGTTGACACGTATGTATCACCATTGATGATGAGTGTCAAAAGGTGCGATGCTATCGCTGCATCTATTATCCATATTCTTCGCAGATATGCCAAAATACAAGAGCAACGTTATTTTTTGTTTCCATCCACGGAAAGGAAAACCTGTAATTTTTCAGAAAACACTGTGATAACCAAGAGAAATTTGAGCTAAATACAAATGATACAGAGCTTTCGGCAATATCACTCAAACACAATATTCCTAGTAAGATTGCTCCAAGCATAAAAGAACTGATCAGTTCATGTTTCGAAAGGAATGTGAACATTGTATTAATACAAGCACGTATCATACATTTTTTGATAAATTTTTAACCTGTTGCCTGGACTATTTTCTATATTCCGTCACTTCCTTTGATGTTTCATATTTATCCAAACGTTTACCCAACAACTGAGCTTTCTCTGCAGTTTCCTGTCACAGCATTATTCTCAATAAGATATATATTCGAATTTTTATGAGAAATCGGATCAAAGGAAACATTGAAACGATCGCTTGAAGTGTTTTCATCTCTTAGTCGATTTGTCACTGTACAAAAAGGAATATGTATATTTTAATTCAATATGCATCAATAAAAGTTTGAGGGGTTCATGACTTCTTGGCACAAACAGATGGGGGTTTCTATCTAGGCATCTATAGAATTAATTGAAATTTTAATTTGTTACACCTAAGGTGTATTTTAGAGTGAATATTTCCCTCCTATATAAAATTTGTCATAAGAGGAATGTAATTATCGAAAAATTACAGCAGTAATTACAATACGGAGCGATAATTACACTGCAAAATATCCCGGCGACATGACAAAAATAACAACAACACTGACTGACAATCCTGATAAATGTCAGATATTCTTCAAAAAGCGAAAAAATGTCGCGTTTTGGTGGGTGGTCCATACAATCTATTGAGGAAAATGTAGTTGAAAGTGAAACAGAAGCAGATACATTTTTCTTTCAACTCCGGAAATATTCTACCGAATTACACTCGTGCATCAAAATAAATCTGAAAATTTCACACCTCTACTTTTTAACCAATAAGATGCCTTAATTTTGACTAGTTACCATGGCAACTAAAAAAATTTCCAGAAATATTTTAGTGGCGCCACAACCATTAAATATCGTAGATATACCTGTGAATAATGCAAAATTTCTATAAGAATTAACATTATTATTTATTATTCGCTATAAAGTTTCATTAAACAGAAAACTCAAAGGACCCCGCACATTTCTTATGGGAAATGGCTTTCCGTGAATTTGGCTGAATTTTTGGTATGTTGTAGTTCTTGATGAGCTGATCAGAAGTGTCCATAGCCACAAACCTCAAAAATGGACAGTTTTCGAGATATGGAGCTTTGAAAATGGATTTTTTAATTTTTTTGTAGTATTTGCCCATCAATCGGGAAGCTTTCATTTGTTGTTGGGATGGAATTCAAATGTTCGGCACCCGGAACCCGACTGGTATTTCTCAGTTACATTCGGCACCGCCATCAATAATTTTTCATACACTGCTCCACACTGGACATGAAATGAGGTACTAATTCCAAGATCTTCTATCCAACTTTTCATGCTACAAGATAACGCCAGAATGATTCATATTTTCAAAAAACAACATGAGTTGGGTATTCTCTGGAATAACTGATTCTAGATATATATTATGTCCAGTAATATCAAATATGCTTTCCAAAATTTTCATAACGAATCTCAGAGAGCTTTAATAGGGGAAAACGAAAAAATCATAATCATGTATCGTCAAAGATAATAATTCTGATCACTAATAATGTCATTTACATATAATATGTCATTTATTCCACACAAATCTCGATAATCAGACAATGGTGTGCCAAGACATTTTTCTCAGGCTGGCTCTAAATGGATGATAGCATCTCACATCCAAACGAATCCGTGAAAGTGTCTGCATCTTTGATACCTTGTAGTACCTTCCAGGTAGAATAAGGAAGTTTAGATGATGGAAGCAAACTATGAATGGAACTTCCGATATTTGCCCCCGAACTCTTGAAACTACTATAATTTTTTATAAATCAAAGTTTACACAAATAAATGAATTCTATCTGTTCATATGATTTTCGGTAAAATGAATGAGTAGATCATTCAAAAACATTATAATAGTAAAAGTAGCATTCATAATAATACTAATAATAATGATATTATATAAAAAAAAAAAAACTATCTTAGCAACCTCAAGAAATCATTTAAAATGTTATGAGTCAGATCATGGGTAAAGTGATTTACTGGTAACATATAACTATAATTATATCAACGAACCTAACACAGTCATAAATCATTTCAAGAATATAAAGAAAAAATGAATCCGCTTCGCTTATAATATTTCAAATGATTTTTTGAGACTGCTAAGATAGATTATTATTGTTTTTTATTTAATATCATTATTATTATGACTTTTACTACTACTATAACATTGTTTTTTATTGATCTATCCATTCATTTTGCAAACGATCATGAGTAGATACTCAATTATAAGTGTAAACTCTAATATGCAACATTTATAAAAAAAAATAGTATTTTCAAGAATTCGGTGGTAAATATCGAAAGTTCCATTCATAGTTTGCTACCAACACCTGAACTTCCCTATTCTACCTGGAAAGTACTACAAAGTATCAAAGATGCAGACATTTTCACGGATTTCTTTGGCTGTGAGATGCTATATCATCCATTACGAGCCACCCTGAAAATGTCTTGGCACAGCATTGTCAGATTATCGAGATTTGTGAGAAATAAATCGCGTAATCTCATGTAAATGACATCGATAGTGATCACATTTGTTGTCTCTGTGAACACAGTATTATGATTTGTCCATTTTTTCCATCGAAGCTCGCTGAGCCTCGTTATGAAAATTTTGGAAAACATGCACGATATTATTGGACATTAGATATATTCAGTATCAGTTATTATGGTCTCTCTTCAAAAAATACCCAAGATATGTCGTTTTTTGACAATTAAAATTATACTGGCGCTATCTTGTAGCATAAAAAGATGTATGGAAGATAGTACCTGATTTCATACCTAGTGTGGAGCAGTGTATGAAAATTGTTTAATGGCGGTGCATAACATAACTGAGAAAGACTATTTCTCAGTCGGATTGGGTGCGCCGAACATTCAAATGCCATCCCATCAAGAAATAAGAGCTATCGGATTGACGACCAAATACTACAAAAAATGGAAAAAATCCATTTTCAAATCTCCATATCTCGAAAACTGTCCATTTTCCCATAAGAAATGTGCGGGGTACTTTGTTTAATTATTATGTATCAATAATTTATATTTCAAAAAACGTACGATAGTAAGATTTGAAAGTTGCTTGAATTATAACCCATCCTCTTTTCTTAATGGTGAATAGGAAGGTAACGAATTAATTAGATGTCTGTGTTTTAAGGCATACTCGTATATGTAATATTTTGAAACAATTTTGTTCAAATCTCTTTTACGCAAAAGGCCATATTTACTTGACATCTGCAGCAGAATTTCTTGGATTTTCGCAAACAAACCATTCGACTCTAACGCTTCCTGGTCGCAATCTTCCATTAAATTCGTTAAATAAATTAATTTTGTATGACATATTTGCACTTGACTCAACTCTTTGCAGAAATTACATAAATTGTACTTTTCAAAGCATTTCATTTTTCTCAAATTGTTTAACGCAAATGCTTACAAGAAATGTTTTACACAAAAATATCTTTGTTTGCTGGTTTACTATACAGTAACTCAATGTAATTTACCAATATAAGCCTCATCTGTCAAAAGCATGGCCGCCTATATCACGGCCACCTACTGCAACAAACCATGTTAATAATATATTTTTATGGATTACTTTAACAAAAAATACATTTTTCTACGACCATTAAGAACATTTCAATTGCGTCTTCGATTAAGAAACCTACCACGTTGTAACACCGATTTTCATTTCCCACGGGCTAGCTGTATCGAAATATTTCATTTCCTACGACTTTCATGAACTACTAGACTGTCATTATAGGTAGGTATTAAGGAATTTTATGAACATAAATAATATCGATACAGTTTGTTTACGTCTGTCTAATAATTTGACATTTCACATCAGTAGATAATTACAAAATTCGATTGAAAAAATTAAGTTATTAAAAATGATTAGCGATAGAAATTAATAAATTTATATCAGAAGCTCCTGATAATGCCTATCTTCTGACGAAGGTATGATTTTCTTTTCATAAAACCAGTATAATTTCAATAAAGAGATTGATTACAATCGGATTCTATATTTTTGAATAGTTGACAGATACTTTCTATATAGCAGTTAATTTGAACAAATTATTATGTGCTCTAGTAACGACGAGTGTTGATTCAGATGACACATGGACTTTGGATGGTGGGAGCGAGGGTTCAAATCCACGCAGCCACGTTTTTTTTTTTTCATCTTATGAAATCGATTAGTGTTTAATTCTTTCTGCATAAAGTTATTTTTTTATTTCCAAGTTGTCAAAATTTCAAAATTTGAAAATGTTATTTGTTTCACGACGTAGGTAGGTACGTGTACAAAAAGAAAAAACGGGTGAAGAAAGAAAAAATTATCTAAACCATGTAAAAATGACGAAAGGAGAGTTTATGGTAAAAAGGATTATTAAAAATATTACAGCTTGTTAATGATTCAGATGGTCGTAGAAAAAGTATAGTGTACAATGAGCATGAAATGACCCATTTGTATGTCATTTCATGCTCATTGTACAATATACTATTATGGTGTGAAATATTCTTTCCGAATACCACGCAAGCTTAAATTATTCCTGGAAATTTTCTTTCGGGCACGAATAGTTTAGGATAATTTTCAAAATACTCGTGCCCTCAAAAAAATTTCCGGAAATAATGTAAGCTCTTGTGATATTATGAGTGATAACTTTCCATTCAAGTATTCGGAGTAGGGATCTTTCGACAAAATATGAAAACAATCTCATGCAGTTTTTAGACAACATGCTTTCATGGAAAATTATCGGTAATTTTGATGCACTTGTGTAATTAATTACTTCCGATAATTGCAACCTATGCGACCACAATAAGAATTGTATCAGTTTATATAGCGAAGTGGTCGTGGTGTAAGAGCGTTTAGCTTCGACCCAAACGGTCCGGGTTCGATCCCCGGTCGCGTGTCACTGAGCTGAAGTGGTTTGGATTCCACTTTTATTTAAACTGTAGGTCCCGGATCTCCCTTGCTCGCACAAGCTCTGCTTTTGAGGGGTTTTCTCCGAAAACCTGGGAGTTTCGTAAAAACAAATTTCACAAAAAATATACAGGGTGTCATAGGAAATATAATGGTATTTTTGGTCATCTATAGAATTTACTGAAATATGTGATAAACTATTACAATAAAAAAAATAGTCCCGGGCTAATTTAGTCCACAAAAGCTATCAAAAACATCAACTGCAACATTTTCATCGCATCCGGTGTGACTGAAAATGTTATCAACTCAATCTTCGTATAACAAAGCGCAGGACATCATAATGTTTTTGAATATTCAATGATATTATCGTTGCTTAACTAATAGATTTAGACGTTATTATCTACCATTAGCTAATAGATTTAGACCTTCCAATTTCGAATACTGAAATAATAATAATCGCTTTCATTGATAAGTCGGGGTTGAGGAATAATCAAAATGGAGTCCAATATCAACAATAATATCAACATTCCCACCTACCAAGAGGTAGAATTAGCTCTGGTTCGAAATCAACTGATAGTTATAATGATTCAACCTCACTGGATTGATATAGAAATCATCTTCTTTCATTACATTTCAAAATTTTCTTTTAAAAAAACTGATAGGATTCGTTATTGAAAAGTTCAACGGTTTTGAAGAAATTTGAAGTTGAAGTAAGTGCGTAAGTGATATGGAGACGCTTTGTTGATAATTCTGGTAGAAATTACTGTTATATGTTTTGAATATCGTGGAATTTTTGTTAAAATTACTCTGCTTTCATAAATTTCAGAGATATTTGAATGCGTATGACGTGAAAACTCTTTGTTGTATAACCGGGTAATAGCGTACAATAATGATAATTGGAATTGGGCTGCTATAGAATTTTAAAATTCATGGGCATGGAATATAAATAACAGCGGGCCCAATATCGAACCTTGCGGAACTCCATATCCCACGAATAGGAAGTCAAAGCAGTCACGTTCTACTTAGACATCTTGTTCAGGGTTGTACTCCACGTTTTTTCCAAATCTTTCAAGTCTTTTCATAGTTATTGAAAATTCACCATCACAATTTTTCAAAACCTGTCTGGGATAAGGAATCTATATGGGGTTATAAATCTGTATGAACCTTGGAGAAATCATTCGATTCTTTGTAGTCTATCTAAAACGTAGTAGGTGAATTATACTTTATTTTTTTAATAAAATTTTCATCTTACATTATACGAAGATAAATTCTATCGAGAGAGAAATAGTAACCATCACACTATTTAACAGAATAACTCCTTGGCTCTGACAGTTTTTTTTAGAAGAAATGTGCACCCAAACTTCTCATTCCCAGCCCAACTGAATATACATCGTGCAAAATTCACAGCTAGATAAACTCCTAAGTACATGCCATCCAATTAATCATTCCAGTACTTTTGAAACTTTGTCATCCCGAATAACTACATAACACATAACTTTAGTGGTCCTGTGTGGCTCTCAGGACGTGTATTCGTCGTACTTTCAGCAACAGTGGTAAATAATATGAAGGAGTGCAATGTTTGCTTACATCAGATATATGTCTCCATCTCGAAGTTAGCCCAAGTTTTCCACGGCCTCTTGAGGTAATTCACCTTGAGACCAAAAGCCAATTCAATCTGTGTTTATGTGGGTATTATACAATGGCTTCATTACCTCTACTCTATAGAGTGATAAATTGATTCAGAACCGTGAAAAAGTGTGGGCAAAGATTTCTTCGTTTTGATTATTTCATTGGGGTGCGATGACTGTGTCCGCGAATCTTTCAGTGGTGGAATTACGGGTGCCTTAATTTTATCAGCTGATTTTTTTCTAGCAAAGAATGTGTGTTCATTGAATAAGTTTGCTATTTCAACCCTATCAGTAATTGTTCTAGTCTCATGCTGTATTTGGTTTATAGTATTTTGTTTTTCCTTCACATACTGTTCGATATGGATGGGAGTATACTGATAATTCTGAGATCTGGAAAAGAATTCAGATCCGTACACAGTCAAGGACATGTTGTATTCCAAAATGTAACAGCTTTACTCACGTACTGGATTATAGTAAAATATTTCAATATACGGTATGCTCGATACATTCTTTACAATATCAGGAACTCCATGAAGCTTGATTTTTAATATCTCGTCTCGTTAAAAAGTTACAAGAGAGTAGAACGTCAGAAAGAATGCTAGGAAAGGCTACACTGGTGATCCAAAACGTTTAAAATAAGTATTGTTTTCAGTTAAAAATATTACAGTAATGACGCTTAGCCAAACATCTGTAACGATCACGAATATATTTCAGTATATTTTTCATCTCCAGGCCCAATAACAATTGTAGTCTTCGCCACTAACACACAGTGTACAAGAACTCGTTACTGCTTCCTGTTCCTATTTCTGTATCTCTGGTGGAAAAATAAAAATCTCGTTATGCAAATTAGTAGGTACAGTATCTGGATTACGAATGCATCATTATTGTCATCTAATTGAGATTGTATGCCCTCATCAACATCAAAACACAATCAACTATGGGCATTCAGTGATGTTGCTATTCCACTGCGAGGAATGAATAATATATATACCAACGAATCATTTGATTTACATTACGAACAATGGTCGCCTCCTAGATTCGATTTCTATGGATGGCGATAGTTGAAATGCCTTCTAGTCCTACGTATGTATGACATTGTGCTAATAGACCGTCAGATAACGACAGAATTTGCTGACTCATTTTCTCTTTTCTGGGATTTTAACCACTGGAAATTATGTCAGTGTTGAGCCCAAAAAATAGAAATTTTGCGATCGGACGTGTGCTAGGCATATACAAAATTCATTTTCCTTTTGCAGAATTTTTTTTTTCTATTTTTATTTTCTTGTTTATGACATTTCAACACATGAATAGGTATAACAATCTAATAATGAAAAACCAAAGCCATAAGTTGATTTCATTGAAAATATGAACAGGATGTTCATAAATTCCAACTTTCAGTCACAGATGATTCCACTGACTGACTTTATGAACATCCTGTTCATATTTTCAATGAAATCAACATGCCATACCCATGACAGGTTTTATGTCAGAAAAATATTTTCAAAGTTTCACCGCACAAGAAATAGTCCAACAATTCCTCATTACAGTATGAAATTGCTTCTGAAGAGTATGTTTTCCAATTCTTCCGACCTCCCTGATGATCTTAGAAGAGTGAAATAGATTTTTGTCGACCAAAATGTATTGGAGGCCTAGCGAAAGAGATGCTATCCACGCATCAATGAAATGAGCGATTTTCTGTGAGTGATACTTCTGAATAACATTCTCCCTTATCTCATTCATAGATAAGAATCTCCAATGGAAACTGGACAATTAATAAATAATCAACTATCTGAATGAAATGAAATGAAATTTTCACTTTCAGATTTTTTCTCTCAAGTCATATAGGGTCTTTCTCAATATCTATCAGATGTAGTTCAATGTGCAGCGTGACTTTTGCCGGGGAAGTAGTTATTTTCTGTTAGATATTACAAAAAAGTAACTTTAATTTTATCGTAGGGTTTTTCCATTGCCAGAGGAGTCATGTATTGATTCAATTTTCAATTGAGAATGTTTCTCTTTAAAACAAAGCCATAAGGTTTGCACGTACTCAAACGGTAGAAATAGGGGCGCGATCTTGTAAAAAAATAGTTGGTTGCTGATGCATTTTCTCGCTTAAGGCAATCGACAAAATGAAATTCAATATTGTTAGGAACCCGAAAAAAAATTCCCATAAGCCGGTCAGCTGTAAAGGTCAATTTTCCGGACGGAAAATTTTGTGATTTTTTTTTTTTTCGTTTTCCGGCAAAGTTTCTCGTTAACGAAATAATGTGCAATGAAAATTTTTTAATGTAAAAGTCTGTTATAAAAAAAAGCAATAAGTCTAGTCCGTGCTTATCATACTATATGAAACCGGAAAACTTGCAGGAAAATCACAGGAATTTTTGTTCATTTTCTCGTTTATGGAAATTAGCATGAAGGTAGAAAAACTGATTTCAAAACCAGGAAAAAAAGCCATAAGTCGGAAACATGATTACGACGTTTTATACATTAAGGTCCCAAAGTTATTATTTTTTACGTCACGTCGAGTTATGTTTTCGAAAAGACACTCATGACCTAAAAAATCGCCCTTCCTTCACCCCCTCAAAGTGACAGCCACTCACCCAATATTTTTAATGGATTCGGGGGTCAGTTGAAAACCCTTGATGAGATTCACCACTGTGACCTTGGATACGCAGGAACCAACAAAATATTACATTTCCTTCTGTTCACCATTTGAATTGTACCGAAGACACTGCAAATTGATTTCAATATTGGTCCAAAACTGATTCGATTGTGGAAATGAGTTTGATTTTTCATTTTGACATAAAAGCAATTTATTATTTTGGAACTTTCACTTCCTAAGAGTGAACTAGGCCTGAAGGGGATGCCACTATGAAAAAAACGCGCTGGAAACTCTACCTCTAAGGTGGTGGGGAAACGAACTGGTGTTTATTATTTTCTGCAATGTGGTTATTTTTTTTACTAGAATCAGACATCAAAGTTTTACTTTTGAGCCCTAGGAACAGAAAATACCCCACATTGTAGGAAGTTGAAGTGTACCTAGATATTGCTTACTGCTGGTGACAATGTTAAACCACATCAATATAATGTATTTGATACGAAATGTCATGATTTCAATATTTTGTATTCAGACACAAAATTTCTGGATTTAATTTTTGAATATTTTTTTTATTTTATTGCAGAAAATGTTTCTCTCTTTGAGAAACAATTTCTTCATTTGAAATGCAAATTTTGTTTTCTACATATGTGAACGATAGATATTTTTACGATATTCTCTTTCGTTTATTTTTGACGTTATTCCGAAGATTATCAATAAATTACGAATATTTCACCACTATTTTCCCATCTACAAGAAATGATCTCCGAAATACCATTTCAAAATACCTTCACTGCTGGTCAATCCTATCTTGGCCACAGTATTTATTGAACAACTTGTTTGATTGATGATCTATTTATTTTGTGGAAGTTCATGATGAAATAAGAAAAGGAAGAAAAAATATAACTTTTGTCCAGTTTCCACTAACACTTTACTACTTTATTACAACAAACGAATGCCTTCCTCTTTTGAAAGACATACTTGATAAACATAATATTAATCCTTACATCACGGAGGAGTTATACAACCTCTTTGATGTATGCCTCAAACTAAATTATTTTAAATTCAAAAATAATGTTTACCTGCAGAATTCGGGTCTCCCAATGGGCTCTCCGTTAAGTCCCTTACTAGCCGATATTTTTATGAATAACTTAGAAAACACCCGCATCCTAAATAACGCCTTATCTCATAAACATATTGCATTCTGGTTCAGATATGTTGATGATATTCTCGTAGGTTTTAATGGCTCAACGAGACAGATAAATCAATTTTTGAATTTCCTTAACACCCTTCATGATAAGATAAAATTCACGGTCGAAATAGAACAAAACAATAAAATTAATTTTCTAGATCTTACTATTACAAACATTAATAATAATTTTCACTTCAACATATACAGAAAAGATACTTTTACGGATTGTACAATACCTTTAGATTCCTTCAGTCCATTATCACACAAATTATCAGCATTCAGATCAATGATACATAGGGCATTTATGATTCCTTCATCGGATAAGGCTTTGCAGGAAGAAATAAAAATCATAAAACAGATTGCAATAAATAACCAAATTCCAGTCTACTTAATTGATAAGATCATCTCCAATAAACAGCAGACAATGATCAGGAATGAATTATATCCAAATCAAATAGGACCCAAAGGAGATAAAAAATATGCTAGTATAAGCTACTCGGGAAAACTCTCAGAAAATATTAAGAACTATTTTTCAAAATTTAATATAATAACTTCATTCACTAGTAGGAGTAATTTAGGGAATATACTATTCAATGCAAAACCTAAAAAGGATAAATGGAAAAAATCAGGTATATATAGACTGGAATGTGGTGATTGTACAGCAGCTTATTCAGGACAAACGGGAGGAAATTTTGAAATAAGGTACCGTGAACATGTGTTATCAGATAAAAAATCAGCTATATATAGACATTTACAAGAAACGAATCATACAATAAATAAAAATAACATGAACATCCTTCATACGTGCAATAAAGGAAGAGAAATGAACTTGTTGGAAGCCTTGGAAATAAACAAATTGAATAAAAACCCCAATTTTGATACCCTTAATGACCAGTTAGAATTATGTAGCTCTCCACTTCTGAATTTGTGACTTTTGATAACAAAGTTGGACCCACCGATTGTATGAACCCCTATTAGATAAATTAAATTGACTCATCAGGTAGATTCTAGGTATTTCCCAACTTGTTTTGAAACATCAGTTAGGTAATTTAAACCCAACCTCTCTTTAATTACTTTCTTATGTATAAATATTCACGAACTTGATGAAATCTGTAGTTACTTGAAAATGGTGTAAAAGCCGAAACCGGTCGTAATAAAGTAGTAAAGTGTTAGTGGAAACTGGACAAAAGTTATATTTTTTCTTCCTTTTCTTATTTCATTTATTGAACAAGTAGAAGCAAACAGTTTTTAATATTACTATCATACTTTTGGTTTTTTTTATGTGGCCTAAGAATGAAGTTTGCAATGCATATGACATCCCATAGAAGAAGAAATGAGCAATATCATCTTTATTAATTTCTCGCAGCAACATTTTCAAATAATTATATTTATTTATGCAGTGTGACCCATTTAAAATGGAAGCACTCGTATCAAACTTTAATTTTTCAACCGATTGGAATGATTTTTTTTTTCAATAGGTAGACATTCAAAAAGTCCATCAGAACACCAAATTTAATGAGTTGTTCTTCATTTTCAGGCCAAACTATTCTCATTTTTGAAGGTAAAAGATATAAAATATTTTTTTTAGAAAAAATCTGACCAATCCACGGGATTCGCGACATTTTTTGTTGAGTTTGTTGAAACTCGTCCATCAATAAGAAAGTTATAGAAAAATTAAATTTTAAAAATATGCAGTTCAATCAACCTACCAATTCAATTTCAGAACTATTATCAAAGTTTGAAATACACCAGGAAGTCTCGAAATATCACTGGTCAGAATTTTATCGGAATCTATCTATAAATAAGAAAATTGCAGGATAACAAAATTTGAAAAATATGTTGATGGAATTTCATGAAAATACCATTTTATTTAATGATTTCTTTTATTTATTATTTATTAATAGATTTCGATGAAATTCTGATGAGTGATATTTTGAGACTCCCTGAATCTACTGGTGTATTTCGAATTTTGGATAAGAGTAGAAATTGAAATGATGGGTTGATTAAACGGTTTATTTTTTAAATTTAATTCCCCCATAACTTTTTTATTGATGGACGAATTTCAACAAATTTCCAAAATGAACCATTTAAAAATGTCACAAATCCAATGTTGTAGTCAGATTTTTTCTCAAAGAATCGCTAATAAATTTTTCAGTTTTTTACCTCGAAAAAAAAGAATAGTTGGCACTGAATAATGATTTATTCATGATATTTGGTGTTTTAGTGGACTTTTTGATTGTATACCTAATGAAAAAAAAAGCATTCCAAAAAGTAATTTTTCTAAGGGTGCTTCCATTTTAAATAGGTAACACTGTATAAAACATCGATATCGTGTTTCCGACTTATGGCTTTTTTTTCTGGTTGCGGATACCGGAACAGAATTGTATAATAGATTTGGCTATTGTTTGATCCAAAATGGTACTTTGTTCGAACATTTAAAAAAGTAATTTCTTTAAAAGAATGTTTTCTTTTGTTTGTTATTGTAAATATTTTTATGCACTAGCGGGCGGTAAAGTACACTTTACCGCCCGGTTCGCCGGGCGTAAAGTGGCACTTTACCGCCCGGTTCGCAGGGCGTAAAGTGGCACTTTACCGCCCGTGGACGCATTATGGCCCGACGGGCCGTACAGTAGACAAAATTCTCAAATTATCTATACTCACACATCATTTCATGCAATTCCTAACACGAATTAGAATCATTTCAGTTCAATAGAGCAATACTCTTTCTAACAGTTGTTCATAATCGATGGCAATTTTTTCGGTGATGATCTATTTATTTGAAATAGATTCTCCAATATAGCACTCAGCTACTATAGTTTCACATTCCTCATATTATGTTACCCTTAATTATTGTATGCATAACGTATGAAACGTGTAGACCATTGCAATTCAAGTCAGTATTTGTGATTCGCGCTATAAAACCGCTAGTGCATAAAAATTTGTATGTATCACGTGCGTAATAGTATATTACGTATCAAGTGTTGTAAAAAGCATATTACGCACGAATGGAAAAATTGCGCACGAGCCGCGTAGCGGTGAGTGCGGTAATTACATGAGTGCGTAATTGCTTTACAACACGTAATACGTACTATACTTTTTCTACGACTCTTATATACTGGATGGTGCGTTTGATTAAGCTTTAAGTAATAAAAAAATGAAGGTAACTAACGCAGTTTATGGTTTAATTTCCAACAACAACAATTTAAATCTAAGAAAATACAATTTTGTACTATATAGCATAGAAATGATGAACAGAGCGAGGAGGGTTTAAATGTTTTGGTCAATATATTAAAATAGGCGAGCAATACATTTTCGGAGTACGTACTCACGTGGTTATCCATACTCCATTCCATAAATTTTTGATAGGCTTTTTCATATCTATCCTTTGATTTTTGCGGCAGAATATTCTCCATAGCAGAAGCAGCCTGAAGAACAATTTCCGGTGGCGTTGCGCTCATTTCATTATCGGAGTTGCTCATATTTGTAGATATAAAATTAAAGATCGGATTATAATTTATGAAGTATCGATTTGAACTTCAAATCTCAAAAAGTGACAATGTCACTGTCAAATATTTAAAACGCAAGACAGATAAATGTCACGATTTGAGTGGTTCAAGAGGCAACTTGATTGTTACCTATTATACTAGCCATCATATCATGACGCACAGTTGTGCGTTTTTATTCTTTACGCACAGTTGTGCGTAAGAATGGATTTACTTATAGAGTGAACTGTTTGTAAAACAATGTTTACTAACATAGGAGTAGAAAAAATGCGTTTAACGCCTTCGGCGTGTGATGGCCCTCGGCTAACGCCATCGGGCTATCATCCACGCCGCTGGCCATAAACGCCTACTTTACGCCCTTGATACATAAATGACTATTATAGCTATCTGAAAAAGTATTGTTTTTTTTGGAAATAAGGTAATTGTAGCTTTATTTTGTATATGAATTTTCATTTCCGCTGCCACAACGGCAACAAAGATTTGAACTACCTGCCGTTCGACAAATTAAATTGAATGAATGATTTAGATAAATTTTTTCAAATTTAAATATCTAGAACGCTCAAGATTAATAAATTATCGACAATATGGTATCCACGGAAAAAGTAAGGAATACCTCTCAGATTTTGACGAAATTTTTACTGATGATTCAGGGCACATGTAAAACGATAGAAAACCAAATAAATGTTTGTGGAAGTGCCTTGAAGATAGTTATTTTCTTGATAAATCCTAATTGGTTTATATAGAGGTAAACAATCAGAGTTTTAACCTACTTCTTCATCTGCTACACATGTTGGAAAACAAAAATTGAATTCCAAGCCTGACAAAACCGATGGCACACCAAGAATACTTCCAAACCATTTGATTTTATCTGAAAGGAAAATTTTGAAAATAATTGAATAAATGTGTTGTTAGTGTGTTGCTGAGAGAAAGACTGAAGTTTCAGTCATGAGTTTTCTAGAGTGATCAGTCCTGTTTTGGATCTTGAAAAAATCATATCTGCCGAAGTTAATAATTTTCCACATCAACATTTCGTTTCCAATAGTGTTTTTATCTTGTGTTGATTCATCTGTAGAAGTTTCATTAGAATCGGAGATATTGATATATTCACATCCAAATGACATTCATCATATTCCATTCTTCATCCGCAACATATTGATGGTAATAATAAAATAACTTCATTCCCCTCATTACTACACCGCATAATTGACTCAAATAAAAGAAATCAAAGGAAATATCTAGTTTCAAAACTTGATTATCTCGTAACGAACTTAATTCACTGTAAATCATATTTATCTTGTGGCGAAAACATGTATACTTCAATCTAATCATATGTCAGATAGAGTTAGGCAATGACATTAATGTCATTACTCCTAGTCATCAGAGAGATATGTACAGGAATGGCAGAAGGAATTGTCGACTTCTACTGGGTGGATCTGAAAATGAACTTTCTTATTTTTTTATTAGAAAAAAATCAGTTAAAAAAGTGAGATGAAATGAAATTGAAAACACTAATACACCAAACAACACAAGAAGTGCTCAAACCACATATACATACATACAACAACCACCATAAATAATACAAAAGGAAAAAATTATCGAGTTTCTGTCAATTGGATTATATAGCTCTAGCGATGATTTTATGTGTTGCAGATTTTTTAAGTTTATCTGCAGCTTTGTTTGAAAATGCTCGATAGTATCCCAATGAGCCCCCATTTTTTGTCAGTTATAATTACACGAGAACTTTTTTTGTTGAAGTAAACTTGAGATGTATTAATGAGAATTTTGTTGCCTGGCAATTCAACGAAATAAACTGCCCCTGAAAAATATTTCGAGTCCGTAGGACTAGTAATTTTTTCTGGCAGTTCTTTGAGTTGAATTGCCTAATGGCAAAAAAATTCGTATTATAAATGTCAAGTTTACTTCGACAAAAAAAAAGCTAGAGTGTAATTCGGTAAGACAATTTAATGAATATGTGAATCAATAAATTAAAAAATAAGATGTAAATTAGTTTATGCAATTTAACAGAAAAGTACAATTTTTAAAAACACAATTATTAAAAAAAGCTTGATTTTCAGAACTTTTTCATCTTTTATTAATAGTTTCCTGCATGCTAGTATTTTGAGCGGTGGTAGTAACTTTTTCCTGGACGGTAGTACGAATGGAACCAATGATTTTTTTATGATGTTCTCCATCTAACTGAAGGTACGGTTTTAAGACGATGGGTTGCTATGTCCCGTAATTTTCACAAGTTTTTGTTCACCTATACCACTCCTGGAGGAATTGGTCCATTTAGATATTTCATTAATCCCAATGGGAGAATTCTTATACCATCCTTTCAAATTTGGTTTTGGTTGGCCAGAAAGGACTGAGTTAAAAAAAAATCACATGTGATATGGTTTCCCCGTCTTCCCATAATTTGTTTTAACAATTTTACTGGACATACACAATCTTCTTCAGTGTTTGCTACCAACCATTTACTGTCGGCCAATTTCTGATTTCCACTTTGTGCTGTCTTCGAAAACACTGGGTTATATTCAACTCTTCCGGTCTCTCTTCCACGGTTGTCTGTCTCGATTTTAAAATAGAATACCTTACAATTTGCTGCTTCTCCACCTCTCCAAGCCAACTCATAGGCAGCAATATGATAAAATTTTCATTGAAGGCCTTCAGGTTCTTCTTCACTCCAGAACAGTGCCATTTCAATAATTTCTTGTTTTGTGAGAGCCTTAGAACTCATCTTCCTTTTTTCTGGGATTGCTTGCAAAATTTTGCGTTTTGTGTCGCGTGCATTTCTCGCTTTCTTAAACTGTATGTCCGTGAAAGGATTGAAAATTCTTTTATATTCTTTGAAGTACTCCTCTTGTAACATTTTTGCTGAAGTGTTCCAAATCGTTTTGGATGCACTCTCTTTATAGTCGTCTTTTCCATTGTTCTTCTTCATGTTGAATGCCCAGTCACATAAAATAGAAGCTAACGTTTCAGTGGAAGTTTCTGCAATGAGTTCACATTTTTTTTCCAAACAAAACATCGCAAATTGTCGCCAAATTGACGTTGTAGAATTCACAGTAGCATAGAAATACATATTATATACGTACTCTAGAATGCTAATCCGGCCAATTTTCACGGCGAAACGCATGCCCCGTATGCGACCTGTTTACGATGTGCGCATGCGCGTATAGTTTGGATAGATCGTTGCCAAGTTTTAAAATAATCTAGTGTTCCAATTCAGAGTTTTTTATTATGAAGCAATAAAACACATGTCATTTGAAAGAGAGAAATTTGACAGCGCATTTAGGACTTTTTAAAACCGAAAAGAACCTTTCAGAGATTACTCCGAATTTTAGGCGCGAAAGAAATTTATTTGAAACAATAATGTACCTTATGCTACTGTAATTATAATGACCGTGCAACAGTGCTTTTTCATCAACAGGAAGACTTGTCACTAAGATATGTCACTCTTGTCACAGACAGAGACGGTTTTTAGAATTTCAGATTTTCTCTTGTCGTTTTGTATGGTGTTTGTTGTCCTTGGCTATTCTTTCATCTTTCGTGAATTTGCATTAATCTTGTTCCTTTAATGACAATTTCTAATAAAGCCGTTTCTTCTTAAAAATAAACAATGAACTGTTTAGTGTTGTGTAAAGGAAAAATATCTGAAATAAATCATTTTTGGTAGATAACGAAATTTTTTATGTACCTATATGCCTTGCTAAAAATAGCTTAAATATTATTTTAGTTTGACAAAAAATGCATGATTTTTGGTTATTGTTTTTAAGAAGAGACCTCGGCAGAACATTTGAGTGAGAAAATTGTAATTTGTTGTAGACATTTTCCACATGAAGATTCATGTGAAAACGACAATAGAATAATTTGAAACCTAGTGCAGTACCAATACTGTGTCTGCGTAAGCATGCATGGCGAGTGATACAACTTTCTACCACACCGCTTATATTATGAGTTCTAGATTCCTACAAAAAGTACTAAACATACACAGAATCGCCTCAGATAATTAATGTCAACATGGAAGTGCTATTCTTTGATGGTAAGGAAAATGATTCTGGCCTCACTTTTTCATGCACCCCCATTGTGGAAATTGCACTAAGGTAATACAACCAGAAATACTCGTAGAAATAGCATGTTGATCTGTTCAAATGATTTAAATTAAATGCAGTTGAGTATTTTCACATGAATCGTTCTAGAAAAAAAAACCTCGAGCTTCCAAGCATCCAATTTTATAAATCCAATTTGAGTTGAAATTATTCCTGATATTAGCTGAAATATATTTTGATAGCTTTTTGTACTTTCAATTTATTTTCCATTCCAGTGCTTTCTTGAAATTCGCTCTGACGATTTGGGGTGGTTCCGTAGGTTTTTGTTGGTTAACTACAGCTGAAAAGTGAATGTGATACCAAAAATCAGTCGCTTCAGAGCGGTAAATAATTATGATAACCTACTCTACTTTCTGATGGCCTTTGCTGAATATTCGAGATCATAAATATGTGAAAATATGTATTCAAATCGGCTAAATACAAATAACAGGTATAAGAACAATGAGGTTTCGAACCTTATTCTCCGAGATTCAGAATTAACGTTTGTAAATCTTCACGAGTACCATAATATTTTACTAAAACCGGGCCTGTTACAAAAATCACTAATGACGCGCTCGCGCATTGCGGACCAGCCTGAACTTTTTACAACACTTTTGACATGGGGATTAGCATTCTAGAGTAAGTATATAATATGATTGCGAGGCACATTATTATTGATGGCTTCTTCAATTTCTTTACTCTGTCCAAATCTCGACATTTCCACAAATAAGATACTTTTCTGACAACGCTTACAACGTTTACAATGCTGGTTGTCATGCTTTCAAAAGTTAGGTTCCGTTTTGTCGCTGGAAAAGTTAGGGCAAACTTTTTTCGCTGTCATAATGACAAAACACCGCGACATATGGCATTTTTAGTGCATGAATTAAATTGTGCTTGTACTATTATTTTTAGTTTCGCCTTGAAATGAAGTTATTTTTATATTATAGATGGAAATGTAACGAGGCAATCTAAAACCGAATTTTTATTGATACATCAGAAATTGCTTTCAGGAACAACTTGGAAGAAACTAAATAATACTTCTCGTATTACTAGACAAACACCATTAGTCATTCCATCCGGGTTTATAATCACAATTGTTCCAAATTCTCGAGTCAAATTTACATTGGAGAATTTAATTGACGACTCCGAATCGTTTCCTGCTTATTGGAGCATTTTTATCAAAGAAAAGCAATTTAGTTTCGCCATTTGTCACCAAAGTTTAGAAAGGCTTCAAGAGGACGCGCGTTTAAAATAATGTTTGATTGCGATTGAAAACGAATTTAAAAAGTTGACGTGGATGGACGATTACTTATAAATGAATCTGGATGGAGAGCTGAGCGAAGTGATTTAGGAGTTTCCACAAAGTTGAGCATCGTCCAAGGAACTGCTTTGATGTTTTTTTTTTATTCAGCTACTGACAAAGTCATGGTGTTTGTAGAAAACAGACCAAGATGATTAGTCATTAATGATTTTTTTCCTTCCAAGTGAATATCTTTGGAGTTTTTGTATATACAGAGTGTTTATTAAGTACTTCTTTAAACTTCATAGGGTGAATCTTTTAATAATTTTAAGAAAAAAGTTCATATGAACTTGTGTCAGCTAATGTCTCGTTTCGGAGATACAGGGTGTTGGAGTTGAAATTTTTCAAATCAAAAAAGCCATACCTGCTCCACAACTCTAGAGTAACCGTTTTTGAGGAAATGACCAGGCAGCAGCCTTGTGGAAAAATTGTCACCGGTTAATTTTTCTGAATTTTTGGTATGTGGTAGAATATGACCTTCTTCTGAACAAGAGTGTCCATGGGCCCATCTCATGACTAGTTTTCGAGATACAGGGTGTCGAAGTTGAAAATTGCCATTCCTTTAAAGTACCATTGCTCGTAGGAAAACATCTTGAATGAAAGAGTTTTACGCCAAAAATATTGCCTAACCATAAGGCAATAATTTTGGACTGGTTTTTGATAAAAAAATATTGTTACATACGGGGTGAGTCAAGCATTATTCACAATGAAATTCTCATTCGACCCTATGAAATGAAGATGTGATCAAACCAAGTAACACTCTGAAATGCCCATCGTTTGAATATGTCAACATCTATAAATTCGTATTTTAAACTGGGCGAGTCAAAAAGTCACAGTGTTTTTGGTGACATCTGGTATATTTTTATTTCATATTTTGAGCTTTAGGGATACTTGACTACAAAACATTCAGCATACTGCTTGTCCGAATTTGATACACAGTGTGACACAAATGCTAGGTGATGACAAAACTTACGAAAATGTGTTTTGTTCATAATTGCCACCCTGTAATTAAAAATTTTGTACTTGAAGTTTTCCAATTTTTTGTCATTACTCCTAGTTTGAATATACTATTATAATGTCAAACAGTATTGGCTTTCCTTTGACCAGTTTTTGAGATAGACCAATAGACCTCATCATTAAAACAAACAATTGATAAACAACAACAGTAGGTATGTACCTACTGATGTAAATACATAACATTATTTGTCACACGTGGTGTTGTGTGTACGTTAATATCAAATATAGCCATGTACCAAAGTTTTTTTCTATATTTCCCAACATTGTTCTGAGTCTGTGATAATTTCTGGTTGGTATTTGTATTTTTTTGAACGTGACCTCCGAGCGTGGAGTGTGGAATTGATATATTTATAAGGTACTTCAAACCTATCTCCAAAAATGTTTTATTCTGAACCTTGATGGTTAACGTTATACAATCAGGCTCGATAGTGTACGGAAGTAGTCCTTCGGAAGGAAATATAAAAAGTACACTATTGAAAAATATTTGCACCAATACACATTTCATATACCCATATATGCATATTGTTCCATGTGTATTATGTCTGGGGCTCAAATTTTGGGCACGTACTATAATGCTCATGTTGTGGTTTTTAGAATATACACGATTCGAAATTAAATCACCGATGATGCTGAAAGACTCGTACCAGAAAATATTGATTATGGTCCAGAAATAATAGATGTAATATTATTGACCACCTACTTTTATTCTTGTTTATTATTGATTTGTTTATCGTTATTTGTATCAATGTTCTGTGAACCTTGGAGTGAGTCTAGTGAGTTAACAATGTGAAAAAGAAACGCACCCTGAATTCTACCTCAAAAGCATTGTGAAAACGAATTCATTGATATACATTCTATAATTTATCTGGCTCGTCAAGAAAACTGTTGATTAGATGAATCTGTATGTATTTTAGTGCTCAAGAGAAGTACTTCTGTTCGTCGAAGTTTTTGGTGGACTTTCATGGTGAACTACAGAAAAGCATTGAATGTCTAACACCAAAATTCTGTCTAGAATTGCGAATTTTCTATCAATTTCTGAATATAATATTCTTCAGAGGATGCTGATTGACTTTTTCAGTTTTTTCAGTACAATTCATTGGTTTGTATACTTGGTAAGCCAAGTGAACCGTGGAATGTTTGACACCTATTATGGGAATTATGTCTGTGGCGATTTTTTATTGAAATGCATATACGAGGATATATTGAAAAATTTTTAGCCTACTATAGAACCGAAAAAAATTTCAATGTCAAAATATTTTATTACTCAACATATTCTCCTCTTAATTGGATACATTCATTACAGCGAATCTGCAACGTCTCTAGACCTTTAAAAAAAATGTTTCTTCCTGCTCTGCAAACCAGACCTCCACAGCTTTTATTACCTCCTCGTTGGAAGAAAATTTACGACCTTTCAAACTTTTTTTCAGTTGAGGAAAGAGATGATAGTCGGACGGAGCCAAATCTGGAGAATAAGGGGGGTGTTCTAGTAATTCGAACCCTAACTCACGAATTTTTTGCATGGCAACATGAGATTTGTGTGCAGGGGCGTTGTCCTGCAAAAACAAAACAACTTTGGATAGCTTCCCGCGTCTTTTCTCTTTAATTTTTTCCCGTAGAGTGGTCAGTAATGTCGAATAGTAATCTCCACTTATTGTTCTACCCTTATCCAAAAATCAATCATGATTACTCCATGGCAATCCCAAAAAACTGAAGCAAGAACTTTTCCAGCAGATTTTTGGACACGAAACTTCTTAGGTCTTGGAGAACCGGACTGTCGCCATCCCATCGATTGTTGCTTTGTTTCTGGATCGTAGAAATGTACCCAAGTCTCATCCATAGTAACAATTCGGTTTAAAAAGTCTACATCGTTTTCAAATCGAGCACAGATCGAACGCGATGCTACTGCCCTTGCTCGCTTTTGGTCAACATTCAAACATTTGGGGATCCATTTTGCATCATTTTTTCTCATGTTCAAATTGACGTGAACTATATGATGAACGCGTTCGTATGAAATATTCAGTGATTCAGATATTCGACGGTCTGTTAAAGTCATGAACTGCATCGATATTTTCGGGAACTGACACAGAAACTGGCCTTCCCGATCGGTCATCATCTTCAATGGAAAATTCACCTCTTTTGAAGCTTGCAGTCCAATTTTTAACGGTCGCATACGAAGGACATTGAGCACCAAGGGTATTAAGCATATCTTCGTTAATCTGCTTACCTCTTAACCCTTTTAGGTACATGTACTTGATGATGGCAAGATACTCCAATTTTTTGATTTTCACAATTTCGGTGGACATATTTTTTCTTTCAATTCATTGCGAAACTCTGATTTACTTTTTTGACGTCAAACTTTACACTGACACTTCTAATAAGTTATTGTTGTTATGGTAACGCAATATTTTGTTTATGCAGGGAACTGGTCTAGGCTAACTAGATATCAATACATCCTCGTATATTACATGTCGCCGAATTGACGTTTCAAATATTTCACACCTCACCCTACAGAACCACAAAAAGCGTCTATGAAAGAAAGTTGCTTTTCTTGAACACTAGAATCTGACAATAAAATGATTCTGATCACCCATAGGATTACATGTATCCAGTGACATGTCCTTTGTGAGGGAAAAATCACAATAAATTACATATTTCTTCAACAGTTTTTAAATGGGTTGGAAAAAGAGATACCATTAAATAACCTGCGCGATCTCCCGACTATTCCAAAGGGGTTATATAACTTCGACCAAATCTAATTCGAATTTCATTATACGAAACCGAAGAGACTCAAATAATTCCACCAAAAGTGATGTTACCAAGAATACATACTTTCGAATTCGAACATTCAATAATCAAAATATGATGTGCATGTTTGGAACAAAAAATTATTGGAATGTCAAATATTGTTTCAACTATAAAGTCATGTACATGCAGCCCAGTTTTGAAACATATATTTTTTCCATCAACAAATATTCATCCCATCCAATAGTCAATAAAAATTACTGCCAGGAATTTTTTCCATCAGAGAAATACATCAAAATCTTTTATTTGACAATAAAGCTCCTTTTGCTCGAAGGGCTGTTTCAAATTTCTGATTATACTTCCATATTCAATTTTACGTTTTTCTCGGGATATTACCATTTTTCATTTACGACGTAAATAAAACTTGATGCTCTTGAATTGTAAACTAATGATGAAAAGTGAATTCTCACATGGCACAGATAAAATAATAATTGGTCGAATACAGTATGGTTCATGTTTTGTGTGATAACATCGTTTCCAAAATAAATCATTTTCATTATACTTGGTTTCCATGTTCTAATATTACGAAGCTCGCTGAACCAATTTAAATCACAGTCAAATGTCCATACCTAAACAATGTGAAAACTACATATAAAATGTTACACAAATATTATCACAATAGTCTTAATCTGTGCTATTATTGGGTGTACTCCTGTATGGACAAGAAGGTGTTTATTATTTATTGCTTCGAGAGTATAAACGCCAGTTCTTTTCCAGTGGCTTGATCTTGGGGTAAGGAACAGTAGTTAATTGTTTTTAGTTGGATGCCTGCCGAAACAATTCCTATTGTGTGGTTGAATTTCAAATCAATTTTAATATCAGTTATAAAATTATAATGATAGCAGGGGTACAAAGCACTTTTTCAAAATGATCACAGTTATTGCAGGGATACAGATACAGGAATTGAAAATGTAGAATACAGACAACAAAAACTTTCAAAACTTTCAAAACCGCATTAACCCCAAATAAGAAATCACGTAGGGCCTGGGGTGTGATTAGATTTGACATCTGTACATCTATCTCTAACACTTGTAATTCATATGTCTTTCTCTTTTGAAAATAGCTGCTCAGATCATCTTCACCGACAGAAATGAACAAACCTATCATGAACACTCGATCCGTGAGCGATTCAGAATACGTAAGTAGGCTAGAACGATATATGTTCTCGATTCGAAACGAAATCGAAATTAAGAAATTTCTTTGAATAGAGATAGAATGGGATTATATCTACAATATAGACCATTGATATCGACTCAAGTTGCAATGTATTTTGAATTGTATTGGTTTTCACAATTGCTAAAATCTGACATAGTATGTCGAACTCACTACGGATCGAGTGTTCGTAATTGCACCCCTGATCGTGTGCAGCATAGATATTTGATGGAACTGCTTTACTCGTATCCAATTTTAATGTATAGTTGAGGCGCGTCTGTAATCTCGTGGCGGTTTTACTGTTGATTTTATGGGACATTTTTTTTTTAAATTCATTTCTACTTCAGATGAATAATTTCCATGGTGATACCTCGAGAAGTGTGGCAGAGAGTTTTGATGACTTTTTCAAAATGGCGGAGATTCAAAATCAAGAAATATCTATTTTCTTGGTTATTTATGAATGAATTTTGGATTTTAAATACTCTTTTTGAAGTTGATATTCAATTATAGGAAGTGTAATTATCCATTCCTGAAATTTAACAGCAAATAAATTATGAAACATAAAAATAAATCCATTCTAAATTCATGAATTCATGAAAAAGATAATGAGTGAAAAATTATATTTATATTCTTCTACATAGCACAATCTGGATTTCAACTCAGCTCATCTGGTTCATATTCACTGTCCCTGTTCACTGCTTCTTCAGCGATCATCGTTTTGTTATTGCAGAAATCAGAATTACCGCCACATCTTCATCTGAATCTGTTTTTGACACATGAGCATCTAACAAGTTGCAAAATTGATTCTGGTGCACATGGCATTGGGCACAGAACAGGAACTATACGTTCATTTTCCAAAGTCCACTCATTTCAAACAGGAGATGGTAAATTTAGTCGGGCCTTTTTCATCTTGTGTCCAAACCATGAGTTGAAAATTCACCCTTTTCATTGCCGGTACAAAAGAGTTTCTTGTCGGTGGTAGTTTCTCCCAGCTCATTTGTTTTTTTGAAAATAGTAACCATCGTAAATCTGATAACTTAGAGTTGTTGCTGGCTGATAAACTTTGTAAATAAATGCATCAAGTAGTCTGATACTTCCACAGAAATATTTTCACTCATTCCAAGGTATGTCAATACCGAGAGGGTCTCTTCATTTGCAGTGTTGAATGCTTTCCCCGATAAAACACCCTGACAGAGCATGGAAAGCAGGTAAAGCAAACGCTTTCTGAGGTCCTATCGATGAGAAAATATCACCAATTGAGATGATGTTTTTCAAATTTGGTACAAAATAAGAGTTTTGAGGGAGTTTCGGGTACCTCCTGATGGCAAGAACCAAAACATCAGTATCCTGTGCGAATATCATGAGTCTATTCGCCCCCTATCAGCTGCATTCAAAGCATGAAGAAAAATGTTTGTATCAGCTTCTTCTTGTGTACTACATTAACATTCTAAATGGCAATGTGTTTATGTCACTTTCGATCGCCATGCCACAACAAACTTCATTCCTCTTGATTGTGCATGCTGAAGAGTTTTGTTAGCTACATACGATGTTAGTTCATCTTTGTTTCTTGAGTGCGATAATAGTTTCGTCATAGTTACATTGCCAATATCTGTGCTGTCCATAATTTTGTAACATGTTTGTGTACTACCTTGAAGTCTTTTATTTCTCATCATATTTTTGATTGATATTTCTTGATAGCAGTCAAAATTCAAGTGCACTTCGTCATAGTCCTTATACTTCCTTTACATTTTCTGTGAGAATGACTCGGCAAGGTGTTCGCAAGTTTGTATTTCTTTTGACTTATCCATTATCCAATTCTATTTGACATGCACTTTCGAGATTGTTTCTGGATGATCCGGTGCATTCATCTGAATTTCGCAAAACATTATGGACATTTTTGGTGAAACATTCTTTGAGGTATACTATGTTATATACATGCATCTTTTGGGTCGATACAACCACTCAACTTCAATTTCCATTGAGGATTGTCTTGTAGGTGAACAGTAGCGTGAACCTTCTGACCCACAGCGTCAGTAGAAATAGAATGCAGTGGGTGTCTACAAGTTTCCGGTTTTTCGCAAAAAAAAAAAACAATTATTTTTGTCTAACTGTGAAACGTTTATTCGTGATCTTGTGGTAGGGGGTTCATTTTTACTTGAAGAAGGTTCACCAATGGAAGCTTTCCTAGACACAGTTTGTATCTTCTGAAGACGAACTCTGTGCGTATGGTTTTTGTAACAGGAGATATGTCACTTTGCTCCATTTTGATTTTTTTCAAGATTAGGTCTTTCCAAGTGTTCTATAATGTTCGAATAATCCTTGTCTTCATATTGGTGCCATATTTTCAGTGCATTCAGTAATATCTGCAAACTCTTACTTTTTTCAACTAATGGTTCTTTCTTCAAAGTTTGGCATAATATACACAACTTGAAGTCTATAATACTACTGCGATTGAGTTTTGATCCTGAGGAATGTTCTATTTGAATAACAGCCTCCATAACTCAGCCTGTAATAGAAATACTAATCTAGTTCACAGAATATACTAGGATAAAATCTTGAACCATTTGAAAAATTCTTATCGTACGCCAATGGAATTAATATTTCGAGACTAAATAAGTGTCTGACCAAAGGAAAGCAGTGATCTGTAAAGATTTCAATTCCATAGTAGGTACAAAATAAGTCAACCAACAATGTATGTGAAAATGAATTAGTACCTGATTACTATCTGCAACTTTTTTTAGTATATCCTGAAAAACGTGATAAGATAATGAATAAAACAAAAGACATCCACACCCTTCGATATGTTTTCGAATACTGAGACACGTCTAATCGATATGATCGTGTGGTAACGGAAAACAATGTTTTCATGTCTGAAACGGCTCCATTGAAATTTATATTTAACATATTATTGAAAAAAAGTGGAACAATCAAAAACTTTCATATTACCTCTGTTGTAGAACTGAAATTATACATTTCAATGAGTTTTTTTTTTAAATTAGAATTTGTGCCATTTCGATTACTTCACCAAAACCGTATGCCATACTTCCGAGGGTATCACGTTCATTAATTATTCATTCATTGGATGAAAATGACAAGAAAAATTATATCCCATAATATCTTCATAAATAATGCCATGGAGACCCGTTTACATACGAGACGCTCTTCAACTAGTAGGCAAACGAGTTAAACAGAGACAAACGATTCTTATTGGTTTGCTCCGTGAAACAGACGAACGAATCCATCTGGTTTCAAATGACAACTGATATACGATACATTATACAGAGTGGGTCACGGTCGATGGTACCTTAGACGTTTACGAAGAACGGGAAATAGGATCATTCTGAAAATTTGGTTTCTCAAGTAGTTGCTTTTGGTATATCGATATAAAATATTTTCAGCAATGCAGCGTTGCCGCTTATACCAGAAAGTAGCAGCATCTTTGTTATTTCAAATGGGTCACCCTGTATATTACCGCATTTTTGAACTTGTCATTCCTATCTGATTATTTCTCTCTCGTACTCCCCTATACCTATCTCTAACGGTTTTTGATATATTGGTTATTTTCCATATTTTTTATCCTAAACATAGCTCGAATTGAATGTTTATTTCTGCGGTATTTGGATTCTAAGGAAGTTGAAATTTTGGGTTTAGTTCATAAAGATCATGTACATTGATTCTGTATAGAGAAGTTTGTTCTGCGTTATACAGGGTCGTTCAAAATTCATGATCTTACTGCTAGATACGAAAAGGGTTGAAAGTGCGTTTTTTTTAAATGGAACATCCTGTAAATTATGAAATATCCTGAAAGATTACTAAATTCCCTTCCAATTGATATATAATGTTCCTATACCCAAATAGCCAGAATTCCGAGATAATGCAATTTTCACTTGTAATCTCCCAAGTGCTTGAATTATTGCCGGAAATTTTTCGAGTACATGAATTTTTTGAAAATTACCCGAGTACATGAATTTTCTTTGAAAATTCATTTACAAGATAAAATTACGGCAATTAATTCAAGCACGAGGGGGATTCGGTAAGAAAATTTCACACCGAGAAATGAAAATCATCCAACAATTCATAAGAAATAACTAACGATGGTTTCACCTGAACTATTTACAACTACTGAAATATTGATATGTAAAATACTTAACAAAATTTTCATCAATAAATGTGTTTAAATTTGGAACAAAAAAAAATTAAAAAGTTATAATCTTATCGTGGATTGAACCATAATAAGTGGAAATTTTTCTGTCAAACATTTGACATGTAACAAGTTGATATTTTGCTTTAATGTACAAATGGAGGTCTAGTTTTCATATGAAAGAAGAGAATTATGTATTTACTAGATATTTGGAATGTGTCTGAAAATATTTTCTCCACGATTATTGCAGAAATTGTCAATTCGGAAATCATATTTCAGAAGAAGTTCAATACACCATTTGTCACAAGTTTTTATCACAAGTCCCGTAGCTCAGCGGTAGTGTTGCGGCCGGTCTCACCAGGCTAAGAGTACATGACAACCTACCCCGCAAACATGGTGGGGTGTTATATGAGTCGCTGGATATCTTCCAGGAGCGCTGGGTAGAACCGGCGCCTTAGGGAATCCAAGTTGAGAATCTAAAACGTCAAGTACTTCAACCCGGTTTTTTGCTTCTAGCCTTTTTCGGGGCAACATCCAAATTATGGTCCTCACAAACTACCAACCCTCAACTTTTTACATTGAATGGGACAACACGCGCATAAGCTTTGCAGGAGGCGCGAATACTCCAGTTACCACCATTATTTCTGCCAAAGGTCGACATTTCCGTGCACCAGCGGAGGAAGGAGGAAGTGACCAGCGCCCTCTCTATATGGGGACACTTGGCACTGTCAAAAGGCATCGTGCACGTCACCAGAGCTGGCAACAGCAGGGTGGCGTGAAGCACACTTGCCGTTCTCTCCTTCCTTTCATCCTATCCCCCCTCCGGGCGAAGATGGACTGAAGAAAAAGTAGCTGCTTCGGGTAGAATAATGAATTGTGAATAAAAACTTTGATAGAATAAACTTTTATTTATTTATTTATTTATGAGTCGCTAGGTCGATGGTTCAATCCACGATAAGAACATAACTTTTTTATTATTTTTGTTCCAAATTTAAACACATTTACTGATGAAAATTTTGTTAAGTATTTTACATATCAATATTTCAGTGGTTATAAATAGTTCAGGAAAAACCATCGTTAGTTATTTCTTATTGTTTTTAAAAATTGTTAAAATTGTTAAATTGTTAAAATTGTTAAAATTGTTAAAATTGTTAAAATTGTTTTTTCCGTTAACCAGCTGTCGTCCCCTTACGAACGGCAGCCCTCAAAAGTCGAAACTTGTGCGAGCCAAGGATTAACGAGGTCTTACCTTTTTACGTGCGATTCCTAGCACGATCCGAGGAGAATATCGAAAGGAGGTCTTATGAATTGTTGAAATGATTTTCATTTCTCGGTGTGAAATTTTCTTACCGAATCCCCCTCGTGCTTGAATATATTGCCGTAAATGTATCTCGTACATCTCGTGAATTAGCCTCGTCGCTTCGCGACTCGGGTAATTTTCAAAAAATTCATGTTCTCGAAAAATTTCCGGCAATAATTCAAGCACTTTGGAGATTACAAGTGAAAATTGCTAATATCTCGAAATTCTGGCTATTTAGGTATAGGAACATAATATATCAATTCGAAGTCATCTTTCAGGATATTTCATAATATACAGGATGTTCCATTCAAAAAAACGCACTTTCAACCCTTTTCGTATCTAGCAGTAAGATCATGAATTTTGAACGACCCTGTATAACGCAGAACAAACTTCTCTATACAGAATCAATGTACATGATCTTGATGAACTAAACACAACATTGCAACTTCCTTAGAATCCAAATACCGCAGAAATAAACATTCAATTCGAGCTATGTTTTGGATAAAAAATATGGAAAATAACCAATATCTCAAAAACCGTTAGAGATAGGTATAGGGAAGTATGAGGCAGAAATAATCAGAAAGGAATGACAAGTTCAAAAATGCGGTAATATACAGGGTAACCCATTGGAAATAACAAAGGTGCTGCTACTTTCTGGTATAAGCGGCAACGCTGCATTGCTGAAAATATTTTAGATCGATAGACCAAGAGCAACTACTTGAGAAACCAAATTTTCAGAATGATCCTATTTCCCGTTCTCCGTAAACGTCTAATGTACCATCGACCGTGACCCACCCTGTATTTGAATGAGAATTTGAGATTCCATGGTGTACAACTTTTACAACGTTACCAAGTCTAGTTTTGATGAACGTGACGTCACGAACCACTTTTCTTCTAATTATAGAGAAACTTGCGGTCAGAAAGAAAAATCTCGAGTAATATTAGCGTATATACTTACTCATTAGAGTGTTTTCTCACATCTTGTGAAAAGGTCCATTGTATCCCGGCAACGATGAATCATGCTACAACTAATTGAATGGAACCAAAATAAGCCAATCGAAGATGGAAGATACAGAAGTCGTTCGGGGCACATGATTTTGGCTGGGGGGGGAATGGTAAAAAAAGTATGGAACATACCATTTATTATAGTTTTTTTTTATAATTCAATACGTGGGTAACGTCGTTACATTTTATAATTCAGCACGTGAGTGAAATTGTTACATTTTGACATAACTTGTCTTCGACTGTGCTATAAACAGAAAACAGGAGTTTTAAAAAATGCCACTAATATTTTGATAAGGCAGTCGAAGTTAGTGTTCTGTCGTGCCAGAGCTAGGGGAGTCAATGGGGGGAGTTCGGAAAACCAGAGGTTGAATACATAGAAAATGTCTTTTGATGAAAGAATAGTTCTCTTCAGAATAATTCATTTGAATAGTAACTAGTCTACAAGGGATTCATTAATTATTTCATGCCAATCTCATCAATCTCATATTTGTAAGAAAATTAAATAAATATTGTTTTTATACTTTTTCCAAAGAGTTTTGAATTTATAAACGATCAGAGATTCTACCTTGTTAGTCGTGAACAAACCCCAATTCAAAGCACTATTTTCATTGTTGTGACGTAGATTTTCAAATTCAGCTCAAGATAATTCAATATGTCTATAAAAAACATGAAATGCGTTGCAATTCAACTGTAACTCGATAAATAATTCTGCAATATGCGATATCACTTTTCTCTTCATATAGTTCCGCTATCAAAGGGACTAACAAGCATTATCCATTAGTATACCACTGGGAGTGCACAAATCATATCAATTTTCCACTAACTAATCCTTCTCACCAATCGTGGTTTAATGTTTGATTGTGTAATTGCCCATTTTTGACTTGTGGTCGGAATGAGCATAACCACAAGAGTGCCATCAATGACTGGTACAGGATTTGCGGATTGATGGTTATTGAACTAGTATACACAAAGTGAACTAGACAAGCAAATATACAAATAATATGCTACTGCAATGTTGCCATCGCGCTATTCCTAGATTCTCCGCTATGAAACCAAAAGTTCTACGAAATTATCTGCCGCCACTTGATGGAGGCTAGAAATATATGGCAGAAATCAAAAAGCCCTGTTCATTTCGAATATTATAAAACTCCAATCCAATTTTTCAAAAGTAACCTAGGTGATAGAGTACATAGAATAAAAATAGGAATTGAAATATCAGCTTAGGAATATTTTGCGGCGTTCCAGAAGGATCCATTCTGGGACCCCAGCTATTCATTTCATATAGTTCTGATTTCCAACGTGCTATAAACCACTCGACAATACATCTTAACGCTGACGATACACAACTCCATCTGTCCTTTTACCCGATGAACATAAATAACGCTGTGGAGGCATTGAATGATGATATAGCAGCGTCTGGATATATTAAGAGGAAATTGTAAACCACCAAATATGTATTCATTTAGATAGATAGATAGATAGTCTTTATTCGTTCATGTGTACAATACATAATACCCAAACGGGTGTAGAACATGTCAAAAATATAAATAAAATAGAAGATAAGTGAAGAGAAACTCTGAAATAGCAGATATAAAAGCTTATGAACTAAAATAACATATTAAAAAGATATTCTAAATTTATGGTACATTACATTTTATAAAATTTATCACATATAGTTAACAATACTGTAGTTATATATGACTATCACCAAAATATTCTTCCAGAGTATAGTAGGACTTTTCGATTAATGACTGCTTAAGATGATGCTTTATTTTATTATTTGACATTTTTTTTTTAAATTGTCAGACAAATGATTAAAAATTTTATCAATGAGAATTCCACGTTTCTTTGAATATAAGTAAACTTTTTAAGGTCTGTGACTAGATTTTCTTTGAATCTAGTATTATACTTGTGTTCTAGTGTTTTGAAATGTTCAATATTTTCCTTCACAAAAATTACTGCTTCATAAATATACAGTTCCACGAGAGTAAGTACATTTACTTTCGGAAATACACTTCTGCAGCTATCGGTTCTTTTCATACCCAGTATATTCCTCAAACATATTTTTTGGATTACAAAAATTGTGTTAACATCTGTAGAATTAGCCCAAAATTTAATTCCATATCTAACACGAGATTGGACATAAGCATGATATGCACTTAATGCGGCATCTCTGTTCACTGTCTGAGCCAATACCTTTAGTGCATAGCAATAGCTTACCATATTTCGTGCTAAGTAATCAATATGTGTTTTCCAATCAAACCTAGAATCTATTGTAATTCCTAATAATTTTACGGAAGGATCAGCTGTTAATTCAGTTCCATCATGGAGTAGTGTGAATGGTTGATTCTGTTGTGTATATGATAGCTTTATGAGTTGAGTTTTGTTAATATTCATCTGTAGATTATTCATTGTAAACCAGTTTTTTAGTATGTTTAGAGAATTTGATATGTTGTTTTCAGATTGATGCGATACACACCGACTTCAGTGAGGAGTTTGACAGAGTAGATCTACATACCTAAATTATCAAAATCACTAAAGTTAGGGTAAGCGAAAATATATTTAAGAGGATTCAGTCATATATCAGATCATAAAGAAATAGTTACAATCAATGGATTCACATCTAGGTCGTTTTCATGCTCTTCTGGACTACCTCAAGGTAGCCACTTGGGTCCCTTACTGTTCATCATATATACACCAGATGTTACCAAATGCTTCAAAAATTCCAAATTTGTATTGTATACAAATTACCTTAAAATTGTTCATATGATAATGGATCAAAGTGACTGCAGAGCCCTCCAAGAATACATTTCCTAAGTTCTGTAATATTAATGCCCTTGCTTTCAATTTGGAAAAAGGCATCACATAAGCTTAACGAATAATAATAATAAAAACAAACTGAATTACATGTATACAATCAAGCAAAAACCAGTACAGAAGGTTAGCTAGAGGATTTTTTGGGGATCATATTGGACAACAAACTCAGTTTCAGAGCACACATAAACTATATCACAAACGGAACAAATAAAATGATGGGATTTGTCATCAGGGACAGCAAAGAGTTTAAAAATTCCTAAAACAATAATTTCTTTATAAATTGCATATTTCTACAGCAAACTGAGTTTTTGATCTAAAATATGGAACCCATCGTATGCCATATATTTCAACAGGCTGGATAAAATCCACAACAAATTTTTGAGATTCTTGGGATATGAAAACCCCAACTACGACGTCATCAGGAGAAAATCAGGAGATGTTCCACCAAGAAACCTTCAGAGTTAGGAATTTTTCCATTTCCCAAAGAAAAGGACAAATATTGGTACAAATTCTCCTCTCATACGATCGCAAATAGAATGTAACCTATGCACGCAATAAATAGATATCGATATATCTTCCAAAACTAAGTTATCCAAAAAAAAATTATAAAATCTTCATATTTTTAACATTGTTGCAGCATGGTTATAATTGAGGTATGAACCCCGTTAGATTCGATAGATTTGTGGATATTATTGGATGTAAAATATCTTTCCCAAGTTTTATTCATTACCACTCTATGTATATTTGTATTAATCACCATAAACACTATCAATTCACTGTATCTTAACTAAGTAGATACTACTATTGTACTCGCTGTATGTGTCCCCAAGCTGCTACATAAATAAATAAAAGACCACGCACCAAATACACGAGAAAATGGCTTTTAGCCTATTTTGATATCTTTCTGGATATTGTAGTAGTATAGTCAGGTAGCCGAGTGGTTGAAGCGACATTGTTTCAATCACTTTTGGCTGCCAGTCAAAGGTTCAAACCCTAGCGACTGCAGAACTATTTCTGATGGCCCGAGAAAGTGCTAGGAATCGCACGTAAAAAGGTAAGACCTCGTTAATCCTTAGCTCGCACAAGTTTCGACTTCTGAGGGCTGCCGTTCGTAAGGGGATGACGCTGGTTAACGGAAAAAACAATTTTAACAAAACAATTTAACAATTTGAAGTTTATATCAGTTTCTTTGTCCAGTTACGGAAATATGAATGTTTGAAAATCAAAATTGCTGTTTTACAAAAACATAGTAAAGTTCACTTATTTAAAAGTATTACTTTATAGATGATTAGTAACAAAATAATAGCATTGCTGGTTTGAAGAAAGTCAAATGACATGTTAATCAGTCGGTATTAAGATAGAAAAAGCCACCTACTATACAGGGTGGGTCAAAAAAGCGACAATTTATCATATTTTGCCAATCTTTATAATCGGTCCCATTAGTGCGCTGAGCATTTTTCATTAGGAAAATCCTTATTGTGATTCTTTTCTTATGACAAAAAGATTTTCTCTGAAAGTTTCGACTTTTTTACAACACAGTAATTTTTTTCGAATTTTTATACTTTATTTTTAACAATTGTTTTGTTTTTGCTGTTGTTTTGTTGGATCTGCCAATTTAAATCATATTCTTCAGGTATACCTCAAAGTAAATTACCCTACACTCGGGTAAATTTCATCAATTTCCTATTTCTGGTTTTTGAAATATAAATTAATATTCTATAGAAGAAATTATCCAATCTTATTTCTTCATGAAACAAATATGATCCTGCAGCGCAAACTTGCACCATCAAAAACCGCAAAACCATAAAGAGTGTGACTAACGGCGTGGCATTGACACGTGGATCTGAACACCGAATTTTCATCAAGAAATAAGATTGGATAATATCTCCTATAGAATATCAATTTTTATTGCAAAAATCCAATATAGGAAATGAATGAAACCTACTCTAGTGTAGGGTAATTTACTTTGAGTATCTCAGAAAATTGGCAAATCCGTTCAAAAATAATTACCAAACATATATATTATGTTCAAAACCGTCCTCAACTAATACTTGTAAACGCCCCCCGTATAAAATCTGATCGTAACGTCTTGAAGCTAATAATAGCATGCAATTACTATGAGTCTTCCTCAAGTGGTTTTGGCTCTAAAGTGGATTTATTGACTCAAAAATGCTGTTTTGTGTGGCTATCGCTAAAAACATGGAGTATAAAAAACAAACATTTGGAAAAAAATTACTGTGTTGTAAAAAAAGTCGAAACCTTTAGAGAGAAACTTTCAGACATAAGAAAAGAATCCCAATAGGGATTTTCCCAATGAAAAATGCTCACTGGGGGGACCGATGATAAAGATTGGCAATATATGCTACACAGAGAGAAAAGACTGCAGCAGGTTCATGCACAACGTTGTGTAAGACACAGTTGTGTAGATATTTCACACAATTGTTCATTCTTTCATTATATGCGTTCCGTGAAATTCAATAAATATTTGTGCAAGTCAATTTGTATAGTATTCATGCACTTCCACATTGAGTAATGATACACAAAAATATGCATATCCACCGTAACACAATTTATATGGAAAACATCTACAACGCATTGAACTCATCTTTCACCCATTGTGCACTTTCTATTTGATATGCAAAAATTGTATACTATTTCAACACAATTGTGTAATTTGCCACAACTTGACCAAGGCGTCGTCTCACCCAACTAAATACGCATGCGCGGCACTCCAAATGTCCAGTCCATCATTGTTTGATTGTTTTATGCTGATCGAAGGGCGAAGCTGGTTAAGTGCACTTACCTATTATTTATTATTTGCTCATGTATATGTGGTTTTGTGTCAAATAGTAGTGTTAGAATATTTGCAAACTGATACCAATATTTGAAGGTTAGTATTGCTATTATTTTTGTCAAAACATGAAACCTACAAACTGACTCTTTTTCATCTTTTTTAACGCTTTGACACGAAGATTACTTTAAACATTATTATTGCTCAACGTGTTCCAAAATAACAAATGTATGGTTCATTAATGTTCTGTTTGTACAAACTAGGTACACAAATTGTTGCCATTTATTACAATTTATGCATAAACAGAACACAAGTTGTTGATATTCGTCGCACAACATACCGATTAATTTTGTATATTTTGTGTATAAAATGAAAACAAAATATTCAGAATAATACAACACTGAAGTGTATCGTTTATACACAATATCTCTAATACAATATTATAGAAGAAAAATGAACAAATTGGTGCTGTCAACTTTTTAGAAACAAATTGTGCTGAAATTATCCACAATTGTGTAGAAAACATACATTTATTTCTCTCTCTGTAAATTGTCGATATTTTTGACCCACCCTGTGTCATTTGACGTTCTTCAAATTCAAATCTATTATTTTGTTACTGATCATATAAAAAGTAATACTTTTGTATAAGTAAACTTAACTATGTTTTGGTGAAACAGCAATTTTTACGATTTCCAAAAATTGGTATCTCCGAAACTGGACAGAAACAAATTCACATGTGTGGATTCTAGTGATTTGTACTACAATATCCCAAATAATTGTCAAAATTGGCTGAAAGCCATTTTCCCGTGCGGGGTCCTTTCCTACATTTGATTAAGAGTTTTTCTACATACTCTCAACTCGCACTATACAATTTTATTGCCAAAAATACGTGATTCCTTCTGAATGAAATGCCGTAAAATAATTCAATATAAAACGAAATGAGTTCTCAAGGGCTCTCAAGATTAGCCCGAGACTTTCCCGAGCGTAAAACTCCAACCCGACCCTAAACAAAAACTATCATATCACTGAAAGCAACAAAATCAAAAACCACTTTCATCATGTATCCAGCCGCGTCCTTTGCTCGTAAAGTTCTCAAAAAAGGTAACTTTCCCGATACTTCTTCAATTTCCAGCGATCGGCCTGGAGCTGAAAACGTCGGAGAGCGTGAAGCGAATGCCGATGGAGTTGAAGTTGTATAATACGACGAAAATGGTTACGTGACCACAGAGGAAAATGCCGGATTTCTCATCAAGTTTTCCAAAGTGTGCCGGGCATATGTCGAAGGCAAAAACGGAATCTCCATCAACTTTGGAATTACTTCGGGAAATGCTTTTCTGAATAGTCGGTTTCCATGTCGGGGCGAAAAAGTTAGATACATTGCATTGCAATCATGAAAAGCTACGAGACTTTCACTTTATTAACTTTTTTTTTCGGTGAAAATTGTTATTCGCAATTATCATTAATTGTCTGTACGAAACTCAAAGGGTGAATTTTTAACTAATTTTAAGAAAAAAAGTTCATAAGAACATGTCTCCGCAAATGTTTCGGATTCAGAAGGAAATTTTCCAAAAATCTCAAACTCTCCGATGACCTGATTCTGAATCGGCACCCTATGAATTCAACAGCCACATAGTCTTGGCATTTCATTCGTTATAAATCCACAATAGTGTCATAATGGTGTTTTTTTGGAGGACTAAGTTGTACTCGTCTGAAACAATGGATATTCGATGGTCGTAAGTATATTTTTGTCGTATTGGTAATATTTAATGCTAAGTTTTATTTACTAATATATTCTTATATGCCCATTCAATTTTTTTTTATAATTGTGATTATTATTCATTTTCAATAGTTCACATTATAATGCCCAAAAGTCAGGTGATACCAAATGGTATCCGTGGTGTTTTGGGCACAAAATTATTAAGCCTAGTAAATTGTTGAAATACTATCTAAATATATAATCTTAGGTCGGGATTCCGCTTTCTCAAGCATTGGATATGTTATAGGTCGATGGAGAAATGCAAGAACGTGTCGATCAAATTGTCATCACACGGAAGAAGTTGAAGCTGATTCAGATGAGGATTCTATAGATGGTGATGACGGGGGGATGGTTTATAATCTTACAGATATAATACAATTCATTCCATTTTAAGGATTTTTAACAGTGAAATTCTTATAGGTGTTGCATAGTACAACCTTAGCTACACTCTACCACAGACAAGTGTGACTCCGACACCAGAGGAAGAAACCAGTTTTGCGTCACGCCACAGGGAATGAATCAACAATCATCTCGTATGATTTGCTACATTCATGGCAGGCCCCCTCGCATCAGTGACTAAATCTGTCTCAACAGAGGTTATATCATCAATTTTGATTTATACCAAGGAAAAGATACATTGATAAATTGTTTCCATATTGTTGTTTTCTTTCAAGGGCGGCATTATGCCGGGCAAGGATGTGAGTCATTTGGTAGGACCATGTGCAAAAATGCAGTGTTGTACTTTGTGTTGATTGTTTTTCTTCTTATCATACCAAATAACTCGTTATAATGCTAACCGCATAATTAAGACATTTTTTCGAAGTTACTAAAAAGCAGCCTTCAAGGACCACGGATACCATATGGTATCAGTGTTTTTTGTCCAACCCTGTACACTGAATTTGAAAAAAATGGTATTTTGGGTCATTTCACTACCCAGGTATTAAAACTAATGAAAATAACAATAAAATATAAAAATATTTGAATTCGGTCCTTAGTGGGTTAACATACATTGTTTGAAGCTTTGTCAATATGATTTATTTCATCATGTACAATGAAGCATATTTTGAAATGAATCTAATAAAAACTGTTCCTTTCATTCTGCTTTTTATTTTAGCAATGGTTCTTATATGATAGTGAAACTAGAACTTTCTTATTGCCAAGAACTTAATTGTTACCAAAATGAACACTTGTTTTTTAAAATAAAAAATTTACACCACTTCAATTAAGCTACTTTATGAGTTTTTTGTAAGGACTTTGAAAGACTACATGACAACCTTTTAACGCATGAACTCTTAAATTTATAATCGATAAGTAATCACACATAAGTATCTGACAAAGTCTCTTTAATTGTGAACATATATTCAAATACTACCAAACTAAAATACTTCTGAAGAAATATTTTCAAATTTGCTTTTCTTGACGGAAAATTATTGTTTCATTCAATTTATTACTCAGCTCTTATCACAATTCTTTGCATTTGCATTTGCGGAACACAAGTGACCAGTGGCAGTGTGGCAAAATCTCGATGATTGTGAATATATGGATAATATACAGGGTGTCAATTTGAAAACTTCCCACCCTTAATATCTTCCTTCCAGTAAACAATATGAGTAATCGAAAAAACAGGTCAATTTTATTGTCAAGGGGGACACTTTCAAGGACTATTTGTAGCCCTCGTGGTTCAACCCCCTAGGAGGGGTAGATGTTACCCTTAGAATTTTAGATGGGAAGAGGGGTCAAGTGGCACATCATTTTGATGGGCGTTCAATTCTTGTTCCAATGACTTAGTATTTTTTGATGAGCATTTTCCGAAAAATTGCGTTTTAAACTAACAGAAGCAATTATTAGAACGCCTATACTGAGATGCATGGTTTGGCCAGAACTGGTTAGAATATTAGGTGGTACCGTTCCAACCCTTTATTAGGGGTAACATTAGCCATTAGCTCCAAAAACTTTACATAAAAAAGTAGTCTAATAGTAAAACGTAGATGGTAGTAAAGTTGTGTTTATTAAATGCTGAATTTTTAAGTGTCATCGCAGAAATTGTACAGATAGCCTTCCTTTTTTGCTACTTCTGCTGTAAAAAGTTTCTGTTTTCCGGCAAAAAATTGGTTAGCAAATTTGAACTATGTGGTAGTATTGTGAATACCGTTGTACCTGTTGGGCTGTTTAGGAATTACTTTAATAAGTGTATAAAAGTGTAAAAATGGTTTACATTCTTCAAGACAGAATTGAAATGATTGTAATTTATGGCGAAGTTGGAAAGTGCGCACGAAGGGCATGTCTTTTTAACGAAAGACATCGAAATTGTAATGTAAGTCACCGGTATGTGCTTGATTTGGTGAATAAGTTTTACGAAACTGGTTCAGTGACAAATAAAAAAGAAATAACCCCAGAGTACTGAATGAAGCAGCTCAAATTGAAGTTTTGGGAACATTTGCTGCAGAGCCCACGAGCTCCTTACGATCAGTATCAGAACAGACGGGAATGTCACGCGAGACTATAAGAAAAGCATTGAAAATGCATAAATTTCATCCATATAAAATGCAGATTCTTCAAAAGCTCCACGAGGATGATTATGATAGAAGAATAGAGTTTTGTGAAATCATGTCTCATCGAGTCAATACCATCCCTAATCTTCTGTTAAACATCTGTTTCAGCGATGAGTGTTTATTTTTTCTGAATGGCAATGTTAATAGACAAAATTGTCGCTATTGGAGTGACGAAAACCCACATATTTTTCGGGAAGGGCATACACAACACCCACAAAAAGTTAATGTTTGGGCTGGTATTCTTGGAAATGCCATTCTTGGTCCATTATTTCTGGAAGAAAACTTGACTGGCAATCTGTACCTTGATATGCTTGAAGAGACTATCGATCCTCTTATAACTCACGAACTAGAAACTCAAATTGATGCAGAAGGTAATGAACTTTTGCAGGAGGATCTGTTACATTTCCAGCAGGACGGTGCTCCACCTCATTATTTTCTTCCCGTCCGACAGTGGTTAAACGAGAGATTTCCGGGTAGATGGATTGGCAGAAGGGGAGCAGTTGAATGGCCTCCGAGATCACCGGATTCAACACCATTAGATTCCTTTCTTTGGAGGCATCTTAAATCCGTTGTTTATAAAACACAACCTTCTGATATTGACGAACTTAAAAGACGAATTACAGCAGCATGCCGGTCAATTCCTAGTGAAGTTTTCCGTAATGTTAGAGGGGAGTTCGAAAACAGACTGTATTACTGTTTAGAGCAAAATGGACAACATTTCGAACAGCTAATAAGATAAGCGTAAGTAGATTTTATGTTGGAAATGTCTTTCTCGCAAATTAAATTTTATTGTGTAGAAGGAAAATAACCACCAAATAAAAAATCCCATGCGTAATAAATTTATTCCTGTCATTCAAGGGTTGGAGCGGTGCCACCTACTCTTCTAACCATTTTTATTAAAGGGAGTCAATACAATAATGCATCTCAGTATAGGCGTTCTAATAATTACTTCTGTTAGTTTAGAACGCAATTTTTCGGAAAATGCTCATCACAAAATAATAAGTCAGGGTACCATTGGAACAAGAATTGAACGCCCATCAAAATGATGTGCCACTTGACCCCCCTTCCCATTTAAAATTCTAAGTGTAACATCTACCCCTCCTAGGGGGTTGAACCACGAGGGCTACAAATAGTCCGTGAAAGTGTCCCCCTTGACAATAAAATTGACCTGTTTTTTCGATTACTCATATTGTTTACTGGAAGGAAGATATTAAGGGTGGGAAGTTTTCAAATTGACACCCTGTATATTCAATTACCTTAGTATTGTTCTTTTTTTGGTCGAAATGACGATATTTTTGCAAATCAAAAACTTTTCATCACCTCATAACGTCACAGAATTGACTTCTCGACACCTCTTTAGATGTCGAATAGAAATGACATTTGTAGTCGATACTCACGTCTCGACATGGAACATAAGAATCGCGAATTTTGATTATTCGAAGTAATATTCGCGAAAATTCCGCATTTTGTAAATATTTCCTGGTGATCAAAGTCGAAAAATGCAATATTCGATATTGAAAGAAATCAAATTTTGCGAAAATTTGTATTATCCTTTTCTCAAAAAATCTAAAACTATTCCCAAACGTATCCCGACGACCTAATTTCAAATATCACCTCAAAAATTAAATTCGACAAAAGCTAACTGAATCAGGGCAGTTTTTTAGACAAAAAATGCATCTATTCATAAAACAAGTACATTTTCGGATTCAGAAGAAAATTTTCTATAAGATAAAGTAATATTCGCGAAAATTCCGCACTTTAAAAATGTTCATCGGCAAACTCGAAAAATATTCGATATTGAAGGAAATCGACTTTTGCGAAAATTTCCCATTTTTCAAAAAAATTCAATATCCTCTCACGTATCTCGACGGCCTGATTCCGAATAATATCTCTAAAATTAAATTCGACAAAAGGGTAACTGAAGCAGGGCAGTTTTTCTGTAAAAAATGCATCTATTCACAAAATCGACATTTTCTAAGTGAACTAGCATTTTAAGTCAAAAAACAAGTACATTTTCGGATTCAGAAGGAAATTTTCTATGGGATCGAGTAATATTCTCGAAAATTCCGCGTTCTCTTAAGTCTCTTTTGAAAAACGATATGTATAACTGGGTGTCATCTGCATAAAAGTAACTGCCTCAGAATTTTGAATGGTTTTGTAGTTCATGGGTGTAGAGTATAATAGCATCGGACCCAATATCTATTCATTTCTTACGAACAGAAAGTTAGAACAGCTTCTTCAGAGTTGTTCCTATAAACATTCATAAATATGAAATCAATTTTGCGGTAAATAGAATTAGTATTATGAATGAATGTAAAAAAATCACCACATCTGTTATCGCAGAAAGTATCTAGTCAAATACTTGTGCCCACAGGATGTTCTGCAGAAACTGTTCTTTTCTATAATAAGTTTGTTTATTTAAATGAAATGGTTATACATTATATTGAAGATATTTACAAAGAAACATGGAGAACTACAAAGCTAGTTACCGCAATGTTTATTGTTCACTAGCATTTCTTCAATATAAAATACTTATAATCTGAGAGGTATTCAAAAAAGCGATCCGAGAAAATAATTCATTCTCACCGGAAATGCTCACAATAGATATAATATAAGTGAAAATAGAGTATATTTCGTTTTAATTCCGAGAGTTCCAACCTTTGACAGCTGTTTCGTGCTCACGCACTCATCAGAAAGGATTTATGGAGCTCTCGAAATCAAAACGAATCCACTCAAGAATAAGTACCGTGAAGGCAAGACAGACATTACAGAAAGTTACTTATGACATCTACAGTCACTAGTTGAAACTAAATTTGACACTAACCAAGGAATCCAAAGTAGAGGTTTGTCTACAAATTGACAGGCAGCCAACAATTCGTTGTTCTGACCAACCCAAGGTTCAATCAAGTTTCTAGTACGTTATGAGGAACGCAAGCAGAATCTAAGTGAAAATAGAGTATATTTCGTTTTAATTCCGAGAGTTCCAACCTTTGACAGCTGTTTCGTGCTCACGTACACATCAGAAAGGATTTATGGAGCTCTCGAAATCAAAACGAATCCACTCAAGAATTAGTACCGTGAAGGCAAGACAGATATAACAGAAAGTTACTTGTGACATCTACAGTCACTAGTTGAAACTAAATTTGACACGAACCAAGGAATCCAAAGTAGAGGTTTGTCTACAAATTGACAGGCAGCCAACAATTCGTTGTTCTGAGCAACCCAAGGTTCAATCAAGTTTCTAGTACGTTATGAAGAACGCAAGCAGAATCTAAGTGAAAATAGAGTATATTTCGTTTTAATTCCGAGAGTTCCAACCTCACGCACTCATCAGAAAGGATTTATGGAGCTCTCAAAATCAAAGCGAATCCAATCAAGAATTAGTACCGTGAATTAAAACGAAATATACTCTATTGTCACTTAGATTCTGCTTGCGTTCCTCATAACGTACTAGAAACTTGATTGAACCTTGGGTTGGTCAGAACAACGAATTGTTGGCTGCCTGTCAATTTGTAGACAAACCTCTACTTTGGATTCCTTGGTTCGTGTCAAATTAAGTTTCAACTAGTGACTGTAGATGTCATAAGTAACTTTCTGATATAATATAATATACATAATAATGAATTAGACATAGTATTTATGACACAAACAAATAAATATTAGAAACACAAGGATTTAGCTGTCCGTTTGTTTCCTTTATTCATTCTCGTGTGAGATGCGAATCTAACACTGATTCATGATAATTACCACGCCAAAATCCAGTCCCTATTTTGAATAAGCCCACAATATTTTACGACCAAACTATCGGATCGTACAGCGGTCTCTTTACATACAAAGATAATCTCGTACCGCAATAAACTGGAGAAAACCCGTGAAAAAGTTAAATAACAAATTTCACCAGATTTTATAATCAAACTACGGTCTATAGGAAAGCATATTTACAGAGGAATAACCCATCGATATTCTATCTCCGACATATACAAACTTAAAAAAAAGGATCTATGTAAGAATATGACTGAGTTGATGTACATATAATTATCTTGGTTTTTTTTTAGTTAAAGAAGTTATGAATAAGTTGTCTCTGCTTACTTAGTGGAAATGACTTAACCTTATAGACTACAAGCCCTTATAACAATTTGACCCAGGATGAAACATATTCAGAACGATGCTGCTATATGAAAAAATAACGTTAGGCACTGTTTGTGACAAAACGAAAACTGTTCAATTATCCGCGCCATTGTTCGAAAGGAAAAACTTCATTTTCCCACGTCGAAGTGCGCGTGTGTCGATGGAAGAGAAAAACCAAACATTATTAAAAACACTCTCGTGGAAGCTGTCACTGTCAAGAAAAAGTCAAGTACAGTAGAAATACATTTGTTGTTTTCATCGAATAAATAATATTTTACAAGTCCGAGTTTATTTGGAGTAGCATCCACTCATCGACAAGTTCAAGCCTGAACAGGCACTATGCCGTCAATTCTTAGTGGTGCAAATGATTGTAATGATAATAATAATCATTTTTCATCTGAAGATGTGCTTTTCCGACAAAATATTCTTGTACGGCATTCCTCACGTTGGTAGATTATGAAATAATAATTTCCTATAAATAATGGCCGGAAAGTAAAAAAAAATATTATCTCATAATCTACCAGCCTGAGGAATGCCTTACAAGAATATTTTGTCGGAAGAGCACATCTTCGGATGAAAAATTATTATTATTATAGTCCTTTGCACCACCAAGAATTGACGACATAGTGCCTAAAGTTATTTTTTCATATAGTAGGATCGTTCTGAATATGGTTCATCCTGGGTCAAATGACCTCTCCAAATTGTTATATGGGCTTGTAAAGTCTATTATTCCTATAATATATTTCAGAATTAGAATTGTTGAAAAAGGATCTTTCTGAAATAATATTTATAAATCTTGGTCCTAGAAACATTTTGTTTCCGCTGTTTTTATCGCTGATGTAGTTTTAACCTCATTTGAATGTTTATCCTTTGTTGGGTAATTATTCGAGAGAAAGTCAGTATGTTTCCTATTTTTGCATAAAAAACACACTGATTTAAAAAAGAAGAATTGTCGAATATCTAGTTTCCTGGCTACTTTGTATAAGTTATCTGATGGGTAGTTTCTTTCTTTTTTCAATATGATTTTTAAGAAATATTTCAGTAGTGCTCAATTTTTCTAGGCATACATTCGTGATGCCACCGCATCCGATAATTCCAAATGCTATACGGGAGTCTACAAGAGTAAAATAGAGCATTTTTAGTAGGTGTAAAGGTAAAATTCAAGCGAGGTATTTGAATCGGCCCAAAAAGATTCTGATTGTATTAACAACGTTATAAACGTGATTATTCCAACGAAGATGACAATTTATAATAATCCTCAGATATTTTTTATTTTCAGTAAGTTTCATTGTTATAGTTTTATTGTGATGATTTATTTCTAAAGTGTTATATTGAGGTAGTTTGTTTTTGTAGCTTGTTATGGGGAGGAACATTATTTTGTCAAAATTTATGGTTTCTAATTTATAATGGACCTTTCCACGACATATGAGAGAACACTGTAAATAGAAAGTGCATACGCTAATATCACTCGGGATTTTTTATTTATTTTTTCTGACCGCTACTTTCTCTATAATCAGAAGAAAAGTGGTTTCGTGACGTCACGTTCATCAAAACTAGACTTGGCAACGTTGTAAAACTTGTGTACCATGGAATCTCAAATTCTCAATGCACTATATTGTGTCGTATTACAATTGTCATTTGATAGCAGAAGGGTTCGTTCGTCTGTTTCACGGAGCATCAATAAGGATCGTTTGTCTCTGTTTAACTCATTTGCTTACTTCAATATTTAATACAAGTAGAACAGTTCCATCAAATATGTATGCTGGAAACGAGCAGGCCCTACTTGATTTCTTTTTTGAGGTTAATACGGTTTTCAAAGTTTTGAAATGTTTTTGTTGTTTGTGCTCTAAACTTCTTTCTTAATTTATGTATCTGCATCCCTGCAATAACTGTGAATATGTCGAAAAGGTGCTTCGTACCCGGTTGTCTGAACACCAGTGAATACTCTAATAAACTATTTTCTATGCTCCTAAATATGAAGCGCATTGTAAAATGTGGTTCGAAGCAATAAATAATAAACCTTGTGTAAAAAGCGGAAATATAATTATGTTTTTGTGAAGAACATTTCCAACTGAATATTACTGTATTCAAGCAGCGTTCAAGAAACGATTTTAAATTTTAGTCATTTCAAAAAATTAATTCATATTTGTTTCTCATCTCATAATCTACCCTCGGTAAATTATCCGAAATTCCCTTCAAGAAGCCTTTCCATGTTTAATACACAAATAAATTGACACCAGATCGGTCATTATAACACCTCGCTACAGTAATAATGAATGTATCGGTTAAATGTTGAATGTAAATAAAAACAAACATTAACCTCAAATCTCGAGATCACTTTTGTTGCATGAGAACAAGGAGACTAAACATTATTTAACAAGGAGCGTCTAATCCCCATAAGACAATGGGGACACTAATAGAAAGAGATGAAAGAACATTTGTGAAGAAATGTGACGTAGTTGGACATGTCATGGCCGCCGTTCTCTATAGACAGTGACGGACTAGCTCTTGGTATATGAGAGTTACTACTGAGAGTTTTGTTGCTTGGTTCGAGTTCAACTCTGTACTCATGTCCAAGTACGTTACTATGACGCGTTGACGCTACAAGATTCTGATTGGCTAGAGCTTATTAAACCCTCCTGTTAGTTAAGTCTCTTTGGCATGAGAACTGTCATAATGATTTGCGGTGTTGTCAATGCTCGTTCTTCATCGAAAGAATGGTCCGTTCAGGAAATGTGAAAGTTACAAAAACAATAAAAAGTAGTTAAAATGTGGATTTTTTTGTATGAGTCGATCAAGTGACGAAGTATTATTTCTCATTGGCTTATACCAAGCTATTAAACCAATCAATGATATTATTCATTTCTGATTCAATTTTATGTCAACTTCAGAAAGCAAAATAACTAAGTTGGAACTAAGTCGATAGAACTGAGAGTCACGCAAGGTCTGATGCAAGATCAGTAACCCAAAGAGTGTTTTTACGATTTTTTGTGATTTTTCTTTCAGGGGCATGATGATCAAGATTTTGAATAATAAAATTTTAATGACAGGTGAAAAATATCCTGAGTCTACAGAGTGATTTATAAATTTGTTAGTGTGCTCTCTCTATCAAAAAAAGTTGAAAACCAGAAGAAATTAGAAAAATGGAACAAAAACATTACCTGAATAATTTGTAGGAACTCGACGCCACGGGATAGAAACTGATGGAACCGTGCAGACTCACATGGGAAAATGGCAAACATAAATGAAATATTCTCGCAAATCGCATAACACAGCACAGCAGGATTATATTTCATCATGTTTAAGCAAATGTTTGAATGTTGCTCTCAAATTTTACAGGTGGTTTTGCACATGAAAGACCAGTACCCCATTTAATTTTGTGTAAGTAGTGGTTAATCACCCTGTATATCTCCTGATGGTCTTTGAGGAAATGACTGCGGAAATAGCTGATTTCTACTAGTCATCAGAGGCACAAAACGAACACTATTCACCGCCAACTACCCGAAGTTAATAAACTAAGAAAACTAATTTTCCTGCGTCTCTAACAGAACGCTTATTGTCATTCGCCGTGTTCAAGTGCAATCGGTGCATTCAACGCATAATGGCTTCGGTACAATGCAATTCCATTATTCACAGAAACATGTAAACTTCCGTCGAGAGCTTGCAATTGTATCTGTCGACAAAGGGCAAAATTTAATGCAGCGATACAATTTCCCGGTCGACTACCTTTTCTTCCAGACGTCGAGGAAGGTATGGATGTGCTTGAAGGTAGTCTCGAATGAAACAAAGCAATTTCACTCCTGTGTCTGTCGAGTTGGAAGGATAAACATAGCTCATTACAATCAGGCCACATCGGGCCTTGACGTTTCCTACCAGGATCGGCCACCTCAAATCGAGGATTTCTGTATTCTCTCAATTTATTGTTCTTTTGCTTTCAATGTTGGTTCGGCTTCTTAGTTCAAGCTGTAGAATAAAATAAGAGTCTCTTTTTACGCAAAATAAAAGACGCAAACGGCCTATACTACTTTTTATAAGATAGTTCGTAAATGAAAACCCCGGTTTTAGCCACAGCAAAATCACTTTCTGGAATTTTTTAAACAAGCAATAGTGAAAAAAATTACATCTTTTTTGTTTTTTTGCTAATATCTCGAAAAGTATTGGAGGAATCGTTTTACAGTCAATGGAACTTTTGTAGAGAATTATAAAAACTACAATAGATATTTACGATATAAGATAGTCAACCTTATGGGATTATAATTGGATCAAAATGGATGCGACATGTAGATGGCGATAGTGAGCTCGCATCCAAGTCATGTCGTAACTTCAGTGATCTGGTCTCCAAGTCATGTCGTAACTGGATTGAAACAATGGGACAGCATTCAAATCAGGGTTTTTTGAAGGAACCTGCATTAAAATGACGTCAAATATTCATGTTTGTAACTAATCACGCTAGATGACACTCGTGTTTGCGTCCAACACCAATTACACAGGCATTGACTAATAATCTTACTTCTATATAAACAATGATATAAGTGTCGTAAAGATTCATATTACGAAATGAGATGGGAAATTTGTCAAACGAGGCCGTTAGGCCGAGTTTGATAACACATTGAGTATCTTAATATGAATTTACGATACGAATATAGTATATTATTTTACCTACTACCAATATTGTTAATCATTTACTCAAAATTAGTCAATATTCCTGAAATTAATGATATCAGAATCATGTAACAAGCAAGCGTTGCGCCCATTGTTGATTTATTTTGCGACTGTCAATTTTGAAGAATTCACTTCAGTTTGGTAATTGTATCGACATGAGCTCTGACTATGAAAGTGTGGATTCTGATATAGAACTTGCTGCAAATAACGCAATACAAACCCTAGTACCCGCTAAATCTCGCAATTGATCCGAAAAATAATAAAAGCGATTCAAAAAAAGTCCGTCATATATCGGAGAAAATTTTATTAGCTAGTTTTGCTGGGAAAGCTGGAAAAGAAAAGGTATCCTCATTATGGACACATTACAGAATACTGAGAACGATGGTATCTATGAAGAAAAATGTGGACATAAGTAAATATTCACAGGTGTTGGCTTTTTTGAAACGGAAAAGAGAAGGTCACGAGCCGAAAAAAACCAGTATATTTTCGAAGAAAAATTTACATAGATTTTTTAAAGAAGCCATTGATGATCAATACTTGATGATGAAGGTTAGATTATACATAAATATGGTTTCCTTAATCGTGGGTGTGTTAAAAATTGATTATGTAGTTGACGAAGTAACGTTCATAACGATCAAAATACCGAATACTAAAACTATAATTCAAAGAGAATTTGCTAAGACAATTTGCTATTACTACCCAAGTAGCACACCTATATTGGTAAAATATTGGTACAATATTGTGAACATATTGGCGAAATATTTGAAATGCAATATTGGCAAGAAAAAAAATATTGGCGAAATATTCTTGAACTAATATTGGCCTCAAAATGTTCGGCGATATTGGTACAATATCGCTGATACAATATTCTGACAATATTGACACAATATTCAGAAGTTATATTGTCGAGAAGTAAAATGTGAACATTTTGCGAAATTGGTCGAATATTGTTTGAATATTTTAGAAATAGTATTGGTGAAATATTCTTGAAGCAATAATGGCCTCAAAATATTTATCGATATGGTACATTTGGATATGTTGGTGGATGTCAACAAAACTTGGTAAATTATTAAATGTCTTTTAGTTGATGAAGGTGACACCAGAGTCTGCCTTTTGATCGCCATAACCACTGAGTGAGCTGTCTTGATAACAAGTTATGGGAAGTATTTAATATACTTTCGTAGGTTTTAGAAGACGTTCTATATGTAGAGCCACCTAGCGGATTTTTATCCAGGTTTGATCATGATATAATTTCAATATGTTTCATTAAATATTCGACCAATATTCAAATTTCATCTCAATCTAGATGTGGGAAACAATATGAAGACAATATTGTTTTAACGATATCGATAAATACTATTGAACCAATATTGACCCAATATTAATTAATAAGATTTGTTGAATATCGGCGAAATGATGTTCAACCAATGTGTAATCATACTTGGAGATACAATATAGTTTTTATTCCTAGAATCAATATTAGGGGAATTCTAGATGTGGAAAACAATATATAACCAAGATTGTATTACCGATATTGGTAGAAATTATCCAACCAATATTGACCCAATATTTCTTGTGATAATCTACATTCAAAACTAGTTGAACTAATATTCCACCAATATTAATATAAGATTTGTTGAATATCGGCGAAATGATTTTCAACCAATGTGTAATCACACTTGGAGATACAATATAGTTTTTATTCCTAGAATCCATATTAGGGGAATTCTAGATGTGGAAAACAATATATAACCAAAATTGTATTACCGATATTGGTAGAAATTATTCAACCAATATTGACCCAATATTTCTTGTGATAATCTACATTCAAAACTAGTTGAACCAATATTCCACCAATATTAATATAAGATTTGTTGAATATCGGCGAAATGATGTTCAACCAATGTGTAATCACACTTGGAGATACAATATAGTTTTTATTACTAGAATCCATATTAGGGGAATTCTAGATGTGGAAAACAATATATAACCAAGATTGTATTACCGATATTGGTAGAAATTATTCAACCAATATTGACCCAATATTTCTTGTGATAATCTACATTCAAAACTAGTTGAACCAATATTCCACCAATATTAATATAAGATTTGTTGAATATCGGCGAAATGATGTTTAACCAATGTGTAATCACACTTGGAGATACAATATAGTTTTTATTCCTAGAATCCATATTAGGGGAATTCTAGATGTGGAAAACAATATATAACCAATATTGTATTACCGATATTGGTAGAAATTATTCAACCAATATTGACCCAATATTTCTTGTGATAATCTACATTCAAAACTAGTTGAACCAATATTCCACCAATATTAATATAATATTGTTTTCTGAATATTCACCCATATTGGACCAATATTGATTTTTTATTTACAATATGTCTATATTGGCCCAATATGAAATCAAGATTCAGCCGATATGATGTGCTACCTGGGAGAGAAAACATCGCTGGTTTAGACTGCTTGAATATCGCCAGAAAATATGTTTGACTTCGACCTCAAAATATAGTCCACGACCGGTTTTTATTTTATATAAAAATGAAAAATGTTTTTCTCAACCAATTGGTATCAATACTTTTCGGCGCATTCCAAGATAAGTGCGGTAAAGTATCTCATTACGAAACTCATATCAGTATCGTAATGTTTGATATTACATATTGGTAGTAGGCAAATGGGTTTTACGACCAGATCGGTGCATTTTTCAATGAGAAAATCCGGGAAAACCTCGAAAAAGAGACCATTTTTCAAAAAATTATAATTTTTATAAATCTGAAACTGGACAAACAACATCGCGGAAACTGATAGATAATAACATGTGATTCAACTATGCGCAAAATGGATTTTGTCCGATGTGTAGTTTTTGCACAATCGCGTTATAAACAATTTAACGGCAAATCTTTCTAAATGTTCCTATTTAGGGAAAATATTTATTCAAATTCTGTAAACAGCATTTGGAAGTAGAGATTAATATCTACAATTTGTATATTTTGGATTTTCACCTGAGAGGTGGAGAATGTGTTGAATATGTCAGTGGAAGTTGTATTTGTGTATGCTAATTGACATAAAAAGTGATATAATTCGTTACAGATTAAAATTAACACGAAAATGAGGAATCAAACTTTCTATGTTTATATACCACTTCTATTTGTAACCAACGTTACTGCAGTTTCGTCCTATATGGACATTATCAAACAATACAATAATCTGAAATAATAAATAACACTCCTTAAATACCCTTAATTCTACCCGAGGCCTGTCTTTGTGACTAACGGTCATTAATGACTTTTACCTGTACCTTGTTTATTTGCGACAATGTGACTGAGCTGCCTTAAAAACCGGAGAATAGACCAAATCCAGTTGATCATTCAGTAGGTTACATCCACAATATTTGTGTTTATGAATTTCTAGGGATTCTAAATAATTCAGTTTCCAACCCTTGCTTGCATAGTGCAAAATTTCCGTATCGTTCAGACTCGGAAACTTGTAGTTGCATTCCAAGGAATGGTTTGAAAACGTCGAATCATTTTTTCCTAGTCTGAAGGACCTTTCATGTTCAGCGTATCTTTTTGAAAAATTACGTCCACATTGTCCCACATAAACACCATTACACTCTGGATACTTAAGCTTATAAACTCCAGATTTTTCCATTTTTGCTATTCTATCTGTGGCATTGAAAAGAAAATTAGGCAACCTGGCATGCGGCCTGTATGCTACTTCTATATTATTCTTGTTTGACCTGGGGGTATATTAATTTGTGCGAAAATTTAAGACGATGTTTTCTGACTAACTTTGGAATTGTGGCCGCTTTGAAACCATTATTTTGTCCTATCTGTATGATTGTTTTAATTTATCTATCTAGCTATATTATTAGCAGACAAAGGTAACGAGAAAACTCTATGTAACATTGAATTATATGCTGCTAATTTTTTACTATCGGGATGGAAAGAATCACTTGGTGTTGTAATGTCCGTGTAGCTCGGTTTTCTGAATACATTGATTAAAATTAAGATAATAAACTTCAATGAACACGTATAAAACCACAGAAACTATCTAAACGATAGTTTGTCCGTGGTGAGACATTTAAAAAGTGGTTAACATATATAAAAAGAATTCAGTACTTAAAACTCAACGCATCTAATGATTTTCTATCGATAAAATTCAGTATTGAAACATGTGACAAATAAAAATAATATAGTGATTTCACATAACATGAAAATCATCATTGCATAACTATGGCATCACAATCAAAGCACGTAATCAGTTAATTGTCAATCACAGATTGTCAATTAAATCATGTATCTCCCTTCTTGGCCTATCCATTATATTTTTTTTTTACTTCAGTCCTAAATCTTCCTATGTGTATTTTAATTTTTTATATTCTCTGGCAAGGTGTTATATAATTTGGTTCCTAAGTACAAATAACTTCTCTGTCCAATGTATTTGTTCTTAATGGGAGTAATATACTTTTGCTTGTTTCTTGTTTCGTAGACATGTGTACGACATTGTATTGCACCTCTGTTTGAGTATTGCCTTATATGTATGTGCAAATAAAATATCTGCCGGATATCTAAAACCTTCGCTTCGGCCTATGGTGTTTGTTAAGCAGTAATTTCAAAAATTTGTTTTGCGAAACCTGTACTGCATTATAGTGTACTCTTGAAATGCCACCCCAACTTATGATTCAATAACTCAAATGTGATTCCACCAAACTCTGATAAACTATTATTATTTCTTATTCTAAAATTCAACAATTTTTTTAAATCTATATAAAATGTATTGTCAAATAATCCACGTGAGTTTTCCATCTGAAAGAATGGTCCAACATTATTCCCAAGTTACTCTTAATGCTTCAAAGTGCACCCAAAGTCGCCCGAACTCATCTCGAGGTAACTTCAGTGCGATTTCGAATGACTTCGGACGCACTTGGAAGCGTTTTCATTAACATTCAATGACATTTTCAACACATTTCCCACCTCTCAGGTGAAAATCGAGAATAAAAATTTTTCAGATGCCGTTCACAGAATTTGAATACGACGATTTCCCTTAAATCTGCGCATCTTGCAAGTTGTGCCCTTAAATTATTTATAACGCGATTGTTCAAAAACTACAAATCGGACAGAAAATAACTTGTGCACAGTTGAACCACACATTATTTATCTATCAGTTTCCGCAATATTGTTCGTCCAGCTTCAGATTTATAAAAATTATAAATTCTTGAAAAATGGTCTATTTTTCGAGGTTTTCCCGGATTTTCTCAGTGGAAATGCACCGATCCATTCAGTAGGTTTTATAAATTCCTTGTATAATCTTAGAGATATTTCCAAAAAAGTTGTGATTATTTTCACTGTTGCTTGTTTAAAAAATTCCACAAAGCAATTTTGTGGGGGAAAACCCCTATAGCTTTGTCTATCTCCTGAATAAAAGCGATACGTAATTCATTCGTTTACAATACAGTCATCAAATATCAATCAATCATGATAATAACTTCATGATTGAACCCGTATTTCTAGGCGAACAACGCGCAAATGAGAAAATAGATAGACAAAAAGTAATATGCAAATTACAATTTCAGGGATGGCATTAAATCAGCTAATTAATTATCTGCAGAATAGAAAGCAAGTTTCTCATACAAACAAAATAACATCTTCAGATATTTCGTAATGAAAACGATGTACCTCAAGGTGGCACACTAGGACCACTGTTGTTTTTGTTATGTATAAAAGATATTATCAATTGTGTTAAAAACTGTCAAGTCCATTTATTTGCCGATGATACATTAATTTTCTTTTGTGCTGAAGACTCAATAACATTAGTGCATGCTATTAACAACGATCTGCAAAATAGAGTATCTTGGCGCGACAAGAACTTGCCCAAATTGAACTCCTCAAAAAAAATTGCTTATGAGTAATTTTGTTTGTTTACAATAAGCACTCGCAATTGAGTTTTCTTGAAAGAACGTTGAACAAATATCTGTCAGATGTAGTTTGATATCCGTCGTGGCAGTAGCCAGGGAATTAGTTGTTTTCTGTCAGATTTTTGCCTCATATTTTCCACTTTGTGGAAATATTTGGAGAGAAGGGTACTTCGAATTTGTCGATTTGGAGGATGGAGAATGGAGGCCTTTCAATGCACAGGATCATTGAAACATTCCACAATATAATTGGCAAAACTTGGGCAGGAAATTCTCTTATCGTGTTTTTGAGGTGGTCTTGATCTCTGAAAAATCTGTGATATAAACCTTTCAAATACCCCCACAGAAAGAAATCTCTTGAGGTTAGATCGGGAGATCTAGGAGTACACGACTTCACTGAAAATCATGAATTTCAACTGTAGGGGTCTGCTGGATCACTGTTCTATTAAAAATACATTCTTCTGTGCAGGTTTGAAGGCATATTCTCTTATAAATCTAACAGATGCACCCAAAATCTAAAATAGAACCTTTCATCATAATCTTGTTCTTGCAGCTTATGAATGACTTTAGGTTTGAAGGCACGAAACTCATTCGATATCAGATCTCTTCTGGCCTATCATGTTCAGTTGGCCGATTCAGTTTAGTTCAGTTCTTGGATTCCCATCAACCGTGAACAGGAATTTGAAGAAAATTCAGTTGTTATTATTATTATTATCATCAATTGTACGTAATGTAGGGTCTTTCTTGCGTATTTTTCGAATGTCATTGTATATCCAATCATCCAGTCTCGGTCGATTCATTCGAATCAAATTGACCAACTTCTTTCCTAGGTCTCTCCTCTGCAATTTTTTATTCCAACCCCATAGCGCCAGTAGCAAAGTTATACTTCGGACTTTTTACAGATCATTCCGATAAGTTCGACTTGTGAAACAACTTTTGGAATCCATAGAAAGAAAGGAATAAAAAACATCAAACGAATCCAACCATTTTTTGTTCATCCGATAATCCCAAGATATGAATACATTATTTCCCGATCCACTTCGATTCTCGTTCAGACAGTGCGATATTGATCGTTTATTTTATTGCACCTAGTATATTATAGTTGATTGCCAATCTCGCTTTATTGGGCTCGAATGGGCAATTATTGGATTGAATTCTCTTATTTCGAAAACCCGAGCTCACTCATGCATATTCATTAAAGTTGAGTGGTTTCGATACACGATAAACAGAATTGATTTGAGAGAATATTAGTTGTCGATTGAATATTTCACATTTGTGGTTCGATTCCAAAATGACCTATGTCGTATGCGACAAAATCTAGCAATCTTTCTTCATTGCAAGAATATAAAGACAAATGAAGATAGCTCTCTTGTCAGCAGGACAAGCAAATCTCAACACCCTGGGGGAACAAGAAAATCGAATACGGCACTTAATGAATCAAAGTGCTTCTACACTGAGAAGAAAACAAATATGCCAAAAGACCTCCAAAGGTCTAGGAAAATTGGTGTGGGTTTTGTACTTTCCCGATGGTAAGGAATCTACATCGGCTGAAGAGACACAAAAGCACCTAATGACAAATAATGTTACTGTATACATCAAATTCTTGGGGTAATTATCCCAATTTTTTTAAAGAACACTTCTTCATGTCAATAATAAAAGAGTTATGACAGATAACCTATTCTATAGAGACTTTTGATTACGATAGAGTACAATAGAATATATATTTACTTGGGTATAAATAACAGACACATACTTCCGTGTGCAACACACTTATGTGTGATATAACAACTGACTACATTTATCTCGCAACTTTGGATCCGCTCAAAATGGGTTTGACTTGACTGGATCTGATACACCTAATCGATATATACAGTGTTCGGATTGGATTGAATCACTCAAGTCAATTCCATAAAATATAGGATTGGACCCAACCGATCGCCTTGAAGGAAGTGAAATTACGAGATAAACGAGTTTGAAATTGACAAATGACAGGTAAAAGTAGCCAAATTCAGATCAGTGTTTATATTGACAATTGTCTTTCTCAAAATGGAGAGCAAAATAATAATTAAGAAAAGAAACGTATGGTCCAATGAAGAGAGCAGTTTTTTCATTCAGCTGATTAAGGAAAAACATATTATTTCGTGATATAATTTGCAGAACACAAGAAATTTAAGGTTACGAAATTCGACATTTTGCTGTGAAGTTAGCTTTTTTCAATCGGAATGAAGAAGATTCTTCGATCCAGTTAAATATTCGATATAAACTGAAGGGTGGTTTCACTCGACTCAATGCTATTAAATTTGAAGCGGATAGAGATCGTCCAGATAAACGTAGTCTATATGACTAAAAATAAAATGTTATTGCTTTCTAGAATATATATGCAAAATATTAATAATTAACAAATATTGAAATCTTACAAGTTTGATAAAGTAAATTTTCATTTACCTCAATAAAGTAACGACGGAGATTTTGAAACGATTAAAAAACGTAAAAATATACAAATATGCTTGTGAATCAGAACAGAATATAAATCAAATAATGAAATTAATAATTAAAGATTTTTTTTGTTAGTCACATGATTAGAACGTAACATAATATAACACTGGAGTATGTTCGATTTTCATTGTTTTAATGCTGAGAAACCATTTTTGAAGTGTATCAAATCATTTTTTCAGTTTAGAAAGGACGTAAAGTGTTTGTTGTCTGAAAAAGTGTATTACAGTTTGCACGAGTTCTATAATGATGGGTTCTGAAACACATAATTCAAGCATGAATCGAGCATAGTTGAATTCAAATATCTTTTATTGCTTCCATCTGAACACTTTCTGCTCGACTTTTTGAGTTATTTTTTTTCTGTGATTTCATGTTTTCACCAAGTGTTGCGGCTGGACTGGCCGAATATGGCAGAAATGAAGGGGTCATTGATGTGATTATAATAGTACATGAATTTTTTCATTCCTTAATTTCATATTTAATATTTTGAAATAATTTTTGTTGTTGTTGTGTCAGAGTGAAGCAACACGCGCGGAAGCCAGACTACCAGTTTTTTGGCTCTATTTTCAGGGCTCTGTAAAAATTATAAATATCGGAGGTACAAGTTTGGGGGTCAGAACTTTTTTCAGTGAATTTGCTGATGTTTTCAGATTTTCTGTAATATGATGATACATGAAGCATGCGTTTATCGAATATATTCAACCAATTAGCAGTTTTTAATTTATGCGAAATATGATCACTTTTCCTGATTCCTCCAAATGAAAACCTCATACTGGCTCATACATACATTCTGTACCCTCTGAACTCTTTGCTGATCAGTGGAATTCAGGAAATTATGATGAACAGTATCGCTAGGGTTGAAATTTGATAGAATCAAAGAGTCGCCTAATAACAGTTTTGTTTTGGTGTTCATAGTACAGTATGTCGATGCTGATGAAGAAATTTTAGTTTTCCGATATTTTTCTGAATGTAGTTTCTAAATCGATATTCGTCATCGATATTCACCACCAAATTTTTCGTGTTGCTTATAAAAGGTCAAGTATTTCCATCTATATTTATATTTATTACTCCAACTTTGGATTTTGTATGTGGCCTTCCAAACATCATGACAGAACACTTGCTCATATTGATTTCCAGAGCATATTTTTTGACAAGTCAACCAATTGTGTCATATCTCTGTTTATTGCTTCTATGCTAGAAGTAAAACGATCAAGGTTGAAAGAATAGTACAGCTTCGGATCATCAGCGTACATATGATATTTAATGTGATTCGAATTAGCTGTCAACTGAGCAGTGTAGACGATTATTGGGTCGAGTATAGAGCCTTGGGGGGCAATAGATTTTATCCGACGAGACAGATATCCATGTTGGTTAAGATCTACTATCTCGACAAATAATTTCGGAAAAATGCTATAGTACTGTCATGATTTTAATAGTTACAAAATTAAAAACACATAGCATGTCTAATATCAAGAGGAAACTTTGGATAACAGATGGACATTTTGAAAGTCAAAGAAGGGAGAATTTTTTAGGTACCCCGTATAATATGAGCAAAGCCACAATCAGCATTTGACGTTACATCTGTCAAACAGAATTCAGGTAATTTCAAACGATAAATGTAAGAAAATTGCAATAGTGATTCAAATAAAAACATACTTGGTCGATTATATACATAAAGGAATAATATTTATGCAAAAAGAGAAATATAAACAAGACTTATTTTAAAAATTAACTAAAATAAATGAAAACATTGATGAAGTTGGATATTAAATTATTTCACGACATCAAACGATGCGTTAGAAAATTTGACAAAGAAGGAAAAAGATTATCAAGAATTGATAAATGATTTAAGAATCCTGAAAGTACAAGCTTTCTAAAGATATCAAAACCATTTTTCTAGATATAGTATTTAATTAGCAATAAATCAATAAACATTAGCATTTAAGAGATTTCACTTATTGTTACTAGGAAACATGAACATTTAATTTTTTTTTTGTCAAGAATGAGAGAATAAATGCAACTAAAAAGGAGGCATGTTGCAACATTATTAGTAAGCAAAAAATGTAAAATGATTCATCCAAAATGTGTAAATAATCAGTTAATAATAGTGCAGTGATGAACACATAGTGATAGATAATAGTTCTAAAACAGTTACCAAGAACTTGATTCAGTGGATGAATGAAAACTTCCAGTAGTCACTTCTCAAAATGGAGGCAGCTTGGTAGAATCTTCATGGACGAGACTGCATAAAGGACAAGCAGTGATTCAATACACATGAGGTAAAGTCCTTATAAAAAAGTTGTCTGATATATGCATATATTTTCCCCTGAGCTAATGAACGATATACATTTACTTTTCAATAGTGCACGGGAGTGATAATAAACTCGTATTTCCCGAAAACTCTTTCAGAAACAATCCGTATTAATAATAATTATTAATCGAAAACGCGAAGACATGTGACGTTATAAATTAGTTAGGTTAGGATAATAACTTAATAGACAAGCTGTGCCAGCCAAGGTTATTAATGCTAGGGAGGTCTGACGATATGATGTCATAGCTCATATTTTTAGATAAAAGGTTTGTTCATTCACATTTAAAATTGAAATATGAAGTAATGGAATGTTATCAACTTCAGCAGTGATTTATTCATTCTTTTGCATGTATCAATTCGTTATATTTATTGAAATTTATGGTCTTTCTCATTTATTTGGTCTGAATTTGCTGAATTCATTATAATATTCATTTGTCTGACGTCATCAAGAGCCCTGGAACCCAGAGAATCCCACTGGGAGGCAAAGAAATACTCCACCAAGCCAAGGTAGAGTGTCAACTTTGCATAAGAGTCTGTAAATAAATAATAATAATAATTCCAAAGTTCATAATAAATGGTCTTTCATAATTTCAAATTACAATTTACAAAATAAATTATTATCAAAACCTTAATAGTACCTATCATTCCCCAATCCACAACAAAATTTAGTATTGCAAAAATAAAAGTGCATGGTTAATAGTATCGAATGCCTCACTAAGATCAGTCAATGGCGATATCTCAAATCAATTGTTTATGCTGACTTATGTGATGCTTCAAATTTTGGAATTATTTTCCAATGGGAACATCGAAAATTTCCAATGAACGTGTCACGTGATACTCCCTGTATATCACTCTACATTATGTATTTAGTCGGGGTTCATTCCAGAGACTCCGACACGTGAAATAACACTCCGGAAGAAGTGTAGGTAGCTAAGAGGCGTCGTAATTTGATTAAGAAAGACACACCCCGAGGTGATTCGCTTATGTTTTGTTAGAGTAGAAGAGATAAACCCATTACTAGCAGCCTCATCTGCTCGAGAGAGATTTTAAATTATATGTTTTTCTCGAGCAAATACTCTTAATGTAGATCCGAAAGTTTTGTAAGCGATCACAAGAAAATGCGAACGAAGAAAAAGTTTAATTACGGAATGGATACTTCCACCTGCTTAGTTTAGTTCGATTTAAGTTTGATCAGGGAATATTTTGAGTTGCTGTTTTTTATTAGGAACTGCAAAGACTTCACCAACAAACATTGCTACCTCTCTTTTATACCAATCGATAGAGGATTTTTTTGTAACAAAAATACTACACCTTTTCCAGTAGTATTTCAGAAAGCGTCATTTGAATTTCAGAATGGTCTTCTATATTTCGGAAAAGATCAATTGTATTTCAGATTAGTGAGTTGATTTTCGGAAATCGACAATTGTATTTCAGAATAGTGAGTTGAATTTCAGAGAGCATCAGTTGAATTTCAGAAAAGTTAATTTGGTTTCAGAAAGCCTCAATTGTATACAATATAAAACACAATCAAATAAAGAGGAAAAAGTGGATAACAAAAGGGTTAGTCAAAAGCATTAACCAAAGAAATGAACTATTCAAACAGTATAAACATAATAAAAATAACGAAGAATTGAAAAATGAGTACTTTAATTATCGAAACATAGTAAATACACTAATAAAAAATGCCAAAATCAAATATTATAGAAATATAATCGATAACAGCAAAGGTGACAATAAAATAATTTGGAATATAGACAAAGACCTATCAGCTGCAAAACAACAAAATTATATAAACCAAATACAACACCAAGGAAATACTATCACTGGATTTATGGAAGGAAAATCCACGAACGATGCCATTAGCTCACTAACCTCAAAAATCTATAACAGTTTGGATAAAAAGAAACGTTCTCTAGTCGTTTTCCTAGATCTTGCAAAGGCCTTCGATACTGTTGAGCATGCACAGCTTCTGAGGGACTTGCAGAATCTTGGATTCAGAGGGAATGTGAATAAACTCTTAGAAAGCTATTTAATCAACCGAAAGCAGCGAGTAAAAATTGATAACGAATTGAGTGAAGAAAGAACTGTGCAATATGGTGTGCCTCAAGGAACAGTTTTAGGTCCGATATTTTTCAATATATACATGAATGTTATACTCACCTCACAAACCACCGGAGATATTATAAGTTTTGCAGATGACACGTCAATATTTTACGAAGATGAATCATGGGAGATGTTGAAAAATAAAGTTGAGAAAGATTTAGGTAAAATGATAGATTATTTCAATCAGAAAAAACTAACAATTAACTATGAAAAAACATCGTTCCTCACATTCGCTTGTTATTCTTCCCACCTTCCAGATTGTAATCACCTGGAAATACAAAACTCCAATAATGTAATTCAACTGAACTCTTCTGATTTTGCAAAATATTTAGGTGTTTATATAGACAAACATTTGAGATGGAACATTCACATAAAGAAAATGTTGAGTACTCTGAGGAGTATCCTCTATAAATTCTTATATTTCAAAAATATATTGAATATCCATCAAATGAAAACTCTTTATCATGCAATAGTAGAGTCGAGATTGTCGTATGGAATCTTAGGCTGGGGAGGTGTAGCCAGCAGTCAAATAACATTCTTAGACGTACTACAAAAAAGATTCCTTAAAATATGTTTCAATAAAAATCGTACTTACCCTTCGAACTTACTATTTCCTACGTATGGCTATAGATCAATATAAAAATAAGAATAATTTGAAGCCTATTGAACTGCTACAACACTAGAGCAAAACAGGAAATCATGTTCCGCACTGAATACTCATTCAAAACAATTGGTCAAAGAGGATACACTTACCTTAGTACCAGAATATTCAACAGCATTCCCAAGAACATCAAAGAATCAACATCAATTTTTTCATTAAAAAAAAAACATAAAGAACTATCTTCTTATAACAGAGAGGATATACATCCATAATGTAATAGACCCGAATAGTTGATTTCTTAACTGATTATCACTTGTTATTATTGAAAATTATTAGTTAATTAGTATATAGTTAGTAATATTAGTTTCTTGTCATCTTTTACGAATCGTTCAAATTATTTCGAAAATGTGTTACTTATATATAGACATTTTATACCACGCGCTGGCTTAGCCTAGTGGTACACCTTTGCTTATTCGTATTGTATAGCTTTTCGGATTAATAGTTTGCTTCCTCTTTTATAATATGTGAAAATATATTCTGTAAATCGATATGAAATTCTGAGCGAATAAACATTATTATTATTATATTTCAGAATAATCAGTTTAATTTCCGAAACCATAATTTGAATTTCAGAATAGTCAATTGTATTTCAGAAAGTATCTTTCTTTTTTTTTCTTTTCTTTGGTGTCTTGGCATCTTGGCATCGACTGCTATGGTCATTAGCCGTGTGTTCTGGATAGGCCTTGTTACTAAATCCATACGCCACCCTAGGAGCAGCACTGTTAATTGGGACGCAACACTGAATCGTGCAGGACTCACCCCAGTCCAGCCACGAGATTTTAATAATTTAATAGGTCAAATTAAATTTAAAAATCCCAGCCGCAACTGGGGCTCGAACTCCGGACCTTTCGACCTAAAGTCTGACGCTCTAACCACTGCGCCACGCCCCGACATTTCAGAAAGTATCATATGTATTTCGGAATGTGTTATTTGTATTTCAGATAACGTGAAAAGAATTTCAGAAAGCAGGATTTATATTGCAAAAATCATAAATTTCAAGGTGTATGGCTCCCGATTTGGTAAATATGCTGGTTCTACATGACAACACAATAAATACAAAAAAAGTTCGAGAAATAAAGCTCATTATTCATTTTCGTGTTTTGCTTAAAAAAAATCTTTTTCAGCAATATGAATTTATCAGACAATTGTGCTATTTGTCGGGTGTCCATGTTGAGACGTCCATTACATGTCAGTTCTGAAGAAATAGTAAATGCATCAGATGCATTTTGTCCTATATGCAGAACTTTGCTGATTGGACAGGAAATAATTTTGAGAAAATCCTACAACAAAAATACAGCTCGAGATAGAGAAAGGATTGTAGCTTGTGCCAACAAAGGAGAGGACTGGGTACAATGGACCTTTCCAAGAGATATGAGGTAACACTGAAATTAGAAAGTAAATACGCTAATATCACTCGGGATTTTTTTTTCTGACCGCTTGTTTATCTATAATCAGAAGAAAAGTGGGCTCGTGCCGTCACGTTCATCAAAACTAAATTTGGCAACGTTGTTAAAGATGTGCACCAAGTTCTCATTCAAATAAAATGTGTCGTATGACAGTTGTCATTTGATACCAGATGGGTTCTTTCATCTGTTTCAAGGTGCGATCAATAAGAATAGTTTGTCTCTGTCTAACTCATTTGCCTACCCATTTGATACAAGTGAAGCAGTTCCATCAGATTTAAACTTCAACGAACACTACCTTGATTTATTTTTTGAGGTTAACGTAGTTTTGAAAGTTTTGAGAGCTTTTGTTGTTTGTGTTCTAAAATTTGTTACTAATTCCTGTATCCAGTACCTGTATCCCTGTAATAATTGAATATGTCAAAAAGGTGCTTTGCACCCGGTTGTCTGAACACCAGTGCGAATTCCAATAAAAAATTTTTTTATGCACCTAAAGATGAAGCGCGTCGGAAAATGTGGTTCGAAACAGTGAATAAACCTTTTGTGAAAAGCGGAAATATGTTTTTGTGAAGAACATTTCCAAGTGAGTACTTTACGTTATGTTATTATTGTATTCAAAGCAGAGTTCAAGGAATGATTTTAAATTTGTCATTGCAAGAAAGACCGTGAACAATTACAAAAATAAATTCACACCAAATAGTTTATGATAACACCTCACTACACTATTATCGAAGTTATCAGTTGAATGTTGATTGTTGAATGTAAATAAAATAAACATTAACTTTTGAGAATTAAGAACTTTTGAGAATTAAGAACTGTCATTACGATTTGCTGTTGTCAATGCTCGTTCTTCATCAAAAGGATGATCCGTTCAGAAAATTTGAAAGTTATAAGTACAATAAAAAATAGCTAATATGTGGATTTTGATTAAGTGGCAATATTGATTATTTCTCAACGGCTTATATCATGCTAGAAGTTATATTTTTAAGGAGAACGGTATTGCCTGTTTCGGAACGTGGATTATGGTGGGAGGTATTTCCGATGAACGTGACGTCAGCGGCACACTTTCAAATGTGATATTTTTTTAAATGAAAGAAAAATAATGGAACTTTTTGTTAAATGGACTTTTCAGACTAACAACTATCGATTTAAACGAGTTTTGTAATTTATTTTTCGTAAATGTAAAGGTCCATTACCAGCAACATTGAATGTGTTGTACTTTTGGCACAATTGCAATATGAATTTTTTTTTGCATTCATGAATTTATTTATCAGTAGAAACTAACTTTGATCTAAAATGTTTAATTGTGATGTGTTATTCTCAAATATGTATTGTTATGAAAAATTTGAATGAATTTTAAGTAAATTATAAAAAAGAACTGAATGACTTTTTACTTTACCTGTTCTTATTTTGTTTCTGTCCTTATTTCTGTTTCTATTGCCTGTGGAATCAATACTGGATACTGCATTTCTCAGTGGGAATCATAGATTTATTTAATCGTAATAACAACTGTAAGATCTCCAATACAACAAAAATACATGAAAAGAGTCAAAATGGTTCATCTAAAATAAAAGACATCTTGTATGGAGTTTGAAGGAAGTTGAAGGATATGTCAAAAGAAATGTCAAAGGGGGAGTGTTTTGAACAAGCGTCTAGCCGCAAAGAGACTAAACTAACAAGGAGGGTTTAATAAGCTCTAGCCAATCAGAATCTTGTAGCATCAACGCGTCATAGTGACGTACTTGGATATGAGTACAGAGTCGAACTCGAACCAAGCAACAAAACTGTCAGCAGTAACTCTCATATACCAAGAGCTAGTCCGTCACTGTCTATAGAGAACGGCGGCCATGACACGTCCAACTACGTCACATTTCGTCACAAATGTTCTTTCATTTCTTTCTATCAGTGTCCCCATTGTCTTATGGGTATAAGACTCTCCTGTTAAATAATGTTTGGTCTCCTTGGTCTAGCCGTACCAATTCCCCGCAGTTCCGCATGCGTATTGTGTGCACTGTGTGATATTTGACATTTAGGTTAAGAATGTTATGTTCAAAGTTACTTCAATGGAAAGATATAAACATCTCAAAGGCCTTTTTTAATATGGTGAGTAATGTTTTTTTTTTTTCAAAGTGGACGTATTAAACACAAAGTAATGTATAAAAGAACTTTATTAAAATTACCTTCGTTTTCGGTGGATAACAATATTCTCCATATCGTCTGGAATGATTAATTTACTGATCGTTTAGAACGGCTTTGTTAGTTTTGGAGAGATGTCTCTGCTGAATAATGTTTTTATTGTGAGGTGTTTTACAGAGTATTTTGTTGGAATATATATATCAAAAATACTGGCGAGAGTGTTTAGAAGGCAGAAAAATTCAAATGTTGTTTATGAAGCGAAGGAAATTTTGAAAAATAAAAAATATTGAATCATTTTATAGTAGTTCATGACATAAAGCTCTCATCCTTGAACTTATCCAATGAGGATGAATTTCATAGCTGAAAAAGAGAAAATATAAGAAAATTCAATTCATTAATAAGCATATGGTTCTCACCTCACAAAAAATTTCAAACAACTTTGAACTTAACGTAAATGTCAAATATCACACACAGTGCAAACAAGATGCATTTTTATTTTAAATTTGCCGTGGTCACAATGCGCATGCGGAACTACGGGATCAACCAAAGAATTGGTACGACTAGACGCTTGTGAATTTTGAAAAGTGAATAATACAGATCTAACGAAGACAATGACTTCAAACTGAATGTAGTACATAAAAATATGTAGAATATTATTGAGAAACAAATGTTTAGTTCAATAAGAATGTAAATTATAATTTCTAAGCTATAAAGGTGATCTGTGAAATATTGAAAAAGTGATAGGCTGAAACATCAGGAAAAAACGGAATACCGGTTACCAAGGAAAGTAGTAGAGGAGATCAGAAACAAATTTGAAAGAAATACGAGTATCTTTTGTCGAAAATTTATCCAGAAAGAAAAGGAAGAAAAGGTTATAAAACATACTAATCACAATTCAATTTAATCAATTTTGATTAAGAAAAGGCGTCAACAATCTAAATATTTGTTATAGGGTAAGGATTTTTCACTAGTTGAGGGAAATAGATGTCAGAAATTATAATTATAGAAAAATAACTATTACTCAGTTTGAAAAAATAACAGTTTAATAATATTTGGAGTCTCACTTCTTTATTAAAATTCATATAAAAATTTGATATATCATTTTCATTTAAAACAAAATTTTGCATTTGGTTGAACCTAATTTACAGGGTGTCCTCGCCAAAGAATTCCAACTGAGAAAGGGAGATTTCATGTTCTATACCGGCTGAGCTGAACGCAGAGAGAAAGAGGTATAAGGATAAGGTAACAACAGGTGAACATGTAATTTTTATGAGCTTGGACAAAATTTATAGAAATAATAATAAAATAAATAATAAATAAATATAAAAATTTATTCTATTTTATACGGAACAAAGAATTTCCATAAAATTATGTAAATAACAGTATAAGTGAAATAGAGTATTTTTCTATTTGATATATGTGCACATGGGTGTTTATGTGTGTGTATGTATACAGTGCGTTCATAAAGTGTGGAAACGCTCTATTATCTTACGAGTTGATTATTTTCGGAGGAAAAGCTCGGACAGGTCGATTTTGTATTTTAGTTTTCCACCTTTTTTTAGAAAAAAATAATTTTTTCCCCGACCACCTTTCAAGATATGACGTCATCGATATTTTTTTTAAATTGAAATGGTATATTTTTATGTCAAAAATTGAATGACCATATTTTTCTGAGTTCAACCATACCACATACGTCATATCTTACAGTTTGAATCACAGTATACTGAGTATAAAGAAAACCAGTGTGACATTGCAATGGTAACTAAGAACTTGTTGTCTGGTTGCTAAGGGCTTTCATATGTTTGCTTAGCCTACTATCCAAGTGTACCAATATACTCGTACTAACTACTGAGTAGTTCTCAGGTTTACGTTGCAAAATGAATAATGAAATGAATGTTGAGAAATATGAACACTAGTTTCCTTTATACTCAGAATACTGTAATTCGAAGTGTAAGATATGACGTATGTGGTATGGTTGAACTCAGAAAATATGGGCATTCAATTTTTGACATAAAAATATACCTTTCAATTTAAAAAATATATAGATGACGTCATATCTTGAAAGGTGGTTGGGGAAAAAATTATTTTTTTCTAAAAAAAGGTGGAAAACTAAAATACAAAATCGACCTGTCCGAGCTTTTCCTCCGAAAATAATCAACTCGTAAGATAATAGAGCGCTTCCACACTTTATGAACGCCCTGTATGTTCATTTTGTATATATGCTACTATGTTAGAATTGTTATATATTTATATTTATTATCTACGAAAAACGATCATGATACTCCCAATTATTCATTAAAAAAATATTTTCTAAAATAGCCATGCACAGATTTGCTTTTCTCTGTTTTTGTTGAAAACTCTTTTCTTTTTAATCTGAATTGTATCACCTTTATTTCTGATACATGAGTAAATATTTTTTTTTCTCTGATGTTTTGGTATCGATTGCTAATGTGTTCTGGATAGGCCTTGTTACTAACTCCATACGCCACCTTACGAGCAGAACTGTTAATTATTAACGCAACAGTGAATCGTGGAGGATTATACCCAGCCGACACGAGCCTCAATCATTCAGATTTTCACATCTGAGAATGAAAAAAGTCCACCCCAGCTGGGAACCGAACTTGGAACCTCTTGGTTACCAGGCGGGCGCATGAGTAAATATTATTACTATTATTATATTCTCCGTTAATATTCTTGAGGTGCAATAAACTCCACTTATTGCTCAATCAATGTGACTGGTTTCATCCTCCATTTTGCTGATTTATCGTATGTAGCAATATGAAATGGGAAGTCAAACTTCTTAGATTTTCTTATTATGAAATGAATACTATCTTGGTACACAATGGAAGCTGAAATCACCCATCCTAGTTATAATCCGTTGAATAATACATTTTCGATTTAGAGAACTGAAATAATTTTTTGGTTACGGATGACAAGTTTAACTATTAATTTGGTCCCAAACCTATTTATCACAATGAATAAAATATTCAAAAGCCATTTGCATGTAATGTGGTTAACAGAAATTTTCAATACAGCCAATTTATGGGTACTATTTTTATTTATTATATTCATATAACAGCATTTATATTGAAGCGCATGCATATTTTACCAGCCCTGATTGCCGATAGGCCATTTTCAGGTCACATGCAAAAGTTTCGCATTGTAGTTTCAATATCGATTTGAACAGTATCGAATAAGTTATACAGGATGTCCTGATCCTCTTTTTTATCGGAAATGTATAGATGTGGTCAAAATATCTTTAAGGTAAAACACCCAATAGTTGACATATTAAAAAAGATATTCCAGAATAAGTGATCAGTAAAATTAACTCGATGAGTTATAACTAAATCTGTTTAGAAAAAGTTAAGTATGATGCTTTGCAAATGCAACATTGTAATAAAAAATCATTAAATCAGAGAAAAAAATCATATTTTGATTGATTAATAAATCTAATTAAAAATGCCAATAATTGACATCCTTGAAATCCAAATTTCCAATAGTTGACACATGATTAGACCAATAGTTGACTTTTGTCATGTATTGTTTGTTTTGTGGAAAGTTTTTGCGTGTTGAATATTATTTTTAGAAACTTTTACTATTTTTTATTATTGTGCTGGAAGGGGAAATATAATTCATGATCACAAAAAAAATAAACTATTTTTATTTTCTTCTGTTGGAGAAATGAATAGTTGACACTGTTAACACCAAAAATTGACATGTTAATGAAATGAAGATTCACCCTGTATACATAAAGTATAAAAGTAATATACTACAATAAAAATAAAATTTAACCATCAACTTCAATGTCTTTATCAAATTCGTATTTCAAACGATCACCAGCAGCACTTATTTTTGGGAAATTTAATTTTTCCAATATTTGGTCAAGACTTTTATGATACTGACGTCATTAACATTTAGTTTAAAAACTTTTTTATCATTTTCAAACTGCTTCATTCCAACAACTTCGGCTTCACTGTTTGGGAAAATGGTTTGAATAACGCAAACATACCGGTGTACTTTCTTTTTGCCAGGAAAAGAAACAAGTACATAGTCGCTTTCTTTGAATTGCAACTTGTTTTCATCGTCTGAGTCAGTTACATTCATTGTTTCTTGAAAACTGATGTCGTCTAAACTGTCACCTGATTCTACCCATTCTTCATCTTCACAGGTTTCAGAGTCCGAATGTGACACCCGCTTTGGTTTCTTTTTCCTCTCACTTTCTGCCTTTTTTTCAGCTTTCAACTTTTCACGCTCAATTTTTTTTAATCGTCTTTCTTCCGCTCGCTGCTTCTTTTGTTCCTCTTGTATCGTTTTTGCATTTTGTTTGTCTTCTAGATATTTCTGATAATTTTTGGAAGAGACTACCGCTGGCACTTTATCTTTATTGAGTCTCTTTTTGATTTTCTTTGGTTTGGGATCATGGAAAAATAATGCCCGCTTGAATGGAGTTGGCAAATTTGGCGAATTACTGTCTTTTAATATAGTTTTATCGTTTCGAACTGGTGATTGTAAATCAGAAAATGTAGAAATACTTGATTCCATGGGAGCTCCAGGTTTCAAAGTAGATCCGTGAATTGTAGTATCATGTATCAGAGGCACTTTCATTATTTTGGTTTGATCTATGTCGGAGATGTCTGAGCAAGCCGGTAATGTTCTAGGTCCACTTTCATTAACGGATTTGGTTGTCAATGAGGAAACCTTTTCAATAGGTGCATCTACACTACTGGCAGTTTCTTGTATGACATTCACTCCTTGATCATAACTGGAAAGTTTGTCTTGGATTTGATTTATGCCGATGCCATCGGAACAAGCCAGTAATGTTCTTGGTTCAATCTCATTAACTGTCTTGCCCTTTTCACTATGTGCATCTACACTACTGGCAGTTTATTGCATTCACCCCTTGATTAGTTCTGGAAACTTTGTCTTGAAGTTCATCAATGTCTCTAATTTGTTTGAACAATTGAAATAAGGACAAATCTTCAATATTGCCATCCCATACTTCTGAATTTGTGAATTGTTTGATTGTTTCTTTTTCCAGGTATTTTTCTATACAACATTTGCCATTTTTAAGTCTCTTTAGGTCTTGTTCCATTTCAGTTTTAGTACTACAGATAGTGGAATTGAGTTGTTCTTCTGTTGAAAACTTTACAGCTTCTGGATTCCATGGCACCAACCCACAGGTTTTGAAGCCATTTTTTAAAACCTCTGGAGCTACTCTTTCTGTGCATTTTTGAGTAAAGAACAAAAGTGGGATCATCTTTATTATCTATTCGCCATCTATAGACTTGGTCTTTCCAGCCAGCTTTTAGGGTTCTAAATACAGCTACGTCCATTGGTTGTATCTTATGTGAAACAGCGCGACTAGGATAATGCCATTTTCTTCGCAGAAACGGCTTGACTGTAGAGTTAAATGCGAAGTGTGGCCATCTGTGAAAAGAATTATCGGTTAAACAATTTTTGTCTCCAGTAACCACGGATGCCCAGTCATCCATCCTGTGTCAGATTTTCCTATTCCCCAATTTTCAGGAACACTATGAGCAACCTCCCTTGGAATTCTTTCATATTTGAACACGACTAATGGGGGTGCCAGATCACCAGCAGCTTTAGCTGTAATTAGGACGGTAAGGCACTCTTTTTCATCACCATTTACTATCTGATAAACATTTTTCTCTCCCTTTTTAGCGAGCACTTTATTCCCCTTCGGATTAAGGAAAAACGCTGCCTCGTCAGCATTAAAAACCCAACTAGGCTCCTTCAAAAGATCGTCCAATTTCTCGGCCGCAAGATATTCATGAAGTTCCTTTGCCCAGGCTTTGATTTGAGATTCTCCTACAACAGACCTGGTTATAGTTAAATTTTGGGGTGTTCTGATGCTGATTTCGGGGTTTCGTTTTAAAAAACTGGCATACCAGCTGTTACCAGGCTTGTTTTCTTTAAATGGATTATCCCTTTTCAGTTCCGTCATTAGCCGTTGCACACTTTCTATGAGTTGCTGTTTATGTATAACAAACCCTGCTCTTGCCATCTTTGATATCCAAGAGACGAGCAATTTTTCTTCTTCCTGTCGTAAGTAGGAATCGCGTCCCATTTTCCTTTGTACTGGTGTTTTCCCTCGTACTTTGTACAACAAAGTTACTCTTGGACATTTATGTTTTTTTGCTGCCATAGCAATAGGCATCCCTCTTTGGACATCATTCATAGCAGCTATCATTTGCTGCTCTGAATATTTCAGAAACGTTTGCTTTGTTTCAGGCATCTCACTTGTAAATCTGAAAAGACCAATAGTTGACATGTATAAAACTAATAATTGACATATAATGTCAACGGAGAGAGACAGAATACAACAGTTTCACCGAAATTCCAATAGTTGACACTAGTGTCAACTATTGGCAAAATGATAAATATTTGAGTCAATAGTTGACACTCCTTCAAACAAGAAAACTAACCTAACAAGAAGCGTAAATACAATTAGATAAACTTCTAAAAATCATTAACGTTAAGAGAATTCCGAAAACATATCGCAAAACCAAAAATTGCACTAATTATGAATATTTTTATAAACTTACGTTCTTATGATTTTCCTTTAAAATTCACTAAAACAGCTTAGACAGTAAACACACTATAAAAGAGTTGCCACCATTTTGATGCCAACAGAGGGCGTTATGTGACCTAACTATGTGTAAATAACATTGAAACTGATTACTGACGTCTTATTTTGTGATATTCTTTCTGAAAGTGTCAATTATTGGTGTGATGTCCACTATTGGGTATTTTAACTGTTTTTTCTAAAAAATTGTTCGTTTCTAAGTTAAGGGCCATCGAAGTAATGAAATGAAAAAAAATTCTTTGATAACTTTTCAAGTGAATATAGAAATTCAACCAAAGGACCCCGCACTAATCTTATGGAAAACCGGTTTCGGTGAAAATCGCTGAAATTTCAATATGATGTAGCCCATGCCATCCTGAACAAAAGTTACCATTGCGCCAACTCTCTGAATGCCCGCGTTTGGATTCTACAGGGGGTCAAAGTTCGATATTTTGACGATTTTTCAAAAAATCCGGAATTTCATTTTCATTGTATCGATCTGAATTTTTATAATGAAATAGTCCACAATATGTGCATCAAAAAGTTCAAATGACAAAAGTTTCTAGAATCAAAACTGGCGGGTATACAGAGGGTTGAACTTTGTTTTTGGTAATTTTTATCGAATTTTTTTTGAGAAAATATTCGTTTTCCTGCAGATCCATGTGCAATTGATGATACTTACAGTACATAAGAGGGCGATCATATTTTGCATTTGAACTAACCATCCAACTTTAAATATTTGAAAGATACGGGGCGATCAAAAATATATTTTCAATTTCGGAAAAATGTATCCCTTTGTATAGTCAGCTTTCACCAATATATTTAGCTGATGTTTTGAAAGTATGTAGCTAACATACATACAAATGTGTCACCGTCTGTGCTCATTAATCTGAATCCAAATAAAGTTGCGGCGATGGTCCAAAAAATATGGAGAAGGGATGTTTCGGAATAATTTTGAAATGATTTCTAAAATCGTCCGTGAATTTTTTTTATTTTCTGATATAATGTAGATGAGTCATTCTTGATCAAAAAGTTCTACAGTGCCTACCACGCGAATGCCACGGTTTGAGTTATACAGGGGTTTGAAGTATAGTATTTCCTTGATTTCTCGAATAATCAATAATTTCTTTGTAACGGAAAATAACATTGTTTCCTAGACAAACTTCGAAACATTTCAATGACCAAATTATCTGAAATGAGAATTCATGAATATACAAAGGTTGCAAGTCAGTCTCATTATGTAAATATATTTTCGGACATATGCATGAGCATACGAATACGATTCATGTTTCATACGGTGTATGAAAATATAATACAAATTCTATAAGGACCATCATTTTCATTTTATGTTCCAGGAAAATACAGGATGAAAACAATTTTCGGAATGCTTCGAATGTGTCTGCCAGTAAAGTGCCATGCCAAGCATGGCCAAGTTACTGCAGAGTTTTCCAAGTAGAAGGGGCGTACATCTCCCTGCAATCCCAGAACTATTTTATTTTTCAAATGATGTCTTTTGATATACTAGTTTCAAGTTCAGGTAGTTCAGGTTTTATATATTCCCGAATTGTGTACAGTTGCTTTCATAGAAAAGTAGTACACTTAATTTCAGCAGTGTAAACATGACTTGCTTAATAATGAAAAATGGATTATATAATCCAATCTTCCGCATACAACCTATACTATAGGTAATTCGTCGGCAAGTATACAACAGAAAACAACTACTGCTGTACTGTTTTCTGTTGTATACTTGCCGACGAATTACCTATAGTATAGGTTGTATGCGGAAGATTGGATTATATAATCCATTTTTCATTATTAATTAATGGTCTTCCGTCAAGTAGTGTTGTTTATTCTTTACGAAATGACTTGCTAAAATTGATAACTGCCATATTTCTTTTGTGCCTCTTTAACGTTTTTAAAAAGCCAAAGACAATTTTAAAAGATCAGATTAACACAATTTACTGTACTAAAATAACAACATTTTCGTTTCCAAGACTTGTACCTACTACTTTTCTGTGCAAGTAACTGTATTATTCCATATCCAAAATAGAGCAGTCCTTGGAATGTCATTCGATTTCTGTCAGAGTTATGGATGTTTTTGATAGCAAACATATTTTGATGTGTTGAACGTAGATGAAATGTTAGTATTTTCTAATAATAAGAGAATCGGTTGATGTTTTGGTCATCAATTACCTGTTTTCTTTTATTTTCTGCTCTTAGAAGTTAAATAAGGTGAGATAATCATTATATTCAATTGTATCTCATATTGGAATATTCCCAGGTCATCATGGCCTATCAAAATCAAGTAAATTGCTTTGTATGCGATACCCGATCAAGACCAGCTCGAATGTCACATCTTCTTCATGGAGAAGAACATTTGGAAAAGTGTCAAATAGCTATTTCTAGGCGGGATGCACGAGGTGGTCCCCCTCTCATCATAGGAGAAGAAACAAGAATATGTTTAAACTGTAATCGATCTATTATGAATGAAATAAGGGACTTGACGATTGATCCAACTTGTATAAGACTTAATGTTTTGACACAAACATCGAGCCATACATGCTTCATCTGCAATGCCGCCGCTGATCAGCAAACTCTATCCAATAAATGCAGGGCCAATGTTTTTGTTAATCGAAATATATTCATCCCGGATAACGTGAAGGCGTGCAGACATCATCTCGATGATAACGGTTTCATTTTGCCATTTCTATTACCAGGAATCCAGTTTGTAAATAGACCTTATGTGATAAAGGGACAGCAACTATCCATTTTCCTTCAAGGGCTTCGTTTTGTGGCTATTGAACACTCCAGCTATGAAGATGAGAACAATTTCAGTGAGGATGAGTTTCAGGCAATATCTCCTATAACCAAAGAACAATTTCGTAGTCTTTTTATGTTCTGTGATATGGTTCCGCAGGAACATGGTTATAGATATATAACGAAAAAAGACCTTATGACATTCCTCTGTAAATTGCGTCAGGGTCTGTCGGATGATTTCTTGAAGGTAATATTCCATTATCCCTCTAGGCAAGCCACCAGCTTAGCAATTTCTAAAGTAAGACAGTCTTTGATGCAAAGATTCGTTCCATCGAATATCGGCTTTGCAGCCATCGATAGGAATGTGTATATTAGAAGGCATGTGAGTGAGTTTTCCAATATTTTATATAACCCGACCCCAGACAACCCGAAGGCCATCGTTTACATCGACGGATCATACGCCGCCATAAATAAAAGTTGTAATTTCAGGATATTGCGCCAATCTTTCTGCCGGTACAAGGGACATCATCTGGTGAAACCAGTTTTGATTGTGGCCCCGGATGGATATATACTGAGTATTCAAGGACCTTATTTCTCAGACGCTCGCAACAATGACGCAAGAATTTTGGAGAATCAGTTTGAAAGAAACTTAGAAGACATGAGGGGATGGTTTAATGAAGGTGACATTTTTGTTGTGGATCGGGGTTATCGAGATGCCATACCCTTACTGAATAATCTTGGCATACAATATGAAATGCCCGCGATTGTTCCACGAGGGCAACAACAGCTTTCCACTGAGGAAGCAAATAAATCTCGATTAGTGACGAAAACTAGATGGATAGTTGAAGCAAGAAATGGACATTTGAAAAGCATGTTTAAGTTTTTTGATAAAACTATCGAAATGCCACACGTACACAATCTTAGCGATCTATATCAAATCGCTGGTGCACTCATCAACAGCTTCCACCCCCAGTCTCAATGAGAGGTGCCAATGCTCAGCTGGCACAAGAATTGTTACGAAAATCACAGGAGGTAAATGTCGTCCAGGCTCGAGTGGAAGTGGACAATCTTCATCTGAGAAATGGTCAATGGGTCCGTATGAATGGAAACCTGATTCCAAACTTTCCTCGCCTTACGATAGAATATCTAAGAGATTTGACCGTAGGTATATACCAAGTTAAACTTTCACCTTCGTATATACAGGATAAATTGCAAAGGCAAGAAAATGAAGAGTTTCAGGTCGATATTTTCGAAGAGGAACCTGGATTCATGAGAGTCAGGGTTTTTTCGAGGTTCAGAAATGCCACAAAATATCAACTGTGGATCAAATATAATGATGGAGAAGAACCTGATGAACCAAACGAGCCCATATTAGGATATTTTTGTACTTGTAAAACCGGCGCCAGAACTTTAGGAACATGTGCGCATGTTGCCAGTGTTCTATGGTATCTTCCCTACTAAACTCAGTAATGGACGCGGCAAATAGACCACAACAAATGGTTCCTGATGGTGCGCTTGAAATAGTTGGGTAGTGAAACGATGACAGTCATGCCGGTGAATAAACTCCTCACAATTTATTTGAATAACACCTCAAAAAACCCAAGACCGGTATGTAGGTGGTCAATTTGGATGCATGACATTTCGTCTGAAGTCTAATTCTTTATTGCGATAGAAATCACTTGCATCCTCATTCTTCATTGCAATTGAATTAACTGCAGATTCAATCATTGTAATGGAAGATTTTTCCAATTATTTAAGAATGTCGCATGCTCTATTCAGTGATATCTATATAAGACCTACCCTACACTGATGAGGGGCAATACCCCGAAACCGGTATAACTCGTTTCGGAAAACGAAATATGAATCGTCCGAAAGGCTGTCTTCATGGAAAAAATGTACTTGCTGAATTGATTCGACTCAGTTCAGTAGCTGTTGTGGTACTATCATCATTTCTGTTTTCTCTGAATCAGCCCATATGCTTGGAATCGTGCTGAATTCATGTTATGTACTTACTTTAATTCATATTTCATATATCTGTCAGTTGCGGTCACAATTTTTTGAAGACAATGGCAGTTGCGAAGACCTGAATATAAACCAAATCATCTCATTTCTCTCTACTTGTTTTTCCGCACACGATCTTTCTCGAGAATATATTGTTTTCATACTGGATTTTCCTAAAACATCGGGTGGAGACAAAGTGGTCCTGGTCCTAATAGAGTTTCTGAATATATAAAAAATATGAATAGTAAACGGATACTTATATTTTTGAAAAAAAATTTTTTTTTTGGACCAACCTTTGTATATTCATAAATTCTCATTTCAGATAATTTGGTCATTGAAATGTTTCGAAGTTTGTCTAGGAAACAATGTTATTTTCCGTTACAAAGAAATTATTGATTATTCGAGAAATCAAGGAAATACTATACTTCAAACCCCTGTATAACTCAAACCGTGGCATTCGCGTGGTAGGCACTGTAGAACTTTTTGATCAAGAATGACTCATCTACATTATATCAGAAAATAAAAAAAATTCACGGACGATTTTAGAAATCATTTCAAAATTATTCCGAAACATCCCTTCTCCATATTTTTTGGACCATCGCCGCAACTTTATTTGGATTCAGATTAATGAGCACAGACGGTGACACATTTGTATGTATGTTAGCTACATACTTTCAAAACATCAGCTAAATATATTGGTGAAAGCTGACTATACAAAGGGATACATTTTTCCGAAATTGAAAATATATTTTTGATCGCCCCGTATCTTTCAAATATTTAAAGTTGGATGGTTAGTTCAAATGCAAAATATGATCGCCCTCTTATGTACTGTAAGTATCATCAATTGCACATGGATCTGCAGGAAAACGAATATTTTCTCAAAAAAAGTTCGATAAAAATTACCAAAAACAAAGTTCAACCCTCTGTATACCCGCCAGTTTTGATTCTAGAAACTTTTGTCGTTTGAACTTTTTGATGCACATATTGTGGACTATTTCATTATAAAAATTCAGATCGATACAATGAAAATGAAATTCCGGATTTTTTGAAAAATCGTCAAAATATCGAACTTTGACCCCCTGTAGAATCCAAACGCGGGCATTCAGAGAGTTGGCGCAATGGTAACTTTTGTTCAGGATGGCATGGGCTACATCATATTGAAATTTCAGCGATTTTCACCGAAACCGGTTTTCCATAAGATTAGTGCGGGGTCCTTTTGGTGATTTAGTAAACAAATGAATTGCTTCGATGAGCTTTCATGCATGGGTCAGTTGTTTTGCTACAGTCAGCAACAGACTGCTTCCGATGGTCCACAACCCAAAACTTTGAAATGACGGATATTTTTCAATGTGTTCAAACAAAATAAGGTTTCCTGTACAATTTTCGGAGTAAAAGTGTGTAAAGGCGATCAAAATCGAAATTTTATGTCACTTCCGGTAAAACCGGAAGTTGCATGATTTTGAGTTATTCGTCAAAAAATGCAGTTTTATGTCTTATGCAGTTCTTCTAAAGGACCCCGCACTTTTTATGGGTAAAATAGTTCTCTGTGAAATTGTCTGAATTTTTAGTATATTGTAGTATTCAATGTACTGATTGAACGTGCAGAATCTCAAAGTTCGTTGATGGATAGATTTTGAAATACAGGCCGTTCAAGTTAAAAATCAGTAATTTTTATTTAATTATTTTCTCGGGATTTGAAAGTGACAACTGCATTTTTTTTCGTTCTTATCATCAACGTACCTTCATATTACTAAATATCATTCAGATGGTGCACATTATATCATTATATACAGAGTGAAAAAGAAAAACATTTTAGTAATGTCTGAAAATTCGATGTAATAATGATATATTGACAAAATTATTTTGGCATGCAATATACCATTCTTATTCCATCATCAATCCCAATTTATACATTTCGTACAGGGTGATTTGAAAAATTGGTCAAATATATGACCGGTTATATCCTGTATATTCAAGTGAATTATCATCCTCCGAAGATAGCTGATACCGTATAAACATGATTTCGTTGGGGTACTAAAAGTCTTAGATTTTATTGAAAGAAAACCAATTTGACTCACAGTCACATACTTGCCTACTTCTCTGGAACCCATCTGAAAAGTTGGTGATAAGTTTCTCTTCTGTACATGCCTTCATAGCTGATGGTTTTTCATCAATCTATTCTTTCGTTACTTCAAGATAAAACTGAGCCATACAACCACTAAAAATTTTAGAGATGCACCAATCCTTCCCTACTTTCCTCTGGTTTGCATACATTTTCGGAACATTTAATTTCTCTTATCGTAGAAATCGAAAGATGAGAATACTGAGAAAACAAGTTCTAAACCAAAAAAATCTCATCGCTAATACATAGGAAATTTGCCGAATCCTACAGACTCCCGATTCCGACAAAATGAGTACACAACCGTTCTCACAACTAATTGTTATTGTAAGTACTCTTTGGAACAATATTATACCAATGCGATCTTTTTGACATCACAAACGGGCCGATCTAGATAACCATGCATTGAATTTCCGTCTCAAATTCTTGTAAAAAAGGACTTTTCTTCCGAAAAAAGTACTTGTAAATGGCTTCAGAGAGAGTGTGTAGTGTGTTATATAACTGTGAATAAGTAATAGGGAATATGCAAGTGATTTAAATTTACTTGATTTTTTACCTCCTATACTTTATTGTCTTGACATTACACCTACACTATTAGTTTATCATTTAGTTTGTATTCAACTCCATAAAACTTTAATCTAAAAGTGCATAATAAGCAGGCGGAATTCAAATTTGCGAAACGTATCACCAGTGGTCGAAACGAAGAATGATTTCACATGGCACGTAATGACATTTTTTTTTTTTTTAATGACGTTTCAGAAATCACCCTGTAATTCACGATTACCTCGGTGAAATTCCTTTATTATCATTTAATATATTCATCATTCTCTCCTCAACACTGTCCCAAAAATTAGGTATCCTACTATGACTAGTTTCAAAGTTATTAATTGAGAAACTTATTACCAATTGCATTACGAATTGAAGGAAACTTGTTCACGCGTAAATTCTACTAGTGGCCAAGATTTTTCAAAAATAGTAAAAGGTGAGAATGTGCAGATCAAAATAAATGTAAAAGAATTGTAACAGATCGCTGGATATATCCAAGATCCTTTGGCGATCGCGCGGGCCCTTTAGCCCCTGATCGCTATGCAACTCTGCGAACGTCCCGGTATAAATCTGGTTGCTCGACAACTACTTGTTGAGGTGAGGCCTCGCGCCAAATATGAAGTGTACGTAGGTAAACTGAGCTACTGGGGGGAAGTAAAAAAGGCTCACTTCGAAGTCCATGCGAAACCGCGTTGATTTTGGCAGATTTCCTGTTCTAGTTGTGTGTCTCGTAAAAAAATTTTTGGTAACCAACAACTAAACGCAGCTTTGCCGCTATTTAGTTCGTGCCGGCCTCTTTATTTAGGTAGGTAGAATTTCATTTAGTGGGTGAACCTATTGTAATTAGTTTTATCTCTTTATTTAGACTACACGATAAAACACTACATCCTATTCCGTCGGAGTACAGCTTCAATTAAACCGTTCAACCCCTGAAAACCCTGAGATTCAGTTCAGAATGTGAAGATTAGATATAACAATCACATCAGATATATGAATTTATTAATGTAAGGTACCTACAAATAGTTAAGTGAATTTTGTTGGTTTAAGCTTTGTTGGAATAAAAAACAAACTATATGGGAAAAGTGAAAATGATTGATAGAACGCTTTTATTTTCAATAGGAGAATTTGAATCTGGGCAGCGACGGTTTTTTCCAATGCGAGTTCCACTCGGATAGAGGTTTCCATGATTTTTATATTTGCTGGCTATCAATAGAAATATATAGACATCCATTATATTTCATCAATATAGGTGATTCAATATGTAAAGGTAATACTAATTATCACTGATGGAACTAATTGATTTTTCATTCACTTTCCGTCAACGACAGAATCAAAATGTACCCGATAGCCCATAGGGTTTTTTTGTTGTATGAGGACCGTGGCGATGCTACTAGGCAGGTGGATTCGGTTAAGGCTGTTCCTTCACCTTCAGTGATAAGTGATTTCCCGTACCGGGGCTTCATACACGATTGGGCGAGTCAAACTATCCAAGCATTAGGAATTTTATCTGGCTCATGCCTGAGTTGTAAGTCGTAACTATGTGTCGTATATTCAGTCAGTTCCTAAATGGTGGATGGAATTGGATGGACCGTCATTGGTCATCACCCTGCATATAATATTATATTTATTATGTTCTCCACATTCCCACGTTTCACTATTTGTGGAATATCTTAGTCACTAGTAGAATGTACGTGAGAACAAGTTCCTTCAACTCGTCATGCAAATGGTAATAAGTTTCTAAATTAAAACTATGAAACTAGTAATAGTAGGAAACTGAATTTTTGTGTTCACATTCTGTTACATTTATTTTGATCCGCACATTCTCACCTTTCACTATTTTTGAAAAATCTTGGCCACTAGTAGAATTTACGCGTGAACAAGTTTCCTTCAACTCGTAATGCAATTGGTAATAAGTTTCTCAATTAATAACTATGAAACTAGTCATAGTAGGATACCTAATTTTTGGGACAGTGTTGAGGAGAGAGTGATGAATATATTGAATAATAATAAAGGAATTTCACCGAGTTATTCGTGAATTTCAGGGTGATTTCTGAAACGTTGGTATTTTGTCATTTTTATCATCGAGGATGATAATTCACTTGAATATACAAGATATGTACCAAATAACCGGCCATATATTTCACCAATTTTTTAAATCACCTTGTACGAAATGTATAAATTGTGATTAATGATGGAATAAGTAAAGTATAGTGCACGCCAAAATAATTTTATCAATATTTCATTATCACATCGAATTTTCAGACATTACTAAAATGTTTTTATTTTTCACTCTGTACATAATGATTTAATCTGCACCATCTAAATCATATTTAGTAATATGAAGGTACGTTGATGATAAGAACGAAAAAAAATGCAGTTGTCACTTTCAAGTCCCTAGAAAATAATTAAATAAAAATAACTGATTTTTAACTTGTACTTGTTTTTCAAAATCTATCCATCAACGAACTTTGCGATTCTGCACGTTCAATCAGTACAGTGAATAATACAATACTAAAAATTCAGACAATTTCACCGAGAACCATTTTACCTATAAAAAGTGCGAGGTCCTTTCATTCCATTATCTACAAAAATAAAAAATTTATGAGGGCGAGGTAGCTCGACCTTATACCGCGGATCCCTTGATTAGGCTATGGTTGCCTGAAAAGAGGTTATCAAAGTTGAATGGGCTTATTTCATTTATGTTGAAGAAGAGTAAGTTAGAGTCGCACCACGTTTGACATTATCCAATTAAGAAAAAATATTTCCTTTGGGAGTTCTACATTCTTTCCGTGCCACATAATAGTGCCACATAGTAGTACTAGTGTTAAATAAGAGAAAAACAATTCGTTCCAATACCTAGCCTTGAGGAACACCATAGTCAATATTTGAAGGATTTGACAATACAGTTGACATATCATCATTTCAAATAAATGAATTTTTGGAACCTTTGGTGTGAATAAAATTCAAGAAAAAAGAAAGGACCCAAACACCAGTGGGTAGTTTCTTTTTTCTTGAATATCATCATTTGTTTATACTTTCCTGACAGTCTTTTTGCGCTCTCACGTTCAATGTGTTAGGGCATACCAAATTTGGTGTACTTCAGTATCCCAATTCATAAATAATAATTAATAAAAAGTCGAAGTCTTTTTACAACTCAGTATATTTAGTACTGCTCGAAGAGTAAAAAAATCACTAAAACTTCACATTAAATTGGAAGTTCATGAAATTTGGTATGAAGTTAGCCTAATGATAGACGAACAGCTGTTCAATGAGTTCCGGGCTTTACTTTGTGAAAATCTAAAGAAAATCCGGTTCCAAGAATTTTCTGACGATTTTCCGGCCGTAGCTCGGAAAAAACTTGAAAATTGAAAAGCTACCATGAGACCAAAAAGGAAGCTAGGAAAATTGGGAACAAAAAAACTCTCACAGACTTTTTTCCAAAAACCACACGTTTGATCGAAAAATTGAAGAGAAGGAAAAAAAAATTTACAAATCTGTAGGTGGACGAACAATATTGATGCAAACTGATAGATAATAACATGTAGTTCATCTGTGCGCAAGATGGTTTCTGTCCGATATGTAGTTTTTGTTCAATCGCGTTATAAACAATTTAATGGCAAAACTTTCTAAATGCGCCGATTTAAGAGAAATCATCTTATTCAAATTCTGTGAACGGCGCGGCATATGGAAGTAGAGATCAATATCATCATTAATGACAGGATATCCAGAAGGAATGGGACTCGCTGGACCCGTCCAATACACAGGCACGGTTTAACTAGGTTGAGATCCCACCTTGTGGACTATAATTGGAATTGCTTTCAAGACAATAGTATTACTCCTGAGTTTCATATGCAGAATTTGCAAGATCTATTAAATGATCTTGTGGTTACCATTTTTCCATTAAAAAAATTGGACGTTGTTTCTAATAAATCACCAGTCACTTGAATGACGGAAGAACAACTGATTGAATTGCGTGATACTCTGAATGCTATAAAAACCATACATGATGTAGACAAAGATATTTTCTCTCTAAATGCACACAAACGACTGAGTAGGGATTATAAAAATCAAATAAAAATATGTAAAACAGAAGCTCATAACAACTACCTGCTAAACTCCACAAATGTTATTAGGGACAGTTGGAACTTAATCAACCATGAATGCAATAGAAATATAAAAAAACAAATTGAGACTAATATATCTGTGGACCAATTCAATGTATATTTCACTTCTATTGCCGAAAAAATCATTAGCTCATTCCCATGAACTTACATCATATCTAAGAACAATGAAAACTCCTGTACACTCGTTTGTTTTGAATCCTGCAACTCCTGCTGATGTATATGATATTATTCTAGGTGTAAATAATTCCAAAGCATTTGATGCCTATGCGCTGAACAGTAAAATTATCAAATCTGTAGCGGACATTCTTGCCGAATCTTTAGCTATCTTAATAAATAACTGTTTCTCCGCAGGAATTTTTCCCAGTGCTCTGAAGTACTCTGTTGTCCTACCTATTTTGAAGAAGGGAAGCACTGATGATATCAACAACTTCCGACCTATATCCATTATTCCGATCATAGGTAAAATTATTGAAATAATTCTCAAGAACCAACTTCCTTGAAAGCAACTCTCTCTTATGTCCTGGCCAATATAGTTTTAGAAAAAATCGTTCAACAACCCAGGCTCTTTTAAAAGTTGTGTCAGACATAGTCGAGGGCCTGGAAAAAGGCAAACATTCACAACTCACGCGATGTGATTTGTCTAAGGCATTCGACTGTGTTTCGCACGATATCCTTTTAAGTAAATTGTACTATTACGGCATTAGAGGAGTGGCACTGGATTTCTTCGCCTCCTATCTGGGCGATAAATCACAATGTGTTAAATTTTGTGGTGATCTTTCTAATCGCAAAATTATTTCATATGGTGTCCCGCAAGGCTCGGTTCTGGGTCCCCTCCTTTACTTAATATATATTAATGACCTATACTATTGTGCTTCACCGATTAAGAGTATCATTTTCGCGGATGAAACAACTTTTATCTGCCAAAGTCCCAACCTAGAAGATGTAGGTTCTTCATCTGATGATATTTTAAAGGTAGCCCAATCCTGGTTCACATCAAATAAACTTAAAATCAATTTAGAGAAAAATCAGTCTATTCTCGTTTCTTCTTCATCGAATATTCCTCATGGAAATAGCGTCAAATTACTCGGCGTGAAACTTGATGACAGACTAAACTGGGCTCCTCATATTGAGTCTTTAGCAAAAAAATTATCTAGCATCACCTTTATGATTGGACGTTTGAGAAACATCGTTAGTTTGCACGTACTCAGATCATGTTATTTTGGATTATTTCAAAGTCACATGGTGTATGGTATCTTGCTGTGGGGTGGCTCGTGTCACGCACAGAAAGTATTTATACTGCAAAAAAGGGTAATTAGAGTCATGGCGGGAGTACATCATCGCGACCACTGTCGCCCCCTTTTTGCTAAACTCCAAATTATGCCACTTCCTACTTTATTTATACTTTCATCTTTACTTGAAATTCATAAAAACAAAAGTTCATATACTGTCCAATCAGAAATTCATCCTTACTCCACCCGCAATGGTAACTCTATTACAATACCTAGGTTCATGCTGTAGATGTCACAGAATAATTCTCTGAATCTGCGCCTGTATAATAAATTGCCATCAAAAATAAAGTGCCTCAACCTATACCAATTTAAAAATAGAATCAGGGCTTTTTACTAACGAAATGTTTTTATACGATCAAGGAGTACCTTGATATGAGCTTGACTGAACTCGAACTCTTGTGATGGACGCTCCCCAAGTCATTCCTCATATTTTACTCATAGCTGATAGTTTTACTTTATTCATGTCCATATACACTTTATGTTGTTTTTACATTGTACTTTTTGACGACCTACTAATTCTATGTTTATTAATTTGGAAATAAATATCTATCTATCTATCTACAATTTGTATATTTTGAATTTTCACCTGTGAAGTGGGAAATGTGTTGGAAATGTCACTGAAAGTTGATCAAAACGCTTCAAAGTGCGTCCGAAGTCATCCGAAGTCATCCGAAGTCATCCGAAGTCGAACTGAAGTTAATGAGAGCAACTTCCAGTGATAATTTCAACACATTTTTCACCTCTCTGGTGAAAATCCAAAATATACAAATCGTACATATTGATCTCTACTTCCATATGCCGTACACAAAATTTGAATAAGATGATTTCCCCTAAATCGGCGCAGTTAGAAACATTTGCCCTTAAATTGTTTGTAACGAGATTGTGCAAAAACTACACCTCGGACAGAAACCATCTTGCGCACAGATGAACCACATTTTATTATCTATCAGTTTCTGCAATATTGTTTGTCCACCTTCAGATTTATAAAAATTATGAATTTTTGAAAAATGGTTTCTTTGTCGAGGTTTTCCCAGATGTTTTCAGTGAAAAATGCACGGATATGGTCGTATAAAAAACCATTTTGTAGGTTTTATGAATTTCTACGAAAGTTCCATTGAGTGTAAAACGATTCCTTGAATGACCTTTGAGATATTTCCAAAAAACAAAAAAGTTCAAATTTTTTTACATTTTCTTCTTTAAAACATTCCACAAAGCGATTTTGCTGGGGCGAAAACCAGGGTTTTAATTTACGAATTATCCTATAAATAGTAGTATAGGCCGTTTGCGTCTTTTATTTTGTGTGAAAAGAGCATCTCAGTTTTCTCTACAGCTTGGCCTAAACAGACAACTGCAACCGGGAAGGGCATGCGCAGAACGTGTCAATACGAGCTATTCAAAAACGTGGTTCCAGTCCGCCCCAATACTCCCTGAACAACACAAAAAGAGTACCTGGCCTTTGAAAACCAGTGCACGAAAAGATATATAACTACGAGGATGTATTGATATCTAGTTAGCCTAGACCAGTTCCCTGCATAAACAAAATATTGCGTTACCATAGCAACGAACAATAACTTATCAGAAGTGTCAGTGTAAAGTTTGACGTCAAAAAAGTAAACCAGAGTTACGCAATAAATAAAAAGAAAAAATATGTCCACCGAAATTGTGAAAATCGAAAAATTGGAGTATCGAGCCATCATCAAGTACCTGTATTTAAAAGGGTTAAGAGGTAAGCATATTCACGAAGATATGCTTAGTACCCTTGGTGATCAATGTCCTTCGTATGCGACCGTGAAAAATTGGACTGCAAGCTTCAAAAGAGGTAAATTTTCCATTGAAGATGATGACCAATCGGGAAGGCCAGTTTCTGTGTCAGTCCCCGAAAATATCGATGCAGTTCATGACATGATTTTAACAGAGCGTCGAATTGGGCTAAAACGGATATCTGAAGCACTGAATATTTCATACGAACGCGTTCATCATATAGTTCACGTCAATTTGGACATGAGAAAAATTGCTGCAAATTGGATCCCCAAATGTTTGAATGTTGACCAAAACCGTGCAAGGGTAGTAGCATCGCGTTCGATCTGTGCTCGATTTGAAAACGATGTAGACTTCTTAAACCGAATTGTTACTATGGATGAGACTTGGGTACATTTCTACGATCCAGAAACAAAGCAACAATCGATGGAATTTATTTATTTATTTATTTATTTATTTATTTATTTATTTATTTATTTATTTATTTATTTATTTATTTATTTATTTATTTATTTATTTATTTATTTATTTATTTATTTATTTATTTATTTATTTATTTATTTATTTATTTATTTATTTATTTATTTATTTATTTATTTATTTATTTATTTATTTATTTATTTATTTATTTATTTATTTATTTATTTATTTATTTATTTATTTATTTATTTATTTATTTATTTATTTATTTATTTATTTATTTATTTATTTATTTATTTATTTATTTATTTATTTATTTATTTATTTATTTATTTATTTATTTATTTATTTATTTATTTATTTATTTATTTATTTATTTATTTATTTATTTATTTATTTATTTATTTATTTATTTATTTATTTATTTATTTATTTATTTATTTATTTATTTATTTATTTATTTATTTATTTATTTATTTATTTATTTATTTATTTATTTATTTATTTATTTATTTATTTATTTATTTATTTATTTATTTATTTATTTATTTATTTATTTATTTATTTATTTATTTATTTATTTATTTATTTATTTATTTATTTATTTATTTATTTATTTATTTATTTATTTATTTATTTATTTATTTATTTATTTATTTATTTATTTATTTATTTATTTATTTATTTATTTATTTATTTATTTATTTATTTATTTATTTATTTATTTATTTATTTATTTATTTATTTATTTATTTATTTATTTATTTATTTATTTATTTATTTATTTATTTATTTATTTATTTATTTATTTATTTATTTATTTATTTATTTATTTATTTATTTATTTATTTATTTATTTATTTATTTATTTATTTATTTATTTATTTATTTATTTATTTATTTATTTATTTATTTATTTATTTATTTATTTATTTATTTATTTATTTATTTATTTATTTATTTATTTATTTATTTATTTATTTATTTATTTATTTATTTATTTATTTATTTATTTATTTATTTATTTATTTATTTATTTATTTATTTATTTATTTATTTATTTATTTATTTATTTATTTATTTATTTATTTATTTATTTATTTATTTATTTATTTATTTATTTATTTATTTATTTATTTATTTATTTATTTATTTATTTATTTATTTATTTATTTATTTATTTATTTATTTATTTATTTATTTATTTATTTATTTATTTATTTATTTATTTATTTATTTATTTATTTATTTATTTATTTATTTATTTATTTATTTATTTATTTATTTATTTATTTATTTATTTATTTATTTATTTATTTATTTATTTATTTATTTATTTATTTATTTATTTATTTATTTATTTATTTATTTATTTATTTATTTATTTATTTATTTATTTATTTATTTATTTATTTATTTATTTATTTATTTATTTATTTATTTATTTATTTACTAATTCGGGATACAAACAGGTGAACACCCAAAACAGTATCCGCTAATGCATTCTTAAGTCTACGTTTTACAAACTCAAATAATTCTAGCAAAATACATCAATATATAGATACGATATACTCTGAAAAACAAAAACTAAAAGTAAAAATTAATGATTTAGAGAAAAATATGTCTAGCTTTGTTCTTGAAGGAAGAAAGCGATACACAGGAGACATCAATTCCGGAGCAATATTTATTAAAACTGTCGCTGAGTCTGGGAATGATAGCGTTCTGGCCCAAGTTGGTATTTTTAAAACCGACGCTGAGGAGTAGTTTACTTCTTGTGTTCCTGGACGGAACGTGGAAAGATACCAAAGATAAAAGCAGGGAGGTATCGTACAAGTTCTTGAGGATCTTAAACATGAAAACTAAGTCTGAGATGATTCTTCTGCTTTCAAGTGGAAGAATTCTGAAAGTTTGTCTTGCCAAATTCATACTATCGATGTTGTACGTACCATTGATTCTATAATTCAAAAACCTGAGAAACCTATTTTGGATCCTCTCTAGTCTTACTTTATGAATATTATATTGTGGATTCCATATGACTGTGGCGAAATTCAGCCTGCTATGAATATAAGCAAAATATAGAGATTTCATGGAGTTTTGAGATCGGAAATGTTTACAGATTATGCATATGAAACCCAACATTTTGCTACATCTACTAACCACGTATTCGCAATGTGGATTAAAGTAAATGGCGACACTCTGGTTTTCCAAGACCTAAGAAGTTTCGTGTCCAAAAATCTGCTGAAAAAGTTCTTGCTTCAGATTTTTGGGATTGCCATGGAGTAATCATGATTGATTTTTTGGATAAGGGTAGGACAATAACTGGAGATTACTATTCGACATTACTGACAACTCTACGGGAAAAAAATTAAAGAGAAAAGACGCGGAAAGCTATCCAAAGGTGTTTTCTTTTGCAGGACAACGCCCCTGCACACAAATCTCATGTTGTCATGCAAAAAATTTGTGATTTAGGTTCTGAATTACTAGAACACCCCGCTTATTCCCCAGACTATCATCTCTTTCCTCAACTGAAAAAAAGTTTAAAAGGTCGTAAATTTTCTTTCAACGAGGAGGTAAAAGCTGTGGAGGTCTGGTTTGCAGAGCAAGAAGAAACATTTTTTTTGAAAGGTCTAGAGACGATGCAGGTTCGCTGTAATGAATGTATCCAATTAATATGTTGAGTAATAAAATATTTTGACATTGAAATTTTGTTTGGTTCTATAGTAGGCTAAGAATTTTTCAATATATCCTCGTATAAGGGATTTGAAGAGTGAGACTTCAGCTTTCATTTCCCACCTAGAACGTACTCAAAAAAGTTGAATACGAAAATAACCAGGAGAAAAAGGAAAAGTATGGATTTTCGGCTGAAGTTTTTCTAAAATTGTTCAAATAAACTAATTATTCGATTTTTTCTGCTATTAATTCACAGGGTGAAAACCACAAATGGTACTTGATAGATTTCGGATCATCCTGGAATTTTTTCAAAATCTTTGCAAGCATATTTCACTTGTTTACTCAGTGAATACCAGAGACCGATTTTTCAAGTGGGGCAGAGTTTCGTTAGCTGAAATCAAATTACATAGTAGGGGCTTCAAAACTGGTAAAGGACTGCCTGAGATACTAGGTGAATTTTCTGTATAGGTCCTTCAAACAATTGTACTAAAAAACCTAATAGTTGGGGAAATTCATGGAAGTTTCTGAGTGATGGAGAAATGTATTCCGTATTTTATACCCAGGATTCTGAAAGTACAAGTCTCGCCCTTCAATCCCCTGTTTGATTCATCAAAATCCGTTGAGCAGAGCCTGAGTAATGCCAGTTCTAACTTTGAAAACATTCTCTCTTATTTAAAAGGTGAGCGTTTCCGACACGATCGTCCTTATGACGTTCCAAAGTAATTTCAGAAAAAAACCTTTTACTTTTGGTTAAAAATAAGTAGAAACTTTTTTGTTCAAAATTCCCACAGCTTTATTTTTGGGTCCCTGATATTTCAATTTCCACGTATTTTCAAGTTACAGCCGGAAAGGCGTCGGAAAATTGTTTACACCGGATTTTCTTTCGATTTTTTTTTCAAGTAGGTCCCGGAACTTATTGGAAATAATTTCCTCTATTGTTAACCTAAGCTCATACCAAATTTTATGGACTTCCAATTTTTTGTGCAGAAGAAATCTCTGGTACTGTACTAATTTGAGAATGAGTTACAGACAGTTCTTCCTTCGTTAGTTTTTTGAATTTCTGTCTCCATACGGAAACAATTTCTTCAGATCAGTATAATTTGAAATAATTTCAAGTGATTTTAAATAGCAGTATGGCCCCTAGCTCCGACAAATTCGTTGTCATCCGGCCTGGAGACCGGCGTAGGAAGCTAGGGAATTGGACAATTTCACATAACACTCATAGACGATGCACAATACTGCCACGGAAAAAAATGGCCCAAGTAAAACGTTTTCCTGACTTTTTTTCGATTGTGGTAAGAAAATTAATACCTATATTAACCCTTTCACTGCGGCACCGGATTTCGCTGGCCAGTGCGGCAACGGACAGTGGTTTCGGATATTTCCGGTTCCCGCAGCTACACACCACTTGACTGTTTTTTTTATCATAGAACTTCGAGAATATTATTTTACAGAATCCTAATACATTCTATATCATATAGTAAAATATCTTTTTGATAGTTCAAAAAACCATATTGAATAAATCCGGTTCCCGCAACGATAAAATCATCCTCATCGGTATTCATGAGGTTATCATACATCACTTGCTCGGAGAGTTTTTTACGCGCCATTGTAACACACGGAATACTAACGATACTCCCTCTACCTAAGTCAGCCAGTAACTGAAGTCTGAAGCTCAGACTAATTCGTGAAGCCGTTAAAATCAAACGTACGAAGTACATGCGTCTGGACCATGGACATTTATAAGTCTATGGTCTGGACTGCGGGAACCGGGAAAACCCGTCGTCCGATACCCCACTCCATGCATAACTTGGCTTACTGAATTACCTAAATACGGCATCAATAGCATGCGACAACGCACGGTTCCCGCAGTAAACCATGCCTCTCGTCAGTCGAAAATATACGGTTCCCGCTCTGGGGACACGACTTTGTTTTCGGATTTATACGGTTCCCGCAGTGAAAGGGTTAAAAAAAAACGTTTTGTATCTGAAAAAATGAGTATTCTGAACGCATAAACTTGTAGCTTTAATATTGTTCACATACAGCAAGTGCTTTGAACGTTAGATAATTAATTCACTTTGTATAATGTCAGGTCAACATTTTACTGGCGCTCGAAAAGTGTATATTCATATGTACCTACTTTGTGTTTCTGAAAAGTATATCATAACAACAGAGACTCGTGTTACAGGCATAATAGAACAGTTTATTTGCAGTAGAGCTCGGTGTTCCTACGATAATGAAACTGTTCACCTACTTGTTGATATGCGACCAGTTCGGGATCAATCGGTAGTAACCGTTGCACTGATCATCAACGTTTTCGAAAAACTGGCCTCATTCCAGCTCCAGCATTTGAGTAAATAGTTGTATGTGGACGTGTTACATCGTGTGCCGGAATTTACTATTATTACTGTTGTGAGTTGTGTGAATAGTGTTACTTTGATTTATTTATTTTACTTGTTGTTATGTAGAATGTGGATTTTGACCTAACATTTCTATAGTATTGACATTTAATGTATAATAGAATCAGGAGAATTTTCCAAAAGACTGAACAACAGTTTTGTTTAAATGAAATATTAAAAATTTACATATTTTTATTTCATTTCTTCATTATCTTTTATTTTCAATTTTCGGAACGTTCTAATTCTACATTATGTTATGCATAACTTAGATTTGTTATGATCATAATAAGGAAATACATTAGGTTGCATTCATACTGATGAATACAATCAGATTCAACAAAGTTCCGAAATTTTTAATTCTAAAACAGGTTGTACTGAGTGATCCAGTAAGGGTATGGCCAGAGGCGATGATTTGTTTAAAAGAACCGTCAAAATGTTTTATAGTTTATATTCACGAAAAAATATCGTCATAAAACTGCAATCTGTTTCTCTTGTCTTTCTTGAGTAGTGTATTTTGCTAGCCTGTATATGCCATGCAAGTATGTTTTCTTATAGTATAAACTGAATCATTGCTACGTGCAACCGAACCTTTCAAATCATTTCAAATTCAAGGATGAAATGAATGTATTATAAATAAGGCTTTATAAAAAACAAATGATCCTTCTTTGAAGAACTTATAACTCTAAAATGAGGGTAAGTGGATATTTCAATTGAGTCCGTTGTATCCTGATACCAAAGATGGATCTGAAAGCTATTAAAGGTAAGGCAATGAACTACCCAAAAGTGAGTCATTTGATAAGGCCAAGTAAACTAAAAGTTTGGCGATGATGAGTATAGTTCATCCATTGCCCAACCTTCCTGATGCATCCAGCAACGATGGCGGAGTTGGTTCTTTCCTTTCCAATTTCTTCAGCTCACATCCCACATCCCGTGCCGCAAAGCGTTAATATCGCCTGTAAATCACCGAGATTGAAATTGCCGCCACGACATACGGCTACATTATTTAAACAATACAATGGACGCCTCGCAAGGAAACATGCTACGCCCATTGTTCCCATAAATCCCACACAATCTATTTGTGTTGCAACAAAAGCCGGGTATCATTACAGATTCAGCAGCCACGTTTATGAATCTAAACTGAGTTGACTTCTTGGGAATTAAGGGATCCTGTCCGAGATTAGGAGTGTTTGCTCGTTCCCGCGCGAAATTTAATTGCCGGCTCAACTTTTCGGAGAGCTCCCAACTTACTGAGAATGTATGGAGGGTAGCTATTGCACAATGAAGCTATACTTAATAGTTTTATGTCTGCAAATGGCGCGACATGTTTTTCTAGTGTACAGTATACAGATACAGAAAAATATCATCGGCATATAGCATTCCCAATGCGTTTGGTTGATGTAATTGGTCATGTAATTAGTAGACCAGTACAAAATATAACAATTAAACTCGGTGGGGATTCAAGTATTCAACTGGACCACTGTTCTCATTCCTGCAGGCTGTGTGAGTCTATCAATCGCAGTCATGCCATCATAGTAAGCCTCTAACAATTAAAAATAAAAGATGTTCTTACGAATTCTAAAATGCTCACAAAAGAAGAAAAGATACATATTTCAAAGTAGTTTTTTGGAATTCACTCGATTCAAGACACAATACATTTGTTTATTGTTTCAGTTGAAAATTTTGAGAACTGTGGAAGTGTTAAGAACCACGTGTAAAGCCAATGAATGCAGAGCGTCAAAATAGAGAAATAAGTGTTTGTATGTTTACAGAAATTTTTACCAAGGACCACATTCGATTAATGGAAATTTGTGAAACCATGATGGAGAAAAAAAATTAAAATGATGTGTTTACACAAAACTTATATATTATTTACAAACTAGTTATCGTTTTTTTTACATATGAATCACAATCCATCAGTTGTACGATATTCGTCTCGGAAAAATCAGCATCTCAGTATTCCTGTATGTACTCAATACCCACAAAAACTCATTGTTTCAACAGGACTGTTGGGATATCATACCATAGGTCCTTTTTTATCGTTGATTACCTAGATGCTGTCATATAACTACAGCTTCTGCGAAATCAAATTCCGGCAGTTCCGACAGTACAGCTAGTCCATATTGATTTTGGGAACATTTGGTTTTAACAAGATGGTTGTCCATGTCACAATGCACGACTAGTGACAAAATATCTTCGAAATACGTTTCCTGATCGATCAATATCTACACGTATTACAATCATGTGGTCTTCCAAATCACCAGATTAATCTCCGAATGATTTCTTTCTTTGGTGATATCTGAAGGAATCCGCGTATCGATGAATTTCAGAGAGCTACAAATCTTGATGAATTGAGAGGGGAAAACTATCCAACTTTGTGCCAATATTATGCCAAATCTACTCAGTGATATAAAATTATCTGTTTCACAGATTAGGCTATTACTTGGCACAACAAGTTGGTTTATTTAAACCATTATTACATGTGATTCGAAGTTTTTTTTTTAGTTTACAATTCAGTTCATTTTCCAGAAGTTAAGGTTATGTTCTTTATTCGAGGAATGTATTTTATTTTCAAAGCCGTTACGGCAAAAAAGTAACCACAGCACTTATTTTGAAACGAGAAATTATTTGTTACATTTCTTGCAGCAAAGAATTTATTAATGGCAATGGAACATCGGTAAGAAAATTCCTTTCCTGATAAGCCAGACGTACCCCTTTTCGCCAACATTTTGAAACTGTCCTCAGCTGCTCAGCACATCAGAGGCAGATACAATCACCGCCGCTCTAGGTAGATTAGGTATATATTGGACTGGTCGACTGGCTACATGAACTATCAAGCAAACTTGTTGGGAAGGCTATTTGACGGTAATATTTTTCCAAATCTGTATACAAAATCGTTTCACAGTTCTTGACAAAACCCAAATATGTCCAATACTGATAGTGAAATTTCGGTATCTTGCACTCCAGATCTAAAAAGAATTGTAAATTCAGAGTTTTCCATTATAATACATGAATAATCCAAATAGCAGTGCGAATGTAACTACGAGTTTAAGATTGGTGTGACTAACAGAATGTCAAGACGATGTCTGAAAATCTTTCAAAAAAAAATCCTTCAATCGAGAGCTCCGTGTTATCAAAAAAAAAAAAATCTGGACTCACGTAGTTTGGTCTTCTGGACAAAAAATCCAAATGACATTTTTATCGGCCTCAAATAATTTCGGAGATAGGTACGTGCCTATTCTTGAATGATAACTGGCATTTTTTAGCACACGTTTCTTCCGTGGAGAACAAACTCAAAATGCTTCTTTATTTCCACCAGCACAATATACACACCCTAATTCACCAGTTTTACTCTTTTTTATTGAAAACAGTACTTATAATAAAAAAATTCATCCTTTTTTAACAATTACAAAAACAACCAATGCATGCTGTTTATTAAATGTCATTTATCTCAGGTTGGTAATTTGGAAACCAGTCACCGCCAACTTTTCAAATTCAAGAAAAATGGCAGATTTCTCGTAACAAGTTAATTTAGCGACGTGGCCAATGTCATTCCAGAGATAGACGTATTACTTGGAATATTTCAGTGATGAAAAATGAGTTGATTCACCAGTAAAGTTTCCTATCAATACTATCAAATTAGGAGGTGGCATTGATTAGGAGGCCGTTGTTATGGGTACCGCAAAATGAAACTTACCCAACTGAGTTGAGGAAGCGAAATACTCAAAGCTTGAAAAATATACGAAAGAGTATGATATTCCATTTCTTCCACAAGAATAAGTAGATATCTCTGAATTTTCATGTCATAATATTTGAAGAAACCGAATTATTCACTAAATAACCAACTGATGAAACGGAAATCTAGGCCATCTGTATACAATCTTTCACTATAGTATCCCGTCATCTTTGGGTAACTTTACTATTGTTTGAAGTTCATGGATTATTGACTGAAAGTTTGATTTTGTGGAGGTGATTAGCTTCTTGACATTGTAGCAAAATAGACTCTAGGGGGGCTCTACCCACGGCATAATATTGTCAGAACAGGATCTCTTGAATGTTTTAACCTTCCACAGTTTAAAAATAAAAAAAAATAACATTCAAGGAAATCTGTGTCAAATGAATCAATATACCCTGATAAATTAATGCGTTTACAAGTCAGTTGTCTTGGATAAAATTATAAAATTGTGTCAGTTAAGTTCCGTTTTATGAATTTTCCTGCCTGAAAAAAATGTATTCCAAATTAACTAAAAAATACTTCTCTTTACCAAAATAAGAAACATTCACGTTACGAAGACTATATCTGCCTCCGTTATCAATACTCGCTGAACTCTCTCAACCATTCAGGTTTGATAATAATAAAATATTTCCTGACAAACTCAAGACAAAATCAAATGAAATCTGCAAAGAAATTATTTGGGTTACATGAATTTCATTGCTGACAACTTTATTGCTAACTTAGATCACGAAATTCGTGATACAAAATATAACAAAAGGATTTTATCTTGAAATAGTATTTCGTTTTTCGCACTGACTTCAAATCTGAAATTCATTCTTCAAAGGAAATAGCGAGTGGCGGAACTTTTGTCTTTGAACCGGTATCTGACTACATGAATGTAGTTGATGAGTATTACCCATCAACGGGAACTATGCCGTTCTCTTAATCCAAAGAGAAATGATTCAATTAGCTATGTTCGACAAAAATTACTTTTGTGATTATTTATATATTCGAAAAAAGTCCGTGGACGTCGCTTCAAAAGCTCGCTAATTCATTGCGAGGGATCGCAGCATACTAGTTCTATCGATATTATTACATCTCTTTGAAATTACATCCGAATATAATTCCAACTGTAAAACGAAGAGCAAAAGCATCCGAGACATTTCAAAGAGATGTCCACCCTCACCAAACCGCGAAAACGTTCGAAGGACAGACATATTTTTGGGTCACCGGATCTGACAATTATAATGTGGTCTATTTAATGCCACTGAAATTAGTCTTTTGCGACTCGAGCGAGGACATGCGGGTTTAGATAAAGTTAGACAGGGTCGCAAAAACTTTGATGAGGGTAATTTCAAAGCTCTGCGATTATATTTGTGACACATGAACGTCCAGAAGGTGAATTTGATCCAAGGGTGTTGAAAAATACGTTTCTCCAGGATCGGTACTAGGCCAATCAGCAGAGAGAGAGATAAACCTTTCGTCCAATTTTCCTAATTCCTGTTATACTAAAGTCATAGAATATCTAGTTAAAACAAATTAATTTCATACCTGGAAGCAAACTCTTTGCTATGTCCGGGTCAATTTGGTTTCAGGACAAATAGTTCAACAACTAAAGCGATTTCAGATATTATATCTACTGTAGTTGAAGACTTAGAATTGGGGGAACATTAGTTTTTAACGCTCTGCGACCTCACCAAAGCGTTTGGTTACGTGTCGTACCATGTTTTACTCAAAAAAGCTTTTTTATTATGGTATTCGTGGGATTCCTCTAGACTTCTTCAAGACATATTTATGTGGGAGAGCACAATGCGTTTTGACGGACGGTGTGAAATCAAACTTAGAGGAAATTATACAAGGGTTCTCTCAGGGTTCTATTTTGGGGCCGACTCTTTTCATTTTATGCATAAATGACCTTTTTTATCATATTTTGCACAAATAGTGTATAATTTTTGCTGATGACACAACTTTAATTGACCGAAACAGGGATATGGTGGAACTGATCGAATCTGCCAAAAACTTAGGAATTAGCAGAGGAATGGTTCAGCACCAACAAGCTTTTCCCAAATTCGGAGAAAAACCAGAATCGCATTATATCTGCCAATGCAAATATATCAGATGGGCATAATGTTAAGTTGCTTGGCATATATATTGACGATAGACTTAACAGGAAGTGTCATGTGAAGAAACTGGCGAATAAATTAGCTAGTGCTACATTTATGATTCGTAGACTGAAGAACCTAGTAGGTATTGATACCCTCAGGTCCGGCTACTTTGGGCTTTTCCATACTCATTTGACCTATGCAATCATTTTGTGGGAAAATTCGAGCCTCTCAAATAAAATTTTCATTTTGCAAAAAAGGATCATTCGAATCTTAGCAGGAGCGGGTTAGGGTACGTTTATGTTGGAGCTGTGATAAACGATAAGAGCGGCGATACTAGCGAAGCGGAGAAAATGAATTCATTATTTTGTATGCAGGTGTTTATATTGGAGCGACACGTTGAGACAAGCTTTGTAGCCGATTAACGATAAGAACGGTGATAATTGAACCGTAAATTTTCTTCGCTTTTGTCAGAGGTAGTCGGTATGGATATCGACAGATTAATTAGTGAAATATTTGTCAAGCCCGCCTTGTGGGACCAAAAAAATAAAAATCATCATAACAGATTTGTTCTTGATTAATTATGGGATGAAGTGGCTGTTAAAATGAATACAACACGTAAGTAGAAATTGAGTTTATTTATACAAGCAGTAGATATTAAAGGGGTATAAAAAATGTTTTAAATTGAGTATTCAAATTGGATTGCGGCAAAGATACGTTTTAAACAGATTGCGAATATTTTCAGCAGCTTGGTTTGGTCTTCCGGTATTACCTAATCCGACATTTCTTGGTTTTTCTGAACTTGTTTCTTGAAGATGATGCTCAATGCATTCTTTATCAATGATAATGTTATGTAGCAAACAGATACACTTAACAATATCATCAGCTACATCTGTAGAAGTTTGGATTGCTGTTCCTAAAATTCTCCACTTAGAATACAGAATGCCAAAAGCACATTCAACAGTTGTTCTTGCTCTTGACAATCTAGCATTGAAGTATTCTTTGTCGGCATCTAACTGTTGTCTGCTATAAGGTTTTAATAGATTAGGTAGTAGTGGATAGGCCTCATCATCTATGATAACATGTGGTACTGTAATATCTGAGTATGGTAAAGCACGTTCGGGGGGAATATTAAGTCGTCCATCTAATAGGTACAAAAATAAAGCGGAAGATCTGAAAGTTCCACCAACACTCTGTTTACCATAACCTCATCAATATTTATAAATCTATAATTGGCATCAACCAATCCTTGCAATTGAAAAATATTTTTTGTAATTATAAAACATTGTACCAGAGTGTGCAGGACACTTTAGTCTAATATGTTTTCCGTCAATAGAGCCGATGCAGTTAGGGAAATTCCAAATATTATAATAATCATCGGAGACTTTTTCGGGAATTTTCATGTGTAATGGTTGAAGTATTTCCCATATAACTTTCAAGATTTCTCTGATAATTTTTGAAACTGTTGTAACTCCCATCCGGAATGAAAATGCCAAACTTCTAAACGATTGACCAGTTGATAGATACCTACAATAATAAAGGCTATGTTCAATTAATTTATACGTTATTTACAACCGTTCTTGTTTCATGTGTATTTTCTCCGTTTTAGGAATAGTTGTACGAAATAAATGGAAAAGTTTGCGGGACAAATTCAGGAGTACGATGACGTCTATCCCTAAATCAAAATCCGGCGATGGTCAAACAAATGATTATAAAGGCGAATGGAAGTATTTCAACAGTCTTTTGTTTTTAAAAGACCAATTCACTCCAAGAAAATCGGAGGGTAATTTTCCGAAATATGATGATGAAAACATTCTTGATGAGTCGTCTCAAATGACACAAGATGAAAGTGATAACGATGACGAAAGCGAAAAGGTAGTAGAAAATTGCGGCATGCAATCTTCACTCGAGCAAATAGAGCATTCAGACTCAGCGTCTGGAGCAAAAAAAAAATAAAAATGACGACGATGAAGATATGAATTTTTTTAAAAGCTTACTTACCGCATGTAAGGACATTTTCGGCTTACGATAAAATGGAGTATCGAATGAGGGTGATGAAATTAACTCAAAATTTCTTGAAACCAGATAAAAACCCTCATCCACTCTCTAACTATGACTATACAACTAGCGGTTACCAACGTACCGCAAGAGAGATTTATAATGATGCAGCAAGCAATATTAATTTATCTCAATCAGAACCACATTTATATGAACTATAATACTATATATGTATATGTAGGTTTATTGAATGGATAATTGAATGTTTAGTTTTAATCTGGATGAAATTCTGGATTTTTGTTATCTGTTAATTTTCGAAAAAGATATTTCTCAGTTTGTTATTCTAAAATAAATTTTGCTATTAAATTTGTTTTTTGTTTACTTGCCTGATTGTTATCATGAGCCGCTCCTCAAGTAAAATTGGTCTACTATGACAATTGCTCCATCTTTTTTGAGTCTTATCAGAGATGTGCGATGATATGTAATCAAAGGTTTCTATTTTCGTTCACATATATTCCATGAATTTTGCAGGGTGTTGCCTCAATTGTTTATAAAGATGATGGAATTCTCCAAACATGTGTCTTTGGGTATTTATAGGATGTGCAGAGAATTTACGCTTTTCACACGCACTTTTAATAACATAATATTTAACGGCATTTGAAGTTGAAAGCATTTCTTCTTCAGAATCACTCATTTCAAAAACCTATTTTCAGCTGTTCAACCCGCAACGCAAAGATCGTCGCTACTGTCGAAGCTCTACTATAAACAACACACCGAAGACATGACATTTACGCTGCTCTTGTCGCTGCTCTCATCGCCGCTCTTATCGTTTATCACAGCTCCAACATAAACGTACCCTTACAGGAATCATTGTCGTGCTCTCTTCTTTCAACGTCAAATCATGTCATTTCCATGTGCATATATGTACTACTGTCTCCTTGAAATACATAAAAATAGAGCGGATATTGCTCTTCATTCGGATTTACATCAGTATCATACTAGATCAGGAAATTTACCTAGAACTCCTTGATACAGGCTCTCTTAAAAACACTGTTTAAATATTCACTTATATTACAAGCTACCAGTAAGCTACCAATAAGCTACCAATAAGAAAGCTGAATTTCCACATTTTCAAAAATAAGGTTAAATATTTTTTGTTGAAGTACTGTTTTTACTCGGAAAATGAGTTTCTCATCTACGACTACCAGATTGAGGACGGTGACAAACTCTCAACCACCTGGGCTTAAATACCTTAAATCTAACTAAATCTATTTTATCTTCTTTGTTTTTCTTCTTCAACTAGAATTTTTATTTTAGATTGACTTGTGCTTATTATTGTATCTCAATTATTTCAGTCCTACTGGATTTTTTATTGTCTTTCTAAATATGTACTGTCTTTTTTAATCATAATTTTAACTACATTATATTAATTTAACTATAGATATTTCTTGAACAATCATTTCTCAAGGACCTGCAACAAATACAACCAAATTAGGTAACGTAGGCAATAAACTCTACTCTACTCTATGATGCACCAACCTCCTATTCATTCCTCGGCAACAGCATTGGCGGCCCGCAAAATCTCTCGACGTATCTCTGTTCGTCGCTGTTATGCAATTAAATGCAACGCAATGGCAATATCAATCCGCCATACCGCAGCTGTCTGTGCTTGGTTAGGCCAAACGGGCTGTTCAACTGGAAAGGTCGTCGAAATGCCGAGGGTCATCAGCGTGCCGTGAGAAAACCGCGCTTATGCTGGGGGTTGATCTGAATCTGACCTGGCGACTCCGCCGGAATTTCGATGAGACGTGATCGTGAATATTATGAAACTAATAGACCGGGAGCCAGGGTATCTAGCTTAGTAACCATGTACGTCAGACTTTGCGTCTAATCCAGTTGTTGTGATGTTGTTAATGATGTTGGCTCAACGAGTAAAATATACAAAAACCCACAAATTATTTTAACACTGAAGACCAGGTTTGCGATTATAACTACGCTTTACATTTTCAAAGTTGTTAAGGGATTTCATATTTATGTATGTTTAGGTTAGTGTCACTGCTATGAGTAGTGGCAACGCTGATATCTGTGTTAATAAAGAAGTCGTTCGCTTGTAATGTGTGGAGTAGCTGTGTGTTTCATTATCCCTATAAAGTTTCCAATCACATATATAATTTATCAAAAGTGAACTAAAGAACCCCGCACTAATCTTATGGAATACCGATTTAGGTGAATATCGCTGAAATTTCAATCAACTCTCTGAATGCCGGCGTTTGGATTGTACAGGGAGTCAGAGTTTGATATTTTGACAATTTTTCAAAAAAATCCCGAATTTCATTTTTATCGTATCGATCTGAATTTTTATAATGGAATAGTCCACAATATGTGCATCAAAAAGTTCAAATGACAAAAGTTTCTAGACTCAAAACTGGCGAGTATACAGAGGGTTGAACTTTCTTTTTGTTAATTTATATTGAACTTTATTCGTGAAAATATTCGTTTTCCTGCAGATCCATATACAATTGATGTTACTAACAGTACATGAGAGGGCGATCATATTTTGCATTTGAACTAACCATCCAACTTTAAGTATTTGGAAGATACGGGGCGATCAAAAATATATTTTCAATTTCGGACAAATGTATACCTTTGTATAGTCAGCTTCCACCAATATATTTAGCTGACTTTTTGAAACTATGTAGCCAATATATTTACAAATGTGTCAACGTCTGTGATCATTAATCTGAATCCAAATAAAGTTGCGGCGATGGTCCAAAAAATATGGAGAAGGGATGTTTCGGAATAATGTAGATGAATCATTCGTTATCGAGAAGTTCCACTGTGCCTACCTCGCGAATGCCACGATTTGAGTTATACAGGGGTTTGAAGTATAGTATTTCATAGTTTTTTCGAATAATCAATAATTCATTTGTAAAAAAATTTGAATTTTTTTTTTCATCCTGTATTCTACTGGAACATAAAATGAAAACGATGGTCCTTATGGAATTTGTATTAAATTATCATACACTGTATGAAACATGTCTCTTATTCGTATGCTGATGCATATGCCAGAAATAGTATATTTCATTACGAGTTCCAAAAATAGCCTTTTTTCGTGCGTGCGAATGTTCCCGTGGGAGGCGAAGCCGAATACGGGAAGTCGTGCAAGCACGGAAAAAGCATTTATGGACGATTGATGAACGATATTTTTCATTATATCTAGCTGAAAACCACAGATTGTTAAGAAATATTTATGTTTAATAATGAAGGAATAAAAACATGTATTATAAATTGAAATATTTATGGTACAAAAGTATCTAGAAATTGCCACAAAACAAGCATTATTTGCCCTGTTGGTAAGGAAACATTCAAACAATTTGTGATTTCTAGAGAACTGTCAACAACATATTATTTAATTTTGACATGTAATTAGGCAGCTATAATGACACCAGCGCATGGAAAAATTTTCCTTGCGGGCGCACGGAAAAAACCGTTTTTCAGTATGCTAAATAAGCATGTGAATATAGTGTTTTCAGTGAGGTATAATGAAAATATATTTACAGAATGAGACTGAGTTGCAACATTTGTATATTCATGAATTCTTATTTTAGATATTTAATCATTGAAATTATTCAAAGTTTGTCTAGGAAACAATATTATTTTCCGTTACAAAGGAATTATTGACTATTCGAGAAATCGATGAAATACTTTACTTCAAACCCCTGTATAATTCAAACCGTGGCATTCACGAGGTAGGCACTGTGGAACTTTTTGATCAAAAATTACTCATCTACATTATGTCAGAAAATAAGAAATATTCAAGGATGATTTTAGAAATCATTTCAAAATTATTCTGAAACATCCCTTGTCCATATTTTTTGGACCATCGCCGCAACTTTATTTGGATTCAGATTAATGAGCACAAATGTTGACAAATTTGTATATATATATATATATATATATATATATATATATATATATATATATATATATTAGCTACATATAGTTTAAAAAAATCAGCTAAATATATTGGTGGAAGCTGACTATACAAAGCGATACATTTTTCCGAAATTGAAAATATATTTTTGATCGCCCCGTATCTTCCAAATACTTGAAGTTGGATGGTTGATTCGAAGGAAAAATATGATCGCCCTTTCATGTACTGTGAGTAACATCAATTGCATATGGATCTGCAGGAAAACGAATATTTTCTCGAAAATGTATTTTTTCGGCAACCATCCGGGAAGTGTTCACATCCCGGACACTTTTCCTTTGGGAAAGTAGCACTTCCCGGCCTAGTCTGGGAAGTACGTACTTCCCGGACTAGGCCGGGAAGTACTCGAATTTTATTACAAATATTAATATAAATAAGAATTAGAATGTTTCTGTTCGAATTTCAATATATAATACAAATAAGAACTGGAATGTTCGAAATATTCAAATTTGGAATCGTTTCATCCGGTTAACAGATGGGTGAAAGTCGACCTCTCTTCGTCTCTTAGACTAAATGCGTCTCATTGATTTGTTATTCTACATAATTGCCAAAAAAATAGTGTACACAACACGTCCGAAAACAGTTTTTTTTGGACTCGTACAGCCGTATGCATAGTCAATCGCCAGCGACTCGCCAGAGTTTCGCCGTTCGCTACACAAGGATTATAATGCACAGTCGAGCTCCAAAAAAGTGACACCTACGCGATAAGTCACATTTTGGCGAAACGCTGGTGGTGTACCACTTTTTTGGAGCTCGACTGCGCATTATAGTTCTTGTGTAGCGAGCGGCAAAACTCCGGCGAGTCGCTGGAATTGACTATGCATACGGCTGGTAGACTTCCAGGACTCGCTAACGCTCGTCCTAGAATTTGTTCTACTCGTCCAAAAAAACAGTATTTTCCGGACTATTACTATTTCTGAATCTTTACTAGTACCTAAAAGTTTTTAATAGTTCAAGGCCTTTTTTGCAATGACCAAAATTTTACATCTTTCTTTGAACTCTGCTTTGAATACATTAATAACGTAAGTACTCACTTGGAAATGTTCTTCACAATAACATACATTTCCACTTTTTACACAGGGTTTATTAACTGCTTCGAAACACATTTTACGACGCGCTTCATCTTTAGGTGCATAAAAAAATTGTTTACCTATTAGAATTTTCACTGGTATTCAGACAACAGGGTACAGTTATTACAGGGATACAGATACAGGAATTGAAAAAATTCTAGAATACAAACAACAGAAACTTTGAAAACCGCATTAACCTCAAATAAGAAATCACGTAGGGCATGTTCGTGTGCAGCATCCAATTTCAATGTAGGCAAACGAGTTAAACAGGGAAAAACGATTCTTATTGGTTTGCTCCGTGAAACAGACGAACGAACCCATCTGGTATCGAATGACACCTGTCATCCGACACATTATATTTGAATGACAATATATCTCCTTGCTTAACAACCAATCAGTCTATTTCAAATTTTGAAATTGAGCCAATAGAATCGGAATTACAGTGAAAATATAGCTTGTCGCTGTATTTTCACGGTGATAAACCTGCTTAGTTTTTGTTTTACTAGCTGTCAAGTGAAAATAATGATTTAAATTATAGACGTCAAATCTTTGTGTTTTGACTAGTTATATTTCTTAATCAATATGAGCGATCGTTGGGGACAAATGGCTATTGGTATCATAGATGAAGCAGTGGAAAAGAGTATTCCGTTGAATACGGCCAGAAATAAAGAATCATTAACAAGGCAATTCAACAATTTTTGCAAAAACAGGGGTTATATTGTCAATGCGAATACTACAATTGTGGAGCTGGCTGATATTTTGAAAGATTATACCTGTAATATGACCCCAATTTTTCTTTTTAGTGTTCACGTTGTTAGATTTTGATTTCTGTGAATTACTTCAAATTAAAACGATGACACGATTTTTATTTATTTCAAATCGATATATTGTCGTCCTAAATATAATTCGTGGTATGATTAATAACCTATAATTTTTTGGAATATCAATTCATTGGCAATCCCAATGCAAGAAAATACAATTCAGCTTTGGGATTGCAATTCATTAATATTCCAAAAAATTATCGGTAATAATCATACCACTTATTATATTACCCCTGAGAATTTGAGATTCCATCATGCACAACTTTTACAACGTTGCCAAGTCTAGTTTTGATGAACGTGATGTCACGAATCACTTTTCTTCTGATTAAAGATAAACTAGCGGCCAGAAAAAAAATTTAAAAATCCCGAGTGGTATTAGCGTATATACTTTCTCATTACAGTGTTTTCTCATATCTCGTGGAAAGGTCCATTTGAACCTGTAATTATCTCTATACACCCAATAGTTAATAAAATACGGATATCCAAAATTCATCAAATTGTTGTTCTATGAAAGGGACAGATTTTTTGATTTTTTGGGATATCATTCTCGAGGTCAAAAGAAGCAACTTTCTTCATTAAAATTTTATCTGGTCCTATAGGGTGTGCTACAAAAATGGGTTGAATGTCCAACGCCAATTATAGAAATCACTGCCTGTGTTTGGGAATTGCTGATATTCTGGTGTAGTTACATTAATAATTGCATCGATAGACTTTTTATATTGAAAAGTAAAAATTGTCAATTCAGGCTCAAATTCGAAAACATTGTTGACTGCAACGGCATTCAAGTTTCTTCATCTCATTAAGATGAGTAACGCTGTTGCCATAATTATTTAATACAGAACAATCCATTTAATTGTAAATGAACGAAATAAAACACATTAAGTCAAGAGAATCTATATGCATGAAAAAATCACATTTTCACTAAATGCAGAATTCATTTGAGAAGGTCTTCTTCTAGTAAAATTGGGCACAAATGTCTTAATCGTTATTTTGGATGCTGTCTAGGTTGTTCCTACCCGAAAAATCGTTTCTATGGAAAAGTGCAAACTTACAATACGTCCTAATGTCTATTCTTATGGTGGCTGACTTTGAATGGAGTGGCTAGATCCTTCCACTTATACCTATTGGTGATGGAGTTGAGAGATGTATTCTTTGCTGAATCAGATCCAAAATTGCTGGTAATTTTATTGATTTTTTTTGAAGTTAGATAGGTCACTGCTGGGCTCCATGATATAGTGAGTATCATGATAGAATATAATGGGACGACCAATAAGGACATGAGATGGGGTAATGTGATTGAGATCATTGGGATCATAAGACAAGGCGTGAGTTCAAGATTCCCCCAATTTGAACGACCAATACATTGAATTCTTCATGAACCACATTTCTGTTTATCATTATTCGTTTAAGTGCTTTTTACTGCAGATCTCCACAAACTTCCAAAATTAGGAGCATATGGTGGTGTAAAATGCACTTTTTGTGGAGAAGTCAGATTTGATTATCAAGAAAAAATTGTCCCAATTGTGCTAATTCGTTCTTTGCGCCAAAAAAATCAAAACCATTATCAATGGTGTCCCTCGTCTTGAAGAAAAACTTTTTGAACATGAGAAAAAACATGCTGTTGTTAAACTGCCGACGAGTTCTAAATGGATGGACTTTGTCGAAAAGCAATCGAAGACACAAATATAACATTTCAGTAAAATATATCCTCGACCTTTTTAATTTTTCAATGGAAATAATTCCGGTGAATTGGAAGGGATGGTTAAACTCGAATATCAGGTAAGTTTGACATGAGGTAAGTATCAAAGGATGGTTGAAATTTGAAACAGGTCAAACAAAACTTAACTGTTTAACGTGCCAAATCGTGGTCAAGCATGTAAAAACTCAATTTGCTGATTAGTAAATTAATGTTCGACATTTCCATTTAGTGATGTGAATTTCAAACTTCCTCCTACATGTGAAATAGTTTTATAATCTAAAAATACTACACTAATCTAGAAAATTTGTGATTGTTAAATTTTCTTCCTCCGGGTTTCATACGTAGATTCGATATAAATCTTAGTCAATAACTGTTACCCGTTTTAGTTTTGTCAAATTAGAATATCTGGGGTGCCATTCTCGAATCATTCGACTTCCAATTCGTATAGAATGAAAGAGATAAATATACATATTTCATGTGTATCAGTGTGAAACCGAAACTCAAATTCGCATACGTTCAAACTCGAGAATAGGACCCCTGAGGAAAAGTGAAAAAGTTCAGTAGATTTACTAACAAAAATCTTCATTGATTTTTTTCAGTTCTGGTTCTGGCTTTGCCAGAGAATCAGTTAAATCATAGGAATTCGAAAAGGTTTTGGCCAGGAAAAAAATAATTAACAAAACTTACGCAGCACAAGGGTTAAAAAAACTGCTACAAATTTTTTACGAAACATTTTATACGACTTCTAAGAAAAACCGCACAAAAAGTCTTAAATGCGAATCCCTTTTTACGATTTTTCAACGGACACAATTCGTTATAATCCTTGATAAAAACTTTTTTGTCATTGACTCATATTACCTGAAAAAAGTAGAGCGGGTTCATACATTCAACTAACTCTGTATCGCAATTTCCTATTTCTGAAACACTTCCAAAATTCTAGTCTACATTAGAATATTTCGAGATTATATTCATTCCCAACTTTAGCTTTTTTCTGCATTTAGTTCCCTTAGCAGCGATTGCCCCAATCTCCCCTCTCTTAAATTGTCTTCTGGTAAATACCCAACTGAAATGCATAAGCATGAAGATCCTGCTCTTCCAGTGTGGAATAATGAGTTTTGGGTAATAACGTCTGGAAAAGACGGTGAATGCGGCTTATAATATTTTCCTTGTTTGTTTGAAGTGGAAACACCGGAAAATGTAAAAACATTCGTGTTTCGTATGGAACTGCACAATATCTCGTTTAAGAAATTCTCATCTTTCGGATGGTGGTTTCGTTTAGTTGCCAACATTGTTGTTTCAACAAAAAAATCAATTCCGTGGGATATACCGGGTGTCCGCGGTAGGTAGCTCGTCCTTTTTTTTTGTTTTTGAAGGTAATGAAATTAAATTTGGAGGATCTGTGTGCGACATGGAACTTCATTTTTTTGACAAGAAATTTAGCATCATGCATCTTCCGGTTTTACCGAAATGGCCATAAACGTTCAGTTTTTAAACGGCAGAACTTTCACATCTTTTGTCTGCATATGATATTCAGAATACAACCATGTATCACTTGTCACGTTTTGTACCCGTTTTCATTTTGAAATTGTCATTCTAATTAAAAGGCCTACCGATAGGTGCCAATCACTAATTTCAGTCCTAAAATTTTGGGAAAATACTGTTTTCGGTCAGAATGTGTTTGCTAAGTAAAATTCAATTTTTAAATCTGTATTACTACTTTATACAAATGGCAACATGCTGGCTCGTCGGGTTACGAAAAAAAAGAACATTACGATCGTACTTGGATTTAGGCTGATTTTGATGGATAAAGTGAATAGGAAAATATCAAAATTATAGTTTCTCATTTAATTAATAATGATTCTTGAGTCCGCCTCTGGCTAATTGTTAAAAAAATTAACGTTTTTTAATTCTCTAGGTGTTTTTACCTTGCTAAGTTTTTGCAAAAGTCTTTATACCTTGAATATTTTCTTCAATTATTGTTTAACTCTAATTGTAGGCAAAATGGTACGTAGTGTAGTCGACAAAGTAGCAGCTTTTCTAATAATTGGTGAATATAGAAATAATTTCCATGCAGATGACTAAAAAAGTTACATTGCAGAAATGGTAGTTAACACTATTTTTTTCTACAGCCCAAGTAGCGTCTATCTGTGAAATCAGTCAAAAGACAGTACAGGGTGTTGGATGAAAACAAATTTCACCCGTTCAAATAAAAAAACTTTCAGATGTTGACACCGACCGAAGACTAGAATTCTGTACAATTAGGTCCAATCATATTAACCAACAACCAGACTACATTAAAAATAATTTGTTTTACTGACGAAAGTACTTTCTTCCTCAATGGAAATGTTAACACACAAAATGTAAGGTTTTGGAGTGACACAAATCCTCGAATCTTTCGTGAAAATCATACTCAATTCCCAGAAAAACTAAATGTTCGGGGAAGTATTTTGGGAAACCACAGTCTTATTCCTTATCCTAACTTAACCGGTGAATTGTACCAGTAGATGTTCCAAATCGCAATTGACCCGTTAATTCTTGAAATTCTGGAAAATGATTCAGATGAATTCGGCAACTTAGAATTAGATGTTGCTCATGGCCAGCTCGGTTACCGGAAGTAACACTATTAGATTTTATTTTCTGTGTGAGTACTCGAAATCTAAAATTCACTCAACAGCACCTGACAGTATTGACATTTTGAAACAGCGAATTTTTGAAAAGTGTAGGACAGTTTCCGCTGACACATTTGAACGAGCCCGACAGGAGTTTATTAATAATAATAATAATATTACTCTCAAGAAGTACATTTTCATTAATTGTAATAATAAATAAATTTATTCACTGTAAATGGTACATGATATATAGATTATAATATAAGAATAAATAAATAAAATTTACAATTTAAATAAACAAATAATCACAGAAGTTGAATGTACCTATACTCGGAAACGGAAATAGTAGTCAGTGACCAGTTCAGAAATAACCCAATAAGAGCAGCTGGATTTTTAATTTTTTTTTTAATTGTTTTTTCCGTTAACCAGCTGTCGCCCCCTTACGAACGGCAGCCCTCAAAAGTCGAAACTTGTGCGAGCCAAGGATTAACGAGGTCTTACCTTTTTACGTGCGATTCCTAGCACGATCCGAGGAGAATATCGAAAGGAGGTCCCTTGGTCACCCATCCAAACCCTGGACTCGCTTACCGTTGCTTGGCTTCGGATATCGGTGAACCGGCGCTCTCCGTTCGAGCTATCCCCGCGGATACCCCTTTCCTCTTCCCGCGCTTCGTTTGGGCACCCTGGAGCTAAGAATACGTCACTATCATTTCCTTCTCCAAGTTACAGATTAGATAAATAAATTAAATAAATAAGTGAATATAGTTTGGGATTTTAAGGTCTTGGTTTTTCAGTGTCATTTGGGTTTTTGGGTCTTCTTAGTTCGGATATTTTGTCCTTTTTTGGTTTCATAGTCTTGTTTGGGTTTGATGGTGTTATTTATTTCGGTAAGTGCCGGACTATCTTTCGACATAATGCATTTTTTGATTCTCTCCTTGAATATTGTTATTTTTTGTATGTGTTGAAAATCGAGGACCAAGTAAACGAAGCAACGCTATCCCACGGTCTTTTCCCGTTTAGGCATAAGGTTGGTTTCGTTTTTATTTCTGGTATTGGGGGTTCACTAAATTACAAATTCAAATTAATTAATTAAATTATTTATTAATTATAAATTATATAATTATATTATAATAATAATTATTATATATATTATATATATATATATATATATATATATATATATATATATATATATATATATATATATATATATATATATATATATATATATATATATAATAATTATATTATAATTATAATTAATTATAAATTAAATTAAATTAATTACAATTCTTCACCACAATCGCGACGTTGAATTGTTTTTTCCATATTCCAGTAAACCAAAGTTCAGCCCATTTTTTTCATTCAACCAAAATGTTTCTGTGAGCCATTTCATAGTTTTTTCAATATCGTGAGCCAGTACTTCGAACCAACCTGTACACTTTCCCAGAAATCAGTCTCAGATTTCAAGACGGATCAATCTTCCTTATTCGCGACGAGCTGGACCTGATTGAGAAAATCTTTTAGTAACACAATATCTCGTGCATTATCAAACGAAAATATTGTCGAAGCGAGCGGAAATGGGTTGAGACTAGCCGAAGAAAATGGGGATGCGAATTAGCTCAATCTCCGGTTTCGGCCGGCTTTGGTCACGTTTCAGTTAGATTAGGCGAAAGTCGCCTTTCGATATTACTCCGGGGAAATTTGGCTTTTCAGTAGGATTGTGGATTGTGTAAAGCCCTGGGCTCTGTTGTAATTAAAGACGGTTCAGTACATATCTAGTTGCTTACTCATTGGTTGACACGTTTTAAAATAATAATAAATAAATCAAGGTGGTCGTTCACAACAAAAACAAGCTTTCATCCAACTTGACAAATAAAAATTTGGAAAAAAAGCAGTGTGTTCACCCATCTTGAAAAAAAACAGAATTTTTGATGAAAAAAAGTTTTCACCCAACTCGAGAAAAAAAAATGTTTTTGGAAAAAGCAGTCTGATCACCCATCTTAGAACACAAAACACAATTTTTGATAAAAAAAAGTTTTTACCCAACTCGAAAGAAAAGTTTTTGAAGAAAAGCAGAGTGTTCACCCATCTTGGAAAAAAAGCAAAAATTTTTAAGAAAAAAAGTCTTCATCCAACTCGTAGTAACAACAAAACATTTTTTTGGAAAAAAGTTGTGTTCACCCATCTTGGAAAAAAAACAAAATTTTTGATGAAAACAAGTTTTCATCCAACTTGAAAAATAAAAATTTGGAAAAAAGCAGTGTGTTCACCCATCTTGAAAAGAAAACAGAATTTTTTATGAAAAAAAGTTTTCACCCAACAAAAAAAAATGTTTTTGGAAAAAAGCAGTGTAATCACCCAAGAGGCTGACATATAGCAGATCAACTCTGTCGTAGGGTCACTGAATCCGAGAAGGATTTGACCTTCTTACGGGTATATCAAATGGGTGGAGACTAATAGTTTTAATATTCCAAATAACATCACAATTTTGGCCAAAAATTGGGTCCGATGTTTGAACTACTAACACATGTCAATTGTCAACTTTTATGTAATTATTTATGATTGTGATATTTCATTTCACCTATACTGTTCTCATAGAGTAGAGTAGACTAGAGTTGAGCTTATTGACTACGTCACATAACTTGATTAAAAAACTTGATTGAAAAAGAAAAACAAGAAGATAAAATAGATTTACTTAGAAATACTAGACTTAAGGCATTTAAGCCCAGATGGTTGAGAGTTTTTCACCAGTCCTCGATCTTGTAGCCGTAGATTTTCCGAGTAAAAACAGTACTTTAACAAAAAAGATTTAACTTTATTTTTGAACATGTGGAAATTCAGCTTTCTTATTGCTTCTGGTAGCTAGCTTGTTATATAATTGAATATTTAAAGAGTTTTTTTTTGAGACATTGAGAGCCTGTATCTAGGAGTTCTCAGTAAATTTCCTGATCTAGTATGATACTGATGTAAATCCGAATGAAGAGCAAAACCTGCTTCAATTTTATGCAGTTTCAAGGAGAGAGTAGTACAGAAGCACATGGAAATGGCATGATTTGAAGTTGAAAGAAGAGGGCACGATAATCCTTTTTTGCAAATTGAAAATTTTATTTGAGTGGCTCGAATTTCCCCAGGACAAATGACTATGGAAAAGTCCAAAGTAGGTGGACCAGAGGGTATCAATACCTACTAGGTTCTTTGGTAAACGAATCATAAAAGTATCACTAGCTAATTTATTCGCCAGTTTATCCACATTATGTGTGTGAAAATGGTATACAGTGTGTCCCACTTACCATGCTCACCATGGGTATCTTTTTAATGGTGAGAGATACGAGGTTGGTTAAATGACACCAAATGTGGAGTTTGTCAAGGCCAACTATAATGTGAAAAAATATTTTGATAAAATCCATTCGTTTTTGTTTTATACGCAAAATACAGATTTTGACCATTTTCATGTCTCCTCTGTAACTTCTTTATTTATGAAAATATTCGAACAGGAATTTCACATTCTCATGGCAGTTTTTCATTGAGATTTCGAAAAAAATATGAAATGTATACCAACTCTTCTAGAATTTGAGATATCAGCACCAACTTTTATTTTTCAAATGTAGGTCATAGCTCACTATGACTTAGTTATGAATAACTTTTTTTTCTCTTACAGATGATATGTCACATTAATAGTTTTTTGTTGATAACAACAGAGTTATCGCCATTTATACAAAATCAAGAACAATTTTGAAGTCGCCATCTTGAATTTAAAAATTTTAACAAAAAAATCACGATCTCCGACCTCAAAAACCCCCACATACCAATTTTGAATGGAATCGGACCATATTCACAAATCTCGTCCGCCATATTGGAGGAGCCGCCATTTTTTTTATTTCAATAAAAATTCCATAGTGCATCGTCTCCGGAATTATGAACATATGCCAAATTTCAAGTTATTAGGACCGCTAAGGTGGGTCAAAATTCACTTGCAAGAGACATGAAAATGATCATCAACATCTGTTATTTGCGTATAAAACAAAAACAAATAGATTTTATCAAAATATTTTTTCACATTATAGTTGGCCTTGATAAACACAACATTTGGTGTCATTTAACCGACCTCGTATCTCTTATCATTAAAAAAATACCCATGGTGAGCATGGTAAGTGGGACACACTGTATATGTATGTATATTCCTAAAAAATGCTGGCTTTATCTTCTTTCATTTTCTTGTATTTGCCATTATTTCCAGGGACTATAATTCTCCCTTCTATATAGCGTTTCGCACAGTTTGCCCAGGTGAGATGTCGCGCTGAAAAGCTGAAAGCCTGAAATCCAACCAGGCTGAAACGTGTGCTTGCGTACTTATAAAAAAATCCCTTTTTTCGTTTTAGTGGCTTTATAGTGACGCCCGAAAGGGTGAAACGATTGGAGTTTTTCAGTTTCGTGATCGACAGTAAGAATAAAGTACAGCCTAATTGGTTGTTGGCTACAAGTTGTTGATTTTTTGTTTTGTTTTAATGAGCGGCGGTTTTTACTGAAATGACAACAGATTTAGGTATTCAAAAACTTACTAGAAACAAAACTATTTCAATAGAAGAGTTTTCTAAATGTGCACTCAGTTTAAAAATAACATAATTGGATCATATAATGACAAGTTGGAAAAAACATTATTTAAACAACATGAAAGTTGATTTTTCTTGAAAACATTTGGTGTCATTTAACCGACCTCGTATCTCTTATCATTAAAAAAATACCCATGGTGAGCATGGTAAGTGGGACACACTGTATATGTATGTATATTCCTAAAAAATGCTGGCTTTATCTTCTTTCATTTTCTTGTATTTGCCATTATTTCCAGGGACTATAATTCTCCCTTCTATATAGCGTTTCGCACAGTTTGCCCAGGTGAGATGTCGCGCTGAAAAGCTGAAAGCCTGAAATCCAACCAGGCTGAAACGTGTGCTTGCGTACTTATAAAAAAATCCCTTTTTTCGTTTTAGTGGCTTTATAGTGACGCCCGAAAGGGTGAAACGATTGGAGTTTTTCAGTTTCGTGATCGACAGTAAGAATAAAGTACAGCCTAATTGGTTGTTGGCTACAAGTTGTTGATTTTTTGTTTTGTTTTAATGAGCGGCGGTTTTTACTGAAATGACAACAGATTTAGGTATTCAAAAACTTACTAGAAACAAAACTATTTCAATAGAAGAGTTTTCTAAATGTGCACTCAGTTTAAAAATAACATAATTGGATCATATAATGACAAGTTGGAAAAAACATTATTTAAACAACATGAAAGTTGATTTTTCTTGAAAACATTTGGTGTCATTTAACCGACCTCGTATCTCTTATCATTAAAAAAATACCCATGGTGAGCATGGTAAGTGGGACACACTGTATATGTATGTATATTCCTAAAAAATGCTGGCTTTATCTTCTTTCATTTTCTTGTATTGGCCATTATTTCCAGGGACTATAATTCTCCCTTCTATATAGCGTTTCGCACAGTTTGCCCAGGTGAGATGTCGCGCTGAAAAGCTGAAAGCCTGAAATCCAACCAGGCTGAAACGTGTGCTTGCGTACTTATAAAAAAATCCCTTTTTTCGTTTTAGTGGCTTTATAGTGACGCCCGAAAGGGTGAAACGATTGGAGTTTTTCAGTTTCGTGATCGACAGTAAGAATAAAGTACAGCCTGATTGGTTGTTGGCTACAAGTTGTTGATTTTTTGTTTTGTTTTAATGAGCGGCGGTTTTTACTGAAATGACAGCAGATTTAGGTATTCAAAAACTTACTAGAAACAAAACTATTTCAATAGAAGAGTTTTCTAAATGTGCACTCAGTTTAAAAATAACATAATTGGATCATATAATGACAAGTTGATAATAAAAGATATTTAGAATTTTTTGTAATCCTTTTATCTTATCTGACCTTTTCTCCACCTTAATTGCATTCTGGCCGTTCTAAAATTAGTTTGTATAGCTAGTCATTTACAACAATCTGTATTCAGAACTTCAATGTACTGTGCAAGTTGGTGAATGAAAAAAAATTTCTACGATATTTCGTATACTAAGTTTTTGAGCACTGCTCAAATTTTTTATTTAATAATAGGACGAAAATTCAAAACATCATAAAAACAATATAGTGGTTACAATTTGTCAGCATGAATACCGTCCTAGAAAAAACTGTGTATTGAATAGTTTCGTAAAGAGCTTTTTCTGTTCACGTTCACAAGCAGTACTGACAACAATGGAACGGTGCTCTAAAGACATACAGGTCACAAACTTTGATTTCCAAGGAGGGATCCCACCTGAGGTCAAGGAGATGGTCAGGCTGAGACGACGTCTGAAAAAACGTTATCAGAGAACACTGGCGCCCGATGACAAGCGGCAGCTCAACTTTGCGTCTCGACGGCTGAGAGAAGGGCTGAAGCTACTCAGAGAGCGACAGTGGTCTGAACGTTTGGACGAACTCGACGCCGAAGACAAATCCTTATGGAGAATGCAGAAAGTCCTCAGACACGGTCGGAGGAAACCGTGCCCTCCCCTTCATGGTGAGATGGGCATCGTTTTCACGGAGATGGACAAGGCAGAAGCTTTTGCGGACTCCTTCGAACGTCAGTGCCGCGAAAATGAGGTCGATTACACCGATGAAGTCGAGGACACGGAAACGCACGTAGACCAGACGATCAGACGGCTTAGAAGAACTGACGACTCAGTCATTCTTCTAGAGCCGACATCTCCAGAGGAAATCAAGGACATACTTAGACACGCAAAGACCAGGAAAGCACCGGGCCCAGACAACATTCCAGTCAGGGCACTAAAAGCCTTACCTAGGAAAGGACTAGCAGCCCTGACTAACATCATAAACGCTGTACTCAGACTTAGACACTTTCCTTCCAGCTGGAAAGAAGCAACGGTCATCATGATTCCGAAGCCCAACAAGAACCACACGTTCCCGCAAAACCACCGCCCCATCAGCCTAACACCTGCCATGAGTAAGGTCGCAGAAAGGGTGATCAGGACTCGACTTGAGACAATGTCTGAAGAACATCCTACCAGATGAGCAATTCGGCTTCAGACAGGAACACTCAACAGAACTCCAGGTCACCCGGATAGTGGACGCCACCATCCAGAGCTGGAACCGCACGAGAAAAGGACATCTTTCAGGAGCAGTCTTCCTTGACGTCTCCAAGGCCTTCGATAGAGTTTGGCACGATGGGCTGATCGCAAAACTGGTTGATGCCGGATACTCCACACCAATGGTCAAGCTGATAAACTCCTTCCTAGGAGGTCGACATTACCGATGCAAAGTCGGAAATGCTCTCTCTTCACGAAGGAGGCTAGAAGCAGGAGTACCACAGGGAGCAGTACTGTCGCCACACCTGTTTTCGATCTACACTGCAGACATGCCTATGTCGGACAACCCCATGACCAAACTTGCTCTCTATGCAGATGACACGGCAATCTTTGCTGAGTCATCCCATGAGAGAGGAGTAACATCGAAGCTGCAACATCAGATAAACAAGCTGGAACCGTGGTTCAATCGTTGGAAGATCGGAATTAATGCAGACAAAAGCAAGGCCATACTGTTCACGAGGCGACGTAGGACACCCGAGGGCCATGTTACTATGAACGATGAGAGAATTCCATGGGTAGACGAAGCCGTATACCTAGGAGTAACCCTGGACAAGAAACTCACGTTTCAGAAGCACGTCTCCCACAGATTGGCTATAGCGAAAGCCGCGAGGCATAAGCTGTATCCACTCATCGGGCGTAGGAGCAACATGGCACTCGAGTTGAAACTACGCCTCATCAGGACAATCCTTCTGCCAATCATGATGTACGCGTCTACTGCTTGGGGGCAATGCGCGAACAGTTACAGGCAGAGGATGCAGGCCTTCTTCAATGTCTGCCTGAGAATGGCAACAGACGCACCACGATATATGCCAAACAGGTTTATATATCGAGACTTAGACATCCATCCGGACTACATTGACAGACTGATCAGGAATCACGTGGGGACTACTCTAGACAGAGTAGAGACCCACACGAACCCGTTGCTCACGGAGCTCCTCGAGAACAGACGTGAGCAAGACGATAGAGACAGAGACAAATACAGACGACCAGTGAACCAGGGAGACAACGACACCCCTGAAGAAGTAAGACGGAAGCGAAACCTTCGGCGACGCCAACGTCTACTTCAACAGGCTTAAAATTTCGATAATCATGCTTTTATGTTTCAGATTCCAAGAAGAACCGACCAAGTGGTAAACTCAGTAAATTCAATACACAACACTTGGCCCTCAGCCAAGTGTTTTTCAGGCCTTCAGCCAGTTTCAGGGGGGCACCATGCACATTAAGTAAAGTCATTGTAAAATCAAATTAAACTCATGTCAGATATAAGAGAGTTTCAGGCCGAGAATTGGCCGAGCACTCCATATCAAACGATCAGATTTTATTCTGCTGATCGCCAATCATCAGGATGAGGAACCGCTTTAACGAGCGGGGGTGGTGGATAGGGGGGTAAGCTTTCGAGTACGTACGAGTGCTGGGGCGTTCATCCTTCCGGGCCTCAACCTTAGGGGGTGCATGGTGGTGGCTCATACAAATAAGACCTACTTCACGAACTTGTATAACAAATAACTATTATTGAATATAAATATGTTTGTTTGAATGTTTTAGACGATGTAGTGACTTGATTACTTATATTTTGGACGTCCATCATCTTAATGGTTGAAAGATTTCTATCTCTTTCAAATTTTTCACAACGTTTCAATTGCTTGAATCCGCAATCGTATTCTGGTGAATAATGACAAAATCAGATGCTACGCGACCTTTTATAGGTCTATAATTAAAGTATAAGTACGGTGTAATTACGCGCGGTCTTGTGGCGCGCGGGGTTTCTCCCTCCAAAACGGTCCATGAGCGGTTTCCATACGTTTTTAATTTCCACGCTTGGTTGACTGAAGGCACTATTGGCTTCTATATAGGTGGATTCTATAAATTTCCGTTTTAACCAATGTTCCTCTCTATGAAGAATACTAGCTTCGTCCCAAAGAATTCGGTGGTGTTTTGTCCAGGCGTGGTCAGCAATTCCCGATTTTGAAGTTTCCCCTCGATGAGTCCACTTTTTGTGTAACTTATCCGCAATTAATTATTATCCCATTAACTCCAACTACACAGCAGGCACCAGCAGATAAGACAAACGAGAAAACCCGTAAGACCCGCCCACCTCCAGGTAGCCAACCACCTATAAATACTACAGTGCAACCAACATCGGATCGTCTTTTGAGATCAAGGAGTAGGCAGGTTGAGACCTTGATATCTCTCAAGACCACGACTCGAGGAGTAGGCAGATAGAGGCCTCGCAGTCACACTCTTGAAAATGGCTCCAAAGCAGGAGCCGAAACGTCGAGTTATAAACTCTCAACGCGGTTCAACCCATGAACTTAGTAATGTACATATATATATATATATATATATATATATATACATTTACAATTATGAGAAAGTATAAACTATAAAATCATAGTTTTCGAAATTTTTACTAAACTTGAATCACTTCAAGGTGTCTTTATATATACACCAATAAAATTTCAATCACTCTTACCGCTTTGTCAATAAGAACAACTTGCTTCAGACAATAAAGTATATTTTGATTTGATTTGGTTTGTGTGAAATTTTGCAATAACATTTATTTTTGGAAATATCTTATGTATCACTTGAATGAGGCACCCCGTATAAATCTGTGAAACACACATACCGTCAATTACATAGAATCTTGCTCATTTGCCGTCATCCATTATTTATACACCCGAAGCTAAATTACAATCCTCTATACTGCGCGACTTTGATTCATTTTATACCTAAATTGGTTTCTACCCGTTTGTACCGTCTGATATAATTGAATCTAACCCAGTTCCATAATATGCGAAGATAAGAACCGACTGATGGAATATAATCTGCGAAAATTCAACAATTAGCTCTTATGAAATTGAACTAATCCAAAAGTTCGTTGAAGCTTTCCGTCCGCGATCTCGGGCATAATCAACAAGTGGAAAATTTCCGTTTTATATTCATTTGTGTTTCTTCATGATGGACTAAGAAGGCCCAGAGAACTAAGTTTTGAGACGATTCGGCGATTCTGGTGATTTTATATGCATCACTTTCTTTAAATGCATATTTGATTCAATTATATGCGGTCTAAGTGAAAGAAAGAAGAAAGGTTGGAGCAAAGGCGGATCCACAGGGATACAGTGTGGGCAATTGCCCCCCCCCCCACCTTGATAGCAAACTTGATTCGTCTCCTTCCTCCTTCTCCTTCCTGAATTTTATGGAATCGTCCAAATGAATAGAGATGCCTTCAAAGTGGCCACCTAAATAATATGTTTCCAGTTGATTTCAATATACTTACCTATATATATATATATATATATATATATATATATATATATATATATATATATATATATATATATATATTGTTATGATATTGAATTTTACAGTAGTAAATTGGTAAAACGTTGGAAACTTGATACTTAAAAAAAACTGCTATAAAGTATTTAATTTTTAAATATTTTCATTTTTACAACTTTTACTATTTCAACTCAGCTCAGATGATCGGAAGTGTCTCATATGTGGTTTGATAAATCTTTGATGGGTTTCGGTTAGTTTCGTCCAATGCTGTATTACTTTCAGAAGTTGGAAGTCAAAAATCATAAGTGACATTAAACTTCATTCATCTAAAAAATTTACAGAATTGTTTATGAAACATGTTGTACTTTGGATACATGAAATATCAATTTATGCGATGACAAAAGGGGATAATTTTTTAGAGACATTTTGAAACATGAAAAGAAAAAAAAATGTGATATTTAAATAAGAAAATGATAGATAATAGGCTGTTTTATAGTAAAATAGAAGTAGTTTGTGTGGACAGTTATATTTGTATGAAATCAAGAAAGGGATTGGCGAAAAACAGAAATAATAAAATGAGGAGAGTTTCCCAGGTGATGAAGAAATTTATTGATTTGAAGAGATTTATTGATTTGAAGAGGAAAATTTTTTTTTTTAAATTTTGATGTAAGAAAATCAGTTTCTTTTTAAAAAAACATATTAAAATGGAATAAGCAAATACTGAGTTAAAAACAAAGGTTGCAGAGTAAATATTGTACAAGAAAATATTTTCAAGATTGATAGATTGCCATTCACCTACATGAAAATAGATTTGGTAGCTGATTTGAGAAGCCAAACCAGATGAGTTCTTAACAATACACTTACAACAAGGTAAATAAGGTAGTCGATTTGAGAAGCAAAGGGAGCTGAGTTCCGTCTACCCACCACATAAGGTAGTACCCGTGTTTTATTAACTTTCACTGTGTGTGTTGTGCACAAACAATATTTTCCAAACAGGCAAGCACTGATCGCAAATACCAAATACCCTCCAGAACTTTATTTTGCTGCATGATCCCTTCATTGTGGTTAGTTTTTACATTCTATCGCCATAGACAATTATTTACGTCAGAACATTATCCCCTGTCATCCGTGTTTACGTTCTGTGACCTGTAACCATAGAACTGAGTGCGTTTCTTTGGTTCGATTCGTTATTACACAGGAGCGTTTATTTGCGCAATGCAGTAGACTTGTTAATTTAGAGTTGTGGGAATATTATCATTTGAAATTTTGAAGAACTGTTATATTGTGATAACAAATTTATATTTTAAGGTAGTTATCTCCCAGGTTAGGATAATAATAGGAAGTTTTGAAATATTTTCATGTTTTGAAAAATCAGTTATGATTTATTGGTTTTAACTTCACAATAAAGTTATTCTATAAAAAAAATATATTTTTTATTGTTCAATTTTCATAAATTGGTAATTTCATTGCCCAATTTTACAAATTGGTAATTTCATTGCCCAATTTTACAAATCGGTAATTTCATTGCCCATTTCATTGCCCCCCGCTTATGAGAGAGAGATGTTTCTGCTCCAGGAACAATAGACCGACTGAGCTGAAAAGAAATAAAAGGTAACAAAGGAAGGTATAAATAGCCAGGGAATATTTTTTCAATACTATAATTTTTCTTTAAAAATATATATATATATATATATATATATATATATTATACCACAATACTTTTACAAATCATAACAATATATATATATATATATATAAATATATATTTCTATTTCAATGTAAATGTTGTGAATTTACCACATATGTTATTGTACTGAACATCTTGATGTGTATGTATTCGTATTTTATTTTTGAAAATTCATGACTACCATTTGATTGTGAAATTTTTAGATGTATGTCGCCTGATTTCAGTTCATGATTTCAATTGTGCTATTTTGTTTTGACATGTCTATAAACCTTGTGTTTCTCAACACTAATAAAGATATTATTATTATTACGAGTCCTACGTCATCGCCTCTTTTTCGTCCACTTCAAACTACAACTCTAGCCAATTGCCCTCTTCTTAAAAACTTTCTGGATCCGGACCTGGAAAAGTGGATCTCAAAAATCTCAGAAAATTTGAATTATTCTCCGCTTATTCTGAAATTCATGACTTTCTCCAATTTGCTCTCATCTTTTGAAATCAAAATTCATATTTTTTGGATCCAGTATTAATAATTGGCAACAAATAGTCCAACAATTCCATCATTACAGTGTGAAATTGATTCTGAAGAGTATGCTTTCCAATTCTTCCGACCTCCCTGATGATCTTAGAAGAGTGAAATAGATTTTTGTCGACCAAAATGTATTGGAGGCCTAGCGAAAGAGATGCAATTCACGCATCAATGAAATGAGCGATTTTCTGTCAGTGATACTTCTGAATAACATTCTCCTTTATCTTATTTATAGATTCAATGGAAACTGGACATTCAATACATAATCAACTATCTGAATGAAAATGCAAATTTTCACTTTCAGATTTTTTCTCGCAAGTTATATTGGGTCTTTCACAATATCTATCAGATGTAGTTCAATGTCCAGCGTGTCTTCAGCCGGGGAAGTAGTTGTTTTCTGTTAGATATTACAAAAAAGAAACTTCAATTTATCAGAGGAGTCATGTATTGGTTCAATTTTCAATTATGAGAATGTTTCTCTCTACAACATGAATCCCTTCCAAGAGAGGTTATCTTGTACGATGGAAAATAGCAACTAAAGTTTAACTTTCAGTCAAAGATGATTCCACAACTGACTGCTGTTCTGTTCTTATTTCCAATAAAATCAGAATAGAATAGTTTGACCATTTCAGGTACATGTAGTACATATGGCACGTCATACTATGTATTCAATATACTATTAGGCATATAATAAAATAAAAATTACATATATAAAATTGGTTAAAACAAACATAGAATAGATCAACAGATAAAATCAAACATTTACAAACAGAAAAACATTGTTAAAATCTATTATCAAATAGTACATATGACAAGTCATAAAATAGTTATAATAAATAAGCAAATAAAATAATAAAATGAATATTATAAAAATGACATAAACTTGTTAAAAATATACATAGAAATTTCAACCCATGAGATTACACACTCACAAACAGAAAAACATACTTAAAACCTAGTAGGGCCGCTTGTTCAGTCCATGGTAAAATCCAAAGATTTATCAAACTTGTATTGGAATCGAATCCTAGGTTACCGTCAAATGTGTTGTTCAGTAGAAATTCGACAATTGATAATGAAAACCAAGATTCTGTAGTTCATCTGAACTATTTCATGGAAAGAAGAAGATTTTACTAATATAACCAAACATTTTCCTTTCGTAGTTTCCTGTCATTTTTTGGAAAGCTTGGTAAAAAATGAAATCATTGAAAGCTCCCCAAACAATGATAAATAATGAAATTCATGAGAAAACCATCCTATCTGATGGTTCTTTTAAGGTAGATAAGATGAATCGTTCCTGATATATGTCAATATTCTTTTTTTTTATATACCACGAGAAGGAATATCATGTAATGGGATGTGCCATTGTAATCTTTGGTGTATGTTATGCCCCAGAAACTAATTTTCAGTAATGAAATCATCAAGTGGACATGGTCGTGGCCACTTTGCACTCAACTATGGCCACTCTGCCCGACACATAATGTTTCGTGTTTTTATGAGGAAAGTCAATAAATAAAAATATTTATACAGATATGCCGGTATATATTCTGTTGTTTCCAAACACTCAAATGTGGATTCATTTATTCCCAGCAAATCAATGCCTACTTTGGTATTACCAATGTGTTTTAGCATTAACAAATTTTATTTGGATTTCAGACTTGGTTATGGTCTCCAAATACCAAAGAACGAGTCAGCAGCAGACCTGGGACCCTAAGGCGATGCAACGAGCTATCGATGCAGTGAAGAAAGAAACAATTTAATGTGCCAAGAAACACTTTAAAACGTCGTGTTCTGAAGAAAAATCAGCAAGCTACTGACATCAAAAAAACTCTGGGGCGCTATCGTGCTGTCTTCAGTGAAGAACAAGAACAACAGCTTATAAAATACCTTTTGGATATGGAAATACGCTTTTTCGGAATTACAGTGACAGACCTACGTAGTCTTGCCTACCAACTGGCGGAGAAGAATAATATTCCTCACCCCTTCAGTCACGAAAAAAAAGTTGCTGGGAAAGATTGGGTTGCTGGCTTCAGAAAGCGCCATCCTCAAATTACTTTAAGAAAACCAGAGGCGACCTCAGCAGCAAGAGCTCAAGCCTTTAACAAAATAAATTTTACAAAATTCTTCGATATTTTAGAGGACGTCCAGAAAAGTCATTTGTATCCTCCACATAGGGTGTACAATGTCGATGAAACGGGACTTTTGACTGTACAGTCAAAATGCTCGATGGTTTTTGCACTGAAAGGTAGACGGCAAGTCGGTTCCATTACACCTGCTGAAAGAGGCGTTCTCTCTACTTTTGTAGTTTGTATGTCAGCGGGCGGAATTTTCATTCCTCCTTTTGTTATATTTCCCAGGCAACGGATGAAAGTAGAACTACATGATGCTCCACCTGGGACGGCGTTTTATTGCCACCCTTCAAGGTGGATGCAAATTGAAATTTTTTCACAATGGTTTGAACACTTCTTGAAGTATGCCAAACCATCACAAGAAGACCCAGTATTACTTATACTTGAAGGACATGCTACTCACACGAAAAACCTTGATTTCATTGAAAACGCTAGGGATACTCACACCACTGTAGTTTGTCTTCCACCTCATTGCAGTCATAAGTTACAGCCACTGGATGTGTCTTTCATGGGCCCATTCAACACTTATTATGTTGAAGCCATTGAGAGATTTTTGCGAAATAACCCTGGTAGGGTTGTAACTCAACATCAAGTGTCACGCCTTCTTGGGGAAGCATTTTTGAATGCAGCTACTCCGACAATTGCCGTAAAGGGATTTCGGAGGTATGGTATAGTCCCAATCAACAGAGATGTGTTTACTGAAGAAGATTTCGCTCCAGCTGCGACTACAGATATCTCCGACCCCTCTGCCGCATTTCTTGAGGAGTCACAGGACGTACGCCAAGAGGAAACTCTTTCTGATAAAACTGATTGCGGACCTGCAGACCCTCAACCTAACGCTACAATTCCTGTAAGCTCATTTTATGGTGACAACAGCGCAACATTTACCGTAGGTTCCGGAGACCCCAACAAGGCATTTGTTCTCCTCTCTGCAGACTCATCAAGGCCTAGTACCTCGTGTGCTGTAAACCCAATCATCGAACCCAGTACATCATCTGCTGTAAACTCACTCAGCACCTCAAGTACCTCTTCTCATCAAGTCTTAGTGCCAAGGAGGCCATCCTCGTTTGCTGTAAGCCCTCATGATATTGTCCCAATCCCTAAAGCAAAATTCACTAAACGAAAATGTAACCGCAAAAAAGGAACTTTTGACTTCAAGCCCTTATAAAAATGATCTCGAAACAGCGAAGGCAGAGAGGGAAGAAAAAGAAAGACAAAAGAAAGTAAAACTAGAATTGAGAAAAGGAAAGAAAGATAAAAAGGAGGCAATGAAGAAGAAAAAAGTTGCAGTAAAAAATAAATCCAAAGTGACTAATCGGGTTTTGTTTGAGGACTCTGACGACAGTGACATCAGTGATACTGATTGCTTGTTCTGTGGAGACTATTTATCCAAATCAAGAGAAAAGGAAGGGTGGATCAATTGCTCAAGTTGTCTACGTTGGACGCACGTTGGGTGCGAGGAAGACGACAATGACTTCATTTGTGATATTTGTAAATGAATGAATAACAATACAATAGCAAATAAAATGTTGTTTTTCATATCGGGCATAATGGCCATCCAGTGGCCATTTGGTAGAGCTGTGGAAAGTTTATGTTTTCTTCCCAAGTATACAAAATGAAGCCAAGCTAATTTTTTTGCAAATAGTTAAATAACCAAACTAACTTATGTCAAAGTTTCATCTGGTTCTTTTCATTTTTATAATGGAAAAAAATGAATTTTCGTTAGCTTGGCCACTTTGCCCACCCTTCCCCTAGTCGTGACAGTTTGGTGACTTTTATGTAATTAAAAAATAGTTATTTAAATGAAGTTCATATGAAATTATTTATTATACACGGACAATGTGATCAAATCATTAACATGCAGAAAATTCAATCAAATGTATCCTGAATTACCACCAATAAAATAAAGAAAGTTTTTAAGATTACAAAATTTACTTGAGTTCAATTAGAGCTATGTTTTGGACCATATTTAACACAAATTAATTTTCATTTCGACATGTTGAGGGGCTATTGACCACTTCAGTCTATGCCAAAAAATATTTTTAAAAAAGTCATGCACGAATAAACAATCTGTAGACCTGCGAATCAGGCCCACCTTTCATTTTCATTAATTCTGCAAAGTGTGTCGCATGGAAATTTGAGCTGATGGAATCACCGAAATACATTCATCGAGCGGTTTAGTATAATGGTCTGTTATAGTCAATCATTGACTCTTCAATCGGTGAGCACTGAACTGATGAAAAATTGATGGGTTTTCAACTGGTCCCATTCAGTTGCACTAACGTCGATATGGAAGCCGTTTTGTGCTTCAACATAACGCAAATGAACCAATGATATACTTATCCAGTTTTGTGATATATAATATGCGTTATTAAAGTCGCAATCGGCTCAGTTGATTGAAATATAATGCATATGGACATGAGATATTAACGTAAATTGGATACTCAATCAGGTCAGCTGATTGGAAAATAAATGAACATATATGTAGTAGGATGGTCGGGATATCACAATAAACACTCCCTTTAACAATAGTTCAATATATTCCGCACCTCACACGTCTTACTTCTACAAGTTTCAGTTAAACAATGAATCTTATTCGGACTACTCATAATGCTAATACTAGTCACCGGGTGACACATTATGATAAGCGGGTACTGCACGGCCATCCTGACCTGTTGTTGTCCTCAACAGCAACCATGATGGACCTCATCTGTAAGTAAATAGAATATAATTATTAATTCTATTCATATCTCATTTGCGCCTTCAGAGGGTTCATTTGTGTCCTGAGAGGGCTCATTTTTGCCATCTAAGGACTCATTTGAGCCATCAGAAGGCTCGTTTGTGCCACCAAAGGGCTCTTTTGTGCCATCAAAGGGCTCTTTTGTGCCATCAAAGGGCTCTTTTGTGCCATCACAGGGCTCATTATGCCATCAAAGGGCTCATTATGCCATCAAAGGGCTCATTATGCCATCAAAGGGCTCATTATGCCATCAAAGGGCTCATTATGCCATCAAAGGGCTCATTATGCCATCAAAGGACTCATTATGCCATCAAAGGGCTCATTATGCCATCACAGGGCTCATTATGCCATCAAAGGGCTCATTTGTATTACCTTAACGATTTTGAAACTTGAAGTGTTTCATGTGTTTCTATGCTACAACCCCTTCTCCTGGGCCATTGGATCTTCTGTATGCAGGTCCTCTTTAACCTTATACCTGTCGGAAGAATCTCTGCTCCTATCGTAGCCAAGACATCAGCACTGTGCGGTTTGTTCTTTCCACCTGTCCATTTCCTCGAGGCTATAGTGTATAATTTAACGTCCTTTTTCTCCAAAATCTATAAATGCGATACATTAATGTCCGCCAGTATGAAGCGTTTTGTAAAATCTTGAAGCTACTTGGTTTTTTTGAATCACCTCAACATTTTATACTCTGCTATCCTTCAACATTTTTTTCAAATAATTTTTTTTTATATATTTTTTTTTATATACTTGTAAATGAAAATTTGTTTTTATTCAAACAGGGCCCTTTTCTCGAACATAAATTACATATTTTGCTTTTGTGTCTGCAGTTGTCACGATTGTGTACAACTTTACCACAACAACTACACAATATATGTTTATTATCGACTAATTTTGGCACCGGCTGTTATGATGAGTTGGTGCAGGTATGCGATAGTGCTTTCGCATACACTTCATTTTTGAGGTATACCCCTAATAGATTAGGGTCTCTTATATTTGAGGACTCTACTGCCGATTTCAAATTGTTATCATTTATAGCACCCATTACTAAGGACACCTTATCACTATTAGGAAAATTCAATTTAAATTAGTTGATTTTCGCCAAATGGTTGAAATGGATCATATAGCGAGCAACCCTCTGTAGGTTTATGGTTAGCATCTCATAAGTATTTCTGAAACTTTGGAAAGTGGTGCTCAATTATTGCTTCCACTTTACTCAGGTATACTGATGCCACTCCAATTCACATTGTATGAAGCTATCATACCATGTTTTTGCTGTACCTTTCAATTTATTTGTTACCTGATACACTATACTATACTGTACCTTTCAATTTATTTGTTACCTGATACACTATACTATACACTATACTATTCTTTCATACCTAAAAATTATCAGGACGCAGCAGACAAAATAAATTATGATCTGAACAATATTGTTACCTAGTCATCCGAAAATGCTCTAAGTATAAATAGTAAAAAGACTTCTTTTCTAGCTTTTGTCCCAACTAAAGTTCGTTTGCAAATCAACGAAGTAATCCGAATGAATATTGATGGAGAGCAAATTGCACTAGTAAACAAGGCAAAACAAGGCAAAAACCTTGGCCTGGTTTTTGATGATCAACTGCGATTCAAACATCATGTTAAAATTTGCATCCGGAACGCTTATTTGAACATAAAGTCAATTTTTCACAATCGCCAATCGCTCAGTTGGCTTTAAGAAAAATACTATGCGTCGCTCTGGTATTATCTAAACTCACCTACGGAGATGTAGTTCTTGGCCCCTGTATCGACGCAAACGATTCTAGGAGGCTACAAGTCGTTCAAAACTCTTGTATGCGGCTTATTTGTAGTATTTGGAGACGCCAAAGAATTTCCCACAAATTACGAGATCTTAACTGGCTGAATATGTCGAACAGACGATATCTACACTCTGCATGTCTCTTTCATAAAATCATCACAAACAAACAACTGCAATACCTGTTTGGAAACATTGTTCACCAAACTGATATCCATCAGGTGAATACTCGATTCAAACATAGAATTACAACATCATAACATCGCACCGAACTGTTCAAACGATCTTTCACGTACCAGTCATCAAAAACACATAATGAAATTTCCAATGAATTGAAATTAAAATCAATAGAAGCCTTCAATTAGGTCTAAAATTGAAATTACTTGCTAATCAAAACCAAATCTAAATTTCTCTGATAACTATTGCCAATAAATATGTATATCATTTAATAATATCTGCATGTACATATTAATTTTTTTTTTACTTCTAACGGTTTGTTACTTGATTATTGTTATTTTTTTACCTCGCTCAAGATGAAAAACAGAGACAGTGCTGTCTGCAACCACAGATTGGGCTGTCAACTGATCTTCGGCATTTTTCTATCAACCTGGAGTGCTGTGCTCATATTACTCAAAAATGTATTCAATGTTCATCTGGTTGATGAAAATAAAGACCTTTATTATTATTATAAAACTGTCTGACCAACCATTTATTATAGTCATGTTGAACAATTTCTAACCAATCAGACACTTCCATGTGGGTTGGATCAAATTCTGGAATTATACTAGACAACACAGTACCTGAGTTTGGCTGGGCATTGCTGGCTTGAGGCATAATATTGGTTCTCCTAGAATGACTTACAGATTCCTTCCTGTTACTTTTATGTCTACGAGATCTCTTCGATGGCGACTTTGCCTTTCCTCACTGGTATTTGCAGAGCTACTGCTGCTGAATGTTGAATATCGGCGCTTCGATTTTCTTGTGGACTTCGGCATTGTGCAGCACTTTAACACCACTCTTTACACACTGTTCACCACTTCTGATGTAGTAGGATGGTTGGGATATCACAATAAACACTCCCTTTAACAATAGTTCAATATATTCCGCACCTCACACGTCTTACTTCTACAAGTTTCAGTTAAACAATGAATCTTATTCGGACTACTCATAATGCTAATACTAGTCACCGGGTGACACATTATGATAAGCGGGTACTGCATATATCATGGTGAAGTGAGAATAGAATCAAGAGATTTATCGAAAATATGAACCGGATGTTCACGAACTCAGATGTGGAATCATCTGCGACTAAAAGACAAAGTTATGTCGCTATTTTCCTCCGTTTAAGATAACCCCTCTTTGGAAGGATTCATGCTCAAAACGGAAATTGAACCTAACATGATTCATCTAGAAATGGAAAAAAACCTACGATAAAAATGAACTTACTTTTCTGTAATATCCCTGGCTAAAGACACGACGGCTAAAGTACATCTCATAGATATTGTTAACTAGGAAAAAAAATCTGAAAGTGAAATCTATGATGTGAGATAATAACAATGATGCTTTGTTTTAATTCGTAAAAAAACTGTATGTGTATACATGGTGGAGCAATAGTGCATCAAAGTCCCAAACGAACAGGAGAGTTTAATAAGCTCTAGCCAATCAGAATCTTGTAGCATCAACGCGTCATAGTGACGTAGTTGGACATGAGTACAGAGTCGAACTCGAACCAAGGAACAAAACAAAACCTTAACTATCATATACCAAGAGTGCAGAGTGCGCTAGTCCGTCACTATCTATAGAGAATAGTGGCCATGACATGTCCATCTAAGTCACAAATTTTATTTCATCCCTTTCTATTAGTGTCACCATTGTCTCATGGGGATTAGACTCTCCTAGTCAGATAACGTTTAATCTATTTGCACCAAAGCAATGCTGGGAAAGAAACAATTGAACTACTGCTCAATACACACTATCCAGGATCTACCATTGACACAAATCCCAGCAATGAAAACCCTGTCAATCTTCAACTATTGGTTGACTGGGATGTGGCAAAGTGGATCGTAACATACCCGAAAGTAATATGGACAATACATTCTTCTAGCCCATATGAATTACCTGGACCAGATGGAATAGCTCCTGTCCTACTACAGCAGGGAATTGAAGATCTAGCACCAGAATGCTACAGATTTTACAGGATGAGCCTAGCACTTGGATTGATACCACAAACCTGAAAATTTGTGAAAGTGGTCTTCATCCCGAAACCTTGCCGAATCTCATACGACCAGGCCAAGGATAACACAAGCTTGTCGTGCTTTCTCCTGAAAGGAGTAGAAAAACTGATAGACAGGGACATACGAGAGGCAGCTCGCATAGACCTGCCTATACATGTAAGCCAGCATCCCTATCTAGCAGAAAAATCGTGCGAGATGGCTTTGCAACAATTGGTGTGAAGGCTGGAGGACACTCGGGCGAAAAAATGAATAGCACCATGCACTTTTCTAGATATCGAAGGAGACTTTGGCAATACATCTTTCGAAACTAGCAGCCAGAAGGAGAAGCGTTAACGAAACCACCTGCAGGTAGATACTGTCAATGCTCCAGAATCGACAGGCCCAGCTCCGCAAAGTTGGAAATTACAAGGAGGGATACTATACCCTCTACATGGTAGTGGACGAACTTCTGGAATCTTCAAATAATCTGGGATACTACTCCCAAGGTTATGCTGATGACATAGTAGTCTTCGTACAGGTAAAGTATGCCCAAATAACCTCTGAGCTAATGCAAAATGTACTGAGGACCGTAGAGGAATGGTGCAAAAGATAAGGACTGAGGACAAACCCCAACAAAACCACACCTTTCCCTTCACACGCAAAGGCATTTTAAGGGACATGAAGCATCCCAAGTTCTTTAGCGTAACACTACAAGTTGCTGATCATGTCAAATACTTAGGGCTGTTCTTCTGGAATATGGACAAACTAACACAAAGCTGAACTTGAAATGTGTGTCACGGGATTCCAAAACAAGATCAAAAGCATTGTTGGTAAATGAACTTGGTTGGAAACTGAGAAATCCCAACGGTTGATCGACATTTTTGCAAATGAGTTCTATTTTTTATTTTCGTGACTGCTATGCCATTAATTTCGATTTATATGTAATACCAGACGAAAACCACCACTTCATTATTATTACCAACGTTGCGTAGACTGAGATGAAACATGGACAAATACATTTGTTCCTCTTTTTACACCATTTGTGAACTCCATACGGCGTTCATGATACATAAAGGTTAGAGCTCACACAAACGCAGACGGAAGCTAATTGCGGTTTAGACAAAAGATAACTTTGATCCAAAATATACCTCTCATCCCTTTGAGTGAACATTTCCTCTAACTCTAAGAATAATATTCATCCAATAACCTATTCAGGAAATTTCCTGTTATTTTCCCAGGGTGAAACGGCTATTGTCTCTGGCAAATTGTCATCAACAAGAGACGAAACAAGAAACAATCCACTGTCGAAGAGATATTCGGGAAATACTGAAATGGGTGGGTGGCGATTTTAATTTGACCAAGTTCAGGAAAGTAAATTTGGAATGAATGTCAAAACGTCTACTAAGGTTTTTTGTCGTCCTCATATTCATAACCAAAAAAATTATGTTCAAGGGGTCAAACATTACCATGATTTTTTCAAATACCACTTGTGTCATTTTTTTGGAGAGCTCTTGTAAAAAGTAAACTGATGTAACTTTTATAAAACAAATTAAAAATGAGAAAACAAACGGCAGGAAGTAAGTATTTCATCGATTTCTCGAATAATCAATAATTCCTTTGTAACGGGAAATAATATTGTTTCCCAAACTTCGAAACATTACAATGACAAAATATCTGTAATGAGAATTCATGTATATGCAAAGATTACAACTCGTCCAAACATTTTTTTTTCCAAAATGATATAATATATTAATATCTCGGTCAGAAATTAAAGTTGATTAAGTCTGTGACATTTTTCTATTATTTTTTATCGTTAGAAATTTAGTGTTACCAATTCCCCTACTTCCCTACGCAGGTTGGCATAACAGAGCAGCTGGCAATAAATCACTTCCATTAACAGAATGAGCCTTTTATCCCCTAAATTCCCATCTGATAAATAACAACACTTCCCAAACAAGTTGAACTTTTAATAGGTACTTACTTTTAGCTTGAGAGCGTTTTGAGAGGTCTGGTCTGGTAAACAGCACATTAGAGATGACCTCGTTACTTCTTTCCGAATTATGACAGCTGGGCACTTTTCCACCTTCCTATATATCGAAAACTTTTTTCTGCTTCTCGCAAAGCAGCTTAGAGAACTTTTTTAATATAACGGCGCCCCGAATACAAGTCGCAACTTTTTTAAATTCTCTTTCGTTTTAACACTACTATGGCTGACATTATGTTAATCACTTTTCGAATCTGCTGCGACAGACGGCTTTCATGATAAAGAGCCCTTTTTTTAATTACATTATGTCTTTTATGCTCTTCGCGGGGTATTTTCGAAGTTTCTTCGTCATTTGGGCGCGAATGAATCGGGCGGAATATGGGCCGGACTGGAAAGGAAAATTACGGGTCAATTTTTCAGTTTGATAAATTTTTGTTCCCAGAAAAGTTTTCTGTAGACCGACCGATCAAGAGATGTAACTCCAGTGAATTCACAAGAGTACTTCATTAAAAAAAATCATTGGGATTTGTGGAGTCCATTCTCCATCAGGAAACTTCAAAATGTTTCATAAAAACATTGCAGTAATTGTTGACAGAATATTTCTTCCTCTAGCATTCATAATACTAATAGGAGATTTCAATTGGCATTAGATGAGTAATTCCAACTTCAAACAGAAATATATCAGTGAGACGTCTATTGAAAGACAATTTGAGTGTAGTGCTTGTGAAATAAAAGTGAGGAATGTCAAGTTTTTAATAATGTCTATATATCGATCACCTAATGGAGATTTACACATATGTCTATGGTGTTAGAATCCATTCTGACTAGGGTTTTGCACGAAAATTGTAATATATTCATATCGGGAGATTTCAACATATACTTCAATAGCAACAGGTAGGAAAAAGTAAACTTTTTTTCACTGATTAGTCCTTTCGAAATTTTCCACACAACTGATAGGCCAACTCGAATTATAAGTTCAAGCCAATTCTGTATAGGTAATATATCCGTCAATATCGAAAAAATCAATGTATACTTGGAACCAGAGCATTCGAAGAATATTCTCACATGAATATATATTTACGAAAGCAATAGAGAGTTTTCAACAAGACTTTCGAACTCGAATTGGGATAAAGTCGTGAACAAGAATCCTGTAGAAGTAAATAAACAATGGGAATTATTCCATGAACAATTAATTATTAATTTTCATTTTAATTGTTGTTTTTCTTTGAAAACATCTACTGAAAGAAGTAGAAAAGTCGAATATAAAACCTGCAATAAACCTGAAATCATTGAATAATAATAATATGTATCATTCTCAAGAAACAATAATATATAATAATTATAACAGGGAACATTAACTGATGTATCGAAAACATTGGTAATTTATACATACATGATGAATAAGCAGTAAAAGCAGAATGAATTGTGAAGGGGAAATGAATAGGGTATAGGAGTATTTAAAGAATGAAATAATATTATAATGTTAATAAATATTTCTTCAATTTAATTTTGAAAGCTGTTAGACATTTTGTGAGTTTGAGGAACTTGGGTAAATCATTATATTGAATCATACCATTATGATAAATAGATCTTTTGCTAATATCTGATTTAGCCTCAATCAGAGTTGAATGGCTATGACTAATTTGATTCACTCTTAAACTTAAATTGGAATGTTTCCATTTATTTTTGACAGAAAAAACTAACAAAGATATTTTGTATTTATAAATAGAGCTAATATCAAACAGACTTCGGGTGTATAAAGATTTATAGTTGGTTCACGATAGTATAAATAGAATGCTCGATATACCTACTGTACGTACTAGCAAAATCCAAGCCAGTTTTTAAAGACCAATATAGATAAGTTAAAAAAAAATTCAACACGATACTTATGAAATACAAGGATAATCATTCAAAATAGACAACTCTGACAATAAAAGTAAAACAACTTGGGGTATTTTCAATGATGTTCAAAGTGAATCTGAATCTAAATCTAGAGAATTTCCTATACCCGGCAGCACAAAAAAATAGCAAACAAATTAAATGATATTATGATAGATATTCCAAACTGAAAATTTACTTTTTTCATGTAACATTACTCCCAGTACAGCAGTTACAGCAGAAGAAAAAATAGACGTCGCACATAGGGGTATTTGGCCGATCTAAGCGGCCAAAATTATTTCTATTCCTTTATTTATTCTAAACGATTTTTCTCAGCAATTTAGGTATTGTGTTTGATGATAAATGAAAAAACAAATAATTTCGACACACTTTTAATAAAAAACAACTGAATTTAATCATGACGGCGACGAGAACCATGATTCGTCATCTGAGGAGTCGTCTAACCCTTCTTCAATGGTCTCTTCTGAGTCAGTCATTCTTGCTTGGGTTTGCCTCAGCTGGAAGTAACAATTCCTGTGTTTCTCTTGAAAAGGGTTTTGAAAGTTTCTTGGGTTTTGGCCGCATACTAGTTATAAGGAAATCCGAGCTCAGCAGTAATCTGTTAATAACATCAAGGTTACATGACTCCCTTGAAAACTTTCTAACGTTGCAAATGACCTGTATGCGAACGGTCTCTAGTGGGAAGCATCGAAACACTATCTCCTGCCAAATAGCAAACAGTACCCTTTAATGAAATACGCTTAGCAGATACAGGTTGCGGTATCTCTGTATGACTGATCCTAGTTTGGTTCCGCTATTCACTAAGAGATGGCGCCGTCGTATTTTTTAAAGAAAAATCAATGATATAGACAAAATTTAATTTCTGGAAGTTTATTCAACTAATAAAAACCTACTACGAGATCATAATATAACATCAAGCGCTGGAATCCTGAATTTACGTACAAAAATAGTCATCAATAGAAATAGAGGTTGGGAGAGCGAAATTCCAATTTTCTTTCTCAACTACTGTCTCCACCGAGCGTTTCTTGATAAATCCATCTATTTCCTTATATTCATAACTTGCAATTTCAAACTACATGTCCTAGACAATTAGTTAATACCTGAAAAATACAAAAAGAAATTAGCTGAAATTCTGCTGTTGTGCTCAACGAAGTATAAAGAATAAACTCACCTGTCTGCTTGTGTACGACCACTGTTTGTTCGTATATCCACATTCCTAGGATATAACTGAATTTTCCTTTTAATTATAAGTGTATACTTTCTTTGTGATTTCCACTTTTCCGGAGTTTGTTTGGAAAGACACTCATGACTCATAGATGGCACTACCGCCGTTCTGGCCGTTGCCACCGCACATCCAATGCGGTGGAGAATTTCATCTGGAGGGGAGAGGGGAAGGATAGTTTCGATAGGCTTCGAAGAGTTTCGATCTGAGGTAGAGAGATAAGATCTAGGCTGTTCTAACCGAGTTATTTTCGGGATTTATGCCAAATTCTCTATACGAAGGAATTTTCGTAATACTGATAAACCCCAAGTGCAAGGTGATTATTAACCTGCAGTGAAACCTGTGGTAGTCCAAAGTATTGTGATACTCGTGCCGGCATTCACTATAAAAAAAAAGTGTAAGTCGATTTCTTTCCATTCAAAATTCTTTTTTATAAGTTTTCTTATCATTTTTTATAGTTCAATCATCATCTCTCCACTTACCTGTTTGATTCTATGGAGGAGCTGATGTTATGTTCATTTATGTGGCTAAGTACAACCCTCTTCAAGGGATAAGTTGACACTGTCATTTTGAATGTCATGGAAATAACATGTTCGTTATTTAGGGTTTTAGATAGGACTAGCATCAAGGATAGTCACCTAGTCCATCACAACTTCCAGGGTGTATTTACCCTATGGTTTTCTGTTATCCCATACTCGACGATAGGGGTAATTTTCGCCAACAGCACACAGGGTGGTAGTCAACCTGTCCAATTTGGTACCTTGTATGATGTCAGGTTCATACTGTGCCCAGGAATGAATACCAGTTTGTTTTTCCGTTTTGTTCAACCTGAAAATCAACTTTTGAACCGAAGAGGTTGGGAAGACTTGGACATGGATTCGAGACACCGACAATAAAGGCCAGATATAACTATCTTTCATTTTTGCTGAATTATTAATTCATACTATTTACTTAATTAGTAATTATCCTTTTTTTTTTAACGTAATATTTATGTAAGGTGTATCCTTGACGGTATGATGAAACTTCATTTAGAAAAGCCTCCGCCCAGTACTGTGCGAATGCTATAGCTACCGATATATAATTATTAATGGTATTATTTTGAATGTCTCTGAATTTCTACTGAAATTAAGTCTTACATTGAAGGTTTTTGATTTTTCATATTACTTAAACATTTCTAGGTTTTAATTTAATAAATTAACGATATTATAGCAAGTCATCTTGCTCTTCATGTTCAAATTTCAATATGTACCGTGATTCCTTGGCTCATCCGAATTCAGGTTGAGATTCGAATGAATGTTAATTTCAATTTTTTTTAAATATATATATAGATATCTGGGAATTCCGTGTACAGTTTTTTTCACCTTCCTTATCCTCCACAGGTACATGTTATAGATTGACAATATGATCACTTAACTTAAATGAATTATTTTTGAACAACTGTTTTTTATATTGTCTTATTTTCTTGATTTAAATAGGGTAACATTTTCCTTAAATTCATTTATTCAAGTCAAGTGGCGCCTGGGTAAGTTTCAACTCTAACAACTTTTGAAGCTTATTAAAATATATATAAATTAATCTAAAGTTTATTACACAATACAGAACCCCTCCCTCCATGCTCTCCAGACTACATCGCTAACGGGATCGTAACCTTTCATTTTCCATAATTCCCAAAAAGGAAAGTGGAACGTTACAACTTCCTGGCGAAGTTCTGTCGGTATTGCCGAAAATGCTTATTACGCGCTTCTGCGGCTTCTTCAGAAAGCAATCCGATAGGCAAAGATAATACATGTTCTATAACGGTTGCACCATGGACAAGGATTTTATGCATTGTCGGTGTCATCGGATGCCACGAATATAGTTGTATGTACAGTTTTGCAGTTTCAAAAGCATAGCTGCTGAATTTTTCTACGTTGACCTTGTGACCGCTTGAAATTACTTCTAAAATTATTGGATTTGCGAAAAATCTACTGCTGGTATTGCCATCATTTGTATTGCCAAAGCCGGCTTTCGGTACATCCACTATTAAGCCTATTTCTCGTCTAAATTTTTCTTGTATTTCTGTCTTTCTTTGTTTGACAATGGCTTTGACACTATCTATCACAGTGTCTAAGTTTGATTTTTTTTGTAATATTTTCTCTCTATGCCTATATATTATATATTATTTTTACTTTATAATTAATTTTAACTGATACCTACCATTCTCTACGGAGAAATTACTTCAGCCCACATACTATTGTTAGAATCATAAGAAATCTCGAGCATTATTGTCTCTTTTTCAACCTGTAAATTTACGTTATCAATACTAAATATGTATATTTCAGCTGGCCACATCAATATTTGTTCTTTGCTTCCCAAAATCAATGAAGTTGAACATATGATTCATTCAAAAAATTTTGATATTTTTGCTTTAACGGAATCTTGGTTGCATCCAGGAATTTCCGATGATTTCCTGAAGATTGATGGTTATATACTTATCAGAAATGACAGAACTATCAAACGTGGAGGAGGAGTTTCGTTTTTTGTTAAAAGTTCCCTCAAATTTAGAATTTTAGTATCAGAAAATGAGTCTTTCATCGAACACCTTTGGATAGAAATTAAAATTGGAAAAGATACATTTGCTGTGGGAGTTTGTTATAGACCGCCTAAGAGTGATCATGTGGCTTTCCTGAATAGATATGAGAACACTTTAATAAACATTTACCCTGATTTCGAACGCGTTATCTCCCTTGGAGACTTCAACATTGATTATCTTAATATACAGTCGACTCTCACCGATGATTTCAAATCTGTTACTGAGTCTTTTAATCTCAAGCAGAACATTTCAGAACCAACTCATATTACGAATACGTCTATGACTTTGATTGATCACCTATACACCAATTTTGAGGTGAAAAGCTGCGGTTCAGTTGATACAGGTTCGGTAAGACACTTTTTAATATACTGTTCATTTGAAATAGATAACAATCATATACAACCGAAAACGATAACTTTCCGTGACTTTTCTAGGATTGACTTGAACAACTTCAATTATGAACTCGAAAACAAAAATTGGAATAACATCCACCAACTAGATATCGATGAAAAAATTGAATATCTAAATAATACTATTCTAGAATTAGTAGATAAACATGCACCCGTGAAAACCCTGGTTATTAACTCGAATGGAAAGAAAATGCAGCCATGGATAACAAACAATATCAAATTGATGCAAAAACTAAGAGACAAGGCACTAACGAGGTACAAAAAGTCGAAATTACCGGCACATTGGGAGTACTATAAGCAGCTACGAAATTTCACATCTTCAGCAATCAAAAGAGAAAAGAAAGCATATTTAGAATTCAAACTTTCTCGATGTTCCTCTAAAGAGAAATGGAAGGAGTTGAAAAAATTAAATATCAAACAAAAGCAAATATCGGAATTACCAGATTCACTGAGGAAGCCTGAAGAGTACAATCACTTTTTGATTAATGAACTACACGATAACCGTCAACCAGATATTGAGTTACTGCAATATTACAAAAATAATATAGATAAAAAGTTGATCAGTTATTTTGTTTTAAACGTACAAATGAATGCGAAGTTTCACAAATTATTAATGGGATCAGGACTAAAGCTTTAGGTTTTGACAACTTGAATATTCAAATTATCATTCTATGCTGCCCCTTTATTTTGCCATTTCTGACAGATATTTTCAATAGCTGCTTAACTGAAAGTTATTTTCCTGTTGCTTGGAAAAAAGCGTTTGTGCTACCATTACCTAAGATCACAAATGCCACAGATTTCAGTCATCTACGTAGTATTAGTATTCTGCCGACGCTTTCAAAAGTTTTGGAAAAGATCATAGAGCGACAAATCCGTGATTACGTGTCGGAAAGAAAGCTTCTACCAACAAATCAATCTGGATTCAGAAGCGGCTATAGTTGCTCGACGGCCTTGAGTGCTGTTACTGATGATATCGTCTCCTCATTGGATAATAACAAAATTTGCGTCCTAATTATGATTGATTACTCTCGTGCCTTTGATACACTGAACCATCAAATTTTAATATCAATTTTGAATTATATTGGCTTTAGCAGAAAAGCAGTAGAACTACTCGAGTCATTCTTAACCGGTCGTGAACAACTGGTCAAAATTGGTAATGATGTATCGAGTTGTTTACCTCTGCGGCAAGGTGTACCACAGGGTAGCATTTTGGGACCTCTTTTATATACATTATATACATCGAAATTTCATTCCTATTTTTCCCACTGTAATTACCATTTGTATGCAGACGATACGCAGGTTTATTATTGTTTCAAATTGAAAGACATACAACAAGCCAATCACATGCTTAATAACGACTTGGCAACACTTGTATCGTTGTCGGAAAAACATCATCTGAAAATAAATACCTCAAAGTCATGTGCTGTTGTGTTTGGAAATGAAAACGAGAGATTAGCGGTATCAAATGAACTACAAATTTCAGTAAAACATGAAATATTGAGCTTTAGTGATTGTGTCAAAAATCTAGGACTACATATAGACTCAAAATTAACATTTAATAAACATGTAACCGCGAAAATGAGAACAGCCTATGCCGCTTTGAAATTACTTTATCCACATCGAGCTGAAATGAATATCAATACTAAAAAAATGTTAACTGACTCTATGGTTCTATCTCACTTCAACCACTGCGACACAGTCTATGGTCCATTTCTTCGTAGGGCAGATACATATCGTATTCAAAAAATTCAAAACTCTTGTTTGCGTCTAATTCATGGCCTAGGAAGGAGAAATAGGATATCTCATAAACTGAAAGAAATGGGCTGGCTCAATATGGCCAACCGTCGGAAACTTCATTCGCGATGTCTCTTTTATAAAATTCTCAAGACCAAAACTCCGGAATATCTGTACAGGAAAGTTAAATATAGAACCGATGTTCACAGTCTGAATTTGAGAAGGAAGAATTTGATTGATATTCCCAAACATAATAAAGAAATATATAAGTCTTCCTTTTCATACCAGATCGCATTGGAAAGTAGTTCACTAGATATACCAAAATTCTCCCTAGCTTTGAATTCCTATAAAACAAAACAAAAAATTGAATTACTTACACAGCAATGATATCTGCTTCAATTACCTCATTTACTGTTTTATTTCTATGTCAATTTATATGTCCATTCATTAGAAAAAAAAAAATTGTTTTGGGTCAGGGTTTATATACAATATTTGTGTTTATTTTTAATTTTTTAGGAGAGTGTGGAAGAATCGGTCATCAGACCTAACACTCTACCTTTTGTTTGCCATAATTTTTGACATATAGCAAATGTACCTATGTATGTATTATTTTGAGGCAGACAATAAAATTATTATTATTATTATTATTATTATCTGACCTCGGTTGCCATTTCTTCACAGACAGTTTATAGGAGAGGTGCAATAAACTCTCAAACAAACGGATTCTAGCGTGCAAAACGGACAGGCCAAATGAAAGCGTTTCTGTATAAGCATTCTTTTTGATAGTAAGGTCATTAAATTGTTTAGAGGTTGCCCCCACAAATGTAACACCTCATTGTAGATGTTGTCTGAGTGGCTGCGTTACACACTTTGGCATCTACCATGGTTAGCGTCATAATGTGTTTCACAAAAAAATTTTTTTCCCCAGTAATAAATTCGGTGTCACGAAAAGAATCTATGGCAATTTTTATATAATTTATTTCTTCCTTGGTAATATCGACAGACTCTTTCACAAACCTTATCCTGATGGGACGACAATATCGTGGCGAAGATGGGGTTGGATTTTGCCAAATTACTTTACTTCTTTCAATACCATACACCAATTGAATAGCAACAAAACACTTTGGAAGATGTTGGAGTCATCAGTAGCATTATTTAATAATTTTTGTTTGAATTGGGCTTGCTGTGACCCATCACAACCCCACTTACATATTATCGTCAATGTTTGTCGCTCTTCTTGACTTAAATAATCCAAAATTTCTTTCAGATGTGTTAGTAACCGTCTAACGGTATGATCGAGCAAATCTTGTAAGGTAATTTCAGCGCAGGTTTCACTCACGTGGTAAGACTCTTTAGGCGGGTAACAGTCTCGTTTTGCTTTTTGTAGTACACTATAACTTGGATAATACTTTTTCTTCGTACTTCTATCTCGTATTGTCGCCTGGAGAGATCGGCTTCCACAAACATTGAGAGGGCGAGCATCGGTGTCAGTTGTGTTTCATTTCTCTGTAGAGCGGTAGAGTATGCCTTGTATTTCCTAGCTATTTTAGGAGATTTGGTTATTTCTTTTAGTAAGTCTGATGCATCCCTCTTTCCAGAAGTTCTCAATTTTATCTAGTTCTTCTGTTTTTCTTCTCTTGCTTCTGTCACTCGATATACTAAATGTTTTCGGTGGTCGACCCGAACGTTGCTGCAAAACTTTTGGAATCTGGAATGTTCCTTGTAACCATTCTTCATTTTTTTAAAGGAATATGTCTTCCTTTTTATGTGCTGTTATCCATCTTCGTTTGAATTGAGACTTTACATATGAAAATTTATGCTTGACAGCCTTAATTTGGTCTTCGGTGCTGTTTTCTAGTGATAAAATATAATTCTCTAGGAATTCTAGTTTTGCGTCAAAACTAGATAAGTTTTGCTGTTTGATTTAATCGTACATTGATTTTCGAGTTATCACTCTAAGGCCGGAGCCACTTTGTGAACCTGAAACAAAATGAAAACAGTTTTACACTAAAATGAATTTGAAAATAAAAAATCATGAATTCACTACTATCTAACAAAATAACCCTAAATTATAAAAATTCACGGGTATCCGCGGCTTATTCATTTACAGTTGTATAAGTTCTCAACTTCATAAAAAAACGAAAGAATTCACGGGGACGCACCCTGAAGAACAAAAAGTAGCTTCATGATTTTCGAAAAGTGATTGAAAATTTACAAAAAACCACCATTTTATATTTTGCTGAAATATCATGAAACGTTGGGAACAATAAAACAAAAATCACTCAGAAACTGTGTGTTCTTACCTGTGTTAACAATATCCATCACTACTTTCTTCACAATCCCGAAGTGAAAATACCAACTTACGAACTTGGCGTTTCACAAGTAATTGTGTAAAAAATTCCGCCCACTTACACCGATCGTCAAGTTCCGACTAATCCCGAAGTCAGAAAATAGCCGAGAACCGGGTGTAAGATTCTTCTATTGTTGCCCCCACTATTCAGGTTCATCATGCAATGGTTATTTGCCACCTGGCATGAGTTCTCGCCCGTTCTCGGTAATCGACTTTTGACCGCCTAGATCGTTCAAATATCCCTATGTGCGTCGTTAAGAATTTGAAAAACAAATTCAATTCTGGTGATGACAACATCCCAACAAGTACTGTTAATCATTGCATTATGGAAATATTAGAATCGTTGACATCTTATCTCTTTTGAAATATGGGATCATAGCCTGGGGAGTTGCCCTGGCAGTACAGAAGAAACAGCAAACAAAATAAATGATATTATCGATGGTCTAAACTGTAAACCGGCTAACTCCACTTTTTAGTGAAATTGAGATTTTGTTACCATCTTCTAGGGAACAGTGAAATCTATAGTTTGGTAGTGTGAGGAACATTGTAAAATTTACAGATTCATTGTGCTACTCAAGGTGTTCCAAGACTCCCTCAGTTTCACACTGGGTCTCCCAAACAGTTTTTTTTGTTTCCTGTAAAATATGCATAATTGGAGATAGCCGGTTTACACTTTAAGCCATCGTTATGATAGATATTCCGAACTGAAAATTTACCTTTTTCATGTAACATTGCTCCCTGTGATAAAGAAATGTTTTTTTACCCAGTTACATCAGAAGAAATAATAGACGTTGTTAAGAATTTGAAAAACAAGTTTGATACTGGTGATGACAACATCCCAACAAGTATTATGGAAATATTAGAACCGATAACATCGTAGAATCTCTTTTGAAATATGGATCATAGCCTAGGGGGTGTCTATAATAGCTGTATCGAACAAAAAGAAATAGTCAAGAATTGGATTTTGAAAATGTATAAAAAAAATTACTTTCATACAGATCCTCTTTACAAAGTAGCAAATGTCCAAGATATTAGAGAACTATTCTGTAATACTATAACTATCCTACAAAATACTGCACAGAAAAAAATCCGATTGTTCATGCATATCCTACAAGACATAAAAACAACTCATTTCAGATAGCAGTAGTAAAAAAATCACTCACCCAAAGATGTTTTTCCTTCCTAGGACCTCGAGTTTTTCACAGGATGTTATTCAGATATAAAAAAAAGAAATGGCTACCTAAACAATAACAATATTATTTAAAATTATAAAACTTCGTCTTCTCCAAATATTTATGTATAGATACAAATACTTTTTATCTTTCCTTCATATTTTTTTGATATAACATTTTAAATTTCCTGTAATTATTCTTCATCTACGAGCTGATAACTATTACAGATGTCAGTCGATAGAAATTAATATAACACTAAATATAACACAAAAACTATATATTTGTCATCACGCACAAGTTGCAACTAGCAACTTTCAGTGACTATTTGTTATTCACATTTAAAATATTTTTATTTGTTGAACTATGTATGTATCTGTAATGAATAATTATAAATAATGAATATTTTTCACATATCCCCATAAGAAGAAGTCCAATGGCATAAGATCAGGTGATCGTGCTAGCCAATCCATCCTCGCCTCCTTATCCATCAATTTGTAATTATTCGGTGTAGTACTACCGGACATTTGGTAGGATATGGTGGTGCTCCATCTTGCTGGAACCATATCATATTCGCTAGAACTTGTGGGTTTACTGAATCAGGATATAAGTTTGCAGAGGTTGGCACAACGTTATTTTGGAGGATTGCTGTATAATTATCCCCATTCAAATTGCCATCAATGAAAAATGGACCTATAAGATGGTTTCCAACTACCCCTGCCCAATCATTAACCTTTTGTGTAATTTCTTATCTCATCCAGTGAGGGTTTACGTAGACCAGTACTTCCAACTTTTAAGGGTTTTTGTGTCAACATAAGTTTATAAGAACGATACAAAAATATTTTTTAAAAAAGTATTGTTCAAACTATTTCACCTTGAACTACAGATTCTACTAGAAGAATATAGGGACACGTATTTTTGTGACATTTCAGGCCTTCAAGCTCTGAGATGGCATCGTTTTTTCCATAAAAAAATCTTTAAAATTTATAAGAGTTCTTTCCCCTATATCCAAACCCAATGCCATGTAAGTTCAAAATATTGGATTTTCAGAAGTTTGTTTCTCTAACACACAACTTCACAGAATAACACTTTTTTGGAGATTAATTCAGCTATAAAACCCTCATATGTGATCTCAATCATAACAATGAATTTTACTCACCAAAATACCCCCGTCGTCGGCTTATTGCTCTGGATTGGTCACACTTTAACTTATGGAACGTACCATTAATTAGCTCTTTCAGACTGATTGGTTTCAGTAATTCAGTAATTTTGGTTTGGTTCAATTATTGACTTAACTAATCAAGGAAACTCGAGAAATAGTCTGTTTTTCATTTATTAAGGCAAAAAGAGATAAATAAATATAAAACTGTATAAATATGCGACTAGAATGTTAATATTTACGAGAAAAAAAGGATATAGAAAATTTACTTTCACAATTAAAGTCAAAATACTGAAAATTACAATGATTAAATAAGAACAGACTGAAAACAATATTTTTATAACTACAAACAAAGACCTATCTAATTGACAATATATTATCTAGCATGTTAGCTTACAAGACCATCTTTAAATACGTGAAACTGATTAGAGACACTGACAAAATAAATGATAAAATACTTAAGAAGCCCTTCAACTCTGAGAAAATAGATCGGACATGTCCCAGGTCAAGGTGAGGCCTTGACCTGAGTATTCTTCACTCGACTTACTGCTTCAAACACAACATTTCAACTAAAAACTTGTTTTTGAGATCTCCAACAATTCAACTCTATAATTCGTTAAAAGATAGGGGGGATGATCCCGCCCTCAGAATATTTTACTTATATGATATTAAGGTAGGTGTCGTTACTTGAATGGTCTTGGCATTCTAAACCCTATTCTGGTATTCTACAGTCCTAATTAATTACATGTAAGTTTTCCTATTACGTGACATCATATGGTTGACCGCCCCGTACATTTTAGGACTCGCGTCGAATGTGGTTTTGTTTCACTTTGATAGAAAACGGTCGACAAAAAACTATCAAACATTCTCTTTTGTTCGTCCGATGTCACTCTGCCTTCTCACTTTTAAAATAACAATAATTTGCATGCATTTACAACGAGTGACCTATTTCCATATATGTATTATGTAAGACAAAAATTAATTGATTAAACGGTCAGAAAGATATTTCTAGGAATATCTATGGCATCTAACGAGTTGTACCCAGATGGCAAACAATCGACCCTTTGGCTATTCAGTCTGAAATTACCAGATTTTACAATATCTTCAAAGTTGAATGGATTTTCTGATTCTCACGAAAAATCTATTGTTTGTAATATGCCTCTCATAAATTTTGAGTTCTATTATTTCTGTAACTAAAGTTCGGTATTATCGCCCAGAGGAACATGTGGGATGCAACTTTCTTATTGAAATGGATTTGGTCCCACAACCAAAGGCGTCTCAATATTCTATTACATTTCGGAATATACTGAAGAATTAATATACTTTGGGAGTAACCATGTATCGTATTGAGACCAGTAAGCCGGAAAATTTGCAAATATAGGTTACTCAATTGCTTTTGTTGCAATAAGAAGTTGGGGAATTATTTGTGCATCACATTTCCCAGTACAGTACTGAACTCCGGTTACCTAAAATTCTTTGTACATCATTAATAAACATTATTTTAGTACAAAGAGCTTCCTTAATGAATTACTCCAATTATTTCGACGACACTCTGAGGAATGAAAAACATTAATATTTCTGCGAAGAGTTTAATCTGTAGATTAGTCAAGACTGGCGAGTTTGGCAAAGAAATTAGTTATATTTGTGTTAAAAGTGAAGAAAGAGATACGAAATGGAAAATATACCAAAATCCAGATGTTAAATCATGAATATATGGATTTTATTGGTTGATTCAACCGTTATTGCATCTGGCACTTGTTTTCATATTTGGGAGATATAAAAAAGTATGTATAAAATATTTTTAAAAACAAGCTTCTACTTATAAGCTGTTGAACTAATTTTGGAGGTCTGGAAATATTTCCTAATTACTACGTGTTCTCTATCTAGCCTTTAGATAGATTGATAATACATAGTATAAAAACATTACACAGTGCGATTTAACAGAGGAAACGTCACAAAACAGAACAGAAAAAAGTATATAATGAAATCTAGACCCTAGAGAGGGCACTGGATTCACACTTTACTGTTTATCTCAGGAGTAAAACTCAGGACTAGAATATTTTATTTGTTCAATATATTCTGCTAGTCTATTCAAGTTTGTTTTTGCTGCAGCTGCTAGTAATTTTTTTCATGCTCCATTAAACTCTAAACAAGAAGAGAGTGATTGAAACAACAAAATTGTTTTTACCGTGTATGAAAGAAGAAAGTTAAATACAAGCTTTTGAAAATCAGGGTCTGTGTGAATGGAGACGATATCACAAATATATTTCAGTAGATAGTAGCTTCAACTTTTCCAAAGCAAATATCTGTGATTAAAGTCGGGTGGCTTCCATAAAATAGACAGATAAAAAATCCCCATACCTACCCTTAAACCCGTCACTTCAAAATCATGGTAATCTAAATCTCGACGAACCAAAATACCGGTTAAAATACAACGCGAACAAATTAAAATTGTATAATTTTCCTAATAACACGTCTAATATAGAGCTTCCGACTTCGAGTCGAAAGGTCCGGAGTTTGAGCCCCAGTTGCGGCTGGGATTTTTTAATTCAATATAACCTATTAAATTATTAAAATCTCGTGGCTCGACTGGGGTGAGTTCTGCATGATTCACTGTTGCGTTCCAATTAACAGTGCTGCTCCTAAGGTGGCGTATGGAGTTAGTAACAAGGCCTACCCATCACACATGGCTAATGACCTTAGCAGTCGATGCCAATACACAAAGGAAAAAAACACGTCTAATAATACATCTCACAATTTTCAGTGCACTATTCTGTCTGAACTCTCAGAAGAAGAATTGGGAGCATGGAAAAATCTGAAAAGAGTGAGACATTGGACAAAAAATCAGAGCTATTGAACACATCGTTTAAAATTATATTAACCCTTTTCCCAAGTAGTAAATGTTCGACTCGATGGAATTTCAAATTCAATTTAATGAAACGAAATCATCATCATTGACAATTACAAAATATGCAAAATAAGAGCAACAGTGTTTTGCGAGTTCTCTAAATCATTCGACTACGTATACCACAGAATTCTTCTATGATTTGAGACCTACCTTACCGGTCGTGAAAAAGCGGCCAAAACTAGTAAAAGACATGGAGTACCACAAGGATCAGTCCTTGGACCTCTTTCATTTCTACTCTACCGTTGATATAAACAGAAAAGTTATTGGGTATAACCCTCAAAATGTTGTGCAACCGTAGACACGTGTTTCGAGCTTAAGCTCTTATCAGTACGGTAAAATCAAGTGCGAAGATGTACAACACTTGGATGTAAAAATAGAAACAACGGAAGTCAACAACAGGAAGCCAACTACACATTTGTGGCTTCGGTTAAAAGACCTTGTGCTTACAAGGCAATAACTAACGTCGCCACGGAGGCAGCTATAGCTACCAGCGTGACAATCCTACCCAGGAAAATACAAATAAGGATGGATTTAGCGAGGGGCAATATATGAAAATATAAGTAGAAAAGATTTAAGATTTTACCGTACTGATGAGAGCTTAAGCTCGAAACACGTGTCTACGGTTGCAGAACATTTTGAGGGTTATACCCAATAACTTTTCTACTTATATTTTCATAAATTGTCCCTCGCTAAATCCATCCTTATTTGTTGATATAAACGCTACAGTTATACTGTTTGCATACATGGCAAGAAGAGAATAATATCAGGTTACAACTTCAACACAGCAAAGATATCCAAGTCATTGAGGAAAGGTGTGAATCAAATCTCATTTCACTCAATATTAAAAAAACAACTGCAATTTCCTCAATCTAGACATTGGTAATGAGGTAACTTCAAATAGAACAACAACCAGGTTTATGATATTATAAATAGATAATAGGCTGACGTTCAGTGATCATGCAGTAAACATATCTGATTGCTTTGCTATCGAGTTACGGAATGCATCCACCAGAACAGCTTATTTTGCAATTTTATAGGAACCCAATTTGAGTCCCTGATATAGATGATGAGAAGTAGTGGACCCAACACAGATCCTTGTAGTACTCCCTGTATCATTAGTAGAAACCTTATCTATGCGTCATTCCACGAGATTTTGGCATTTTAAGTAGTCAAGTAAGACTGCAGAAATTTCAAAACACGTATTCCTTCTCCATAATATGAAATTGTGATCATGATAAGATCTCTAGTAGTCAATAGTACCAGTGATTTGTTCAACAACAGTCAGTAGAGCAATTATGGTTGATTTCCTTTTTCTGACACCATTCAGGCAATTTTCCTCGAATTTCGACTTTTATTTATGATGATGTTTGTTTCTTGATCTGAGCTACTGCTTTAACTTCATCATCATAAATAAACTTTAAAATAGACTAATCAGAGAAGAGCTTTTATTTAAATGCACTAAAAAGAAAAAAATAACTTTCAAAGTGAATTAATCCATTCATTTTGCAATATTATAAAATTTTAAGGGCCAGTCTTTTCAGTTCCAGTTAAACTCCAGATTAATTAACTAATGGTTAGAATGTGAACCTTCAAACTTCTTTTGAAGAATGCCATTCACCATCTAAACTATTAGTTAGTTATCTGGAGTTTACCTAGAACTGAAAAGACTGACCATAAATGATATAAAAGCTGGTCGCGACAAATATCTATGTATTTTTTATTTTAAATCAAATTTAAAAGATTTATTCTCGCTACAGGCTTTTATATCATTTAAAATTCTATAATGTAACAAAAAGAAATGATGGGAATAAATCACTTTAAAATTTATTTTCTTCTTTTTAGTATATTTGAATAAAAGCTTTTCTCTTGAAAGTTTTTTATAAGTTTACTTATTTATTTCTTTCAAGTTTTCTTTAGATATGTTTGTTAGTCTGCTCATTTCAATTAATGCGTCTTTTTTTAATGGTCGCTTGTCTGTTAATTTACCGTTGGAAATTTTTCAAAGAACAATTGCCTCAAACTCTTTGAGAGCTACCTTTCCAAATGATTGCAGTATTTGATAATTGGTATGTCGAACTGGTTCGAAAGAAGGCACTCAGTTACGGTGTTCCCCAAGGTAGCTTGTTGGGCCCACTTTTACTGAATATTCGCTGCAGTTCACACGGAGTAACGGAGAAATTATAAGATTTGCAGTCGATAAAGCAATTGAACTCAATATAATTCATAGACATTATTGTAGAGCTATCAAAAAAGCACCATTACACTAGAAAATATTATTCAGTTATGCCCCGAGTCATCATGAATATAAATCCGTATTTTCGGCAAATAGATCTTTATGTTCGCTTCATCAACTTAAAATCTTTTCTAAACCTCGTTCATTATTCCAAGGCACATTTAGGTTAATCCAATCCATTCGGAAAACTCCATGATATCGGGCTCGATGCCATAAAGATTACGTGATTACAAAGCAAGCCGTGTATATCGGTAATTTCCGTGTTTATTTCGCATCGATTACGAATACATTAGCATACTCTTTTTCAATTGGTTTATCATTGTACTCTAAAGTGTGTTTGTCTATTTGCATCTGAACTACGAAAATATCCGGTGAAAATCATACCTGGGGTAAAAGTGTAGTAGGGAATAATATTTTTCTTATTTCAAGCACTCCTCGGTGTGTTCAAATCGAACTTTCAAAAACGCGCGTTTTTTAAAGTTACCTTGGCAACATCAACAACTCGAGAAACGTGAAGTCTGAATGACAATTTCTTGATCATTCATCTGACAGGAGTACCTTGTAACGTTAAATAATAATAATAATAATAAACTTTATTCACGTTAATTAAATTAAACATAGAGAAAAATCGTCTCAAAAACATCGTGAGTAAAGAAAGAAGAGTGATAAGTGCTAAAGCACTTGTTTCACAAATATACAAACAATAAAAATTATATAAAAATGTGTAAGTAAGAGTATGAACAATTTTTATAATGAATAACAGTAATAAATAAATAAAAAATCAGACACACGCATATACAAATAATAAAGTTAAAATGTTCATCGTGATTCAATATAAAATTATAAACATAAACAAGCAGATATATAAAATATTACTAACAAATCCATGACAGCACAACTTGTTCATTTATATCTGGTTACCTTTTCCATCCATTTGATGAACTATCATTTTCTTTTTTATACGAATCAAAGTGTACACTGTAAAAAAAGGGTGTAAAATCACATTACAAATACTTGTTTATCGTTGCGAACTATACAATACATGTTTGGTATTATTACATTACAGTTCGTTAATAGCAAATATACTCAATTTTTCCGCTATTAATGTAATTTCCCGTAAAATTGATGAAGTTTACATGCCTTTACAGTAAAATTACTCATCTTTACATAAAATTTAAAATTGTTTCCATAGTTTCACAGGAAACATGTGAATTTACATTGCTGCACAAGTAAATTTAAGCGCCATCTTGTTCCACTTCGCGTACATGCGCATCAGAGGACAGCGATTGCATGCATGCGGCATTAGTATTCTTGAGGCTGTTGTTAACGTCACTCTACATTTTTTTGCATTTTCAATTGTGAATTGATGTGATTAAAAAGTGAAATATTACGTTGAGTAACTACCTATAGTTACAATGTTCAAGTGCTCTTTTTGTTCGTGTGCTTTCGAGACAATAATAAAATATGATAGTCATCAATATTTTCATCGAAAGACTTGTCGCTATTTCATTTGTTTGTATACAGAATGCGGTGGTATTTTTCACACATATAACTCATTCAAGAGTCATTTAATTCGAAATCATAAAAAGTTATCACTGAAAACTGTAATAGAGAAAGTATATTATAAATGTGACGTAAATTTATGTAGTTTTGAAAGCGACAATAGGAGAGATATCATGAAACATGTATACAAATATATTGAAAATTACTATACTCGAATGGCATATTTACATGTCATATTTGGTGAACATACAATGAAAGTATGTAAATGTGTAAAGTGTCTGTAAAAGTACCTATTACAAAAAGTAAATAATACATGATAATTACTAAAATTTACGAAAGGGTTACATTTTTCCTGTAATTTTGCTTGATACATCATGCAAATATCATGTAATTTTCTATTAAAAATACTCTGTATATATGTAAAAAAATACAACAGCATGTAAAGCTATGTAAAGCTACAATTTTTTACATTTCGAAAGGTAAATTTACTTGACTGATCATGGCATCACGTATCCCAAATTAAATAATGTATTTTTACATAATCTGTTTTTACAGTGTACCAATAAAAAAATATAGCGTAAAGTATTCGTGGATAACTGGTCTTTCAAACACATGCTCGTGTTTTAAAGACCTTTTTATCCTGACTTAAGAGCCACCATCACCGAAAAGTCGAATTTCTTCCTCATCCCTTCCAGCTCAGGTTTGTTGGCATACTTATCAAGAGTGGGGGTGGAGATAATGAACTCGATGAACATTGGCAACACAGCACCTGTCCGTTCTCGATTACAGCGCCAATCAGGTATAAATTTCTTGCAAAAACCATTGATTTCAAGAAAGAGATAATTTTTGTATGGGCTCAGTGGTCCCATAAGAATTCCGGAAACTCTCATTTTTTTCAATTCATCATTTCATTTAAATTTTTTTTCTTAAAAATTATCATAACCAAAAATCACTGAGGTTCCGGAATTTACACAAAAACATTGAGTAATGCAAAAAAAATTAAAAAATTTTCAAATAAAAACTGTGGGCTTAAAACGAATTTCCGTTTTACCAAGGTAGTGTTTGCTATTAAATGAAGAGAGTAGTATTTTCTGATCTGGCTAAAGCCTTTGACTGATATTGGCGTTATTAAGTATGGTATACCGCAGGTTTCTGTTCTTGGTCCTATCTTATTACTGTTGTACTTTAATGGTCTTCTGAATTTGAAAATAGACGTTGTGTTCACTGTTTTTGCAGATGCCACAACAATCTCGTGGAATGACAAGAATTCAGTTGACCTCTACACTAAAATGACTCGTGATATCTTGATTGTATACTTTCCTTTAATGTTTCCAAATCAAACATACTGTCATTCCATTGCAATATACTAGACATTCCTCTATGATAATAATAATAATAATACTTTCATTGGTTTCCATTACTATTACATTCAATTAATTAATTTTATTTTGATCTTGGTAAATTAATGGCAATTCTGGTTCAGAATGTGAAAGGCAACCTTTCACTTCTGATCTTCCACCAGCGCCCAAAAATCAGTACAATAAATTCCAGATGACAGCGAAGATAAGGAATAAAATAGAAAGAACGAAGAGAGAAAGAATAGCGAAACAATAAAAGAGCGAGAAAGAGAGGAACGGGAAGATTCAAATCTGGAATGGAGCAGATCATTTTTCTGGTGTTGTCTTCTAGAATTTCAAAAGCTAATTCAATCATGTATTAGCATACTTATGCACATTGTTTATATTTGGGGTTAATGAAACGATGATTTTTTGTAATTTGTTTTGAAATAGTTCATCGATGAAGTCAAAAGAGAACAATCTGGACTATTCAAATTGTTAATGACGGAAGCCGTTTATATATTTCTTCTTTATGTTTGTGAATTGTGAGTATTGTGAGACGATGAATATTTAAATTATGAATGTCGGTTTTATATAGGAGAGGTTACAATGAAGGTATAGAGGAATTTTGAATTTTAAAACTTCGTAAAATAGACATGCCACGTGTAAATGACGTCTATTATGAATGTTTAGCCAATCTTTGAATTCTAGTGAAAATTTTTTCCTTATTTTTATGCCATATATGAATCTGAATCAATCTAATACAAGAATTTTGTACTTTCTGGATTCTTGTGGAATTGTTCAACTTTAGACATGTAGACACGTAACAGTTGTTCAAATGTGACAGTACGAATGCATCACAAAGCTTTTTTTTTGTATCACTGTTCAAGTGAAATCTTTGCAAGTATATCAGTTTCAGTGAACCATATGCATTCCTGAGCTTCTGCGTGATGTCCAGTGAAATGCAACTTTTTGTCTATTATCAAACGTAAGTTACTGTAGTAGGGTTCAAAAGGAATTGTAGCGTTGCCAATTTGTATGTCTAGTATAGATTCAAAATATCCCAGGTGAATAGCCATGTTTCTTCTTTGGGTAGATAGATCTCCTAGGTGCATGAATATATCTAGTCAATCATTGAGTAAAAAGACTTTGGTTTGTTCATCCTCAGTTTCGTATATATTGTGCCAAGGCATCTGTTAGAGGTCTCTATTGAAACATTTATCTATATTATTAACTGGTCTCTAAATTACTTTCTTCTTCGTGTCAGCAGTAACACAATGGACCTTTCCAAGATATATGAGGTAACACTGAAATTAGAAAGTAAATACGCTAATATCACTCGGAATTTTTTATTTATTTTTTCTGGCCGCTAGTTTATCTATAATCAGAAGAAAAGTGGTTTCGTGACGTCACGTTCATCAAAACTAAACTTGGCAACGTTGTTAAAGTTGTGCACCAAATTCTCATTCAAATATAATGTGTCGTATGACAGTTGTCATTTGATACCAGATGGGTTCTTTCGTTTGTTTCACGGTGCGATCAATAAGAATAGTTTGTCTCTGTCTAACTCATTTGCCTACCCATTTGATACAAGTGAAGCAGTTCCATCAGATCTAAACTTCAACGAACACTACCTTGATTTATTTTTTGAGGTTAATGCAGTTTTGAGAGCCTTTGTCGTTTGTGTTCTAATATCTCCAGTACCTGTATCCCTACAATAACTGAACATGTCGAAAAGGTGCTTGGTACCCGGTTGTCTGAACACCAGTGCAAATTCCAATAAACAATTTTTTTATGCACCCAAAGATGAAGCGCGTCGGAAAATGTGGTTCGAAACAGTGAATATACCTTTTATGAAAAGCAGAAATATATGTTTTTGTGAAGAACAATTCCAAGTGAGTAATGTTATGTTATTATTGTATTCAGAGCAGAGTTCAAGGTATGATTTTAAATTTTAGTCATTGCAATAAAGACCGTGAACAACACAAATAAATTCACACCAAATCGTTAACTACACTATTATCGAATTTATCAGTTGAATGTTGATTGTTGAATGTAAATAAAATAAACATTAACCTCACATCTCCATATAACTTTTGAGAATTGAGAACTGTCATTACGATTTGCTGTGTTGTCAGTGCTCGTTCTTCATCAAAGGGATGATCCGTTCAGAAAATTTGAAAGTTACAAATACAATAAAAAATAGCTAATATGTGGATTTTTATCTATGAGTTGATCAAGTGACAATGTAATGATTATTTCTCAACGGCTTATATCATGCTAGAAGTTATATTTTTAAGGTGAACGGTATTGCCTGTTTCGGAACGTGGATTATGGTGGGAGGTATTTACGATGAACGTGACGTCAGCGGCACACTTTAAAATGTGATATTTTTTTAAAATGAAAGAAAAATAATGGAACTTTTTGTTAAATGGACTTTTCAGACTAACAACTATCGATTTAATCGAGTTTTGTAATTTATTTTCCGTAAATGTAAAGGTCCATTTATTTTGAATTTGAAGTTGATTGCAAAGTGCTCCAGAAGTTTTCCACTGTTGGTTTTCAATGTTCTGTTTGTATATTAGTAATAATCAAGTCAAGCATGTTTCCGAAGTACCAAAATTGCGTGATAGTTGATCCAATAATTGTTTGAAATAGAATGACTCAGTGATTTGGTTGAAAGGAGTTGTAAAATTAGAAATAAAATTGAGCATGTCAAAGTTGAAGTCACCAACACACACAATGTTATGATAATCGAAGAAAATATTATGAATAACAAGGTTTGGTCAGACATAAGGGGGGCCTGTAAATTATTCTTGAAGGTATGTACTGTTATACATATGCACATATATTGTGGTGAAAAGATGGAAAGAATTTCATGTGAATTGGAAAAATTTAAATAACCTTATAATTTGCCTGTTTTTTTTTTTTTCTTCTTTCTTTCTGGTTATATTGCTCTACAAAGAACTTCTTTTCTCAGTTTGAATCCTACATTTACTTGATTGTTTACCATTGTTTTCATTGCAATAACTTCTAAATTTGCTAAATCTTTAAAAAATTAAATTAGAATTTCGTGATAGGAGTTAAAATTGTTTATAATAAAATTAGCAGAATACAGTTTGAAGGAATGTTGTGAAGTGTCAAAAAAAAAGTACGGAAGACATATTTGGAAATGAACGAATAGAAATGATATAAAGAGAAAAATCATTTCAAACTGAAATTTGTGAATAACAGTCAGAATATGTGGTAGAAATAGACATCAAATATAAGAAAAGTGTTAATTTTGATTTATAAGGTAAACAAAGTGAACAGTTCCATAAAAAATCGTGAAATGTGAAGAAAAATTCGAAGACCAGTTTGCCAGGGAAAAAATAAAATAAGTAAGAGAGAAATTATTGAAACAGAAGGATATGAAAATTTTGAAATTGAATCAATTGTAAAGTAAGCAGAAATAAATGGACTAGAAAGCAGCAAACGTTTGTAGGAGATAAATCATAGATCAATAAAAATAAGCAGTACCCATAATAAATATAATTATTGATGAAAGAGAAAAAGTACGTACCTGAGAACAATCCCATACCAAAAACAGTCAGTATATAGACAAAAATACAAGGTATTTATGAACTATTATGTGAATGCAGAAATGGGCTGATTCCAGTAGCAGAGTTGCAGCCAACAGTTAATCAATCAATTGTTGTTTGTTGTTTTGTTGTTGTTGTCTGTAGCCAATCAGAATCTTGTAGCATCAACGTGTCATAGTGACGTACTTGGACATGAGTACAGAGTCGAACTCAAACCAAGGAACAAAAGTGTCACCTGTCAGTAACTCTCATATACCAAGAGAGCGCAGTGCGCTAGTCCGTCTCTGTCTATAGAGAACGGCGGCCATGACATGTCCAAATACGTCACATTTCGTTAGAAATGTTTTTTCATCTCTTTCTATTAGTGTCACCATTGTCTTATGGGGATTAGACTCTCCTAGTCAGATAACGTTTGATCTCTTTGAGTCGTATCCACAAACTTTATTTAAACTTTCTGAACTTTCTGAAACTAATACTACCTTATGGACAATTGCGGAAACTGAATAGACTTTTTTTTCAATAAATTATAATTTTGAAAGATAGGGCGCTAGAGTTAAGTTATTTGGAGTGAATGAATAGTGAAAAATAAGAATTCAGTATTGAAACATTTATTTGAGTAGTATTTCTTGGATTTCAATTTTTCATTCATTAGAATATATAAACAGAATTTGGTATATCATTTCTATTGAACAAAATTTTTGCATTGATTAAAATTATATACATGTTCCGGAACCCAACTAGACCGGGAGGCGAGAGGGGTTTTGCATGTATCATAGGCCCCACGCTGAGACTATGGGGGCTGATAGACAACGTTATTTCCCAATGTGAAATCCCGGTATGGCACATCTGAAGTGTAGCTTTTAGGGGTGGGTGAATTTTCAAATGTGTAATTAATATCCATGCCCATGGATCATAGGCCCCACTTTGATTTTTGTTTTATGTCGTCAAGGAGGTCGCCAAAGTCCGTGAACTCAATATGCCATACTAATATGGCGTCACTTAAGGCCCACCATACTTACCGAAACGTGTAATTTTTTCATGGGCCCCACGCTGTTGTTTCGTGATCCTTGTTAATAATGAACTGTAGAACAAAGATTTCGAAACGCCATTCCGCCGGGGAGTCGCCAAGTGGCCGCCATACTGGATCAAATATGTCATTTTTAGCAATGAACATGTCTAATGAGTACCAGTATGGCGTTTTGGTTTTAAGATGCTCTGTTGGATCACTTTAGCGGGGATTACACTGCCACACCGATAGCGTGTCGCTAAAAGGGTGCCATACCGAAAAATACTATTTTTTTTACCGGCGCTCCTAATACTTTATCGGAGGCGAAATGACTCCTATATGGTCTAATTTCTGTAACATGACACAGAGTTGTAATTTCAGTACTTTTTATGTACCGGATAGATCGAAACGCAAATTGAAAGATATCTTGGTTTTTTTCAATTGGAAATTTACGTTATTTACAAGGTGAAGTAAACACCAAGTGTGATATATCATTCAAAAGGAAATTTTATGGCCTTTTCAATACTGAAATTGAATGTATGGGTTTCCATTTGAAAAAAACAAGATATCTTTCAATTTGCGTTTCCATCTATCTGGTACACAAAAATTAATGAAATTTCAACTGTGTGTCATGTTACAGAACCTAGACCATATTGGAGTCATTTTGCCTTCCATAAAGTTTTAGAATTATTTTTCCACGAATAGTTACAGAGTGTTGAATACGTTATGTTTTTTGAAGTAATATCGATATATCTCCGAGAATAACGTTGATGGATATACATATATATACATATACATATATACATATATATATATATATATATATATATATTGAATGGTCAAAGTGATCTTTATTCAACCATGTGATGAAATACAGGGTGTTCCATTACAAAAAACATAAGTTTGGTTTGGTGCACTTTTCTGGATCACATTGTATACTTCGAAATATTTTCCAAAGATACTCTCTCACGAAGGAAACATGCTTGCATTCGAAAGAAATTTTTAAGTTGCGCCGTTTAGAAGCTATGTACCACCGGAGCGCAGTTGCAGGACCCTGTATATACGATTGATTGTGCACGTTACCGACATGCCATGGCTATTGCAGTGATATATTCGTACTTCAAAATACACATACAAATGCCGGTATGGCAGTGGGGCCTTTAATACACGTATCCTATAAAAATGTGACAACTTTGGAAGCCAATATCTGACGTTAGCGACATCGCATCGGTATGGCAGTGATATATTCGTACTGTATACTTCAAAATACATATAAAAATGCCAGTATGGCAGTGGGGTCTTTCATACACTTAACCTATAAAAATGTGATAACTTTGGAAGCCAATATCTGACGTTGGCGACATCACATCGGTATGGCGCTTTCAGAACTTTGTTCAGGACATCAAAATTAACAAAGAAAACACACTTCCATGGTGGAGCCTATTAGACATGTTCATTGCTAAAAATTACATATTTGGTCCAGTATGGCGACGCCCCAGCGGTATGGCGTTTCGAAATTTTTGTTCTACAGTTCATTGTTAACAAGGATCACGAGACAACAGCGTGGTGCCCATGATCCATGTCCACAGTAAAAAAATTACACGTTTCGGTAAGTATGGTGGGCCTTAAGTGACGCCATATTAGTATGGCATATTGAGTTCGCGGACTTTGGCGACCTCCTTGACGACATGAAACAAGAATCAAAGTGGGGCCTATGATCCATGGGCATGGATATTAATTACACGTTTGAAAATTCACCGCCCCTAAAAGCTACACTTCAGAGGTGCCATACCGGGATTTCACGTTGGGGAATAACGTTGTCTATGAGCCCCCAGAGTCTCAGCGTGGAGCCTATGATACATGCAAAACCCCTCTCGCCTCCCGGTCTAAACTTGCGATACTGACTGAGTGAAGGGAGCAGAAATATACAGGAAGGGGTGAAACAGGTAAATAATGGTTTTGAGCCAGGTTAGATTTAACATTTTATTTAAAAAAATATTTAAACTAAGTATTTCAATGAAACATTCAAACTCATTTCATAGCAATATATACATTGGTTATTAATATTATATCGATCGGGTTCATGTTAATGAAGTAAAATTTATAATATCAAGATTTGGCACATTTTTAACGTGTAGGTAAGCAATATTACCTGTAAATGAGAGTAATTCAAAATACTTGTGATATTTTCACCAAATCCTTCCCATCCGAAAAAAAAGTCCTGGAACAATAAGAAGAAGAGAAAATGAATTCATAGGATAACATTTAGGAAAATCATTTCCTTTTCGAGCGTAAATCGGGGAAATTCCCATCGCTTACTCAGATATCGAAGGTAATTCCTGCCGGCATCGTCTATCACTTCCGAGCAAAAGTGAATGAGAGCCAGCGACTTCGCTCCGGGCACTCCGGAGGCAATTTGAATTTCAAGTATTGCCGTACGACACGGCGCGTCTTTCCGACAGAGAACCGGATTAAAGGCCCCAGCAGCCGGAGTTAATCTTTCCCAGGAGAGGACGAATCGAGACCCGCTACCTGACGTTATTCCGTGGAAAACTCGGGCTGCGACTCAGGCACGATATACGCTCTCGAATAAATAGCCCGTATTTGTACGTTTATTGCGCTTCAAAGATATTAATGGAGCATATATCCGGTGGATGAATGGAACCAACGTGCATCAGAAGAAAGTTCTACCTGCAGTCTGCACTTCTCTTCTTGTATCGAATAATATTAAAGCACACTCATTCAAAAAATACTATGTAGAACATTTGAACTAATTTATATGGCTAGCATTGTTTTATCATTAATCGATATACAGTGTGGAAAGTCTAACTGGAACAAATTCGGTATCTTGATAAATGAAGGTTTATCGCAAAATTCCTGAAACACGTTAAGTTTGATTTTCAATAGGGCATATTACAAAGAGATGTGTTCATCTGTTTAATTATCTGGGGGGTTGCAGCCACCCCCAACTTTTGTTTTTTAAATGGAAGGGTAGGTTTATTAAGTTTTTATTGGAAAGCTTGTTCAATTGCAAATACAAATCCATGTTTGTACGTTAGTTTTTATAAGCGATGTGTCGGAAAAAAATGAAAGAAGGAAATAGTTACTGAAATTATACGGTTATATAGGTACACTGTTTCTCACCGGAGAAGCTCAAGCAAAAACCTGCTCGATAGGTTTTTGATCAATTTGAACTGGATGTGATTGATTTGTTGGTGTGTTTGCAGTCCAACGTGTAACTTACAACCGAAAAATAAGACAATGCCCTATTTAACCGAGACGCATCGGATCGAAATTTCAACGATGATTAGATATGGGGACAGAAGTCGAACATAGGCTGAAGTCGCTCGCAATTACTCGAAGTACGATTAGCAAAATTGAAAAGCGATATTGGGAGTTGAGCCACGCAAGGGATGCTCCTCGACAAAAGCGTTTAAAAGTCGACGAAGACGCCCAGTTGAACATATTGTTGGAAGTTGAAGAAAATCCTGTTATTCCAGCTAGGCAAATAGCTCGCGTTCATGGTGTCAGTCACACAAGCGTTTTAATTATTCTGAAAGCAGCCAAAAAGCACCCATATAAGATGCAAACCCTGCACGAGCTTAACGAAGATGATCCTGATCGTAGACTCGAATTTTGCGAACGAATGATGACTGCTATCGATGGTGGACAAATTGCTGTGGAATGGGTGCTGTTTTCTGATGAGTCTACGTTCACATTACATGAGCACGTCAATCGACAGAACTGCCGTTATTGGGCTGACGAAAATCCCCGTTGGATGCGTGAATGCCATACCCAAAGGCCTCAAAAAACAAACGTCTGGGCTGGAATTATTGGGGATCGCATAGTAGGTCCTTTTTTTTCAATGGAAATGAAACCTGCGAAACATACCTGCATATGCTCCAAGACGAACTGATGCCTACGTTAGTAAATTTACTCCCCAATCCTTTGGATCCCAACTTATGTGACCAACGGCTGTGGTTTCAACAAGATGGGGCACCACCACATTTTGCTCAAAATGAACGAACCTATCTTCACGAAGTGTGGATTGGACGAAGGGGCCCAATTGAGTGGCCAGCCAGATCACCCTATCTGACTCCATTAGATTTTTTTTAGGGGGATATCTAAAGAGCAAGGTGTATGCCACTAAACCTAACGACATCGCCGAGCTTCAACAAAGAATCAGGGATGAAATTAGGCAAGTAACGCCGGAAGTGTTACAAAATGTGCGGAATGCTATTTATTATCGATTGGGATATTGTCAGCAACAAGGTGGAGAGCAGTTTGAACATTTCTTGCATTAAAGTAATTTCAGTAACTATTTCCTTATTTCATTTTTTTCCGACACATTGCTTATAAAACGTAACAAACAAACATGGAGTTGTATTTGCAATTGAACAAGCTTTCCAATAAAAATTCAATAAACCTACCCTTCCATTTAAAAAAAAAGTTGGGGGTGGCTGCAACCCCCCAGATAATTAAAAAGATGAACACATATTCTCTTTGTAATATGCCCCATTGAAAATAAAACTTGACGTGTTTCAGGAATTTTGCGATAAACCTTCATTTATCAAGTTACAGAATTTGTTCCAGTTATACTTTCCACACTGTATAAATAACAATCTCGAAACAAAGATTTCATAGAGGTCACACCATTTCTTCGTTTTTCATTATAATAATAGGTAACTTTATTCAGAATAATATAATACCATTAAAAATCGAATAACTACATGCTAGAGGGAATAAAGTGGTGTAGGGATAAGTGCAAAGCACTTGTTTCCCAAAATATAGAAGAAATATAATAATGTATTGTAAATGAAAGGGTTGTACAGGACCTTGTAAAGATGAAACATGTTAAAAAAAAAAGTATAAAACGGATGAATGTAAAATGTAAGGTGGTACAAATATATATTGTAAAAGTGTAAATTATGTAAAATATGTAAAACATGAAAGAAAAACGAGAATTTAACAAAATGAAAAATTCCAAAACGTAAAAGTGCAAAATTGTATAAATATAAACTTTATATTGTTAAAATCAGATAAAATACGACAAGTAATGAATAAAATTCATTGTGTAATATAATTAAAAATATTCCTACTCGATTCAAAGTCCATAAAATGTGTATATACGAAACATATAATAAAAGAAATGCACACACACACACACACACACCCACACATACTTCTTCCACTATTGGAGCGGATCAGAAGCATTTTTTATCAACGAAATCAGCAATTGTTTGTCTGGATTGACCGAATATAAATGTTTTTAGTGATTTTTTGAAAATATGGAAAATATTAATACTTTTAATTGTATGAGGAATAGTGTTGAACAGTTTAGGAGCTAAGTACGTATAAGAGTGTTGGATGAGAGGTTTTTGGTGCTAGTGGGATGACGTGGTGATCTCTTTTCCGTATATTATAACTGTGAGATGGTAAGATATAACTTTTCTTTTTAAAATAAGTTATGACGGTGTTATAATAGAAGAGCTGACGAATGTCAAGGATATTAGTTTCAGAAAACAGTTTTTCTGTTGAATATCGTTTGGGTTTCGATAGAATCAGTTTCAGAAATATATTTTGTAATACCTCAAGTGGATGGAGATGTGTTCTGAAGGCTCCTCCCCAGCAAGCTATTCCATAGCGTAAGTGGCTTTCTACAAAGGCGTGGTACAGAATTTTCAAATGGTTAGAGCTCAATAATTTTCTCAAGAATTTGAATTTGTAAATGATGTACCGTAGCTTGTTGCACATATAATTCATGTGTGCATCCCATTTGAGATGTGAATCTATAATAACACCCAGTTATTTTACTTTTTTATCAGGGAGAATTACTTGCTTATTACCCACGATTAGTTGTGAAAATGAAGGTTTATTTGAGTTATTACAGCTGAATGGAAGGTATTGTGTTTTTTCCAAATTAACAGTTAGTAATTTATGATCAAGCCAATTTTTTATTGTAACGAAGTATAATTCTACCGTATCCTTCAATTCTTGCCAACTATTTGCCTTGTAAAATATTGCTGTATCATCTGCAAATCCTATAATCTTTCCTTTACTTTCAAGAGAAAATAATCCATTTATATATATAATATCTCAGTTATTGTATGAAGTAGGTTTGTGAAATTTGGAGCGTCGATATAATGACATAAGAGCTAGAATTTGAGCATATTGACATGTCGAAGTTAACTTCCGGTCTGACCGGAAGTAACATCAACTTTCTTATTTTAAATGGAAACCCTATTTTTTTCTTTTCGCTTTATTCAGCATTCAATTCCCTTTCTAATGACATATCACAAGTTGGTATCTAACCAGAAACTAGATCAGAAAAAAATTATTATTGAAATTCACCGAGTAGGCCGTGGAAGCAAAATGAAAGCCAAAAATTGAAAAGTTGGCTATGGAAACAATACGTCACTTGATAACAGTTGCTACTATTGTGATATTTTATTTTCATTCGTCGGCGTTATAAAAAGCCGCCAAAAAAAAATATTGGAAAAATTGGGAAAAAAACAATACTCTGTAGGTCCATAACTTAAATAGGAACATACAACTTTCTCTTGCCTGTACTATTCAGCATAACCATTCCTTTCTAATGATATAATAGAAAGTAATTTTTTGAAATGAAGTACCAAAAAATCCAATTATTATTCTTCAAATAACGAAAAAACAGATTTATCGAAAAAAAAAAATCAAATTGATAGGATTAAAGATAAAATAAATTCAAAACAAATGTTCGAAATGCATTCTCTCAGCGTCAATACATTTATTGACTCTGGTGATATTTTCATGTAAAACGTTTCTCAACATTTGGGGCGTGATATCTTGGAAAGCTTTACGAATTTTTACTTCTAGCTCATGTAGAGTTGTATTGGAATATACCCTATTTTTAAGATGCCCCCATAGAAAAAAGTCGCACGGAGTAAGATCAGGTGACCTTGGTGGCCACCTGACTGGACCATGGGTTGTTATAAGTCTCTCTTGAAAGCGATTTTGAAGATAATTTCTCGCTATTCTTGAATTATGCGGAGGGGCGCCATCTTGCTGGAAGTACATTCTCTCAGTTATTTCCGCTGGTAGGTTGTTAATGAATTCCGAAATTTCATTCGTTAAAAAATCAAAGTATCTCTCTCCGGTTAGTTGGCCTTGAAAAAGAATGGGGCCAACAATATGAGTTCCAACTATTCCTGCCCAAACATTCACACCAAATCTCTCCTGGAAGCCGCCTTGTCGAAACCGGTGCTCGTTTGCTATCGCCCAGTACCTGGAACAAAAGACCGTTCACACTTTTAGCACTTTACACTTCGACTATCGACAATAATCCAAATAAAGTACAGTACCTACCTTGTATTATTCCTGTTAAATAATCCATTGTTGGTAAATCTTGACTCGTCAGTAAACAAGATATAATAGTTAAATAGGTGATTCTCAGCATTTTGTCGAAGAAACCAATTACAATATTCCAGGCGCTTTTCACCGTCATTTTCATACAAATGTTGATGCAACAGATACTTGAAGGATTTCAATCGATGTTTTTTCAAAATTTTCCTAGCAGGGTCCTTACTTATAGCTAATTCGGCGCCAATCTGCCTTGAGGAAATTGTGCCATCATATTGTACTAAAGCTAATACATTAATTTCAGTTTCCTCATTAATAACAAATGCTTCTTGGTCTTCGTGAACATCAGGCTCAGTTCCTAATTTTTCTTCAAGCCACTGGAAATACCTTCTTGACGGTTGCTGCCTCCCTGGATATCGCTCTAAATACAATCGTTCAGCGGCATAAGAATTTTTTAAACATTCACCATAAATGAGAAGCATGTCAATTTGTTCGGTTCGTGAATAACGGGGCATTTTTTGAATATTCCACTAACTGATTTCGATTTCCAAACCCTTTTAAAATGGCAGAATCAAAAACACTACTTCGTACGTTTTGTTATTTGAAGAATAATAATTGGATTTTTCGGTATCTCAGTTCAAAAAATTATTTTCTATTATATCATTAGAAAGGAATGGTTATGCTGAATAGTACAGGCAAGAAAAAGTTCCTATTTAAGTTATGGACCTACAGAGTATTGTTTTTTTCCCAATTTTTCCAATATTTTTTTTGACGGCTTTTTATAACGCCGACGAATGAAAATAAAATATCACAGTAGTAGCAACTGTTATCAAGTGACGTATGGTTTCCATAGCCAACTTTTCAATTTTTGGCTTTCATTTTGCTTCCACGGCCTACTCGGTGAATTTCAATGATATTTTTTTTCTGATCTAGTTTCTGGTTAGATACCAACTTGTGATATGTCATTAGAAAGGGAATTGAATGCTGAATAAAGCGAAAAGAGCTCTCAGAGACAGACAGCAGGACACCGCCTGATCCAAACAAGGAACCAAGTGCAGACCGGTTTCGGGATGAAGTCCCTCATCAGTGCAGTCCAGGTTATCACGGTTGTATACACAAAGTTGTTTCTTCAAAGTAAGGATCTTTACACATATGTCTGACAGATATAATTCAATATCTGTCGAGGTATTAGCCAGAGAAGTAGTTGTTTTCTGTCGGACATATGCCATACAATCTATACAAAGGTATAGTGAGTTCCTAAAGGATTGTTTTCGACTGTTTTACAGTCACTGGAACATTTATTGCTCCTTGAAACAAGTATTCAGCATATACCATTTCGCATCCGAAATGTCCTTCTGGAACGCTCTCTAATCTGTTGCCGTGGTGGATCCTGTAAGCGATTGCAGTGTTCATCCCGGCGAACGATGACGGGCACCGGGCCCTCGCGTGTATACAACCGTGATAACCTGGACTGCACTGATGAGGGACTTCATCCCGAAACCGGTCTGCAGTTGGTTCCTTGTTTGGATCAGGCGGTGTCCTGCTGTCTGTCTCTGAGAGCTCTTGCAAAGTTGTTCCTTCAAAGTAAGGATCTTTGCACATATGTCTGACAGATATAATTCAATATCTGTCGAGGTATTAGCCAGAGAAGTAGTTGTTTTCTGTCGGACATATGCCATACAATCTATACGAAGGTATAGTGAGTTCCTAAAGGATTGTTTTCGACTGTTTTACAGTCACTGGAACATATATATATATATATATATATATATATATATATATATATATATATATATTAAATAAGATTGGTCCAAGGACCGTACCTTGTGAGACACCAATTTCAATGTTATGTCTGCTGCTTAAGATTTCATCTATCTTCACACTTTGGTATCTGTTGGAGAGATAACTTCTGATTAAGTTCAGTGGATCACCTCTTATACCAATATCTTCCATTGTTTGTAGTAGTATTTTATGATCTACTGTGTCGAATGCCTTTGATAAGTGTATAAAAACGCATAGACTTGTTATCGTCAAGAGCTGATGATACTCGGACACTCGGTTATAGTGCTAATATTGCATCTTGTGTTGACAATTTTTCCCTAAATCTGAATTGACGGTCAGAAATTAATTTGAAACGTATGTTTCCAATCTTTTTTTAAGGATTTTGTCAAAAATCTTGGTTAGGTGTGTGATTAGGGATACGGGGCGGTAATTTGTGATTGTGTCGTCATCACCCTTCTTATATAGCGGTACTACAATTGTTTCTTTCAAAGCTGTTGGTCAGTCAGTGACCTGTCTCGATACACGTGTTGAACAGGTATACTAGAGGCTCCTCTATAAACTTGGAGATCAATTTCAATACATCAGAATTGATACCATCAATACCACTGGATTTTTTTGATTTTAAATTAGTGATTACGTTTTTTACTTCTGTCCTGTCGGTTTTTAATAAGACAAATGAGTTCCGGACTGTTGTTTTTTATTCGTATAGTTAGGATTTATGTTTATTTTCTCAGCCATTTTCTTTCCCATTTGCGTATATACAGAGTTGAATTCATTTGCAATTTCTTGTTTTTTTGTCAGAATTTTTTTGTCGTTATTCATACTTCGTTCTTTCTGTCAACCAACTGCACCTTTTTGAGAAACCCTCAGAAGTCATACAAAAAAAACACGGATTATTGAACTGAGGAAGAACCTATATTTAGACCAACCACTATATATTGTTCCCAAGATCATTTATATACATACCAATAACTCTTGCCTCTTATACTTTTTTCTCACAAAAACAATATTTTTGAAAGGACCAAGGAAGATTTATTGACATTCATGCAGTAGACTAGAACCATAAATGGGTAACAGTTTGTGTTTTCTTTGAAGTTTCAGAGGTTGTACGCCCCGGGAAAGAGACTTTTGGTAAGTCTGCAAGCTAAAGCTTTCAGATTCTGTCAAAGAAAGAGCGATTCATCTAGTCGAAGCAAGAGAGCATCTCAGCATTTTTCCTTGGTTTTGGCTTTTATATGTAGACGACGTGTTTGCATAACCATTGAAAACCTTTCGTTCCATAGAATTCATACAAAAGTAAATTTTGTGCAAAAATGTAAGGTTTTTGTTACAAGGCACTTTTTGGCAAAATACCTGACTGATTTCCATTCAAATGGCTTGTAAAACTCTAATCGATCTTTGCCAATTAATTACTATGACAAAGATCGTGAAAATCTGCTTTACAATTGGCTACGAAATGAGGAATCTTCGTAATTCCGCGCTTACATAGCCAGGTTAAGGCAACATAATGTGGCGAAGCTGCGGGCGATGCCGGACCTGAACTTTTACGTATAGCTAGCGACCAACCGCGGGAGACTGTCGATGCGCTTGCACCGAGAAGAATCTGGACGGCTTGGTGAGTCTGGGCGATTCGAAGGAAAATTCTGGAGCATTCAGAGAAGTCAACGTCGGATATAAAAAGAACTACGCAGCGGACAGTCGGACAGTCAGTGAAGTGAAAGTCGAATATAAATACTAGAGTGATTGTGAATCATTGTATTTCGTTAAATAAATTATTTTAGTCAGTTAATTACAGTATAAATCTATTACAATAATATGAGATGGCTATGGATTGTTTTCCTGTGAATGGCGTAATTATTTGTAAGTTTGACAATTCGTTCTGAGTTTATTCAATAAGTGATTCCGATAAAAGCAGTTTTCGACTTATTTTTCGAATGAAAACTTACCCGCAAAAATGAATAATAAGTTGAGCAACAAAGAAAAAATAGAGCTTTTTCTAATTATAAGACTTACAGGGAAGCAGCGAGGATATTCAACGAACGGTATCCCAACAGACATGTTAACCACTCCACTGTGAGCAGGAATTTGTAAAAATTCAGACGTACAGGCACTGTCGAGAAAATAAGTTCAACAAACCTCATACGTCAACTGCAGGTAATGCAAACTGTAGTCGAGAATCCAAGAACTTCTCTTGGAGAAATCAGCCGACAGATCATGATATCCCCATCATCGACCAGAAGAATTCTGATAGCAAATAAATTTCAAGCTGTAAGAACGAGATTATGAGGATCGGTTGTATTTTAGTTTTTGGGTGCAGGGGCGAAAAGAAGAAGATAGATCATTCATCCAGTATGTGCTTTTCACTGACGAAACTACATCCACGTCAAATGGAATCGTTAGTTCTCAGAAAGGCTGATGGTGGACGAGAATCTCCATTTTGCCATAGAGGCACGTACGTGACCAATACTCATTCAAAAGTAATATCTGGTGAGGTATATTCATCAACCAAATCAGTGGTCTAGTATTTTTAAGACAAAAACCTAAATTCTGAGAGGTACCTGTTTCTACTTCAAACCCATCTCCTTGATTCATTAAACAATATGCCATTAAACCTGCGCAGAAGAATGTATTTTCAACAGGACGGTGCTCCAGCACACTCCACAGTTAAAGTGCGTGATTTTCTTGATCATATGTTTCCCCGTAGATAGATCGGACGATATTCAGTGAATTCATGGCCTTCTAGATCTCCCGATCTAGCCCCATGCGATTTCTTTCTATGGGGATATTTAAAATGTGAGGTTTATAAACATGGATCTCTCAGAGATCAATAACACCTCGAAAATACGATAAGAAAATTTTATTTTGTTCATTACTATTCAGTTGATTCATTGTGTTGTTTAATTCATTTTTAGATTACATATCGTGTGTTCTTTTGATGAATTTATTGAAAAATTTTGTCCAAATATTTTCCGAAAAATATAACTTTCGAGATTTTGCTAATTCTGAAAAATGCGTTTTTTCATGATGCTGAAAATCAGTCAGTATATCTGATAGGAGTTAAGTAGGTTTGAAATTAATGACAATTTCCTTTTTTTTGAAAAATTATAAATAAAGATTTTTGCAATTTTCTTGCGTACTTTTTGCACGTCACTGTATATCAATTCCAAATCAAAGATATCCTCACTTTCTCTAGCTGAACTTCTGGAAGCTGCTATCACTTACTGCAGCGCCCATGCACCAAAGTTCCAAGATGGCCTGGCCTGTTTGTCCAATTGAATCAATATTGAAGTAGTTGCAAAACTTTCTGGGGGAATTTGCCCTTTGTGTAGTTCGGGAAGTGAAGGAGATTAAGCATCGATATAATCGAACTCCTTGCTACCCTTTGAGCTGTGTTTCGTGGTTTGACACCACAGGGCGATGGTCATATAAGCCCCCAACAACTCTGAAATGGGGCAACCCAAAGAAGCAACTCTAACCAAGAAATTGGATGATTGATGAAACAATCGATACCAAAGGCGTACTGATATTTCTAGAGGTTATCAGGGTCCACAGAATATTCAATCAGTAGAGTATACAGTTTGTCCCAACTATAGTGCAATTTATACCCATAGTAATTTTTTTTTTCAATCTAAAGAGATCTATATTTCTGATTATTCAGTTCTCTTATTGTACTTTAACTTGGCCAACTATGATCAATAGATAATAAAAAAAAACTGTTTATTGTCCAAACAGGCACAAGACCCAATTACAGGACAGCTTATAACAATGTTAACATGTAACTGTGAATAAGAATTAAAAGACTAAATCGAGTGTTATGACAATCTCGGTTAGTAATTATAGAAAATAGTAAGCAATCATTATTTAAAAAAAAGAAAACCAAATACAAGTGAAAAGGAATATAACAAAGTATCATATCAATTAATCAATAACATGTGTACGAATAGGCAGGGATATATTTTCACATTTGCTTCATAGACATCACACCATAGAAAGAATATGTTTTATTTTCTTTTTGAACAACCCAAAGGGTGTTGAAAATAAATCAATTTCATCGAACATCTGATTAAACTTCTTACACATCAAATGAACTGGAGATTTCATTAGTAAATTCGTTCTTGGAGTGGGTAGATAAAAGCAAAGTGAACTTCTACTATTCAAACGAGGTATATAAAAGTTCAATTGAGATAATAACTCTGGACAATCAATTTGGTAATTTATGAGTTTATAAAGAAATATGCAAGCATAGTAGGTTCTGCGGTCTTCCAATGATAACATCAAAAATCTGTTTAACAAAATATTATTGTCTAAATCTTGTTCGGGATAAATTCCATCAATTCTATATACAATGTACTTCATAAATTCCGTTGAATGGATTCGAGCAGATGAATGTGATTCAAGTATATTGGAGACCAAATCAGCGAGCCATATTCTAAGCGTGTTCTTACATATGAATTAAAGAGAGCAATGAGACTATCTTCATTTCTGAAATCTTTGCAATTTCTGAAAATCAGGCCAATCGTTCTTTTAGCTGCCGATGCAGTTTTGTTAATGTGTGTTGAGAAGCTCAGTTTTGAGTCAAAATGAATGCCAAGATCTTTCGTTACGTCACACCGATTCAAAGAGATTTGATTTATTGAGTAAGTGTATTCAACTGTTTTAATTTTCAAAGTATAGTTAGTGTAGTGACATTTCTGTATGTTGAGGGGTAATTTGTTTGTTTTACACCAGTTTGCTAGATGGTCAATATCATTTTGGAGTAGTTTACAGTCATACTGAGATTCAACAGTCCTAAATAATTTCAAATCATCGGCAAACAAAAGAATATTGCTTGTTATATTTTCACCTATGTCATTCACAAATAGTGAAAAAAGAAGAGGGGCTAAATTGCTTCCCTGAGGTGCACCACTGGTAGAAATGAAAGTTGGTGATTTATGACCACGGTACTCGACATACTGAGGTATGATTGAAAGAAATTTAGTAGGTTTATGTCGAAGCCTAGATTATTTAGTTTAGATATTAGTATTTTATGGTCCAATTTGTCAAAAGATTTTGAGAAGTCTGTATATATGGTATCAACTTGACACTGGTTATCAATAGCATTGCTGACAGTTTGCGTAAAGCACATCAAATTGGTGATAGTTGATATGAAGCCATGTTGCTCAAGTGATATTTTATTTTTTACACTGGGAAATACCCTATTATAGATTGAGATTTCAAAGGCCTTTGCAAAGTTCGATAATAAGGTGATGGGACGGTAGTTTTTTATTTGATTTATAGCTCCAAATTTAAATATTGGGCATATTTTTGAAGTTTTCCAAACATCGGGAAATGTACATGTATTTAATGCTGTATTAAAAATTATTTGGAGAGGCTTTGCAAAAACATAAGCACAATCGTTTACAAAAAAGCTAGGGATATTATCATAGCCACAGGTATATTTGGATTTAAGTTTTTTCAGTGTAGTTTGAACTTCGTCTTCACTTAATTTCTCAAGTGATATAGTTGTTGTATTTGAGGGTAGTGTATCGTCGTTCATGGTGTTATCAGTTGGGGTAGCATAAACACTGCTGAAGTAGTCTGCAAATGCATTTAAAATACTTGAGGGATTTTTACATTCTATGTCATCAGCATAAAGTATTCCGGGAATCCTAGAAGTCCCTTTTTACTTTGAATGAATGACCAGAATTCAGAGGGATCGGATTTGATAGATTTTTCGGATTTTTCTATATATTGTTCATAGGATTTTTTTATATTAGTTTTGATAGATTTTCTCAGTGTAGCAAATTGTTCTTTCAAATCAGTTGAGTTAGACGTCTTCATTTTTTTGAAAATTTTGTTTTTTGCTTTAATTTCTTTTATAGTCTCCTTACTGAACCAAGGTGGGTACTTTCTAACAAAATTGGGAGTTTTTGGTACATATAGGTCAAGTACAGAGTAAGTCATTTTGTAGAATTCAGACACTGCTTCGCTGACATGAGAATATGTTTCCAGAAAGTCCCAATTCATATTGAGAAGATGCGAGTATAGGAGGGGAAAATTAGCTTTTTTAAAATTGTAATTCACTGATTCGACATTATATTGTATGACTGATGATTCAGGAAATTCCAGTGATATTCGAAGAGAGTGATGATAGTTGTCTTATAATAATTATAATGCAAAAAATCTGTTAGTAATCAGGGACTTTTTATCGGGAAATGAATATTCTCTCTGAACTAATGAACTCTATGAAACACATGTTTGAAAATTTTCACGACAAAATCATTTTTATTGAAAATAAAACTTCCATGTACACAAAAAAATCAGGAACTTTTTTTATCAGAAAACGAATGTTCTTAACACGTTGACAATTATCTCTAACACATGTTTTGAAATTTTCACGACGATGTCATATAGATGTCATATAGAATAAAACTTCCATGTGCGCAAAAAATTAAAAATAATAATATAATATTCAGATACCCCTTAAACAACTAACTATTCAGTATTTCTTCTAATAGAAAACGATGAACAACTCGAAAATGGTGTAGTCGCAAATAATTTCCTAGAATACATCTCAATATTCGTTTTTGTATTGTAAATATTTTACTTGCGTTTGAACTGGACCCCAAAAAAGTATTCAATATTTGATGATTGATGGAACATGTCCAAAATAGTATAATTTCAACCCATATTCTGACACATGTCCTCTCACATATCTGATTACCCCACAAACCAAGGCCAGTATGTTGGTAAAGGTATCAACATGTAATTCCAAGTTTTATCAACATTTGAATATTTTTATATTAGAATATTTTAGTTCTGCAACTGGTAAATGTGCAAAAGGTATAGAATTTCTGACATCGAATATGCAGCTTAAAGACAAATAATTTTATATGGCGCCTGTGACAGATCCTGAGGTAGTCGGTTTCATAAACAGACTGAAGCCTTCTAATTCTAGCGGTATTGATAACATATCAAACAACATTTTGTAATGGTGTAAATAAATATGGTATCTATAGTATACTGTCTTAATAAATTCAAAATTCACCCAAGGTATTTTCCCTGACAAACTGAAATCTTCAGTGAACAGGCCACTTTATAAAAAAGGAAATACGAATGAATACTCCAATTACAGAGCTAATACCTTGCTATTGTAAAATTGTATTCTTGCACTATTAGACGATATTCCAATCAAATGAAGACAACAAATGTGGTCGCAACAAAATGTGCTCCTGCACATAATCATAATGTAGTTACTACTTTTATCAATAATACCTCTCAAGTCCATTACATTGGAATAAGTGGGCCTGTTCGATGGCCGACACGTTCTCCAGATCTCACGCCACTGGACTTTTTCCCACGAGGATATTTGAAACGAGTGGTATTCGAAACTCAACCAATAAATGTTGAAGATTCAATATCGAAAGTTTCAGAGGCTTGTAATACCGTTACTACGGAAATGATTAGAGCTTCCTGTACTCGCGCGCTGATTCAGCGACTTGAAGCACGTATGGAAAGTGCTGGCCAACATTTTGAACAATTTCTGTTGTTTCTGTTGTTTCTGTTGTTTCTGTTGTTTCTGTTGTTTCTGTTGTTTCTGTTGTTTCTGTTATTTCTGTTGTTTCTGTTGTTTCTGTTGTTTATGTTGTTTCTGTTGTTTCTGTTGTTTCTGTTGTTTCTGTTGTTTCTGTTGTTTCTGTTGTTTCTGTTGTTTCTGTTGTTTCTGTTGTTTCTGTTGTTTCTGTTGTTTCTGTTGTTTCTGTTGTTTAAATTCAAAACGCAGATGAGCTTGTAAATTAATATTTCATTTGTGTCTTTTCATTTGCTATAATTATGCATGCCATTCTACCACGATATACCACTGAATGAGAAATGATAAGGACTCTAAGTTGAACAAAAACAAACATGGGGTTGCAATTTGAAAAAAAAGAGTTAGGGGTGATTTCTCGGGGGTTGTTTGCCTGGGGGTGGTTACGGTCTTCTACGAAAAATTTGTTTTTCAATCCTTATTTTCTGCAAAACACTGTAATATCAGCTGGCCTTGAGCTCTGGCCCACACGATATAGTGATCGTGAATTGGAACCTCCGAGCAATAAAAGATATAGAGAGGGCTTTTCTACCTCTTTCTTGAAAGCAACATACCCGACGTTGTTTACAAACATCAATGCCAGAGTCGTGTTAAAAAAGGCATTGTCGGATATTTCCGTTTGTACTCGTTGATCAGGTTGGAATTCCGCTTCATATTCACTCTTAACTTGGCGATCGTGTTTGTTTACGTCCGTTTACGACTTATTTATCGCCTTGTCGAATCAAACCATGGGCGTCGCAGCAAGGTAATGATGACATGAATCATATTTAATTGGCATTCCGTATCGATGTTTTTAGTGGTATTAAATGAGTTGACTTTTAATTAATTCGCTCATTTTTATCCCGATTTTGAGACAAAAATACACTAATCATTGAAATAGCTGCAAAAAACTTTGTTACTATGTAAGTCAACTTTAAAAACGATTACATATCAATAATTAGGAAAAACTATTCATAACCAAATTCAAATCATAAGCCACTAGCTATTATAGACTCAATCGGATTGGTACTGGATTATCACGTAAGTAATCGGTTCATAAGAAGTTTTCAAAATTCCAAATTGAATAAAATTTTGTTAACATGGAATATCACATATATCAATATGATTAATCGATCTGGAATGTTTTCAGTGGCGTAGCGCTTCCGGTTAAACATGGACACAAACTTTATTTAACTTTATTGTTAATGGAAAACTGTGAATCATCGCAAGTTTAAAATCTTATCAATGTGTTGAGTATTATTTTTAATCTTTTGAGAGAGCCCATACTCCCAATTCCAGGAGATTCCTCATTGAATTCCTTTAATCCGTAAATGAAAAGTGATGGACTCCAAAATTGTAACTTACTTTATCATAGAAGGCTGTGATTTCCTATATAAAACTTTCTCTCAAATACAAAGACTTTTTTCTGTATTGTACTTCTAATTTTTCATGTCCCTCTTAGTGTGGATTTAGTCAACTTTAGCACAAGCGTTATCATAAACAGAACAGTAACGTCGAAGGTTTTTAGTATAAAATTAACATTGTATAAATGGCGCATTTGATATAACAGATTCAACTTTCGCTTTCAACATATATTTAAGCACAACTTTAAAATGATGTTGACTAAATGCACCTTTAGACAAATGGAAATAAGCACAGTTTGGATAGTGAATTTCGAGTTTGGGAAGATGGAGGAATTTGTTTTGAAGAATAACATTTTCTGAGGAATTTCAAATAGGTATAGGCTTTCCTATCTGTGTTAAAAAATTGCTGGTTACTATATAGGATTTTTAGCTTGAAGAGAAGTGCAAGCCATAGATATGTTTTCCTATTTTTCTATTGATAACATTGTGCCTAGTTTTTCATAAAGATTGTGAAGTCTTGTTGTCATGTCTTTCGAGTACTTAATACACAATAGGCCATTGGCCGCAGTGGAGTGCCCGATACAGGCCCACTCACGTTCAAATTTAACTTAACTTAATACATAGTTGGGGGCCAGGTAGCCGAGAGGGGGCCAGGTAGCCGAGTGGTTAAAGCGACATTGTTTTAGTCACTGGCTGCCGGTCGGCGGTGGTTCAAACCATGGCGACTGCAAAAATTTTTCTGATGGCCCGAGAAAGTGCTAAGAATCGCACGTAAAAAAGTAAGACCTCGTTAATCCTTGGCTCGCACAAGTTTCGACTTTTGAGGGCTGCCGTTAGTAAGGGGGCGACAGCTGGTCAACGGAAAAAACAATTTTAACAACAATAGTTCAGTGATATTATTTTAGTTTGAATTTGTTGGTTATGGAATTTACTTCACTGTTCTGCAACAATAACAATTTAATAACTTGGCAGTTATGTGTGTGTGTATTTGAAATGAATGCTATTTTAGAGGAATTCGTGACTGTGACACCGATGATATGGAAACAGATAATACCAGAAGAAAGTGATTAAAAGTAGCAACGAGAACTGTAATGCGTCAGATACAAAAAAATTAGACTACGAGTACTTCAGCAAAGGAATAGAAGAATGCATACCAAAATTTTAATTTGTTTCATCTGGACAGACAATTTACAATAAGCAAGTCACCGCTCTACCCTGTGAGCAAATCAAGACTACATCAAAATAGAGCTGTTGTTTGGTGTGTCTGCAGAGATGTCTTCAGAGATACATGTCGGCCTCTATTTAACTTATAAATTATAATGTCTCTCACCTCAATATCTATACTAGAGACTGTTCGATGTTTAAGAAACAGAAGTAAAATAATAACTTATTGAGAAATTCTCGTTTTCCTACCAGACAGATTTGTAGTATCGATCGCTTCCTGAGCCTAACTCTACACAAGTTAAGACATTACTTTTTGACAACTTTTAAAAACTTTATAATTATCTGCCCCAGAATACCAGTAATCTAAATTCAGAAAAAAACATAAGAAAAAGAGTTAGAGAGCTTTTACTAAACTTTGGATGAGTATTTCAATGATTTCATAGTTTATGTGTCAATTCGTATGTGTATTATAATGCATGTATAGCATATATATAGTGTATAGTATAGCTTACTGATGTGATTCAACAATTTGAATATTTTGACTTTTTTACTTCAGCACTTTCATTTACTTTTTATTATAGTATTTTTGATTGACATCTTGACAACACACGTGATTTCCAACCAGGCATGTTTGTTCATCTATAAATAAAAATATAACATGAAAAAAATGTTCAGCACGCCGCCACTGGTTCTAAGCTTACATCCGAATATCATAACAATAACAAAACGCCCCCTCCGAAGTCGGAGGTTACCCCTCACCCACAAACTATCGCAAAGGATACTGATATGCAGCTTTCATAACAACGTGTGTTGTGCATATAGAAATGGCTCCTTTCGCTCGGAGATTGGAACCCTCTGAAAACTCTATGGTTCATACTTTTTAAACAATAATCCGTTGTAGAAAGATTCACGGACTTCAAAATTAATATCATATTAACGCTCTATTTCCATTGACATCGGAACTAGATATCAACTTTATTATTTTGAAAGCAATCCCCAAAATGGTGTGGGATAATGTTACTACTAAATTTTCTATACTTCTATTAAGCGATTCTGAAATTCAGCTGTGATGACATAAACTTTATGACGTCATAACATGGCCGATTCGGCAAAGGTCTTCACAAAATGAAACGGATTTCCATAGGAATCCACCCTCACCCTCTAAAAGCACAACTGTGAAAACGTTGTCGTTGCCAATATCCAACTTCATCTAGGAGAAGGGGAAGTGGATGAAGCCACTTTCCATGTCTAATTAATTCCTAGCTTCCATTTTCCTGTGTTTGTATCACGTAATTTCAAAACTCATTAAATTCGGACCTAAATACCTAATTAAGTCGTTATGCTCTCAACGAAGAGAGACGAACTTACCTCTGTCCGGCTTTACTGTCGAAGGAAATTTGAATATTCAAGAAGGAAGCTAGGATTAGAAATTTCATGTACATTACCATGTACTGGAATATTCATTTATGGTTCAATCAAAGAACGGTTTCCAGACAGACTCCCTTACACACTTTTTCACTTTAGAGTTGTAGATGAATATACCACACATCCTGGTGAATGCGGGGGGAACTAACTAAAGGGTATAGTAAAATGTGTACCTTCTTTTATTTTTTAATAATATCTCTATGGATGGAAATATGATTGCAGCCCTGCAAAAACTGCAAAATATAGGAATGCGTGTTATTCTAAGTTGCAGTAGGTATACCCCTATAATATCTATGCTTCAGACCTTGGATTGGATTTCTGTTAAAGACAGGTTGTTTTATTATTCCATGAATTTGATCTATAAGATTGTATCTGGTGAGGCTCCTCCTTATTTCGACCGATTCATTGTGTTCCCAAACCAAATACATAACTATCACACCAGAAGAAACAATAATTTTTATGAATAGGGAGTTTATGTCTGTGATATAAATATAATAGAGGTTTGCGGCATTCAGACAGATTTTTAAAATTCCAGAAAAAAGATTCTCCTCGAGAAGGATTCGAACCCACGACCTCCAGATTGCCGGTTTGGTGCTCTACCAACTGAGCTACCGAGAAGACATGTGTTCCATCTGCAAATCGGGATACCGCTTTTTTCTAGAATTTTTGATGTTAGTAATACCTACAAACTACGGCGTTTGTAGGTGTTGGGAAAGTTAGTTGTTAGTGGGGAACTCATTCGCTTTCAATGATCATCAAGATCCTATTTACCCTTCACACCTAGCATCGTCGACATATAGCGATATTCAGCAGGCATCCCGATTTGCAGATGGAACACATGTCTTCTCGTTAGCTCAGTTGGTAGAGCACCAAACCGGCAATCTGGAGGTCGTGGGTTCGAATCCTTCTCGAGGAGAATCTTTTTTCTGGAATTTTAAAAATCTGTCTGAATGCCGCAATAATTTTTATGTTGAAAGAACAACTTATGCTCGCACTACAAATTCATTGTATCATAGAGGCTTGTTAGAGTACAATGATCTACCGATTGAAATCAAACAATCCCACTCACTCAATGAGTTCAAGCACCAACTAAGGTTGAATATTGATACAAATTATATATGAAATAGAAGAAATCCAAACTTAGGTTTAGTTAGAGCTATTTAATTTAATAGAGAATTTAATAGAAAAAAATGTTGATTGATCTTAATTATTGATGTCACACATAAAATTATTTTTTCTGTAATTTTAACAGAATGTTTGTATATTAGGTTTGCCTATTTGAATAAAGATTATATTATCATTATGGTTGACCCTAGCGAAAATATGTTCATTAATAAGTCGATAAAATTTGGTATCAGGCAGTCCATTTACATTTTCTCCTTATCCCCTACCTTTTTGAAGTTTTAAGCTGTTTAAAATTGTCATTTATTCCCAAATTCATTTTGTCACCTCGCTGATGCTCACATAAAGTCTCGTACCCTCTATGCGGTTATGATTATAGCAAAAATGGTAGAAAACGTTGTAAAATCTGAAATTATTGGTTATAATTGAACAAGTGTAAAAAAATTACCGATAATTTTGCAAGAAAACGTGTTATATATACGTGTTATATACACCTTGTACAATATTTAAACTGGTGATATCCCAGGTCATGACTGTTCAGAATATCGGAATTTTACCTTAGTAAAAATCTCACTGTTTTCGAGATAGTGAGCATTTTTTTAATTTCTGGAAAATCACTACCTCACCTTGGATTTTTGAATGCCATGTATACAAATTGGAACGAATTCAAATATCTTTGATGCTGAAGATTACTGATGAGTGATGCTTTCAGATGCACGAAACAGTTTTTCAGAAAACAATACAATTTTTCAAGAAATGAGGGTAAAATGACAGATTTGAGTTTCACCAATTTTTTTAACAACAGTTTGACATTATTGTTTGAAAAAACATAACCAAGTAGAACTGGATATTCATTACAAAAGAGTGCCCATTTCGTCCAGGCTCTACTATGGTATAAAACATACGATCATTATTTTTGGAAGTAGTAGAATTTCGATAATATTAGAGTGTGATGTTATTCTGAGCTAAAATCAACTCCATTAGACTTTGTCAGTAATGACTTTTATTTTTATCCTATCAAGATGAAATGATTAAATAGTTATGAATAATAACGAATCAACTGCTTAGAAGCATTCAATGAGATGTAATGAAGTACATACTAATTCAACGATTTTTTTTTTTTTTAAATCAACATACACTATAAACCACAATAACGATTATTCAACATCGCACTGAATAATATTACAAAAATGTTATTTCCATCCACTCGTACGCAGAGACGACATATTTTCATGAAGAACCTTTTCAAATGCGTTGTAGGTTATAGCCCCTAAATCAGCGATTCTATGAGCGGCATTGTGCAATCGGATATAGTTCTGCATAAATCGCTGCTGCAGCAGTAGCACTACTTCCACATTCACCATAAATGTAGTGCATATGCGCATATTCTCGGGGAGTATAACGTATGTACGGCATGACAAAGAAATAAATACCACTGAATGAAACTACGTCAGAAGTCACAAGTTGTTCAAACAAAAGTTTTTAATTTTCGACAAGGGTTCGTCTCTTAAAAAAGTTTGCACTTATTTGGTTACACCCTGTATATCTGTCGGTCTCTGAAACAATTGCGACATTTACCACAAGAATTCGTATTAATCGGTGCCATGTCGGATAATCGACATTTCATTTCGATAATTTTATTAGGACTAATTACATGAAAAGTTAATTTTATTGACATACTATTTAATGCTACCAAGTAGTCTATTCTTTATTATTAATGATTATTTCCACATTTTATCTTGATAAAATCTAAATAAAATAATTTTTGGGCGTAAGTATAAAAGTTGATCAAATAAATGAATATTTTGGAACCTTTGGTGTGAATACAATTCAAGAAAAAAATAAAATACCCAAACACCAAAACTACGTCACAATCTTAAAATCTTGAAAGCTTACTTTTAGCTCCTGAAGATGCTAACTTCGTTGGCGAAACGCGCGTCGAGTGTGATTGTGACGTAGGTTTGGTGTTTGGGTAGTTTCCTTTTTTTCTTGAATAAGAGTTGATGGAAGCCTAGATTAAAACCACACCTAATTCAATGGAAATCACTTCTTACAAAAATAATTATAGTTTGGTTTTATATCATGGTGAGTCTGGACAAAATAAGCAATCTTTTGAAATGAAGGTCCACTTCCAATTGGTTATGTTTATTTCAAATAATAATGTCCAACTTTTTTCAAAAAAATTGATGAAACTCAAATCTGTCATTTTACCCTCATTTCTTGAAAAATGTTTTCACTTTCTGAGAAACTGTTCTGTATACGTCTAGAAGCATCACTCATCAGTTATCTTCAGCAGCAAAGATATTTGGATTCGTCCCAATTTGTATACATGGCACTCAAAAATCCAAGGTTAGGTAGCGATTTTCCAGAAATTCTTAAAATGCCCATTATCCCGAAAACGGTGATATTTTTACTGAGGTGAAATTCCGATATTCTGAACAGTCATGACCTGGTCTATCACCAGTTTCAATATTGTACAAGGTTTACCGGACACCCTGTATAATTATATTTATATACAATAATAATATTTAAGTGCTCTTTTATCACGTAGTTATATTGTGTTATGTTTTGGACAGGCAATTATCATTTATTAATTTGTTATAAACATTTAAATAAAAAACACTTACTTTTTTAATGTTTTGGTTACAAAATGAAAACGAATCCAGCAAACAGATTACTCCAATAAAAAAAATTGTAAAAAATTGAAATACGGACAAAATGAGATATTTTACCACCCGATAGGATCATCAAAAAAAAACCTGCTTCAGAAGCAATCTAAAAAAGATCCATCAATAATGGTGAAAAAATAAAATACATTTACCAGGTAATACCACAAGTGTATCGGTGATTATCGAAATAGCAATTCCTTTGAATTTGAGAATCAAATTATGTTGCGCAAGCGCTCGTGTGGTTGCCTAAAGCAACATAATTTGATTCGAAACCGAGAAGGAATTAACGATAATCGCCGATAACACGAGTTGTATTTGTTAAGATTATTTCATGAATAAAATCGAAACCATTTTTATTTATTTACTATTCAATTTAACTAGGAACATTAATCAATCCCGCATTTAGTTCTGAAATTATGCAACTAACAAAACATATACTTGATATTTCAAACATCCCTCTATTTCAGTTACCAATGACAGAGCGCGTCATTCGTAGTTTCGTCATTGCATGTCTAGTCTATTGCTTTTCGCTCGAGGTTATGTTTTAATAACATTTTGATTTAGTGATTTGATTAATCAACGAGTATGCAAAATTTGTCGAAAATTGTGAAGTTGATATGAATTAATAGTGAGTGCTTATTTAGTTTTGGTCAAAGATTGGTGTTGTCTCATTATAGCAGCTTGCTAGTGGTAAGTTTGTGTTTTGATAATAACCAATCAGGAATCGAACTACAAAATCGAAAACACATCATGTACATATCCAGTAGCCAATCAAGAGCCGAACTACAAAATCGAAAACATGATGTTTTCATTTATCAACACAAAAATTTCAACCAATCATAACACGCTATTTCAGCATAAGTGAAATAGTCAATTATACTTCAGCACCATTCTGGTGACGACCTTGACTTACGGAATTTTTATGGGAAGGATAAACAAAATTCCATCAAATATTTTCATTTTCAAAGAAATATGAACATAGCCGCTCGACCTTAATCTTTTAATATTTATTGAATGAGTAATAGTGAGAGGTATTTATAGTATTTTCATGTAATAATGGTGTACTCGGTTCCATGGTTTAGTTTGCTTATCTTTTCAAGGATAATCTTTTAACAAAAATCGCTACTCTGTTCCCTCAAGTCTGAACGATATGTTGCTCAATAGTTGAAAAGGATCTGGAAAAATGATTTCACAAAAGCATTGGAATTAAAATCAACTATTAGTAGTAAAATAAGAGAGGATTTTTACCCTTGGTTTATGATAACGCAAGGTAGAGTGGTAATGGTAGGGTAACATGAAGATGTAAGGTAGATTGTGGATTTTTTGCCTGCCAACTACTTATCCTCAAGTTAGTTTACCTTACCGAAGCTACCAAACCGCACGTTCCATCTAGAACAATGGTAAATTGCGTAGGAAACAGTTCTTTGAAAATCATTTTATCTCTTATAATTTGGTTATATTTCTATCAATCTATATAGTGCCGGGCTATGTGTCATCTTAGAGGTAATGGAAGAATTATAATTTTATAATTATTTAAATTTTTTCTAGCAAAATATCCAAAAGTCTCTGATAATCACAGATTCTCTGGGGGCAGTACAGTGTTTGCAGCCATCTTATCCCAGCCACCTATCAGATATTTCGTTACTCCCGGGGCCACCAGACGTCACTTATTTTTAAACGAACGAAATGTGTACGATTGAGTAGTGTTAGTATGTTCTATGATAGCATGCCTACCTGCTAGCTTGCCTAGTTTTATTCCTTAATAATGTTTGGGAAATATTTTTAACTTTTTGTTTTCCCAACTTTATTTTTAAACAAAAATCCTTCCAGATTCGATGCCGTTTCAAACCGAGATGGCTGACTCTAGTGAGACGCGTCTGGTTGGGCTTTTTTTCAGAAAAAAAAACAAAAAAATGTTCGGAGACGAGATTTGAACTCGGAGCTCCAGGGTGAAAGCCCGCGACACTGTCAACAAACTCAGCAGGCTTTACATGACACATCTGTAGACTGAGGATTCAACTTAAATAATATTTTTACATACCTTGATTCCCTATTATACGAAAAGTGGTCGTCTGGCCAAGCATTCCAAGAAATGAAGATGCAGATAGGACTGCTCGAGAAGCAATAAATGAATTGTCAGGAATAAACGAACAAAAAGTATGGTATAGGGATATAAAAAGTAGTAGGAAATGCTTCATCCAAGAATGTTGGCAAATGCAGTGATAACAAAGCTGCTCCAATCTGTTCGAAGTGAAACATTCGGTAAAATCTTGGAACATCTACCCTCCGAATAGATGGCACCTTGGTGACGACGCTATGGCCATACACGGTACACCCTCAAAAGACAACCAGAGAAAATATGTGAATCAATCATCGTGTCTGTGGGTGTAAAACTGTTACTAGTTGTGTGCTCTAAATATGATAATTTTTGACACAAATATAATTTGGACCTGGATCTTGAATCTATGTTGATAGAGAGTTGTGATGTAACAAATTCAATATCATTCTTAAACGAACAGAACCTAAGAGACAAAATATAGACATGATTTGAAAACTTGACTGTGACTTATATAATTATTGTTGCTAATAACCCTTAGGGGTTGAAGCAACTTTCTTTCTTGATAAAAAAAATGTACCGAACAGTTCCTCAGTTGAGGAGTTTAGGAACAGTCAATGACTTACATTTTTACTCTGTTTACTTTAGAGATTACGTCACATTTGTTCAATAAATAAATGAATGGTTTCGAATTACCGTAGACATTATATACAGGATTAGGTGCTAAAACGTTCATTTCTATTTGTGAAGTTTATTGTTTAATTTTATTGAAACATGTCGTCATATTTAGCGGCAATTCTTCTGACGACTTTGCCTAATATCGGTGGTGTTCTTGTTAGCTATACTGTCAGAAATGAGATAAAGTCTTATTATCAGAAACTGAAGAAACCTAGTTGGGCACCACCAACTTGGTTATTTGGACCAGTCTGGACAGTTCTGTACATCCTCATGGGATTTGCATCTTACCTTGTTCTAACCACCGACCCATCAAATATTGGTAAGTCCCAGAAAATGTGCAATTGAAGATAAAGTGTCCCGATTGTCGACAACCAATTCGAGAAAATATTAGTTCGAACTTCAATAATAGAGCTAAATTAGTGAAACAGCCTTCATAAATAGACATTATAGGTACGACTAATGCCTTGAATAGCTGAGCGAAAGACAACCAATAGCGTTTCCCATAATCCAATAAATTACACTCAATATTATATGTCACAATTTTGTACTAGCACTCAAAATATAGGATTTTGTAATTTTCATTTTCTATTCGAACTAATGGGTCAACCAAAAACAAAATCAAATGGTATACCAATGTGAAGCTCTGAATAAATATTTTTCAACGATAGCAATCATACCTCATGTTTTTTTTCAATTCTGACTGAAAAAAGAGCAAAAATTGTATCGTATCTCAGGTTTTATTATGAAAAGCTATTATTGTTAGATGGGTACAAACCTTGCAAACTGAATTAGAACCACTTCTTATCATCCTATGGAATTTAAATTTCACATGATGGGTCAGTTCCGATAACAACACATTAATGTCGAAGAAATTGTCCCCGCTGCCCCCCGAAAACTAGATAGAGAACTCGTTGGGTTTTGGAAGTATTCTTGATGGATTTAAACGTCAAAAATTACAACGAAAAAAAATAGGTAGGGGAGCTTGCCCTCCCCCTTTTCTCGAAAAACGTTGGAAAACTCGCGAAATTAAAATCGGAAAAATCCGTAAAAATAGTGAAAAATATCTGACCATTGAATATTTTGGTTTTAAAACATTTCGACCCTCCTGTCCCCCCTCGAAAGCTAGATAGAGAAAGCAAAGGTTATGAAAATAGAAATCGAAAAAAATCCGTAAAAATACTGAAAATTATCTGACCATTGAATGATACGGTTTTAAAAAAAATTACTCCTCTTTCCCTCTCAAAAGCTAGATAGAGAACGCGTAGAAATTAGGAAAAATTTCCAACGGTAAATTAACAGGCAAGCGACCATTAAAAAAAGACGCATTAATTGAAATGACTAAGAAACAAATCCAAAGAAAACTAAAGAAGAAATGAATGAAAACACTTTTGGGAAAATTTTGAGAAAAGCTTCTATATAAATGCACTAAAAAGAATAAAATTAATTTTACGTCTTGAGTGACCGTCATTTGGATTCCAAAGTTCTAAAAATACTGATGATGCAGTTTTTTCATTTTTAGAAATTATTTATATGAATTTGAATCGAGGAGAATAAATTACGGCAGCTTATGTGATTTCTCAAAGGTCTTTGATTGTGTAAAACTTGTCTCGAGTGGTTCAGGTCATATCTGGACAACTGAACACAAATAGTAAAAGTTGGTAGAGCTTACTCAAATCATCCTGTTCACATTTCCTAAGAAATCAATATTATGTTTCATTCGTACAAAAAAATATAGTTTTTTCTGCTAGAGAAACAAATTACTATTGTTTTTCCAAATGTTAGCCTTCTCTGTGATAAAAACTCTTCTTCTGATCTATGAGACCAACGGTCATGTTATTTTTTTTCTGAATATTGTTTCAATTAATAAAAATACACAAATAATAAAATCGAAAAAATGTTGGAATTTTTCTCGTACCAAAAATGTGATATTTTCTTATTCGCAGATATTTGGTTGCTTCCCTTCGTAATCTACATCATCAACCTTCTTCTGAATTGGCTGTGGACCCCAATTTTCTTCTCAATCAAAAATCTAAGAGGGGTAAGTACTATTCATCAAAAATCTTAAATTTAATCTAATATTAGTAGGTATTATCCCAGAGAATGGTATTCTGTGATCTGATAGCTACACTTGCAACAAAAAAATCCAGTCTGAGGCCTTCCGTCCGAGAAATGGTATTTTTGGTGGTTTTTACTGCTTTTTCTAAAATTTCAGTGAGAACGAATCTTAAAATTTTCCATAATTCCAAAAACGGACGCAAAGTGACTGGTTTGATAAATGAAATTGTTACGGTGCTACCAAGGAGGTCTATGACCCCTACTCTTTGGTAATACCACCAAAATAAGCTTTCATGATATGACAGCGAGATAACGGTTTACAGGATTTGTCAATATAATATAATAGTAATGTGAAAACAGCATCCAACAGTGTTGGGTGGGTAAAATTTTGTATCAAACACGAGTGTCATTACTTAGAACATTTTTTGGTGTAATACACATAGTAAACTTGTTATTTAATGTCCGGTTCAAAACTTCTTTTCTACAATGGTTATCGTAGTAGTACTAATTTCAATCTTCAGAGGTTTATATTATGTGCGTATATTTTCTGCCAAAAAATGTAATCAAAACTGTTTTTTTTCTGGATTGACTACAAGTCTGTTTCTGCGACACCAGTCTGTGAATCGTACACTAATAGTTTTGAGTTTATTTCCACAGGTTCGGCTTTTTCTGAAATTGAAGCATGAGCCCTGTGGAATTCTTATGATCGTCTACTATATTTCTTAATATACCGGGTGACCGCGGTAGTTGGCTCGTTTCTATAACATTTTTTCTTTTGATGATGATGAAATGAAATTTGAAGGATCTTTTGATAACGTAAAGATGCATTTTCTGACAAATGACTCAGCTTCATTGAACTTCTTGTTTCAACGGAAGTAACATAAACTTTCGATTTTTAAATGGAACACTTGGTATATTTTCACTTCGTTCGTCCCTATAATGGTATTCTGAATACAGCCATGTGTCACTTATCGCTTCTTGTAAACAATCTTTTTTTTATCCGTTTTTAATGATAATGGATGGATACGATCAGATCATTGATTTCAGTATTAACATTTTGGGAAAAGTTTGTTTGGCTTTTATTACAAATGGCAACATATAAGGCTTGTTGGATTAGGAAAAATGCTCATTTTATTAAGATTAATTAGATACAAACTTCCATTAAGAAACTTAAAAATATTAAGTAGGATACTTCTTAAAGATAGCATCTTTTTGTTTACCAAATATTTAAATTAATTTTTCTACAAAAGATGGTCACTTTTACTGACTGAAACATGTATCTAGGTGTTGAAAATAGTGGTTTGGTGTTGATATAAAGCCCCGGTGTATTTATTTATTTTTAGATTGAAAATTCAAAGAATTCAATAATTTCAAATAAACATTGATATTGAAGTTATAGGTTACGTCATTCACCACTTGGGAATGATTATCACAATGACTTACTGTGTTTTTTTTTCTTTCAGGCTCTTCATGAAATCCTCCTTGTTGACCTCACGGCTATACTCGTTGCAATCCAGTTCTACGGAGTCAATAAGCTTGCGGGTTACCTGATTGTCCCTTACATCATCTGGTTAGCAATCGCAACAGCTCTGAATAATTCCATACTGGAGTTGAATCCGAATGAAGAGAAAACGAAGAAATGAATAAATTAAGATCATCAAATCTTCGCGGTTGAACACCAACTTTTTCCCAATATATATTTCAAAAACTTAAAATTTGTATATTTGTACACATTTCCATAATCTCTGTTGAAATATTAATGACATTTCCAATAATATGTTGAAATTATTCTACTGGAATAAATATTATTATTATTATTTATCATCCATTTTTTGTGCTAAGCAAAATTTCATTGCACAAGACAAATACTTCAGCCTTCTGTTGAAATAATTATTATTTTCAAAAACTGAGGACCAATATCTATCAAAGAAATATGAAAATTAAAAATAAAGTTCCTTTGTTTCTTGTTTCAATGGTGCTACCATTTCTTAAAATGGAAAATGGTAGTACCCATATACAATAATAATATACCTATATACAATACACCATAGACAGAAAGTTACTTATCACATCTACAGTCACTAATACTCTATTTTCACTTACAATACCATATATAGTGTCCGCCAAAATGTTGGAACCATATGGAAAACTTTTTTATTTATAGTTTCTCAGAAAATTTAATTCTTCATAAAAGTTGGTGCATTCAATTAGACTAAGTACGCGCATATCGGTTATTGCCAGTGGCGTGCGGCTAAACGGGAAACGGCCGATATTTTGAATTCACTAGAGTAAAAGTGACATTAATATGCAAAATATCGAAAAATGTTATTGAAAAAAGTTGTTTGCAATTGAATGATATTTCTAGTTATTTAGTTTAGTCTACCAATTACTAATTTAAATTTTTTTAAGGATCCTGGTTTTATATCTTATATCTTTCCATTACTGTTTTTTGACACATATTCAAGATTTTGCTAGATCAGTTAATCAATTTGGCAGATAATTCATGCTAATTTAGTAATTTACTAGTCAAAAATTATTGACGATAATTCCCAATCAAAATTGATGTCCAGATTAAGCAGTAATTAAAATTCGTCATCGGTAGACTAAACTGGATAATTGGAAATATCATTCAATTGCAAACAACTTTTTCCGATAACGTTTTTCGATATTTTGCAAATTAATGTGACTTTACTCTATAGTGAATTTAGAATATCGGCCGTTTCCCGCTTAGTAGCACGCCACTGGCGAAAACCGATATGCGCGTACTTAGTCTAATTGAAATAGTGTTGCCACTTGTAACATAATAATCGAATTGTAACATAATTTCTTCTCAAAATTGAGTCAAACGATAATGTGTAACATAATCGATAATTGTAACATAATTTTGTAGTCTAGGAATTGGGAAAATTTGTATTGGATTTACTAGTATTTCATCATTCTGCCGCCTGTGAGAGGATATTTTTGAAGGTGAATTTAATAAAAACAAATGTGAGAAATCGAATTAATGTACAGTGTGATACTGTAAACTCGCTTCTATTGGACTCTCAAAGCGTAAACGGCCAATGCTACCATTTTAATGTTATATAGAGGACATGATAATAAGTTCAATAATCTTGTGTAAATACGAAAAAGATGGAAATGTTGATGTTGATATTCATTTTGATACCAAATGATTTTGGACAAGATTCAAGTTCTAGTATTATTTTTTTGTTGTCTTTTTTTTTTAATGTGATTACATATAAATACAACAAAATAAAGAAAATTGTAACATAATTTTCAAGAAAAATCGATAATTTTGGCAGCGCTGCTCGATAATTTCTTCAATAGCTGGTGGCAACACTGAAAATTGAATGCACCAACTTTTATGAGGATTGAAAATTTCTGAGAAACTTTCAATAAAAAAGTTTCCCATATGGTTCCAACATTTTGGCGGACGCTGTATAATAATAATAGTTGCGTCATCTGGGAGCGAACAGCCGATACAAATTGTTTGTTGTAAAGTTCAGCCCGCAACGGCTGAACTTCGTCGTTCAGCTGATCGATAGAAACATTGTTCATTGTTTATATAGAACATAGTCAACCTTATGGGATTATAATTGGATCAAAATGGATGCGACATGTAGATGGCGATAGTGAGCTCGCATCCAAGTCATGTCGTAACTTCAGTGATCTGGCCTCCAAGTCATGTCGTAACTTGATTTAAACAATGGAAAAGCATTAAAATCAGGGTTTTTTGAAGACATCTGCATTAAAATGACGTCAAATATTCATGTTTGTAACTAATCACGCTAGATGACACTCGCGTTTGTGTCCAATACCTTTTCCACAGGCATTGACCATTGTCTAAAGAAGTATAGTCTGTCAACCTTATGGGATTATTATTGGATGACGATGGGGTTTATTAGTAGATGGCGCCAGCACGATTGCCCCCAAAAAGGAGACAAACGAATGAGATGGAAAGTGTCGTAGTAATCGCGTAAAGTGAATAATGAATGGACATTATTTCGTGTTTTTGATTGGCTCAGTGTCCGTTCCACCTGCCACTTGCAATTTGCATGTAAACGAGAGAGCAAAGTAGCGAACTTTCGTGGTGTTTGGCATTTCATTGTTTTTGTCTTGTTTGTTGTTAGGTCTCAGTCAGTTTTCGAATTCACATAGATATTTTCAGGGTGATTTCTCTTGACTAATGTTTGGGGGAAGATGTCCAACGTTCTTGATGACAACCGATGATTAGTTTCAAGTTATGAAGGTGATAGTTACCATATTATTTTCTGTTTTTATTGAAAGCTTTTATTTAACTTGCTCTGTGTGTGTTAGATGGGTACAAATCTTGCAAGCTGAATTAGAACCACTTCCTCTTATTCTATGGAATTGAAATTTTTCGTGTTGGTTCAGTTCCGATGACAAAACATTAATGTCGGAGAAATTGTCCCCCCTGCCCCCCGAAAGTTAGATAGAGAACGCGTAGGGTTTCGGATTTGGACGTCAGAAATAACAACGAAAAAAATAAGTAGGGAGGGGGGATGCCCCCCTTCTCTCGAAAAGTTGGAAAATTAACTCGTGAAATTAAAATCGGAAAAATCTCTCAAAATCGTGAAAAATATCTGACAATCGAATGTTATGGTCCTCCGAAAGCTAGATAGAGAACGCGAAGGTTTTCGGACGTTTTTTTGACGGATTTGGACGTCAAAAATTACAGAAAGAAAAAATAAATTAGGGGGGTACTCGCTTCCCTCTTTTCTCGAAAAAAAAAATGGAAAAAACGCGAAATTATAATCGGAAAAATCTGTAAAAATAGTGAAAAATATCTGACCGTCGGAAATTATTTTTTTAAAAATTTCGCTTCCCCTTTCCCCCCTCAAAACCTAGGTAGAGAACGCAAAGGAATTCGGAAAATGTTTCAACAGTTTCGGAAATGAAAAATAATGATGAAAACAAAAATAGATCGGGGGGTTCGCCCTCCTTTCCTGTCACAAAAAAATAGGAAAACTCGCGGAATAGAAATCAAAAAAATCCGTAAAAATAGTGAAAATTATCTGGCCATTGAACAAAACGGTTTTAAAAAAATTCACCCCTCTGCCCCCTCTAAAGCTATTTAGAGAACACGTAGAAATTAGGAAAAATTTCCAACGGTAAATTAACAGGCAAGCGACCGTGCAACAATGGCGCATTGATTGAAATGAACAGACTAAAAAACATATTCACAGAAAACTAAAAAAATAAATAAATAAACTTAAAAAACCTTTTCAGATAAAAGATTGTATTTAAATGCACTAAAGCGAAAAACCCATAATTTTGTTACATTATAAAATTTCAAATGATATAAAAGCTTCTCGTGTGAATAAATCTTGAGGTAATTTTTGAATTTTATATACTATAAGAATTACATATATACTTCTCGCGACAAGCTTTGATATCATCTAAAATTTTATAATGTAACAAAATTTATTTTCTTCTTTTTAGTACATTTAAATAGAAACTTTTCTCTAAAATGTTTTTTTTTTCAAGTTTATTTATTTACCAAGTCAAAGTTGTAAAACCTAATAAGGGTTTTTTTTCGAAATTAGGTACTGATATAATGCCATTATCTGCGACTGAATTTGAAGTTTCAGTCGATCGTTCGAAATAACCTCTATAAGTGGATATCCTTATCAAAAATGAAACTTTATGACTTCATGACCAATACGTACAGAAAACTCATATAAAGAAGATGAAATGATTATTTATATATGATACAAAAATTCGTAAATTAGGACTTTTTTATGAGCGTGGAAACACGTGAGTACAAAAAAGCTATTTATGAAAATGTATCTACAAGTTTATTTCTACGCCTGTTATTATATTGGCAAATTGTAGCAATTGTTGAGTATATTTTATTCTATGAAGTTTTCATTTGATGACTTTCGAGTAAAATCTGACGCAAAATACTGTCTTTTGAAATTATATGAACGATGCGTAAAACATAACTTTACGCATATTTGATTTTTTCACTTACGTGTCCTGAAAAGTATCACTTTAAGCACTATACGTGGACACTGCGTAAAACCATAAATATTTCCATCTCCCCGATGATCGTACATAGTCAGTAAACTATATTTTTTTCTACAACCGCTTACCAAAGTAGGTAGCCTTTGACGCTTTTAGATCTCAACGCAAAGCTGATGTTTTTTCAGAAATGTTTTGTGACAGCTTTTTCGCTCTAGTGCGAAAATATTGAAGAAACGGTCGATCTCCATAGCTTTCGTTGAAAACGAACCTATTCTTGCATGATGTTTAGTATAGACAATAAATTCATAACACTCTTAGGAACTGTGGTGGTGTTGACAGCGTAGCTGCTATCAAGCTGAAGGCCTGTGATTCGATCTCGACATACTTTTTTTTTCAAGCAAGTTATCTTGTTTTGTTAGAGATGTGAATTATTGGATATTTGGTTAGCTTATTCATTTGGGATTACTATTGAGTGTTTATTTTCTCATGGGTAATGTTAGGTGCCTATGTTGAATGAATTGTCAATCGTTTCTATATTTAAAAGCTGCGTTTGAAGAAAAAAAACATGTGTTTATTTCGAAAACAAAGTGCCATTGCCGCTCTCCAAAGATTACCGCGGTCCTCGCGCTCTAAATACACAAATAACTATATTGTACAACAAAACATGTATTTTAGGCCCGTGTAGGAGATGAATGATATCTGGTGACAACCTCCTTTGAAACTCTCCTTATATGTCCATATACATTGTTGATAACATCGAACCATCAATTAAAGAACACCAGTCCGCCAACACTTGAATTTTCCTTGAATTGTCCTTGAACTGTCCTACCCAAATAATTCTAGATCTATCATGGACGGATTCGGACATGAATCACAAAATTTGTCCTCCATCTTGAATGTTCGTATTGGTCTCCAACACAACAAGCCCTTGTATAGGTACCAATTTTGAAAGAATCTAATCAAAAATCGTATTCGACATTTCGAATTTTGAACAAATACAAAACTACTGGAGATTCGCATTATGAATAGTTGGACAATAAATCACAAAAACTGTTCGCTATCTTGTTTTTTTCTCTTGTGAATGTCGTAACGAACCTGAATGAATTTAATGGACACCTGCCAAATTTAAAGATGATTGGATCAGTGAAATTGGCTCAAAATTTCCACTGAAGTTTTGACCCCGTTATTCCTAGACAGCAGATACCATACCTGTTACGTGTGAGTGAAACTAAACAAAAGCTTGTACAAATAATACTGATATATTATTATTTACCTACTTATTGGGTGCCTTCAAGCACTAATGAATATTCTTTATGTGTTTTCAAAACATATCAACTGCGATATAATATCGTAATACTTAGGGATCATTTTTCAGTAAGAATATTGCTACATTAGATACGTGTTTCATTATATTAGGCTTAATTGCAGCAATATAAAATTTTACCACTGATATTCGAAACATCCGAATGCAAACTTTGACTCGTCTTTTATTCTGCTAAACATGTCACCAATGACAATATTCTGCACATTACTGAATGAAGTGAATGAAAACTGGCGTTCTATTTTAAAAAGAGACAGAAGTATAGTTTTGCGTGCCATCCGATAACGGCGCCACATTACTGGATACATTTTCAATGTTTCCAGTAAAATAGTATAGATGTCTCAGGTGACGGCCATCCAATGCATTTTGCACAGGGATTGTCTGACTATTCTTCTTTAGACAATGCATTGACTATGTTCTATTTAAACAATGATAGAAATATTGGATTCGTGCGCCATCTGTCGTATATGGGTGAAACTTTTGAAGTTGATAAAACCATTGTTTAAATATAACATAGTTAGTCAATGGCTGTGGAAAAGGTATTGGACACAAACGCGAGTATCATCTAGCGTGATTAGTTACAAACATGAATATTTGACGTCATTTTAATGCAGGTTTCTTCAAAAAACCCTGATTTTAATGCTTTTCCATTGTTTTAATCAAGTTACGACATGACTTGGAGGCCAGATCACTGAAGTTACGACATGACTTGGATGCGAGCTCACTATCGCCATCCACATGTCGCATCCATTTTGATCCAATTATAATCCCATAAGGTTGACTAACTATCTTCTATATAAACAATGATAAAACGAAACTTTCTATTTGTGACAGTGACGTTTGTGGTAAGACTATAACATGCTATAACCATTGTTTATAGAGAAAATAAACACTGCTATAACCATTCCCTCGCGAATTTCGAAATTACAGCTTCTTCAAGTGGAGAATATAATCAGATGAATCTTAACATGTAATTTTTCAGTATTTCATCTTTCATCATTTTTGACCGTGAAAAGTCGATTCGCAAAAATAATGCGAATATTCGCAAGGGTATGAACGAACGTTCACATCATTGTATGTATTTCAACAAACAACCTCAAAAGCGTTTAAAGGTAAGTAGTCGGTCAACGCTGTGGGAGGATCAATGAACGACCATCAATAGATGGTGCCCAACAAAAAAAAATTGGACGTTAAAATATGATCAATGAAGTAGGTAGGTAGGGAAAAAGTTACAGAGTTTTAGGTCTTCAAGCTTTTTGATAAAGGCACCACCTTACAAGACCCAGTTTCAATGAAAGTCTCATAGATGGCTCTTGCGATTTCATCCAACCAGGGTCACTGAATCCTAGAAAGTAGAAGATGGCCTTAGCCGCTTTCCAATGACACAGTGAGTAGCTCCGGGTAACTTCAAGAAGCTCCTGAAGTGATCTCACAGACCACGAAAGAACATGTTCCTATTAAATAACATGTATTCCTGTCAGTTGAACTGAACCTAAAGTGATCTCAGGGGTAGTTCAGGTCTAACAAGCTCTCCATCGGAAAGCGCCTCTTCTTACGGGTATGGCCAATGGGTGGAGTCTAATAGTTCCAATGTTTCAAATAAAGTCTCGTTCATACCCTCGCAAATAAAATAACTGCCGATCACTGAAATTATAATATGACAATTTCATTAAAGTGTTGCCGACATGTTCTGCATTAGCGATTAGTCCGGCATGACTGGCATCCATTTTATTCTCCGAAAAATTGAGATATTCGCGAAGGGATGAACAAGTCTTACCACCACAATTTTTGAACAAAACATTGTCCGATGTTTGAACTACTGACACATGTCAAATGACAATTTTTGTGTCATTAGAAATATTGAAAACTTTCGAAAATTGTTTTAACAGATTCACAGAAAAGGAAGCAGCACCATCTAAATAAAGTAGAATAATTTATTTACCAAAAATCACATTACCAAGAATGCCAACATTGCCAACCCGATGACCAATATGCCGCCAAACTTTTTTTTCCATTCCTACGAAGGCTCAGGAGGGCCACGGCCAGTGGCTTTCAGTCAAAAATCGGGAAGTTTTATCAATTTTTGTTATTGGCAATCCTGCAGATTGTGCTTGTAATTTTTACTATTTTTTTTCAAGGTTATTGTACCGCATACCAACCTAGTAATCGAGCTATACTCCGTTAAATTATTACATCATCAACCAAATTGAAATGGAAAAGTGGGGGCCAATTAGAATAAACAAACGATTCTTACCGATTCCGATAAGAACCGTTTTCCGGGAATTCCGGCCAGAAAACAGAGTCTACTCTTCAAATTTGAGTCTGATCTGAGTAAACGAAAAACAACCCAAATATGGTACCTGTGAATTGGCCCGCAATTGGTTTCACTATATTGCCAAACCTAGGAGGAATAGCTGGTGGATTCATCACAAGACCGCAAATTGAAAAATGGTACCAGACTCTGAATAGGCCGTCATGGCGACCGCCAAATTGGGCGTTTGGACCAGTGTGGACTTCCTTGTATTGCAGTATGGGCTATGCTTCGTATATGGTGTATCGCGATGGCGGTGGATTTGACGGTAATTTGTTTTTCACAAAAATCATTGTGCAGGTCAAAGTTCAATATTTCAAATCATTAAATTAGATTTGTTACAAGTTGGGTCCCTTCGGAGACTAGGTGGGAATATGAGATATCTAGAACAGATAACAAAACTCTCTTACTGAAATTCGAGATGCAAATAAGTATTTCAATAAAAATCAAGCACCTATTTCATTGAAAATTCATCAAGCAATATTTCTCTGATGATCCTAAGAATCATGCATTTTTCATTATTGAAGGTGCTTGTAGGTGATGAAACTGGGGAGAAATACCACCAATCTGTTTAATTTGAAGTTTTCATATGCTTTTTGAACAATTTTCAGTGAATATGTAGTCAGTAAACTGATGTTTTCAGTAATTAAAATAAATTAATCAAATTTGGATCAATAAGAAATATAATTCTCAAGGGTATTGTAAAATATACTATTTAATATGTTTATTTTATGCTGACAGTCTCAAAAGTATGTTTGGTGGGCATTATTACATATCTGATACGATTTTTCAGTTGATCAAAAAGAAATATTTTGGTAAATTTGTGAATTAAGAAATGATAAAAAAAATCCACTCCTTAGATGGCTGGTGTCATATTTGCTTAGTCATTATTAGATATAGAAATGGATATTAATCATTATCTGTTGGATCTAATGATGATTTTATCACACAGCTATTTTTGAATATTATACTTCATTAAATTTATTCATGTAGTTCTCTCAAATTCATTTCATGGCCTGCAACTAAAGAAAGACATTCAAAAATATTAGTTTTATACTTTTTAGCACAAGTGCATTAAAAATCAACTGCTTGAAGTTGTTTTTTTTACACACTGACCATGCTTATATTTAAGTAAAAATACGGTATTTTGCGTCAAATTTTACTCGGAAGTCATCATTTAATAGTAAAATTCAAAACTTCATAAAATCAAAAATTCCAATTAATGACACCTTTGCTACAATTTTTCAATGTAATAATTGATAATTGTAGATAAAAAGTGCTTTTTATAATACTTTTTTGTAAAGGGCTTCCTTCTCCTTGCAAACTTACATCATAAATAACAATATCATTTGTTTTTCTTAAATATCTGGTATTCCAGAGGTAATCCCAGTATTTTTTATGCAGCTTGGTATAGTTGTGTTCTTCCTGACACATTTCTGGTAACCCAAGTACTTTGTAGGTGCATGAGAGAATAATAACAACCAGCTCCAAATATTGACTGTCATATTATCATTGTGTCAAGGTATATACCCTTAGACAATGGTCATATTCCCACCGTTTATGAAATCATTTGGAAAACCCAAATCTATCACACAACAACTCTGTTTTGGCATTCATTATATCTCTTTTCTTATTTTTTTGTTTATTTTAGGAGCAGCAAGGTTACCTCTAGCAGTATATGGGGCAAATTTGGTTGCAAACTGGGCATGGACTCCAATATTCTTTGGAGCCAAAAACCTCAAATTGGTAATTATGCTTTTTGTATAGTTTTGATTATGCCTTTTTATGGTTCCTAATAATATTCATTTATAATAAGAATGGCTATATTTAGGCACCTTGTGTTTTCATAGTATTCTTTCATTCTCAGTCAATAAATCCAGTTCCTTTTTATTCTTGAAGTCTCAAGGGCAAGCTTGTTTTGATATTTCCAATTATAGATTATACTATGTAAACTGATCAAATGAAGAAAAGTAGTTAATGTTGTATTATCAATGAAAAACTAGCTTTGAAGAACAAAGTCCAAAACATGGAAAACCAAAACATTAATTCATGTCTCATTCTTTCAGGCCCTCTATGAAATGCAGATCATCAACGCAACAGCAGTAGGTATGGCTTATCTGTTTTACCAAATCAACCCCCATGCTGGACTCCTCATTGTCCCATACTGTATGTGGCTGAGTGTGGCTACAGCTCTGAATTATGTGATCTACAGGGACAACAAGGACCACAAACCAAAAATCACCGAGTTGAAGGATAACTAATTTTTGTTGTGATGTATATTTAATGTTAAGAGTAGTACAAGTTTTAGAAGGTATATATTTATGTTGTCAGGTATTATATATTTTATAATTTTTATAAGCATTCCAAGTGGTTCTTTTGATGCAATAAATATATGAATGTACTTTAATTTTATTTATTATTAAAAAAATTGTAGGTAGAATGTTCATATTCACTTTTTAAGAATTGAAAGAAATGACATAGTTTCTCTTGATATGTTATTGTTGGGTGGGATAGAAAGAATTAATCAGTGGAATATCAAACTATGCACCCCTACAGGGTGGTCTGGTACAGTGCACCAAAAGTGTAGAAAAATTGCATTGAAAATAGGCTATTCTGAGAAATTTTGTTGTAAAATGGGACATAAAAGTCCTATGTAAGATTTACAATTATACATTCTGGATAAATGTTAAAGCAAATATTTGTTGATTTCATTGAAAATATGAACAGGATGTTCATAAAGTTTTGCAATTAGTTGTTTCACTCATATTAAATAAAAACGGCCAATATAGCTTCCACCTCATCATCAATATACTTAAATACTGAAAATGATTATTTCAATGTACTCAATTCATGTAACAAACTATTTATTTTGTTAACCATATCATGATCTTATTGATAATAGTTTTGTTTCTTCAAAATGCATACACAAAGGTAACTAAATACCTCTTCCATTATTTATTAATTATTGAAAATTTTCAATTTGTAATTACTATTAGGTCATACTGAAGTGAGTCAATTTTTTCAGTATTGTATCTGGACCTCAAAAGAACAAAAAAACTTGAACCTTCACAAATATATTTACAAAATTGACATCAAAGTAGCTTCATATTCCATACTTATCAAAATATTTATTTATAGATCCATGTTTAGATTTTTGTAATAGTATTGAGTCACTGGCATACAGACTAGGAAAATAAAACATTCTATATCTACCACAGTCAAGGTTTTTCAATGGTTTATATTACAAATAATATTCAGAATTATCAATCTCTCATTCCATCGTGTCAATATTCTGTTAACAATCAAACAAATCAAGAAATTATGAAAAAATACTAAACCTCCTTAGAACATTCATATATTTTCTACGAAATGTCCGAATTATAATGGCTAGATTTCAACAAAAAAGTTTTGGTAGATTAATCAACACACAAATACTCGGTCTTCGACGCTTCATCAAAATTCTCAACAAGATCTGGCACATCCTCCTCATCTTCGGGAACGATTTTACCCACACTTCCTGCATTGGCAACTGTGTTCGCTAGTCGCTTTAGCTGAGTGATACCCTCTGGACCTAACTGACTCAGGATTCCTGGCAACATATCTGTGATCTGTTTGTTTTCTCCGTGTCCAGTTATAGCGAAAGTATTCGCAGCTAGAGATGCTTGTGTTTTGGGATTATTGAAATGAATCACTGTCCCATCTTCTTTAATCATATTTACTTCTTCGATGCCTGGTATGGTGTTCACTGACAATTTTTTTAGGGAAGACTGTAATTTCTTGTCGTCTGTGGCTTGGGTAGAGTGGACTACCTTCTTCTTACGTCGTGGGGTTCCTTTGCCACCAATCCTAACTTGTGATTGTAACTTTTTCAGCTTTTCGGTATTCATTTTTGTTGACGTCTATATCTTTCACTAGTCACAACACCGTTAACAGCTTATTTGTACTCGTTTTTAGTAATTTTTAATATTATTCTGACTACCAATGATTTGGAGCAATATCAATAAAGCACGTGCACTTCTTTGACCGGTGCTGGTAGAAAGAAAATGGACGATCCTCACTTCCTTGCGCAACTTGGAATTGCGCCTGCGTCAATAATGTCAACACCGCCAAATATAAAATTGAACAAACCAAATTGTTTTGAAAATTTAATCAGAGAAACATAATAGCAAAAGTGTCAACTCAGTTTCAATCAAATTACAAAGTAAAGATTGTCTTGCTATCTACACAATTATAACCAATTTTGACATACCACCAAACTCAAGTTGGTTTGTTTCCATGAATGCGCATACGTTCAAAAGGGGTAAAGGCTTGTTCATACCCTCGCAAATTTTGCAATTTTTCTGCGAATGAAATGGATTCCAGTCATATTATGATTTCATTTCAGTGTGCCGGACCAACCGTTGATGCAGAACCATGTCGGCAGCCATTTTATTCTCAGAAAAATTGCGAAATTCACGAGGGTATGAATGAGACTTAATGGGGAGAGACTAGAAACTGGTGGTAGCCACTGAAATAAAATTATAATATCATATTATAATTTCATTTCAGTGGTGGTAGCTAAATTGATATGATGGTATGCTCATCATTTATATTAAGAGTGAACAGGCCGAACTGGAAACACAAGTTTATGATTTAGGTGATGGCTTTCACAGACACACTTGCATTGCGCATAAGATGGATACATAACAGAGTTCATACAATCAAAATGCCAGTGGGGTCGAATACCTGCATTTTTATAGAATTAACTTCATTACGTCTTCATGCTATGCGATGGAAGTGTGTCTGTATGATAGCCTTAACTACTATAGGAGAGTCCAATCCCATCACGATTGAAACCGGAAATACCCGACAATGTGTCTTCCTAGCATGATCCAGGGTACGTTTTAAATAAATAAAGCCAGGTATGCTGGATTGAAAAAAATACAGAAAATGCATATTTATATCTTACTGCCGCAGTTTTACATCTCTATTTATACTAGAGTATACATATTTATACTAGAGTATACATATGAAACACATAGTTTTGATAGTATACTTTATTGATCTTTGCATTGCATTGATTTTCTAATTTTTTCCATTGCTTCCTTCATCAAACTCAAATAATCTGATTTATTGGCTAAACTTAACGTAAGAATGAACGCCTATGAAAAGGTGGGTTATGTATATTTTTTTTTAAAATAAGCTCGATTACTGTGTAAAACGCGCGCATTTGGTTTTGGTGCTTGTAATTGTGAAATATGAGTTGATTAGGGTTGAAATAAGTGTCGACAAAAATGAGACATTTTGTGTAATTTTTTACTGAAAAAGTCGTGTTTGGAAATGGTCAATTTTCAAGATTCAAAAGGTAATTATTCGAAAAGTATTAGAGACATTCACGAAATTCCTTTGGATTCGTGTTCGGGAGATAAAACTGTACCAAGTAACACTTTTTTTTTGGCTTCTGAATGAAGCCTGATAAACTTACCTTTACTTTCGTAAAAGGGTAATAAACATATATATATATATTAAGCCACTAAGAAAGAGAAAACGATCATATTTCATGCGCAACTTGTAGAACAAAACACATCCTGAGTCACTCTTCAGTTACAGTCAGCAATCAGGGGCCCTATTCTCAAATGTCGACTATCATATGTCGCATGCGACAAAATAGGTCTATCGCCTTTCTCGAATATGCAATGAAAAGAGATGGAGATATTTTGTCGCATGCGACATAGGCTAGTAGACATTTGAGAATCGCACCCCAGAATGTGTTGTTTGAAAGAAATTATAAAAATTCACTTCATAGAACACGCCGTGATTTTATGCGCACTTGATTTGAACTCGGCGAGGCAGAAATTATTAAATGCTTTGGCATCGCATAATCAATTATTCAATTCATTTTTATATCATTTGCTATTTAATAAACTCTCTCTCGTCATGTATGTGTTTTGTGATCATCTTGGTCAAATGTTATGAGATATGAGCCGCTTCTTCTTTTTCTTCTGTTTATGGATCATATTCGTTAGTATATTTGTCCGCTGAAAGTTTTGTTATTCCTCTGAACCTCAACTAAACTGAATACATGCGTTTTGATTGGAACATGATTTTTTTTTTGATCTGTGAGATCACTTTAAGAAACTACTCAGAACTCCGAGCTAATCCCTGCTTGGATGCAACTCACAACACAAGGCTCGTTCATGCGCAATTTTTTATCATGCGTCGAAAATATTTTGTGGTGGTACTCTTATTTGTCTGCATTCATGTTCAGATCGGGCAGATTATCACCAGTCTATTATAATACATCCCTATTTCAATTTACATTTTTATTTATACTTGCCAAAGCTCTGTCGATAAGTTGAAAAACTTCTGACATCAAAGTAAATTTTGACTTATGGATCATCATGTAATTTTTCGGCAATGTAGTAATATCTAAATCCAAATGCCGCAAAATTACATGTTATGATTGATTCATCATTCACCGCAATTTTTTCGCCGAATGAGTCGAATCGCAAAAAAATTGCGAATAGTTGCAATGGTATGAATAAGCCTTTATATGCTCCATAGAAAAAAATCACGTACCGCGAGATGGGGCTGTGAATGATAAAATGTCGGATTTAGGTGTGATCAACAAATATTCTTTTTTCCGTCATTCAGCATAATCATAAGCTGTAAATCAAATTTTTTGATAATATCCGCATTTCAGTTTTCTAAGAGATACTGTTGATTTAATTTATTGTTACTTTTTGGTGGATTTTTGTTATTGATAAAAATAAAATGCCTTTGAAAGTCAAGATAACAATTTTGGTAATCACATCATTTTTTGTGGAACTTAGGGCTCCAATGGAAAAGTAATAAAAAGTTAATGCAAGAGATCATCTACAATCTGACATTCCCCACATGAAATTAACATGAAACCTGCCGTAACACTAACTGATGGAATATATGGAATAATCTAGAAAATTATTTTACTTACCGCAAATAAAATTATCTTACAGAAAGTGCTTGTTGCAAACAAATATATACTTTGAGATAGGTTTCCCTATCTTCAACATTGTCTGCCATTTCTTAACTGTCATGGGATTTGAAGGAAATTTGTGTAAAGAATTATCCGAAATTCCTACCGTATGATGAGCATTGAGGAACAGAGAACATTTTTCAGAGCACATTACCTCTTCCAATCTGCTGCATTTCCAGATGATATATAGTTTATTTAAAACAAGTGCTCATAAAATATCATCCAAATGCAACAATTTCAATACATAAATGACCTAAAATCACGTAAAATGATCAGATTTCAGCTTCAGCCATATAAACACACACGGGTTAGTTCGTTGGTCACAGTTCGAGTATTTCAAACAATTAATAGTAGATGTCGCCCACTCCTAGATTCTTCTAGGGTCACTGAATCTAGAAGGCCGTGCCGTCCTTAAGGGTATGGCCAATGGGCGTGGTCCAATACTTGAAATAGTTCCAGAATTCCAATAACCCACAAAATCACCAATTAGAGAGCAAGTTTTGTGGGTTATTTGAACACTGGATCTATTTCAAGTACTAGACCACGCCCATTGGCCATACCCGTAAGGACGGCACGTCCTTCTAGATTCAGTGACCCTAGATTCTTCCTTTATAGACAAATTCGTTTCTCTCTGGGAGTTATACCATAAAAAAATTGACACTTCTATATTTCAATGATTATTTACTCTTGACAGTCTTTGTCAGTTTTGTCACAGAAGATGATAAAGTTGGCAAATTTTTCCAAGTTATTCGTGAAAGATGTCTCTTTTTATCATTTTTGATATGTTCTTTCGCCATTAGTTTCTTCAAATTGCTCAGTTGGGGCGTTACGGTTACTGATGTTTTCGTAACATCGTCAATATTCTTCTCATCGCTATTAACATTGGAGTATTTTGTATCATTCACCTGCAAAATTGAAAATGTTCGGTTTTCAGATAACTCACAAAGCATCTTCCCACACATACCATTTCTTCTTCACTTAAATTCTTCATGTTCGGAACAGCCACATTGAATTTCTCTTTACAATAATTTTCGAAATCTGTATTCAATTGCTTCTTCAAATCTTTTCGAAGATTCAAATAAATTTTCAACTCCGCTTGACTCCTGAGTACCGTTTCCTGTTGTTCCAATAGATCCCTCTGAGCAATTGACAGATTTTCCTTGCAAATAAGTTCGGCTTCGCTCAGTATCGATTCCGTAAGTGTACTTTCCCCTCCTTTGGCGCACACATTGAATTTTCTCATCACATTGGCCTAAAATTGAAGAAAAAATAATTCGCAGACCGACTACCAAAACAAGGAAAGGGGACATTTCGCTGCAGATATCTATAGATACCCAGCGCGTACAAACATCAATATCTTCGGAGGTATTGATATGTTTCTCTCATGTATCTCAGTGATATGTTTGAGTTGACGGAGAGTGTGGTTTCTAGTTTTCAGATTATAACTATAACTTTTATCTTACACTACAAATGACGCCATGTGAAAAATTCAGTGATTTCATCTGCCTTCCTCCCCGCTTACCAACATCTGTGAGTGATGTCACCGGGCCTACACTGTGATTGGTTTGCCGTAAGAGCCCATGCATTTTTCTCGATTTTTAAAACCTTTTATCTCGGTATTTATGAGGCGACCTGTTGGATTTTTTGGGTGTTTCTGGTTGGTGTGTTAACATCATTTTTGCTCCAATGAGTTTTCAGAACTGTAGATGCCCTAGTTTGCTGTGGATAACCTATAAATTGAACTTATGCTAAGTGCTAAACGTCATTTCTTAATAAGGCACTTCGATTTACTGAAAATATGTGTGGAAATTAGGTTGCAAAAGTTGAGCCCATTTGAATAAATATGAATTGATGAGTCTTATCGATATTATTATCAAAATTGACCTCAATATTCTATTCAAGTTGTACCAATATATTCATTTCTTTAAAAGAATTTCAATTTTCATAAAATTCACAAGATATTCATGAAAGATATGCACAAATTGTACCTTTACGTAGATTTTTTCAATACTTCTTTTAAATTATATTTCACATATTTTCAAAATTTATTTATTATCATATAAGTTAACTCTCCAAATCTTTTATTCGGTTAAATTTGAAATTTTCTACTTTCAAATAGATATCCATACCAACAACTAATACTTCTCTTTTAAAATCACTTTATCATAGGTACATTATTTCAACTCATAAAATTATCGATAAAACTCCTATTTATTGAAATGGTACACTATGCATCCTAAATTTTCCACAAATATTTTCAGTAAATCGAAGTGCCTCTTAATCATTACAGAATGACGTTCAAAACTCACTTAGAATCAGTTCAATTTATAAATTTTATCCATAGCGAAGTAATATAGGACATCTAGAGTTCTGAAAACTCAATGGAGCCAATGAAAGTTAACACACCAACCAGAAACACTAAAAAATCAACAGGTTTGCCTTGTATATACCGAGATAAAAGTTAAAAAAACGAGAAAAATGCATAAGCACTTTCGGTAAATCAACCATAGTTTAGTAGAGGCCCGGTGACGTCACTCATAGCTGGTGGCAAGCGGAGGGAAGGCAGAAATCAATGAACTGGGCCACCCTTTGTAGTGTATAATCGTTGAGGTCAGCTTAGGTTGGCTAGTAATTGAAAGCTAGGGTTGAAAGCCGTGGGTCCTCGTCCAGTCAACATGGTAGCGGCTGAAAATTCACGAACGGTCACCCATCTAACGTAGGCTGGAGAGATCCAGTCTGAGATGGGTATGCAGTATGGGTGAAAACGACTGCAGACGGCGACCCATCAACGTTGTCGGAGGAATCTGACTAACATGGGTACCTAGGGGAAGGGGATGAGCCCCGTCAAGGCAACTTGATGCCCTTCCATAAGGTGTTGGCCTCTAGGGGGCGGGGGTTTCGTTGGATAATGGACAATGGAAAAGAATACCGTACTTCGGTAGAGGTGGCCAATGTCCTCACCCTTAGGGTTGGGGTGCGAGGCATCGCCCCCCTCGGCGGGTGAGCAACGCTAAATTTGCTCGGGCATTGTCACTGCAGAGCCAGTAGTATGCTTCAGCATACGGCCTCTCCATTGGTAATATGCAAATGGTAGCTCGACCTGTGTCGTCTTCGGACTGCATAGGACGAATCGCGTTGATTTGGCGTATCTAAATCTCCATTGCGTCCGCAGCAGGTAGGTACTGCGGGCGGTGTTGGGGCGCAGTGGGACCCGGATGGCGATCCAAAAATCGTTACTGTTGTTGTATGACATATTATTTATAAATTTTAATGAAATAAATATTTTGATATGATTTGCCTAACGCTTTGTGATTTCAACAAAAGAGAGCATATCACCGCTTTATATTTGTCAAAGTCAAAATATACTTTAATGTCAGTCAGTGCGTAGTTATTTGGATGAAACATTTTCACGCAGATGGACTCTGGTAGACGTTGGACAGTGGAATAACTTCTGGAAACAAAATGAGCCTTCTTGAGAGCAGTTCCGTCGGAAATGTTCTCTGTTGGAAACTTCCCGAAACGCATTTTCATGTCAATCACACTTCGATTAACCTTTTTTCTGATTTCATGTGCATACTCCTCATCTGATGAAGAAATGGTGATCGGGCTGGAATGGCAGAAATTGTGAAGTACTTGAGTAATATGAGCATGTATTTATGTTTAATTGTTGTATTGTTCCATTTTCTCATTCACCAAGGACCATATGGTGGTACTGTAGGTTTTTTCCGGGTTTTTCCCTGCAGTTTAAATAGCAAATGCACCCCATTTTTCTTTTTTATTTGTTAAGTCGCCCCGGGAAGCGTATTTAGTGGTGGTGTTCCATCTCATCAGGAATGATGTGCCGATGGTAGGGGGTATCACCATTATACTTTTTCAGGTATTAATTTAATTTCCATAAATTTTAATACAATGAAGCTTTGTCAATAAGTTTATCATTAACTTCCTCCAATAAAGCATATTTTGACTTTGACTTTATTAAGTGAAGCAGGCCATTTCCAACAATTTTTATAATCAGTATTAGTATTATAAATAATTAATAAATTTGATCCGTTCATTTAAACTTATTTTTATAAAATAAAATAAAACTCGTTTTTGTAAAGCTGAAATCCATATTTTTTTGATTCTCATCAATTTTGAAACAAATCTGATCTCTTGATTTGCTTTCAGTCCTGGACTAAAACGATTTTTATTTTTTTAAGCGAAAACCATGCGTCGGACAAAGAAAATCCAGGAAATCAAATTCGCTCAAAAATGAATGAGGATTGCAAAAGTTATTTCAAGAGAAAGCAACGGTGTAGTATCTTTTTTTCCAAAAATATTCAATTCAAAACCCACTGGTAGAGAAAATGTAAATTTTTGTACATCACAAAATGCACCTTGATGCATAGAAGACATGTACCAAATTTTATAAAGATGTCTATGTACAATATTATCTCAGTTATTATTTAAAAACTGATTTTTTTTTCAAAATTGTATCACCCTGTATCTCAAAAATTAAGACTTTTAGGAGATATGTCTCTGTAGGAAACAGCCCGAAACGCAGTTTGTTTCATTCGCCATAGCACTCTTCGTATAACAAAATGTTTCTTATAAGATGCCTGGGTTGGGTTTTTAGACATCTTAGTTTCTTACCTCTGTGATATCATGTTTCATGTTTTCGACGGTATTTTTTGCGTCCTGCAATTTTGCAATATCCTCCATGTAGTTAGAATACGTAGCCATTATGTAACCCTCGTTGGCCTTATACTCTTCAACCAGACATTTATACGATGTCTCGGCAATGTACAACTTCCACGCTTCTCGATTTTCAGGAATATCGTTCGGCAATAAATAGACATCGCTCACCAAGAACTTATTTTCGGTCAACGACATGCTAGCAATCGACTTTCGTTTCAATATCGAAGCAGAACGTCTCATGTACGCTATGGAACCTTTTCCTGTTCTGGATGATGCTTTCTTTTTGTACAGGTTAGGGATGGATCCGGAAGCTGTAAGTTAAAATACGGTTTACCAGCACGAAATTTCATAAATTATTGATAAACTATCAAAATGTAGCATTTTAGGTACTTCGTAAAACTGCAGAAACCATAATGTATCAGATAACTCTTCGTGGTTTCAACAAGATGGTGCACCACCGCATTTTTGGCAGCCAGTGCGTGATTATTTGGATGAAACTTTTCCGCGCAGGTGGATTGGTAGACGCGGAACAATAGAATAGCCAGCTAGATCTCCGGACCTTACCAGGGTAGATTTTTTTTATCGAGTATTCTCAAATCCAAAGTTTATTTCAATAATCTGACCAATCTTGAAAAATTAGAATAATATTGACCCGAAACAATAAGAAACGTTCTAAGAGAATTTCAACATTGCCTTGGGTATTGTCAAGAAGATAATGGCAGACAATTCGAACATACAGTTTTATCATTTTGAGCATTTTTTGTTTTTATTTCATTAAATCATTATTATTTAAAAAAATATTTATTTAAAAATTTTGAATGGACTTGGAAACCAAAATGGATACTCACATGACATGGATGAGGCGTAGTAAATTTAAATTAAAATTATTGACGAAACATTTTCAAGACATGTCAATAATTTTAATTTACTACGCCTCCATGCCGTTTGAGTATCCATTTTGATTTCCAAGTCCATTCAAAATTTTTTCATAAACTCCTTTTCAAAATTGTAATTTTTGTATTTGCTTATTTCAGTTTGACCTGTAATTTCAACTGATGATGAGCATTTCTATGCTCGAAAACATATTTTTGATGGTATTATGTTGATACAACCACACTTTTGACAATTTATTGCCAAAGCTGTGTTGACAACAGCCCACCCTTCCCTACCCTAGGGGTCAAATATATATATATATATATATATATATATATATATATATATATATATATATATATTGTGGAGACGACTTCGAGTTTTACTTGGAGGATGGACTACTTCCTTCATATAGTTGCTTTCTGTTGGCTTGTCGACAAAATTCCCTTATTGCGTAAATTTAGAATTAATTACTCTTGTATATTTGGGATTTTTAAATTATTCAATTGAATATACTCACATCTATCAGTTTTTCCCATAAAATGTTTGGATTTCGGGTCATTCAAAGATGGAACTGATGTCGATTTGTCAACTCTTTCCACGCCCTGTATGCTTTCCATAACAGACGAAGATTCTTTCAGTCTTTTCGGAATTCTTCTGATGATTGAACCCTTCTTTTCCTGGGTTGAATGAGTTTCAATAAACATTTTTTATTTGAATACCGTTGTCAATTGAGTATAACGTACTTTCAAATTTCCCCGTACTTACTCTAAGGGAGCTCATACTGGTAGAAGTCTTCGAAGCTGCTCTTTTCGCTACAGACATTTCCGATTCGTGTAATCTATCTCGGGCTAACTTGTTCCTTTCTAGTTCCAGCTGATTGCACATCTCCTTGAATACTTTAAAAACGACCGAAATGTCAGCTACGTCCATCAAATTTATATCAGATATCCCTCCCTTCAAATACTCTTTCACTGTTCTTTGGAGGTGGTCCATTCGTTCGCCATTCAAATTTGCCGTTAGGTTTTGGTTCAAGAGAACGGAGTTTGCAATTTTTTCCTTGTGCAATTTGTCCAGTTGTTTCTGAAAGAAAGTTACAAAAAATTTGCAGTGAGAGTGTTTAAGAGAGTATTATCATTATCGCGCGGCTGCCTTAGAAATAAATGCTACGATCCCTGCTTTTTCATGGTCGCAGACCATACAAAGAAGGAGATCTGAACTCCTGATGACTTCACAGGCTCTATCTAGTGCTATTCTGTTGTGGACAAACTTCAAACTACCTATTACCTGGAGAAGTTTAACCCTGGAACGTACAATGTTATTATTTTACTTGTGAGGTTATTAAAATTGAGGAGAGATATTTATAAAGAAAATTAATCAACTTATTTATTATTATTCAAAATGAATTTTTGTTGACAATCTAAACACTGCCTCAAAACTAGTTTCAATATGTATTAGAAAATTAATTGTGATAAAGTTAAAAATTTAAACAATCTTGTGAAATCAGAGAAATTAAGTATCATAAGAGGTGTACCCCAAGGGTCAGTGTTGGGGCCTCTACTATACATACTATACACCAATAACATGCCTGAGGTTATTGATGAAACCTGGTACAATATACTGACGACTGCTCAGTAGTTTTCAGTTCAACTGATCACCATTTTCTGCAATCCAATATCTTTTCCCAGTTGAATCTTCTGGAGGATTATTTTTCAGCGCATTATCTAAAACTAAATACTGACAAGACCCAAATAATATCTTTTGCCCAAAATGGCTCTGACAATAGTATAAGTAATGGTGTAACCACCTTAGAACCAGTATCCCAACTTTCTTTTTTGGCATTATAATTGACTCAAAACTGGACTGGAAGAGTCACACTGATAAAGTTGCAACACATATATCTAGATACTGCTATGCCCTGAAAATAATATCACAGAATATTTCCACTGAGACTGCAATGCTAACATACAATGGATATATACAGAGTCATATTAGATATGGTATCATTCTTTGGGGGATGTCTGCCTACATACAAAAAATATTCATCTTACAAAAACGATGACTGAGAAAAATATTCAACCTTTCTCAGAGAGAAAGCTGCAAACCAGTGTTCATAGAAAAGAGAATACTAACTTTAACTAGTCTCTATATTTATGAGTCTGTGATATTTGTTTAAGATAACATTTCTCTTTTTACGATTCATAATCGGAATCACATCCACAATACGCGTAACAAAAGTCATCTGCTGAATACCAAGACACATTTAACTTATGTTAAAAAAAATGTACCTTTTTCATTAATTTCAATTTACAACAAGATACCTGAATCTCTCCGAACCCTGTCTTCCAATACCATGAAGATTAAATTGAAAACATATATTACTTCTCTCCAAAGCATATTATTCACTTCATGAGTTTTTCACTGAAGTGTTTTAAAATTTTGCATAATATGGATAAAATCTTGGAATATTTCAGATTGAATGATTTTATAATGTATGTTTTATACCGTATTGTGTTTTATTTATTTTTCATGTTTAATTACGCTACAATAATGTTTGCTTTTAATATTTAAAAATATTTTAGCGACTATGGCATGTGAATGTTTTATAACTTTTACTTGTTTTTATATTATTTGTATATGTACATGAGTGAACTTGTGTACAACTGTAGTTGTACATAGAGATATATTATATTTTATTGTAATTTTTTATTTTTATGTTAGCAGATAAAATGACATGTTCTACACCCGTAAGGGTATTTGTAAAAAAGAACTAATAAAGACTCTATCTATCTATCAACTAAAACAATATTGGTACATATAAAAGGTCAAAAATGTTGTAAAATCTTTGGCTCTAAGGGAGGGACTTGACTTCTAGCAACGGGGCCCACAGAATAATGTGGAGCCCTGCTCCACTCCAAGGAAGTAGAGTAGTAGTGGTCTAATAATATACCCAATAATTTAAAAAATATACAAAAAAATCGTTTCACATTACATTTAAAGAAATACTTGAAATTTTAGTAGAATTCTTCTGGACTTCGATTTTCTTGAAATTTTGTTGTTCACTGTATTAGTTATAGATTAGGTCACTATTATAAACATTTACGTTTCTCGGGGTCAATAAAAATTAATATTATTTGATGGAAATGATTAAAACATTGTATCCATCATCATCAACAGAATAAAATGTATCTTACCTGTAAATATTGGATCTCATAATCAGGATCGAGTTCAAATTTTGGTTCCTTCTGTGTTGGCTTGTACCCCTTCAAAACTTGACCAAACTTCAACATAGACATAATTATTGGTAGATTTTCTCTCGAAATTTTGATATGCCCTACAAAACTGAAGACCCCCCTTTTATTAGTAAGCTGCAAATTTCAATAACAATTCTCTCCCATCCAACCAAAGTTGAGTTAAAATAAATGTCACACTGACATATCCAGGCAAATTTGATTTTAGGTGGACAAGATACGTTTTTCGAAGCTCTCTTGTTAGACTGGGAGATGGTGACAGATTTCAGGTGACGATTTTCTCGTTTATGTCTTTGAGACCAGTGAAAGAAATGAAAACTCTGACCAATATTATGAAAAATTCAATTCCGACACTTAACCTCACTTCGACATCCGCAAACCTTATGCCACTTTTTTAGGGACATTAAAGGTTCCGTCAAACCAAAGCGGGAACGGGAACGGGAACGGAACTTTGGAACAGTGCGAATTGCTAGAAAAACAGTACTTGTAGCAAACCATATATATTTCGTTGCTGGTATGCATTTCGGAATACGAATAATCACACCGGTATATCCCACTATGGATTTTAGTGTCGGATTCATCTGTTTTCCGCTCCCGCGTTCACGCGTCGGTTTGAGGAAACCTTAATGATGGAAACTTCCATTATTTCAATTGGCAGCAACGAGAACATCGTCTTAAATTTAAATTATTTTTTCACAAGTTTACGCCATCATTGGTACCCTTTGGCCACGTGCAACCCTTATGCCTATCATTTTTTTCGCTGCTATTGTCTATCTTAACATGCCGTTGGTGTACATGGCAGCGGCGATAAAATCGTCCCAATGAAAATCGAATTTTTTATATGAAAGCCACGAGGCGACCGCTCAAATTTTTCATCACTCTTGTAAAAATTTTCATATCTTTCACTGGTCTCAGAGGTATATAAACGAGAAAATCGTCACCTGAAATCTGACACCATCTCCCAGTCTATGTCATAGAAATATATATTATATACTTACTCTAGAACGCTAATCCCCATTTCAAAAGTGTTTTAAAAAGTTCAGGCTAGTCCACAATGCGCATGCGCGCCATTAGTGATTTTTTGTAACAGGCCCGGTTTTAGTAAAATATTATGGTACTTGTGAAGATTAACAAACGTTAATTCTGAATCTCGGACAATAAGGTTGGAAACCTCATTGTGCTTATAACTGTTATTTGTATTTAGCCAATTTGAATACATAATTTCACATATTTATGATCCCGAATATTCAGCAAAGGCCATCAGAAAGTAGAGTACAATTATTATTATTATTTACCGCTCTGAAGCAACTGATTTTTGGTATCACATTCACTTTTCAGCTGTAGTTAACCAACAAAAACCTACGGAACCACCCCAAATCGTCGGTGCGAATTTCAAGGAAGCACTGGATTGTAAAATAAATTGAAAGTACAAAAAACTATGAAAATTTATTTCAGCTAATACCATGAATAATTTCAACTCAAATTGGATTCATAAAATTGGATGCTTGGAAGCTCGAGGTTTTTTATGCTATTTTTACGAGTATTTCTGGTTGTATTACCTTAGTGCAATTTCCACAATGGGGGTGCATGGAAAAGTGAGGCCAGAAGCATATTCCTTACCATCAAAGAAAAATACTTCATATTGACATTCATTTTCTGAGGCGATTCTGTGTATGTTTAGTACTTTTTGTAGGAATCTAGAACTCATAATATAAGCGGTGTGGTTGAAAGTTGTATCACTCGCCATGCATGCTTACTGCACTAGGATTCAAATTATTCTATTGTCGTTTTCACATGAATCTTCATGAGGAAAATGTCTGCCACAAATTACAATTTTCTCACTCAAATGTTCTGCTGGGGTCTCTTCTTAAAAACAATAACCAAAAATATTTAAGCTATTTTGAGCAAAGCATACATAAAAAATTTCATTATCTACCCTAAATGAAATGAAACAGCTTTATTAGAAATTGTCTTTAAAGGAACAAGATTAATGCAAATTCACGAAAGATGAAAGAATAGCCAACGACAACAAACACCACACAAAACGACAAGAGAAAATCTGAAATTCTAAAAACCGTCTCTGTCAAGAGTGACAGATCTCAGTGACACAAGTCTTCCAGTTGATGAAAAAGCACTGTTGCACGGTCATTATAATTACAGTAGCATGGGTACATTATTGTTTTATAAAATTTCTTTCGCGCCTAAAATTCGGAGTAATCTGTCTCTAAAAGGTTCTTTTTGATTTTAAAAAGTACTAAATGCGCTGTCAAATTTGTCTCTTTCAAATGACATGTGTTTTATTCCCTCATAACAAAAAACTCTGAAATGGAACACCAAATTATTTTCAAACTTGGCAACGATCTACCCAAACTATACTGATGGCGCGCATGCGTACATCGTAAACGGGTCACATATGCGGCATGCTTTTCGCCGTGAAAATTGGCGGGATTAGCATTCTAGAGTAAGTATATAATATATATTTCTATGGTCTATGTGCAAGAGGACAAATTTTAAACACTCACAACAACATCTGGCAACTTATTATTAAACACTCATTATTGTAGAAATAAATATACAAAGTGTCTTTAAATCAGAGGATATTTGTCTGGACCAATATATATATAAACACTGGTCCAAATTCCACGGACTTCCCCTACTTCGATGGTCCTTTTAAAACATTTTTGAAAGACTTAGGTCAAATTATACTTTCCGAACATTGAATGAGAGGTTCGTTGAAACATAGAAATTTGATAATGACGTTACAAATATTTCAGAATTTTTCTTCTGAGCGCATATTAAATAAACTAAAAATTACAACTATCAAAGCTAGGTATTTCATTTCTTTCTCCGATATAATTTCTTGAAGAATTTAATAAACTTTTTTTTCGTATTTCGTGCATGGTTCACATCTTTTTTTGTAAAATTTATTTTTACGAACCTCCCACGTATCCAAAGAAACAGTCATTGAGATTAAAAGGCGACAAAACTTTAATTCTACAGATGTTGAATAGCAAACAGTTTTTTGTTGGCGTTAGACTGAAAGATTGTTCACCTTCCTAGTTATACAGAAAAAACTTACCGGGCGAAGCTTTTGTTACTCAAATCATTTCCTAGGTAGTACATCATTGGATTTGTTCTCTGCTTGATTCTGACCAGTTCGGAGTTTTTCGCCATGAGACATGTAAGGAATAGTCCCAAATTCAATTTATCCAGATTTGCATAACCAACATCCAAGGGATCCTTGTAGGTACAAGACTCATCACCTATAATATCTACTCCCGCCATATCGACTACATGCATCTGAGAAAACAAGCAAAAATTCAATGAAAATGTTTAGTTGAAGTCAAAATATATTGTAATATCAGAAGTTATTTAAAAAAGCTTTCCAACTAGAATTTAAAATTGTTATGTATTGCAAACTATTATGGTGATAGACTCCCCTCATAAACATAAGACCAGATGAAAGAGAGTACCACCACCATATGTGCTCCGGAGCGACTTAACATAAAAGGTGCAGCATTTGCTATTCTATAGAAGAGTATCACTGAGAAAAGAATGATCGCATGCAAAATACGAGAATACAAATACAAACACCCTTTCATTTCCATCAAGGCTAAATGTTCAAACAAACACATCCTCCAAGGGTTACATCAGGAGTAAGCAGTAAAATTTCATGTTAATGACTGGGTTATTGACTTTGTCTGAGAGCACTATGCAATAACTCGTAGAATAATAGCTGTTTGTATTACTAGGGAGGAAAGTGCCACTTTTCCTCCCGCAGGATGTAGTTTACTGCCCGACGCGAAGCGGAGGGCAGTAAACATCCAAGGGAGGAAAAGGCACTTTACTCCCATGTAATTCATATGATTTTTCCTCCTACCCACTCAATAAAACCTTTTTGTGACTTTGTTTGCAAATATACCTATTCTTACTTGATGGAAAGTATAGACAATACAGTCATGTGTATCTGAGAATCTGCGGTGTTGCAATGGCTAGCGTCTTGGGCTTGTAATCCGAAGGTCCCGGGTTCATCTCCTGGCAATTACAACTTTTTTTTTTTTTTCAAGAACGTTATTTTACTTTTTTCTTGTTAGTGATTTGAATTATTGGACATTTAGATAGCTTATACATTTCGGATTGCTACTGAGTGATTTTCTCATAAGTAATGTTATGTGCCTATTTGAATGAAGTGTCGATAATTTTTTTTCTAAGAGCTGATGCGCTTGTAGAAAAAATAATGTGTGTATTTCGAGCACAAAGTGGCATTGTCGTTCTCCAAAGATTAATCTCTTTGTCGAGCAACAATCAATCACTTTGCGCTCTAAATACACAAATAGCCATTAAAGAACTAGAGTACAAGTAACATTCATGTTTGATTTTTACCAGAATACATGATATATAAGATGTTCTAGAAATTACGGAAACAATTTGATTATAATAGATTCACAAGTTTCATCGTTTACAACTTACTTGAAATGAGAGGGAGGAAAAGTACTTTCCTCCCTGGTTTGAGGGAGGAATGTGTGTACTTTCTAAGGGGTAGGAGGAAAACGTTATTGTTACCATGTTACGTTGTTATTCTTGTCCCAATAACCTCCAAAAGACTATTTTACAGTCGTTTTACGTCCACCAAAGTAACAAAAGAGTTGATTCCAATACGTCAGCTTGAAATGCTTTGTTACAGCAATAGTATTTTACGTAACTAGTCCGGAAAATACTTTTTTGGACGAGTAGACCAAATTCTAGGACGAGCGTTAGCGAGAGTCCTGGATGTCTGCGAGTCCAAAAAAACTGTTTTCGGACGTTTTGTGTACACTATCTTTTCGTCAATCATGTAAAATAATAAATCAATGAAACGCATTTAGTCTGAGAGACGAAGAGAGGTCGACCTTCACCCATCTGTTAACCGGATGAAACATACTTCTTATGAAGTTGCATAAATAGACGAATACTCCTAAAATGGGTTGCTCATCAAAAGGTGGTCATGACTATATACAATGAGTTTAAAAAATTTGCACCATATGGAAACTTTTTATCACCGATTTGTCAGAAAATTTTATTCTTCATAAAAATTGGTGCATTACGGAATACTTGTATTCGAGTTATCAAAATTATAAATTTCCAGACGGTGTACTGGGGGAACAAAAAATTGAATTTTGATCAAGAGTAAACTACCCTGGCTGTGATTCCAAATTTGAATATTTCGAACATTTTTTAGTTCTTATTTGTACTGTATATTGAAATTCGAACAGAAGATAGGTACCAACAGAAACATTCTAATTCTTATTTATATTAAAAATTCGAGCACTTCCCGGCCTAGTCCGGGAAGTACGTACCTACTTCCCGGACTAGGCCGAGAAGTGCTACTTTCCCAAAAAAAGTGCCCGGGAAGTGTTTGCCGAAAAAAGTACTTTCAATAGTTACCAGTATAAAGAAACCGATATGTCATAAGTCTTCCTGAAAAGAACTTTATCACATCAAAAGTATTTCATCAAATGGGAACTACAATGAGGTAGTCATGTGCCAAGTCTTTGTTTCTTATGTTTTTCGGACGTGAAAACTACGTCAAAAGTATTTTGTTTTTACCTCTCTAATTGTGCCACTCATCTGTTATGATTATGTATAAAGTCAGACATCTTCACTCCGCATTTTCTTTTTGGCGTCCAAAAACTAGAATTTCCCGAAAATTTTGTCGGACAAGGTTCCCATTTAATAAAAGTTTTCCGACTGAACATAAAGAACAGATACTTCGACGAAGTCTCAACTTTTAGGTAATCATATTTTTTTTAGGTCTGTGCATAGAAATGCAAAGTTTACTATCGAAGAATCGTTAACATCTCGACCAATCAACCCAGAACACCATTGTTTCAATATTTAGAAATCTGTATGGTACTTATATGTATACGGAATCAGTTAAAAATGTTATTGATAAGTACAACATTTATGATGCCAAATATTTTGTCTCCATTTAGAGCTAACTTAAATAAATGTGTTTTCCATATATTTGTGAATTACCCTAGATGAAATTTGACGAGGATTACTGAAGTCTACATCCATTGTAGTTACATGAAAAGTAACCACACTAGTATTGTAATGGGACATGTAATTTCCAGTCTGTACAGAACTTTTTCTTCCTTCACCTACGGAATTAAAAACTCGGTCATTTCTTATGGAATATATAAAAGCGTACATCTCAATCTCACCTATGTATAATAGTTTCAATGCATCAAATTCGGACTTCACTTTCATTCTAGTGACTGTTTCTTTCGTGTGCCATGGATCTATATTATTTGGGTACTTTTTGAGTAAATCTACTACAGCATTTTTCGAAAACTCCGTATATGACATTTGTATGCACATCCTTAAGTTACGGGGTAAGGTTTTCTTCAAAGAAAACAATTCGATAATTGTTCTAGGAACAATACCAAAATTCTAAAAGAAAATGCAAGAAGCGATTTATCGTTATCACAGTAATATTAAAAATTATTGCCATGAAAATTGAACCCTAATTTCATCCCATTAGGCCAAGATGTAGATAAAAAAAAGAGGTTATCTATCAGTTTCCGCCATATTATTTGTCCATCTTCAGATTTATAAAAATTATAAATTTTTGAAAAATGGTCTTTTTATTGAGGTTTTCCCGTATTTTCAAAGTGGAAAATGCACCGATCCGGTCGTATGAAAATACATTTCGTAGGTTTTATAAATCTCTACAAAAGTTCCATTGACTGTAAAACGATTCCTTGAATAATCTTTGAGATATTTCCAAAAAATTTAAAAAGTTGTAACTTTTTTCAATATACGAATTAGTATAGGCCACTTGTGTCTTCAATTTTGTAAGGGAAATTCAATTGGACTTTTTGAAACGAGAATCATGGATGAATTAAATGTTCAACTTTACTTGAGATGTTCGTTGGAACAAAGAATTAATATCTGTTTGAAAGTGGAATATCATTCAACATATACAGGGTGTCCGATAACCTTATACAATATTGAAACTGGTGATAGACCAGGTCATGAGTGTTCAGAATATCAGAATTTCACCTCAGCAAAAATATCACCGTTTTCGCGATAATGGACATTTTAAGAATTTCTGGAAAATCGCTACCTTACCTTAGATTTTTAAGTGCCACGTATACAAATTGAGACAAATTCAAATATGTTTGCTGCTGAAGATTACTGATGAGTGATGCTTTTAGACGTACAGAACAGTTTTTCAGAAAGTGAAAAGGACCAAATAAGTGCAAAATTTTTTAGGAGGTGGATCCTTGTCGAAAATTAAAAACTTTTCTAACTCCTGTGTCCGTAGAAGCAATAGTTTCCTGGTGAAAAAATAAAATACAGCATTGTGCATGAACGGATCTTCTGTAAATAGAATTGAAAAAATCTAGTAGGTGGCTGTCACATTTTGTTTGAACAACTTGTGACTTTTTTTTATTATTCCGCTTGTTTCATTCAGTGGTATTTATTCCTTTGTCACGCCGTTCACACGTTATACTCCCCGAGAATATGCGCATATGCACTTCATTTATGGTGAATGTGAAGGTAGTGCTACTGCTGCAGCAGCGTTTTATGCAGAACGATATCCGATTGCACAATGCCGCTGACAGAATCGCTGATTTGGGGGCTACAACCTATGACGCATTTGAAAAGGTTCTTCTTGAAAAGATGTCTCTGCGTACGAGTGGATGAAAAATAACATTTTTGTAATATTATTCAGTGCGATGTTGAATAATCGTTATTGTGGTTTATAGTGTATGTTGATTCAAAAAAACGTTGATTAATATTTACTTCTTTACATCTCATTGAATGCTTCCTAGCAGTTGATTCGTTATTACTCATAATTATTTAATCATTTCATCTTGATAAGATAAAAATAAAATACATTACTGACAAAGTCTACTGGAGTTGATTTTAGCTCAGAATAACATCACACTCTAATATAATCGATATTCTACTCCTACCAAAAATAATTATCGTATGTTTTATACCATGGTAGAGTCTGGACAAAATGGGCATTCTTTTGTAATGAATATCCACTTCCACTTAGTTATGTTTTTTCAAACAATAATGTCAAACTGTCGTTAAAAAAATTGGTGAAACTCAAATCTGGCATTTTACCCTCATTTCTTGAAAAATTGTATCGTTTTCTGAAAAACTGTTTCGTACGTCTGAAAGCATCACTCATCAGTAATCGTCAGCAGCAAAGATATTTGAATTGGTCTCAATTTGTGGACATGGCACTCAAAAATCCAAGGTGAGGTAGTGATTTTCCAAAATTAAAAAAATGCTCATTATCTCGAAAACGGTGAGATTTTTAATAAGGTAAAATTCCTATATTCTGAACAGTCATGACCTGATCTATCACCAGTTTCAATATTGTACAAGATTTACCGGACACCCTGTGTATCATGATAATGTTCTGGTTCCCACGAAAAGGTAGACTTAATTTCGGCAGGGTGTATGCCTCAGAGGGAACACCTTCCGAGGCAGAGAGTTCCAAAGCTTAGTCGTTTGCTGAAGGAAAGAATTCTGGTAAAGAGGTTTTCGGAATGTTTCCAGCAACGTTTCAGAAACTAGTGTTTGTAAGATGTTAATTCCAGAATATTACAATAAGATTTGAAAACTCGTTAGATTATAACAGACATGCATTATTTTGGACCAGATATTATAAATCAGCAAGGCCTAAATATAAATACTTTGGTTGTAAAAGAAAACATTATTTGTGTTCAGAGACTAACGTTAAACCTTTATTAATCAATAAAAGACTTACCTCTTCTGTCAGTTGTAATCCTGCTACAGTCACAGATTTCCCTGAGCCAGTTTGACCAAAAGCAGCTATGATGGCATTATAGCCTTTGCTTACCCTAAAAATACTTTTATGCACTAGCGGGCGGTAAAGTGCCACTTTACGCCCGGCGAACCGGGCGGTAAAGTGTACTTTACCGTCCGCTAGTGCATAAATAACTATTTTATACAAAAGCAGTGGGACTTTGTTGATGACCCAGAAGAATCAAAGAGAAAAAAGGTTTGGGAGGGAATATCATAACTTTTGTTTATGGGGAATATTTAGAGGTACCAGTCATGAGTAGAAACTTTCTGAAATATCCAAAGTTCAGGAGAGATGTTGACATACTTGAAATCTTTGATTATTATTTCGCCAAAGATGAATAATTGATTAGTATCTAGCAATATTGTGCAACAGAAATTGACACAGAAATTGAATATGTCAGATAGTACTCAATTTTCTGTGTTTGATTACAGAGTGAAATGAAACGTTTTTCAAGTAGATTGTCGGAAAATAATATTCCCATATTTAACTCACTCCATTTCAACTCATCATATTCTTTTAAAAATTCAGTTTTGTTTCGAAGCTCTGTAGGTACCTACTAAAAAATATATTACCTTTCCAGAACATCTCTGGTGACTTCCGAATACACCAATTCCTGCCTACTATTGAAGAAAATTCCATCAGTCTTAAATTCCCAAAAAACTGGAGTCTGTTTCGATTTTCTCGGATCAGTCAACTGCTGTAAATTCCTCAAATATACTTTACTCTTATCTTTAACTTTCAGTAAGTCCCAACAGGGGTTTTCAGTGGGAAAAATTCTGTAAAAAACTTTCACGTAATTATTCCCAACTTTAGACATTTCCCCACGTTTATTCAAATCAAATGCTTTCGCTGTCACAGAGCATACAGATAAAAATGTCAAATTCAGAGTTATGAAGTTTGCTTATATACAGAGGGTTCCAAGAAATTATCATAAAACAGAATACATATTTCACAGCTGAATATCAGAATGAATCATTTCAAGTTATGAAACTTACTGGGACTATGACTATATCCCAGTTTGATTGAGGGTCAGTTTTTCAGGTTCCAGTTAAACTCCAGATTAATTAACTAATGGTTAGAATGTGATCCATCCAACATCATTTAAAGAATGTCATTCACCATCTAAACTACTAGTTAGTTATTTGAAATTTAACTTGAACCAAAAAACTGGCCCTGAGGCCAATATCAATAACTCCAAAAAGTAAAACTAGTTTGAATATACATACTATTGGACCAAATAATATGATTAAAAACAAAATGTGTTTGAAATATTCAGAATTAAATATATTAACACATTGACTGCCGTTAAGTATTATGTAACAGTTCTCAACGAGCCATATTCTCAAATGTGTTTTTTGCTAAAATGTCGCGTCATCCATATATGAATGACGGTAATGTTTCCAAAAGTGGTTCGTCATTCATATATGTATGACGTATAGTGGGAGGTGATAGGCCATGGCATTTCTATATAAATGACGGGAATGTAGTTTCAAATGGATGGTTGAGAGTGTGGCCCACAGGGAACATATGTGTATACTTGGTTTGGCCTAACTGGCATAAGTACGGATATTACAGATAAATGAAAAATATAATTTCAAACCACTCTGGAAACTGAAATGTATATTAAATTTTACAATCAGTAAACTCACACTGAATTGTAACTAAATGAATGAAAAACATAAATATTATTTGTGTGCAGTATTGAAACACTCCAAGCACAAATAAGGTTTATTTGAACAAGTGTTGCAGAAAGTGTTTACCATTTTCCGTGCTTTCTAGCTTCTTCGCGGACTTTTTTAGTTCGCAATTTAGCATAACACATAAAAAAAACATTATATTGCAGCTATTTCAGCCTCGCTATATGAATGACGTGGCTAACTACGCAAAAATCCCCAAAAAAATTGCATTTGGGCCACGTCATTCATATATAAATGACTTAAAAACAAAAGAAATTATCATTCAAATATACCCAAAATGAGGATATACACTATTAACTATATGCAATGAGCAGAACAATAATAATTAGACACTCTCAAGCAATTGCCCTTTGTGAGATACTACGCACTGCAGTGTGGCTGTCAACAGTTACGGACTGTCATACTTATTTGACTGAAGAATCAAATTCGGAAACATTCGTGTATTTGAGTGACGTGGCAAACAGTGTGTTAATTGTAGAGTTCCTCAGGTTTCTATACTTCGACCAATTATCTTTTTATTATACATAGACTATTGAACAACCAAATTTTAGTTTTTCTTTACTGTTTTTGCTATAATGATAGTACACATCACAAAAACGAAAATAGATCAAATGGTACGATTTGATCTGAGGAAAGTATAAATATTGGAATGGTGTGGTTCATATCACATTTACTGTCATTTACCACGTGGTGGTTGAGGAAGTTTCAGGAAGTTGGGGAAGTTTCATCCGACAAATGCTGGTGTTCCGCAGGTATCCATTCTAGCAATAATACTATTTCTTCTTCACATCAATGGTTTGTTGGGAGCTAATTATAGTTTTAAAGGCATTAGGATGGTTGTATTCATATTATTGGTGTCCAAATATAGTTTTAAAGGTATTAAGGTCGTTGTATTCATATTATTGGTGTTCAATTATAGTTTTAAAAGCATTAAGGTCGTTGTATCCATATTATTGGTATCCAATTCCAGGCCATTCAAATTTACGAGCTTTCCGCAATGTGTTCGCGCGAAGCGCGAATTCGAGCACTTCCGAGCATCTCAACTTCCGAGCTCCTCAACTTCCGAGCTCTTCAACTTCCAAGCTCCTCAACTTCCGAGCTCCTCAACTTCCGAGCTCCTCAACTTCCGAGCAGTTACCTTGTTTATAAACAAATCACTTCAAAAAATTGTAACCAGTATTAATTACTGTCATTGTTAGATGTAAAAGAGCAATAATAAAACACTCGTAAAAAAAATATTCGTCAAAAAAAAATTATTTAAAAATATTTTTTGGATATTTAATTTTGCTTTAATTATAAAAAATGATAATAAACAAAATAATAAACTTTCATGAACTTGTGATCTTGTCAAGTAGGTATATTAGAAGGGTTCAGGGAAGCCAACGATTTATAGGACAATTATTTAAACTTTTACGTCGTTATTTATGAAAACGGAGATTGGAAAAAAAATTGTTGATTAACAATAGTATAACTTTTTCAATAATAGAGTTACACGGTTTTTTCAATTGTGATTCATTATTTCAAGTGTCTACATAATTTATTCAAAATTTTAAATGCACATTCAATACTATAGAAAAACTGTTTTCTGTGATATACTATCTTTTGCTGAAACGGACTTGCGGAACACTATTTTCAGCGTTAATTTAAAATTATAAATAATAGAGATACAGTTCCAGAAGTCTGGACATTTTTATTGGAAATATCCTTCTCTTTACATAACTTTTTTCAAAATTTCTTAAATATTAATAGTTTTGAAAATTTAAATACCTTTTTTATCTTATTTTGTTAATAACAATCGCAATTTTTTACGTGCGGTAAAATTCTCACAACCCAAAACCCATTTTTCTAGTAGCCATTCTGAATCCAATGAGCTACGCTCATATTTTTAGGAGCTTTATCTTTATTTTTCACGTTTTTCAACTTGTTGATCAGACTATAGAGCAGTTCTATAGACTTGAGATAACTCCACAAAAAAAAATTTAAAGGGTTCAAATCAGGCGAGAGAGCTGGCCATTCAATAGGACCTCTCCTACTGGTCCATCTTTCGAAAAATCTTCATTAAAAAAAATCAGTTACTGGTCTTGCCAAAAATCAATATTTTCTTTGTTATTTCCATCTATCCGAATTATTTCCGAAAAAATATCTTCTTGTTGCATCTTCAAATCAACATCATTTAAGAAATGCCCTGTGCATAGCTTTGCGAATGGTACAGTATTCTCCATACCGTTTTCTCTTTGAAAGCTCTGATATCAGTCCGTGCATGAAACAATGCAGAAAAAGATATTTTCATGAACGATGTTTTTCTGAAATACCATCAATCGTTCCAACGTTCCATCGGAATATTGCAAGAAGTTAAATATGCAATGGATAATAAATTAAAATTTAAAGACTGTTATTCAATCAAACCAGCAAATCACAAAAATAGCATATTTTGTAAAACTGATAAAATATCATAGCAGAATATCGCAAGTCTGCAAAGCGCCATATTCGAAATTCATAAGAATTAAAATCGTCGAATCCATAAATCACAAGACTCAAAATTGACAAACTGAAAGTCATCAGAAACGTAAATGGTAGAACCGAAATCCTTCAGAAATTGTAGAGGGGATGCGAGTAGTAGATGGCGGGCTGCTGTATTCTCTGAGATGGCGCGGCGTGCGGTCAATATAAACAAATTGTCATGTTGCTTACCCATATGAGTATTATGGAACTGTTGGAAAATCAGACAATGATGAATACGTAGGTATTTCGATTTTTGTACAGTACCTATCACATCAGCTGTGCTTGAATATTTTATTCGTAATGAATAATGTTTCTTGGGATTGAATTAGCCCATTTACCGCCGAATTATGAAAAAAAGAAACGATATAATTATTTTTTGCTTTTTTATTTTCGACATGTTGTCTTTATATAGTTTTCATCATGAAAAAAATCTATGGAAGATAATAACATATATATGACATGGTGCGTATACGCACCATTGGCCCTAAGTGAGAGTTACATTTTCACAAAAATTTTATGTATGATAATTCACGAAACAGTCGGTATGCAGATGTATTTGGCATTTAGTACACATATATATATTGTGTGGCTCTTGCATTTTCTTCTTGCCTTATCTGGATGTTTCATTATCACATGCCCAACTCGGTCGAGCCTGTCTTCACTTGGAATAGGTTCTTTTGAGGGTCTTCCTACGGTACTCTTTTTTATACTGGCATCATCACTTTTCAATAGACGCACCGCTATATATGATTTGAAGTCCAGTTGTGTCATGTTCGAATTATTCACCTTACGATAAAGTTTCCAACAATTAGCTACAGTGCTGTCCAGTGTGTTGATGAATAAAGGCCACCACCATTTTTTACCTCTTATGGCAATAGCATTATCATTCCATCGGACAAGAGTGAGTTGAATGTTTTCGTCAACGGCAAAGTCATAAGCACCCCTTTCTCTTTTCTTGAAAGACTTCATATTCTCCAGCGGACACTTATTTGCCCTGTTATCCCTTGATACCTGTTGCAAAATACTGCTTCTCATACAATTTCTCGATTAATCTATATGACGAAAAATAGTTATCGAAGAAGATCCTATAGCAAAGTGGATTATCCAAGGCATCCAGAAGATCTAGAACAACCTGGCCACCTAGTCCATACGGAGAATTCTCGTTTCCCGATTTTGCTCCACCATATGGTATGAATGAAAAGAGGTATCCTTCAGATGAACATAAACACCATAACTTGAATCCGAATCGGACTGGTTTTCCTTTTATGAACATCTTATATGAATGTCTACCAAAATATGGAACCATTTGCTCATCGATAGATAGGTTGTGCGCGAATATACCAAATTGTTTATTACGGATATTCATATATCGATTAAACAATTCAACAGATACGTTTGTGGTTTTCTTGTTTCTCTTGAATTTTCTCGATTTGCGTCCAGTGAAGAAATTAATTCTTTAGACAGATAGTCTTTATTTCTTCACGTATTAGATACATAATACCCAAACGGTTGTAGAACATGTGAATATGCGGAGAAAAAAAAATCTGCGAGTTTTAAAAAAAATATTTCTCATTTGTATTCAGAGTGCTGTCAGACACTGTCCAAAACCAAAACAAATTGAACATTGGGTCAATAATATTATATTGCAGGAACATGCGATGGATGTAGAACCATGCAGTCTCACTTTTCTTTCCCCTAAGTCAGACTTGGGACGACAGAAAAGCTGGTGGGATTTGTTATTTCCGTCAACCGATTGCACCCCTACGCGCAACCCTCGGAAGTCTTCCAGAGACGTGTGTGAGCTAGGGAAGACGCAGCCCTTGCCCATGCGGGGATTTGAAACCTCGACCCTTCGCTCCAAAGGCGAACGCTCTACCAGCACGGCCACCACGGATTAAAGGGAAATATGCGTGACGAGTGACATACGGAAGGACAAAATTGCCGGTATCTAATTTCCGCACCTAGGACTGTTTTGCAATGTGTGTTCAACCAAGACAATTCAAGAAAAATTGATCAATAACCATCATCGATTTTGTTAAATTTTGCAAGTTGAATTTTGCAACACTGTAGGAGCGCGTGACTCATGTCTCATACCTACCTTTCGCGGAGCACGGTTGTGTTTACACAACTCCAAAGATGCAGTAGCGCATCTTTAGAGGTAGTACACAAAAATGTTGAAAACTACAAATAGCTCTCAAATTTAGCAGGTGCTTTCTCACCTTTATTTTTGTAAGTGATGATATTCCACCTCATATAAATATCACTCCAAATAGAAATAAAACAATATTGATTAGAATTATATTTAATTATTTTAACTATATGCTTAAAAATCTTAGATTACTTTTGAATACTTACAATAACATACAAAGCACTACCACAGAGGTATCAGCTCATTAAATTCAAACATCATAACTCTTATTCAGAAAAAAATCATCTAAACTGATGTACGCTGATCCTCAACCCGATGGAATCCTTCCCAATCTCGGCAACCCCGCAAATATTGCACACGCACCCCTTATATTTGGGCAAGTAAGTAGCTCCACAAAGTGGACATTTCTCCTCAGCTTTTCCCCTGTATATCGGAGTATACGAGTGCCCGCATAGCGAAAACGGGTTATGTTCGTCGTAATGCAACTGCAGCTCGTCTGTGAGGTTAGAATCGCAGGCCTGCAGGATTTTCCTGGCCTGCTGGGCAACTTCGGGTCGAGGGCCGAGATCCAGGAGTCGCTTGGCGAACGAAGCCGCGGTTTTGAAGTTTTTCAGCTTGAAGAACATGTTCAGCGCGGTTCTCAGGGTGAGAATCTGGTGGATGGGCTGCAGCTTGCAGTGCGTGAAGTACGCCGCCATCTCGCACTGGCGTTTCTGTTCCTCGATGGAGGTTTTCGGCAGGGTTTTACGGATCGTCTCCATCTGCAATCCGCAGATGTATTCGCTGCAGATGCGAAGCAACTGCTGGGCTTCGGATATTTCTTGTTTGTTGTCCACTACCAGGAGAGTTACGGACAGGAGCAGGTTTTGGAATTTCTCGATGGCTTCCGTGAATTTGCCACCAGTGGTGAGCTGATAGCAAACCTGAAACATAATTTTTGTTTTCATGACTGTAGTTATTATTATTATTAATGTGGATTACAGTTAGTAAGAGTTTTAAAATGATGATATTCAAAACAAATAATGAAGAACATGGATCACACAGAAATAAATTTTAAAAAGCAGTAAAAAAGTAGATTTTTAAACCAACTAACCTGCAGTCTGGCTACCAAATCGTTTAGTTTTACACCTCCAGCAGGTAACTGATTCTTCTGGTTAGCTTCTTTCCAATTCCTCAAAGGATAGCTGAACGAAGGAGGGATGTTCGACTGCCAAGAACTGACCGTTCTCGAACTGCTATACAAATTCAAAAATAGAGTTTCGAATGGTTTGAATTCCACTATGCCCAACTGATCGTGCAGCAGTCTCGTAGCAGACTCGAAAGACCCCGCCACAATATGATCCGCAGCCAATTGAGAGTTTTTGGTCCAAGTTAAAGGAGCAGACGCACCTAAAAAACCAAGTGATAAAAATAATACATTTAATGACCAAATGCATTCCCATGTTCAATGTCAAATATTCAAATAACTCTGAAACTTATGATAAAAATACATTAAAAATTGTTGAAGCATTTTCCCGCTTTTGTACAATATCATACAACATTGACATGTAAAACTGTTGCTGTTTCGAATGTTTTCTTTCGTTCTGGGTTTTTTTGTTAACAGATCATTACTAAAGATGAGAAAGGACCTAGTATAGACCCTTGTGAAACACCAATTGACAGAAACTCGCAAGCTGACCGTTTGGCAACTGTACAGCTTGGTTTTTGTTCTCAAGTAGGAACATATATGGCTAAGAACACTACCTCAAATTCTATAGACTCCAACTGTTTCTAGAGGAAATGAATGGCTGACACAGTCGAAAATGTTGCTAAAATCCCAAGGCGTAGTAGACGAGTTTGAATCTTCATCAATGCTTCACTAATATTTCAAATTTCCTTATATGCATATTGTTTATTGGCAAAGATGTCAATTATATCAGACATCCGAGATAAGTCAAAACTTGCTTGGGATTATGGCCTTTTTTCAGTATTGGCACTACCTATGGTAGTTTCTGAGCTATTGAAAATACTTCTATTCATCTGTCAAAATTGAAACTCAATACAAGTAGTTAACTTTCACTAGATGTGGTATTTGAATTTTTCAAATTATGACGCTTTTAATTTCTTAATCTGATCTGTTGGTGTCACATACATTTATTATGTAAGATCTTTTTTACAAGAAATAAGAATCAATCAGTATATTATCAGTAACATCAACAAAAATATTGTTGAAATTTATCATGAAAATAATGTGTTGGAAAGTTTGTTAAGTTATCTTCCAATTATATTATATTATTTAATTAGATAAATCTTTATTTAGTTTGTATCCTGATTTATCACAATGTATTCCATCATAACGTGAAAGGAGAAAAATTGCAAAGCATCATAAACTACATAATCACATTCGTAATATACAGAAAACGTAATGCAAAGAATAGGAAGCCGTCATAATCGCATTAATCTCAACGTAAAACGGCAGAACGTACTTTTTAATAACGTACAAGTTCATAACGTGCTTACGGAAACCATATCCGATCATATTTGTAACGCATCTTAATTGCATTGTATCACAAAATCAACGTATTATATCGCTAACGCACAGAATTCCTATTGCACAGAATACGTTCTGGATCATATACGTTTTGTGAATAATACGGATTGTGCAAGAACGTAATCTGTCATAATTTGGATGCGTGCGCAGCATCAAGTCTGTCTCACAATAGCTTAACGGTATTATGGTCCATAGGCTGGCACAAATATTTTCGAACTGGTATAACTACTAGTAGAATATGTAGTTGGCGGAAATTGTGCATACTTCTCAATGAAACTGGCAAATCTTTGATGATCCATAACGTTCTGATATGTTACGTTGTGACTAGGTGCGAATTCTACCGAACACGATTACGATCGTTTGAGATTATGATGCATTACTGTTGTGATGGAATGATATTATGATGCCTTGTTATGATACAATGATTTTATGATATTTTCCTATTATGAAAAAGTACGTTATGATGGTGTAATTAATTCTAAAAAAAAATTTCAAAAAAAAAATTAAAAAAAAATTTCGAAAAAAAAAATTTCAAAAAAAAAATTTAAAAAAAAATTCGAAAAAAAATTTCGAAAAAAAAATTGAAAAAAAAATTTTCTAAAAAAAATTTCAAAAAAAAAAAAAAAAAATTTCGAAAAAAAAAAATTCTCAAAAAAAATTTTCGAAAAAAAATTTCAAAAAAATTTTCGAAAAAAAAGTTTAAAAAAAAAAAATTCAAAAAAAAAATAAAAATTTTCAAAAAAAAAATTTAAAAAAAATTTCAAAAAAAAATAAAAAAAAAAATTTCAAAAAAAAAAATTTCAAAAAAAATTTTAAAAAAAATTTCAAAAAAAAAATTCCAAAAAAAAAATAAAAAAAAAAATTTCAAAAAAATTTCGAAAAAAAAAATTTCAAAAAATAATTTTAAAAAAAATTTCGAAAAAAAAAAATTATTCGTGACGTCACGTTCATAAAAACTAGACTTGGCAATGTTGTAAAAGTTGTGTACCATGGAATCTCAAATTCTCATACAAATATAATGTGTCCTATGACAGTTGTCATTTGATACCAGATGGGTTTGTTCATCTGTTTCACGGAGCAAACCAATAAGAATCGTTTGTCTCTGTTCAACTCGTTTGCCTGCATTAAAATTGGATACAAGTACAACGTTCCATCAAATATCTATGCTGCACACGAACAGGCCCTACGTGATTTCTTATTTGCGGTTAATGCGGTTTTCAAAGTTTTGAAAGTTTTTGTATTCCTGTATCTGTATTCCTGCAATAACTGTGAACATGTCAAAAAGTGTTTTGTACCCGGTTGTCTGAACACCAGTGAAAATTCTAATTAACATTTTTTTATGAACTTAAATCGAAGCAGTGAATAAACCCTGAGTAAAAAGCGGGAAAGATATGTTATTGTGAAGAACATTTCCAGGTGAGTAATTTATGTTATTATTGTATTCAAAGCACAGTTCAAAGATTTAAAATTGCAAAAAAGACCTTGGACTATCAAAAAATTTAGGGTACTAGTAAAGAATCAGTAAAATGTACTTGAAAAACCAAATTCAAAAAGGTGAAAGTCGCAATGAAATCCTATAGATCTTGCTTTATCTGATTTGATTTCACCCGATGAATAATGAGCACGTTATTACGATTTGCGGTATTGCCAATGCTCGTTTTTCATCAGAAGGTCCGTTCAGAAAATTTGAAAGCTATAAATGCAATAAAAATAGGTAATATGTGGATTCAAGTGACAAAGTTTTAATTATTTCTCAATGGCTTATATCAAGCTAGAAGCTACATTTTTAAGGAGAACGGTATTGCCTGTTTCGGAACGTGGATTATGGTGGGGGGTGTTTCCGATGAATGTGACGTCAGCACTGAAATATACTTTATAACTGGAATGCCAATGCAACTTCTCAAAAGTGTACCCTTTTGAACCTCGCGCAGCAGTCAAAAAAGTCAAGGGGGGAGAATGCTTACTAATATTCGAAACAGGACCGGTCTGGTCCATAGTATAGATGACGAATTTTTATATGATTAAATTGTTGAAAATCCATGCACCTCAGTCTGACGCTAACAATTTGGATCAGCTTGAAACTTAGACTTCACAAATATCAAATCGTGGAAAAATGACCATACCACATTCATTTTCCCAGAATAAAAATGAACTTCACGATAAATAATAATTTATAATGAAAAACAAATTGAATAACAATGCCCTACCAAGGAGTTTCAAATGTGATTAACCTAGCTACTCTTTTTTGAATATTTTCTGGGAAAAAACTCACACGAGCAAAACCAAACACAAAATGGAGGACTGAACTCAGTGAACTGCTATAAATAGCGCCTAAGCCGCTCCTGGCCGAATTCATTGATCAAAGACGTATGTTTCCATCACAGAACAATTCACTGGTCTCTGTTACGATCAAAGAGATGATTTTCACATCTTTTCATCTACTGCGTCGGCGCAGATTCTGAAATAGGGTAACAAACTTCGGGTACAGATTATTCATGCAAAAAGTTCTCCTGAGAGAGCTACGGCCCTTTAAAACTAGCCCCATATCGACTTTATTTCACAAATACACTAAAATAGTTCCAATTTACTAACAAAGTTCGAATATAAATAATCACATACCTCTTGTGGGCAAATGAACATAACTATCGGTCGTCTCAGTAGTTTGAGAGGGTCCCAAGTCAGGTATCTCCAAATCTGCGTCTTCAACGTCCCATCCCCCTTCTCCTTCAACGGATACTTCGGCTCGTTTCTCTTCGGGATCGATTTCCAGTTCATCGTCATCTCCCCACCCTCCTGCTTCTTCCATTCCGACTTCCGCAGTCGGCTCCACCATAAGAGACTTCATGCTGGCAGATGCACCAGCTGAAGCTGCAGTGTTTTCAAAGAAGCTCTGTAACCACATATAAATTTATTTATTTAATTGAAACAATTGATGTTTTTCCAAAGTTTGATTTGAAATGTAATGGGATTATTTCATTTTCATTTCTTGTTTGAATGAAGAAAAAAAGATTCAGTATAGTCTATACAAAGTCAGTTTAATAAAATCCCCTTATTAATTTATTTGGTTTTATTTGCAATTACTTTTGTTCATGCCCATTCACATGAGTTTGGAAAGACTATAAATTATTCAGTTGATGTACTTTGTAGATGCATTTTATAGTCTGTTGTGGTTTCAGAACAGAAATTTTGGTTGAGTTCCAAACAGAAATGAGTTGTAATTACAATTTTGAATAAATTAAACTGAAATAAATTATTTTCAAATATTTTGGTAGAGTATGTCTCATTAGGAATAGTATCTCATGCACAATTTTTATCAATCAATATGAGAAATACCTACCCTACTAACTGTCAATAATGGCCAATTGGATTCAGCTTGTTGTATAGGAGGAGGAGGCTTTAAAAACTTGGCATTTGGATCAACATCTGGTAGCTTTTTGTCATCTCCAATCTGCTCCTTCAACTTTTCAGCTTCTTCTGTCATACCATGTGTGGCAGCTGTCAAATAAGCCAATGGTAGCTGGTTGGAAGCTTTCAACACCTTTACTCTCTCTTCCAAATCACCTATTAAAAATTTTCAGGTAATGAAAGTCTCAGTTAACTTCAATAGTACAAGTTTGAGATATTTGGCATGTTCATCTTACCAAGCAGTAGTGCTCCATGATACTGGGAAGACCTAGCTTTCCGAATCTCAGCGATCTTAGTCATCTTTCTCAGCTTCTCCAAGTTCCCGGTGATCAGGTACAAGAAAGACAGTTTCTCAAAACTCTTGGTGCGTTGATAACACATCTCCACAACTTGATGGTTGCCCTGCCACAGAGCAGCCTGAGCCAACTGATCCCAGCAACTCTTATCGTTCAAAGACTTGGCCGCCTCCAGAGCTATTTCGATATTACCACACTCGAGGGCTAGAGTGAATCGAGTCTTGTCGTCTTTGACGAAGTGCAGGGCTACTTCCGGATAGCCTTTTTGTTGCAAGTAGGAAATGATGGACTGACCCACCAACCTGGCGTTTCTAACCATGTACAACACTTCCTCGTACTTGTGGTTGATGAGGGCGAGCTTGAATTTGTATTCGGTGGGATCGACAGTGAGGACGCGTGGCTTACATTCGCGATCAAGACAGAACACCTGACTGCCTTTCACTCTGGTAATGTAGATGGGTAAGTCTAGGGTACGAATGATACCATGGTCACTGGAATTGACAAAGGAGTAATACAAAACAATGTGGATAATAACTAACTCACCCATTGGTTAGTGTATACTTTATATGGTTGCTGGTGGTGTAAATAAAAACTCCTGAATCGTCCCAAGCGCCAGATTTTACTCGGGTATTTTCGTGCAAAGAACAAAGTACGTCCAATTTTCGGTTACAAATCGTTACGTTATGTTTGGACAATAATGCGATGTGGGACATATCAGTTGACCAAACTACATATCTGCACTTGTTGATTTTCACTAAAAATTAGGAACAGGAAGTATAATCAAATATGTATATTGAAGAAACGTAACTGAGTACCCACATTGACATACTAGGTGATAAACTGAGAAGAGCCTGTTACTAGCTAAGATTTTTATCTGCTCATTAGAGATTCCAACAGTACCATGTTTATATATACTTGAAACTATCTTATATGTACACAAAAATAAAGAAAATTATACTACTGGGGCACTGTGAGAACAAAAGGTATTATACCCCTTCACCACACAAGTAATTTAATTCCTAGATGCGCATTTCGATAACAAAGTTATCTTCATCAGTAGAGATTACTAAACTAACTGTAAATCGGCATACCAGTCTTATTTATATCACATAATTAATTACCATGAGGTAATCTGTTTACTAGGAAGTGACCCTACCTGATGGACCCAATAAACAATACAACAACAGCACTTAATTATTCCTTTACTGGTACCAAATCAAATATTTTGGAATTTAATAGATCATTATCATTATTAAGCAAGGGTTTCGAGCCTCTTTTTCTAATAGCAATACTTTCATAACAATCTAATTTTCTGTAATCATCAACAGGCTTAAATTAATTTTAAATTTTGGATATTAATTTTGTGATGAGTTTCTAATATATGATCCGCAACACTTTATTTTCTCGAGAATATTTAGCATGTGCCAAATGTTCGAGGAAACGAACATTCGTAGATCTTTTGGGGCACTGGGGCCCTTATACATGATTATAATACCAAAAGCAAAGAGGTCATAAGAACAGCCAAATGAAAGTAGTAAAGAATGAATAACAGTATTATATGGCATATTATATAATACGCTTCCAAAAGAATGGAAAAACTATACAAAAAAAAATTGTGGTGAAGCAGGCTCCTTTGAGCCAAGCTTTTTACTCGATAAGTGAGGTTTTTATGCAATCTGGCCAGTTGATTGAAGCCAAAATGCAGAAATGAAACTGTTCAATTTTAAATGTGTATTTAACAATATGTGTTCAATATAGGTTAGGTGATTTGAAATGGGATTTGTAAACTCTTTACACTTTTGACGTGTCTATTTGTTTGTGGATTTCAGTGTACGTAATATTGTAACATCAAGACAAATAAATTCTATTCTATTCATTGTAGTTAGAGGGTGATGATAACATTATATTATGCAAATGTTCATTCACATATGTATTACGGTATACTAAATTGGGGAATGAGCCCTTCGGCATACAGAGTTTTCATACTTCAAAAATATGCTGTAAGGATCATTGCAAAATTGGATTATAGATTCGAAAGACTGAATATTTTAAATACCTTTGGAACTTATATTCTGGAAGCTTGTACTTTTGCATATATAAACAGGGCTTTTTAAAGGAAGAATCGAGCATCACATGTATATAACACTGGAATGAGGAACCAGTTGCTGCCCTTTGTACATAGCACTGCCTCATATCAAAAAAACGTAGAATATATTGGATGCAAATGTTTCAATCGTCTTCCTAATGAAATAAAAATGGTGACAAACGTTCATATATTTAGGAAAATGGTTAGAAAAGTAGTTGTTGAGAAAAATTGCTAAACTTTAGAGGAGTTTTTTAATTAGGTTAATGTGTCTTCGTTTGTTGTTTGATCTGTATTTTGTTTTAACATATAAATTTACATAGTTTTAACTTTATATTGATTTTATACAGGACCGCCAAAAATTATGTACCATATGGGAAAAATTTTTATTATTGGAGTATTGGAAAAAATATTCTGGGGAAAAGTTTGTGCATATCCGATAACCTAAAAATCGATTTTGACACATGTCACGTGATCGCTAGAATGGCGGCAAAATGAAAAAAATTGTAATGCAAAGGCAAAAAAAGGGGTAAGATGGCAAGATATCAAAAAAAGTTATTTGAAAAAGTCACTTAGAATTCAATTTTATACACATAAACGAAGTTTCAAGAGATAATTTAAAAAAAATTGAAAATAGCAATTTTTTAAAAATATTTTCCCATCTGTTTAAAAATATTATTATTTTTTCTTATGAGTAGCTTGATTATACTGAAACATTTGCATTTTAATGATAATGACAAAACTTTCTCATTTTCTCCACACCAGAGGGCACTAAATTGAAAAAATGGGAATTTGTCAGAACCCTTGCTGTTACATCGGTTCGTATCTAACAGTTATATCCGAATTCCACGACCATTGTGATGACATGACACTCCAAAAACATGGTAATTTCCAGATTATAATCAAGTTCCGATGATAATCGTGTATGAGCGTTTCACTTCGCACATAAACTTGAAAATAGTGCGTCAAATTAAAGATTCTTAAAGTTTATGTGCAAAGTAAAACGCTCATACAGCATTATTATTGAAACTTGATTAAAATCAGGAAACATGGTGTTTCTAGATTGCCATATCAACACAATAGTCTTGGAATTCTGATATAACTGTTAGATAGGAACCAATGTAACAGCGAGGGTTCTGGCAAAAACCATTTTTTTTTTATTTAGTGCCCTCTGGTGTGGAGAAAATGAGAAAGTTTTGTCATTATCATTAAAATGCAAATGTTTCAGTATAGTCAAGCTATTCATAAGAAAAAAAAATTTTTTTAAATAGATAAGAAAATATTTTTTTAAAATTGCTATTTTCAATTTTTTTGAATTATCTCTTGAAACTTCGTTTATGTGTATAAAATTGAATTCTAAGTGACTTTTTCAAATAACTTTTTTGATATCTTGCCATCTTACCCCTTTTTTTTTGCCTTTGCATTGCAATTTTTTTCATTTTGCCGCCATTCTAGCGATCACGTGACATGTGTCAAAATCGATTTTTAGGTTATCGGACATGCACAAACTTTTCCCCAGAATATTTTTTCCAATACTCCAATAATAAATTTTTTTCCCATATGGTACATACTTTTTGGCGGTCACTGTATATGGATTTGACGTATTTACCAATTATTATAATTATACATTTCACTGTTTTTATATAACTTAATTGGAAAATAATAAGGTTGGAAAAAATCATAATTTTTTGAAAAATCGAATAAAGCACGATTTTCTTTTTAATCCTAATTAATCACGATTTTTTCATTTTACCATACAGTTTAACCATTGTTTAAATAGAAGATAGTCAATACCTGTGGAAAAGGTATTGGACCCAAATGCGAGTGTCATCTAGCGTGATTAGTTACAAACATGAATATTTGACGTCATTTTAATGCGGGTGTTTCTTCAAAAAACCCTGATTTTAATGCTGTACCATTGTTTTAATCAAGTTACGACTTGGAGGCCAGAGCACTGAAATTACGACATGACTTGGATGCGAGATCACTGTCGCCATCTACATGTCGCATCCATGAATCCAATATAAATCCCATAAGGTTGGCTATCTTACTTCTATATAAACAATGGTTTAACTATATTTTTGCATAAAATGTAGTAATGTAAAAGGTTAATTAACCGCAGCTATTCAATATATGTAGCCAACAAAGATAAATTAAGTAAAATCATGAAAAAATTACTTATTTTTATCAAATGAGACATTCAAATCGCGCGCCACTTTTTAACATGGTTGCTATTTTTGGAAGGACGTCATTTTGTTTTATACGTAGCCGGTTAATCAGCCTGCTAATTAACTGGTAAAAATGGTTACACTACGAAAAATCTGGTAGATTTGAATCACTAATAAAACGGAACGCGCCCTTGGGTGTAAGAGAAAAGGGGAATCCCTGCGACAACGGGGAATCCCAAGAAACATAAAATGTTCATACAGGGAAAACGAATATAAATATACATATGGAAAAAAACAACCATATTAGATATAGCTAACAATTAAATATAACAGTTAAATCAGTATTGAGCAGATTATATTGGTCAGAGAAATTATGATACTTCATCTTCAGTAGAAATGAGAAACTTTTTCAATTCCTTTTTAAATTTTGCGAGGTATTTAATAAACCTTATTCGTTTCTGCATGCTATTTAAGCTTTATTACCGCGAAAATATAATGAATCCTTGCCAAATTTAGTTTTAATTTGCACAGTTTTTGGGTTATCAGATTGTCTGGTTAGATGACTTATGACTATAAGAGATAACAACATAGGAGAGATTGGAATGTTTTTTATTATTATTTTTTAGGTGAATAAATGTGCAAATTTTCCTCTATAGCAAGCAAACAGTGAAATTAGAATAAAAATCCTCACCTTGGGCCAATGTCCTTTTCTGTTGAACATCGAATAGTGTCACATTTTCAGAATCCCTCAGCAGCAACATTCCTGTGCCAGCATAGAACACCTCATCGCAGGTAGGAGTTTGAACTTTCTTTGTTACTTCATTCTTCAAATTTTTTATGATCAATTGGTGTGTCCTATCGAGTACAGCAAATCTATTTCTCGCTACCCACAAAGCAGTGAGACCTGATGATCTCTTGCTTTCTGCTTCAGGGATGTGGTCATCTCGCTCTTGCTCTTTAGGAATGGTGTATAAATCATAGGTGCTGTTGTCGAGATTCGAAGTGCGAGTGGATAAGAGTACTGCATTCTCAGCAGGATTGAAAGACATTCTATAGACTGGTACTTTACCACCACCACGAATTTGGATGACTGGTATGTCCTTGGAGGTTGTAAAGTCGAGCTTTCTCAAAAAACGCTCTTTGACATAGTACAGCAAGTTGCCATAAACGGTGTAAGCTGGCCTTTCCCTTTCCAACTTGAAAATTACCTGAAACATATTGATAAATCTACCAGTTCTTGTGCAGGGGAAAAAAACCTCACCATCCCAGTATCGTGTCCAGCAGCAAACAAGTTTAGGTTAGGATGGGAAGTCATCACCCAAAACCGCTCATGTTCTCTCCTGAATGTGTGCAAACAAGTACGTTTCGTCATGTCCCATACCCTGATGCTCTTGTCTTCACTGTTAGACAGAAGCAACTCCTGTCTTGGGTGGAACAAAACACAAGATACGTTGTTGTAATGGCCTCTACAAGTATCCACTTCCCAAGCTTTGGAATCGTTCATCCGCCACAACTTTATCTGGCGATCATCAGCTCCTGACACAATAAGAGGCAGTGTAGGGTGAAACGATGCCCAATTCACTCCGCGATCGTGGCCTTCTAGAACGTGTTTCACGACAGCATCCGCCTGGCCAAACAGATCAGTGGCACCGGGGTTTTTCAAATGTTCCTCAAGACCTGCAGGTCCTGGAGCAACATTTTTCTTCCTCAAACCTGAATAAGGTTAGTGAACAATCTGGTAACAAACAAGTTTGATGAACCTTACCTGATATATCCCAAACACGTACAGTTGAATCTAAAGAAGCCGACACAAGCAAATCCTCAGTTGGGTGGAAACTTGCACACATGACATAATGGTTGTGACCCGTTAGAACGCATATGCACGTTCTACTCTGCCAATTCCATATCCTAATAGTCTGATCATCAGATGTGGATACGATCCAAGGATAGTCGTGATGGAACATTGTGGTACGAACGTAGTCCAAATGTCCCAATAACGTAAATATACAACGTTTCTGTTTGTAATTCCACACTTTGATCTTATAATCATCTCCTCCTGATACAAACAAGGGCTGTTGATTGTGGAAGCAAATACCTCGCACAGGTCCATCATGTTCATCGAACTTCTCGAGTAAAGTGCACATTCTGTAGTCCCATAACTGAATGCAACCATTGTGCAAACTAGCCAGAATCCACGGTCTCTTGGGGTGGAAGGAAAGGCCCTTTACCCGGACGGATTTGGTTTCGAATTTTGTCAACATTTTGCCGACCAAAGTACTTAAACTATGAACGGGGGGTTTATTAACAAACTCTTTATTTTTGAAGGTATTCAGAAAGCATTACATGAATACATGAAGTATAAACAATATTCACTATTTGGAGATGTGTTAAATATGAGAATAAGATGACGTACATTGATATTGACACGTAATTTGAAGTTTCAAAAATTGATCGTTTGGTTAAGATTTTCTTCTTCTTTGTCTAAAGCCTTGTACATACTTATGCGAATTCGCAAAAATTTTTGCGAATAAAATGGCGGTTGACAGTTTCGCAATAAAGTTCAAATATTTGAACTTTATTGCGATTTCGCAGAAAATAGTGATACAGAGAATCCACGAAAAATGATGAACACTTGTTTCATTTGCAAGGATAACCTCAAAGGCTGGTGATTTATATTATATTTTTAGTTCAAATCATGAGTGATATTTTGAATAAATTAATTCCTATGCACCAATTATATAATCTTTGGAAATATCACAAAACTTTAAGAAGGAAACAAAGAAGTTGTAGTGTTTGAAAAATTTTCAAGAACCGCAAACTTCAAGGAGACTATCATAACCTCGTTCGAGAAATGCGAATGAACGATCGTTACTCATTCACCATACAAAATTAGTTATCTTAAGTGATAGTGATATGATTTTTTCTTTTGCCTTCTTGGTTTTTGAACAAATTCTAAATTTATTGTCTAAGGAACATCACAAAACAGTAAATGAGATCATTTCTAAATGACAGTGAGCACAGAACACAAACAAATTAGTGAGTTCTGTGACAGCGACCAATAAATTATTCCGCAGAAGTTTGAACGCCCATTTCCGTCAATAATTTGCTACTTTGCGATTTGCAAATTTTTTTGCGAATTCGCATAAGTATGTACAAGGCTTAAAACGAAATGTCACATCAGTCAAACTTCGGCCACAGAACACCTAACTTAGCTTAGGTTAGGTGTTCTGTGCTTCGGCTAAGTTGAAGGATGGTTGATTGGAGTTCACAACCCAATTTTTTACGTTTTGCTCCTTAGCGCAGAACATCAACGAGGTCGAATAGACGCATAGGGTGGAGAGAGTAGAGGGACAAAGTAAACAAACCAGAGTAATGCAAATTTTTCTTAAATAACGCAAGCGTTTTGCTGAGACGTGAGCATATATACGAAAAGCACGGAAAGAGTGTGAAACAGTTTATAATTATAGTTAAATCATAGTATTTTCAAAATTAATTTTTCTATTAATACTCTCATTCATGTAACCGCCGCTGGCGCTGTCATAATCTAGTAGGCGTTACCTAGTTGCGTAGAAAAACTGTTGATTGTATTATTATAGAGCCAAACAAAGCTTTCACGTTTGAGTGGGTATGCTTGATATGGTGTATATGAAATCGTTGGCTCAGAATAAGAATACTGTTTCGCGCAACTAGCAGGAACGCTGCGAACTGAACACGCATTTTACAAATTACTGGCACACCTGAAAACCTTGATCACATTTTTTTTCAAATGCCCAATTAATCACATTCCAACTGTGGACATGTATGAAGAAATCAGAAAAACGTGCATTAGTACTCCATTCAGTATGAAAATTGTTCTAACAAATCTTAACATAAACAAAATCAAATAGACGATTAAAGTGATGACATTACAAATGTTATTCTTGTCAAATATCAGCTTGTCCGATAACTCCGATATTGTTTTCGTAAGGTTTTTCAACTTCTTTTGCCTGAGGAAACAAAATCCAAACAACCAAACACAACCAAACCAATAAGCAATGCAGCATAAATCATCAACAGATAATAAATATGTCACCTAAGATTGCTTGTTTGGAATAAATTTTTGACAAGTATGACAATTGTGACGACACACTTTCCTCGTCTATCATGAAATTTCTGAACTATAAAAAAATTAATTTATATATTTTTTATCTTTTTCCTGTTTTTACAGAACCTATCTTTAACAACCTGGGTTTCCATATCCGAGGCAACATTTCGGTGTGGGTAATGCTCCTCTGTTGCCCGGTAGCGAGAAGAGTCTGATTGTTTCCTGGGTTATGTTCTTTGTCTCATCAACTCCTATCCCCCACATTTTTAAGGGAATGAGGTTATTCTCAGACTCACCTTACGGTGGCCCTCACAAATGGATAAAAGAGAAGACCTGGCTAATTTCTCTATGAGAACAGGCCACAAACATAGAAGAAGAACACATAGGTGAAGTGTTCTGTGGTACTGGTGAAAAAAAAAAAGAAGAATGAAAATAACCACATTATTTTTTTCGTTTGTTTTTGACTTTTTTGTTATTTTCCAAGTTTTTCGGTAGCATAGACAATTTACTTGCAATGATCTATGTTACATTTTATAAAGTATATAGACCCTTGTTACTTAGGAAGCTTTCTCTACTACCTCAGTTTTTTCTGTGATAATTAACCACTATGGTGAGCTGCATAAGCTGCAAAATTTCACACGTAGTAAGAGGAAGAAAGGACATTTCCTTCCACAGGTAAGATGCATTACTAGTTCATAAATGTAAGTCAGTTTTCTAACTCACAGTAGGGGGAATACTAGTACACAATATTTCTTCAGCTAGTAATCGTAATGAGTAAAGAGAGTCTTTCAATATTATGAAAAGTAACCAAATACTTTAGGTATGATATCATTTGCCCTACCATTATGTTTGTATTTCGTTTATACAAGTCTACATTAACTATTCTTATATTCAATTTATTTTCAGATTCCCTTCAAATTCTAGCTTGCGAAAGGCTTGGCTTGAATTTTTGAAGTTGAATGAAAATGAGCTTCCCAGAAGAGGACATTTGTGCTCTCAACATTTTGAGGAAACAGCTTTTGATAGAAGTTCACACTTGAAAGTTCAGCTGAAGAAAGATGCTGTTCCTTCAATCCTCATACTCAGAAAAAGAAATGTAAGTAACTTTAACTGGTGATTAAAAACAGACCAATTTCAATCCCAAAATATTTATTTCTCATGTTTTATGTGTTCTTTTTAACCTGAGAAAATAATTTTATTGAACACACTACTCAACGTTTTTTTTTATACTTATGATTAATAAAATTTTTTCAACATCATTTATTTTAGGACAAGATAAGCACAGGGGGTTTGATAATCAAGAAAGAATTGGATCTGAAACCAGATATAAGTACAAATAAGTCCTCAAAAGATGATAAATCACACCCTTCAATCAAAATAGAATATAATATTGACATATCAGAAACCATCATGGAGGATGCATCAAACGAGGCTAGTTCTCCAGACAGTTGAAGAGATATTGACAAGACATTTAAAAAAAATATGTCAAAAAAAAGAGTGACTGGTTGGTAATTTTTGTTTCATAAAAATGTAGTCTTCCAAAACCCAAATCGTTAGTGTAAGATTAGTGGAATATGGTGCCAAACTTTAAAAAGAAATGTATGATGAATTTAGGCAAGCCATTTCTACTCTCAGTTTCAACTATGAGAATTTAGGTTGGTGAAAAATTGTCTGTTTCTAATTTGAAATTTTGGATCAAGTAGCACCTGACATGATTTGATAACTCCAACACAGACATTTTGTTTGTAATTGTTAGACCCACTCTTCTGAGCTGTAAGTAGCTACTTGAATTTTCAGAATGAGACAATTCTACAAGAAAGTAAGTATAACATGTATTATTGAATTATATGCTAGTTTTTACATGTTTTACTGAATAGTTTAGTCTTGCTGTGATTTTACATCTGTTAGTTATCAGCAAACAAGCTCATATTTGTGAATGACTGAAAGTTTTCCTGAGTTTGTAAAGTTTTATTTTCCTGAGGTTGAAGTGGCTTGCATGAATCAACCAGCTAAAATATAACAGGGAACATCTTTTTGAGAAAAACATGAACCAAATGAAATTAATGTATACTTCTACACTTATGACTTGAAATGTATGTATTTTTATATCTGATAAGCTACTATTTTTAAAATATAGTTTATATGAAGTTTTAAAGTTTTTTTTTTTTTATAAAATACCCAAAATTGCATTTTTGCTGAAGTGTAGATCCAAGAAAATATCTGTTGGTCTTCTTCATCAAAAAATAACTTGAGGGTATGAACGCACTGGCATTGTGTAAAGACGTCAGTGTCCATGTAGAAATCATTGGATGTAGGGTCACTGAATCTAGAAGGCCGTGCCGTCCTTACGGGTATGGCCAATGGGCGTGGTCTAGTACTTGAAATAGTTCCAGTGTTCAAATAACCCACAAAACTTGCTCTCTAATTGGCGATTTTGTGGGTTATTTGAATACTGGAACTATTTCAAGTATTGGACCACGCCCATTGGCCATACCCGTAAGGACGGCACGGCCTTCTTGATTCAGTGACCCTAATTGGATGAAATCATGAGTGCCATCTATGCGACTTTTATTGAAACTGGTTCCTCTATCGGTAGACTGGATAACCTATAACACTGTCTCTTTTTCCCCACCTACCTGAACTTACTTCATCTCATTCTAACGTCGAGGTTTCTTTTGTTGGGCCCCAACGGAGTGGCGCCATCTACTAACGAACCCCATCGTTCTCCAATAATACATAGGGTTTAGGAATTCAACAATAGATACCAGCGCTGGGGTGACGAAAGGTCGAACCACTTTCGCGCATGTGGTGCCAAAATAAGAACAGAATATTCACCATATGTTTGGTACCGATTTTTAATGTTCTGCTGTTCTCATATTGGCACAACGTACGTGAAAGTTGTTTGACTCGTGTATTTATACGCATATGCAGACCACCCATTTTTTCAATTTTCGTTTTTCTTTATGTTTCAACACCAATAATATCATTTCTTTTGAATGCTAACATAGGCATTTTTTAGTTGGTTATAAAACAAGAAAAATACTTCATATTTTTGTTTCCTATCTATATTTTATAGAGATAATAATAATGCCCTTGAAACTAGTGTCGGCTGGGAGTATTCCTGCACGATTCACTGTTGGCGTATGGAGTTATTAACAAAGCCTACCCAGAACACGTGGCTAATGAACACTATTATTTTTCTTTGGTTCCGAGTCACCCGGTTTATTTTGTATCCATATAATTATAAATTCATAACACTGAAAAAAAACTACAGACGGCTAGGAATGTTTTGTATTTCATTTGAAACAATACTGATCATCAGTATCTTATACTATATGACATACAAAATATGTATACAATACACTTAAGAATAACTTTTATGTACAAAAAAAGTGTTTGATGGTCAAAATTATCAACTATAATATGCAACTATCCTTGATTTATCGAAGTTTTATTTGTATATATCACATTTTTTGATTGTCCGGACCAATTTACTACAAGATGAATTAGAATGAGTATTCATCGGGTGTTTATAGGCCGCCCTCGTATTTTTGAATTTCTTCCGAACCTACACTTGGTGTAATTTAGACTAGATTTTTGTGTTTGTTTGCCGATTGCATTGACACATTCCTTTGTAGCTGAGCTGTACTCGATTCAAAATGTAGTGTTAATTACACTACACCTTGAAAGGACCTAGTGTTGCTTCACCTAACAAAAATTGGGGACTAGAAACTGAAATAAAATTGTACTAGATTCGGGACAATTATTTTGAATACTTTCCACATATAAAAAATTTCTCTTAATAGACTGGTGCCTAGAATTTTTGTGGAAAAGAAAAAAGTAACAGGCAAGGACCAGATGAATGTTGTTGAGGAAAAAACTATTTAAACACGAAACACTCAATATGGTTGAATACGGTTTTTGCGATTTGCGGCAAAACGTGACTTTCTAGCGGAAAATGGTCAATGGAAAAGTTGTAGATAATAAAAAAATGAAAAACTTTATTATCCAACATTTTTTGACATTACCTCAAATTAACCGTCAAAATGGCGGAAAACCGATTTTTCAGTTTTTGATTTGTTTTCTCGCCTATAAATGATTCAATCTCGATGAAAATTTGTTGAAAAATTTATTTTTTGGTGTCGAATGAGCACGATTTTTTTGCAATTCAGAAGACGACAAGTTTTCCAGTTATGTACATTTTTAGAAAAAAATATCCCTATCTTCATATTTTTTTGTATCTTGAAGACGTGATCATTTTAGTTGATAAAATGTCTACTATAAAATGATGGTTCATTGTTCGTTCAACCGCTTAAAATTAAGAAAAACCGACAAGTCTCTCTGAATTATGATTTTCTCAATATTTTGAATAACTTTCAATAGTTGTAAAAAAGAATAAAAATTATATTAATACATTAATTTTGTAGTGTAATTATTTATTCCAATATTTTTTATAAATAATTTAACATAAACTACTTTTTGTGATAAAAATAATGAAGAAAGTTGAAAATTATTGAAAATATTGAGAAAATTATGATTCAGTGAGACTTTTTTCTCAATTTTAAGCGGCTATACTGAGAAATACAAAAAAATATCAAGATAAGGGTATTTTTTCGAAAATAAGTCGACTTTTCAGAATCATCAGATAAAAAAAGACTCATAAATTTACTAGCTAGCTACAATATAAGACACTATGTCAATGAACCCACAAGAATTAATAACTGTATTGATAATATTTTCTCCGATTTAACAATACAAAATGTACGCGTTGAAGATTCCTTCTTATCTGATCACACATTTCAAACAGGTTCCTTCAAAGTGGGTTTATCTAGATTAAATACTTCAATTACTACTATGAAAAGGATTTATAATGACTCAAATAATGAAACTTTCTCTTTCCGTATAGCAAATGAAACATGGAGTGACATGATTACTGTTGACTCGTTTGAAGATAAGTTTAAAGCTTTTTACACAGCACTTCTTTATCATTACAACTGTTCTTTTCCTATAATGAAAGTTAAGATGAAGACAACACCAAAAAAGTGGTTTTCACCTCATATTAAAAACATGCATAGCCAGCTGTGCGAAATGAAAAAAATTGAAAAGCAAATAAATAACAAATTCTATAGCTCTAAATATAAGGAATTTAAAAAAAGTTATAAGAAGACTGTGAAAATATATCAGAAACAGATCAATGACGCTAGAATAAAAAAGTCCAATAATGTTGCACGTGACAGTTGGAAAATAATCAAGGAAAATACCAACAGAGTAGATAAGAAACCATTTCCTGACATATATAATCAGAATGGAGAGCCTATTAAAGATGAAATGGACAAATGTAATTACATCAACAATTATTTCACTAACCTCCCAAAAATTAGCTTAAGCTCCAACATAAACAAAAAAATGAACACTACTCCTGTTAGCTTTTTTCTTACGCCTATAACGCCAGATGAATTGAAAACAATTTTAAAGAAAACTACCTCAAAGACAGCTTCAGGAATTGATGACATCAATGGAAGAGTATTGAGATCAGTTGTGGATTTAATCTGTGAACCATTGGCATATCTCATAAACGAGTCATTCTCAAGAGGTATTTTCCGGACCTCAAACAATCAAAATGTATACCAATATTCAAAAATAAAGGTTCTGAACATGATGCTGCAAACTATCGCGCTATTTGTGTTCAGAGTCAAATTTCCAAAGCTTTTGAAGCTGCCTACTCTGTCCGACTGATCTCCTACCTTGAACATTACAATATAATTTCCAAAAACCAAAACGGATTCAGGAAAGCTAAATCAACTTCAACGGCTATTGAGCAAGCTCTGGATTTTATCTATGAACAGCTTAACAACAAGAAGAATGTACTAGGTATATTTTACGATTTAACACGTGCATTTGATATGGTTAACCATGACTTACTCTTTCGTAAATTATACAGTATAGGAATTCGTGGTATACCACATGACTGGATAGTATCATATTTGACAAATCGTACGCAAGTGACAGTAATAAATAATAGCAAATCTGACTGTAAGAGTGCTGAGTTAGGAGTACCCCAGGGGTCTATACTGGGACCAACTATTTTTATAATATTTTCAAATGACATCTACGATATGTGTACCACACCAGATAGAATGGTACTTTATGCTGATGATACAAATATACTCCTAGCCCATAAAAACTTGAAAAATCTGGTGAACTTGGGCAATTATGCATGTGATGAATTCAGTAAATACTGTAGCAACAATGACCTTGTCTGCAATATAAAGAAAACCAATTTTATCAATTTCTTACCCAAAAACGGTACCTCAAACCCAGATCTAATGAACAACATCAATATGTCTGGTGAAACCTTGGAATACTGTCAAGTAGCTAGATTTTTAGGAATAATTCTGGATCGAAAGCTAACGTGGGAGGCACACATTGACAGTTTATGTGTAAAAGTTAGCAGTGCAAACTACGCAATTCGAAATCTGCGAGACACGGTCTCTACCGAAGTTTCAAAACTTATGTATCATGGATTGGTACAATCAAGGCTACAGTATGGACTGATCTTCTGGGGTAATTCTGCATATACTGACAGCATTTTTAAAGTTCAGAAAAGAGTCATTCGCCGTATGGACAAGGCTCGTCCACTTGACTCTTGTAAACCATTATTCAAAAAATATAGCATCTTACCATTGCCGTGCCTCTACATATTACAACTAGTGTTATTCATCTATGATAATAAACACCTATATAAAAAAAACTCTGATATACATAATTACGCTACTCGGGGTGAAGATACTTTATATCACCCCTACTCTCGCTTGAGTGTGAGTCAGAATTCCCCAAAATATTTGGGTATTAAATGCTACAATAAAATAATATCTTTTATAGGGATCAATAAAAGTAGAAATGTAATGAGAAATAAACTATATGGTTTCTTGTTGGATAACTGCTTCTACACTATGGATGAATTTCTTGCTTTCAGTGCTAAAATGACATAGTTTCTTTTATACATGTAGTCTATTTAAATTTTTGTGTTTTAGCTTTTTTAGCATTTTTTACTCTTTTTGACTAGTCCAATAAGTTCTCTCATGTACTTAATTTTGTAATTGTGTATGTGTGAAAATTTTTAGTGATGAATAAAACTATTTCTATTTCTGAATTGCTGAATAATCATGCACGTTCGGCACGAAAAATAGACAAATTTTCATGTAAATTGAATTATTTATACACGAGAAAAAAATTAAATACTAAAAAATCGGTTTTTCGCCAGTTTGACGGTTATGCCAAAAAGTGATGAATACATATTTTGTCTAACAGGACTGTAAAACGCCTTACGGTGTGATATAAATGTACGATTGTTATTATCTAACGTAAAACTACTGTCCTGAGTATCACCTCGACGACCTTTGAATTAAAGTTAGCAGATACCCTCGCAAAGTGCCTGCAAGACTAACAATGCAAGTGCTTTATGAAACGGATTGCACAATTTGTTTACCACTGCACAGGTATCTGACAGATGTAATCCAAAGGTTATCAGGACAGCTGATTTTTGTTAGATTTTGTTAAATTCATAACGCATAGGATTTTGTGGAAGTCTTAGATTTCAGATCAATTTATTCATTGTATATTTATTGGACAGTACCGCTTATTTCGATTTGATTTTGACTTCTTCCTACTTTCAGGTTATTATCAGCAACACATGTTTTGACAGTTGAACTGTCAACACATACGTCAAAGGTTCTTCACTACTACACTAAATAAATAAAATGTACAAAAATAGTCCATACTCATCGAGTTCATTAGGTTATAGAATGGTGTCTGTGGCACTCTTACGTCTACATGGTAGGCACCATAACCTCAATCGGGAAACTTTTTTTTCAGTAGCAAATTATCGATAGGTGGTCCTTTGGAACTGGAACATTCTGGCATCGCTTGATCTAAAATAGGGCATTTATCGGAATTCGGCGGCTGATAGCATACAGCGCTTGCGTGGCCTGATCTACCCGAAGTTAATGGCACCCCGTCTTCCCATGTGTCAGCTAGTGGATCATATATTTCGACGTCGGTCAGGAAGTTTGTACCGTCGTATCCTCCTAAAAACAAAAATAAATTCACCTACCTGCTACCTGGTACGCGCCGAAAGCAAAGTGAAGTTCTAGAAATCTTTGATGAATTTTCTGGAAACATCTAGAAGCACTAAATTTTGTTCTAGATCAAACTTCGAATATTCCTGTTGTATTCTGTAATTTTCTTAATGATTCTAGAATAGGCGAGAATACGAAATTTTAAAAATATTTTTAATGGATTCTGCAGCTTGTGAGAACTCTGTTGACAAGTTTCGTTTTTTTTGTAAATTTTTTTAATCTTAAAAATATATTAAAATTCGATAAAATTCAAATGGCTGGTTTCTTGCGCCATTGTAAATTGTTGTGACGTACTCTCCCGAGAATTCCGAGCAACCAATAGCATTGTCGCCTCACGTCACAATCAACCCGATTAGAATACGCCCTTTGGCTGATTGGTCTCGGGAGAGTACGTCATAAAAACGCCAATATTAGTAGCTTTAATATTTGCTGATTTTCAGAAACGAGTGGAAACGGCTGTAATTGAAATTTGACTGCAACATTTTGTGGGTTCATTTATACAGTGACCGCCAAAATCTTGGAACCATATGGGAAACTTTTTTTTCAATACTTTCTCATAAAAGTTGGTGCATTCAATTAGATTAAATAAGCGCGTATCGGTTATTACCAGTGGCGTGCGGCTAAGCGGGAAACGGCCGATATTCTAAGTGACATTAATATGTAAAGTATCAAAAAATATTATTGAAAAAAGTTGTTTGCATGTAGATCATATTCCCAGTTATCATATTTAGTCTACCAATTACTAATTTAAATAACTACTTAAAGAGTTGACCTCAATTTTGAAGGGAAATATCCACAATAATTTTTGAGAAATTACTGAATGAGCATAAACCATCTGTCAACGCAATTACCTGATCTAACAAAATCTTGAATATGAGTAAAAAAACAGTAATGGAAATATAATGAAATAAAGCCAGGATACTTAAAAAAATTAAAATTGGTAATTGGTAGACTGAACTCGATAACTGGGAATATCTTTCAATTGCAAACACTTTTTTTATTACATTTTACGATATTTCACTTTACTCTGTAGTGAATTTAGAATATCGGCCGATAACCAATATTCGCGTATTTAGTCTAATTGAAAGCACCAACTGTTATGAAGAATGAAATTTTCTGAGAAACTAATAATAAAAAAGTTTCCCTTGTGGTTCCAACATTTTGTCTGTGTAAGCGTTGTATATTCTAAAGCATAGCATTTGAATATTTGATGTGACATGTATACTGCAGTGTTGTCAAGTTCAGTTGAAGCAATAAAAGCAGTTGTACAGTAGCATATCACTTATTTAGAACCCGAAAACGTAACAATAAATTGGAGAATCTCCCCTCAATTTCGCCCAAACAGTCAATATTACAGAAACAGAGACAGAAGTTAAAATTACATTTTCCCTAGTCCGTTTTTGGTTTATAGTTATAGACTGGGAGATGGCAACAGATTTCAGGTGAAGATTTTCTCGTTTATGCCTTTGAGACCAGTGAAAGAGATGAAAATTCTGACCAAAATGATGAAAAATTTGAGCGGTCGCCGCGTGGCCTTCATATAAAAAAATTCAATTCCGGCACTTAACCTCACTTCGACATCCGCAAACCTTATATCACTTTTTTATGGGACATTCATGATGGAAACTTCCATTATTTCAATTGGCAGCAATGAGAAAAGCGTCTAAAATAAAAAAAAAAAATCACAAGTTTACGCCATCATTGGTTCCATTTGGCCACGCGCAACCCTTATGGCTATAATTTGTTCGCTGCTATTGTCTATCTTAACATGCCGTTGGTGTACATGGCAGCGGCAATAAAATCGTCCCAAAACACGTATATTTTTTAATGAAAATCGAATTTTTTATATGAAAGCCACGCGGCGGCGACCGCTCAAATTTTTCATCATTCTTGTCAGAATTTTCATATCTTTCACTGGTCTCAGAGGTATAAACGAGAAAATAGTCATCTGAAATCTGTCACCATCTCCCAGACTATCATTCGGCTCTGAAAAACCAACCTCACATAGACATACAGTGTGCCTCATATATGCAGAAATGTGTTCCCAAACTCACCCATGGCATATATTTTGCAATCCAACACCGTCACGCTGAGAGCACTTCTGCAAATTCTCATGGATCTCACAAACTCCCAATGATCTTTCTCTGTGTCATATCTTTCTACGCAACACAACTGTTTCTTTCCGTCATAACCTCCAATCACGTAAATAAATTGGTTTATTGCTGCTACTCCTGAAAGAAAAATTCCCAATAGACGCATGCCTTCAATAAAACTGACCCATTTACCATTTCATTTTTGTACATACATTTCATTTTCACCAAGAGAGATGAATAAAAAAAGGCTCGATCATACCCTAGCGAATATTCGAAATTTTTTTGCGATTCTCAATATCGGAAAAATCCGATTTTCAAATTTGGGATACAAAAGATATCTTTCTTGGTTCGATGGAGCCGATAGAGTGAATTTCATACAATTTCAACAGACCTCTAAAAAATCGTATAATTTCATGTTAGTTAAAACGGTACAGTACAATCCATTCTGATCTAAATTCTAATGGTTCCGTGATTTTTCCGAATTCACCAGAAGTTGAACTATTTGAATTTTATTGCGGTAAGCCTGGCAGCCATTATGTTCGCCTAAAAATTGCGTAATTCAGAAGGGTCGCCTTTGCCCATAAACGACTGAAAATGAATATAAATAATCCGATAAGGAACAAGGATTCAAGGAATCACATTCCAGATATTCCATTACACCATTAGTAGTATACATTTTCCTGGGAAATTCTCTGAGACTTTCAGAGTGCATTTGTTGTATCTAACCTCACATTTTTCAGTTACACGAAATATTAGTTTTGTTTTCTTCAAAATGTATTGAAATATTTCATCTGAAACAGGCTTTTCGTCTTATTATCTTCTGTTATGAAATTGGAATAACACGAAAAGAAAACACCGCATGACTGATCCTCGAGGAGGACCACACACATCCAAATATTTATAATAATAAACTTGAATGTCGGGGCGTGGCGCAGTGGTTAGAGCGTCCGACTCTGGGTCGAAAGGTCCGGAGTTCGAACCTCAGTTGTGGCTGGGATTTTTTGATTTGACCGATTAAATTATTAAAATCTCGTGGCTGGACTGGGGTGAGTCCTGCACGATTCACTGTTGCGTTCCAATTAACAGTGCTGCTCCTAAGGTGGCGCATGGAGTTAGTAACAAGGCCTATCCAGAACACGTGGGTAATGATCATAGCAGTCGATGCCAAAACACCAAAGAAAAAAAACTAGGTTCATCAAATAAAAATTTACCTGATCCACTCCTTGCCACATTCATGGGAGATATCATGGTCCACTCGTTATTTTCGGGATGGTAACACTCCCCGCTACTATGTCTCTCGATGCCGTCGTACCCTCCCACAGCGTACAACAACCTGTTCACAACCGCCACGCCTACTGCGAGCCTATTGAAATGCATCGGTTTTACCATGGTCCATCGGTCCAGATCTGGGTCATAACTGAAATTGGCGAACTGTATTGTGTTTTAGTGTTGAACTCAAAATGGCTATGTGACAGACAGTTTATTCACCCCATTATAGATTTTTATATGATAGTAGCGAACATTTCGGAATGTAGAAAGCTAGGTTTGTTTACAAGTAATTTAGAATCTACTTCAATATATGGGATAAATGAGAATATTTTTAACCCCAATTGGACCGGCATAAAAAGTTTCGAGAAGGAATTCTCTTTCCAGTTGCCGCCTTGACATAGGCGTCGGTATTTTATTTTTCAGTTACTTTATTCTTATCTACAGGCATTGAAACAACTAGGAAAATTATGTAATTTCTAATATGTGGAAAATGAACAAAACAAAAATGATTGCATAAGAGATGCATTCTTTGTAGGCATTTCTTGACCTACTATACGACAGCGTCTGCTAGGAAATGTTACTCTCCAACTAATCGAAGCTTTTGACAAAGCTTGTTCTCTAGAATTGGCGCAATTTCATCCGGAAAGCTTTTCAGTCCCCACTATACTCTGATGCTGTTTCATCGGATCTCCCCACAAATAACTCTGATAAGGATAAGAAAACCGATTTCGTGGCTGCTATTCCTCGCAAATCCGAAACAAATAAATGCTTTTACTTTGGGAATCCATGACATCCTAGATATAAATGTCCAGCTTTGATCGCAATCTGTCAAAACTGTTCCAAAAGAGGGCATTATGCTAAGGTTTTCATAGTGGAAGATTTCAGTCTAGAACCACAGTAACCAGCGCTGAAACTCTTGCATGTATTTTATCTGCTTCTTCGCCTGTATGTCTTAGCAGAGCCACTGTCCCAATGGCAATGGCACTAATAAGGCTCTTTCAGTTGCAGAACTAGATGCATATCCCCTCCCAAAAATAGAAGAACAAACAAAACAAAGAAATCATTTAATATTTTAGATCAACCAGCGGCGCACTAAGTTTATGGGGCGAAAAATGGCTTGACTCCTTAAAAAATATCTCCCTATACGTTCTTGCAATCACTCAGCACGCTGGATGATGTAAGCCCTAAAACGTAACGTGCGTTTCAAATTTGATCCTAATATCTCAAAAACTGAAAGAGCTATGAAGAAAAAAAGTTGAAAATCTTGAAACTTGATCGCTCTGTAGATCAGTAACGAAGCGTTTGTAGACACATGTTTATAGGAAAAAAGTCTTATTTTGAGCTGAAAAATACGCCTCTAAAATCTTGATACTGAATTTTGAAACACCCTGTATAATACCAAAATACTTTTTTGTGAATAACAATAACCACTTTATATGTATACAACCCAAACTTCCTATTTAATATATCGGAAAAGCTGGATAATTAATTGTTTCATGAGGAATGGACCAAATTTCGTCAATGTTTACACCCCAATTAGTTTCTTCAAGGTGGGTACATTGCGAATATTTAACAAATGAATACACTTACAATTCTACGCTGCTATGATACTTTGATCCTTCACTCCCACCCACAGCATAGAGAAGACCATCCATAACAGCCACCCCCACTCTATTCCTCGGCACTGACATGGGATTGCAAGGCCTCCAGTGATCTTTGACAGGATTATATTTGTCCACCCAGTCGGAATCACAACTGTTTCCAGGACTGTTGTTCCTTCCTCCGACCGCATAGAAAAATCCCTACGACAAAATATGTTATTAATATAAAAATTTATTGTAGATTTATGAGGCGCAGTTAGGGTAAAAAGTGTTTTTGCAAATAAATAAAATTTTGTGTCAATACATTCAGTAGTTGTAGCAATATCATTTTGCTTTCCGATATATTTACTTTTGATCAAACACAATATATTTACGTTTCAAGCATTACAAATATACAGTGTGACCAAGATAAGGATAGGATAGCATTAGGATCTCGGAAACAGCTGGAGTTGCAGTGTTGGTTAAATTAAGTTGCAAAATCCAAAGGCCTTTTTTATAGTTTCTGTTATGGTTTGAATTGCTTCAAAAACCAGTTGACGTAATTCTTCTTCCGTTTAAAAATTACGTTGATACACATAGTTTTTGATACCCCCAAGGATAAAAGCCAGGAGGTGCCAGATCTGGCGATCGTGGAGGCCAGGCAGCTGCTGAATGCATTCCTATCTATTTCTCAGGAAATCTGTTTGATAGATATGCTCGAACAATCCTCTAATTATGAGCTCTAATTGGAACCAAATGTTACCGACTTCTGCTAGCGGTAAGTTATTATCGAACCATTCTTCCAAATCGCCCTGATGTGTCCTTTACATCAGGGAGGTCTGGTTTGCAGAGCAAGAAAAAACAATTTTTTTGAAAGGTCTAGAGACGTTGCAGGCTCGCTGTAATAAATGTATCCAATTAAGAGGAGAATATGTTGAGTAATAAAATATTTTGACATTGAAATTTTGTTTGGTTCTATAGCAGGCTAAGAATTTTTCAATATATCCCCGTATACATGAGCAACGGCACATTTATCTTCGTACGGCAACGTCAACTGCAACGACTGCGGCTGCGACTCAATCTATAAATCCTGCATAGGGTGATACTAGTGTGTTTCGAAAAAAAATTTTTTTACTTAAGAATATACATTTACAAAAGATGATATCTGTTACTTTCAACATACTAGCGTGAAAGAGAAACCTGCAATATACGGAATACCTCAAAACTGACGAATGTACAACAAATATAAATATCATTTCAGGAACAAAAAAGAGAATATTATCTAAGTTAATGTACCCATCAATGAACATTATCCCCAAACAATTACCAGCCTAACAATAACCAACCGACAAAACGGTCACTTCATTCTACATCCAGTTTTGCTTTTACGTTACCGATCCCGTTGTCTAGTATATTCGAGTGTGCCACAAAGTCCGCATTGTTGGAAACTAAACCAATTCATTCAGCAAAATGCCGTGTTTATTTGCAAACATAAACGCTTCCATTCCCTCTGCTCTTCCACAGGTTCACAATAATATTAAAGGAGACTTGTGCGTAGCAGAAGCCCGTAGTTTAATTGACGGTAATTGCCAAACTGCGGGAAAGAGGATAATCGTGCTGCAGGGTGTAATGGAGGCTGGGTGGCTGAAGGTAGATGTTCAAAAGGGTGGCTGTTCGGTAAGGTATATGAACTTTTGTTGCAATTATTATGAAGAATCACAAGGGCTCTGTAGCAGGTAATACGAGTGCTTGCATCATCGATGGTAAATCTGTCAAAAATCAATAGCTTGGTAACACCACGAGACCAGCAAACCACAGTGTTACCTCAAAGCAATTTGATGGAGTTTGAGATATCTAACAAAATTTTCAATAGTATTGGGATAATGTCATGAGCTAACAAACTTGAAAAAGTACAAATGTAAATTCACAATTACATGGTGGTTCTTCGGGTTGTAAGGCCGACGTATGTTTAGGGAAGATCTCGACGTTTCGCCAACACGAGTGGTTAGCATTTTCAAGAGATATTTTTGAAAATATTTTTGACACGAGTGGTTAGCATTTTCAAGAGATATTTTTGAAAATATTTTTGACACGAGTGGTTAGCATTTTCAAGAGATATTTTTGAAAATATTTTTGACACGAGTGGTTAGCATTTTCAAGAGATATTTTTGAAAATATTTTTGAAAGTATCTCTTGAAAATGCTAACCACTCGTGTTGGCGAAACGTCGAGATCTTCTCTAAACATACGTCAGCCTTACAACCCGAAGAATCACCATGTAAGTGACGATGGCCACGAAAGCCTTTCATAATTTATAAATTCACAATGTTTTTCTGACAGAGCGTGAAGCAGTGAAATTGTGAAAGTATTACCAAAAAAATCGAATCCCGCTGAATATAAGAATCTCTGATCAAGTAGTGTGTTACCCACTCTTTTAAGATGTTGAAGAAAATGCATTTCTGAAAGTCTCCTGCCTACGCTGGACCTTTCGTCTTCAACATGCTTCCAACACAATCAAAAATATGTCATGCGAAAGAGAATTCAACAGCGCGATAAAAAAATCACCAAGTAAATCTGTTACACTAGTTAGATGAATTCACTCAGTCTATTCAATCACTAAGTACGCTGACTCATTCCTAATTTTACAATGTTTTTGCATTTTTATTTTCGACTTAAGAAATTACAAAATGTAAAGGACCCCGCACTTTTTATAGGTAAAATGGTTCTCCGTGAAATTGTCTGAATTTTCAGTATGTTGTAGTATTCGATGTACTGATTGAACGTGCAGATTCGCAAAGTTCGTTGATGGATAGATTTTGAAATACAGGGCGTTCAAATTAAAAATCAGTAATTTTTATTTAATTATTTTCTTTGGATTTGAAAGTGCCAACTGCATATTTTTTCGTTCTCAATATCGTTTTCAATATCTATCCATCATCGAACTTTGCGATTATGCATGTTCAATCAGTACATCAAATACTACAATATACTAAAAATTCATTCAATTTCACCGAGAACCATTTTACCCATAAAAAGTGCGGGGTCCTTTCGAAACCGCTAGGAAGTAAGTGATCCATGATAAAAAAATGGCCCAATTATCCTTAATCCCAAAATTCCCAGTCACATGTTGAGACCAAAACGGTGTTATATGGAAAATAATTTCTTTTTTTTTGTTAAAATTGTTTTTTCCGTTAATCAGCTGCCGTCCCCTTACGAACGGCAGCCCTCAGAAGTCGAAACTTGTGCTAGCCAAGGATTAACGAGGTGTTACCTTTTTACGTGCGATTCCTAGCACTTTCTCGGGCCACCAGAAAAATGTTTGCAGTCGCCACGGTTTGAACCACCGCCGACTGGTAGCCAAACTGATTGAAACATGTCGCTTTAACCACACGGCTACCTGGCCGCTCGGCTCGGTTTCTCGTGGCAAAAAAGAATAATTTGTATCTATGTTTAAACAAATTAAAAGACTACCTAAGCAAATAACTTTTGTATTGTATATGACACCCAACACTTAATTAATTTTTATTGGATTCTTCACAAATACCATTTTCGACAATTAAGGTACTACCTGATGAAATTGTCATTATTGAATTTGCTATGGAAAACAATATTCAAGTCCTACAGTTATATGAATTACAATAGAATTAACGTTATGAGTGTAGCTGAAGGTAACAGTATCATTGTTATGAAACCAACTTTTGTCACTCCACAATATTGTATCCAATGATAACAGTAATCAGCTAGAACTGACTTTTCCATAATGAACAATAGGAGTTGAATGTTCTTTGAATGAATGATGATTTTGTGATTTTCCAGATTGATTATCTACGTATCCTCAATTCTTATTGAAAACAACTTATTGGGGAATACTGGTTCCTTTGAAGGTACGTCATCTGACTGGGCAGTATTTTGTCGAGGATATCGATTTTTACTACTCATGGACGTAAATCAGTTTTTACATTGTTAACTAGTTCTAATTCAGTTGGCACAACAATAATTTTTGTACAAATTTCTACCACGCATTTTAGTTTCCTTACGTTCACCACAAAGAATTAAACCAAGCTATGAGGTTTTTTCCCCCACAAATATCGATACTTTTACTTTAATGAAAATATCTCGAAATACGAAAAAGATACCCCACTTCTGCAAACTCCATATTATTTAACCAACATTGTAAGTCCAACCGTTTCCGAAACCCTAATGCTATCCAATCCTTATCTCGGTTGGACAAACTGTATAAAAACGTGGATTCCCATATATTTATAAATTCGATCTATTTCAGGTCGTCAAGAAATGACGCGATTTAGTATACACTCGCCCAACAGGGCAACTAGGCAAAGTCAGTATAGTAGAACTATAACCAAAGAGTATAACTCTCAGAAGGTCGTATATCAATATTAGCCGACTACCCTCATTATTACCTATTGTTCGAAATAAAAATAAGCAATGAAAGCGTGTCCCTTAAAAGATTCCCAGGTCCAGATTGAAGTATCTCATGAAATAGTTTGGCATTTCAATAATAGTGGGCTATTTTACCAGGTATCATTATACCTAATATTTAATGGCTATGGCAGGTACAACTCTTTGTAGAATCGAATGCTTGACAGCCTGATCAGTGTTGTTAATCGGCGGACTAAAGTCCGATTTTCGGACTTTTTTTCGTTCAGCGGACTTTTTTCGGATCTTGAAATATTTCGGACTTTTTGGATGATATTGGCCCTATTAAATATTTGCAGCACCGTCAACTAACAAGTAGTTTTGATTGGCAATAATCAACAGTCAAAATTAACACGGACGGAACACGCCATTCAGGAGCTGTCATATCACTCATATCATATGTCATATGAATGAATAATGAAATGGAAGAAGAAACAGAAATAGAGAAGAAAACAATACCTAGTGAGAGTGAGGTGTGAGTAGCGCCTGGCGGTTAATTGGGTAATTGTAATAGCCATTAGCCGATGATACGCATGCGCTCAAACCAGACTGTGGACAAAGAATATTTGCGAAGTGTAGTTATTCTTTGCTGTGGATAATACTCTATGATATCAGTCGAAAAGTTTAAAAATAAAAGTTGGTGCGCATGCGCTGAATCAAAAAGTACAATGTAATTAAGCTGGTACATTCGTTGAAATCTTTCTACCAACACTGCCGCCCTGATGCTCAAAAATATCTTCAGATAAACATCAGCATCAGGCTGCCTGATGCTGACACCTCAAGTGGTTGGTGATTTACGACCTTCTTAGACTTAAGGTTCTACTTTACATAAAGTGGCTTACAGAAGGCAGTGGCACAGGCACTTGTCATTGTGCAATTATCCTAGTTGTCTTCCTGTCTTTGATTTTTTCAGTTATTAGATATTTGAATTCGAATTATGTAATGACATTACCATGAGGCTGTACTAATTCGCGTTGGTTCCGCCATCTCATGACGACATAAAACTAATTAACGTTTTTATATATTTGTAACGCTTGACACGTAAACATATTGAGTATGATCTAAAATAAATATATCGGAAAACAAAACAAAAAATATAGCTCAACTGAGTAATAAACATATTGACACAACATTTTATATATTCGCAAAAACACTTTTTACTACAAACGGTGCTTTAAAGAGATGTGCCTGCAAGATATACCTTCAGAAATGCCCCACCCAGTCCAGATCTAGGTACCGTGAGTCGATCTAATTTGTACCATATTTTCTCATCGACATTGTAACCCTCCAAGACGTCCAAGGACTGTTTGAAGTAACCTCCGGCAATGTATATGACACGTGGAATGTTTGGACACCGTTCTTTGACGACGGTTTTTATATGTAACGTTAAATCCTGAAAATATTATAGTTATTATTATATATTCATACATAAGATGATCGATTGTGTCCTGATTTCGACTTCTACCTCGGAATTAGTCTAAGTACGACTTTACAACCCGAAAAATGTGTCTTGTAGAAAAAAATATATTAAATTCATATTACCACAAACAAATTAACCTAACCCTATCCCCGAGGCCCTTTTTTTCTTTTGACAGGTGATAGTGACATATTCATAAACTCTAACCTGATGACCCTTGGGCTGAAACCGTTACCCGATAGCACAAGGTGTTTTAGAGAGTGTTCTCAGAGTAGGTATTCTCGGAGAACAATTAGAATATTCTCAGAATGCCCCATCCGGTTTTCTGTTCTGAGAATATTCTAAGACAAAAAATTGGAAAACTAATCGAAAAACGGTATCAGAACATTTAAAATCATTCTAGGAATGTTTAAAAAATCATTCTCAGAATATTCTGCGATTATCGTCAGATTCAAACTTTCAAACTTTATTCAAACAATTCAAATAATCAATTACATAATAACCAATTTATGAGCAATATTACAATTCATCAAATGCCGAGAATTACACCTAAGCATAGAATATGCTTGTATCGTGTCTATTCTCTCAATTTGAATGAATACATACGACTCTAACAAACAAAAATAAAAAATATAGATGCGGTTAATGGAATAAACATTGAGTAGAGGGGAGATGAGGAGCAAGAATACGTCTGCGGATTTGTCAGCAAGATACATAACATTTTTAATGTATATTATATGAATAAATGGAGTGAGAAGGTGAATGCAGTTAAAAAAGAAGAAACACATACACACAGAGAGAGAGAGAGAGGAATCCAGAATAAATGATCTTATCGTATTGTTGTATGATATAATTATTTTGTGACAGTTTTGTAATGAGGACTCAAAAGATGTTGTTAATCACCGTTGCATTTTCATTGAGGTATAATTTTAACCTTTTTTTGAATTTAGGAAAAGTATTTATATTTTTCAAATGTGATGGGAGCATATTGTAAAGTTTTGGGCAATAAAAGAAAACGAATCTCTGAGTGTGAGTCTTGTGAAACAATGGAAGTTGTATTTTTTCGGTGAATCTACTCACTTTGGATTAGCATTGGTCAAATTTTTCCATGTTCGAATAAATCCATGTCAGACATTGGAAAATATTTTATAAAAATCTGATATTGAGTAATTTGGTGTCTCTGTATTCACTTGAATGCAATCTGTGTTTCTTGAATATTATTTTTAATAAGATGTTTTGCACTGTTTGCATGCAATTCAGTATACTATGAAATGTTCCACACCAAGCTATTATACAATACCGTATTACCGATTCTACCAGGGATGTATACTCAACTACCTTCTGGTATATTCTAAGGAATATTACTATATTCTGAGGATACTCTTGAAACATCCTCTGAGGACATTCATGAGAATATTTCTGATACTAATAGGAGAGGTTACACAGTGCAAAAAGGTGTTATATATTTTTTTGATGGTTTACATGTATGTTCTGGACGTGACTGTTACTTTATTTGATAATTTACATGTATGTTCTGAACGTGACTGTTACGGATAGTTATTCATTCTGTTCAAGCGACTGAAAGGTTCCAGAGACTATTGATAGAATATGTTCTTAAAGAAAATCAATAAAATATTCATAACATTCCTTTCAAATTCTTAATATAATGTCAACTCGTGGAATCGCAATGATTACTCTAATTCCGAGTTGTAAAGTAGGAATTGTACTAATTCCGAGTTGAGAACTCGGAATTATGCTAATTCCGAGTTTTCAAGTCGGAACTATATCAATTCTGAGTTGCAAAGACGGAATTATACTAATTTCGAGTTGTAATGTCGGAATTATACTAATTCCGAGTTGTAGAGTCGGAATTATACTAATTCCGAGTTGTTAAGAGGGAATTATACTAAATCCGAGTTGCGAAATTGGAATCAGGCTACTTCCGAGTTGTGAAGTCGGAATTAAATTTTTTTATTCTTTGTGGCCCTTCTACGCTTTCATATTTTTGAGATGGATTGAAAATATCACGTCTGAAAAATCAACGACAGATACATATTTTTGTTATAGATTGCCTACAAATTGTTCCTTCCTGCTACATATTTCAGAGTTGGACTAGTTGGATTCTCTAGTTCCCATATGGACTCACCTTAAATATCCTAGCTAAATACTCTTTACAGGCTGGGGTTTTCTTGATGACGTCGCAAGTTCTCATTTGTTCGTTAAGAAATTTAGGCGGAAGAAATTGACATCGAACGCCCGACAAAATGCCCTCCATTTTCTGCTGTCTCGATTCTTCGTCGTACCGCACCCACTTGAGAACCGCGTTGTAAACCTCCTTCTCGTCCTGAACGTTCAAAGTGTCCTTCTTGATTAAATTTATCAACTGGTACGCTCCCAGCTGCAGGAATTCCTCCTCTTGGCATATCTGCAAAGGAGAAATTGAGAAAGGTATTCTAAGTAGACGAGGTCTATACTAGACCTGACTAAAATGTTGTTCTATGTACTGATTCGCTTTTTTGCACAGTTCGATGCAGCCATGTTGCTCAGCGAAACTCGCAATGCCGATGGCGTTGCTAGGGTCGAGTTGGCACTCTAGGAAATCGCAGCAGGCGTGGATAACGCTGTGAACCTGTAAAAATAAAAAAGTCTTCTATTGGGAGCTAATATCACACGAAATAAAAAATAAGGATATTATATAATTTTAGTACAATTCTTCTGGACTTCAGGTTTAGTTGCATGCTATATAATATAATATACAGGGTGGGTCACGGTCGATGGTACCTTAGACGTTTACGGAGAACGGGAAATAGGATCATTCTGAAAATTTGGTTTCTCAAGTAGTTGCTCTTGGTCTATCAATCTAAAATATTTTCAGCAATGCAGCGTTGCCGCTTATACCAGAAAGTAGCAGCATCTTTGTTATTTCAAATGGGTCACCCTGTATATTACCGCATTTTTGAACTTGTCATTCCTTTCTGATTATTTATACCTCATACTCCCCTATACCTATCTCTAACGGTTTTTGAGATATTAGTTATTTTCCATATTTTTTATCCAAAATTTAGCTCGAATTGAATGTTTATTTGTGCGGTATTTGGATTCTTAGGAAGTTGCAATTTTGTGTTTAGTTCATCAAGATCATGTACATTGATTCTGTATAGAGAAGTTTGTTCTGCGTTATACAGGGTCGTTCAAAATTCATGATCTTACTGCTAGATACGAAAAGGGTAGAAAGTGCGTTTTTTTAAATGGAACATCCTGTATATTATGAAATATCCTGAAAGATGACTAAATTCCCTTCGAATTGATATATTATGTTCCTATACCTAAATAGCCAGAATTCCGAGATAATAGCAATTTTCACTTGTAATCTCCCAAGTGCTTGAATTATTGCCGGAAATTTTTCGAGTACATATTTCAGTGGTTATAAATAGTTCAGATGAAACCATCGTTAGTTATTTCCAAGATGTATAGAAACCATGGTGTTTTCACTGATTCGTTTTTGTTTCAACAAAGTTGTTGAGACTGTAATTGCACTAATACCGTTGGCTTCATTCGTCGATGGATGGCGTATAAGTCGAAAATAGTCGAGTTTCCAACATTCCGAAGTACTGAGCCATAATGATTTGATCGAAATTTGAATGTTTACAAATTATGGTTAACTGTCATACATTGTTTCACACGATAAATACTAATATCGTGTGTTTTTTCAGTTTCCATTCATAATTTGAAATTTCTATTCTGATTTTCGCTGTTTTAACTTGAACAAGCTCGTTAAATAAAATTCAATGCTAAAAATGACATAACATGACACTTGTCCAAGCGTCATCATGAATCTGTAATTTTGCCGCCATCTGTGTGCTAAAGAGGTGAAACGGTATCAACGCAGTAAAAATATCACGAATCAAGTAGGCCGTACCTTAACACTTTTGTATGTCGGTTTCACAGCTATAAGAGACCACACCAGGGTTTCTATGTATCTTGGTTATTTCTTATGAATTGTTGGATGATTTTCATTTCTCGGTGTGAAATTTTCTTACCGAATCCCCCTCGTGCTTGAATTAATTGCCGTAAATTTATCTCGTACATGAATTTTCAAAGCAATAATTCAAGCACTTGGGAGATTACAAGTGAAAATTGCTATTATCTCGGAATTCTGGCTATTTAGGTATAGGAACATGATATATCAATTCGAAGTGAATTTAGTCATCTTTCAGGATATTTCATAATATACAGGATGTTCCATTTAAAAAAAAACGCACTTTCAACCCTTTTCGTATCTAGCAGTAAAATCATGAATTTTGAACGACCCTGTATAACGCAGAACAAACTTCTCTATACAGAATCAATGTACATGATCTTGATGAACTAAACACAAAATTGCAACTTCCTAAGAATCCAAATACCGCAGAAATAAACATTCCATTCGAGCTGTTTTGGATAAAAAATATGGAAAATAACCAATATCTCAAAAACCGTTAGAGACAGGTATAGAGGAGTATGAGGCAGAAATAATCAGAAAGGAATGACAAGTTCAAAAATGCGGTAATATACATGGTGACCCATTTGAAATAACAAAGATGCTGCTACTTTCTGGTATAAGCGGCAACGCTGCATTGCTGAAAATATGTTAGATCGATAGACCAAGAGCAACTACTTGAGAAACCAAATTTTCAAAATGATCCTATTTCCCGTTCTTCGTAAATGTCTAAGGTACCATCGACCGTGACCCACACTGTGTATATAATAAGTATCCGAGATATCTTGTCGCATTCACACACTTGATAACGACAGTAGATGTTAACTGTTGAAACGTCGTGACTCAAACACATGCAAAGAATATATTTTCTTTGTTTCTAGACAATGGATGTCCAGAAGAATTGTACTAACACTAATACATTATCATCATATAATTTTCTTGGACTAACTATTTAATTCCCTACCAGAAAGCATACAATCCTCAAAATATTTTCCACAATTAAAAAAAGCGCTCGAGAAATTAATACAAAGTTAACCTCGTGAAAATTGATGAAATATTTGACCATGGTTCTTTTAAGTCATCAGTGTCAACGTGTCGGGAGGGCTGCAGGCACAGCCCGCCCCCCTACTTTTTCTTCCACATTATCCAGAAAAGTCTTCGAAATTATTAAGAAATTGTAATATACTCTTTGAGTGTCTCCCCCCACTTTTCTGACCCACGCGCTGCTCCTGAAAGTCACTATTCAAAAGTGTCCAATACCAAAAATATATATGATTATATACTCTTTATTTAAATTATATTTATTGATATGCGATTAATTAAGATTTGTGCAAATATCTAATTAATATACAGGGTGTTTCATAATAAATGCACAGGACTTCAGGATGTGATAGCTCGTCCAAAAATATGAAAAAAGTTTCTATTAATTTACCAAGACAAGATTAGTAGGATATTTCAAGTCTTAAGTCATTTGATTTATACCCTCATTACATTCACTTCATCTCTACACTCTACACCCCTTCAATTTTGTAATTGTTTTGTATATTTATATGTTTAAAAAAATATTTATTTTAGCTGATACATATTAAAAAAGTATTTATCAGTTATTTTAGTGTTATTTCAGGGTTATTATAGTGTTTTTAATAATTGGATGATATCAAATTTAATAATATGTTTATTCACCACGTTCAGGAATGTTTTGTGATTGTGGTATATACAGTGTGTACCTAGACCAGAGGAACAGTTAAATATTTCTTGCACCAATAGGAATTTTTATGGTCCTTATTGTGAAACATGAATTTTTTTAAAATTTCTATTTCTTTTAACGGCAATCTTATACCGTAGCTTAAGGGTATATGATTTGTTTAAACAAATCATATATATTTAGAATAAGTATGAAATTTGACGTATATAGTGCGAATTTCGAGTGGATCTGACGATTTTATAATTTTCGTGATTTGTAAAATTTTGTAAAATTTGTTTTTACGAAACTCCCAGGTTTTCGGAGAAAACCCCTCAAAAGCAGAGCTTGTGCAAGCAAGGGAGATCCGGGACCTACAGTTTAAATAAAAGTAGAATCCGAACCACTTCAGCTCAGTGACACGCGACCGGGGATCGAACCCAGTCCGCCTGGGTGGAAGCTAAACGCCCTTACACCACGATCTCTTCGCTACCACGAGTTAATATTTTTCTCGATTTGCAGAAATTCACACAAATACTAATTCGACCATCCTGAATCGATTGGCGATCGCAGAATTTTTCAATCTCTAACTGTTCTCGAATTTAACTCCTGCAATTTCAAAATTGTCGACCTTTTATTCCCTTTTCCGGCTATATATTGTATCTGAGCATATAAAAACATATATTTTTGGAATCAGCATGAAATTTTAAGTATATACTGCGAATTTGTAGCGGATCTGACGATTACGCTTTCTTTTGTGATTTTTAGAGGTTTCTCCTTTCAACAATTTACGAGTAGGTAGTTTTTTTTTCTCGATTTTCTGAAAATTCACAATATATACTAATTTGACTTTTCTGAATTGATTGGCGATCGCAGAATAATAATAATAAATTATTACAGTATATTCTTAACTAATTTAAAAAATGTACACTTGCCCTATCTCTTAGCGTTCTTGAATCGATCTCCCGCGATTTCAAAATTGTATTCCTTTTTCCGGTTAAATCTTATACCTGAGCTTATACAAATAACAAACAAATAACAACATTTCACTAGTTTTTTTTTTCTTGACTGACTGAAATTATTTTCAATATTTATTAAATTTTTGAAAATCCGATACCAGTTTCTCATTAAATACAGACAAATTTGAAGAAAACCCCATTACCTATACAACAAAGAATTTATAAAATCATAAGAGCATATATTATTTCATGGGAAATCGCCTTCGAAAGTTATACAGGGTGGTCAGAAAAATAAAATGATTTTCATGAAATCCATAATTTCTTTACCTCAATTTTTCAAATAGTGCATCCTAAAATTTGTATGATTTTATACCGCATTGGTGATTTGGTTGCTTATCGTCAATAGTTGCGAAAAAGTGATGTCATTTCCATCATCAGCAAATACAAATAAAAAATAAAACTAGGAATAACTAGGCACAATAATATTAACAAAAGTGTTGAAATTGCCTTCCGTTTAAAGCAGTGCATATTTCAAAAATTTTCATTACATGATTTTTTGCAAAGTTCTGCAACATTTACGGTGTTATATTTTGCTAATCCTCCAAATGCAATGGTTGAGTGGTATATACCTCTATTTCAGAAACCCCAGAAGAAAAACTCTAAAGGGGTTAGGTACGGCGAACGAGCCGGCTATTTTTGTTGGTCATCAATATAATTAATAATATAAAATATAATAATAATAATAATAATTTAGAAAATGAAAGGTGTCTCTGTCACTATAAACATTGAAAAAAAAGACTACATAAACATACATACCTGGAGCATGGTAGCAGCGGGCAGCAGTTGGCAAACTGTATTTTCCGTCACTCTTATTTTCCCAGTATACATGAAATGGATGAGCCTCGCCAAAGCCGTGGGAGACACCCCTTGTAACTTAACGCTATTCATATCACATTCTTTCAGTCCTCCGGTAAACATGGCCTTGAAATACGGGCTGGCAGCTGCCAAAACTACTTTATGGGCGTGGAAAGTATCCTTTCCCACTTCTAATACTACATCAGTCAACATCTGATGGCTCCTCATCATATCCATGGCCTGAAATGAAATTGCTATACGCTCCAAAGGACCAGGCAATCACCTTATGGAAAAATCGTCACCGGTAATTTTGGTAATTTTTTTAAAGAACCATTTTGCTCTTAGATAAACATTTCGAATGTAAATCTTTTTCTGGACCAGTATTGCATGCCATAAGGCATCAATTTCAGATTGATTTTTGATAAAAAGTATATAGGGTGAGTCAAGAATTATTTAAAATTGATTCTTAATTGACCCTATAGAATGAAGATGCAACCAAACCAACTATCATACAAAAATGGCATCGTTAAATTCTGTCAAAATTGACAAATTCAATATTTTTAACTGTTTGAGTCAAAAGTCTCATTTTTTTAGTGACATTTTGTATATTCTTATTATACACGGTGTCCGGACACCCTGTATATTTCAAACTTTGTGGATACTTGACTACGCATTCAAAATACTTCATGCCCGAAATTGATGTACAATGTGATTTTTTAAATTCACCCTATATTTAAAAATCTCGTCGGGAAATTTTTGCAATTTTTTTGCCTTACTTTTAGTTCGAGTAGGTACACTATTTTAATGGCAATCACTTATTATTATCATCATTATAGCTTTTTTCGAAATGAAATACACAAAATTTTCATTATCTTACCTTCATTGCGTCATTCAAATAATCTACCATAATCAAAAAACCCACTTCCCCCAAATCGGAATAATTTCCATTGGGGGTTTTGAAATAATTTCTTGAATTAAAGGAAAAGTGGTCATCGTCCCTGTCCATGATAGCCCTAGAATAAATGAAATACTGTTATTCATCGGAAGAAACTAAATTATTGCTGTGTACACAGTGTCCGTCAGTCCCCCATTTTTGAACCACCTGGTATATCGCAGCAAAATTTGGAAGGCGTAAAGAGAGATTATTACGGGTGAATTTGTTCTGTAAATTCACAATCAAAACAAATTATTTAGATAAAAAAATATTTATTTTTGAATAATAACGATTTTATTCAACCCCAGCAATTATCTTATGAAGTGTTCGAAGTGGCCCCTTCCTAAAGCTTGACAATAACATGCCCTATTATAAATATACCTTCTCTCACGTTGATAAATGTCTGGTCATCTATTTCTTCACATGTTTCTCTTATTCTAAGGTCCAACTCTTTTATTGTTTGGCATTCAGTGGCGTAGATTTTTGACTTCAGACAACACCAAAGGAAAAAAAAATCTAGAGGTGTAAGATTCGGAGATCTTAGTGGCCATTCTTTCAAAGGACATTGAGTGAACCCCAGACGCCCTCTAAACAAAACCCAGATTTTACTGGAGAACTATATGAACCAGTAGAAATAAATTTAAATAAAAGAGAAGATAAGAAAAAGAACACAAGAGAAGAACTAGAAATAATAACTGTTGAAGAAAAGAGGAAGAAAGAAGAAATAAAAAATAAAACTAGAGATGCAAATTCGTCAATTTTAGGTCCTATTGGAATAGGAAACCATCTCTTATATCACAAAACAGAGCATAAAATAAGAACTTGAATGTGCATGCTTCTTCTTTTTATACATATAAGTGAAAATAGAGTATTTTTCGTTTTAATTCCGAGAGTTCCAACCTTTGACAGCTGTTTCGTGGTCACCCACTCATCAGAAAGGATTTATGGAGCTCTCGAAATCAAAACGAATCCACTCAAAAATTAGTACCGTGAAGGCAAGACAGAAATAACAGAAAGTTACTTATGACATCTAAAGTCACTAGTGACTGTAGATGTCATAAGTAACTTTCCCATATACATATATATATATATATATATATATATATATATATATATAGTAAGTTTGAAATTCTTATAATTGTTGTGGATATTTTGATTGTGAGATTTTTGTGGTTGTGTTTTTTTTTACTTTTCATATAAGTTGATTTTAACTCTTATAATTGTCATTATTAGCATCAGAGCACTAATTTAATTCTTCAAACTCCTTGTCCTATTGATATAAAATGGACCAGTACATTCGAGATTTTGACGTAGAAACAATAGAGACATACACTTTACAAAATTACAGTGAATGCAAAAATATTTTTGATGTCAACAAAAACGCCATTGACGAATTTAAAATCTTTCTCAATAATCTGGATTCAGAGATTGGTTGCGTTGCTCTGACAGAAACTTGGATCGTACACAGCCCAGAGTTATATTCTATTCCAGGTTATGATATGATATACAGGGCAATTCAAATTCGACCCCCACCATTGGGATCTCCTAAACTACAGGAGATACGTCGAAGCTTAAATTGGGGCAAAGTTGCGTATTCTGGTGCTTAACAAAATACTGTTTTGAAACTTGGAAAATTCCGAGTATTTCCGGAAATATCGGGAAAAACTGAAAATCGGAATTTTCGTTTTTATTTTTTTCTATCGTTATTTGACAACATAGCTCAAAACCTAAAATACATTTTCATTGATACTTTTTTTCAGCTACACGTTTTCATGTTCAGATTTACTATCCGACGTTTCGTCTTCTGGCATTCATCATCAACTTTTTTTTCTGTTATGGGCGCCATATTGTTTTTTTATACAGAAAAATAGCGATTCTCATTCTGATTTCATTGATGTATAATTTGTTATGATTTGCACTTCTGAAACCACTGATATTAAAAAAAAAAAACAACTTCATCTGAGATGGTCATGACTCGAATAATTTTGTTTAATAAACACTAGTTGTCAGAACTCATTAAACATCATAAGTTTGCACAAATACTCCAGTCGAAATGTCCTCATTCTCAAATGAAGAAAAACGAGATATGTTGAAACTTTATTATAAATTTGATAGGAATAGTACGAAAACAACACAAATTTATTTAGAATTATATCCGGAAAGACAACAGCCGGATAGAACATTATTCGGAATTTTGGGCAAACACTTGGCTGAGTACGGTGCGTTTCAAAAAACAAGAAAGAAGAACAAACGCACCGTACTCAGCCAAGTGTTTGTCCAAAATTCCGAATAATGTTCTATCCGGCTGTTGTCCGGATATAATTCAAAATAAATTTGTGCTGTTTTCGTACTATTCCTATCAAATTTATAATAAAGTTTCAACATATCTCGTTTTTCTTCATTTGAGAATGGAGGACATTTCGACTGAAGTATTTGTGCAAACTTATGATGTTTAATGAGTTCTGACAACTAGTGTTTATTAAACAAAATTTTTCTGTGGAGTCATGACAATCTCAGATGAAGTTGTTTTATTTTAATATCTGTGGTTTCAGAAGTGCAAATCATAACAAATTATACATCAATGAAATCAGAATGAGAATCACTATTTTTCTGTATAAAAAAACAATATGGCGCACATAACAGAAAAAAAAGTTGATGATGAATGCCAGAAGACGAAACGTCGGATAGTAAATCTGAACATGAAAACGTGTAGCTGAAAAAAAGTATCAATGAAAATGTACTTTAGGTTTTGAGCTATGTTGTCAAATAACGATAGAAAAAAATAAAAACGAAAATTCCGATTTTCAGTTTTTCCCCTATATTTCTGGAAATACTTGGAATTTTCCAAGTTTCAAAACAGTATTTTGTTAAGCAACAAAATACGTAACTTTGCCCCAATTTAAGTTTCGACGTATCTCCTGTAGTTTAGGAGATCCCAATGGTGGGGGTCGAATTTGAATTGCCCTATATATATATATATATATATATATATTTGAAAGAATTTGAATGATTGTGATATTTTCTTAGTCTTACAATTTTTCTGTTCATTTGATACATGATTTTATTTTACTTTTAGAATTTTAAATACATTTTATTATTATTATTAATAGGTAGGTATATCCTTTATTTTAATACTTATAATTTTATACTGTGTCGCCGATCTTTTTTCATCAACCCTTGTTAGATAGGTATTCTAACTAGTCATAATTTTTATTTAATATTATTAGTACCTTATAAGATTTAATTTGTTTAATGCTGAAACAAGAACTCCAGCACTTATCGGCTTTATTCACGCAAGCATTTTGGATTACGAATCTTTTGTGATATTTTTTGTGAATAAAGATTATTATTATTATTATTCTGTACTTTCCCCGCGATCTATCCATCGCACAAGAACGTTTGTATCGAGACACTCTTCCTGGTTGTTTAATACAATTTATCTTATTCGAGGTTCAATTTTGGTTTTTAAAAGATTTCTGTAAAGATCTCCTGTAATATTGCTTCTGATGAAAATCTGTCCAACAATGTGATTGCCCAAAATCTCCGCCAAACATTGACTTTTACATTAAACTGGGTATGTCCCTCTCTAAAAATATGCGGCTTAGTATCGTACGTTCTGCTTGTGTGTTAGTTGACTTTTCCCTGTTATAAAAAAATATTATTGGTTCTTGTTATTATTATTATGATATAACGGCAACTGTACATCGCACCCAATTCATAGTAGGCCGTGGGAGGGTTGTGATGTTATGGGATGTTTTAAATTTGAAATCAAATTTTCAGTCAGTGAACAGTTGTAAAAAGCAATTGCGGTAGTTACAGAAAATATGAAATATTTTATGCAAATCAACCTCTTTCAACCCTTCTGAAGGCCTCAAAAGTAAAAAAAATAAATGTAGGTACAATTTTTATATCAACCAGACAGAACGCAGAGTCACATCTCCGAAATATTAAACGTTCACTGTTATAATAAAAACCACAAAATAAATATTTCACTAAATCAAACGCAGAAAGACACATACTCAATACTACTACCATCACTAGACCAAGAGGAAGCCATTTTCATCGCCATCAGTCTTTTCTCTCAACAAAAACAACGCGTCAACGACTAGAGGTACATTTCTGGAAATTCTCGACAACACTGGCCTATTCACAATATTCACATGCTGTTATCGAATGAGATCAGTATAGGATGACTGGCATTTATTTTAAAGAGATGATAATGTTTGCTAATGCGCAAAAAATTCATGTAACGAATATATTAATAATAATAATACTCTCCGTCATGAATACTCGTTCGAGATGTCCCACAGGTATAGCCTGTGAGAACAGAGGACGGCTATTATCAAATTAATAAGTTGTAGTTAGAGTTGTTTATAAATATCCCAAAAATCAATTATGTTTATAGTACACTTAGATAAAAAAAATACATTAAGTGATTACTTAACTCATCTAAAACAAATAGCGAATTGATATGACCGTAATTTAAATATTAATATTGAAAAAAGAATAAGCATAATATACAGTACCCGCTATAGAGTAGGTAAGGGGAAAAAAGTTTATTATTACAGTAACAAAATGCAGTGCTTTGAAAATAATACAAAATTGCGTTGACACTTTTTTTCTTTCCATAGGCTATACCTGTCAAACTTTAAACGTTTTTAGAAATAATTAGTATAAGTTAGATTATGTCTCTAAATTTTGAAAATTGTTTGATGAAAAAGTTTTATCTTCGGATTTATATCCAATGACCAAATTTGAAAGAATTTGAATGATTTTGATATTTTACATTTTCTTAGTCTTACAATTTTTCTGCTTATTTGAATTTTGTAAAATCTAAAAAAAAAATTGAGACATTGTAAAAAAATGGAAATATGATAACAAAAATCAGCTAGTTACTTTGGCAATAAAATAAACAATAAAATAATTATTGTAAGTTAGGTAATGTCCCTAAATTTTGAAAAGTGTAAGATGAAAAAGTTGTTTCTTTGAATTTCTATCCAACGACCAAATTTGAAAGAATTTGAATGATTTTGATATTTTCACATTTTCCTGGCCCTACAATTTTTATGCTTATTCGAATTTCGTAAAATTCGAAAAGATCCATTGAGATTTTACAAAAAAATTAAAATATGCTAAAAAAATCAGCTATTTAATTTGGCAATAATATAAACGATAAAATAATAAGCATAAGTTAGGATGTCTTTAAATTTTGAAAAGTGTTGAATGAAAAAGTTGTTTTTTGGTATTCTATCCAACGACCAAACTTGAAAGAATTTGAATGGTTTTGATATTTTCACATTTTCTTAGCCTTACAATTTTTCTGCTTGTTCGAATTTCGTAAAATCCGAAAATACCAATTGAGATGGAAAATGGAAAAATGCTAAAAAAATCAGCTAGTTACTTTGGCAATATAGTTCAGCAATATTTGTTTTTAGGTATTATTTTATTTTTCATTCAGACAAAAAGTGTAAAATAGAACATGATCAAAATTAGTAATATTCTAGGTTTGTAGCACTGGTAATAATTTTCTAGTTTTCCAGGACAGGTATGGCCCAATAAATATTTCACAACTTCCTCATTATGAACTCTGCAACATATTTGCACATATTTCAGTATGATAATCAGAAAGGGGTGAGAAAAGAAACCATATGGTCGAAATAACTTTTCTTGTCATCCAGAGCCGGTTTGAACATTGCTGGAGTCAAACCAGTCCTGGAACCCCGGAATAGTACATTATATACCTAGTAGGAAAAGCTGGATATTCCCGGACGACCGTAAAAATTGCCTGTCGAGGCGTAAGACGAGACTGGCAATAAGGAGTCAGGGAATGTGGCTTTTCCTAGGAGTTATAAGTACATAATATTTCTCCGAAAATCGAAAAAAATTAAAAGGGCATAAATTATTATAATCTACTTGTTGACTTATTGATTTTTTTTCACAAATAAAAGACGCCATAAAATAATTTTTTCTTAACCATGGAAACAAAATATGTAATATTAAATTCAAACTTGACAATAGTGTTTTTTGCGTTTTCGAACTTTCTAAAAAGCAAAAGTGAAGTGTAAAAGTGATGAGGATTATTTTTTAGTTTACAAATAACCGCAGGAAATAATATTTCCTTACAGTACAAAAATGAATATTTCCTAACAATTATTTTTCGTTGCCTAGCAACGACTATAAATGCACGGAAATATTGATTGTTTGTTCCAAAAATTTTATCAAAACGTTAATATTTCTGAACAATTTTCGGAAAAAAATATTTCGATCATATGTTTTTTTTTATCAACCCATTCTGATTTTCTGAACTATGAAAGTGGCAGAGTTCAAAACGAAGAAGTTGTGAAATATTCCTTGAGCCATGCCGGTCCTGAAAACCTATAAAATTATTACCAGCGCTAAAATCTCTAAAAAAGTATTTTTTATCATGTTCTGTTTTCCACTCTCTGCAAGAAAACATTAAATAAATATAATTGTGGCTGAAATTTTTTTGTTATAATTGATGCAATGTGGCTCTAGTTCTGAAACTTGGAATCCATTTTCAAATCAACGGACCTAAATTTCTTGCTAATTCACTTTTGAAAAATTATTCCCCGAAGTAATATTTAAAAATTATTCAAATTGCCCTATAGCTAAGTAAGCTGTGAAAAGAGGTGTATAGATAACTAATACGTGATAAAAAAAGAAGCACTGAAGTATGATTATTCAATAATTAACATTCATAGAGGTAAATTTAATTACAAGGTGACTCAAATGAACGCAGTTAACAACTAATTATCACTATTATAATTAATTATAACATTTCGGTATGTCTACCGTCACGCTCAATGCAAATAGTGGTTTGCCTGAAAACTTTGTTGACAGCGTTTTTTGAAAACTGAGAAGAAATATCCCGAATTACGGTCTCTAGATGGATGACATCTCGCAGAGGTCTGCGCTTGTAGACTTTTTGCTTTCTGGGTTCTTTAACACCTGCCGAATTATTTATTGGCCCTCCAACACATTGAAATCATAAGTTCTGTCTTTTATTGAAGGGCATTTCGTCTAAAACTTGACTAATTTCATATTTGCGAAGTTCAAGTTTCTCGGCTAATACTTTAGACCAATCACTTTGTTTAAAAAAAAACACATATTCAGAAGAGTTTTGATCTCAGCATTCTATCACGTCACACAATCGACTGTATGGGTTTTTCAAGACGAGCCAAATATAATAAAAGTTGATCGCGCACGAAGCACTTCGAAACAAATGAACGCCTTTTTTTTGGAATAACTGGACATATCGCCACAGTTACGTTAGAGCGGACCAATTGGTACAGCAGCATTTGTTTGTCAGAAGAGTTCGGAAAAAGCAGGGAAACCAATCGCAGAAGACGAATTATTCTCCACGACGACAATGCAAGCTCTCACACTTCAGCTGAACAAAAACGGTTTTGAGCAGTCAAACATCGAACTGATGGGTCATCCGCCGTACAGTCCTTATTTGGCACCCAATGATTTCTTTTTATTCGTTTTTCGACGCCTGAAGAAGCGGTTGATGTGTTCAAATCACATGTTTTCGAGGTACCTCAATCAGACTGGAAGAAGTGCTCCAAAAATTGGTTCAAACGCACGCAAAAGTATATTGATCTCAATTAGACCAGTATCCCACGCCTATTTTCAAAAAGGATTAGTAACAGGCTGAATTTTTCTGAGTAGCTTCATTTTGCCGAGACGCCCAACTTCTTCCTCTATAAAAATTCTCGATAGTGGTAGCTAATAAAATGCGCAGGCGTCAATCATGTCGATTTGGTGAGTGCAAAAAAGTCATTAATAACAATTAGTTTTTCAGTTGAACCTCGAGATAATTCGATGAAGTACTCGAAAAAACTTTTGTCCTACAAAATGGATGGTAGGACTGAAGAGTCCCCCACTCCCAACATGTACCAATGACGTGGTCATAAGAAATCATTAGTAACCAGCGGATATTTTTACCGTTGCTTGGTTAATATTTGTATAATTGAATGGTCATATTGTCCTACAAATTGAAAGGTAGGTGTTTCCAATCCTACGCTCCGAAATTGTCAATTCCATGGTAAAAAAAATTATCAGTAACTGTAGGACAATGATAACACATGAAAGGTTAGTGTATTCTTCAGCTAAATAATACAGTGTCCTACAAAGCACCCCCTCAATGTTCACCAGTATGCCTAGCAGGCTGGCAAATCAACAGAACTTGCCCTCAATAACCTTGTCTCACGAATAAGCGACGCCCTGGAACGCCAGGAGATAGCAGTCGCTGCATTGGACATAGAAGGGGCATTCAACAATGCACTACCTCACTCCCTATATGAGGCCACTGTCTCTAGAGGGATTGAACCGATACTATGTGACTGGATAAGAACTATGCTTCACAACAGAACTTTAACGACCTCTCTACAGGGGGAAAGTGTCAGCATCAAGCCAGCCAGGGGCTATCCCCAGGGGGGGTCCTCTCCCCACTGTTATGGTCACTGCTGGTGGATGATCTCTCGCTTTGGGAAGTTGATCTGCAAGCATATGCTGACGATCTGGCCCTAGTAATAAACGATAAATCCGAAGAGGCGATATCCTAGGTCCTTCAGGATATATTGGATACCATATATAAATGGTGTTAGAGGGAGGAAATGTCCATTAACCCCCACAAAATGGTCATAGTACCATTCACCAAGAAAAGGAAGCTGGAACATTTAATACCTCCTTCCATCAATGGTGTAACAATTCCTTTTGCGAGTGAAGCAAAATATCTGGGAATAACCCTGGATAAAAAACTTAATTGGAACTCGCACTTGGAAAAGACTATCCGGAAGGCTAGCCTTTCATTATGGACATGCCGCAGAATATGTGGCAAAACATGGAGCATGTCACCAAAACACGAATATTGGTTGTACGTGACCGTCATACGTCCAATGGTAACGTATGGCTCTATAGTCTGGTGGAGCAAGGGACATAAAAAAATGGCCATTGCTAAACTTAACGGACTACAGAGACAAGCGTGCCTGGCGATTACTGGAAGCATTCGCTCCACGCCAACGGCAGCAATGGAAGTCCTCCTTGGATTACTTCCTCTCCACATAGCTCTGGAGAGAGAGGCAAGATGGGCAACATACAGACTCTATCAAGCGGCCATTAGTCTACCGCAGGCATGTGTCATGAGAGGCAGTGGCATGCTGGAGGGCATAATAGCTCACAACATTCTAGGTATGCCCTCAGACATCATGCCTAAAACTATCAACCTTCAACACGACCTACATTGTGGTCTTTTCCGAAAGAGAAGACTGGGTCCGGAATGAAACCAACCTATGTAGGGCAAATGAACGTTGGTTCACCGACGGTTTCAAAACTCAGGAAGGCGTCGGAGCCGGAATATATGGGATGAACCCAGTAGTGAAACGCTCGTTCAGTATGGGTAAACTAGCTACGATATTTCAAGCAGAGGTATATGTCATTCAAATGTGTTCCAGGGAGCTGGAAAATCGACACCACACACGAAAAACAATAAAAATATTTTCAAATAGTCAAGCAGCACTTAAAGCGCTTGAATCCAACTGCTTTAAATCTAGGGCAGTATGGAACTGCAGACACACCTTAAACCGACTGGCGCAACGCAACAACGTCACCCTAGTCTGGATACCAGGTCACACAGGCCTAGAAGGAAACGAAATAGCGGACGCCTTAGCAAAAGGGGGGGGGGGGCGAAACAACGTTCACTGGACCAGAACCGGTAATCGGTTTAGCATATAACACTGCCAAGAATGTCATAGCAGCTTGGGCAGACAATAAAAGACTCGAGTACTGGCGTAGTCTACCGGGCCTAGCGCATTCCAAAGCATTTATTGCTTGTGCAAGGAAAAAACAGGACTCTGACAAACTGCTAGAACTCAGTAGAGCGCATCTCAGAGTGATAGTAGGTTTGCTTACTGGCCACTGCAAACTCAAACATCACATGCATAAAATCGGACTTGCACAAGATGCAGAGTGCCGGCTATGCATGTAGTATGATGAAACGGCTAAACACATTCTGTGTACATGCCCTGTAGCGGCCAGAACCAGACTCTCAATATTTGGCGATACGACAGTAAGGCCAGAAAACCTGGTAAATTGTTCTCCCAATGCATTCCTCAATTTCGTCATGAGATTGGATATACTGGGAGAAATTTAACCATAGGGTGAGCCACAATAGGCCATTGGCCGCAGTGGAGGGCCTGATACGGGCCCACTCACGTTCAAACCTAACCTAACCTACAAAAAGACGGGTATGTATCGTTAGTCCTATAAAAATTATTTTGAAATTGTGATTTAGCTAATTTAATTTTATTCGTAAAGTAATGTTACTTTCAAGGCGGGCGTCTCGTCAAAACGAAGCTACAAAGATTCAGCCCGTTAGTAATCATTTTTAAAACAGGGTCCTACAAGGTGTTTGATGAGTACTTGTACAAACTTTGAAGGGAAATATTTGGCTAATTTTAAACAGTTCATGTGACCAAATAAACCCGGTTCACCAAATTTTATTCAATAAGTTATTCAAAATAATTGAATTTAACATTTCAACTTCAATACCAAACGAAACATTTGCGGAATCATGTTCATATGAACTTTTCATTCTGTAATTAGTCAAAGAGTCACCATTTGAAGTTTGTACAAGAACATAATGGAACACCCTGTATACTACGGCTTTTGCATGCAGGACTGAGAAAACCTACCTAGGACAATGTGACCATTCAATTAGACAAATATAAAGCAAGCAACAGTAGAAAATTGCGCTGGGTATTGATGATTTCTTATGACCACGTCATTGGTACATGTTGGGAGTGGGGTACTCTATAGTCCAACCATCCATTTTGTAGGACAGAAGTTTTTCGAGTACGGTATCGAATTATCTCGAGTTTAAAATGAAAAACTAACAGTTATTAATTACTTTTTTGCACTCACCAAATCGACATGATTGACGCCTGCGCATTTTATTAGCTACCACTTTCGAGAAAATCTTCGTAGAGGGAAAAGTTGGGCGTCTCATCAAATTGAAGCTACTCACGAAGATTCAGCCTGTTTCTAATAATATTTTTTTTACCATGGAATTGACAATTTCGGAGCGTAGGACTGGGATCACCTACCATTCAATTTGTAGGACAATATGACCATTCAATTATACAAATATCAACCAAGCAAAGGTGAAAAAATCCGCTGGTTACTAATGATTTCTTAAGACCACGTCATTGGTACATGTTGGGAGTGGGGGACTCTTCAATCCTACCATCCATTTTGTAGGACAAAAGTTTTTTCGAGTACTTTTTCAAATTATTTCGAGGTTCAACTGAAGAACTAACTGTTATTAATGACTTTTTTGCACTCACCAAATCGACATGATTGACGCCTACGCATTTTATTAGCTACCACTATCGGGAATTTTCGTAGATGAAAAAAGTTGGGCGTCTAGGCAAAATGAAGCTACTCAGGAAGATTCTGAAGCTACTCAGGAAGATTCAGTCTGTTATTAATCATTTTTAAAAATAGGCGTGTGATCCTGGTCTAAATGGAGCATATTTTGAAAAACAGAGCCATTTGTGATTACAAATATTTGTTTTTATTTGTCTCAAAACTGTAGTAGCAACTAGATGCTCTTCAAGCTGAGTTCAATTTGTCAGTGACAGTAGAATAAAATACGTGAATGAAACTAATAATGATAATTCCCACAAAGTATAAAATATGTTTTATTGTAGGGAAAAATTACTTTGGTACGCCACTGAAAATATCTAGTGTCAGTCCCTATTTGTATCTTCTTGCTAATGAGCTATGATAAATAATGGAATCCCACTTTTTCATAATCATTCACCTTATCAGTTTGGCAATCATCAACGCACAGCATAGGAACCCACGTTTTCTTTCATCAATCTTTGAGTAGTGACAAATCCATAATTTTTTTGTCTTATTATTTCTTTATCACTCTTATACAGTGTCTGGCATAAAGTTCTCAGCATATGGAAAACTTTTTTATTATTGATTTCTCAAAAAAAATTATTCTTGATGAAAACCTCTGCTTCATCCCAAACCTAGATTGCAAATACCAAAATTAAATTTTATACTACAATATACGAGCGATTTTGAAAAACAATTCAGTTTTATTTACTATTTGCAGCAAGATTTTGTGAAATACCGTCACATATTTCAATTAACGTAATTTTCCGATGGGAGGGAGAAAGGAGGGAACATCCAGAGAGTGATATGATCATATGTAACAATATACCATCCATCTAGCATAGTTTTCCTCATATCGTACAGGGCGATGAGAAGAAAATTGAAAAAAAGTGGAAAAATTAAATTGATCATAGGTAACTGTGATTTGAATTTCTGAATCAACATTCGATTCAGAACAATATTTTCCCCATACTTATAATTCTACCGTGAAAAATAAAGTGCATGTTTTTCAATATCGCTCGTATATGGTAGTATAAAATTCAATTTTTGTATTGCAATTTAGGTTTGGGATGAAGCAGAGGTTTTCATCAGGAATAATTTTTTTTGAGAAATCAATAGTAAAAAAGTTTTCCATGATGCGAAGTTTATGCAGGACACTGTATAACGTTTTCATTGAAGGACGCTATGACAATTGTTACAATTTCCATGACAATCAGGCAAACAGTACGAAACAGTTATTTTTCCACTCGTACTTTAATATACTATTATCATATCAGGCATGCATTTTTGTATTTAGAAAAAAATAAGTAGTGGAATTATACCAGGCTACTTGAGAGATAAAGTAAAGTATAATTTTGAATATCACCACTATTAAACGAGATCTAGAAGAGATTTTCATATTCCTCAATTTCACAATAGATTTATTCAAAACTCCATTTTTATCAAAGACTTAAGAGCATTCAATGGTTAACATCTTAAATAAAAATTGTACGCTCTCTCAATTCTTTCAAAATTACTCTGAAAAAACATTTGAGAAGGAATCCCTAGTACATTTTACAAAATAATTTTGTTTCTTTTTACTCAACAGCAATATTTTCACGTTTTTATTTGAATTGTTATCTCACAATACAGTGTGGATATTTTTAAATAATATATTTATTTTCAACAACTGTGCATGGTTGATTGATTGTAGAGAATAATGTGTAGAGGTGATGTTCGGAACCCTCATAGTCAAAATTTTTCTGAACACCATCGTGTATCCAATTAACACAGCCCATAACCATCGAATCAGGAAAAAAAAGTATCTTTAAGCTAAAATGAATAAAAAATCATTTGCGATCTTGAATATCACAAGATCGCTTAGTTACGCTAACGATAATGTCCATCGAGCACGACATATTTAGCGAAATTGACTATAAATCAACCGTTAAATAATTTTCCGACATGAAGGCTCGGAAAGCAGTTTTTTTCTCGAATGTGATATTTTATTTGATCAGCAAATAAATTGCGTGTAATTTTTGTACCTAGTTAGTATAATTATAGGGGCGTCAGTCAAGGTGCTTGCCCGGTCGGTCACACATGTTCCTTCCACCGACACTCGAATAGAATATTTTGAATATTATGATACAAGTGAATAAGGGAGTCTTTAAAACATTTGCAGTACGGATTTCTAGTCGATGCAGCTTTGTGACAGGACGTTTGTATATTCCATTTGATGTTAGAATCTCTGCTGTCCTCACAACACCATCTGAACCTTCGAATACATTTTCGACTATTCCCAGAGGCCAAACTCCCCGTGGCATTTTGCTATCATTCATGACAACCATTTCACCTACTCTTAAATTTGGTTCGTCCTTATTCCATTTTGACCGATTGATCAGTGTTGGAACATATTCACGAAGCCAGCGTTTCCAGAATATATCTGCATACTGTGACACTCTCCACTGCCATGTTCGGTAAAAACCCCTGGTGCGATCACTTGCGATTCTCCAATTAAAATATCATTTGGAGAAATGCTCACTAGATCTTGTGCATCTGTCGAAACACGTGTCAATGGGCGGCTGTTCAAAATATGCTCTACTTCAGCGAACATCGTTTGAAGAACCTCTTCTTTGGGATGTCTTTCATTCATAATCGCCATCAGATCCCTCTTGAAACATCCTATTAACCGTTCCCAGCTGCCCCCATATGAGGTGCCGAAGGCAGATCGGCGACGACAGTACATGCATTGTGATATGGCCTTTTTTACAGTAGAACGAATATGGGGAATCCAAAATCTTCTTCTGAGATCATTTATAAGAGTTTCTACTCCCTGATGAGCATTTTTTATATGGTAGTGTATGATCATCTTATGTGTATAAGAATGTTCTCCACCTAGAATAACTGGTTCTTTCTGAATGACAGAAACGTTGCAACACACGGCGTGTTTCAATCTTTTGCACGTTTGCACGTTTTTTAGTGCATTTGACAAAGATTCCGATGCAGGTATGGCAAATAGTATAAAGGAACGAAGCTTAATCAAATTTTGGCAATATAGACTGATAAAAAAAACAAACTTATCTATAGCCTGAAGCGAGGTAGACTGGATATGAAAATTAATTTGAACAGGACGTCATACATAACACTTTACGAAACACTTTACGGAAAAATGAAAACATTTCATAGACAAAAGCGAGGTAGACTGGATTTAAAAATTGTATTGAACAGCATTTGTTCGACTGCATACATAATATCTTTTGAAAAAGCCACGATATCAAGTTTGGGGATGATATACCGATAACGGAAAAATAAAGATATCCAGCGAGGTAGACAGAGGGAGATATGAAGATAGATAGATAGATAATATGCTTTATTGTCTGAAGGAAAACCTTATTGACAAAGCTTTGTCTATAATATAAACACAAGTATACGACTAAGAATAAATATACCTAAGTAAAAATACATACATGCAAGCACAATAAAATATGCTGCCAATCTGAAAGTATATCACAATAGGTATAAACACAGAAATAATATACACCACAGACATAAATTACAGAACAATAATACAACATCAAAATTCAATAACACAGTAGATATTAAAAATTATCCTCATAAAATTCTTCCAGACTATAATAGGTTTTATCAATAAGAAAGTCTTGCAATATTTTTCTAAAATTTGGATAATCCCTTGATATTAAAATGTGATTAGGTAAGTGATTATATATTTTGCAGCCATTGTAAATAAAAGAATCTTTGACAAGTGTGGAGGTGGGTATGGGCAATCCCAGTTCATTAGAATGACGTATTGAATATTTCGAGGAGTGTTTTATGAATTTATGTTTATATTTACTGATTATGTTAGTATTCGAAATATTCAAGGATAGTTCGTTTGAATAGCACCAATTTTTTATTTCTCTGACGTCGTCATATATTTTTGTGTAAATCATTTTTGTTTTTGCTGTGCCATAATATTGTGGTGTCATCCGCGAATAAGGTAAATTTCCCTTCAATGTCTATAGTTGCTAGGTCATTAATATAAAGGAGAAAAAGTATTGGGCTAAGCACGGATCCCGGTGGAACTCCGCAATTAATGCTGGCTAAAGATGAAGAAGTTGTCGTTTTGACGATTTTTTTTTTTTTTTTTCAGTTAGGTAGAATTGAAGCCATTTAAGTGCAGTTCCATTTATGCCATAGTGAGATATTTTCCGCAACAGTATTCCATGAAGAGTGTATTTTCCGGATGGCCCACCCGCCGTTAGGCTTAAGGCCAAGAGCGAGAGACAGAGATTGACATAGACAGAGAGAGCGAGAGAGATAGGGAGAGATAGGGGAGATAGGGATATAGAAATTCCAAAACGAAAATGCTACTAATAATAATAATATTATGGATGAAGCCTGTAGTAGAAATATAGAAAAAATTCACTTTTAAGTAGAAGGGGCGAAATCATTTAGTAACTGCCACAATGTATCTACTATAACAATACAAGACTCAAGATCATGGAACTCACAAACCAGCAAGTAAAATTGGAGAACAGCCATCTAAAACAATCGCTAAATGAAGCGCTGGACAAAATATTCTTCCACTGGATAATAGTCTATTACTAGACAAAATTGTACAGTTGGAATCCATCATAAAACCATAAAAAAACTGGCAAAGTCCGCGTGTACCGCCGACAGCACAGACATTAAACATTTAAAATCAAACAGAGAGAGCAAATGTAGACGTCATTTCAAGCAAATAATCTGGGTCGGCAAATCAAAAATACAGAGAAGACACAAAATATGAAGAGAACAAGGTAAAGAAATGGGAATTCCCAGCGAGCAACCCAACAAAAATGATACCCAACAACTGTACTCAAATTTATTCAAAAACCTCAAAGTAAATTATTCTCGAATATACAGGTAGAGTGATTTTTTAACAAATGGAATAACATTTGTGCTTCAGCCACTTTTCCAATATTATTATTGACTATCTCTCAATCATTTGTTTGAATGTTTTAGACGATGTAGTAACTTGATTACTTATATTTCGGACGTCCATCATCGTAATGGTTGAAAGATTTCTACCTCTTTCAAAATTTTCACAACCTTTCAATTGCTTGAATCCGCAATCGTCTTCTGGTGAATAATGACAAAATCAGATGCTACGCGACCTTTTATAGGTCTATAATTAAAGTGTAATTACGGTGTAATTACGCGCGGTCTAGGGGCGCGCGTGGTTTCGCGCTTTTTCTCCCTCCAAAATGTGACTTATCGCGTAGTTGTCACTATTTTGGAGCTTGACTGTGCATTATAATCCTTGTGTAGGGAACGGCAAAACTCTGGCGAGTCGCTGGCGATTGACTATGCATACGGCTGTAACAGTTTTTTCTTTACTGGTCCACGACTGCGCCATGTGATGGTAAAGTTAGGTTCGTTATTCAAACAAGCCATGTTGGAAACTGTCAACAATTCTATGAAGAAAGCTGAAGTAAGTGAGAAATATTCAATGGAAAGATGGATTGCAGTAGGTACATGATAAATAAAAAGCACATGGGCCTAAACTTTGAAGCACTCATTAAAAAGACTGAGCGACGGGTCAGTTTCGATTGGACCGCTAACGGTGGAACGATTGATGATATTTCAGAATGAAAATATCTATAAAACAGACAGATCGCTAACATTTCTGCTGTGTTCCAGAGAAGTGAGCCAGCCCGTGAGCGCAGCATAAATAACAAGACGAATGATTTTTTTTACAGAATCTAAAAATTTCAATGTGTGTTTATGTGCTGCACACAGTATTTTAGGACAGGTCGGATCTGTGCCTTATAAATCAAAGTTGAAAATGTTGGTAATTTAAAAAAAAAACTCTAGGAATGATCCCACAACTTTCTGAGTGGAATAAAATAACATGGAGACCTACTGGAAAACTATATTAATTTTACGAATGCAGGTGTAGGTCCATGAGCGGTTTCCATACGTTTTTAATTTCCACACTTGGTTGACTGAAGGCACTATTGGCTTCTATATAGGTGGTTTCCATAAATTTCCGTTTGAACCAATGTTCCTCTCTATGAAGAACACTAGCTTCGTACCAAAGAATTCGGTGGTGTTTTGTCCTGGCGTGGTCAGCAATAACCGATTTTGATGTTTCCCCTCGTTGAGTCCACTTTTTGTGTTCGGCTATTCTTACTGATAATGGCCTCTTGGTCTCTCCGATATAGGAATCCCCACATTCACATGGGACTTTGTAAATACAGTTTTTGATGGATTCTGTTGTGATCTCTGGTTTCGACTTGGTGAGGAAGCTTCGTAAGGTACTGCCGGATTGAAAGCAACTCTTGATGTAGTATTTATTTCCGATCTTTCTGATCTTCTCGGAGATACCCCTGATATAGGGAAGAATGAGAACGGAGTTTTGTGGTCTTTCTTCGGTTGTCTTGGTCTTTTCGAGGTGTTTCCGAACTTCTCCTATGAGTTTCTCGGAGTATCCGTTTCGGCGTAGGTCCTTTTTGATGTGGTTAATTTCCGCCTCCAATGACTCCTGGTTGTTGCAAATAGACATTGCTCTCTCCAACAACGTTCTTACGATTCTCCTCTTTGTGGAGTTTGAGTGATTAGAGCCGTAGTTGAGGTACTGTCCTGTGTGTGTCTTCTTCCTGTAAACAGAGGTGAGGATTCCAGTGTCTGTTCTTTCAGCTTTCCCATCGAGAAACGATAGGGTACTATTAGTTTCCTGGAAACCACCTATATAGAAGCCAATAGTGCCTTCAGTCAACCAACCGTAGAATTTAAAAACGTATGGAAACCGCTCGTGGACCGTTTTGGAGGGAGAAAAGGCGCGAAACCACGCGCGCCACAAGACCGCGCGTAATTACACCGTAATTACACTTTAATTTTAGACCTATAAAAGGTCGCGTAGCATCTGATTTTGTCATTATTCACCAGAAGACAATTGCGGATTCAAGCAATTGAAACGTTGTGAAAAATTTGAAAAAGATAGAAATCTTTCAACCATTAAGATGATGGACGTCCGAAATATAAGTAATCATCTCTCAATCACTTGAAAGTTATGATTTTTTTTTTAGAAATATTGCCATCTGTAGGTGTATACCGAAAAAATCACTGTTGTCACGTTTATAGAATGTAATAGAAAATAATTATTTATAATGGCATTCAATAGATAGATGTGTGATATTTCTAATCTACTATCGTGCTCTTAGATTATACAAGGTGGCTAAAAATATTTTTTTCAATTTTGCACATTTTGAATTGAATTTTCTCGTGTTTTTCAAATGGAACACCCCGTATATTTTTTGTCAATATGACGTAAGATAAGGACAAGAATATATTTCGAATGTAAATCCCTATGGCTATTTCTAGCCGTTTCCTATTTATTGAATTTTGAAATGTTTTAGTTGCTTAGAGATTCATTGATGGATTTCCTCCTTTGGGGGCATCCCCTTGATACTAGCGAATGAAATCTTGCAGCAAAATGTTCAGTTTTAGTGTTTGCAAGATTTAAGAAGTGTAATCTCGCCAAATTTCGGTTTTTGTGAGATCCCTCAGATTTAAGATTAGTTTTAAAAAAAATTCAAGTGTATTGCAACTTTGTATAGTTATGAACTAAATCATTTATTCAAGAATAATCAAAAACCATCAATGAAACAAGGAACATGAAAATTTTAATTTTTTATTTAAAAAACTATAAATTATTTTGAAAATGCCTTCTCTCAAAAAACACAACAAATCTGCTTCAACACTTGAGATAAGAGGCATTGATAGGCAAACTGCAGGAATTCAGTCCTGAAAAATCCTAATTTTTCTCTCTTTTCATGGAAGCACCCCCGTAACTTCCGTAATTATCAAGGTAGAATGGTGACAATCGTTTTTTGTGTAATTTTTAACAATATCCTAACCAAACCTAACTACCTACTAACTAGATGGATCATGAAAAGTTCTAGATAGACAGAATTGACGATATAATTTTGCTTTACTTGTTGCCAGCGGTATTCTATGAAGCGTATAAAATTACGATACCGATGTTTCGAACAATCACAATGACACAGCAAATAATAATTTGAAACGTTCCAAACAGTGCGGTGCAAGTGATAAAACTCTAATCCTTCTTGCTTCGTTTACAGATCGATCACCTTATCGTTGACATATTCACTTATTTACAGGCAGTAAATGAGTCGACAAAAGCATTCAGTAGTTAACCTTCACTTAAATAATTGTGAAATATAAAATCATTCAGGCATGTTTACGAGATTAATCCAGTGGCGTCATCAAATTCCACAATAATTTCTAGTAAAGGTATATAAAGAAATGTGAAAAAAGGCAAAGTCTACTATAAAAACAAAAAAAAAATGGAAACTTGATATTTTATTTTTGCTAAGTTTTTATTAACTTTCTTGTCAGTTTGCTTATCTATTCGGTACAAATTATTGCAAACTAACTACAAACATATCTCAGAACTGGATGACAATGCAATATTATCCCGGAGTCCCTCCGGGAACTGCATCGACAGCTGCTCAAAAAATCGCGCGTGTTTGAAAAACCTTTTTATCCACTTATACTTTAATATACTATTATTTTATTTCTGGACATGATCATTTATTTTTTATTGTGTATCGATTTATTCGTAGGGGAGGACCCAGCAGAATTTTGATATCAATTCTATTAGAGTTATACATGGCGTTCGCCAGAAAATGATATAGATGCGGTTGAAAAAATTATTGTAAGTCCATTTTTTCAAATGGGAACCCCCAATTTAATATATTCTCATTCGATTTGATATACAATAAAAAATAAATGACCATGTACAGAAATAAAAAAAAAATCGGTTTGCAAACGCAATTTTCAACTTAAAATTTGAAATATTTTGAAAACGGTTAGACTTGGGTGTGGGACATTATACATGGAACATGTTCAAAATTATGCGCATTTAAAACTTTGATAATATACATGGAGTTCTATTCAAAAAAACGAAGTTGGGGTCTACTTCCTGTACAATCGGAAGAACCACATTTTTGAAAATATTTTAGCCGGATAGCCCTTATCAACAATACTTAATTTCCAAATTTTCAAATTTGGCCAATCTATAGTTTTCTATATATTCATCGATGCAGTTCCCGTACGGACCCCTATACAGGGCAATTCAAATTCGACCCCCACCATTGAGATCTCCTAAACTACAGGAGATACGCCGAAGCTTAAATTGGGGCAAAGTTGCGTATTCTGGTGCTTAACAAAATACTGTTTTGAAACTTGGAAAATTCCGAGTATTTCCGGAAATATTGGGTAAAAACTGAAAATCGGAATTTTCGTTTTTATATTTTTCTATCGTTATTCGACAACATAGCTCAAAACCAAAAGTACATTTTCATTGATACTTTTTTTCAGCTACACGTTTTCATGTTCAGATTTACTATCCGACGTATCGTCTTCTGGCATTCATCATCAACTTTTTTTTCTGTTATGGGCGCCATATTGTTTTTTTTCTACAGAAAAATAGTGATTCTCATTCTGATTAGTACGAAAACAACACAAATTCATTATGAATTATATCCGGAAAGACAACAGCCGGATAGAACATTATTCGGAATTTTGGGCAAACCCTTGGCTGAGTACGGTGCGTTTTAAAAAACAAGAATGAAATCATGAGCTTGTAAAAAATGCACAAAAAGTATTACAACAAGTGTTCGAAATGATGGCCTTCCTCTTGAATAAATAACCGAGCTCGTCGTCTCAAATTAAGAACAGCCCTAACAATATCCCTTCTTCTGATAGACCTGAATTGCGTGATGATATTGTCTCTAAATTCATCTACTGTATCATATTCTTGCTCTCCATAGATTATGTTATTTAAAGTGCCCCACAAGAAAGTATCCAAAACTGTAAGGTCAGGTGACCTTGCCGGCCACCTCACTGGTCCAGAATTTCCTAACCACCTATTAGGAAATCTTTGGTGTAAATATTCGCAAACTGCTCTTTTATTGTGTGGAGGAGCCCCGTGTCATGCTGAAACCAGCAGCTGTTATAATTAACACGGGGAAACGTATCCATATATTCTTCGAATTTGTTTCTTAAGAACCGAAGATAGGTTCCCCGTTCAAAGTATTAGAGAAGAAATGAGGTCCAAGTATTCGGTCGTCATAAATTCCAGCCCACACATTCAAACGAAACCGAACTTGTGGTCTGACTTCTCTGAAGTGTCGTGAATTATTTTCACTCCAAATGTGCTCATTATTTACATTAAAAACACTACAGTTCGAAAAAAAAAGTACTTTCGTCGGTCCAAATAATGTTTTTCAAGAAGTTTGTAGGTTCTAACCTATTCGAGAGCCAGCTACAAAATTCCATCCTTCTCTCAGGATCACCTGGATGTAATTTTTGTGAAATATGTATCTTATAACATTTCAAACCACTTTTTTTGAATTCCCTCCAAACGCTCGTCTGTGGCACATCCATTTCTGCCGAGACTTGATGTGTTGATTTAGAAGGATCTGCATTTATCTAAAAAAGTACCAAAAATAATTATACTTCTTCGAATATGGAATGAACAATTATTTTACCTCGGCTAATAAGTTACGTCTAATATTTTGTTCCATTCTGCTTCCATATTTCATTCTTGGTTTTTGAAACGCACCGTACTCAGCCAAGTGTTTGTCCAAAATTTCGAATAATGTTCTATCCGGCTGTTGTCTTTCCGGATATAATTCAAAATAAATTTGTGCTGTTTTCGTACTATTCCTATCAAATTTATAATAAAGTTTCAACATATCTCGTTTTTCTACATTTGAGAATGAGGACATTTCGACTGAAGTATTTGTGCAAACTTATGATGTTTAATGAGTTCTGACAACTAGTGTTTATCAAACAAAATTTTTCGATGGAGTCATGACCATCTCAAATGAAGTTGTTTTTTTTTAATATCTGTGGTTTCAGAAGTGCAAATCATAACAAATTATACATCAATGAAATGAGAATGAGAATCACTATTTTTCTGTAAAAAAAACAATATGGCGCCCAGAACAGAAAAAATAGTTGATGATGAATGCCAGAAGACAAAACGTCTGATAGTAAATCTGAACATGAAAACGTGTAGCTGAAAAAAAGTATCAATAAAAATGTACTTTTGGTTATGAGCTATGTTGTCAAATAACGATAGAAAAAAAATAAAAACGAAAATTCTGATTTTCAGTTTTTTCCCGATATTTCCGGAAATACTCGGATGTTTCCAAGTTTCAAAACAGTATTTTGTTAAGCACCAGAATACGCAACTTTGCCCCCATTTAAGCTTCGACGTATCTCCTGTAGTTTAGGAGATCCCAATGGTGGGGGTCGAATTTGAATTGCCCTGTAGAATGATATGTTAATAATATAACAATGTTACCGTTATGTTTATGATAATGCTTGTGCTAAAGTAGACTAAATCCACCCTTAGAAGTACTTACTCCTCCAGAAATAAAAGGGAGGTGGTAAAAAATATTGAGTTAAATTTGTTGCCGGAGAAGTCTGGGATAAAATATGAAGGAAATTATAAACGATTTATGGATTGCATGGAGAAAAATGCGAAGTCTTTTTCGGAGAATGTAATACTGCTTATTTTGCTAGATATCTAAAACAATGAAAAGTTCTACACTTTGGTCTGTATATTCCATGTCGAAGGCCACTATGAATGTAAAAAATGGCGTAGATATACGAAGATAATTGAAGTTGCGGGCATATTTAAAACGGACATCCGAAGACTACATACAAGGCAAAGAAGTCTCGAGTTTTCTAAAAACAAGATATTACAAACTTTATACTGGATGCTCCAGATGATGAATATTTATGAGCAAACATAAGGTTTAAATAAGATATTTATACGATAAAGTGAAAATACTTATAATCCATTTTTTTAGGTAGTATTGATTTTTGAAATTGCGGGTGCATGTCGCTGCGACGAACTATTGAATTTAAAGTTAGAAAGTATCGAAGATATGAACTATTGGTATCCCTATTAAACACGAGAATTCGTGGTCTTTCGTAATATTGAAATATATAGCTCTTCTTCTTCTTCCCGGACTAGGCCGGGAAGTGCTCGAATTTTAATATAAATATTAATATAAGTATAAGAATTATACAAGTATTCCGTAATGCACCAATTTTTATGAAGAATAAAATTTTCGGACAAATCGACAATAAAAAAGTTTCCATATGGTGCAAATTTTTGAAACTCACTGTATATAGTCATGACCACCTTTTGATAGGCAACCCATTTTAGGCGTATTCGTCTATTTATGTAACTTCATTAAAAGTATGTTTCATCCTATTAACAGATGAGTGAAGGTCGACCTCTCTTCGTCTCTTAGACTAAATGGGTCTCATTGATTTGTTATTCTACATGGTTGCCGAAAAAATAGTGTACGCAACACGTCCGAAAACAGTTTTTTTGGACTCGCAGACTTCCAGGACTCGATAACGCTCGTCCTAGAATTTGGTCTACTCGTCCAAAAAACAGTATTTTCCGGACTTGTTACGTAAATTACTATTTGCTGCCTAGACAGGAAAAGTAATACTTTGCTGATTGATATGTGTCTGCAAAATTAATATTTGCTGTCAATCGGAGAAAAATTATTTTTCTTATCTATCGATTATAACCAAGAGTTTCATCAACTGTCTTTATACTTTAGATACTAAAATAGCATACGTTACTCAAGATGGGCATTACCAATACCTCAAGATGCCCTTTGGGCTGGTAAATGCTCCTTTTGTTTTCCAAAGAATCGCCAAGAGAGCTATCGGATTCCAATTCGGAAATGTATTATGGGAAATATGAACGGTTTGCTTATTTCTTTGGCTACAGTCAAGTAAGGTCTTAGCATATTGGACAAAGTGTTGTTTCTCCAAAATGGGACTAGTTTAAAACGAAACTTGAAAGAATGCTCTTATCTGCATGCGAATAAAACCCAAGCGTGTCTTGGCCGATCTCACAGTGGCCAATGTAATTACGTCAGGAGTCTCCATACCAATGAAGTACTCCATTTCGATGCTCGGTATTACCATCAGCAGTACCCTGTCATGGGAAAGCCATGTGAGGTACATTGCCAAAAGTGCCTCTCAAAAACTTGGTTTTCTGTTTCGAGTTTCACCTCCTTGATTTATAAGGCTCAGATCCGACCCGTTCTGGAATACTATTCCCATATATGGAGTAAATCCCCCGAACACACACTGAAACTTTTAGATTCTGTACAAAAAAGAGCCATTCGTCTCGTCGGGGATGCTGAGCTTACAAGCTCACTCACTTCTCTGGAACACCGAAGAATGGTTGGCGATCTATCTCTGTTTTACAGATATTTTCATGGACGCTGCTCTTCTGAAATATCATGAATCGTTCCCCGGCGGTCCCATCAAGACAGACCCGTTGAGGTCAGTTCTCACATCCATTTGTCGTCATTTTGGAGACATGCCAAACGGCATAGCTTTGGAACTCACTGCATCGGGAGGTGTTCCCTGAGGCATACAGTCCGCAAAGATTCAAGACGAACACCAATTCCTACCTACTTTCCCTCGGCTTTCACTATGTTCTCTGAGAACATTGAAGGATTTTCCTTTACGTAGGAACCAAAACATAAAATTAAAATCTTCAAGCCACCACCATGCACCCCCTAAGGTTGAGGCCCGGAAGGATGAACTCCCCAGCACTCGTACGTACTCGAAAGCTCACCCCCCCTATCCACCACCCCCGCTCGTTAAAGCGGTTCCTCATCCTGATGACTGGCGATCAGCAGAATAAAATCTGACCGTTTGATATGGAGTGCCCAGCCAATTCTCGGCTTGAAGCTCCCTTATATCTGACATGAGTTGACTTTTAAACAATGACTTTACTGTGCATGGTGCCCCCCTGAAACTGGCTGAAGGCCTGAAAAAACTCTCGACTGAGGGCCGAGTGCTGTGTGCTGAGTTAACTGATATAGATTGAGTATCTTGGGTAGAGGCGAGTTTTACACCTGCATTCGCAAGAAAAACGGAAGCCGTCAAAAGATTTAAAACCCCTTTGAATGTTCATGAAGTACGCCAATTTTTGGAATAAGCAGACTTTGCTCTGCTAAGTACTTCCCAAAATATGTTTTGCCTAACCGAAAATACGTAGAATCGCGAGGGAATCTACAATTTTCCATAATTTGAAAATTAGTCAATTATATTAATTATTGTAGGTACTTGTAATTATTCTAATTGAATTTTGCGAAATCCCATTCCATTCCATTATTTTAGATACCTGACATCATTTCCACTATTGTGTATTCATCAGATAAAAATTATCGGTCACACTTCAGTTCTTCTACAAATTTGTGAATTGCAAATTTGAACCTTGATCATGAATGATAACGAGAAATCAGTTTTTTTTCGGGCTTTGTTTGCTATAGTCATTAATATTCATTATGTTTAAAAATCAGAACTTCCTTATTAGAACAGTATCATTCATGAAACGGATCAATCTCTGTATACAGGGTGATTTACAACGAATTACGGAAAATTGCTACATGGATATTATAAATCCTTTATTTAGCCCATTTGGCTAATATACATTTTCAAGGTAATTGCATTAGTTTCAAGAAAGAACAATACAACATATTCTATCAAATTGGGCATTTGAACCCTTGTCACAAAATATAAATATATATATATATATATATATATATATATATATATATATATATATATATATATATATATATATATATATATATATATATATATATATATATATGTTCCAGTGACTGTAAAACAGTCGAAAACAATCCTTTAGGAACTCACAATACCTTTGTATAGATTGTATGGCATATGTCCGACAGAAAACAACTACTTCTCTGGCTAATACCTCGACAGATATTGAATTATATCTGTCAGACATATGTGCAAAGATCCTTAATTTGAAGGAATAACTTTGCAAGAGCTCTCAGAGACAGACAGCAGGACACCGCCTGATCCAAACAAGGAACCAACTGCAGACCGGTTTCGGGATGTAGTCCCTCATCAGTGCAGTCCAGGTTATCACGGTTGTATACACGCGGGCACACAAAATACGTTAAACATACTAAAACATAATATGTACTATGTAAATGTAGCTATCTAGAAAATATGATTTTAACTTTGTCTTCAAGGATATCAAAGATGTTATAAGTTTGATCTCTTCTGGCAGATTATTGTAGCTATCAAGTCCCTTGAAAAAAAACGGAATTTTGTGTATGTGTTAATGTGACTTGATGAATATGAAAGTCGGTTCTAGATCTTGTATTGTATCCCTGGATTTGGTTATTGTACATAACTTTTTCTTGTAAATTAGGATTAATGTTTGGTAAACCAGAAAATAATTAATTGGTAACCATTCTAGTTGCTTCAACATCTCTCTTATGGGTGTTAATCTTCTGCAATTTAAAATTATGCGCATAGCTCTGTTTTGGAGAGTCTGTAAACGAGCTAAATCATTCTGTTTCAGCAGATACAGAATTGTAGAACAATAAGTAAAATGAGGAAGAACTAATGAATTGTATAGTAAAATTTTTGTCCACCTTGTCAAATATGGGGCACAGCGAGATAAAAAATATATTTTAAATGATATCATCTTTATAATGAAGTTGTCATGATCTTTAAACTGCACTCCCCTGTCCACATGAACCCCGAGATATTTAAATTGGTTGACCCGTTCCACATTATCAGGTCCTAGCATTATCTCAAATTTTTGGTTACAAAAGCTTCTAAATCGTTTTTCTGTACCTATTACCATGTACTTGATCTTCTCAACATTGATCTTAAAATAATTAGCACAACACCAACTGTAAATAGATTTTAAGGTTCTGTTGATGGTTTCTGTCAGTTTCGTGTGATCATTACATGAGAAATAAATAAGTGTATCATCTGCAAAGAGATGAACTGAGCTCTCACCTACCACCCCTGGCAAATCATTGATATCAAAAATAATAGGGGTCCCAGCACACTTCCCTGTGGTACTCCCTGTTCACATTCTATATCATCTGATATTTTATTGTTTATCTTAAGCTTTTGTTTTCTGTTCTTCAGAAAGCTTTTCAATCATTTCAGGACTATTCCATCTATTCCTACTGCTACTAATTTTTGTAATAATCTATCTCTGTATTGTCTCAAAAGCTCTTTGAAAATCCAAAAACACTGCAACAGTAATCACATTTTTTTCTATGCTAATTTTCCACTCATCTAGTACACACTGAACTGCTGTATTTCTGGACCCTGATTGGTATTTACTTAACAGTTTATTATTTTCAATATAATCTACTAATTGGTTATAGACTGCTTTTTCCATTATTTTTTTCAATTGAGCTCAACATGTTCACTGGTCTTAGATCTGAGGCTTTATTTGAGTTTGTTTTTTTCGAAACAGGAATGATTGTAGAAATCTTCAGGTCATCAGGTACCTCCCCTGTTAGTAATGAGGTTCAGTTATGGTTCTGAAAGGGTGGTGAAACAATTTAAAAAAAAGGCAACATTCAATTCATCTGGACTTCCCTTATTTTTCAACGAAAAAACAATGTCTTCCAATTCTCTGAAATCTAGTAGTGAGAAGTTTTCTATTGAATCATAAGTGACCCCCCGATTTGAGTTAGATGCAATTGGAAAGTCAATTTCTGCTAAATCCATCAATCAATATTGCATCAGAAGTGCATATAAGGAGGGTGGCGATCAAAAAAAGTATACTGTGTGTTTCACTTCTCTTGGAAATACCCTCGTATCTTTCGTAATTTGTGACGTAGAACCATGACATTTTCAGGATCGATAGATACACTAAAAATATAAAAGGGGTCATCCTACGTGATATATACTGCACGCCAGCAGCGATGGAACCATCCATTTTTCCGGAAAGTTATATTAGGGTGCAAAATTGGTCGGAAATTTCTTCGGATTCGTGTTCAGGATCCCCAAATTACTACTAATACACCTGTCTCCTGAAAAATTTTCAGTCCTGAAAAATTCCAATTTGTTTCACTTCTCATAGAAACGCCCACGTATCTTCCGTAATTTTTGACATAGGACCGTGAAATTTCCTGGATCGATAGATACACTAGACATGAACTCACTGCAAAGGGGTCATCTAACGTGAAATACACTGCACGCCAGCAGCGATGGAAAAATGGGTGGTTCCATCGCTGCTGGCGTGCAGTGTATATCACGTAGGATGACCTCTTTCGTGCAGCGAGTTTATTTCTAATGTATCTATCGATCCTGAAAATTTCATGTTTCTACGTCTGAAATTACGGAAGATACGAGGGTGTTTCCATGAGAAGTAAAACACACTGTATAAATCATCTCGGATTTCGCTTCGCTGAAATTTTACAGGTGTAAGTGGTCATAAATCACCCTTTATATTGATAATCGTTATTAAGTGCTTGGGATATATTTTTTGGGATCACGAGGTACCGGATGCTGTCCTCATATGGTATTGTGTATTCTTCGAAAATATGCTGCACAAAGAGTGATTTTCACATTCAGCACATTCTGGTAGTCCTTCGATCATCAGGAGTGGGAATGATGTCAGCAATGTGACCAATTCGTACCTCGGTGATTGCCACATTTTCTCTCGTTTTCAAATCTGAGGAATATCTCAAAGGCCCAATCTCAGTTTTAATTATCTGTTATCCCACTCTTCCTGCAATTTTGTATTATTTTCTATCCGAAATATATTATGATATAAGTACATAAGTGAACCTTTAAAGTACGCGCATCTATACCCGGCTAGATTAAGGGTACGACGCTTCCTGCTAAACAATGCTGGAATTGAAATTTAAATCAGGATAATGACCCTTATATTTTATTCGATTTCATTCGATTATTATTATAATTATCGGAGTCTCATTTCTTAAATCGTCTTAAACCCGGCTCGAAGGACCAAAAAATTTAATTTTCGAATAAAATAACATTCTTGGTGCCTTGGTTTGGACTGTATTGACAAGAAGAAAAACTGAAAATACCTAATCAGCTATATCTTATAGTTGCTAAGAACAACACCCTATAGACTACAAGCCCATATAACAATTTTGGGGGGTCAATTGACCCAGCATGAAACATATTCAGATGCGAATAACAACCAAATCAACGAACTTTCCTATTGTTATTTTTTTATAAAATGAGATCTGAAGAATTATGAAATGATATGATTGTTCACCTGCATCTGTATTTAATTATGAGGATTTGAGGTTAATAAAATAATAACACAAACACATTTTACGCATTCTGTGGTCTCGTGATTTGATACGAATTCGCAAAAAAGTTCAAATATTTCAACTTCATTGCGATTTTTTCAGCCGCCATTTTATTCGGATAAATTTTCCGAAATTCGTATGAGCATGAACATACCTTAACCCATACTTTTAACTAGAGGATTATAAAAAAATGCGATCTCTAGTAACCAGTTGTACGGTTATATTTGTTATATTTTGGTTATATTTGGTTATATTTTGATTATATTTGGTGTTAATACAACTCAAAACCATAGATAACTATCCGATCACGTCAATTCTGTAATACATTTCTAGATATTCGAATCTGCTCCCAAACACAGTTACACTGTCACCGTGTAATAGGCCAAGCTGTAGATAAACATTAGAGGCTCTTTTAACACGAAATAAAAGTCGCAAATGGCCTATACTACTTTTTATAAGATAATGAAAACCCCGGTTTTCGCCCCAGCAAAAAAAAAATAACGAACGTTGCCGACCGATATTTAACCCTTTACTCCCATATACACCTACTACGTAGGCTTATTATGGCAAGTACCAGTCAGAAAACAACTACTCCCATGGCTAAGACCACGACGGGTATTGAATTATATTTAACAGATACTTTTGCAACGAACAATTGCAAGTGCTCCCTGTAACCAAACAGCAGAATTATGTTTTGATTTGGACAGGGCGACCTGCAGACTAGTTTCGAGGTTGTTGCCTCTCATCAGTGCAAGCCATCTGTTCTCCGTCCAAATCATTAGACACTCCGTTGCTTGGTCACTCCGGGTTGAGAGATTTAAATGAAAACAGAGTTGTTTTGGGAGATCGTTTAGTAAAAAATTACCTGTTTAAAATATACAAATTGTAGAAACTGATCTCTACTTCCAGATGCCGTTTACAGAATTTGAATACGACGATTTCCATTAAATCGGTGCATCTTGTAAGACGTGCCCCTAAATTGTTTATAACACGATTGTGCAAAAACTTCACATCGGACAGAAAACTTCTTATGCACAGTTGAACCAAATATTATTATCTATCAGTTTCCGCAATATTGTTTGTCCAGCATCAGAATTATGAAAATTTTTGAAAAATGGTCTCCTTTTCGATGTTTTTCAGGATTTTCTCAGTGGAAAATGCACTGATCCGGGGGAAAACCCATAGAATAGTTATTTGTTTTACTAGGCATTAAATCTGCTTTTCTGCCGTGTGAAACATATAATTTTTTCTTCAAATTTGTTCCAATTCCAAGCAAAATCGACTTTTTCATATTCAAATTGCGTTTCATTATCAATATCCAAATAACTAAATTATTTTATCAAAGGTAACTGGGCCCTGCGTTACTATGTTTACCGCTGATGACGTTTGTTGAATATGTTTGTTTACTGTTTACTTTGTCATTGTCAATTTTGAAAAGTTGTCATGTTAGAAATGGATTTACTGCAAAGTGAGGATGAATTGATGCAATTAACACCACCAGGCGCGAGATGTGGAATTTAACCTTTTACCGGAAAAATCAAGAACTGTATATGAACTCACATATAGACAGAAGAAAAATATAGGATCTTTCTCTGAAAATGTGCTGATTGTCTATGTCATTGTCAATTTTAATAACCAGTTTGATTTAAATTATTACTTGGAAGGTTGCCTAGCAACGAACTTTTTCTGCCTAGGCAGTAAAAGTGGAGTCTTTCTGCCTAGGCATTAAAAGTACAACTTCTAAACCTGCCAAGAGTCATTAAAAGGCCGCTTTTAATGTCATTTGGAGAAAAATATATATTATATACTTACTCTAGAATGCTAATCCCCATGTCAAAAGTGCTGTAAAAAGTTCAGGCAAGTCCGCAATGCGCATGCGCGTCATTAGTGATTTTTGTAACAGGCCCGGTTTTAGTAAAATATTATGGTACTTGTGAAGATTAACAATCGTTAATTCTAAATCTCGGAGAATAAGGATGGAAACCCCATTGTGATTATACCTGTTATTTGTATTCAGCCGACTTGAATACATATTTTCACATATTTATGATCCCGAATATTCAGGAAAGGGCATCAAAAAGTAGAGTACGGTTAATATTATTATTTACCGCTCTGAAGCGACAGATTTTTGGTATCACATTCGCTTTCCAGCTGTAATTAACCAAGAAAAACCTACGGAACCACCCAAAATCGTCGGTGCAAATTTCAAGGAAGCACTGGATTGGAAAATAAATTGAATGTACAAAAAACTATGAAAATTTCAACTCAAATTGGATTTATAAAATTGGATGCTTGGAATCTCGAGGTTTTTGTTCTAGAACGATTCATGTCAAAATACGCAACTGCATTTAATTTAAATCATTTGAAGAGATTAACATGCTATTTCTACGAGTATTTCTGGTTGTATTAACTTGCAATTTCCACAATGGGGGTGCATGAAAAAGTGAGGCCAGAAGCATTTTCCTTACCATCAAAGAAAAGCACTTCCATATTGACATTAATTTTTTGAGGCGATTCTGTGTATGTTCAGTACTTTTTGTAGGAATCTAGAACTCATAATATAAGCGGTGTGGTAGAAAGTTGTATCACTCGCCATGCATGCTTACGCAGACACAGTATTGGTACTGCACTAGATTTCAAATTATTCTATTGTCGTTTTCACATGAATCTTCATGAGGAAAATGTCTGCCACAAATTACAATTTTCTCACTCAAATGTTCTGCTGGGGTCTCTTCTTAAAAACAATAACCAAAAATCATGCATTTTTTGTCAAGCTAAATTAATACTTATTTAAGCTATTTTGAGCAAAGCATATAGGTACATACAAAATTTCATTATCTACCAACACTAAACAGTTCATTGTTTATTTTTAGGAAGAAACGGCTTTATTAGAAATTGTCTTTAAAGGAACAAGATTAATGCAAATTCACGAAAGATGAAAGAATAATCAACGACAACAAACACCGCACAAAACGACAAGAGAAAATCTGAAATTCTAAAAACCGTTTCTGTCTCTGACAAGATTGACAGATCTTAGTGACAAGTCTTTCTGTTGATGAAAAAGCACTGTTGCACGGTCATTATAATTACAGTAGCATAGGGTACATTATTGTTTCAAATAAATTTCTTTCGCGCCTAAAATTCGGAGTAATCTCTGAAAGGTTCTTTTCGGTTTTAAAAAGTCCTAAATGCGCTGTCAAATTTCTCTCTTTCAAATGACATGTGTTTTATTGCCTCATAACAAAAAACTCCGAATTGGAACACCAAATTATTTTCCATCTTGGCAATGATCAAGATACATAGAAACCCTGGTGTGATCTCTTATAGCTGTGAAACCGACATACAAAAGTGTTAAGATACGGCCTACTTGATTCGTGATATTTTTACTGCGTTGATACCATATATCTATTAACTACAAATATTGATAACACGCCATAAGATGCAATGTAATCAAATTGAAGCCAAAAATATCTATCTTACCTTTTCTCAAATGGGGGCTGGGAAACTATTGCGCATGTCTCGCATGCCGAATTCTGAATCACGAGAAATGTCATACATTTTTAAGGTTATGCTTCTTTTGACATTTTCAACCATCCCATATTGAAAATGGGCTAACATTTTTATAATGTGGATAAATGAAGAATAAGAATTATGCAAGACGGTCAATTAAACTTCGTATCATTAAAAAAACGATTCATTGATCCATTTGTAACACAATGTCTGTTACCTGCTACTAGAGTTTCATCAATCAATTTTCTGCCAAAAGCGGATAAAAACTCACTAAACTTGAAGAAATATGGATTGGGTATGTGACGGATAGTTGTTTGAAAAGGTAAATCTCGTTCCACATCGGCATCATAACTGCTGAGAAAAATAGTTTGCTGGTAGTGATGTATTTTTTGCCTCCTGAACACGAACTCTAAGTAAAACGCGGCGATCTTAAATTCCTTCAGGCATGAAACTAGAAATGTAGAAATTTATAAAATGTGTCATATTCTCAGGAATAAAACCCATATAGTGCCGTCCTCTTATAATTTGCACAATCTACACTTGCTCTCTGTAAACTTATCCACATTATGAGGTCATGTTGGAAATATATGCTTCTCATATGTTCGATAATTGTTGCTGCCGAATCATGCACGCTAGAAAGAGATGAAAAAACAAAATCGTGTCTTTGAATAGTAATTTCTGGCGCAAGCGCATTAATTTAAGAGCGTCCAATTCGAAGTCGATGCTCATTTTTTTTGGCATCATATAGGCTATCCTTATCATCCATATTCGTAGTTAATAGATATATGGTTGGTACCGTTTCACCTCTTTAGCACACAGATGGCGGCAAAATTACAGATTCATGATGACGTTTGGACAAGTGTCATGTTATGTAATTTTCAACATTGAATTTTATTTGTTGTGATATTCATTAACCATAATTTGTAAACATTCAAATTTTAATCAAATAATTATGACTCAGTACTTCGGAATGTTGGAAACTCGGTTATTTTCGACTTATACGCCATCCATCGACGAATGAAGCCAACGGTATCAGTGCAATTACTGTCTCAACAACTTTGTTGAAACAAAAGCGAATCAGTGATAACACCATGGTTTTTATACATCTTGGCAACGATCTACCCAAACTACACTGATGACGCGCATGCGCACATCGTAAACGGGTCACATACGCGGCATGCTTTTCGCCGTGAAAATTGGCATTCTAGAGTAAGTATATAATATATATTTCACCACGATCATCACAGAATTTGCCAATTCTGAAATCAAAATTGATTACAGAATGCTGGAATTCTCTCTCTTGAGATTGAAGAAATATTCTGCAACACCTCTGCCCCCATGCAATTTAAATGTATTCATCCACCTTATAATTGAAGTTTTATCCACACTTATGAACCGTGTAAAGTACCACTTTATCCACTAGTGGAATAATGAAATTACTTTATTCCACTAGTGGAATAATGAAAAATACAATCTTGAATATCAATCACATTTTACTTATTTTCACCAACTTCCCAAATTTTTACAAATGGAGTCGATAAACAATCGAAAATACATAGCAACCATTCAACACCTCCCGATATTTTTGTGTTTTTCAATGATTTTTGAGGAGGTGACAGCCGCAGTCAGAGCAAAACGTCAAATCATTTTGTGATGGAAAATTTCCGCGATTCTGATTCTAAATGAATGTGATTGTGAATAAAACGTTGTATAGCATGCATGTTTTAGATACATTATATTTGCTTAAGAAATTTAAACATTCTTGCGCAAATAAAATAATATCTAAAACACTTATATAATAAATAACTATTACCTACGGCCACTATAGAAAATAGGCGAAAACACACGACGCGCAGCCTCAGTAAATAGCTCGTTACGCACGGTAAACAAATCGCACAGTTTCCTTAATCAAAACGCACAGTTTCTTTAATCAAAACGCACAGTTTGAAATAATTCTGGAAGTAGGTCATGATGGCACAATCACTCATCAACACCGTACTCATAACAACTGTCAAAATGAAAATGATACAAACAAACTTTATGAAAGACAACAAAGTTTTTTGGTTTTAATAATTATAAGATACATATTATCCAAAAAAGAATATGTCAAGTGATAGTGAAATCGAAAATTCTCCCAACGTCCTCCCAACGTCATGGCAATGGCAGATATGGCAACTAATGATTTACTGCCAAGTAAATCGCGCGAACGCTATGAAAATTGTTATAAGTATAAATATAGAAGCCTATTCCAATTTAGGCTGTGTCAAGTCACCGGTCGGACAAGGCACGCGCGTTCAGTATGAAGTATGACGATGAGTCGGACCGACCAGATGATTGAAAATATTGGTCACATACATACAGTTCTAATTAGGTCGTCAAGTCAACCAAATGACCGCGCTGGTCTATCATATTGGTCCGACCGGTGACTTGACTCAGGCTTAATAGCGCTATTAAAAAGAAAATCGGATGGCTTTAGAAGCAAGAAATCTAAAATTTTGACGGACAAAAATATTCAAGATTTCCTCGAAACGGCTCCTGACAATCAGTACTTGTTTACGAAGGTAAAATATGTCCACTAATACTATTTTTCACACTTCAGTAATTTTTATTTTTAGACTGTTCTTATAATTGGCGTAAGTGGTGCATGCCGAAAACAGGAACTGAGAAATATGAAAGTTGAAGATGTTGAGGACACAAAAAAATCCTTCATTATTAAAATTCCAAATACAAAAACCAAAATTCAACGTTCTTTTGATAATTTGTGAAATTTTTCGAAACAAAATTATGAAAAAAATCTAAAGATGCAATAAAATACAGAGTATCCCATTTGAAAAAATGAAATACTCTGTCATATGTCCAGAAGCAATTACGCACTCATGGAATTACACACTCGCCGCTTCGCGGCTTCGTGCGTAATTTTTCCCTTCGTGCGTAATATGCTTTTTACAACACTTGTTACGTAATGTACTATTACATTATCTTTCTTGTGATAGAATAATATTCTCACACTGGTTAGCAATAATAACATTAGCCTTGACGCAGTTGATTGTCATCGTAGTGGCTAAATTTGAGAAAGTGTCAAAATTATTGCTGTCACGTTTCCTATCTTTGATCGTGGAGAAAATATAGTCTGCTACTCGGTTAGAATGAAAATTCGTGATGCTCGAATCGAATTTTCATTCTAACCTTGTTACAGAATATACTATTCTATGGGAAAACCTCTATATATAGCTTATTGGTCTATAACTGATGGTAGGTAATTGAAATTTAAATTTTTTGAATTATACATGTGGGATAATTTCTCCCACATTCTTTCTCAATTCATCGTCGTTCTGTGTAAAATTCGGTATACTTGAAGGTGGTAACTACCACTAAGCCCCTCGTAGTTGCACGCTTGCTAGCAGGAAATGCACTCTAATAAGAAAGTCATTGATCTTATGCTCTTTTCACTTTCGCTCGAATAAAATAGGTTACAGTACAGGGAGAGTTTCCACAGCAGTGTTGGTGTTTATTGAAATTAACCATTAAATACTATATTTCATTACGAGTTCAGAAATAGTATTTTTCCGTGCGTGTCCGTATTCCCGTGGGAGACGAAGCCAAACACGGGAAGTCGTGCAAGCACGGAAAAAGCATTTAGGTATGGACGAGTAATGAACGATATTTTTCATTATATCTACCTGAAAACCACAGATTGTTAAGAAACATTTATTTTTAATGATGAAGGAACAAAAACATGTATTATTAATTGAAATATTAATTATGGTACAAAAATATCCAGAAATTGCCACAAAACAAGCGTTATTTACCTTGTTTGTAAGGAATAAATATTAAAACAATTTGCGATTTCTAGAGAACTGTCAACAACATATTATTTAATTCTGACATGTAAATAGGCAGATATAATGACATCAGCGCACGGAAAATTTTTCCGTCGTTCGGGCGCACGGAAAGAAAACCCCCTTTTTCAGTATGCTAAATAAGAATTTAAATATAGTGTTTTCAGATAGGTATAATGAAAAGACTTTAAAAAGTATCGTAATTCGAATTCTGTTGACTTATCTTGGGAAACTCAAGACACAAGATTCACCTCAAGATTAGAAATTTTTTAAATTTAATTTGACCTATTAAATTATTAAAATCTCGTGGCTCGACTGCGGTGAGTTCTGCACGATTCACTGTTGCGTTCCAATTAACAGTGCTGCTCCTAAGGTGGCGTATGGAGTTAGTAACAAGGCCTACCCATAACACATGGCTGATGACCATTGCAGTTGATGCCAAAACACCAAAGAAAAAAAAATAATACTTTATTTTCTCAAAAACTTGTATAAACATAAACACTTACAGATTCAACAATGCCCTATTTCTAAACATATGGTGACTCTTCGGACCCACGCGACACGTATGCCGATCGGTTTCCGTCTGATGTTTATTCGATGAAATAAAGTATTACTATTATTATTATTATATTCCACGGGTTAGCGCTAATTTTGCTTGTTCATTGATCATTTTAATTATAACTACCAAAACCCTAAAGGGCATACGGTATGTGGGCTGACGGACTAATAGTAATGTTTGGTTATTATTAGTGAATCAGTGTCAGTAAAGTTAATACAGAATTTATAAGCTCAACTAACTTAAAATCAAATCGACAGCTAAGAATTAAGACAGATGAATACTAGAAAACACCATCAGAAGTTTATATACTGTGGCGAAGCTGCGGGCGATGCCGGACCTGAACTCTCACTTAGCTAGCGACCGACCGCGGGAGACTGTCGATGCGCGAGCACCAAGAAGAATCTGGACGGTTCGGTGAGTCTGGGCGATTCGATGGAAAATTCTGGAGCATTCAGAGAAGTCAACGTCGGATATAAAAAGAACTACGCAGCGGACAGACAGTAGTCAGTGAAGTGAAAGTCGAATATAAATAGTAGAGTGATTGTTATGTAAATTAGAGTACTGTGAATCATTGTATTTCGTTAAATAAATTATTTTAGAGTTAATTGGACTATAAATATATTACAATACTTTCAATTGTCAATTAAATTACGAATTAGCAAGCAAAGAAGATTGCCAACTTTCATCTTTTCATCCAAGAGATATTAAACGCAAGCGTAAACGATATTTCTACGACAGTTCGAAAATTCAAAATAGAATGTCCAAAGTGGTATATAAGCTGTGGTCCAATGTTTGGAATGCGCACAGACCTCCCGGGGTCGTGCTGTAGAGTTTCCGGGTTTTTCTACTGCTGAAAACTGAATGCGCACCAAAAAATCTGTACTTAAATTGTCTCGGGGCGCTACGGCAAATAATAATAATAATAGCCGTCCTATACCCGGCGCACAGGCTATTATGCCTTTGGATACACACCTTACGTGTTTATCATTATTATTATAAAAGCGAATGTGACTTTCATCACTGATACGTAATAGTCGGATCAATCAGATTGCATATGTGATGTTTTGCAATTTGTATTAGAAGACTACCACTATACATTTTATGCGCATGCGTGAATACTTTGTATTTTGTATTGACACAACTTAAACACAGTAAAGATAGTGAAATTATGTTACGAAAAAATTGCATCATGTAATGAGAAAAGCACACTTTGTCCTTTTTGTTACAAAAATAAGAAGCTACAAACAACATTCATTTCACACGCTGGAAGAATTTTTCATAAGCTGCTACCGGCTCGGCTACCACTCCAGCTGACCTACTACGCGTACGCGGTTTGGAATTTAGATTATAGATTGCGAGTTTTTTAATTTTCAATCGTGGAGTAGGTAAATGTTTGCATTAACAAGATGCATACAAATGCATTTGAACATTAATTAAGTTTGAAAGTTATCACTCTATGAATTGAGTATATTATATAAAAAAAATACCTATTAGAACATAGAATTCAAAATAACAGAAGAGGACAATTATGTTTTGTAAACCGTGACTATTTGAATATAATGAACTGGATGGAATTAACAAACTGGGTGGAATTGGTGCACATTTATTTGAAAAGATGAAAAAAAAAATTGGAAGATTCTCCAGTAGCAACTATTATAACGATTTTATGTGTATGCCTTTGCCAAATTATTTCTGAATGAGGAAATTTCCGTTTTGTGAGTAAGCATTTTATCTCCGATGATGTTGCGTTTTGCGATTTTTTTAACATATTCTCCAAAAATAAGAACCTATATCCTGATTACTGTCCCACTTTTTTACATGTATTTAACAAGCATGTATGATTATCGGAGGCTATTTCTAAGAACTGCGTTAATTGTATCTCTAGGATATTTAAAAGTAATAAAACTGATAAGTATGCAAATTGTGATGACTTCCAAAGATAACCACAAAATTTATTTGAGCTTACCTTCTATAACACAACCTTTTCTGAAGTTTCACTTATCACTTAACGCAGCACAAATAACCGCTAATTAAATTTTGAGCATATTTTCGAGCTCAGTCACTGAATTACATGTAAAAAACTTCTTAACAACTAACTCATCGGGGTTTTGTTTTGTTGATATTCCAGTTTGCCATCATATGGCATGGAAATGGTTTACATTGCAATAATTACGCAATATCTCCGCTATGGTTTAATAAAGTTGACAACTAACCTTACAAATAATTGTATATTAAGTTGCATATGTTTCAGCACAGAATAATTGTAGTTCAGTATTCTGTGGTTTCAGTGTGAATCATACTTTTATTGCTTTTATGTAGTGCGCAATGTTTTATTGTTTTGTTTTTTACCAACAACAAATGACAGTGAAAATGAAAATTAAGTTAGTTTGAGTCACAGACCTCATAAAATATATTTTATGAGGTCTGTGGTTTGAGTTTTTTTTCGTGGAATCCCGTATATCAGGGTTGCGTTCGATTATTAACTCCATCGAGTAGAATTTACGGAATTGCGTTCGAAAATCGTGTAGTTGTGTTTATTTTACTCCAAGACTGTCGTTCGAAAATACCCGAGTATTCGTCATGGAGTTAACTCTCATAACTCTACAAAATAGGTAGGTAAATTTTAACCCGATCGCAGATTGACGCATATGACGCAGAACGCACTCACACACTCACACTGCACACGTCTGTTAGAGTGGGGAAAGACCATATAAGTGGCAATTTTCAATAAAACAGAAAACAGTACCACAATGGAAGTATGGAGGAGAACCTCAACATAACCTATATTTCAACATTTCAAAACAACTCCGTTCGTCCGTTCGAATATTATCTGAATAGTAGTTGACTCCAGGGTAAATTTATGAAACCTTCAAAAACTTTACTCTACTCTTAGGAGTTAATATTCGAACGCACCCCAAGAAATACACGTCCGAGTCATGACAATTGTTCTTACCATTTTAAGGTTTGTTCATTTGGAACAATAAACAACCACAAGTGTTGAAGAGAGAAGAACGGATATCAAAGTCAAATAGACGAGTGGCTAAAGTCTTGTTCATACCCTCGCGAATTTTACAATTTTTCTGCGAATAATATGGCTGCCGACAGAGTTCTACATCAAGGACAATGAACATGGAGACTAATGGTGGATTTATGCAGCAATCATAAGTCTTTAGTCATAAGGAAGAATATTCGTCAATGATTGGTTGGTCCGTATATTCCAACCAATCATTGACGAATATTCTTCCTTATGACTAAAGACTTATGACATGATTGCTGCATAAATCCACCATAAGGCTGTGTCAAGTCACCGGTCGGACAAGGCACGCGCGTTCAGTATGAAGTATGACGATGAGTCGGACCGATCAGATGATTGAAAATATTGGTCACATACAAACAGTTCTAATTAGGTCGTCAAGTCAACTAAATGACCGCGCTGGTCTAATCATATTGGTCAGACCGGAGACTTGACTCAGCCTAAAGTTAGTTTAGTCTCTTTGGACAATGAATACTATTTGTAGAATGTTCAATGTGCTTGGTTCTGCATCAACGATTGGTCCGGCATGACTGGCAGCCATTTTATTCGCAAATAAATTGCGAAATTTGCGAGGGTATGTACAAGGCTTAAACCACAATTCGATAAAATGCAAAAATCGCATGCGATATTGCATCGAATGAAGATGCGTAAATTATTCTTGTGATTTAACCAGTATATATAATATATATATCTATGGATTTAACCGCTTCTGTCAAATAGTTGCTTACTTAAGGCTAATTCAAACCCTTGCGAATATGGACTCATGTCAAGCTGTCCGGGTTGTGCAACTGAACTAATAATCTAAATATGTTTCATGGTATGTGAACTACTCATGTAAACCAAGGCCAAGGTAGAAGGTAAGGCGTCCTATTTACGTCTATTACGTCAAAGTTTTATCCAGTTGTCAAAAGTAAAAATACAGGACTACTCAAGAAAGGCCAAACTTTAAACCATGGGTCTTTTTGGAAAAACACCGGAGAGGAATCCAAAAGATATGGTAACAATTATTCTTAATTTTTAATAACGACTAGACCTAATAACCTAATTGAACTTGTTAAGGTGACAGAGTGGAACCACAAACTGAGAAAGGAGGGATACCAGTTGGAAAGACAAATCAAATGTGGGTAAATTCACTATGATACTCATAGTCCATTAACAATTTTGGTTATAGCTATCCAGAGAGAGGAGGAAAAAGTAAAGCGGTCCCTCAAAGAAGCTGCTCAGAAAAATGATAGGGATACTTGTCTTATCTTGGCAAAAGAAATCCTACGAGCACGCAAAGCCATCAATAAAATCTACACATCCAAGGCTCACATGAACTCTGTTATGCTACAAATGAAAAATCAATTAGGTTAGTATATTTGGAATCGATCTTTTCTTGACAAGGAACGATTTTTCTCCACAAAATCTAACTTTCAATCAATCCTATGTAATCATTCAAACGATTTTTCAAAAGGTAAATGAAGAAAATAATTTTTTAGCAACACTTCGCGTCGCTGGATCTCTACAAAAATCCACCGAAGTCATGACTGCAATGCAAAGGCTCATCAGAATCCCAGAGGTGGCACAAACTATGCAGGAAATGTCCAAAGAAATGATGAGAGCTGGCATTATAGAAGAGATGTTGGATGAAACCATGGATGAAATGGACGATAACGAGGAAATGGAGGAAGCGGCGCAATCCGAAATTGACAAGGTGCTATTCGAAATAACAGAAGGTAAAATTGGGGAAGCTCCCTTGCCTCCCACGGAACCTGCAGACAAAGAAAAATCAAGACCGTCTGTTGAAGAACCAGAAGAAGATGAAGAAGAGATTGAAGAAATGCAGAGCAGGTTAGCTGCTCTTAAATCGTAGATAATGCTCTAACTGTTTAATTTTTCACTGCTAGCTCTGCCTTGAAAATAAATTGTAACGAGTAAGTCCTGTTTCTGCTGTCATATGAAATGATGTGAATGGGACTTCAAAGGACGTTATTGAAATATATTTTTATTCCAATTTAGCTGACTAGTTGTAACCAATTTATACTGGGATTCCTCTTTTTTGAACAACTACAAATGGCATTGACTGCAGACAGATTCAACAGACATAGTTTTTTACAAAGGCAAATAATATTCGATTAACGTTCATTTTGGTTGGTCATTTCATATAAAAGTTTGATTAGTACACTTCTTAAACTATAAATTTCATTTGTAGATTATGCAAAAAAAATCTTTGCTGTCTCTTCTGATTATCAAATCAACACTCTCCTGCTTTTATTTATTTCAAATGAATTAAAAACAGAATGTTTTTGTTCTAGTTGAAGCGAACAAAGTGTTTTTCACTGATTTCAAGAGCACACAACTTTGCAAAATTGTTTAGGAATTAATATATTCATCAATTCAAAGTTAACAAGAAATGGCTTCATTTCCTTGTTTTGATTTTGAAATTCGATCTCAAAATTAAAGACTGGTTTCATTTCCATTACTGTTGTTTTTTGCTGTAATTTTATGAAATTTTCTAATAAAGCCATGAAAATCTAAAATTTACAAAGTCCGAAACAAATGGAGAAATAGTCAATGTTTTTGCATTTTTCAAAGCAAAATATCTTTGAAACCATTTTTGGAATTGTCAGTAAGAGTTAGTGATGTTTTCTTCTAAGCTATGTTATGAGAGTATTAATGATTATATCACTAATGAATGGTTTTTAGGCCATTTGGAGAGTGGTAAACTTGCTGGGGATGGGGCGTGGCTAATATGTTATTGAAATATAACATTGATTGTTTAAATGATCATATTCCCACAACATTGTCAAAGCAGCTAGTTTAACTTAGTTGTGCTGTATTCACGAGTACCTTTAATTTTCTCTTTTTAGAGATGGTCTAATATCTAATTATTTTATTTCACAAGTTTTTTTTATGTAGATGTATATTTTTATTTTGGTAGTGTTCAAATCACTATTTTTGTACAAAATTGTAAAATGATGATGTACTTAGTTCCATAAAAATGTAAAAAAATGGCTGTTTTAATGCTTTAATATACCTACTTACAAAGATATTGTAAATCTAGCTTTTAATAAAAACTATTCAAAGCACCCCAAAATGCCCTTTTTTTATTTATAAGATTGAAACATAGGCTTGTTTTGTTAAACTCCATAAGAATAATAGTCATGGTATTGATCTATTTTTCTCCCATTTCTTTGAATACTGTGAGACATTTCATTAGATGGGTATGAAAAAATCACTGAAAGGAAACTATTTTAATAAATATATATGTAGAACATGAGTATTTGATACAGTCAAGAATAAAATTCACCTCTCTCATGTCAGATTAGATATAAAATAAATACTGTGGCTGAAATACAAGTAGAGACAACCATGAGTAATTCTACGTGACAAAAACAACTAGACGTCGAAGAATTTAGGAACACAGACTAAACACAACAGTTTTTCAACGTCGTTTCTTTTTTTCCTGCTTTCTAGCCCGATGATAGGGTCTTCTGGGAGTGTTTTGTGGCGTACTCTGTTCAGAACTTTCATCATCACTATCAACCTACGAATTTCATTAGATCTGTTACATGTCAACTCAAATATTTCGTGAACTCACTCTGGATCCCCAGGAACTGTTGTCCTCTGAAGAGTCTGGCATGAATATACATGCTGCTAAACAGACGATTTGGAAAATGGCACCCAAATATAATCCATAGCGGACAAGCGTTGCTGTCATATCCTCAACACCAATGTTAATTGCGGCGTTCATTTTGTTGAAATAATATAAAAAAATATAAATATTCACTAGTCTTCGCTTGAAATCAATACAAACATTTGATTTTAAGATTGACTGATTGACAACTGTTTGGTTTTGTGATATGACACAGAACGACAGAACACCAGTAAAAGCTTGTTCCTCCGACAATTAACAATATTTTGTTCCTTTGTGATGGTAAAATAGATTTTTACATCTGGTCATCTGTCATCTCTCTGTAACACTTTTATCAATTTGTCTTTCTCTTTTGAATGAAGTTCATCGGGCCACTCAGTGGTGCAATTGCGAACACTTGATCCGTAGTAAGTTGATATATGTCAGATTTTAGCAATTATATGAAAACTAATACAATTCAAAATATATTGCAACTTGAGTCTTTATCAATGGTCTATATGGTTGACATAATTACATTCTTTCTCTATTCAAAGAAATTTCATAGTTTCGATTTCCTTTCGGATCGAGAACATACATCTTTGTAGCCTACGTATCGTGACAGCTCTCGTATCGAGTGTTCATATTCCCACCCCTCACTTTCTTGAATACTACCTATCTGGCCTTGTCTATTTACATCGTTCCCTGTACCATTCTAAGAGACATATTGTCGGGTATTTCCGGTTTCTCTACAGATTTTTTAAAGTTTGGTCATTGTCTAAAGACTATAAGGAGTGTATACTACGGCCGCTCAGCCGTACCACACAGGGGGCCTAAAATCTTTATTTGAAGTCGTAGAGTCACGAAACAAAAACCAAAATGATCCTTATCGAAAAAAAAAGTTAATAATAATAATATTTCCCTTTCAAAATGACAAAAGCATTTTCGAACTTGCCATAACTTTTTTATTAGATGAGATGGAGAAAAATTTATATTGGAAAAAATGTACACTGTCAAAAAGTAAATATAGCTGAATGTACGAAAAAAATCGAAAACCCTCTGTCTGTGCGTCTGTTAGCAACGCCAAAGTTCTCATTTTTGCACCTTTGGAGATATTGCTTTAAAATTTCAACTACGTCAATAACTCGAGAACAGTAAAATTAAATTAATTTGTTTTTCCGATCGGAAAGTCCGGAAAATTTTTACGGCGTTTTTTCGTTTTTCTCAACTTTCTTCGATACAGGTCAGGCAAGTAATTTGATCGATGTCATATTCCTTGAAGATATAGTCCAATATGCCGTGGTGTGCCCTATAGTTTTTGAGCAAGATCGAAAAATGCGTACAGGTTTTCCAGGCAATTTTCCGAAAAGTGAAAAAGTTAGATAAAAAACGCAAAAAAAAATTTAACTGAATTTTGAAGATTGCAATATATAGAGCTGAGATATACGAACAAATCTTCCCTCCTTGAAGTTTTCGATGAAATGATCGGAAAACTGGGAATACTTGAGAAAACTGAATGAAAAAACTTGCGTTTTTGAAAAAACGAAATATACAACGAACGGTCGATACCATCACAATTTACCAAGACAACTTTTTTGACCGCCTTAAGAAAATCTACAAAAAACATCCAAAAATTTTTTCGGAAAAATCAATGGCCCAGGAAATATTTCAAAAAAACGGAAAAATCGATATATTGACCGTACTAATGATAAAATTGAAATTCTTAAAATCGCCTCGAATACGTCTCTACGAACTCTACAGACGCTCCTAACCGTTTTTCTCCGAGTCGATTAAAAAGTGGAAAAATGATGGAAAAACTGAAAAAAGTTTAAAAAGTGTGTATTTTGTGTCTATCATCGCCAAAAACTCGAAAACGGTGCTAGATATCTCAAAAATAGATGAAAACAATTTTGTTGTCCTTGAACGATTCTACAAAAAAGTCAAATCAACTTATTCCATATTTCGATAAATAAAGTCGTGAAAACCGAATGAACATAAAAAAATTACTATTTTTTGACGGGACTTAGAAAAAAATTTGAAAAAAAAATAAAAAATTGAGAGATATGAAAAAATAAATCCGAAAACTTTATTGTACTCGACGAGATTAACAAAAAGTTTTTATGAAATTTTTTGATATCATGAAAAAAAAAATTTGAAAAAAACAAAAATTGAAAGATATCAAAAAATGTATATGAACAATTTTATTGTCCTCGAAGAGATTAACAAAAAGTTTGAATGAAATTTTTTCATATTTCGAAAAAAAAAATTGAAATTTAGACGTGGGAGAAAAATCGCCCTTTTTGGATTATCAAACACCAAAAAATCGAGAACGAAACAAGATATCGAAAAAATGTATATGAACAGTTTTATTGTACTCAAACAGACTAACAAAAAGTGTTTGAAGAGTTTTTCATATCTTGAAAAGAAAAATTTGAGATACGGACTTAGAAGAATTTTCTGTTTTTTTGTGATAAATACCGACAATTCGAAAATGAAACGAGATATCGAAAAAATGTATATGTACAACAAACAGTTTGATTAAAATTTTTTCATATCTTAAAAAAAATTGGTATGTGGACTTGGAAGAATTTTCCGTCTTTTTTGAAATTCAATTACGTCGAGTGCCGTAACCAGTCGTGTATCTAATTATTGATGACCATCAATTATAGTTTTAAACGAATTCCGCTTGAAGTCGTGTATTCATATTATTGATTCCGCTTGAAGTCGTGTATTCATATTATTGATTCCGCTTGAATTCGTGTATTCATATTCTTTAACTTTCGAGCTCTAGGCGATGCTAGCACTCACTTAAGGCAATGGTTTGGTGTTTATGGTGGGTAGTGGCTTCGATACCTGTGATCATCAGCCACTGTGTGTTGTAGGTAGGCCGTGATACTATCTCCATACACCACCTTACATAGGAACAGCAGGGTTCTTAAGGAACCCTGAGGATCAGCACTGTTAATTTGAACACCACAATGAACCGCATGTGCACTTGTGCAGGACTCACCTAATGAAATTACCTTTTTTCTGTGGCTCAGTCGAGCCATGAGATTTCAATCGGTCAAATTAAATGGAAGAAATCCATATAACTCTTGTCTATGAAGAAATCCCAGCTCCGACTTGGGACCCGACTTACATTTAAGTAATTTTTTGAAGAAGTGTTTACGAAAACAGTAGAAATGAGCATAAGATAGGTTATATTACTCGTAAAGGTCATTAATAACTTTTGTTTCTTTTTCTATAGTTGTAACTAAAAATTCCCAGAAAATTTAGGAGAATTTCACGCAGTTGGCTACCGTGAGAGTCGCATTCAACAGGAACTGCTTTCCAATTGACCCTGTGGGTAGATCCGACTAACTCCGAGGAGGTCCTGAAGTGATCTCACAGACAACGAAAGAACATGATCCTATTAAATAACATGTATTCCTGTCAGTTGAACTGATCCTGAAGTGATTTCAGGGGTAGTTCAGGGGCAACAAGCTTTCAATTGGAAAGCGCCTAATATGACTTGAAGGCTCGTTCATACCCTTGCGACTATTCGCATTTTCTGCGAACTGACTCATACGGAGAAGAAATTGTGGTGAATGATGAATTATATCATGTCACTTTCCAGTATGATGATATTATCATTCACCGCTATGCAAAAAAATTGGGAACAATCGCAAGGGTATAAATGAGCCTTAAGAAGAGAAAAACATAAAATTAATACTTGTTGGAACATTGCCCTAAATGAATGTGATGAGATCAATACAATCATTACAATCGGTAAAAAATACCACAAGAGTAATCTCTATTCAAGAAGACTAAAAACAAGGAGGGTTTAATAAGCTCTAGCAAATCAGAAACTTGTATCATCAACGCGTCATAGTGACGTACTTGGGTATGAGTACAGAGTCGAACTCGAATCAAGCAACAAAACTGTCAGCAGTAACTCTCATATACCAAGGGCTAGTCCGTCACTGTCTATGGAGAACGGCGGCCATGACATGTATAACTACGTCACATTTCGTCACAAATGTTCTTTCATCTCTTTCCACTAGTGTCCCCATTGTCTTATGGGAACCAAACACTCCTTGTTTTTAGTCTTCTTGATCTCTATTCTGTGCAAATATTTTAATCGAATGAAAATTACACCTAGTGTAGTAAGTACTACACTTCACACTCAAACGAAAGGTCGTTTTGGTAAATAACAATTTTTAAATTGTTTAAAAATTTGGTGGGTAAATGCAAATAAATGAAGGTACTCAATTATTTGCATCTTCAATGAAAAGCAATGTCAAATTACTTGCTGGAAATTTCCAAGGGCTCCTCCTGACCTGTCAAAAAGGGTCGAAAATTGAAAGAGGGAGAGCCACTTGTCCTTGTTCCTAGTTCCTTGTTCCCGGCTGATATAAAAATAAACCAAATTTTGACAGTTGACCCATTGCCGTTGACACATTTTTTTATGTATTAATCAATAGCTCTTGACTCTTGAGCTCTTTTGACCTGTGATTTTCCTACGATATTCCTCATTAAATTAGTACTTTAGTATAAATAAACAATTGTGTATGTGTGCAGAGTAAAAATGAGATGGGAGTCCCAACTTTGGTATTGTCAAGGTTGCCTCATATTCTATTTATTGTGGGGTGTTTTGGCAGAATTAGGTAACCCTTACCAAATACTAGGGGTGCACAGGAGAGCCCCACAGCAAGAAATCCGAAGGGCCTACAAGCAGTTGGTCAAAGAATGGTCAGTTATCAATTATCCCTTTGTTAAAATTTTGCTGATGGTTGAAAATGTTTCAGGCATCCCGATAAATCAAGCAACCCTGCTGCTGAAGAGCGGTTTGTAGAAATCAAATTAGCGTATGAACTCCTTTCTGACCCTGATAGAAGGAAACGTTACGACGACAAAGGCATTACTGAAGATGATTTTTATAAAAGACCTGAACATCCTTCGTTCCAAACCAGCCATCCCTTCGAAGATCTATTTGCGCAGCACGGTGCATATTTCAACTTTCAAGAAAATGACATTACATTTTTCCATAAATTATCGATAACCACAAGGTAGGAACTTGAATGTCTTTGATATCAAATATTAGTTTTCTGTTTTTCCAGGCAATATGACAAAATTCTTGTTCCAAAGAGTGAAAAAGTTCCGCATCTTATATTTTTTTATACTGATTGGTGTTTTCAGTGCATACAATCTGCCCCGTACTGCCGTAAGTTGGTGGACATTTTGGAGCCTTTAGGAATAAATTTTGCAACTGTTCACTCGGGCAGAGAAACAAATTTAGGTAGAAGACTCAGCATTCACACATTACCTTGTTTAGTCCTTTTATTAGATGGTGATATATTTGTTTATAAAGAGGCTATATCTAGCATTCCAAAAATAATTGGTAAGTTTCTCAATCCACATTCCACACTCTCATAAACTGATGTTACTCTCTATTTTTAGAGTTCATCAGAAGTAAAATGCCCTACAGAATGGTCCAAAGAATAAATATAGATAACGTTGATAGTTTCCTCAATGGCTGGGAAGACAATAAAGTGAGAGGCTTGATCTTTGAACCAAGACGGACCATGAGATTGAGATATTTGATCACTGCCTACCATTTTCGACAAAGAGTAGCATTTGGGTAAAAACACACCCTGAGGCTGATTATTTTGAATCAAGTACATATTTTTTTTAGTTTCGTAGATTCTCAAGAGATTCGAGATAGATATCAAATATCTCAAGATATGGATACAGTTTTGCTGTTCAACGAAAATACTTCTTATCCAATGGCTAGTGTCTCTATGAAAGATATCCCAACATCGACATTGAACCACATCATCTTGTCTAATCAATATCTGGCTCTACCTAGACTTTCATCTCAGGTAAGGTCACAAGAAAATTCCTTGCTTACCTATATTGTTTTTCACGATTTAAATTAACTTTCAAATATTGTGTTCTCAGTCTGTATTGGAAGCTCTATGTCCCAGTGAATGGAATAAACCTAGGAAGAAGCTATGTGCAGTTTTAATAACCTCAGCATCTCGAAATCATGATGCTTACAGACAATCATTCCGATCATATGCACAACAAGCGAGGTTTAGCTCTGAAAAAGTCCGTTTTGCTTACATATATCAAGACACTCAGTTCAAGTTTGTTGAGTCACTAGTTCCAGGTATGATAATGATTGAAATACTTATAGCTAATGTACATTCTCTGTATTTCAAAAGTTTTCATTAACCTTCAAATATGTTTCTGATGTTCTGAATCAAACTGATGTCTGAATTTTTACGTCTGTATTGTAGAAGGGGAAGTTATACAACCTTTGCTGAGAATTGTAATCCTGTGGAGAAGAGATACGTCTCATGTAAAATACGAGTGGGCTACAGGAAGGTGGGAACTGGGAAAAAATATAAGCGCCATCTCCCCATCTTTGGAGAAAACGTTGAGTCGTTTATTGAGGTCTAATGAGGTGCTTGCAAATGAAGCAGTTGTTAAGGTAAAATTGGAATATGTTGGTGTATTGTGTGTTCATTTGACAGGATCAATTTGCATCCATTTGTTCAATATTGTAGTTATTTAGTCCATTTCTAAACTTAACTTAGTCCATTTCTAAATTTAACTCAACTTGAGTTGCTGTAGGCGACCAGAGTGTTTGCATATTGCCGTCCTGATCGCCGTGTATTCGTTGCCAAGTTCTAAACTTATCAATTTTTAGCTGCTCGTAAATATTAATTAAAACACCAGTTTAATGCTAAGTTCAGTGAAGAAAACGGAAATAAAACTTTTCACACAATTCATACACAATAACCAACTAAAATATAAAAATGTTGAATTCAAAATGTAACATATAATTTATACAAAATCATAAAAAAATAAATACGTGATATAAATTTATCAAATTGAGATGTATAATATAAAATATCAAATTAAAATATAAAAAACAAAAACTGAAGCCTTTGACGTATCTTTCAATTTTATCAAATAACAAAATAAATTTCCTTACTAATTTCAGGACTTACTTGATGAACATGCAAAAGGCATGATCGAAAAATTTCTTACGCGTTTGATGCAATTCGTAGAGACAACCTTCGACGGGCTAGGTAGAGACCAACTGCTTGCTTTCCTCTCCATTTTGGGAACAATAATATTCATATTAGCAATAGGATATCTCATGGCATACTTGGTGTAAGTGTAACCGTATTGTAATTTTCCGCAAAGCAACATGGTTTTTTTTTCAGTCGCATTGAGGAGGAAAATATCCGAAAAGAAGAAGCCAAAATGGGCAACAACAATAATGACAGTGCAGCCTCGAACTATCAACCCGAGTTGCGTTTGCACGAATTGCGTTCAGAAACCTACAATGCCTTAGTGCGATTACTGAAGCCTGGGTGTCGCACCATCATTCTCATTCTGGATATGCAGTCTAGGCAGCAGTTGATACCAGTATTTCATAAAGCCGTGTGGCCATATAGAAAGTAAGGGTTTGAGACATAATTGATTTTTACAGTGTCAAAATAACCTTCTCTTTAACTATCCCACAAGGTAAGATATGATGCAGATATCTGGCAAAAAATAACTATTCGATCATAGAGATAAAGTTCTTTATTTCAACGTATCTATACAGTACATTATGGTGCGCATATGGTGGTGGTGTTCCCTCTCATCAGGAATGATGTGCCGATGGTAGGGGGTATCACCATTATACTTTTTAAGTATTAATTTAATTTCTATAAAATTTTCAACATTATCTTTAATACAATGAAGCTTTGTCAATAAGTTTATCATTAACTTCCGACAATAAAGCATATTTTAACTTTGAATACAATACAATACAAATTTTATTCATCACTCGAATATATCATACAAATTATAGAATATAAAATATACATAGATTATCGGACTAGTCAAAAAATTATTGTTTGTTACAATTTAATATTTAAAATAACTGTAGTGTGCATGCTTGAACACGTAGGAAAGATATGGAGCACAGTTATAGGAATATAAATCTAAAAATTCATCAGTAGAGTAAAATGCATGGCAAAATGCATGGCATGGGCAGGTAATTTGATAATTTATTTTTAAAGCTAGTACCATTGTCTATCACACCGAAAAGATTTTGGAATGTATTGTAAAATTTTATTTGTTGATAAGTAGAGTAACAAACAGTAGAAAAAAACTTAACATAAATACATGATGAAGTACAAAAACGTTTCAGTCTTAAAAGACATAAAAAATATAAATAGAGCATTATGTACTGACATTATTTAAACTACTCCTTATTAACCCAGGACAAATAAAGCATAAACTTTGTGTAAGGAGTATTTGCAGAAATGTCGTCCTTGAAGACTATTGCACAAATATTAGTCAGATGTATAGTTCAATATCCGTCGTAGTGTTGAACAAGGAAGTAGCTGTTCTCTGTCAGATATTTGCCGCACATTTCCCAGTTTGAGGGATCGTTTGGAGACAAGGATAGTTTGACATTGTCGAAATTATTTGTTTCATTTAGAGTCATACTGATTCATGAAATAAGTAAATATAACAATGTGATTGAAACGACTAACCTGTTCTTTGCGTTACTTTCAGAAATAAGACGTTGATGTTCTCCTACATGTACATTGAAAGGGGCCTTAAATGGTATACGGAGCTGCTAAAGCTGTCTCTACCAGAACAAACGGAATTGAATATAAATCCTCGAAATTGCATTGGCACCGTATTGTCTCTAAACGGACACAGGAAATATTTCTGCGTGTTCCATGCCAAACACACAGAAAGAAGAAGGAAAAAGGTACAAATAAATCATCAGAAACTGTTTTGCTTTACTTTTTTTAGATGCTCTTAAATTTGTATGACCATCAAATAAGTAGTAAACGTCCCACCTCCGCCAACTCCCACCGCATATTTATATAAAAGCATCAGGCAATCAGAGAGCTCCATTTCCCTGTCTTTCTCTGATTGGTCAGTTTTACAGCGTGGGGGTTGACGAAGATGACCCGATAACTACTCTCATAAAATATTACAGCACATCCATATCATTATTTCAGGCAGCAAAAAGTGGGAATAAGGCGCAGAAAGAGCTAGATTGTGAGAGTGGGGCCTTTATGGGATTCCAAAATTCCGACAGCTCTGACTCGGAGGACGAGGTTATATTACAGGGGAATTTACTAGACGGATTCTCCAACTGGTTGGACCGTCTCTTCGAGGGTACCACCCAGCGCTGTCCCATAAACTACTGGCCAGAGTTTCCCATTAAATAAAAAAAGCGCCAGGTGATTTTTTTGGATTTTGTTGATAGACCATTTAGTTGGTTATGATAGCAGATCGAGTTTTGTTTTATGCTTGGAACAGACAAAACTGGAGAGCGCAGTAGTTTTCAATGCTTCCTGCATTGGTTGAAGATTGGTTGATAGTGAAGTTTAAGATAATTTCAGTTCAAAACTTATTTTTTGTGGAAATATAATTTCTGGTAAGGTTTTGACTGATCCAGAAGTCGGAGCATTTAAGAAATGGGATGTTTTATTTAAAATTAAATTTATTCCTGAAATTGTTTTTTTGCTGCTCAAGCTGTTCTAGTTGGTCATCAATATATTATTTTGAATCCCAATAGTACAATGTCCTGAAGACGGAGACAGTGATATATAAGTCTAATATCATTATTGGCAGACTTGTCTGGTTCTCTCAGGAAAACTTTTGTTACCTTGTAAATACTTTCTAGGATAGTTTTTCTTCAGGTTCAGTGCCCATTTCACCTGTTTGGCTGACACAGCACGTGTGGTTCTTGAGTTTTCAGTAAAATTTATAATAATTAAAACGTCATACATCAATAATACATATTTAGGTGTAGATGCAGAAGAAAATGACTTAAAGCTTTGAGAACTCGTCTTATTTCAGACTCCATATCCTTGATCAGTACTTCGGCAAATACTATGATGCTAATGTAACAGTTTTATATAAAAATACTAATATACCGTCAAAAAATATACAGTAAATTTCACTTATGTATTCAGAGTACTTCTGCTGATTTGCAGAGCTTCACGCTTTTCCAGATACTATGCAGTTTAAAAGCTTAACTGATATATCTATCAAGAATAGGTTTCAATTTTATTCAGAGGTTGTTTTTCTATAGTGCACACCCTCTTGTCCTAAAAAAACAGCTTTTGTTAACCGTATCGTCTGGGGTTGTCTTGTTTTTTTAACAACAAATCGGATCTTCTCAATAAACACACAGGATATTTTAAATATTTTTGCAAGCTGTTAATTATCAAGCCGAGATCGTGCATTTCTTGTTTTATATAAAAGTCGTTTCTAACACAGCAACTTCGTGGTTAATGCTGAATAACGTTCAGTGAATTCTTTTGTTTTGTTTTAGAAACTTGTAGTTTTTAATCACATAAACTAATAGAGAATAGACTTTATATGGATAGGTAGGTATTCACTTTCATAATGGAAAACTTCCAAATCAAATGGATTGTTAGCTAGGCAAGTTATAAAAAGCTACACTTGATAGGGTAGAAGCAATTCTCAATTGAACAACTTTTAGAAATTGTTATTTATTTTGTAAGCTTGACTTATCGAATTAAAAGTTGTAAAATCCAGGACAGGTCAACATTTATTTATAGGATATAATGCTGACTTGTTCTGAAAAGATTATTATGTACAAAAATTTGTTGAATTATTTGAATATACTTCATATTTATGCTACAATTTCAGTAACAATAATCTTTATTTTTATTGTGGCTATATTGTTTATTGTAATAGTAATAAAAAATATAAGTGTCTTTTTTTTCGTAATATAACTGATTCTTTTCGATAATTTCGTTTTATTGACCAATTCTTGATCCCATTTGGCCCATTTCATTGGTGTAACAATTTGCTCCGTATTGTTTTCATTGTAGATAAAGAAAAAAATTATCATTCAGCTGTCACCACTGAAATTTCTGATTTCAGTTGTTTCAAAATTGAACAAAACTACAACAATATCAATCATTCAAGCAGTTTGAAATTTCATATCCTCCGTTAATAGTCAACAAAAAATTAATGACAGCATTAAGGTTCCGTCAAACCAAAGCGGGAACGCGGGAGCAGGAACGGGGCGGAACAAGGGAACCGTGCGAACTGCTAGAAAAACAGTAAACGTAGCAAACCATATATATTTTGCTGCTTGTCTGCATTTCGGAATACGAATAATCACACCGGTATGTATGTTTACATATTCCAATATAGAATTTAGTCTCGCGTTCATCCCGCTCCCGCGTTGGTTTGGGAAACTGTAACCTCAACTTTTTGGTTTATTATTAAGATTGTTTATTTGCCTTTTGAGTAAAAAAAATTGAGTGGAACATGCGAACGGCAGCTGTTCATCGGAGAGCATTGGGGTAAGACCATTAGTTTCATTAGGCTTAAGAGAAATTAGTTTTATGTAAGTTACGAAATTCAAAAACAAGCACTTATTTGTAGGTATATGTAATGAGAGAAAAAAAATCATGAACGCAAAAATATAATGATACATTTAATGAAGGACGAAAATGATGAACATTGGAAACATTGTTGATATTTGACACTAAAAAAATATGTATGACCACAATTGCAAAAATTAAATTCATATAAATTGAATATAGGTAATTATATTATTGTATGTACCATTTGATTCATTTAAAAGAATAACCGTAGTATACCATGTTTTTGCTTCACACTGTTTTAGAAAGTTGTTAGTATATTCAATTTTGGATGTTTATAAGAATGGTGAGGTAAATAGTAACTACACATCTGTCATCTTGTACCCTTTTTCTGGTTACCAGTTGTTGCTAACGGCTACTCAGTTTTTTTTTACAGGAGCTTACGGGTCGTGAATTATGAAATTTTCGAAAGTAGATTTTCAGATGATCAAATAACCAGCCAAAATCAAAAATATAACCTACCTACCAATAACTCAGTCATATTAATAGTAAATGAATGGTATTAAAAAAATATGAATGAATATTCTTGAGACATATAATTATATATATATATATATATATATATATATATATATATATATATATATATATATATATATATATATATAAAGAAACTTGCTTCTATCGGGGATTCGGTCTGGGAAAAGAAGTATACTCTTTAAGATAAGACGGTCGATATAATTTCCTCTATATATATATATATATATATATATATATATATATATATACCTATATAAAAATATAAGTAGAAAAGTTATTGGGTATAACCCTCAAAATGTTGTGCAACCGTAGACACGTGTTTCGAGCTTAAGCTCTCATCAGTACGGTAAAATCAAGTGCGAAGATGTACAACACTTGGATGTAAAAATGGAAACAGGAAGTCAACAACAGGCGAAGCCAACCCCACATTTGTGGCTTCGGTTAGAAGACCTTGTGCTTACAAGGCAACAACTAACGTCGCCACGGAGGCAGCTATAGCTACCGGCGTGACAATCCTACCCAGGGAAATACAAATAACCGAAGCCACAAATGTGTGGTTGGCTTCCTGTTGTTGACTTCCTTTGTTTCCATTTTTACATCCAAGTTGTACATCTTCGCACTTGATTTTACCGTACTGAAGAGAGCTTAAGCTCGAAACACGTGTCTACGGTTGCACAACTTTTTGAGGGTTATACCCAATAACTTTTTTACTTATATTTTCATATATTGCCCCTCGCTAAATCCATCCTTATTTATATATATATATATATATATATATATATATATATATATATATATATATATATATATATATATATATATATATATATATATATATACAGGGTGTCAATTTGAAAACTTCCCACCCTTAATATCTTCCTTCCAGTAAACAATATGAGTAATCTAAAAAACAGGTCAATTTTATTGTCAAGGGGGACACTTTCAAGGACTATTTGTAGCCCTCGTGGTTCAACCCCCTAGGAGGGGTAGATGTTACCCTTAGAATTTTAAATGGGAAGGGGGGTCAAGTGGCACATCATTTTGATGGGCGTTCAATTCTTGTTCCAATGGTACCCTGACTTATTATTTTTTTATGAGCATTTTCCGAAAAATTGCGTTCTAAACTAACAGAAGTAATTATTAGAACGCCTATACTGAGATGCATGGTTTGGCCAGAACTGGTTAGAATATTAGGTGGTACCGTTCCAACCCTTTATTAGGGGTAACATTAGCCATTAGCTCCAAACACTTTACATAAAAAAGTAGTCTAATAGTAAAACGTAGATGATAGTAAAGTTGTGTTTATTAAATGCTGAATTTTTAAGTGTCATCGCAGAAATTGTACAGATAGCCTTCCTTTTTTGCTACTTCTGCTGTAAAAAGTTTCTGTTTTCCGGCAAAAAATTGGTTAGCAAATTTGAACTATGTGGTAGTATTGTGAATACCGTTGTACCTGTTGGGCTGTTTAGGAATTACTTTAATAAGTGTATAAAAGTGTAAAAATGGTTTACATTCTTCAAGACAGAATTGAAATGATTGTAATTTATGGCGAAGTTGGAAAGTGCGCACGAAGGGCGGCATGTCTTTTTAACGAAAGACATCCAAATTGTAATGTAATACCGGTGGTGCTTGATTTGGTGAATAAGTTTTACGAAACTGGTTCAGTGACAAATAAAAAAAGAAATAACCCCAGAGTACTAAATGAAGCAGCTCAAATTGAAGTTTTGGGAACATTTGCTGCAGAGCCCACGAGCTCCTTACGATCAGTATCAGAACAGACGGGAATGTCACGCGAGACTATAAGAAAAGCATTGAAAATGCATAAATTTCATCCATATAAAATGCAGATTCTTCAAGAGCTCCACGAGGATGATTATGATAGAAGAATAGAGTTTTGTGAAATCATGTCTCATCGAGTCAATACCATCCCTAATCTTCTGTTAAACATCTGTTTCAGCGATGAGTGTTCATTTTTTCTGAATGGCAATGTTAATAGACAAAATTGTCGCTATTGGAGTGACGAAAACCCACATATTTTTCGGGAAGGGCATACACAACACCCACAAAAACTTAATGTTTGGGCTGGTATTCTTGGAAATGCCATTCTTGGTCCATTATTTCTGGAAGAAAACTTGACTGGCAATCTGTACCTTGATATGCTTGAAGAGACTATCGATCCTCTTATAACTCACGAGCTAGAAAATCAAATTGATGCAGAAGGTAATGAACTTTTGCAGGAGGATCTGTTACATTTCCAGCAGGACGGTGCTCCACCTCATTATTTTCTTCCCGTCCGACAGTGGTTAAACGAGAGATTTCCGGGTAGATGGATTGGCAGAAGGGGAGCAGTTGAATGGCCTCCGAGATCACCGGATTTAACACCCTTAGATTTCTTTCTTTGGGGGCATCTTAAATCCGTTGTTTATAAAACACAACCTTCTGATATTGACGAACTTAAAAGACGAATAATTACAGCAGCATGCCGGTCAATTCCTAGTGAAGTTTTCCGTAATGTTAGAGGGGAGTTCGAAAACAGACTGTATTACTGTTTAGAGCAAAATGGACAACATTTCGAACAGCTAATAAGATAAGCGTAAGTAGATTTTATGTTGGAAATGTCTTTCTCGCAAATTAAATTTTATTGTGTAGAAGGAAAATAACCACCAAATAAAAAATCCCATGCGTAATAAATTTATATATATTCTACTTATATTTTTATATATTGCCCCTCGCTAAATCCATCCTCATTTATATATATATATATATATATATATATATATATATATATATATATATATATATTATGAAAATGTAAGAAACGATATATTTCCAAAAGTAGATATAATATAAAAATGGAGAGAAAATCATACACAGGGCAAGATTTTTTGAAAGGATACGATATCAATAAATGGTAGCGAAGAAACATTTAGAAAATCATCAAGGGAGTTATTGTGAATCACTTAAAACAAATATAGCAGTTGCATACGTATGTTCATGCTTCACATTTGACTTGAATATTACCTTATGTACCTATAGAGATTAAACTCTTTTAAATATCAATAATTAAGAATTATATATTTTCAACGGCTCATCAGATAATCGTAGAAGCAAACCTGTTTTGTAGATTTCAGCTGTTTTCTACCATATTACGACGATGACGTTCGAAGAAATATTATCTTCTGTCATTCATCAGTTTGGTACGGAAAATTATCGCTAATGCATTAGCATGTGTGGACCACAAATTAAATTTATAATTATTCTCCTTGAACCATATGGGAAAATCTTTCCAATTTACAAATAACTGTATTTCTTCTATTCAAAACTATCGAAGTGCAGGGCGAATAAGGAGGGAGGAGGCCTACAATCGGAAACGAAAATGTATAGCAACCGGCTTTTTCAAAAATAATCTCGTAAGATTTCTTACCTTGGATTTTGTGTGGCCTCAAAGTAAATGAAAAGTTTACTCAAATAGTTAAAGAGATTCTGCAATTAACGAGACTGATAATTGAATTTCTTTTTGCCAATCCATAAAATTATGTCTCCAATTCAATTATTTATAAATTTCTTGTTTGCTCTCAGTTTCGTCTTGACAATCTTTTCAATGTAGGAAAATGAACTCCGTGGAACTAGCCAGGTAGATAAGGTGAAAAGAAATGAAAACTGATTTTGTAAAAACCCGTACTCCAGTGAATAACAAAAGGTCGGCCGAAGTTATTTTGCAAGAAACGTTTGTTTTTAATGATGATTAAGAATGGTAATAGTGATCTCATCAACAAAACTTCTTCAAAGCAACGGCATTATGCTAAAAAATGTCGACTATTATAGAAAAATCGATATATTACATTTTTAAAATGATTAAATGGTTTCCAACATTTTGGTTGCCGCTGGGCCGAAAGAATTGTCTGTGAATGCGATGGAAATAAATGAAATAATGTTTTTTCTGGTCACGCAAATACCAACGCCAAAGCTAAATGTTTCTTATTAGAGATTATAAAGGCTGTCCTAGATTTTGAACTTATTTTCGAAGATAATACAAAATCGTTACAATCTATTAAGAAGTCATTCATAAAATGCAGAAAAATTAATAAAAAATTAAAAGATCTGGCCTGTTCAACTGCAGATTCGAAGCTTTCATTATGCAAACTTCGGTGTGACCAGGAACTGGTGGTGGAATTGGCGAGCAGTGTATACGGTATAATCATAAAAACCAGAATCGATACCATTTATCGAAATCTTCACATTCCATGTAACCATCAATAGTATAGAAATTTTGTGGGTTTTTTTGTACACAGCTTCAACCATACGTAACTCTAGCATAGATGAGTTCACGTGTGCCTTAACCCCAACTTAGAACACTGGAATAAATTCCAATTGAATGAATAATCTAAATACCATTTAAATAAAAATAAAATTCCATGTATAAACATAACAAAAAACTAACGTTTTGAGTAAGGGTGGATGCCATAAAACAAAAATGAAATTGGTATCGGTAAAAAACGCAACAACGGTTAAAACGAAGAACAGTTTCAAGTCTCTTCAGAAGAAAAGCTGCCTTTTCGTCGGAATTCAAAAAAGCCGGCGTAGGAATTTGTGTAAAATAATCGAGAAGCTAGAAACAGACAGATCCCGTGGACGGAAAATTGCTTTTTTGATTTCATTACACTTTCCTTATCACCGTTCAATCGCTTCTGCCTATCCGTCTCCTGCCGAACTCCTCGTTTCTCGCAGTTCCCCACCTCCGTCAATTTTCTCGAGTATATTGGGTTGCCTGACTCGAAGGTACCTTCGCTAGGTATCTCGAATGCATGCCATACCCGATAAAATGTAGCATTTTTGAGAATGCTACAAAACTTTTAAACTATAATGACTGGAAAAATGTATCTTGGACGAAAATTTCTACGTATTTTCTCTCTTCTGGTATATCTCTCTAACAAACTCTGTTCTAGGTTTGAAAATCTAAATCACCTAAGTCGTCAATTGGGCGTGAGCCGTCTAGGCTGAAATATGCTAGATTTAATTCTGAGATATTTTCTTTTCACTATGATTTTCACTGAGGTTTGGATGAGCTTTCCCCCCCTTTTTCCTACCCTGCCAGTATAATTACCGACAATAATACTTGGTGGAAACGGTTTAAAAATATTCCTCTCGGAAAGTCGAAATTCTCGCTGACATCGGCGTTTTTCTTTAAGATCCAGATTCGGTCATCAAGCGTCACCTACTATCCAGTTATATTCGGTTTTGACTATCTGCCCGCCAAGCGATTTGAAATTGGCTGACTGCATCGGAAATCTCCATTGCCCTCAGATATACCCCTTTAAAAGTGTATATTTTACAAAAACGCCTATGTCGGTTAGTGGTCTTTTGGGTTAGTCCCGTTTTGTATTCCCATTTGTAAATAAATAAATACTAAACACAAAGTTACGCGAATGAATGCCTCTTTGTGTTCAATGTGTGAGAAAGTTTTCTTATTTGAACCACCTCGCTTTTCTCGATATATACTTTTTATATGGGAGTTTTATTTTTTCATTGAAATTATTCTCACCTCCCAAGCTTATTTAATACAAGACATAAATAATTACAGGGCATCATCACTATCAGTAGCTCGTTTATGTATAACACCAATGTATATATAATTTAAAAAAAGATAAGATGCAAAGATGGCCTGTTAAGTTGGCGTAATAATAAGATTTTTTTTTAAATTGATCTATCCGATTCTTGATGCAAAGGACCACGCACACATCTTATGGGAAAAAGTCTTTCGGTGAAAATGGCAGAATTTTTGATATGTTGCAAGTGGAACCATTTTGAGTAAAAGTCTCCATTAGCCCAACTCGATCGTATGACTAGATTCGGCGCTAGAGGGCGCCAAATCATGAATTTTGTGATTTTAGAAGAAATTCAGCTGAATAAAAAAATATCAATATCTCAGTTATAATCAGTATTGTGTGCGACTGGGAATTCCTAATGTTCGCGAGAAATATTTTTCCATAAATCAGAGAAAAAATACGCCGTTATTTTTATAGAGGGTAGTCAACAATATACTCAATTCTTCAGTGATTGAATTCACCTAGGAGGTTAAAAGTTGATTGAGTTTATGATTGATGATCAATCAGAAGGTTTGACGATCGACCAAAATATATTGAAGCTATGAATACAGAGTGTTTGGAATAATATAGGGTTCATGTTTTATGTATATTTAATTACTCCAAATCACGAATTTTATTAATTTTGAGTGAATTCAGATAATTGAAAAACATTTTCATTATTTGTAATCGATATGAAACTGTTGCTCAACTGAGATTTACTAAGATCGTGAATAATTATCTATAAAACAAAAAAAATGTATTTTCTACATGGTAGTTTCCAATATAATCAATTTTTAGGTGACTTAATCCACCTGAGAGACTATGAGATGATTAATTTGATTATTATTGATGATCGATCAGAATAGAAGTTGATCTCTCAAAACAAATTGCAAGTGAAATACATATACAGTTTCACACAAAGAAGGCTCCATTCAATTTGAATAATAATAATTGTGACATCGTCCTCAACCTAACTATGTCGTAATACCTAAAGGTTCGGAGATAGAGGGCACCAAATGTTTAATTTTGTGCTTTTGTAGGATTTAGCAAGCTATAATATACGAATATATTTTGTGAGTCACTCAAAGAAATATATCTGATATTCCGAGGAAATTGAGTATATTTCCGTCAAATTTATGTTCGAACTAATTGAACCCATCTGAATTCGAAGGGGAATTCATTCATAGGCACTATCCTTCGATTATAAAACCTAGAGGAACGCCGTATATTTTTATAATTTGTTGGATATCTTATAATTCGGTGACATTATGGAAGTATTTTTTTTCTGGTACATATGGTGACTCCGAACTATTTCCATCATTACTATTTCTACTCTAAGGAAGTCGTCACTATGATAATTGAGATAAGCTGTTTTGAAAAAATTTATTTGGGATTAATCATATTCACCTATGCTTGGACTAAAAACGGGCACATGTAAACTTGGCCGCTTGAGGATTTTTAATTTTCTCAATCAAAGGATAACCCAAAATACGTTATGTAATCTCGGCCATTACCAAACCTGGGTTCATCTTCATTATTTAGTGTAATCGAACCGGAACGAACTAACCTTACGGAGACATTTTAATGCTTGGAAATTGAATACACACATTTTGTAAGAAAGTAATTATTTAGTATAATCGAACCAGACCGAACTAGCCTTACTTAGACATTTGAATGCGTAGCTGTTTGGCTGTTTGCTCCACTTCATCTCGCCAATTTTCAACTCTTCAAAACATTAATTATGGTTATATATTTATTATAGGAAGCCGAGTTTACATACCCGAAATCAGGTACAAAATTTTTACGGCCGAGATTACATACTCGTTAGTGAACATTACCTGACAATCGGCCCAGTTTACAGTCGCCCATAAAAACAGGCGAATTCTTTCAACTAAAAATTGAGTATGTTGTAAAGTAACCTATAGAAAGGCAGTTTCGTTTTCTTTTGTATTATAGACAAATCATGCACGGATCTTGGTAATGCTCAGTTGAACAACAGTTTTATATCGATTACAAATAATATAAAAATGTTTTTCAATTATCTGAATTCACTCAAAATTTATAAAATTCGTGATTTGGAGTAATTAAATATATAAAAAACATGAACCCTATCTTATTCCAAATACTCTGTTTTAATAGCTTCATTATATTTTGGTCGATCAACGAACCATTCTGATTGATCCTCAATCATAAACTCAATCAACTTTTAATCTCCTAGGTGAATTCAATCACTGAAGAATTGAGTATATTGTTGACTACCCTGTATAAAAATAACGGCGTATTTTTTCTCTGATTTATGAAAAAATATTTCTCGCGAACATTAGAAATTCCCAGTCGCACACAATATTGAATATAACTGAGATATTGATATTTTTTCATTCAGCTGAATTTCTCCAAAAATCACAAAATTCATGATTTGGCGCCCTCTAGCGCCGAATTTAGGCATACGATCGAGTTGGGCCAATGGAAACTTTTACTAAGAATGGCTTCAGCAACAACATATCAAAAATTCAGCCATTTTCACCGAAAGACTTTTTCCCATAAGGTGTGTGCGTGGTCCTTTATGCTAATATCTATAATGAAACTAACTGAAATTATTTTCACTGAAGAGGTTTACTATGACAATTGTTTCACTGTTCAACAGCTTCTTCAGGTGGAGAAGATATTCTAAATTACATATTTGCTGTGTTCCCTTTAATACTAATAATTGATTAGGGTTAGGTTATATACCGGACTCCAAAATAAACTTCTGATAAGTGCCAATACATTACTGATTATATTTAATCTAATTCTTCCAGAAAATTAGTAGTGGTGAATTATCCAGTTCGAGCTAGTCATTGAGAAGGTTCTGAGAATCTTTCCATATATTAATCTCCATACTTTCTAAATGATTCAGCTTCATGCCTTTGTTTTAAACATGAAGGATTTCAAAATCATGGTCATGGTTTTAGTTTCAATAAATGGGTAGCATATGGTGAATTAGTTTTTCCGTTTACAAAACTGTTTATATGTTCGGTTATGCGCTTTTTGTAGTTTCTACCAATTTGTCCAAGATAAAACTCAAAACACAACTACCACAAGTTAATTTATAGACTCCACACTATTCTTGTTTTTCCTCTTTATCTTTGATGTTTTGAATATGTTTGCCCAAAGTATTGTCTGTCTTAAATGCAATATTAAAACCTTGCTTTTTCAAGAAATTAGCTATTCTATTGCTTGGTTCACTGATATAAGTAATTGTTTCTGGTGGTCTTTTAGAGGAGGATAAACTTCTTGAATTTCTTTCTTCTATTGCTTCTTAGCCAGAAGGTAATCTATCAAATACGATTTATAACCATTGTTGACTGCAATTTGATAATTTCTAATTATTTATTAAATTATATGTACTGGGAGGAATACTAACTAATCTATGTATCATGCTATTGTAGCTGCTACTTTATGTTGATATGGGTGTGATGAGTTGAGATATCTGTATGAGACGTTTTGTGGAAGATAGAAAATTCATGTTTATTATTTACTTTAGTTATTGTTAGGTCCAAAAAAATTATCGAATTGACTTTTCTGATTCTACTGTGAAATTAATTGAATGAAGAGAATAAATAAATTCCTGTGAAACCTACCATAATATCAACATACCTATACCAATAAATTAAGCTTTTGAACAGTTTATTTCCCTTTGAAATAGTCTCCAATTATGCCAATTATTGGCCACTTTGTCTGGGTGATGGTTCAAAAGCAATGTCGATTTTTCAATAGAATAATCTTGAATATTGTCTATTGACAAACCCATTGTTATTATTTTATGAAATGTTGATTGATTGAGGTACTTTAATATTTTCCAGGTGATTTAAATGTTTGCATGAATTATGAATGATTTTACACAAAACTTGCCTAGGAACATGACAGAAGCATAAACTTCACGTACATTTTGCTAAGAAAAAATCAGTTCCTGTTCACCTGATCATATGAGTTCTGAAATTTTCAAATTGCCTGACAATCAAAATGTTTTTTTCAAAAAAATGATTTTCTATATAAATGATAAAAACTATGAGATAGATATAAACAAACTGGTAATTAGCTTGTGGAATAACCGTTGTGGAAGTTATGTAACACATAATTTCAGTGTTATTTTTGTGGTTCTGAAATAACATATTTGTGAAAATAGAAAATACCACATCTATTCAGCATTGTTCAATACGAAAACGTTTTTGTGATACAACTGGGCTTAGAAAATAATAATCAACAGCTTACCCGCTTTATTTTACATTAAATAATAAATAATAGTTGAAAACTGTAGAAAGTAAAAGTAAAGGAGTATGTAACAAGTTTAATTTTTATATTTACAACTACTTTTCAATTTACTTCACCCACGAGCACTCAGGAGGCAGTATTCTATGCGAAATCTTATGGTACGAAGCTACTTAGCTGCAGGTTTCTCTGCACATTTATCGCAATCTTTCAGTGTTGCATTGATATCTTTTTCGCAGTTTGAATACGCCATACCGATTCCAAAACCACCTCCCATCAAAATTGGCCACCTTCTTCGCTTGAAAAATAATAGAGAAAAGACTGAGCCTAATAAGAGGCCACCACCTGAAAAATATTGATGTTTTTAGGTTAGCTGATGACATAATCCATGATATCAGTAAAACTGGAAAAATGCATTTTCAACTGATAATTCGGTTTCAAGAATGCAACAATAGTTCTTACCGAATTTAAGTACTCCATCTGATAAACATTTATCCCACTTTCTTCCAAGTTCTTCTTCGATGTAAACGGGCGTCGCCATTTTTTCGAGTAAAAGTCCTCGAAAATTGACAAAACACACTTTATAAAAACGATTTTCTTTCGGTCACTGAACAATTGTAGTTATGTAATAATATGTTGAATGGAATGTATATTTCAATATTTCATATGAAATGCATGATGACGAAAGTCAGATTTGACTAATTTTTTTCATTTTTTACACTTGTCAAATAGGCGGTAAAATTTGAAAGATTTCAAAGGACAGACAATTTCGAAGTGCGTTCCAAAACATTGTCCAAGGATTACGTAAAGGCGTATTCTCACCAACGATTTCATTTCGACTAGATCAAACATACCCCAACGCGAAAGCTTTGTTTGGCTCTATAACAATGGAAACAATTGACAGTTTTCCTTCGCAATTAGGGAACACCGGCCCACTAGCTTATGAGAGCGCGAGCGATGGTTACTTCAAAAGGAGTAATGATAGAAAAATTAATTTTTAAAATACTAGAATTTTGTCACAATTCATATTTCCTAATTACAAAATTCACCTCATTACAAATAGTTTTGAACCATTTTTGTTAACTCAAAACCGTTTTAGACAACGCAATAAACGAACCCCGCCACTGTTAAAACTCTACCACTAATAAGGCTCTTTTGTTTGCATGCAGAACAAACCGAATGTCTCAATCGCTCACGTTATTTGCGTAAGAAAAATATGTATTTCTTTGGTGCCACTTTGGTTTGTTTACTTCTCCCTCTATCGTATACGATCTCGTTGATCCTCACTATTCCATTTTAGTTGTCAACATTAGCGAATGAACATAAATTGGTAAGGTTTGGTTCGCACGGCAAAAACATTCAGGCGCAAAGATTGAATCGATCACTGAAATATGACGCGAAATAGAGCCAAAAGAAGTGTGTGTAGTGAGTATATGAGCAAAGGAGTAAGAGACTAGAATAACCAAACACACCTAGTTGAATTTTTGAAGTTGATCTCTCGTGTTATACACATATATTACAATAAGTACTTGTGACATCTACAGTTACTAGTTGAAACTCTACAGAAATCCTTTCTAACGAATGTGTCACCACGAAACAGCTGTCAAAGGTTGGAACTCTCGGAATCAAATCGAAAAATACTTTATTTTCACTTATATACATTAGATATTATGATTTCTATGTGGGTGATAGAACTGATCTTTTTTTCACTGATTTATATTGGAGACCAGGAAAGCCCACTTTGGAAATTATTTATAACTCTCGTTCTGGCCACAGAACACCATCTCCTCTTCTGACCCTAGTGTATTGTGTATCGGTGTGCGATTTTTATTTTCGTGATGTGATGTGCACGACTTCGCTTGGCTGTATGTTTCTCACGACAAAAGGCCAACATCTGAGAAGTAGAAGGTTCTATCTAAGCTATGAGCTTTTTGAACTACTTCACAGTTCACAAATCACAGATAACTGACTGAAAATGAACTACTTTGACATTCATTCTTCATTGACAGTAGGAAACAGTTGCTAGACGCTATATTGCACGTGTGAATCTATGTGAATAAATAAATATGGGAAAATTCAGAAGTAAATTAAAGGGACAGAGTAAAGGAAAGCGATGGCCAAAAGGGCAGAGTTCCAGTAGTAACCCTGAAACTCAACGTTACAGAGATATAGCTAAATCAAGATTTTTCCAAGAAAATTTAGGTTAGCAAAAATTGCCTTATTTACAACAATCCTCTTCATTTATTTCCTTTCTAGGTCCAAGTGGATTGACGTCAGACGCTTTGAAAAAACATGATGCCGTCCAGACATTTTTACCCCACAAACCAGAACCGGTTGAAATGGACGAAGACATCCAATCTTCTATCGGGACCCAGTCTTCCTATAAAACCATGCAGTCTTTCGCTTCAGATTGGTCTGGCTGTAGTAACATGTCCTTCAGTAGATTCCTGAATGTTTTCCATTCTGATTCTGCGCTGCACAAAGAAATGCTAGCAATTTTAGCAGCTATTGCAGAAGTTATAAAAGATAGTGGAGGATCTGAGTCTCCCACTGAATACTACTGTGCATTGGTAACTATACAATTTCAGACTTTTATAATGTTACTCAGTGATTTTAATTTCAGTTGACCACTTTGGAACAGGTTTACAATGCAGAAGAAAAAAATGAAGACCAAATTACTGCTGTGCTATCATTGTTGAACATGGGAATAAAAAAAGTACCGGAAGGAGTGTTGAAAAAAACGTTTAATGATGTTGCCATGAAAATGTTGCACATTATGAAAGAGTACTCTGATTCAGAAAATAACGTAATAATTAAGTCTGTCCTAGGGATACTAGCATCTCTATTGAAAATACAGGAGGTAGCAGTATGGAGTCACATTTCTACTAGTCAAATTTTCAATGCTATATTGAACCCTTTTTGTATACATTCAAAGCCAAAGGTAAATTTTGATATTTTATCGAAACAGTTTGTGGTACAATCTTTGTATTTTCAAGTGGAGAAAAGCAGCTCAGCATGCTGTTACAGTTATAGTTAATCTTGGATGCTTTGTGAAAGAAGACAGTCCAAATCCTGCTGCTGATCGAGCTGCTGAGTTTTGTGAACAAACTCTTGATACTTGCATGGGAGGAAATTCAGGAACAGTACTTGTATCCTCGGTACAAGCTGGCCAAACTACTATTTTACACACTCTAGGACTCATGAAAGACATTATTTGCAAGTTTTCGAAAGCTCATATCAAGGTACTTTTTCATTACAGGACTTCAGAAAAATATTTTTCACTTTTAACATTTTTTTTAGAAATGTTGCGAAACCATTCTGCGCCTGATGACTTTGAACTACCCAATAGTAACCACGTGTGGTCTCCAAGTGTTACATGGACTTTTCTCAGCTCAGTCAGTGGTAGTGCCTGCCAAACTGAATGCTCAGTTGATATCTGCATTGTATGAATATCAGCCAGCAATTTCTGATGTACAACCCACCTTAGCCTGGTTGGCAGTCATGCAGCAGGCTCATGTTCATTTAGCAGAGTGAGTAATTGCAATGGATTTGTATATTTAGTAAATCAGCTATGTTAATGAAGACATGATAAATTTTATTTTACCGTTTGAAAATATTTTTGGGAACAGTCAAAGCGAAATTTGGCCAACTTCATGTGGATGCTTTATCACATATTAACAAGACATCATTATTGCTTAATCTTTCTTAAAATTGTAATATACTACAATAACTAATAACTATACAGTGATGCCCAACCTTAGTGTCCACCATTGCTAACTATGTTATTTTTAAAGATACAAAAATAATTAATAACTATACAGTGATGCCCAATCTTAGTGTCCACCATTGCTAACTATGTTATTTTTAAAGATACAAAAATAATTAATAACTATACAGTGATGCCCAATCTTAGTGTCCACCATTGCTAACTTTGTTATTTTTAAAGATACAAAATTGTTTAAATTAGCAAACTTTTGATATTTTTATACAACCTTCAGAAAGTAGTATACTACGGTTGGTCCTGGAGACCCCAACTTTTTTATTTGACGTTTCAGACCCATAGTTACTTTATAGAAAATGATCATTGAAATTTTTTTTTTTTTTGAAAATTCTGTCAGTCCGTCTGTTTGTCAGTAGCTCTGACTGTCGTGACATTTCAAAACGCTTTCATTTCCGAACCCTTTGAGATATCGCTTTGAAATAATTTTGAATTTTTTCGCAATTAGAAAATCTGGAAAAATGATACTGGGTTTTCCGTTTTTTTTTGCCCTTCCTACTTCCCTCGATACAGGTTATACAGGATATATGAACAGTTTTATTATCCTCAAACAGCTTGACAAAAAGTGTCGATGAAATTTTTTCATATCTTGGAAAATAAACAAAATATTTAATTTTTTCTCGCCCCCAAATTTTTCGTGGCGCTATGCGTCCGGATTTTTAAAAATTTACTCCCTTTATCCCTCCTTCAATGTCACTTTTCCCTAAAGAGGTTTTCTCAAAATTGAAGTACATAATAACTAAAGAGTGATACCAATTTAAGTATCCATAATTGGTAGTTTTGTTATTGTTAAAGATACAAAATTGATTGAATTCGCAGACTACTAGTATTTTTAATGTTTGTAAAGATGGAAGGATAAAAAAACATCACATTTTCGAATTTGGATGAAAAATACGATATTCTTGAATGGAAACAATTTTCGCAAATATTAAATTTTTATTTTTGTCTTCACTGTTACACTGTATTTTTTATAAAAGGAGTATTATTTGAGATTTATGAATTGGATATTAGGTTTTCCGATTTTGGATGAATAAAGAATAAAGATATCTATCTTTTTATACAATTTCTCATACCCTGTGTTACTCTTTCCCTGTCTTTTTTTCATTTAAAACTTCTTAAGTAGAAAATCTCTAGTTTAAATATTTTGCTATGATATTTTCAACAGTTTATAATCAGTAATGTTCAACAAATTTTCAGTGCTGATATTTCCATGGGAATGGCAGCTCTGCCCAAAATGTTTGACACTGTGACCCAACTGTGGTTGTCAGAAAAAGCTGAAATTATGACTGGCGCAACTCATGCTTTAGACGTTTTGTTGAAAGACGTCTTGGCTGTTGCTTGTACCTCTAAAGAGTCGGTGATCCAACATAAATCAAAAATTGAGAGGTGTATTAACTCGATACAGCTAGGATTGGGTTACCAGTACAACATTGTATGGCATCAAGTGTTACACGTTATCAGTGTATTGTTTGAGGTAAGATTTATCCCTTTGTTTTCTCGTTTATACTTCAGATGTGGTACTGTCACAAAAAACTGGACATTATTGGTTACAAATTAATGAAGAGTTATATTTGTAATAGAATACAATATGTAAAAATGAATAAAACTGTTAGTGATCCCATGGTTTTTTTGTTATGGAGTACCTCAAGGAAGTGTTTAGGTCCATTACTATTCAATATCTTTCTCAGTGACCATTTTAAATTGAAGTGTAATGGAAAACTTCGTGCACTTGCAGATGATACTGTTATTTTTTATAATACTTCTACATGGACTGCACTGAAACAAACTGCCCAAGAAGCTTTAAGGAAAATAAAAAGCTGGTTTAACATAAATTTACTTACTATCAACTTTGATAAAACGTATTATCTACCATTCATTTGCTTTGAAAATTCTTTTCCAAATTTGGGCCCACTTGAAATTAACAGTAACTTCAAAATTCATGAAACTGAATCTATAAAATATCTAGGAATCAAATTTGACAGACATTTAAGATGGAATCATCAAATTTTTTCAATTTAAAAAAATTGAGATGTCTACCCAAATTAAAAATTTTGAAATAATTTTTTGCACTGAAACATCTTGAGATGTTAAATTTTTCATTTTTACAGTCTCACAGTCTCAATTGACCTATGGTATTCTTGGATGGGGTGGAGTGAAACAAAATTTTAGAAGTGATACAAAGACAAGTTTTAAAACTAATATTTAATCGAAATTTAATGTTTCCCTCTGATATTCTTTATAAAAAAGTAGAAAATTTGATATTGTTCAATTGCTTGATTTATATTATCAAAAACAGAAGTTGTATTAACTTCAGTAATCATTCATATGACACAAGATATAAAAATGATATAACTTCAAAAAATAAACTCAATAAAAATAAATCTACTAGAAATTATACAAATATTATAAAAACATTTTTTGATATGGTTCTAGACAAGATGCATATAACTCCTGGTGCGTTTACTGATTCGCTTTTGTTTCAACTAAAGTTCTTGATCCTGTAATTGCGTCAATAGAGTTTGTTCCATTCGTCAATGGATGACGCTTAAGTCGAATATAGTGGAGTTTCCAACAATCCAAAGTGCTTACTAGATAAATTTTTTGAGTTTTTGAACGTTAACATTATTTTGAGGTTATATGTAGGCTATCCAAGATGCTGTCAAACTAAAATCAAGATGGCCGCCTGAAGGCACACATTGTATTTGTTATTGTTTGAACGAGACTGATTATTGTTAATTTTCATCTATTGGAGTGAAATTTTTGTATGAAACTTTGCCGAATAAAAAACATGCCTACAAAGTGTTATGTTGTAAATTGTGGAAGCCGTGGAGATCGCGACTTAATGAAGTTTTTAAAAATTCCTAGCTAGCTACATTTTGATAATGTGGTATATTAAATCAAAGACTAGATAGATAGATGTTTATTAAGTAGGATACCCTAATATACACAGTTCCATGTTACAAAATAACAAATTAGTAGGTAAATATGTAACAAGTGAAATTAAATTACTTTGCGATATCTGACACTCGGTGTGTAAAAAAACGACTAATCCAATGAAGATTTGAAAATAAAAATAGATAAATGTGTAGGCAATCATATATTACAAATAATAGTGTTGAGGAAACAGTCATAACTTCATGCACTGAGAACCAATCCAGGGGTTTTTTGGTACATCGGACAGTCCTATAGGGTCCAATAGAATTTCACAGATATCATTTTCACACAGCAGCACAACTCGGCCATCCTCACCTTTTCACAAAGACACCATCTTTACTCTAAAAAATGTCTTCCTTTTATGAAACTTAGGTAGCACAACTACTTTAACGAAAATTGTACGCTTTTGGGAAATCAACTATCCAGAATTATTCATCTGGGAAAATTTACTCATTAACATATATCCTTTGGGTGACCAAATCACAAAATCGCAGTATTTTCATTCAGTTAGTTTCATTTGTAAATGAGTTTGGTAATAATAAGCATGGTCACGTTTTAGGGTAATTGCAATTCCACCGTTTATTATAGTTGAGGTTTTTAAATTTGAATACTGCCCCATATCAATGTTCCTTAATGAATATGGACACTTCACTTCCATAGCAGCCACAAGACATCGTCGCATCAGGAGAACCATCAATTTATTAAATAGGTAATCTATACTTTCAACAAAGGAATATCTATTCGCTATGAATGCCTCATCTGAAAATTAATTGGAAACATTAATGAACAGTTCATAAATTACGAAAAATCAGTACCTACCTTGGCAACAACAACAGTATGTTCATCCATTTTTCTTGCTTCACAATCATGGGCAAATCCAGCTTCAAGATATTTATAGCCTGTTAAACTTTTGTAAGCCTTCATTGGCTTTCTTGTTTATGAGTCAACAGCAGATATGTAATAATGTCGAATGCCGTTACTGTTGTGAAAAGATCTAGAGATATGTCCATTTCACAAGGAGTGAAAATAAAAGGATCCATGCACTTTATCACTCTCCTTTTGTCTCTATAGATCGATGCAGTGTCTTTGTTTACTCGTTCTAATGATAATAAATAAATCACTTTTAGTTAAAACAGCCATAATAACATTTCAAATCACAACTTAACAAAACTATTAGCAGTAGAAGCTAGTGCCAAACACAAACACCATTCATGTGTGCCTACAGCCGGCCATTTTTAAAGAGCCGTGGTCACGTGTTCTGGATAGCCTAATTGGTATTTATCGTGTGATTTTTCTGTTCTTTTAATACTTTTCGCTCAGTTCGGTAGTTTTGCGACGTTTTTAGTTGTTGGGTTACTGTTATTTATTTGTTCTTGTGTTTTTCTGTCATTCGTAAAAGTTAGGGTAGTGTATAGCATTTTTTTGTGAGTCTCGACTTCGACATGACAATCATGACATGGTTCTATTTGAGGTTATGTCGATGACGCAGCATGCGTTTGTCAAAAAGACATGTCAAGTCATCATGATCGGTAATGATTTGCCTGCCATCTATGTTAAAATTGAGTAAACTCTCTTGACGCAATAAAAATGTCATGAATCAAGCAGGCCGTACATCAACAGTTTTGGATTACAATTTCACAGCTATAAGTAATTCCACCAGGAGTTATATGCATCTTGGTTCTAGATAATTTTTTTTATTATTTTAACATCTGGTACCTATATTAAAATACAGCTTATAATTGTATTTGAAAAAAAATGTTATTAAACATAATATGATAGTATAAACTATTGTTGATTGATGACGGAAGAAAAATATAATAGTTTTTCTTCAAGGTTTCTTCTGGGTAGCAGTGTTTTTGTTGCACATTAGGTTTTCTTCTCAATGCATATTTGGTGATTACCTCCTTGTTTTTCTGTTCAATTTTGTGTCAAAGTTAACTCCAAGATAATTTGCAGGAGCTTTTGGATGAAGGAAAAAAGTATATTTTTCCAAATCCACAAAAATATACTGAAAATAAAAAAAATGTTTAGGATGAGTGATATTCCATATGATTTTGTTGAATTGGTGTAGCCCAATATTATCAAATGAAAGTCAATCCATACAAAAAGGAGGGTTATGTACCATCATTTAAAAAAATATTGAGGATGTTTCATCATAATTTTCCAAATTTATTGAGTAAAGCATATCAATAGGACTGTTATGAAGAAAATGGGCTAACATAATGAGGTGTATTCATAAAGTATATTTATCTTCTTTTGTTTCTATTTCTCTATTTATAACTTTAATGTTGCTTTGTTTAACACTCCCTATTTCATTTTTAAAGTCCAATAGATATATTCATTTCCTTGATGAAATTGTATTGGTTCTTCCTCTAACTTTGGAAACTCATCTGTTATTATATCTGATTTTTTTCCTGTTTTCCCTTCAGTTCCCTGTTTTTTCATTTATAGCTGCATAGTAATTATTGTTTTTATCATTTTTCTTTTGTTGGAACAATATATTTTGTTTGTTTGAAAGTGGTTGACAATGTTTCACTTTGAGTAAGGTTATTCTGGACTTTCATTGTCTAAAAAAGAACAAAGAAAAATTCAATTCTGTGCAATTTTTAATCACGACGTTTCAACTGTTAAAATCTACAGTCGTTATCAAGTGTATAATGCGACAATCTCAAGTATACTTCTTATATATGCTATGGATAATTTTGTTGTCATAAGCCTAGGGGTAATTTGGTGGTATTCAGGTAAGTTTGTTAATTACAGTGCCAGGCCCCTCCGGTACAGCATTGTCAATTCTTATCGCAATTTCAATTGATCCATGCCACTAATTAAGGGTTTCCACACATTACGGATTTCTATGCTAGCTTGACTGAAGACTTTGTTGTTCATAATATATGCACTATCTTTAAACTTCCTTCTATACCAGCCCTCTTCTTTATGGAAGACTTCGGCATCTACCTCATCCCTTGTGAATGCGGTTGAAGCTTATCTTGGAGAAACTAATAGACCACTTAGCGTTAGACTCGCTGAACACAAGAGAAACACTCAACGAGGAGAAACATCAAAGTCAGGGATAGCGGATCATGTCAGGACGACCCAACACAACATAAAATGGACTGAAGCCGAAGTCATCCATAAAGAAGAGGGCTGGTATAGAAGGAAGTTTAAAGAGAGTGCATATATTATGAACAACAAAGTCTTCAGTCAAGCTAGCATAGAAATCCGTAATGTGTGGAAACCCTTAATTAGTGGCATGGATCAATTGAAATTGCGATAAGAATTAACAATGCTGTACCGGAGGGGCATGGCACTGTAATTAACAAGCTTACCTGAATACCGCCAAATTACCCCTAGGCTAATGACAAAATTATCCATAGCATATATAAGAAGTATCCTTGAGATTGTCGCATTATACACTTGATAATGACTGTAGATTTTAATAGTTGAAACGTCGTGATTAAAAATTGCAGAGAATTGATTTTTTTTTGTTCTTTTTTAGACAAGGAAAGTCCAGAATAACCTTACTCAATATATTTTGTGATCCTCAAGTTTCATAAAACTTGGAACAACTGACTTGGAACAAACCAAAACACTTGATTGCAAAACACACTTTGGGGCTCCTTTGCAGGTTTCTGGTAAATTGTGGGTTTTCATACACGATCATATTCAGCTTGAATAAAAAGAGAGTTTTGCCTGTGAAAAAAAAAGTTTGAGCTGTAAGGATAATAAATGAGTTCTGTAATGCTAATGTTGAAAAATTATAGGACTATGTAGTGTAGCGGCACCTTATTGACTCGAAAAGTTATAATAATGAAATGTATTGGAAAACTTTGTATTCTGTTGACTTTTCAATGAATCTATAAAAATTATTTAATTTTCAGATTGCAGGTGCAAATTGTAGCGATATGTTACTGGGTTTGCTGAAGTCGCTGGCAGAACTGAGAGATTCTTATAAATTCACTTACAACAATGAACTGGAGCATGGAGTAGGTGCAGCTATCAGATCCATGGGCCCTGAGATCGTATTGGACGTGATTTCTCTCAAGGTGAGACTGTGTTTTGTATCAAGGTATATTTTGTTCCACAGTCAAGAAATTTGTTTTAATTTTGTTACAGTTACTTTGTATTTATTTTTGAAGTGAATTTAATTTTTTAGAAACCCAATGGCGACCTGAACATAGACAGATCTTGGCTACTCCCTGTACTCAAGGAAAATGTGAAAAATTCTACTTTAGAGTATTTCTTTAAGGGGATTTTGCCTTTGGCTCTATTTTGTCGCAGAAGGGCTGCACAACTGGCTGAGTCAAATAACGGTATTGGGGCACACAGCTCAGAACTGCTGTATTTGCAGCTATGGTATTTGTTACCTTGTTTTTGTAACCACCCCAAAGATATCAAAGCCAGTTTGAAGGTAAGATAGTAAACATTTTAAAACACCCGTGACTTTGCATGTAATTTTATTTTCAGTCTGTTGCAAAAGTGATGGGTACAGCGATTTCGGACACAAAAGAACTTCGTTTGGCTGTGATGGCGTCTCTAAGAAAACTCATTATGAGCGCGAAAGAGTCCGGTAATAAAGAGGATCTTCAAGAGTTGAGCAGATTTGATAAAAATTACCTTCCCATTTTGTTCAATGTGTATACCACCAAACCCATTGGTTCTGAAGAGGAAGGACAAAGGTTGGCAGCACTGGAAACTATCAAGGTAAGTTATGGTACCAAATTCAAATAAGTTTCCTGGCAATAATGATGTGCATCATGACCTTTCAAAACTTATAAAAAAAAATCATAGAGTGATTAAAAGCATAGTAGAATTCGAATATATATATATATATATATATATATATATATATATATATATATATATATATATATATATATATAAAATAGAAAGCCAACGTTAATAGATATAGTAGGCGAAGTGAGCCGGGCAGGCTTCCACCCACCACTTTGATGTCGTCAATAGTAGGAGATGTGAGCCGGTTCTCGGCCTTCCCCCACCACTTCAATGACATCAGTGACCTTCCAGCGACCTTCAGGTGTATAGGTGCCTTTGGTTTGTTCGTAAAACCTCACACTTCCTACACTTTTACACTATAATATGACAACTGCTTCACAATTGATACAGTTGCAGTGTAGAAGTGTAGGAAGTGTGAGAGTTAACGAACATAACTATTGTGTGGCTATGAGCTTGTACTAATCTTGTCAAATTACACAGTTTTTACACAGGTCAAGTTTTTGATGAAGATAATAGAAATGAAATCTAAAAATAAAGTTTTTATAAAGATTACATTCAAATAGGACATGAAAAGTATAAATAAAAAGGTACATAATTAATTTACAGACTCACAGAATAATTTGTAACACACATATTAAATATAATACAGTAAAGAGGTGTGGATGAAGTTTTACATCAAATAGTTTTATATCAGAAAAGGCTTGTACAGTTGATATATTCTTCATAGTTATAGAAAGCTTTGCTCAGGAGCACACATTTTATGGCAGACGAAAGTTTTACTAGGAGTAGTGATTTAATTTCTTCTGGAATTTTCACACGGAATAGAGGAACACTTAAGTCTGATGAACTCCCTATGGAAATTGTTTATATTTCGAGTGTTGTAGGGTTGTAGTTATGGATGTCTCTGTTGAGATGATATTAGTTTTGATTCTCGTGAGCATACATAAATTCTTTCGGATTCGTGTTCAGGAGATAAAACTACGTAAGTAACACCACTTTTCTTTTTGTTTCGAGAATGAGCTCGATAAGCTACCTTTATCGTTTTTTTCTTGAAAGAAAAAATCTGAAATTGAACATTTGCATTTTCATTCAGATAGTTGATTATTTCTAAAATACATCTTCAACAGCATTATCTGAACTAATTTTAAGAGATTGAGTGAGAGGGAGGAGAGAGTGAAAAAGCTGGCGGAAGAAAAGTGGGAGGAGGGAGAGGGGAAAAACAATAGTGAGGGGAGAGAGAGATGGACGGAGGAAGAGGGAGTGAGATACTTTATTGTCAAAGACACAAAGTCTCATTGACAAAGCTGACAATTCAAACGCTGCCTTGACACGTGAATCAAAAGTTCACTTACGTTTTAAATTTCAGTTGTATTTATCTATTGCCAGACCGGAACTGAATCAGCAGCTCTTCAGCCATGCTATCGAAAGGCTCAACAGTTCCTCGGACGAACCCGAAGATCACTTCATCAAAGAAAGCATACTGGACCTACTCAGAGCCCTGGTTCCTTATCAAAGCTGCGAAAACGTCAACATCCTATACCAACAGTGTGTGAAATCTCTGCCAGACATTAAAAACAACAAGGAACAGAAAAAAGCCTACCGTCTGCTGGAAGAAATTTGCGACAGCGAGTCGGAAGGTTGCCTAGAATTTGTCAAGAAGAACCAGAAAGAAGTTCAGCGGCTGTTGATGAAAACCTTGAGCAGCGCTGCCATTTCGAGCAAAGGTGCCAGGCTGAGGTGCTTGAAGTCTCTAATCAAAGCGCAGCCTCACTTGGACCACGACAGCAAGCTCATAAAATCCGTGATACCGGAAGCTGTGCTGTTAGTTAAGGACGTCAACGAGAGATGCCGCGCTACAGCTTACGAGGTTTTGAATACGATCGGAAATATGCTATTGGACCACAATAAAATGCGGGAATTCGTAACTCTGCTTGTAGCCGGTTTGGCAGGAAGTCCGAAACTCATGAGCTGTACAGTTCTGTCATTAGCTTCAGTGCTACACAGTTTCTCAGGTTAGTGATACCATATTCTATACCAAAAGAAAGGGTGATTATTTGTCACACAATATTGAAGTCGTCACAAAAGAGGTAGCCCCTTCGTGTGAGGAAGTTTGATATCTCGTCTGTCACAAGGAATACAAAATTATTCAAAGAATTACAGAGTGTTTCTTTAAAGTTACCTGGCGTGAGACTTTCTATGCATAAAAAATGAGGGTTGTTAGAAATAATGTGACAGTTATTACAATTTCCTATAATTTTCATGTGATGTCATGATTATATTGAATTGAACCAATTTTGAAAACTATTTCTATACAAATGTAGTACTATTACTTCTACTAGCTGTTCTTACTAGGGCGGATTGAACATTTATTCAATTGAATATCCGATTAGAATCACTCTCTCGTTCTATTGCTCTGGCTATTGCCGCGGCGTGTACTCTCTTAGTTGAATATCAAATCTTAATGTCTCCTCCCCATAGTTCTTTACATATAGTTCATAGCGCTGGTTGGCCGTTAGCGTGTGAATTATCAAGTTTTGTTCTATTATGTCCAAATACTCTCATCTAATAAACAGAACCGCAGAATAACACTTTTGTGGAGATTAATTCAACTATAAAACTCTCATATGTGATCTCAATTATAACAATGATTCTACTTACCGAATAATTTTTCTCGTCGTCTTCTAGGCAGGTTCGACGAATACTCATACGCTAGGATGCACATATGCACTGGTTCACTAATATTCTCAATGGCTATGATAATATTGGTTGCTTTGACTTGATTCAAATTCTAGTAAATTATAAAGAAACTCAATTTGCTTTGGTTGTTTTCAAATTCATTGGCTAGGAAAAGTCATGTGTGAAAATAAGATAAATATACATAAAATGACTAGACAATTAAAATCCTTGAACTAGAAGTTGAAAATAATACTTTAACATTTACTATAGGCTTTCTGAAATCCTGCTAATTACCAAATCAATGTACTTAAATCTTCAAATAGGTTATTCGGGCCTTGAAAATGGCAAATCCAACTCTGAAAACCAAATACTTTTCCAGAATACACATAGATATCAACGCACGTTTCTACAAGGCGGCTAACTATTGTTGACTTTACCGAATAAAAACGGTATTGATCAGTTGAACTTGAAAATGATGGAAATTCAACTGTCTTTTTTCTGGATTCTCAAAATAAGCTACACTAACTTTCTCTCCCTCGGTGGATACTTAGTCTCGTTACCGGCGACTGCTTTTGGCTGTTGCTTTCTTAGCCACGCCCTTCGACATAGTCTCACCGTGAATTTTGGTCGACGAAACGATTCGTATAACAACTTGGTTTCTTTTGTTCGAACATGCCTTGACTAGATGTGCTAGTTCTCGAGTGTGATCTTATTTGCACGGCAACCACAAGCAGTGACGCACTGAAAGAGTTCAGCTGTTACAAAAGTTTAGAGAATGAGTAAAGTGCGTTTTTTGTTAATTTATAGGTGCTTTAGGAATGGACAATATCAGGTTCATTCTGGAAAACATCTGTACCTTGACGTCCTCTTCTACAAGAGAAGTGGTAGCAGCTTGCCTCAGTTTCATAAAAGTTTACAGCACGACACTTCCCAGTCCCATGGTGGCCAGTTCCCTGGAACTCATCGTAAGAATACTTACCTTTAACTTAAATTAACTCCAAAACCACCCTGTCATTTTTTCTTCAGATGAAAGCTTTGACCACCATGACGGAAGATTGCAAACGCCATTTCAGGCTCAAAATAAGGGATTTACTGGACAGATTGGTTAGGAAATACGGCTGCGACTCACTAACACCTTTCATACCCCACGATGATACAGTCATGTACAAGAGGCTAAGGAATTTGAGGAAACTGAACTCACGTAAAAAGAGGAGGGACGAAGCTGAGAGAGACGATTACAGCGATGGAGAAGATGATTTCACTGTCAAATCAAAACCCAAAAGGTAAAATATAATCACTAAATGGGACATATTCATCGTACGAAATTTTGTTGTGACCCTTTTTGGTTTTATTCCAGCATGGAAGAAATATTAGCTGACTCAGATTCTGAATTTGAGGACATGGAGACAGACCAGCCTAGGGTCAGAGGCAAGAAGAGGGCTAGCACTTGGATTGAGGAAGATCCTGAAAGTATTGTGGATTTCACTGATCCTGCTGACAGAAGTAAAATAATTGGTAGGTTTTTTCAAGTTTTATTTCTATGAAAGGAATCAGATAAGTAAGTTTCTGGAGAAATGTACACTGACATCAGTTTTTGTGGTTTAAATATTCCCCTTTGACATTAATTTTACTTGTCAGAAGTCAGCATCAGTTGGTTGTCAAGTTTTTCAAACTTGTTATAAAAATCAGAATGTTGTCTGAACCTGAATAAGACAGACAACCAACATAATTTAAAAAGGGAAATAACAGCATTATTCACTTTTATAGAGAAAGATCTCTTTTTTGACGATTAGCACTTCATAGCTGATTTTTCAGATGAAATGTGAGAATATTCAGGCAGGCTTGACTCATTGCAAACCCATATTCGTCCAATTGAGAATAATGCAGCTTGTCTGTTTAAATACTATCACATAATTTACATTCACCAACACAAGAACAACTTCTCAACAATGTCAGTACCACAATTAGAATACTTGTACTCGCAGTCACTCGAAAATAAAATTTTATAAACTAATTCAGCTCCTTTAGGTCTGGACAATAATACCTCTGAATGAATAAGAACATTGATAATAAATAACTGCAAGAGAAAATTGCAACCTAAATTTTACTTCCTTCTCAAACATTGTTTTTATTCAGTCAATGAATTTTCATCTTCTGCAATGCATTTACAAAACACCAGTCGTTGACATGCAGGATTCGATCTCAAATTAATTACTTGTCTTTTTGCTACGATTATTATTATATTTTTATACTTCTTGCACGACCTCTTACACTTCACCATGAGTGTGTCGATTTTGCTCTGGAATGAGACGTTATTCTTTGTATCTAGGATACTTGTACATAATGTCAAATAAACGTCTATCTGTAAAAAGATCATTTATATAGATGATGAATAGGAGCGGGTCTAGTACATACCCTTGAGGAACCTCAAATTTAATAACTTCAAGATCCGATACGGTGATGGATAGACAGGAAGAGAAATTGAAGAGTGACACTCCTCAACTTCATACTCCACAATTTTCCTAATGAGGATAGAATCAGATGTACAATCAAAATTAAGTCGCGGTTTCAAATCCATTTGGTTAAATGGAAAAACGGTTCCTTATCAGAAGGGAATTTATGTGGAAGTGTAAAATTTACAAATTTTGGATTTTGAAGAAATTTCAGAAAATATGAATTTTTGTGTTTGTTATTTAATTTGTTTCTGGTGTAACGTCAGAGCTGGAACAAAATGAGAAACACTTTTGTTGCACATAAACTTTTTAAAAGCAACCATCATCAACCTGTTTTTTTAATATGGCCCTTTTTTGATAAATGCAGTTTTAAAAGTAGCTTGTGACAGTTTCATTGCGATTTAGATCTTCATCACGAATTTTGGAAGAGATTTTCACCAATCAATGAAACATGTCAACTCAAAGTTTTGATTTTCTTCAGCTTTAGTATACCTAATTTCACAATAGTTTTTTCAATTTAGGCCCGTATTCAAAAATATCTTTAAATATTGTAGATGATCTGAATCATTGAATTTAGATTGAGAAATACTTCAACAAATATATTTACTGAAACAAACAGGGCCATATTTAAAAAAAAGCTGTGAACTGAATAAAAAATCAAAAAATTCATATTTTCCAAAATAACTTGAAACCCAAAAAAAATTTGGAAATTTTATTGAATGGCCTTCTTGTTACGCAACTCGTTTCTTATGTGACTAAAACTTATCTATTACAGTTTCCTAATCTTGGACTCACTAATGCAATTATGATGAATTTCAAAAAATTACAATAACACAAGAATCAACGTGGAAATTTTCATTAACATTTCTCTAAATTGCCATATCTGCCAACAAATTTCTTACGCAATATTTCATAATACATCTAATTTTTGTTTTCTAGCTACCAAACCTAGACAAGCCCCCCAACCTACCGTCGAAAACGTGAAAAAGGAAAAGGACAGGGGATTCAAAACTGACGAGGATGGTCGGCTCATAATAAAGGACGATTCAGACAGTGAAACCGATGACAAGGAGAAAAAAAAACCAAACCCCTTCTCCGATTCAAATCCTGATGAAGATACAGAAAGCGAGGAAGAAACAATCCCAATAACTGACCGTAAATGGAAGAAAAACACGGCTAGTGTCAAAAGCGGAGTTAGTTCTGTTGGCAGCAAACCACCCATCAAGTATAAGACTGGGGGAATTGGTATCCACAGGTAAGAATAATAATAATAATTCAATTATTCCAAATAAACACGCTGCTGATATTAGAAAAATGAAAATTTAAATATTCTGTCCAGTTTCTTAAATTCCTCAGCATTAAGAAACCAGTGTTTTTTTCATTTGAACCAAAAAACTAGGGAGAATGTTGGATTCAGTTTCCAGCTAGAATTTCATGAAAACTCCAACCATTTGAATCAATTTTCGAGATGAAAATAGTAAATGAAAATTCTTTTATAATGTTTGTACAGAAGTGGATTTTCAACTAAGAAGTAGGTGATAATTTCAGCTTTGAAACATTCACTTTTTATATTCTTTGAGCTAACTTTAATAAAGAAATGTCCTGCATTATGATATCACAGCAAATCATTTTATAAGACTGCTTTCATACCATACAAAAATAAAAATTGTGTGGAATATTAAATGAAAATATTGCATATTCTTCTTACTATTGTTATTTAAGGTTATGTTTAAATTAACGTTATAAGGGGAAAATCATAAAATTGTTTCAAACGTTTTCTAAAGGAGAGAATGCAGCTTGTACAAGCAAATGACCAAAGATCTGAAATAAAGTCAATTCCTAAGGAGTTCCACAGGGATTAGTGTTAGGTCCACTCCTCTATCTGATATAAATGTCAATGACATTATCACAACTAACCATCGTAACAATGAATGAATGAAGATTCTACAAACTGGCTCTTCTCAAACAATGTGCTTCTAATTCAGAAGAAAACGACATTTATTAGATTCGCACATAAGCAACTTTCCTTGGGAAATTTTCTTGTCCTATTTGTAAATAACCACGTACTGGTCGACCCACATAAATGAAGTGTGCAAGAAGCTGACTAACAGTGCAATTTAATAAAGCAATTAATTACTGTGAATCAACCAGTTTACTTATGCAGTATTTTTTAAACTTTCAAATAGTAAAAGCATATAACTGTTTGGGGGTATCACATGAGGTTTCAAACTACAAAAAAGGGTAGTTGATGAATATTGTGGGGGTAAGTGGAAGAACTATGTGTACAATTGAGAATACTGGCTGTTTATGGTTAATTCCAGACTGAGAGTAGTGGACTGTATCAAACACAAAAAGTGATACTTGACATTTCCAAACATAACTTTGCCCTAAAAACATGGAAATAAAAATTATCAACAGCTTTCCCAACACCTTTCATACCAAAATAGAAAAGTTGACGGTCTCCAAAATGTTCCATCAAAACTTTAAAGGCATTGTTTGAAACCAAATCATTGCAAATATATTTCTGATGTCTTGTTTTATCTTTTAGGAAAATAAGTGCATCAACTTCATCAGTTCGTAGCGGTCACAGTGCTCCAGGATCGGAATACAAGTCTAAAAAAGCCAAAGGCGACGTCAAAAAGAAGGGTAAAATGGACCCTTATGCATACTTACCCTTGCAAAGGACAGTTCTCAATAAAAGGTAAGTTTTGTGAGCATTTCCTTGAATTGCCTTACTTTAGAATATATTTTTTTAAGGCGAAAACACAAAGCTGCTGGACAGTTCAAGAATATCATGAATGCTGCCAAACTAGGAGCTCTCAGAGGTGCCAAAGCAAAGAAAAATACCAACAAGTGATTTTTTTTATTAGGTATTGAATAAATTATTTAACGTTTTCTTTGTGGTTTATTTTAAAAAGACAATCATATAAATCAATGTTTTTATAATAATTATTAAATTTTAACAGTACGACAAAATGGATACAATCACCTTTGAAACATTCAATTCAAAGCCAAATCTAGAAATAAACGTATTCGAAAATCTATAAGTATATATAAAAAAAATCTCAGTTATATCAATAAACAATACACTAAACATAAAATAAACCCAATATTACTCAAAAAACAGGCTATTCTTACTTTTACCTAATTATTCTGTATTTTCAGAGTAGAGTCTACCGAAGCAACAAATATTCAACTTTTTTTTTCATTTTCAATGTCCAACATATTATAAAATCAGCATTGTAATCTTTATATTGTAAATTTATAGTAACTTACGGTCTATGTCAGCAGGTGAATATAAACTAGAAAGTCTTCGCTTTTAATCTTGACACGACTAGCAATAGTTTGGGAACAGCCTTTATGAAATCGGATCAGAATGAAAAACGAAAACTTGTTCAAAGTGAACATATTTTTCTACAGTCTTGTTCTGTCAGAACATTTCAAGCTCAGAGCCTCATGACTATCATGATCACAGCTGAAGAATTCATTTAACCAAATGCGTATCCTCCGAATCACCCTATAGATATAATAGCACACGATACGATTTAGTCTTCATGATTAAACAATACTTTGGACCTTCAAACCAACAAAATTTGTACTCCAGAGTAGAATATCTAGCCAAAGGACTATGATAAATAGTGAGCTAGGATTTTGCTTTTTCAACTTCAAACTTTGCACTAAGAAACATATTTTGATTTAAAAGAGGTTGCAGATAATTTCACGACCGCCAACAGGTATGGAATCTGTATTATCGACCTTAGCCAAGTTTTCAGCCAAGGTTGCTGCTGGCAAACATCAAGAATATTAAACACTATTAGTAGAAGGCGGCCCCTTCCCTGTGTTGCAATGTTTTGAAGGAAGAGAACAGATTTTGGATTTCAGTCGAGTTGAGTTGTAGGCGAGCATAGTGTTTGCATATTGCCGTCCTGATCGCCATGTATTTATTGCCAAGTTACAGATCGACAAGCGTAAGGATGCCTCTGAGATGCGCAAACGATAGAAAGCGTGAGTAGATGTGCGACAAAGATCGACTACTGTTTATTAAGGCAGAGAGATTGAGCTCCTGCCCCACTCCAGGGTTTTGTCTACTGCGCAACCAATTCTCGGAGGCATCCTTACGCTTGTCGATCAGTACAAACTTATCGCCTTTTAGCTACTCGGAAATACTGATACTATTATTAAACTTATATTATTATTATTATGAACACTCGATACGAAAGCTGTCACGATCGGTAGGCTAGAACGATGTATGTTCTCGATTCGAAACAAAATCGAAATTATGAAATTTCTTTGAATAGAGAAAGAATGGAATTAATATACCATATAGACCATTAATATCGACTCAAGTTGCAATATATTTTGAATTGTATTGGTTTTCATAATTGCTCAAATCTGACATATGTCAAACTCGTGAAGGATCGAGTGTTCGTGATTGCACCCCTGATCCCTGGCGTTGATGTGAGGTACCTTGCTAACTTCACGTTCGCCAGTAAGTATGGAATCTGTGTTACCGACTATAGGCCATCAACACACTGTCGTGAACACATGACTCCTTTCAAGCATCTAGGGGAAGGCAAATTTACAGTAACTTCCAGATGTTATGCACTCCATATTTTCGTAGGAGTCATTTGATTCCTTTTTTTTAAGGAGGAAAAGTTCCATATCAGATGAGGGAAAGAGATGAAAATCCAAGACTCAACTGAAGGTAGGTCGAAAATGCGAGAAAAATTTGTAAAAGATCAAATAGGTAAATTCCTTCAGTGAGGGACTTGACAAAAGACAACATTCAGACATAACATTACAAATTTCGTCTTGGTTCCAGAAACCCAATAACTGTATGTTTATCTACCTCTGCATCTATGTATAGATGTATAAAATATCTATCTATAACCCTGATAATTTTGTACATCCTATGTTTCTGACATCTTGCATGAGGAAGTTGGTGGAAATGTCACATTCTTTAAAACATTCATCTCATATTCTGTGAATAATTTCGGACTTCAACTTGTCTCAGAGAAATCAATTATGAACTTTTTGTTCTAAGAATTTCTACACAGAGTTCGGTTGTCATTCTACGTGTTGAAAAGAAAAGGTGAACCAACAGATTTTTCATTCGCAATCATTCAAAAAGATCGAACGGAGAGAGCCGGTTCAGCGATATCTGAAGCCAAGCAACGCTAGGCGAGGCCGGGGTTTGGATGGATGACCAACGGACCTCCTTTCGGATCGTGCTAGGAATCGCACGTAAAAAGGTAAGACCTCATTAATCCTTGGCTCGCACAAGTTTCGACTTTTAAGGGGACGACAGCTGCTTAACAGAAAAAACAATTTAATTTTTTCTTAAACAATATACAGATGGTGTATGAAAAAACTGGGGATGCTTAGATCATTGATTTGTTCATTTGAAACATCTATGTCTACTACTAGTGATCTAAAATTGGAAAATGACATACGGAAAGCAACAATAAACTTCAGCAAATAAAACTTGCACAAATAAATACACCATTTTATATAAGTGTTTGAACAGTACAGGAAGCTGAATTCCAAAAACACTTTGTATAATATATCAGAACTTGTAATTACAACACAAAACAAAGAAATTCCCAGACTCCCCAAAACCACCATAAGTGCACTTGACACGCTACTAATGGCCTCTTTAACTCACTTTTGTCACTTGAATCAATATTAATAAATGGTGAAATATAATTTCTTAAGTTAACAAGATCAAATTTTCAAACCAAGACAAGTAACATGCGAAAAAGTTGCATTAGGATGCCTTGAGCTATAGAGAGTGAGAAAGATTTGTTGCGTTTTACACTTATTTCACCATCAGAGTAATTAAGAGGAACGAACAAGATAACCAGCAATTTTTGCACTATTCATCTTTTCAAAGATAACTGCTCTGGAATTGAAACTTTGCCAGTTTATACTGGAAGGTGAGCGGATAGCATTGATCCCCTTTGTTCTTGTATTCTACAAATAATAGCCTTACTAGCCTTTAGGGACACAAATTTGAGTGTTCACAAAGGAAAGTTTCATTATAGTACCATACTTGAAGGTTTACATGCAACTATCTGCTTTTTTTCATAGGCAGGTTCATTTACTGAATCTTTTTTTTACCTCGATTATGATACAAACTATTGCCAAAGACAGAACGGTTTTAAAAATATGTTTACTTTAGCAAGCAGTGTTGCCTTGACACTTTAAAATTATACCTGCACTCCGGTTTAACGCATCCCAGATTTCGAATGTGCAATTAACCACTGAAGCGTTATGTCAATGTTATCTTTTTCTTTACAGGAAATAGAGTAACAGCAAATTTCACGATCTTGGATAGCAGGCAGGTTCCTAAAAATGAAAATCATTAACTTGATTGTAAAGATACATAAATCTAATTGATGTAATAATATTGTCAACTTTCAAGTAAAACACACTCAGTGACTTATAATGACCTAGTATTGTAATATTAATATTGACATTGTTTATATAGAAGTAAGATAAGTATGTTGACATATTATAATTTCATTTCAGTGTGTTGGACGCAAACACGAGTGTCATCTAGCGTGATTAGTTACGAACATGAATATTTGACGTCATTTTAATGCAGGTTTCTTCAAAAAACTCTGATTTTAATGCTGTCCCATTGTTTCAATCAAGTTACGACATGACTTGGATGCGAGGTCACTATCGCCATCTACCTGTCGCATCCATTTTGATCCAATTATAATCCCATAAGGTTGACTATGTTCTATATAAACAATGATATTGGACATAGCACTAGAATACATATATAGTTGTCGTCAAACATATAAGATAAATAAAAAAAGCCGCAAAAAATGGTCTTATCTTTCCCTGGAACGTGCCACATAATGTGGGGGCAAGTGGTGCAAGAGTTTGAAATAGCTAGTGCATTATAGGTAACTTCGCCATGGGCAAAGAATTTTTCAATTGCATCAAATTCATTATTGACAGAGGATTAATTAATCCAATTTTATTTAGATTAATGAGTATACTAGAGATCGATACTAAGTACATAGATACGAGTAATTCAAAAAATATATGCAGTATGATTCAATTTATCATTAATGTAAAAGTTATTCAACAAAAAAATTACAAATAAAAGACATTCTTGTATATACAGGGTGTTCATTCAGTACTGCATTCTTCACGACTCAACATCTGGATTGTCAGGTATTCAGATATTTTTGTTCAGATAATTTAAAAGTGATCTAGAGAAGGGAATTCTCAAATAAGTGCATATACCAACATGGTCTTCCATGAAAATAAAAAGGGCCAGCTTCACATGCAGTTATTTTTCGATTCCCGACTCGCACTCCCTTCGCGTCACTCTCGGAGCGAAGTTGCATGCCAAAATACACGCACATTCAAATATAGTACTCCAACTTCATTCCTCGAAACTTCTCGATAGCTAGTGGGCCTTTTTTCGCGATGTGTTCTTTACATTCAAAGAGAAAAATTGCATGTATAAAATTAGAAAATGAAGATTCCAGAAGAAAGACAGAGTATTGGTCCAAAAATGGTACTTGCGCCGAAATCACATTAAGACTACTCTAAGCAACTATATCTGTCTTCTCGTTACAATTCAATTCGACTGTTCTTCTCTACAGTCGGAGCGGCGCGGGAATTGTCCCATCACTTTCAGTTTTGGATGACTCCTCTGTTCGAATCGCGCTAGAAGTTTAAGAAGGTTGGAACGTCTCGCGCCGCGTCAGATGCGAGAAGCGCCAGGCGCATGTTGACACTTCACGTTCGAATTTGGAGTGGAGCGATGGAGTGTCACTTTGGAAGTCACGAAAAACTGCACGTGAAGGGCCCACTTAATTTCAACTTTCCAATTGATCGCTCTGTGTTTCATTTATATGGTCTGTTTTCAGATTGAATAGTGCGTTGCCACGCTATCATTATTTATACAGATTTTATTGCGAAAAATCACTTCACTTTGAACTGGAATAATACTTTCGTGTTTGAAGATTTTCTAATAGATGATATGCACAATGTGTGATTTTTTTCTGATTGAAGCTCTCAGTGTGGTATGTCAATGATCAATTGTGTTAAAATTCCAAAATTATATTTATCATATGGGTGTCTTGAACGGACTTTTCATCCGACACAATTACATTAAATTTTGGTGCCAAATATAGTTTTCTCGATTTTTATTGGTGATTTCTATCAAGTTTTAGTGCAATCATATATTTATTTCTTACATAAAATTTAATGTACTTTCATATCCTAAAATCAAATTTGGGAATATAATCAATATTGGACAATGGCATTCTGTTTCGTACAATTATATATTTATTCATTTTGTGACTCCCTAAAATATTCTGAATAGCTGGGTGGGTGAAAAACATACAGTCTAACTCCCACCATCCGGTTATATCTCATTTCCACTGGATGTAATGGATCGCCTTCGTTAGATATCTTGAAAAGTATGTGATTGGTGATCCTTCAGTAATTAAAGTAAATTCAATATTAATTTTCAACTTTAACGCCCTGCATCTCAAAATCGAATTGTTGTCTTTTACATGTTCACCTATAGCCATTATTTTCTGTGCAATGTGAGAAATTAATGAAAGGACCGGTCCACCTTAGGAATCATACTGTATGAGCAAATATTGTGCTAGTCCTCACATTTCCTCCAAAAAAACCAATCACAAAATATATATTTCTGCCAAAAATGCATAGTACCACGCCATACACACCTTATATGGTAATCACATGAGAATATTGGCTAAAATCAGTGTGAGTCAATATCAATACTTACATAACTTCAGGAAACTACCAGGAAATTAATTCCTATTTTGTCAATAACCAAACAGTTTTTCAGACTAAAATCGCACTAAATCAATAAATAAAATTATTGACATCTCTACCTTTATTCAAATTATTCCACCTATCGCCCCCACGTAACACTTAGCGCGGAAGATGTAAAGGCCCGCACAGCAATTAGGAATGTTTTTTCCATGCAGGGTCGGGCGTAGTTATAATAGAAATCACAGCTGTTTGCGGTACGCCCAGCTATTAGCAAATTAGATTTCGACGGGGCAGTTGTTTACCCAATCTAAGGATACTAATAATTATAAAAATGGATGATTCTGAATACAAAAGTTACAGTGCTTTTGTTAAATTAACTTGAATAATCTGCACGCATCACAATATTTAGCGGCATATGTACAAGTCCGACCCTGGTTGGCGGCATGGGAGTCAATTTCATGCTAATCGACCATTTTTTGCGCCTTTTTTTATTTATCTTATATGTTTGACGACAACTATACTTGAATTGATTTGAATTGAAAAAATGGAAAAATTTCATTGTTTTGATCAAATTAAGTAACTGACTAAGATATTTATGCTTTTTGAGATTAAATTAAGAAAAGTTGAAACGTCAAGAAGAATCATTATTATATTTCTACACAATATGAAAGATAATTATTTAATTTTGTTTTGAACAATGAATAATAAATCTGGGAATATGCACAGAATGACATTAAAATAATTTTGCAGACATGAGAATGATGCTGTTAAATAACAGTTAAATGTAAATGTTAAAAAATAGAATTAATAATATTACACACTTATCAGTATGTACCTTAATATTTTTCCAATCATTTAAATATATCCAATTCTACATATTCATTACAGTACTTTATCAAATAATTTGAGTGTTGTCATTCCACTGATAAGGCAGAGAAAGAGATAAACAATGTTATTGCTTCCCTATGAGATTACCAAAATTAAAACAAATGGAAATTTTATAAGTGAATATTCAAAAAGTTTGATATAACACTAGAGCTAAAAATATTTTTTTATTACTCACATTCTTTCAATAAGGCCATTTTCATCTAAAGCCTGTGGTTTGTCTCTTTTATTACCCAACACTAATACTGGTATACCAGCTAGTTGTGGTTTCTCCAAAAGGTTATGGAGTTCGTTTCTTGAAGCCTCTATTTTTTCCGAATCAGCTGCATCTACCATATACCTGGAATAATTCAAGATCTACTAGGAAACATTATTCGAACCAATATTTATTTACATAATTCCTTTATCATTCATTATCATTTCTGATAAGTAGGAAGCATACAATTATTGTAATAGGAACTGGTAAAAAGTGCAATAAACTTACACAATTGCATTGACACCTCTGCAGTAACGTTCCCACATCGACCTAAACCTAGGTTGGCCCCCGATGTCCCAAACTTTGATTGTAACATTTCCTTTGGTAATTTTCCTCATGTTGAAACCTACTGTAGGTATCATATCTTCGCTGAACTGTCCGGACTAAAATAAAACCATTTTTCTTTGATATAAAATAAAGAGAGATAACAATGGTACTTACAGCAATTACATTAACAAAGGTTGTTTTTCCTGAGTACTGAAGACCGACCAAAGTAAGTTCCATTTCTTCTTTCCAAAATAAACTTTTGAACCAATCTAGTATCCTGTTCATTAACGCTATCATGATGAAAAGCAAGGATTTTCGTCTGTTAAATTTATTTTTTCCAATTTGTTTAATAAAAGTAATAAAACGTAAAGTGACACCCAATTTGTTTTTAACACTGACAAAACTGACATATGTCAAAGCCCCAAAATAATTAAAGATTCGTCATGGGTTCATGGCCACAGAATTTAATTTCATGGCCATGGCCACTGTACTGTCTGTGAACACAAAACACATTGAAGTGGAGCTCACCGAAATTTTTTATGTATTGCTTTTGACGTTTCGTATTCTGATTGGTGGAGAAGAATCTGAAATTTGATTTCAGATTCTGCTTCACCAATGACAATACGAAACGTAAAAAGTAAAACGTATAAAGTTTGGTTCTGCTCCTCATTAGAGTTCTTACGCTACATTACTCACATTAGACCACAGAACACCTGTCTGACTGGAAAGATATTGGGTTCTTTAGTATGCAGTAAAGTGCAGAACTTTCCCACACTCGATGTAAGTTACACTCGATTTTAATAATCGGTTTGAGTCTTCATACCCTCACGAATTTCGCAATTTTTCTACGAATAAAATGGCTGCCAGTCATGCCAGACAAATCGTTGATGCGGAACCATGTCGGCAGCCATTTTATTCGCAGAAAAATTACAAAATACGCGAGGGCATGAACAAGATTTTATACATATTCAACTGCCAATGCTAGACAATGACTCACCTTGACAACGGAATGTAAATAGTGTCATTTACATGCCTAGGGTAAAAATGACTTTGACAAGTAATACCTTCATGAGGTTCAGCTTCATCATGGTTTGCTTCATTTATATCAATTTTCAGGTTATGAGACTTTTTGAACATTATTGTTGTCTGTTTATTCGGTAACTTAGTTACGCGTACAAGCAACTTGGAATGAAATAGCGGAACGAATAATGGCTGTGTCTATGAGTGAAAAGCGGAAAGCGCTTTGCTGGATCAAGCATAAAAGCGCTTCACAAGTCTACTAGACGGTCCATAAAATGCCAAATTACAGGCCGCTGAACCGCTTCAAATAAATCCAGCGGAAAATAAAGCGCTTTATTCATCTACAGCGGCTGCAAGAGCTGTCAGCCGTCTATCACATGAAGCGTAAAAGCGGCTGCAACCGCTGCACGCTGTTTTAGATGCACCCAATCATGAAGGAAGGGTACGAAAACAAACTTCAATCCAGGCAAATTTTGAGAAATGTCAACAAGTAGCGGGAAAACGTAATAAGTAACACGGAATGTATCGACTGATAACATCCTCGGCAAGCGACAAGCCTCGGCTCGTACTCGCTCACCTCGAATGTTAACACGTCTTTACATTTCTTGTTACAAATAACTATTTGCCGTGTGTATTTAATATGTGAGACCGCTCGCATCTTATGAGAACGCTCGTGACCGATATTTCGTTCAACTACTGAACGAGAGATGTCGCTCATGTATTCCATCAAATGTAATTAGTTTACAGGATAGGCTCTAGAGCAAATTAGACCTTTGTTTTTTCACATTCGGGACTTTTATCAGTCGAATCAGTGCTGAAAAACTTAGTTTGAAATATCTTTTTAAGAAAGAAACTCAAGCTCTTTCTAATCTGATGATAATGTAAAAGAGGATTAATATAGTTTGAAAGTAGAACGTGTTTTGCTTCAGTAGTAGGGAATTTGTACTAAATTATTATAGTAATCAAGATCTATTCAAGTATCTGGTGGGTGAAAGAAAAATGATTCGTATATTATTTTATTGCTTTATATTGTTGATTTCCAAGTTTCCATAGTGAAGTTGATACTGATTCTCATGTGCTGATGAAACATAATTCAAGATGTTTACCTATTTGAGAAATTAAGATATATTCAATACTCTCTCTAATGAGAGCAACAAAGCGATAGAAGAAGAATTGTTTGACATAATTTTGGATTTTATGAACTTATGGTTTATGTGATGAAAATGAGATGGGTAATACTGAGTCAGTAAAGATGACAACCAAAATATATATAAAAGTAGTTATATTCATGAAAATCCACTTAGACTAATATAAATAAAAAAAACAACTTGAAACAATTGTTTGAGTATCAGTCACATTCTCGAACGGAAGTAAACAGAGTAATTTCCTTCGAAAACTTCACATTGTCTAACAACGAAAAACAGGCGCGATCAATGCCGCGAAGGATCAGAAATAGTTCCCCAGAAAATGGTGGCAGAAGTGGCCTCGTGCTTTATGAAGAAAGAAAACGGTCTATTGATAATCATAGTTTTCGCTCCGCCCATATAATCCGTGATGCCGAGCGACACGGCCGCAGCCTCCGTGCCCTTTTCGTTTATGGAGAACACCATCTGCTGGACGATATCGGAAACTCTTAGATCTATCCCCTTGGCTGCGGCCGATAAGAGGATATCGCTCTCTACGGGCGTGGTGAAGTTTTTGAAATCCTGCACTACGTCTACGAGTGCGTCTACGGCGTTGCCATGCTCTGCTCTGGTCTCGATTTTCACTTTTTTGAACTCTTTGTACTTCTGGAGCGGCTTCAGGACATTCACCGTGTTCGATAGCGACAGCTTTGGGATTTTCACCACTACGTCATGCATCTTGGCTTTCGAGATGGCCGACATTACTTCTTCAGGGTTTAGTTTCTCGGTGAAGGCTTTTATATTGTAAGTGTTCTCACTGCCCTCGTTCGGTAAGAATATGTACATTCCCAGTTCCCTATTTTTGTACGGCAGGCAAATCATCCTGAAGTCTTTGGTAGCGACGTATGGGATTTGACTGATGAGCCCCATCATGTAGTCGGCCTCCACGGTCGTGTTTTCTCCCGTTTTGAAGGTGCTTCGAGTATTCAAGAAGTCGGAGAACGGCGTTTCCCAATCTGCGCGGAAGTAAATGGAGTTAAGGAACATTGAGGCAGTACTGGGTGGAGGAGTACTGCTCAGGACCGACTTGATGAGCCCCATGGTGTGTTTCGACGCCCAGGAGTTGATCTCGCTGTAACAAAAAACTGGTTAAAATCGAATCTTTTGCAATTTTCACATCACGGTGGAAAAGTGAAAGACCAAAAGTACACCACAATACGCTCTATTAGTCATGACGTCACGCTTCCAATTGTGGTTGGTGCAAGTCGGGTTCTAATCTATACTAATAGAGCGTATTGTTTGGCGCTCTCTGACACTAATATTGAAAAACTGGTTATAAGCAATATAAAAGTACTGGAAATTATAACCATATCTCGCAAATCTGCATGAAAAGTAAAAAATATTAATAATTTTATTCCAAAATTTATTTTTACATAATGTTGTGCATTCTCGTTAAAAAGGATACATTGTCTAGAAATCAATAGTTGATATTTTGAATGATATTTTGAAAATAGTTGATTAATTTTATTAACATTTACCCGTTTGAAAACTATTGATTTTAACATTACCATTACCTGGTACCATGTTTGAAACACTTTTTGACCAGAGTTGACACCGATTGTAAAAAAAAATTTTTGGTGAAAAAAAATTTACTATTTTATCTCTTTGACCAAACGACACCAGACCTATGACCCCTGATTTATGCGGTATGCTTAAATTTAAAAGTAGGTACCCAAGTTTTTGTGTTGATGTAACGTTTTGTTCCGAGTCAATAATAGTATATTATATAACAAGGGACTAAAGTGAATGTTTCAATCCCGCACGTGGAGGGCTCGTAGAGCCCGAGGGCCAGTAATCACGTAAGGGATAAAATATCTCTTTAGTCCTGAGGCATATACGCTATTATTTGCACTCCCCCTGTATTATAACTTTCAACATTGATACAATTAATAATTTGGATGAGTTATATAAACACGGTACTTGGATTACTCAGTAGGTAACGTTATAGCAACAGTGTCAACAAAATTTTTCAATTTAGTGACATTTCAATTATTGTTGACAAATAATCGCTCATTTAGTTTCATCAATTGTAATAATGTTAGTACCACTTACAATGTTAATTCAATCAATGTTTATAATGAAATATTTCCTAATTTTTGTCCTAGTTATTAATAGTGTAGCTGCGGTAAAGTTTGACTTTATGTCTCTAGGGATTTGAAATGTAACTTTATCTCCCTAGGGACTGAAAGTTACATTTCAGTCCTTGTTATACGGGATTGAAGTTGGCACTTTAGTCCCAGAAGTGCAAAAACTATTAAATGCATGTTTTATTATCATTAAATTGCCTATTCCGTTTTTTACAAATGACTACTTATTGCTTTTTACTGATGTGCTTACATTTCAAAATTTGTTACTTGATTTTTTGAAAATACCTATTGAAATACATTTTTTGACGTATTTGTAGTGGGATATAATCCATTTAGTTGAACACTTTTAATTATTGAGGAAGTGTAAATGTTACGTTTCCTCAATTTTATCATAATTTATTATTGTATCCGAAAAGTTATTACAAAACAGTAATTAGTTATCCCTATTTTTATTACTTGTACTTTGAAATTGTAATTAGTTCCTTTTTTGAAAAAAAAATTTGTAATTGTAATTAGTAACTTTTTTGAAAAAGTACTTTGTAGGTAATTGTAATTACTTTTAAAGTACCGGTAATTGTCAACTTCTGGCATTAAAATATTATTTGACTCTGCTCTGCTCTATGGTTGGTTCAGAGAAAGTTCATGCGGGATGCACTCTCTGAATTTAAAACGAATAGTTGTAATTATAGTAACAATTTCGTATGTTTTTTTTGGTTATATGTAACGTAGATCAGGTTAGGTTGGGTTCGCTAATAATTTACGCATTTTCAACTCAGTTTGAACTTCCCGCCATCACAGTGCACAAACACAGTGCGCCCACTGCATTTTACCGTCGCATCTGTGGTTTAGGTAGATACATCTTTAAGTAGGTCGAAAAAAGAAAAGTTTGTGTAAGGTATAACACACCTACTATAATCATAATCGAGCTGAAAAGTTTATTTGTAATATGATGTCGATAGAATACTCATTATCTCGATAGAAAAATGACTAATCCCTGCAAACATATATGGTTATATCACATACATATCGCAGCGATGTAACAATGTGACCTGTGATATCGCATTCTATGTCGCATAGACGTCACTGCGATGTCGCAAGGATGTTATTTGGTCAAGTTCTGCGATGAATATATTTTTTGAGATGTAACCGCGATGTGTTTTTGCAATGTATAAGACATGATTTCATTTTGACATCGCAGCTAGGTATGTGAATTAATATGTGGCATCATAGCAATGTACTGTTTTTAAACAGAAGTTAGAATACATATATCAGTGAAAAATGCCAATTCCAAAATATTAGGAAGTATATTTTTTTAATGAAAATCCATTGCGTCGATTTTGTGTTGACTTTGTTCAATAACTCCCATTTCAAAAAAAGATTAACACGGTAATACTATTTATACTATTTACCTTGTAGTATCTTTATAGAAATCCAGCGCCTTAATTTCTGTGTCATAGCACTTGTCGAGGTATCCCTTGAAATCGCTTCTCAACTCGATGTTCTGGTTGTAGAAAAGGGCATTATTCAAATTGAGAACAAACTGCTCCCCAGGTTTTCTCGTTTGCAGATATTTAAGCAAACTGGAGAGCTGCAAATGGAAGTCCGCATACGGCAATACTTTTGTCTCGTTGCCGTTTTTACCGTAATTATTGATGGTGTACGCATGGTCTCGTTTCGGGAGTGAAAGTAGGTTGTAGAGCTGGTCTTGAAACACACCTGGAAGCAATATCAAATCTTACTATTAGTTATTGTTAATGAATATCACGCTAAGGTCATTATTTTCGAACATTGGAGATGTGCAAATTTGGAGGTCATGGTCTATTTTTAGGAAAAGTATATCAGGTAGGTACATAACTGTTTAGCAGTAGTTTGTATTCTGTCTACAATAATATTGTAATGATGTGGCCATTCATGAGCATTATAAACAAATAAAGAAAAATATTGTTTAAATTGCAAAAAGTAATCACTTCTACAATAGGATCTCTAAGAACATTGATTCTAAAAAGGAAACTTGGCGGGTTGTAAATGACTTTTGTGGCATAATAAAATCAAATCAAATGTAACACTGGACTCCATTGCTCTTATTGAATAGTACTGCTCCATATCCAAAAAACTAATAACGGAAAATATAAAAGCTTTACTTGAAAGGAACCTCAATATGAATACAATTAAACATATTAAAAACAAAACATTCAGTGGTATTAACAATATCTCCATAAAAATCATTGAAAATTTACGGATTTTCGTACTAGAATTGCTGGTCCACCTCATCAATATTTTTTTTTGCCGAGGCAATTTATCCTTCCTTTCTAAAAACTAGTATTTTGATTCCTCTTCATAAGGGTATGTTGACACAACTGACCCATCAAATTTAAGACCTATCTCACCTATTCCAACGCTTGGAAAATTGACAGATAAACTTGTTAAAACTAGGAATTTTTAGCTAAGTACAAAATTTTGAATACCTGTCAATTTAGATTTCAAACCAATAAAAGTACAAGAGATGCTATCTTTCACTTTCTGAAAAATACATATTCACAGTATTCTGTGATCTGGCTAAAGCCATTGACTGTGTCAATCATGAGATACTGCTGCGTAAGCTTCATATCTACAGCTTCAGTAAACGAAGCTTAAACTGTTTTGAGTCATGTCTGAGTGGAAGGGCCCAAATTGTAAAAACCAACAATCTCTCAGATATTAGGGTTATTAGGCAAGGCGTACCGCAGGGTTCTATTCTTGGTCCTATCTTATTCATTTTGTATTTTAATGACCTTCTGAATTTAAAGATAGGTGTGTTTACTGTTTTTGTAGATGACACAACAATCTTGTGGAATGACAAGAATTCAAGTGACCTCTCTAGTAGAATGACTCTTGATACCTTGATTGCCGTTCTATTATATGACTATTGAATCAGTAATTTTATACAGAAAATCACTCGAAGTGCCCCTAACTGAGAGATCCTTTTATGACGTAAAGGAATTCCTCAACGAAAAATGAAAGGCTCCTTAAAATTTATTTTTACAATATATATACATGTATTCTTGTGTTCGCAACCTGTGATTGTATTTTATAATTGTTTAAAGAGGAATAAAATTTCATCTTTTGACCAGTCACATATTTTTGATATTTTTACTTTTATCTATTTTACCTTTATATTATAATCTATACTAAATATTTTATTGATAACTTTTTCCATGAGATAATATTATCTTCTGCCAATACAGGATATCTTGTAAGATGTCTAAAAACCCAGGCATCTTAATATTTTGATTTGATTGAATAACATATTTGATAAACGTCAGTGTAGTGAACGGAGCAAAGTTTGTATTTATGAAACTGCAGCTTTAAAAAAGAATGCGCCACAAAATCCATTTAAGCGCACTTTGTTATTGCTGTTTTCAATATTTCAATAAAGAAAAATACGTCCGTAGTTATCTTGAGGAAACACTCTGACATATCTTTCGCTTCCATACCAAGCATAGGTTATGAAAGATTCTTCTTTATTGATGAATTTTGTGTAAAGATAATCTCGAGAAAAGAGTCTTCTAACGGAGTTTTATAGCCGAAATAAAATTTTACTTCACTGGCACAGGAGCATTGTATATTACAGAAAAAACCAAACGTTTGATGGATTCCCAATAATATTGGTTTACTGTTTCTTACCTTCTGCTCCCATCATCAGCTGACTGATGATCGCTGTGGTGCTGAGGGGGGATACGACGAAGTTTGCACTGTCTGACGTATCCATGAGTGCTTGGAGTCTTAGTCCCATGCTAAAAATGGCTTCTATAGCTAAACCATAGTTTTGGAGATTCTCTTTCGGGACCATTAGTTCTTCAAGAATCGCCTTGGTATATGTAGAATGGATTTGGAAGGAACAGACGAGGAGAATGGCCACGTAGAGCTTCATTTTCTTGAAAAAGAAAAAAGAAAATAAAGACTTATTATTATCATTATCTAATTTGAATAATTGAAGAATGGGAAACAGAATAGCCATCACTATCAGTTGTGTTTCCATTCGCAAGTATGCCTAGAGAATTTACCAACCTCAAGCTTGTTCTCAAACATCGTGATATGATTATTGAATTGGCAGTTAGTTTTGTAAAATATTACAGTATCTAACGAAAAACAAGCAGAAAAACATGGATTCGTAAAGTGAAAACGAGTGTACGTCGCCAAAAATTTGTAGTGCGGCGAAAATAACACCTTTGAATCTACTACCAAATTAATCCAGAAAAAATATGAAACGATTTATACAATTTTCATATGGATTGGCGATGAAAGAAAAATTATGTGAATTCGTTTTCAATGTAATTGCAACAAAAGTAAGAAATTGATGTTTTTTTCAAAAGTTCTCTTAACAAAATGAGAGTGGTTAGGAACTCAAAAAGCTCTATACCACTTTAATTTGCAAGAACCTCGATAACACAGGCCTTAAGCTTTGCACTGTTATTACAGTGATCGTTGGTTTCGAATCACATAGGTTAGGTTTTTTCTTTTTTCAACTACTGACTTAACAATTATAAAACTGTTTGAAATTGAAAAAATAAGGAACAAGAAAAATTTAATGAAAACTGCAGAAAAATCTTGAATTCAATAAGAGAACTTCTAAAAGTACACACACAGCAAGATTTCACGAACAATTATTGTACAGAACGCTTCGGGAAAGAAAAATGGAAATCTAAATTTGGATTTAGAATTCTCGATACTTTCAATTGATGATTTCCAACTGTTACTTTCAATTTCATTAACAAATTAATCTTATTTTCAAATATTCCTGATATGAGTCAAAGAAAAAGTATAGCATTCTCACGACTAATGGCTACCTTCCCGCTTGTTGAATAACATGCTATTATTTCATACGCTGAAACAAAAAAATTCTGTTGCGTCTAAAACTGTTTGTTAATACTTGGCAATGAATAGAAATTATAATAACACCTTGACCATTCAGTGTCATCGTATCCACATACCAGTAAATAAACGTGCTACGATCATTTTATTAGATATATTTTATTATTTTACTGTTTTCATTATGGTTACTTGTACAACAGAGGTCATGATTGTTCACATTCCGTGTACTAAAACGACATTTTAGGTGGACAAATTGAAGAATTTTTTAACGGTGTTTCCGTATATCTTCATTAGCTTCTGGAATATTAAGATAAAGTTTTTTAAATTAAATGGAACACCTTGTATATTTTATAGATTGCAACATTCTGCGATGAACATGTCTCAGTTTCCACTTTGTCTGTATTTTTTCAATTCAGTATTGAATCGTAAGTGCTACAAACTACTTTAGAATGCTGCTTTCTGTTGAAGAAGCTTGAAAAATATATATTGTTTAATTATACTTTGTCTGTATTTTTTTCAATTCAGTATTGAATCTTAAGTGCTACAAACTACTTTAGAATGCTAGTTTCTGTTGAAGAACCTTGAAAAATATATATGGTTTAATTATTTTTTACATACGAGGATGTATTGATATCTAGTTAGTTGGTGATCAATGTCCTTCGTATGCGACCGTGAAAAATTGGACTGCAATGATGACCGATCGGGAAGGCCAGTTTCTGTGTCAGTCCACGAAAATATCGATGTAGTTCATGACATGATTTTAACAGACCGTCGAATTGGGCTAAAACGGATATCTGTAGCACTGAATATTTCATACGAACGCGTTCATCATTTAGTTCATGTCAATTTGGACATGAGAAAATTTGCTGCAAAATGGATCCCCAAATGTTTGAATGTTGACCAAAAGCGTGCTAGGGTAGTAGCATCGCGTTCGATCTGTGCTCGATTTGGAAACGATGTAGACTTCTTAAACCGAATTGTTGCTATGGATGAGACTTGGGTACATTTCTACGATCCAGAAACAAAGCAACAATCGATGGAATGGCGATACTCCGGTTCTACAAGACCTAAGAAGTTTCGTGTCCAAAAATCTGCAGTAAAAGTTTTTGCTTCAGTTTTTTGGGATTGCCATGGAGTAATAATGATTGATTTTTTGAATAAGGGTAGAACAATAACTGGAGATTACTATTCGGCATTACTGACAACTCTAAGGGAAAAAATTAAAGAGAAAAGATGCGGAAAGATATTCAAAGGTGTTTTGTTTTTGCAGGACAACGCCCTTGCACACAAATCTCATGTTGCCATGCAAAAAATTCGTAATTTAGGGTTTGAATTACTAGAACACCCCCCTTATTCACCAGATTTGGCTCCGTCCGACTATCATATCTTTCCTCAACTAAGTTTAAAAGGTCATAAATTTTCTTGCAACGAGGAGGTAATAAAAGCTGTGGAGGTCTGGTTTTCAGATCAAGAAGAAACATTTTTTTGAAAGGTCTAGAGACGTTGCAGGTTCGCTGTAATGAATGTATCCAAAGAGGAGAATATGTTGAGTAATAAAATATTTTGACATTTAAATTTTGTTTGGTTCCATAGTAGGTTAAGAATTTTTCAATATAACCTCGTATTAATTATTGTGGTCAAATTATGTTAAAACTTTGACATGGAATTATTGTTACTAATTGCTATTGTTTAATTTTCCATAGCACACTTTCATGAAAATCTTCCTTTACGTGGGGAATGAAACAAGTTATTTTTTATAAAACATCAATTGCATCAGTAGTTTGTGAATTGGAAGTACGATTGTGATATATTGTTGGAAAGGTAATTCTATAACGAATCGTAATTTTCGAAAAAAACTGACTATTTGAAATTAAAAAAAAGGATAAGCTTCTGGCAAAACCGGAAATGTCACATTTGGTCTTATACTTGCTATATTGTACATTCATGACGAATTCAACTGACTCCAGAAATTACAATTTCAAGAAAATAAAATAATCTGCGCCTTTTGTAAGTGAATGAGAACAAAGCGGCAAATTAATTATATTTCTTTCAGTTTTTTAGTTAAAATTATCAAAATGATTTCGAGAAGATTATAACGGTATTCGCGGTCCTTGTCCCGAATAATTCTTACGGTAAATCGTTTAAGCCTCTCAGAAAGGCATAGCTGATGTCTGCACCTACTTTACTTGCAAATAATTCTGCCTGAAAAAAATATTTCCAAATAACTAAATAATACTTCTCTTTTCCATACATGTTATCATTAATTTTATCAATACTTCCAATACAGTTTCACAGCATCCAGTGGCCTTTCTGTGTCGTTACTATAGAAACAAACGGTTTGTTGGTACGCCGCGTGTTTGACTGTGTTTGCTCGTAGTTGCTTCAATTTCAAGTTATTTTCAAGAAGATGGATATTGAATAAGATAATGGTAGTTATACCATACCCCATCAGATATATCTAAGAAAGCAAATGCAATAGTATCTAATTATGTTACCTGCCAAATCCAAGTTAAAATATGAGAAAACATTTGACCAATTTCGTGAATGATGCGACAAGAAAAATGTTAAAAAGGTTTTGAGGAAAAATCAAAAGTTATAAAACCTCCTACGTTATGGAGTGTCTTCTCAATGTTGAAAAGTACATTGAATGTTAAGGAAAATATTGATATAAGGAAGTTTTCAAAATTGGTCCTGCTCATTAAGAGCAAAAGCGTCGGATACCGGGAAAGAAATCTAAAGTTTCATCAAGGGATGATATCAATTTTATTCAAGATGCTGATAACGAAACAAATTTACTTTATAAGGTACAGATATAATCATAATTTTGTAAGATTTGAAGTAATTTCAATATTATTTATTTGTAGGTTGTCCTAATTTTGGGTATTAGCGGTGCTTGTCGCCGTGAAGAATTATTACATATAACTATTGATGCCATTGAAGATGCTGGATCTATATTGGTTGTTAAAAACCTGATGCGAAGACCTACTGCGCAAGAACGTTTATCGTTTCAAATTCTAATTAGGTATATCGCAAGTATAGACCACTATGGCCGCCTCATACAAAAATTAACCTACATGTGGGGATAAATAAAATAGGAAAATCTGCGTTCGTAGCAGAAGCATATATGGAAGATAGTTTGAATAACAAATTTGAGAATTCTAACAAAATATTGAATTGTCCATCTTCTTCCAAACAAATTAAAATATCTGATGAAATTGTGTAATCAACTGTTCAAGAAATATCTAACGTTTCTGATCAGCAGCAACATGGAACATCTTCGGGAATTTATGTTGAAAGTAATTTTTCAAACTTTACTATCAATTTGCAAGTTTTAACGACCTTTTCCTATGATGACTGATGTTTGTTTTTTTGGGTTTGAGGTCTTGAATTAAAGAAAACTCTATTTCTTTACAGCCAACGTTTCGTCAGTTTATTCTGACATCTTCAGGGCACTGTAAGATATAAAAAAGGTTGATGTTTTAAATTTATAAACTTTAGAACATTTAAATATGATTTTTTTTCCAGGAACAACCACTGAACTATTCTTAGTTAAGGTTTATCTGTTGACTAATAATAGTTCAGTGGTTGTTCCTGGAAAAAAATCATATTTAAATGTTCTAAAGTTTATAAATTTAAAACATCAACCTTTTTTTATATCTTACAGTGCCTTGAAGATGTCAGAATAAACTGACGAAACGTTGGCTGTAAAGAAATAGAGTTTTTCTACAACCACACTCCAAAACATGCTTTTCTGCATAGTTTTACGTTCGCAAACATGATTATTTCTCACAATAATTGAAATTTGACATTAGTGTGCCGCAAAGTGACATTTCTGTGCCACAAAGTGACATTTCTGTGCCAAAATTTTTCAGTACCTAATTTCTAAGCAATACAGTTTTCGTGACAGCAAGGTGAAAGTATATTTTGAAAATTCTGCGTTTCAAAGGGATATTCGATCAGGCAACTTCAAGAATGAATAGACAAAGTCTATTGGTTTATATAATATGAGTGAAATTGTCGTACAAATTCATAATATTCTGAACAAAAATCATAGACATCACTACTGCTGTCTCAAATACCCACATACACACTATCCATTTTGCTAGGCAACGGAGCAACATCTATCGAATCATTTGAATGTCAACAAACGTCAAGCATAAAATATTCGTAAAATATTCTTGTCCCGTCATTTTTTAATGAGATTGAACTAAAATGGATAGCGACAGTTCTGAAATTGAAAATACTCCGCCAGAACTGAGAGAACAAGTTAATTCATTGTCATTGAATTTACTACCTTCAACTCAAGAGGAAAATATAAGAATGAGTCACTGACATTTCATTCCGTCTTATAGTATAGTATTATTTTTAGCAAAAAGGGTGTTGTAGAAAAAGTATAGTGTGTAACACGAGCAGAAATGCAATTTCTCACTCGTTTGAATTGCAGCACTCGCTTGCGCTCGTGCCGCAACTTTTTCAAACTCGTGAGAAATTAGCACTTTTCTGCACTTGTTGCACAATATACTAATTCTTTAATTCAAGACCTCAAACCCAAAAAAAAAACAAACATCACTTTACTATCCATTATTATTCCAATAAATTAAATTGTTTTAAGATGAATAATCAATTAATAATTGACTCTGTTAAAAATAAATAATTCAAAAAGTAATATTTCATGTATATTTTGTGAATTATTTTGTCAGTGAAATAAAGTAATATTAGTAGTAATTTCAATATTTTTTATTTGTAGGTTGCCCTAATTTTGGGTATCAGCGGTGCCTGTCGCCGTGAAGAATTATTACATATAACTATTGATGTCATTGAAGATGCTGGATCTATATTAATTGTTAAAATACCTGATACGAAGACCTATTGCGCAAGAACGTTTACTGTTTCGAATTCTGATTATATTGAGATATACCGCAAGTTTTGAGCACTACGGCCGCCTCATACAAAAATTAATAGATTATTTTTGAAATATTCGAGAGGAAAATGTATTAACCAACATGCGAGGATAAATAAAATATATCAATTATTATTCCAATAAATTAAATTGTTTTATGATAAATAATCAATTAATAATTGACTCTGTTAAAAATAAATCATTCAAAAAGTAATATTTCACGTCTATTTTCTGAGTTATTTTGGCAGTGAGAAAAGGTCCTTTCTTTCAGAGTGCAAAAAAGTTTTTTTGATATTTGTACTTACAGTTGTGTGCATAAAAAAGTCGTACAAGGATCAACACTAATTGAGGCATTGCACTAATTGCACCAAGAAAATGATAAAGCACGTTACTGGCAAACATTGTTTGAATTTAAACACTACTTGTCAAAGTCGATAAGAAGTTTAGTAATTAAAATTAACAAGCCTGTCTCGCAATAACTTATAACTCCTGTACGACTTTTTTATGCACACAACTGTACAAAAAATAACATCTAATTAACAATCAAATTGTGATGACGTTCATTAATCTTTACTTCTCACATTTGTCAACTGTCAATAACTAAAGCAGACGAGCGAATGAAAAACGAGCACTCTGACACTGATAGCTTCCTCTGAAAAACACGAACAAAACAGGAAAATATGTCTCACCTTGGTTGCAGATCTTCACTTGTTCAATCGGAATAACACACAAACCTTCGTACTAATATGTTATTGATTATAACATCCGTCACTTTTCTAACAATTACCATAAAAACTGGTTATGCGGGTCTTTCAACTTCTAAACAATGACTGAGTAATTATACAGAGTGATGCGCGGTATTCGTAACAACCGACCTACAGTACCGTCATTCGTTTACTTGACTGTGGCTTATCGAGGAGGAGATGCCAGTTTATAAAGATACAATTGCAAAGGATTTGTGGATAGCTGGGTTTTTCCGCGGTTAGCGGTTTTACTACATGTCTCCGCGTATTTACAACAAAATGGGGGAGCTGCATTCAGATGGGTTGAATGATGAAATGAATTTTCCCAAAAATATCGATACTGGGCTGCGGGTACCCCTTTTTCGGAGTGCCGAGAGATAGGGGGATATTTTATCGGTTCAAGGTCAATGTGCTCTTTTCCGTATACCTATCATGGTTTATTGAGGTCAAATAGTGGAATAACGACAGAGAGGCCAACGATGTGAGTTCGAAACGATAACAAATTGAGAACATTTTGATGAATAGATATCTACATACAGGGGGTCAATATGAAACCTTCCCAGTTGAAACAGAATGATCTCAGAGAGATGTTAGAGGGCTTCACTTTTCTGTTTCAGATCACATCAGTGAACCAAATAGTGACTTCAATCACTATCGCGAAAACATCTATTCGGTGCCCCGACAGTTCGAGTCATCAAACTGTGATGCCAAATGTGACTTAAAACTTGCCCAATGTGACATTTCATTTGTACTTCGAAGTCAAACGCAAATTAAGATCCTCTTAACGTTACAATGTGAAATTGAATGAACTGGGTACTTATTTAAAAAAGCGTTTCACTATCTGTTTCTCTTATATGTGATAAACTCTTCAAATTTAGTAGTCTATAATGGATTCACATGTATGATTTTGAAGGTCATAATTGTGGATATCACCAGTGTGACTCGTTTGTGTCCCATAGACTTATTGACAGTTTCATAGGTAGGTAAGTATTAAAAATTAACAATGAACAGAAACATCTAAAACGGCAATAGTTGCATTGACCAGATTCATTTCAGAATTTCAACTTTCAAATTCGTTAAATAAAATTTGCAACATGGTAAATTTGATGTAACGAACCAAATTTTTTATACATTCATTCACACACTAAGGCATGGAATAGACAGGAAAAAGAGACGAGCTTTAAATAATGTATAGTGATTTTGACAAAACCATTGACGGGTGAAATGTTTACACATTTCAGAATTTAAACTGACCTGCTAATTAAGATCCTTTCAAACTTCATCACCATATACCAAACAAATACCTACCTTTATCAAGTTTTGGCGTCATCCCTATGTCTAACCCCTCGCGGTGGTAGGTTTCCCCAAGAATTCTAAATGGGAATAATGAGATTGCCATTAAAAAAATATCGATGACGTCATTTCTTCTACACGAATCATTCTGTATGTTTTAAATAATTTTGAAATAATGCCCAACTTAAAATGAAATTCAACGGCTTCGAGCATTTTCTCAAAAAAATATTCCTTGAATTTTGTATGCATTTATTCAGTACTTTACGAGAGCACTGAATTTAACGGACGCACGGTATACAAACCCTACGTGTGACATATTTTTGAATTCAGCTTTCCATGAAGATTCCAAAAATTGAATAATATATATGAAGTTCTATTTGAAAAAATTGTTGCGGGCGTCATTACTTAAACGTCGATCACCCTGTATATTTAATTTTTAGTTATAAATATGGCAAATTGAAAAAAAAATCGACCTGTTTCGGGAAATTCCTTCGAAATAGATAGTTTGGCTAAAAATTAATTCATTCAGTTACTTCTTCATTATCAGGTCTGATAAAAACAATAAGTAAACAAAAAATGGAATCTAAAAAATGTGGGTACTGGTTAAACCTAGAATTATACAGAATTGAGTTTAGGATCTATCGCAACCAACTTAATATCGTGATAAATAAAAAACACAGATGCAGATACAGAAAAATTGTAAATCATCAAAACAACTATGGGATACCATCAAACAACTGTAAAAACCCAATGCGAAAGAGATATCAAAAAAATTCTAGACAATTCAGGGGAAATTGTTACTGACGAAATCCAAATTGCAAATATTTTCATCGAACATTAAAAGTAGGTAATGTAAACCAATATTTCATAGTTTATAACAGAAATTATTCAATTAATTGAAAAACAACAAATCACCAGGAATTGACTCGATTAGAGCTGAAACGAAAAATATACTTCAGGAAATAAAAATATCACTGATGAACGAAATATTGAAGGATGGTATCTGTCCATCTGAATTCAAAATCATGGGAATCAAAAGAATTTATATAAAAGGAAATAAACACGAGGAGCCAAACTAGAGATCTATTTCGTTATGTGTTTGCTGAAGTTTTTGAAAAACTAGTAAAAGTCGATTGGAAAAATTCCTGGAAAGGAAACAAGTCTATTCAGCTTTAGGAAGGGCAAATCAACTCAAGATGCTATATTACATTTGACTACAAGAATATACGGAGCAATGGATAAATGTAAACCCTCCATGTGTGTCTTTCTCGTAATAAATGAAATACAATTAGTACTGGAAGTGATGGGAATTCGCTATACCTTGCATAAACTATACCCTCAAAAGTAGAGACCAATATGTAAAAAAAACTAGTGATGAAAAAGAAGTCGAATATGGAGTCCTCCAAGGAACGGTGCTAGGACCTTTACCATTCCCAATCTATAACAATAATATTCTCACCCTGAGAACCTCTGGAGACTTATTCAGTTATGCAGATGGCACTGCCCCATTTTATCAGGAAGAAAACTGGAATGATCTGAAAATAAAAGCAGAAAGTGACTTGATTCAGATTTCGTCATTGTTGAATTATCAGCTATTAACGATCAATACATTATATAAAAGTAATCTACCATTATATACACTCCTGAATATTAGGAACAATAGCATTTCACTTAAATCACTAAATGAAATCAAATAGTTGGGGGTATAGTTGTAGTCAAACATATAAGATAAATAAAAAAAGGCGCAAAAAATGGTCGATTAGCACGAAATTGATTCCCATGCCGCCGACCAGGGTCGGACTAGTACATATGCCACTAAATATTGTAATGCGTGAAGATTAATCAAGATAATTTAACAAAAGCACTGTAACTTTTGTATTCATAATAATCCATTTTTATAATTAATAATATCCTTAGATTAGGTAAACAACTGCCCGGTCGAAATCTAATTTGCTAATAGGCGCGTACCGCACACAGCTGTGATTTCTATTATAACTACGCCCGACCCTGCATGGAAAAAAACATACCTAATTGCTGTGCGGGCCTTTACATCTTCCGCGCCAAGTGTTACGTGGGGGCGATAGGTGGAATAATTTGAATAAAGTTAGAGATGTCAATAATTTTATTTATTGATTTATTGCAATTTTTGTCTAAAAACTGTGTAATTATTAATATTGACTCGCACTGAATGGCGTGGTACTATGCATTTTTGGCAGAAATATGTACTTTTTAATTGATAACTTGCCTAAGGAAATGTGAGGACTAGCACAATATTTGCTTACGCATGATGATTCCTAAGGTGGACCGGTCCGTTCATTAATTTCTTACATTGCAAGGAAAATAATATCTATAGGTGAACATGTAAAAGACAGAAATTCGTTTTCGAAATGCAGGGCGTTAAAGTTGAAAAGCAATATTGAATTTACTTTTATTACAGGAGGATCACAAAATACCTTAGAGCAGATGAATAAAAATTTGATTCTACGAAACAGAATGCCAGTGTCCAATATTGATTATATTCCCGAATTTGATTTTATGCAAGAAATTAATGAATGGTCCAGTGGAAAAACGATGAGGTTCTAATGTGGGAGTGTCATCGTTTTTACACTGTGCTGCCAACTTTCGACCGCAGTTTTTTATGAAATGTAATTGTTTGTCCCCAGTAAGGTTTGGGATGTAGATACTTCGAGCTATATATAAGCTAACAGATGCCGCTAAAATGTCGATTTCGGAAAAAATGAAACCTCATCGTTTTTCCACTGGTCCCTTCAAATATGATTGCACTAAAACTTGATAGTAATTGTGTAGGATGAAAACTCCGTTCAAGACACCCATATGATGAATATAATTTTTTAATTTTAGCACAATTGATCATTGACATACCATACTGAGAGCTTCCATCAGAAAAATTCACACAGAGTGCAAATCATCTATTAAAAAATCTTCAACCGCGAAAGTATTATTCCAGTTCAAAGTGAAGTAAGTAATTTTCCGCAATAAAATCTGTATGAATAATGATAACGTGGCAACGCACTATCCGATCTGAAAATATAGGATAACAGAGAGTTCATATAAATGGAACACAGGGCGACCAATTGGAAAGTTGAATTTATTTTCATTAAAGACCATGTAGGTATATGCACTTATTTGAGAATTACCTTCTCTAGATCATTTTTGAATTATCTGAACAAAAACATCTGAATTCCTGACAATCCAGATGTTTAGTCGTGAAGAATGCAGTACTGAATAAACACTCTGTATATACGAGAATGTTGTTAATTTTTTTATATGTTATTCTATTTGTTGAATAACTTTTTAATGAATGATAAATCGAATCATTATACTGCATATATTTTTTTGTGTCTTTGTACTTAGTATCGATCTCTAGTATACTCGTTTATCTAAACAAAAAGAATTAATTAAAACTCTCTCAATAATGAATTTGATGCAATTGAAAAATGATTTACCTATGGCGAATTTACCAATAATGCACTAGCTATTTCAAACTCTTGCACCACTTGCCCCCAATATTATGTGACCCTTTCCAGGCAGAGATGGACAAGATAAGACCATTTTTTGCGCCTTTTTTTATTTATCTTATATGTTTGACGGTAACTATAACAGTACACAACCATGTCATAAACATCGTATAAGCAGATTTTTATAAAAATTCAAATGCCAAAAAAATTAAAATTAGACACTTATCATCTGAGAATAATAGATACACTATGAGCACTTGTTGAATCTAGACTGCAATATGGAATTTTAACAATCTTTCATTTAATGGAGTTGGAAAATTTAAAAAAGTGCCTTCTAAAAATAATTTTCAATAAAGACCCTACTTATTCCAGAGAATCTCTTTGCTGAATCTGAGTATTCGTCAAATATTATTTTCCAATCTGATTCTCCACCTTTACTCTCATAAAGCTCTACAGGAAAATGTGGGTCATAGACAAAAACTGGAAAATTAAAAATACACTTTAATATAAAAAAATTGGACAGAGATGCTTCACTTACCTTGTTGTTGAAGCGTTGAATTTTCTACTCAAAAAACATAACAACAAATAGCAGTGATGCTAGGTGGCTGTCATATCCAATATGATGATTAATTTCAATTCTAATCAACTTTTCTCAATGTTTCTCAGTAATGCAGAAATTAAAAAATCCTCGATCAAAATGCCTTCATTCAGTTCTACCATTTCCACTCTTTGAAATTTATAAATTTGGTGCATTAAGATTACGCAATGCACAAAGTTTTATCAGGAATAAAATTTTCTGACAAATGGTAAATAAAAATATTCAGCTAGTGCGGACTTCTTTAAACTCACTGTATATTATGTAGGGAACACCTTAGATGGAGAAATATTTTTGGGTAAATTTGATTTTTTAAGCATGATATCCAGACAGTAGACTAGGTCTTCACTTTTGTGGGTAACTAATCACGAAAAAATGTACATTAGCATATTTAGACTAACTTTTTGTTCATGTACCATGGAAACCCAAAATATTTTCGGAAATAACCTGTACGATATTAATGAGTGGAAATATTTATGTCACATGGAATGGATTTGAGATTTTGCTTCAAATATGAAATAAAATTAGGTAACTTTTTTTAAGGAAAAGCTTTTATCGAAATGCACTGAAAAGTAAAAATTAATTTCTATAGATGTGTGACGTACGTTGTGAATAACAGATTCAAAAGCTATCCGCGTAAAGTTTACAGTTTGAATAAATTTCTAGTAATATTTCTAGCTCCAGGGAGATTACAAATGAAAATTAATTATTGAATAAATTATCCCATAATTATCAAAGAATCGATAATCGGTAATTCATTGACGCCATGACAGTGACAATTCATTTTCTATATTAAAGTAAAAACCTGTGAGTTATTATACCACGATTCATACATAATATATGATGTAATGAAGTTCGTCATACTATTGGACGATGAAAGGAGGTGTGTCAAACATTTCAGATGAAATAAACTTGGGTAATTATAGTTTTTGATGGGAAATGAACAGATACGTCAATTATATGTTTCTGAAGTTATTTAACGTTTTGTTCATTTCTAATTACTCTTGTTTCACTAAAATAATGCCTTCATGATGTAGACGTACACTAAATTTGTTAATTCAGAGCCATTGTGAATACCCATTTTCAAATAATAATTGATAAACGTCAAAATTTGACAATGCGTTTTGTTTGTATTTAGCAATATGAAATTGGTTACTATGGAATTTTAAATAATTTGAAATTTGTGATTGGTGGTGCTACTCTATGAATTATTATGTACCAATAATCGAAATAATACGAGGTAGCTTACCTTGAAATAAACGTTCTGATTGGTTGAAATTCATAGGAAAAAAATAATCATCGATTTTGTCAATGTCCACAGGATACTAGAGTTTTACTCAATATGTCGACTATGAATGAATGAAATTACACACATATTCAGCAAGATCAGGTGTGTCACAATGGTCGAATCTGAGACCGCTACTTTTCTAGTTGTTTATTAATGACCTGCCAATAAAATTAATGTTTGACTGTCATTTATTTATATTATATAGTTGTTTTCTGTCAAATATTTGCCACATATATCCCACTTTGTGAAAATGTGTGGAGAGAAGGGTATTTCTCGACTTCGTTGAAATCATTCGTTTAATTTTGTCATTTATTTGTAGATCATTTTGTGATTTTTTCTAAAGTGTCATTAAGAATGCCCATAAGTCAATAACAATAATGGCCCAGCCCAGATTGTCAGGTAGTTGAAGTCTCCTTCGCTGGGTCAGATTTAGTAGTACTTATTAAAATCATCTTGCCAAAGGATACTAAACAAACTTGAATTTATTTACTAATTCAAGCTTCAGAAAGTTTGTGTTAAGAGGGTGGAATTCTGTGAGTACGTGATGTTATGCATACAAGAAACCAATTAGACTGACGAAATTGAATTTTTGAGGAAAGGAATTGAAATGTATTATAATAATTTTAATCTAAGGTAGTGTTGGGTAATAAGGCCCACTTAAATTTTGCAAATTTTTTCATCCTTTATATTTTATTAAAAAAAAAATCCGAAACTTGATGAGTTGATTGCTTGTGATGTTTGCCGCTATGTTAACATCAATATTCGTCTCCTCAATACCTTATTAACCAATATAAGACAAATTTCAAAAACTTGCTATTGGGCCTTATTACCCGCCTATTAGGGTAATAAAGCCCATAGTAGGTTATGCAGAATTTTGTTTATTTATTGTATATATATAAATATATACAGATCATTTATATTAATCAGAAATGATGGAAACCCAATGAAACTCAAATGAAAAAACAAAAATAAACATTATTTTCTACAAAAAGCGATAAACATAAATTCAAACAAGGAAATTAAATAAAAAAAATACTAATAAACTAAATTTTAAGAACATTCCCAACAGAAAAAATCCTCGACATCTTCAGCTGCCAGTCCTATGTAAGTTTCATTACATTACATTAAGAAGAAAGGTTTTGCTACTCCAGTCATCACCAAAGAAGATATAGTAAACATGGGGAGGGGCATTTCGAGAGTTGAATCCCTAGGTAATACAAAAAGCCACTTTACATTCTGTAAATTCACGAGTTTTTATTTCCATGAGTTAAAATGGTAGAATATTTGGAACAGTTGTACTGATCGTTGTATTTGCACAATTTATCATGTTGAATTATAATTAATATTTTTTTTAGGTTTTGTTGTCTTTATTAAAAATTGTTGAGAAGAATATTGCATTGGAATATATTATTTTTTGTTATCGTTGCTGTTCCGAAAGGGATAAACAGATTTTTTTTTTCATTTTGTGCAAAATTCTGTGAATTATGCTGTTTCATACGAAAGCGTATAAGGGCCACTGAGTTTTTTTTTTAATTTTTCCGACTTCAAACTCGGAATTTCCGACTTCTAAGTCGGAACTTTGTTTTTCCGACTTTAAACTCGGAAATTCCGACTTCAATGTCGGAAATTCTGACTTTTATGTCGTAATTTTGTTTTTCCGACTTCAAAGTCGGAAGTTCTGACTTCAAAGTCGGAAATTCCGACTTTAAAGTCGGAATTTTGTTTTTCCGACTTTAAAGTCGGAAATCTGACTTCAAAGTCGGAAATTCCGACTTCAAAGTCTGAATTTTGTTTTTCCGACTTTGAACTCGGAAATTCCGACATTAAAGTCGGAGATTCCGACTTCAAAGACGGGAATTTTGTTTTTCCGACTTTAAACTCGGAAAATCTGTCTTCAAACTCGGAAATTCTCATATCGCAAGTATAATTGCAAATTCCGCCTGCAACCTGGACATGTACCCACCTACCAGGAATGGCTTGTGTTGATCACTAGAGACATAATGTCATCTCTAAGAATCTTAGTAGTTGATAAAATCAATTCAGACAGATTTAGTTTCCCCATTTTCGCATACAAGCCTCGAATAGGGTTGAATAGTACATCGATGTTGAGTAAAATGGAGGGAAATCTACGAACAGAAATAAAAGTAGTATATTGCCCATATCTTCACGTGAGCGAGCCATTATGTTTTTCGGACTAGTGACGATGTAAGTTTTCATAGTTCCAATGGGCTTGTGTGGGAAAATCTATCAAAATTTCGATTTTTCCTTACAAGATTACACCCTCATTTTGACCCTTTAGCCACGTGCAACACTAAAGCCTTTGGTATTCCGAAGCCAGGTTCTATTAATTAATAATTAGGTGAACACAGCTCGCGTGAAAATATGGGCAACATACTCCTTTTATTTCTGTTCTGGAAAATCGAATTTTCCATATGTTCTCCCCAGGAGCCACTCGTAAATTTCCCTCCATTTTACTCATTATCGATGTACTTTTCAACACTATTCGAGGCTTGTATGCGAAAATGGGGCACCTAAATCTGTCACTATCTGACGGTCTATAATTAACTCATCATTTTAAAAGAATTGATCACAAATAATCTGATGAAAAAAGTAGTTTGTTGCCGTTCTGAAGAATAACATTGTCCTGTATGTTACTTGGATCCATATGACATCAAAATTTGAATTATATCAAACGTTCAATAATACCAAAGGAAGTGTAACGCCGAGAGGAGTGACAGCTAGCCGTTTCATACTTTTCGGGCTTCATTACAAGTAGAATGAAAATGAAATTCTTACATTTCTCTACTCTACTCTAATTCAACAATAGTTATTTACGTAACAAGTGGGATATAGACATTATTAACGCACGCATGTGAGGATTGCAGGACGAAGCCGTAGGTAGGTAGGTTTCTTGAGTGAAAATGTCTTCAAGTGAAGATGATCTACTATAAGGTATTAAAAATGCGGCGACAAGTGTTATTTCAAATCTTGTGCCCGAGAAATCCCGAGAAAAATACCGTTTAATGTATGATAGGTATGAAAATGGTGCAGAGAAAGGAAGGTTGTTAACTTGACGGACGAAAAGTGATTGCTAGTTTACTTCAATGAACTAAGCAAATTACAGAAGCCTTCATCAAGTTTTCACGTAATTCTTGAGAGAAAAATAACGTTTTGTTGAATTTTTATCGTTTTCTATTTGAATTTTCTTTGTATTAATTCATTCTTTGTATTAATCTCATTACCGCACTAGTGCGGTAATAGATTCAAAAAAGCACTAGTGCGGTAATAAACGTCATTATGACATTCAAAAAAGTGTCAAATCATAATCATTACTTGACAGTTGTAGATAAAAGGTTTAAAGTGATTATTCACCCATCACCAAATCCGAAATGACTGTAGGTAAATAACATCAGAAATGTCTTAAAGGTAGTGGAGATATATTCGGCCACATGGCAGACAAGATTTAGCAACTACATTCAGTTATATTTTTGGAATGGAACCGACGATTAGATGCACCAATGAAATAAAAGAAAGTCGCAATTTTTACTAGGTGTATTAATTAAAAAGTATCCAGATCATTCCAAAATTAGTGGTTTCAATAAAGAAACACACAATAACACATATATGTACTTTCATCTCAATTAAAATCACCAAATGAGTATAAAAAAAGGTACTCTCTTTAGAAGTCCATTTCAGCTCAACGTGTAGTGGTGACACGGATCATTACCAAATTCAAATATTTTCATCATCGGACCATGTAGGGGTACTAGTTACCAAATTCAAATATTTTCTTTTTGAATCAGTATAACCATGCTTGGGCATTGGACATAGTATCAATATTTGATTTCAAGTTTGACACAATTTTTCACATTTATATGAAAAAATACGTTTTTTCTACTTAACTTATAGAAGGCTGAAGATGGATTCTTGCTGAATCCGAAACTTGTAACCCCTACTTTGAAATTTGTTTATAATTAAAGTTGTGGAGATGATTGTGTGATACTTCTTCCCGATCAACAAAAATAGGTGTTCCCAAAATTCTGAATGACATAATTTTCTACTACAAAAATTCTAAGAGATGCTAATTGTTTTCATTAAAAAAAATGTATATTCATGAAGCTTTGTCCAACACATTGACAACAAAAAACATGTTCTTTCAAAAATAATAGACAACAGTCTTTAGTAATCAGCACAAAGCCATTCCTGGCAGGTACAAGTCCAGGATACACGCAGGATTTGCAATTATACCCGCGATACAAGAATTTCCGAGTTTGAAGTCGAAAAAACAAAATTCCGACTTTGAAGTCGGAATTTCCGAGTTTAAAGTCGAAAAAACAAAATTCCGACTTTGAAGTCGGAATTTTCGACTTTAAAGTCGGAATTTCCGAGTTTATAGTCGGAAAAACAAAATTCCGACTTCAAAGTCGGAAATTCCGAGTTTGAAGTCGGAAAAAAACTCAGTGGCCCTTATACGCTTTCGTAGTTTCACGAGAAATCGTGAAAAAAATTATGTATTATCTGCAACAGAATTCAAATTTTTATTTTTCATACTGATCTTATATTCTTAAAAAATCCAGTAGGTATTTTGATCATTGGAAATATATTGACTATTCGGTAATCAATAAAAATCGTTTTTGGCGTTTTCAATGTCATTGTCAACGCCTACTAACTAATAATAACAAAGATCCATATTTTATTGCATTTTTCGAAACAGCCTCATAACAATAAAATTACAAGAGATAAGGAAAGTAGACATAAATCGAAGTGGAATGCCATTTTTTTAAAGAAATGACTCACTCACATAAGTGTCCTAGAACCCTAAAGAAAAATGAATTATATTTAATAGGCCAAAAAACATAGAAATTGTGATTTAATATTCAGTATTCCAAAAACTACCAACCGAGACAAGGGATGTTCATTTAAAATACAGGGGGTGTTGCATTAGAAATAACCAAGTAGATATCAACTTACTATATAACTGGAGGTGACCTTAATGATGGAAATCTTTCCAATGAATTCGTCGTTTACGATTGTAACTTGGTATTAAAACTCAGAATTATGTACATTATAATTTCTGATAAACGTCTAATGTCACCTTTTTCTATATACCACTCTGTCCTATCTGTCTTTTTTCATATTTTGAATCTGAATATTTTAACTTTTACGATTTAATTTTTTTGTCAGTGCTCGTGAAGTGTAGTAAAGGTGAAACGTGCTTACGAAGTGTGAAATGCGAAATGTTCTTAAGAATGCCGATAAATCGCAAACTATGAGCTAATTGGAATGACTGGCATTTTTCATTCATTAGGTTAATGAACAAATTAACAAATGTTTTTGGAGGTAGGCTTGTGATGATAACCTACAAATTCTAGCTATTTTGGTGACCTAGTGTTTTTTCCGGAGTGGGTAAAGAGTATAGAAACCACTAAATTATTTCTTATTCTCAGAAAAGTTGACGACGATATTTGTTTCTACAGAAAACCCATTAATAAGAAAGTATTCTTCAAGAAGACATTCTTTAATTTCCATTGATACGGGAATGGAAACTACATTTTTATATGAATGAATGAATGTTTATTGAGCACACAAGTAACATACAATAAATACAATAAATACAATAAATACAATAAACATTAAAGAACCCACAGAAGTTGTTGAGAGCCTCAACAACTTGTACGTGGTATCACATAATTACATATCTTCAATAAAAATAAACTTAATATAATACGTAGATTATTCTACCATCTAAGGTGTGTGTAAATATAAAAATAATTAAATACAATTAAGATACAATAATCAAAAGAATAATATGTTGAAAGATACCAGAACACAAAAAAATAAAAATAGAACAAAGGTTGAATTTGTATTGAAGAAACAAGACAGCACCTTTTAATTATAATTTACCAGAAGTTATTATAGCAATCCGATCAAAAAAATGTGTGCTATTTGTGCAGTTTTATTTATTATTATTATCATTACCATTATTGGATCTCAATCAACTCACGAGTCTCTTTCCTAGATTTACTTTTGATATGAGTTATAAGGCTCTTTTTAAAATGTTTTAGAGTATTCTCACTTTTTACATCCTCTGGTAGGCTGTTATAAAATTTTATTCCCAGGTATGAATAACTCCTTTGTCCAATATTTTTCTTCATAGCAGGTGCAACATATTTCTGCCTATTTCTTGTTTCATAAGTATGGATGTTTTGTTGTAGTTTGTATTTGTTCGAGTATTGCCATATGTTGATCTGCATATAAAATAACTGTCTAATGTCAAGTAATGTTGTTTCGGAAAACAGTAGATCCGTTGGGTATCTTCGATGTTTATTCAAGAGGATTCTCAAGAATTTATTTTGGGACACTTGTAACATATTACAATATGTTTTCGAGACACCACCCCAACCTATGATACCATATAACTATGTACCCCATGAAATCAGAATCGAAAGAAGCTATAAAAAGTTTGTTTAAGAAGCACTTACAAAAAAAGCCCACTGTATCTTGAATAATAATAATAATAATATTCTTTATTTCATATAAACATTTATATATATATATATATTATATATAATATATATATATATATATATATATATATATATATATATATATATATAACACACTATATACATATATATGGTACATACAAACATTGAAAGAAATGACGTCAACAAAAACAGTATTTTACGCTTTACCAACTTGCTTCAAAATATTCTTTCGAATTATATGGTTCCAGATTCAAAAGAAGTTTGAGGAAATCTGTAGATTATTCTGAAGCGAAAGATTATGAAATTTGGCATGTATTTGTTAAAACAACCTAGTGGTTTCTCGAATATATATTCTTTCGACTTTGCCCAGTCCTTCCCAAATTATTAATTTTCAACGAATCGAAAGTACGTTCATTCGCAAGTGAATCTCATAATTTCCCGTATTCTCCAAATTAACAAATCATATGAATTGTGTAAATAATATTCCAATCGAATTCTGCGAAAGATAACACGGTTCTATTCCCCTAAGCTGGGCTTCACTGTTAGACCAAATCCTGCATGATATCATTTCACCATTGTGTTTTCACCTGATAAAAAATTATCAGTCACGTTCCGGTTTTTTACAACCGGCAAAAACTGAACCTTGACCGTGATACCGAGAAATCAGACACTTTTCTAGTAGTTTCTCACGTCGTAATAGCATAGGCTACGTTTTATTTTGCACACTCGAGATTCTCTGAATTCGGTACGCCTATGGACCAATCGCGATGTTTGGCTATCGGAGATTTGATATATCAGTGAGTATGTTGAAAGATTGTTATAATTAAAACGTCTGGACCTCGAGAAATAAACACAAACAGACTGTTGATTGTGGTGAACTTGTCAGTATGAGTGGCAAGGCAAGTAACTCTACCTTGCATGAGTTGAGATTCAGTCAGTTTCTGTGGAGTGGCTCATCTCGTATTGGCGATACCTATTTTCCAAGTGAGATTCATTTTGAATTTATTATGAATAATCTTTCGTTTTAAGTGAACAGCAAATTCACTTTTGAACGCTGTTTAATCGAATTGCTCACTTACCCTTTTGACATTTTTTTGTGATCAAGGCCCTTTGCTCTCCGATCAGTGCGGTCCAGCAGAAGATTTACGGATCCTTGGCACTGGTGGATCTAGGGGGGACATTCTTTGACCACTGCTATGATTATTCTGAATTTCTCGTTCATTCATTTTCTTATTAACTGTTTGTTCTTTTTTACTTTCTGAAATACTCTGAATCTGTGTTTGGGGAACCTTGACTTTCTGTATTTGGTAACCATGTTTACCATCAATACCGTCCTTGATCCTGAGGTAGCACATTTTGGCAAAATGACCTTGCCTTTGACAGATAGCACAAGTTTTGTTGAAAGCGGGACATTGTCTTGGTTGATGATCAGTATAGCAACGTCTACATTTCTTCGAATATCTTATATCGTTTAGTTCTTGTTCATCCTCACTAGGGGTTAACAGCTTTACATTTTGTTTGGTTACTTCTATAGCTTTCGGGTTCTTTCAATACTATTTGTTATATCTGTTCATCAAACACTCCCAGAGTTATGCGATCCTTTATTATTCTATCTACATAACTCGTCTCACATTGGTCTTTGGTTCATACGAAACCACAATTCACAGCTCATTCTTCAATTCTATCTCAAATGGCTCAATGTTTTAACCTTCTTTCGGTATAATATTGTTGAATTTGAAAGTTTCCATTTTTACATTTCTTTTTGGCAGAAAATGATCATCAAAACATGCAAGAAATCATCCAGCTTATTTGTTTTAGCTTCATCAAAAGTATTAAAAATATAATAATAATAATAATAATAATAATAATAATAATAATAATAATAATAATAATAATAATAATAATAATAATAATAATAATAATAATAATAATAATAATAATAATAATAATATGCCACGTGTCGGTCTGGCTGTAGAGGAGGCTCGCAACATACCACCAATGGAGGACATCAGAACCCGCAGGGCGCTTCACAATATGAAGCCCCTGAAGCCGCAAGAACTGGCACGAGTGGATGCAGAGATTGGCGATGTTCTTTCAGAAGAGGCTACCATCTGGCAGATCAATTCTGTCGTGTACGACGCCGCTCGTGCTCTATCCCAGACGGAGAGGAGGGAAACCACCGCTCTTGTTGGGAGGCGTGAGCGACGCGTTCACAAGATGGAAGCTAAGATCAAGTCGGCGAGACAACACGCGTCTCGTATCCAGTGTGTGGTGGACTACATGTCGGCCAATAGGCCTTTTACGCCGGCAGTGCGGCGAATTGCTGCAAAGCTAAGACGAGCTCACCACACATTGAATCAAGGCGTGCTGTTTACCATAAAACAGCACTGTCTTGATAGGATACGAATGCTAGTGGCTGCAAAGAAGTCACTAGTGAGGCGGGCGAGAAGTATCGCGGAAAACATGAAGTTCCGCGATAAACCTTCTCGCTTATTCCAAGAGCCTCCACGTGTTGTCGATAACCCGCCGGCTGCTGATCGGGTAGAAACCTTCTGGAAGAACATCTATGAGTTTCCGCAACCACTCAATGTAGACACTCCAGCCCTAGCGCAGTTCGAAGCTTACTGCAGGACGCTTCGGCAGCATGAGCACAATGATCTGCGCAATCCGATAACCACGGAAGAAGTTCGAAGGGCCCTAAAAGGTTCTAAGAATTTCGCTGCTCCAGGCCCTGATGGGTTGAATAATTGATTTTTTTATGTCGGGGCGTGGCGCAGTGGTTAGAGCGTCCGACTCTGACTGCTCCTAAGGTGGCGTATGGAGTTAGTAACAAGGCCTACCAGAACACATGGCTAATGATCATATCAGTCGATGCCAAAACACCAAAGAAAAAAGAAATAAATGAATGATTTTATTGAATAGACATAAAAGTACGTAACATTACAATATGACTAAATATGCCACTCAAATGGCAGAGTTCAATTTCACGATTAAATCGCTAATTGCTCTTCCACTCAATATCAAGTGCACTTTCTCCTATAATACTCAGTAACAAAGCACATCGAATTTTTTCTTCTTGGGTACTTTTGACTGAGGCCAATAAAAATATCTTAAACCTCTGTTTCCACCTAAGCCGGCCACCAAAATAATTGGTATCGAAGGGCTCTGGAGCTATGCATTTCTACTTGATCTTTATGGATGAAATTTTGGCTTTCCTAACTTCTTCGTTATATTTGTCTTTTTTAGTTTTTTCCACACCACCAGGAAATACTTTTGACACCATGTTGTATTTGTTTGTTTTTGTTATTAAATGAAAACGTTTCACGGATTTATTTTACTCATTAAAAAGATAATTTTACTCCATGTTGACTTTCTAGTCCTCACTGTTGCAAACCAACTAAAAACATCAGAAGGTGAATATTCTTTGGCCATTCATTTAACAAATAAAACAAAATATTGATGTATAATATTGATTGCAAAGATTTATAGAACTTAAACAGTATTCTTGAACAATATAAAATTATTGAAAGTAAAATAACATTTTAAAAATTTAAATAAAAATAACATTTCAAAATAAAACTAACAAAAGCTATAACATTCTCTTTCTTGACTTGATATTGACAAACTGCCGTATATAGTATCACAATCATGTTTTTGTTTGAATTTTTTCACAATTCTTGAAAATGAATAATTTCTTTTTGTTATTATTCTTTGGTTTCTTCAATATCGTTCTCAAGTTTATCACATAAAATATCGATTGATATTTTGATTTCCTCTTGTCTATGTTGAAACAACATATGAATGCTGATATTACACTTTCGTTTTCTTCATTTTTGAAGGTCTTGGGTGATATTGAATGTTATTACATTAAATGCTTCAATTCTGAACCTTTTTTCGCTTCCAAAATGATTTCATTTTTAACTGTTTCTCAATAGCTATTTATGATACAAGTACGAAAGTAGAACTTTTTTGTATGAGCGTAAAGTTTCAACAAACACGCTACAGTTATTATATTGCCAAATTGTAGCAATTAAATCATTAATTTGAATGTTTAATGATATGAATTGTCGTCGTATCATCAAATAAAGACTTCCGAGTTATATTTGACACAAAATACTGTATCTTTCAAAAATGCAGTGCGTAAAAGCTTAGTTTACGCACTTTCGTAGACAAAAATCATTTTCTTCTCTTTGCTCTTTTGAGTTCATCTTTATAATTTATATTTGTGCTATCCTCGCCTTCGAAAAAATAACTTTCGTTTCCAACTCAATTTTGTTATTTCTGCAACGAAGGTCACTACAGATGATACGTTCAGGTCCAGGGTTTCTAAAGTTTTGCTGGTTGCATTTCTGAAAAATTTGACAGTTACAGCACTACTATAAAAAAATCATAACTCATAGACAGTAACAGTTGGAAATGTGAAATTTTACAGAATCACAACTGAAGCATCAAAACCTGAACAGGTCCATCGAATTTTCAAAAATAATTTACAGGGTGGTCAAAACTTCCACCTAAAACATAACAACGATAAAACTGATGAAACACGATATTTTCACATGGAAACCATACACTATTCTATTACTTTTGGGTACTACGGAATAAAAGATATCAACTTCATGCACAATACCGTAACCTAAAATGTACTCCTGGAAATATTTGAAATGTGAATCGGAAGTAGAGGACAACTTCCTTATTTCAAACGGAACACCCTGTATTTAATAATATCTTTGAATTTCCCAGTAGATTTTAGGCCTACTTTATGTAACAATGCCTATACCCAAATTTGTTACTTTTCGAGATATTATTTTTTTTATTTGACAGTTACAGCACTACTTCCGAAAAAATCATAACTCATAAACATTCACAGTTGGAAATTTGAAATTTCACATAATTACACCAGAAGCAGCAAGTCACGAACAGGTCCATTGAATTTTCGAAAATTATTTACAGGGTGATCAAAATTTCCACCTAAAACATAACTGATGAAACACGATTTTTTCTAATGGAAACCATACATATTAGTGGTATATAAAAAATAATCAATTCTTGTTCTGAACAAATCGGCAATGTCTTCGAACATCTGTTGAAGTGAACCCAAGTGGAAAGGAGAGTGACTGTATTCAGTATCAATAAACAAATGTGTAATTCACTGCTCTGGTAGTATTTAATTTCAATCCATTCATTTTCAGTTTGAGATACTTTTTACCAAAGACAGTGGAATGGCCTGAGTTAATATTAGTTCATTTGTTTTCAAAGCTTTCTTGGTTTGATATTGCTTCGAATGATTTACAATTTAAATATTTTCCAAAATCGGAAATGTCTCACCAGGAGTGTATTTTAGGTGCAGGGTATTTATTATACATGAAGTTAATATATTTTTTACCATGTATCCAAAAATGACAGAGTGGTAAATGGTTTCCATTTGAAAAAATCGTGTTTCATCAGTTTTCTCGATGTTATGTTTTAGGAAGAAATTATGACCACCCTGTAAATTATTTTTGAAAATTCGATGGATCCGTTTATGACTTGATGCGTCAGGTGTGATTCTGTGAAATTTCACATTTCCAACTGTTACTACCTGTAAGTTATGATTTTTTGGAGTAGCGCAGTAACTGTAAAAAAAATTTGAAAAAAATCAAAATTTCTATCAGATTTGGGTATAGGAATAGTTACAGAAAGTGGGCCTGAAATCTGCAGAGAAACTAAAAAATGTAATGAATTACAGGGTGTTCCATTCGAAATAAGGAAGTTGTTGTATTTACATAGTGAAAAAATACCTAATTTGTTTCGCGAAAAATGCACTAGTGTGTTTTTTCACGAAAAGTTTCATGGCATGAGTACATTTGTCATATATTTTCTTCAGATCTAGGATATCTAATTCCACTTTTTTTTCCAATTCAGGCCCTTACTCAAGAATTTCTTTAAAAACTCGTGATTATGGGACACACAATGAAAATGTGTGATACGCCATTGAATTAGAATGAAAAATACTTAAAAAATCTCATTCACTAAAACAGGGCCGTATTTAAAAAAATAAGTTTAATGAATAATACTGACGTTTGTTTTTTTTTGTAGGGAATGAATCGGACCATTGGGGACCGGTGATTTTGATACCGCTTCTAGCGACGGCTATTCTGATCGTAACCGTATTTCTTCTCATCGTCTTCAGGCAGAATCCCACTTTCGTGATCAGCACTGTTGCTGGTTGTCTAACTTTCATCTCGGTGTATCTTATACTGTACGCCATGGAAGCTTCCAAGAAAGTTTTGGCGTGAAAATCGTCCAATTTACAAAGGTCAGAGTTTGAGACTGATTCGATTGATCGTTATTTGTACTTGTTAGAATTTTTGTTTGTTAATAAATTATTTACATTATTGTTTCTTAATTACTTTTTACGTTCACTGTATCAATTTCCTATAATAGACGAATACCATCCATGCTGAAAAAATTAAAATAATCGATAAACTTCAAGTGAACTCATTTTCATTTAAAAATAAATAAATATTGCAATGATATGATATTATTCAATAATTGCATATGCAGTGATGCTAATAGTTGAAATCCTAATTTTTTTCATGACATAATTTTTTGGTGATTTCCACAGTTATTTAAATTGTTTTTCAGACTTTGGAAGGTTAAAATCCCCTAATAACCATGCCAAGAAACGAATTTCCTCACCAAAATCAAATTTTCAATCAATGCTTAACTTTTTGTTCAAATAGGTATGTTTACTCACCCATTTCTGTAAATAATTAGTTTTCATACATCAAAAAGAAATCTTCTGAATGTTTCCACACGCCTTCTGGATTTTAATTTCTCAATATTGATTTCCATTAACATTTTTTTTTAAGAAAGAAAGAAAGTTCATTCAGAAATTCAGAATGTGATAATTTTTTTTTCCTTTCGTTTGCTGGTCCTGTCACCAGCTGCACTTCAGCCTCTTGGGTTTTTGTGCATTCCAATTAGTTTCACAGCACCCACTCCGAAACCCTAGTACTCTGTGCCAGTCTGTACAGGTTCTTCACCGGTTGACCGTTGTATTCTTCGTGAGTTAGCCTGGGTTTCCCGAATATTGCCTGTCTCTTGCGGTCTAATGCCTCGCATTCTGACAGTACGTATTTGGCTGTTTCTGTCCCTTTACCACATTGTCTGCAGGAAAGTTAGCCGTTGTACAGCCCCATTTTGTGCAGGTGTTTCCTCATTGGGCTGTGACCAGTGAGAAGGCCCATTATTGTTCTAACTTGATTCCTGCTCAGCTTGAGTAGTTCTTCAGTTTTGTGTTTTGACGGTTCTTTAATGTATGTTTTCCCGTGGTGTATGAGAGGGGCTTCGTTCCACCTCTCCCTTTGTGTTCGTTTGATCCAGCTCCGAATGCATCCTCGAATGTCAGATTTAGTAATCCCGAGTGCCGGTTCTAGGCCAATATATGGTGTTGATGAATCGTTTCTGGCTAGTTCATCAGCTTTTGCCTTGGATGCCACAGTGTCCTGGAACCCACATCAAAGGTGTTTTGTTGTGTTCTGGGAGGACACTGAGCTCTTCTTGGCATTCCCATACCAGTCTTGATGTCACCTTCGGGTTCATCACTGAAAAACATTACTCTTACCATAACCAGAATTCTAGTTAGTATAGGCACAACCAGATATATTGTTAATATAGCTATTTCTTTATTGTAAGCCTCAAATAGTTCAGATAGCTAATTATGGATTGTTAGAGTAACCGCATAATATTATAGTTACCTTAACCAAATTAATGGTTTATCCTACGATATGATACTGCTGACGGCTGACAATATCAAGTTGTCAACCTAGTGATATAACATCGTGATTTATTACTCTCATTGTTATCATCACCAAATTTAATAGTTTCCTTAACAATATCACATTGTTTTTCTTACTGAATAACAAAATCATATTCAGCCTTAACCATATAATATTGTTATTCTGACTAGATTGTGCAGTTACTTTGACAACGTAATGTTGCGAAACAAAGAAAATCATATTCAGCGTCAACCATATAATATTGTTATTCTGACTAGATTGTGCAGTTACTTGGACAACATAGTGTTGTTTTGACAATATTATCTTGTTACCTTGACCAGAACTCATAGCTATTCTAGCAAACTGATTTTGTTGACTTGGTGATATATTGTTCTGCTAACCATTATATTATTATTCTAATATTACCACATCGTATTAGTAACAATATATTATGGCTATCTCGAGAAAATAGTATCGTTATCCTTACAAAATTATGTAGTTATCATAACAATATTATTGTACTCAGTGGAAAAAGGTACATGTGAATTGGAAATAAAAAACCGAATTGTTTATAAAATTCATTATATTTCAGATAGAAAGATAATAACAAATAAAGAACTGTCACATAAAAAAAACAGAAAACAAAAACACAATTCTATCACATTTGAAAGTTTGAGTAGGTAGCAAAACATCTGCCCTAGTACACAAAAATCAGGAGAAATGAATATCTCTTACATAAAAAACAAAACAAAAACACAATTCTATCACATTGCATAGTATGAGTAGGTAGCAAAACATCTGCCCTATTATAAGATATTCAGGATGAAAAAATAAGAATATTTTGTTTCTATAGGAACTGAGCCAATTCTTATAAAGAACCCCGCCCCACTCTTATGGAAAATGGGTCCAGGTGATATTCGCTGAATTTTTGGTATGACATGCCCCAAGTCAAGCTGATTAATATTGTTCATGGGCCCAACCTTGAAAAATAAACAGTTTTTTTTACATGACGATGAAAGTTACCGATTCAGACACTTTGACCTACTTATATTAGGTACACTATTAATAATAGTATCGTAATAAAGCACTCAACATGAGCGTTCGCGCCATTGAGAATTTCACATGTTCAGCTACGTTGATAGAACTGCACTTACCTTCAAATATAGGGACAAGATGATCTAAAGACCATGACTTTAAGATGTCTGCCACACTATTATTGATCTCCATCGTTTTTCTATTTAATTATCAAGTCATCTACACAGCAGTTGCAAATATTACGGTTCCAGTACACAATCGTTGCCACATTGCACAAACACGCATAAAAACTTCCGTACACTGTGACCTCGACCGTGATACTGATTGTCGAATGTCGATGGCTGAACCTGAAGGGGACGAAAGGGTGAAGGGCTTTTAGTTTCTAATAACGGATGGCGGGCGACACTCGACTGCTAACATAACCGTCTGGTCACTGAAACTATTCTTCTACAAATATTATATTATTAGGTTATTTATTTCACGCCTGGTTACGTTTTTACTAAGCATAACAGAACAATAAGGTTAAGATAACGATATAGAGTTTTCTTCTACAAATATTATATTGTTAGGTTAGCTATTTTACGCCTGGTTAAATTTTTGGTAATCATAACAGTACAATATGGTTACGGTAACGATATAGAGTTAACTATATGTATTTTGTTTCCCTAACTATGTTGCACCAGAAAGAAACGTAGTAGTAACTGCAAACCTGGTTACGTTAACCATAAAAATCTTAACAATTTATTTTAGTTAGGAATAACTACCATATTTTTTTCGTGTAAGAGCCTTCAGTGACGCCTGGCGGTCTGAGCATATTTTCATCCGTGCATTACGCATTTCCCTCATGTTGATTTCTCTTGCAAATTGCAAGATAGTGTACATCTTTGCCTGGAATATGGAGGTGTTTGTTCCTAGTGAGACGCTTATTTGGGAGTTTCTCCCCTCACTGTATATTCCAGCACCAGTTCTTTCCCTGGTTTTGGATCCGTTCGTATGCCAGATCCGCTCTCCAGGTTTGCCCCTGATGTTGGCCTGACCATTCCCTTCGATCTTGTATAATAACCTCGAAGTTAATGTTGAAGAAGTATCTAGGAGTCATGTGGTCCGTTGGTTCCATTTCAAGAATGTTGCCTCCCACTATAACCTTTATCTTGTTGTGATCCGATCTATTGCTCGATTTTCTTGCCTCTCCCATAATTGTTATATCAATCGGTAGGAGGTCCAACAGTGCTTCCATGGCTAATGTTGGTGTTGTTTTCATAGCTCCCGTTATGCTAAGGCATGCAAGTTTTTGTACCTTGCTCAACTCAGCCGCGGCTATTCTTTGTGTAGTCTTTGTCCACCATACCAAAGATGCATATGTGATCATGGGTTTCACCACAATTTTGTATATCCAATCCATCATTTTGGGATTTAGCCCCCATGTTTTCCCGTGTGCCCGTCTGACTATCATTAACGTCGCCTCTGCTTTCTTCTTTACTTTTGCCAGCTGTTGTTAAAGTGGTACATACAATTTGAATAAGAAAAACATATGATACCCAACTGAATGATCGAACACACCTAAGCAAATTAATGCTTGTGCTGTGATATTCTATTCTTCCATATAGGCGACTCAATTTACTATTATACGTATTTTGAATTGATATAGCCGATACTTGATGAAAATCCATATTAATATCCATAATAAAACTATAAATAGGTTTACAAAACCCGCGACAATTGTTTCGCTGTACAACAGCTTCTTCAAGCGGAGAAGATATACTAATTTACATGTTTGCTATGTTACCTTAAATATACATCGTAAATTCATTAGGGTGCGGTTGTATACCTGTCTCCTAATGAATTTTCAATGAGAACATTGCATTACTAATTACATTCCATCTAACCTTTCCAGAAAAACAAATTAAGTAATGGTGAGTTATTTAATTCAAGTTGGTCATTGAGGAGGTTCTCAGAATTTTTCCACTTATTGATCTCCATACTTTCCAAAAGATTAAGCTTCATACCTTTGTTCTCTACATGAAGGACTTCGAAATCATGGTCAATAAGTGGTTAGCATAAGTAGAGTTTGTTTTTCCGTTTACAAAGCTATTTCTGTGTTCGGTTAGGCGTTTTTTATAGGTTCTACCAGTTTGACCAAGATAAAACTTGGGGCAACTACCACAATTTAATTTATAGACTACACACTTATCTTGTTTTTCTACTTAAAAGCAATATTGCTTTTAAGACAGACAACACTTTAGGCAGACATATTAAAAATAACAAGTATAAAGTAGAAAAACAAGATAAGTGTGGAGTCTATAAATTAAATTGTGGTAGTTGCCCCAAGTTTTATCTTGGTCAAACTGGTAGAACCTATAAAAAACGCCTAACCGAACACAGAAATAGCTTTGTAAACGGAAAAACAAACTCTACTTATGCTCCACTTATTGACCGAAAACCATACTTTCGACCATGATTTCGAAGTCCTTCATGTAGAGAACAAAGGTATGAAGCTTAATCTTTTGGAAAGTATGGAGATCAATAAGTGGAAAAATTCTGAGAACCTCCTCAATGACCAACTTGAATTAAATAACTCACCATTACTTAATTTGTTTTTCTGGAAAGGTTAGATGGAATGTAATTAGTAATGCAATGTTCTCATTGAAAATTCATTAGGAGACAGGTATACAACCGCACCCTAATTAATTTACGATGTATATTTAAGGTAACATAGCAAACATGTAAATTAGTATATCTTCTCCGCTTGAAGAAGCTGTTGTACAGCGAAACAATTGTCGCGGGTTTTGTAAACCTATTTATAGTGAAAATCTTTTAAACATAGTTTTATTATGGATATTATTATACGTATAGTGCAGTGATTTTTGAAATAACATCAATTGAGTGAGATCGATGTTTACAATGAGAATCTTCTTACAAAAATAAGAATTAACTAGAGAAATAAAAAGAGATAGAATATCAGAGAAAAAAAAATATGCAGTTGAAAATTAGCGCAAGAGAAAAAGGGGTTGTGTATCAATTGAAAATACACTTCAATTCATTGTTTTCAAGAACAAAACTTTTAACGTTGAGTTTGTAGTTCATCCTTTTTTTAATTTCTTTATTTTCAGAGGAAGCGTATAATACATTGGGTCCATAATAAAATATTTACCTTTGTGTGTGACTATTTTCTACCTGAGGTATTCTGATTGATAGAATTGCAACAGATCTGGTTGTTTCTCTGCTTTACCTTTTTCATAATAATGTTTATTCTTGAACATCCATAGCACACATTGATAGAAATATAAACCCTTGACATTCAAAATCCCAATTCCTCTGTACAGTTGATTTGTCCTAAGGTTTTTCATTATAATTCTCAGTGTTCTGTAGCCCGCGAAGTGTATTATTGTATATTCTACCCCACACAGTCATAGGTACAATATCTTAAGACAGATTCAGATTATAAGGAAGTTCTTTTTATCCAAAACATTTCGCAAATTATTAACATTCTGAGTTTTTTACTACGTAGTTTGAGTGAACATTCCATCTCATGTGCTGATCCACCGTGACACCAAAATATTCTATAGTTTTCACCCTTTATATCAGGGTACAGAAACAAGTTTGCGTTACACACTCTGTCTTATGTATACTTAGTGTATTTTTATAAGACAACATACAATGAGGTTTGGTTGTATCAACAATAGTGGTTCAGACTCTTTGTTTTGTTACGCCAGCTATTCTAGTTTGATTATTTGAACAACATTTAGGTTCACTTGACAAAAGTTTATTGTTCTGTGAACGCTATTCTGCAGTGTTTTTCCACGAATATAACTATTTTTCACCGAACAACCTATTTTGGTTATCACAACATTACCCATTTAGATACTGCAACCAAACTAGTTTGGTTGTTTCAACAGGATGTAACCAAACTAGTCTTAATCCAAGAACGGTTAATATTTGCAGACAACACCTATGATTGGGTTATCTTTGCCAATATATTATATTAGGCTTCCTAACCAAACTATTCCAACAATCATCAGCTCTGCAAACGATCTGTTTGAAAGTTATCCCGACGTTATAGCCGCTTGGTCAACGCAACCAAAACGAATGTGACTATTTGGAAGTGGAAGTGTTGCTTATAAATAATAGTAACCTTGTGTTTGGTTTATAATATTGTGGTGGGAACAGTTTTTCAAGTGAAAAATTATACGAATTGCACTAAGAGTTGGTAACTCATCCGCCATATTCTCCAGATTTGGCCCTTGCGACTTTTATCTATTTCCAGACCAGAATAAACTGGTCGGTGGTAAGATATTTGGGTCGCGGAGGGTTTGCAGTAATGATATTATTCTGAGGGAATTGAAAAGTTGTAAAATCGGTGGATGAAGTCGATTAATCTAATAGGCTATGTTGAGCAATGAATTGAGTTCAACTGAAAAACATGTTTTCTTGCCCATGTCGAATACTTTTCAGCCCCCCTCGTTTATACAATTTTCTTGAACTTCTCTGTTGCGATGAGTTTCCGATCTTGAATCGGATCTGTGTTTTTATTGTTATCGATGATTCATGCATATTTATCATTGCCTGGATTTCTTGTTGGTCTATCATTCCCGATGAGAATGAATGGAAATTAATTGGTTAAACATTGTGAATTTTGTGGTTAATCATTTGCCGTTTCCTTGAGAATCATAGTAAGACCGATTTTGTAACATAGAAACTATAACGATAAGCAGAGAGTTGAGAATCAAACAACACCCATGGACATTTTGTTATTTGTTTTTCGTCTGCTTTGAACGCCAAATACGAGGATTGCAGAGCCTTAATTACATTAGAAAATACAAAATCAAATCAAATTTATTCCGTTAGATGATAATCACATATTTTCAATAATGGTTTATACATTTTAATAAGTGAATATATATAAACAGACATGGCCATCAATGAACTTATAATATTAAGTCAATGTAAAAACTAGGTTTCCATATCAGGAGGACTTCACCTGAGCAGAGCTTGTTTTGTTATTATCCACCAGTAAAGTGTAACATTACCATTAGAGAGGTACATTTCAATGTAATAGTAGTGTAATTAGATTTACATTAAGGGAACCGTCAAAAGAGGTTAGAGACTAGGTGAAAAAGCTAAAATAAAAATTATAATAAAACTCAATTGTGAAATTGTCGAACATGGACGATCAATACAATATTCAGCTAATGCAAAGTTTAACTTCTAGGAGACATGAATATGTTACAGAATCAAAAATTTTGGTACACACTAACACTTTAAAATAGATTGAAAACTGTGTTGGGTTGAGAGTTATCCAATGAGGTTTTCCAGAATTCCTGCACAGAGTAGAAGCTTTTCTGTTTCAAGAATGCTTTTGATCCCGATATAATTGGAGATTTCTTGTCCGATAGTTTAGAGAATGGTAGTTCAATTTTCTCCATGTTACGAGTGTGGTGATCATGAATATCCTTCCTCGATATGAGCAGTTTATTTTTTATATACATAATATCTGAAAACATAAATAGGCATCGTAGTGTCAATAAGCTCGGATAACAAAACGAATTTTGCATGATGTTGATCTAGACAATTTCAATATGCAACATTTAACTTTTTTTTGGGTGCCAAAGACTTGGCCCGAGATATGGCTTGTCCCCAGAATACAATACCATATGAAAGGACATCCTGTATGAGTCCAAAGTAAAGCAATTTGAGCACTTCAGTTGATACTGTATTATGTAAGTTTCTTATTACAAAACCATAAGAAATCAGTCTTGCTACTGTTTTATCCATGTTCCAAGTAAGTTTTGGTCTAGATAGATATCTAAAAATTGTGTACAGGCCGAGATATTTAATGATTTTCCGCCTGTTTTATCAGTACGCTATGTTTAACATTGATATTTTTTGTGTACAATTGAACTGCTACATTTGTCGGTATTCAGGCTTATCATATTTTCCGAACACCATTTTGATATGGTTTTGGTTTATTTGTGCGAATTTATCATGAAATTTCTAGATTTTCCTCTGATAATCAAGTTGGTATCGTCCTCATAAATTATCGAGGATCCACTTACTTGTAATAGTTTTGGAAGGCCTGTAATTAATATATTGAACAGAGTGGGGGATAGACATGATCCCTGTGGTGCACCAATGTGTACTTTCATAGGATCTGATCTTACACCATTGATCTGGACCTGTTGAATGGACCTTTCCAAGAGATATGAGGTTACACTGAAATTAGAAAGTAAATACGCTAATATCACTCGGGATTTTTTTTTTCTGACCGCTAGTTTATCTATAATCAGAAGAAACGTGGATTCGTGACGTCACGTTCATCAAAACTAAACTTGGCAACGTTGTTAAAGTTGTGCACCAAATTCTCATTCAACTATAATGTGTCGTATGACAGTTGTCATTTGATACCAGATGGGTTCTTTCGTCTGTTTCACGGTGCGATCAATAAGAATAGGTTGTCTCTGTCTAACTCATTTGCCTACCCATTTGATACAAGTGAAGCAGTTCCATCAGATCTAAACTTCAACGAACACTACCTTGATTTATTTTTTGAGGTTAATGCGGTTTTCTAAGTTTTGAGAGCTTTTGTTGTTTGTGTTCTAAAATTTGTTATTAATTCCTGTATCTCCAGTACCTGTATCCCTGCAATAACTGAACATGTCGAAAAGGTGCTTTGTACCTCGGTAAATTATCCGAACTTCCCTTCACGAAGCCTTGTTCCATATTTTTAATACACAATTACACAAATAAATTCACACCAAATCGTTTATGATAACACCTCACTACACTATTATCGAATTTATCAGTTGAATGTTAATTGTTGATTGTAAATAAAATAAACATTAACCTCACATCTTCATATAACTTTTGACAGTTGAGAACTGTCATTACGAATTGCTGTGTTGCCAATGCTCGTTCTTCATCATAATGATGGTCTGTTCAGAAAATTTGAAAGTTACAAATACAATAAAAAATAGCTAATATGTGGATTTTTATCTATGAGTTGATCAAGTAAAAATGTATTGATTATTTCTCAACGGCTTATATCATACCAGAAGTTATATTTTTAAGGAGAACGATATTGCCTGTTTCGGAACGTGGATTATGGTGGGAGATATTTCCGATGAACGTGACGTCAGCGGCACACTTTCGAATGTGATATTTTTTTAAAATGAAAGAAAAATAATGGAACTTTTTGTTAAATGGACTTTTCAGACTAACAACTATCGATTTAAACGAGTTTTGTAATTTATTTTCCGTAAATGTAAAGGTCCATTCTGTCCGATAAGTGTGAAAGTAACCATTCTAAACATGGACATCTGACTCCAATTTTTTAAAGTTTATTTTCCAACAGGCCGTGATTTCATAGGATTTTTTTGAGCATATTTTATTGATAGTGCTAAATATTTCCATGGGGTCTGTGGGTTATATTCTGCGTCTGACTTTCATTTTTAAGAATGTTACTCATATCCTTTTCATTTTTAATAATTTCACCATTGCTGTTCTCTAGCTTTGTTCAAATTAGCTGAAAGGTCTATAGTCTTTTTTTTTATTGAGCATTTTTACTTGTGATGTCTTTCCACATTCTGTTTACTACGTTGGTTCTTGGTAAATGTTGGAAATACGTCTTTTTTATTTTTACAAGCTAAAGTGGTTTACTTTCTAAGAATTTTATGATATTCGTAATGAAAGGGCTTTTTGATTTCTACCATCTGTTCCTCGTCTTAGCTCTTAATTTCATGAATAGACGAATATTGTCTGTAATTCTTGGTGATTTTGACAACTTTTTTAGGAGAATGCTCGTTGAAACTTGCAAATGATAATGCTTGGCTGATCTGTTATTGTTGATGTGGAGGCAATACATTTCGCTTTGTCAACGTTAATGCTCAATAGATTAATTACAGCTCAGCAAATTGAATAAATTTTGGTAACCCTTGTTCTGCGTTGAAGATAGCTTTCCCCACGTCTTTCATTAAACGATCTATATTGTATATCAAACTTAACAAAATGATAACAAGGCATGGTGGAGATTCGTTGATGAGGTTTTTTGCCATATGGAATTAGAGTACAAATGACAAAGGGAAAAGAACCAACAGGAACATTCACTGTAAAAATATAAGAGGATAATCAACTGCCTTTCTTAGATGTTAAGATGAAAAATCAAAGCATCGAGCCAATACAACGGTTTATCAAAAGAAATACATACCTACCAACAGACTGTCAAACATCTTTCATTAATAGAGCACAAATAGTTTGCAATGCAAACCAGGAAATGGAAGGAAAATCAAACCTCATGAAGAAAAGGAAGTTAAAAGAAACTGTCTGCATTCTTTTAACGAACAGCTGCTTTTCAACAAACTTCGTTCAGGGAAGAAGTAGAAAATAACAGAAGAGTCATCGACTGATTGCAGACACCTGGAAGAACTTTTTTGGCAGATTTCATTTGATTTTCGACCAAGACAAATCTTATCTCAAAATCTAATACAAACATATTTTTCAACAAGTTTTAATAACGGAGACATATTATATTGTATGAAGTCTCTGACAAATGATAATATTATTTAGTTAACCGTCGTTTAAAGGCAGTTACTTATAGGGGCAAATCGACGAATTTGCCCTTCTATACACTTGTATAGATTTCTTTGATTATACAGTATTTTATTTTCAGACCGTAAAAGCTTGAAATCACGAAAAAACCACGTGAAGACCCATTTTTATTCTATTCTCAACCATATTAATGTGTGTTCAGATGAAGCCCCATATACATCAAGGACAAAGACGTAAATTATCATTTTAAAATGATTTTGATGATGAAATAAAGAACAACTTTCCCAATGCTAGTTTTACGGTAAAAAATGTGAATGATCAAGAATATGTGGTTGCCATCGTAACAATGTGAAATGTAGTTCTGTCAAAATGGCAAAAGAGAAGGTGCCTGCAGCTCTACGAAAATTCTGCAAGAAACTTCCCTTATTATACTACTTGTTTTGCACCGGAAAACATGAACATGTGAAACTGAAACGATGTATCGGATTTTTATATGGAATCGTTCTCGGAATTATCTTCTATCAATTCATCATGGTTGATTTGAGCTTTACTGAAGAAGCGGGATTCATTGTTGGAACAGCCATCTGCTTGATGCTGGGTTTTGGAATTGCATTTTCTTCACAAATCCGATGCATCACTTGCCTCACTTTCCCAAACTTTGGAGGTAAATCTTAGAATAACTATTCTTGTAGAAACGTTCAACATTTTCAACATGGTTTACTTTGAAAAAAGTTTCACTGCAGTTTCTTGATGTAGGTGACATTTCGTATCATCTCCGAATTGTGATAAACCAATGTTGACAATAACAAGACAAAGATGATTGGATTTTTTGTTTATAGAGAATGCAGTAATAACAGATAAAGAATGTTTTTTCCATATTTTTGTTTGCGTCATGCATTGATTTGCGAAATGCTTACAAAGAACAAAATTTCCAAACGGCATATTTATCTTTAATAATTACTGTGCTAATTACGTAGTTTGATCTGCATATAAATATTGCCTTCTTTACTTGTATTACAACCTTTTCACAGGGAGGCAACAGACAGTGAGGAATCAGCAGAAATGGGGGGAGGATGAATTAGACAAGAATGACTGAATGAATATGTTGGTGCAGTACTGTAGATAATACCGTTTAATTCTATGAAATGATATAATTTGTCATGAAATCAGACTCCACCATTTTTTGAATAAATTCTGTTTAGATAACCTGTTTAACTGCGATTAATTTTTTGTCCTTCATATTGGTTTTAGTTTTGTCATTGGTAAAGGTAAAGTTATCGGGCTCATTCTCCAAAAAAATAAAAAATAAGTGAAACTTACGTAGTTTTGTTTCCTGAACACGAATCTGAAAGAATTTTGTGGGGGTCTCAATTACTTTAGGAGTTATAGCCATTTTAAAGTCGAAAATTGTAGATTTTCAGACACGAATTTTGCAGTCAAAATTTGCACAAAATGCCTCCTTCTTTTTGTTGACACTGTCTGAATTCTACTTGATTCCATAGCTCGAGGTATACTTTCACTCGATGGACCTGAAACAATGTATGAATTAGCTTAAAACCCCTTTTTTCTAAATTTTTCAGAGTTCTAATTGAAAATAATACCAATGACTTTTCTGTTAAAACAATTTAAGTATTTTTCTGCTATACAGGAATATTCATTACTTCTAAACTGAACATCTAAATCCCAAAATGATGTACTGGATACACAATATTGTGGTGAAACCCATGATTACATAGTCATCTCGGGTATGGTGGACAAAGACAACACAAAAAATAGCCGCGGCTGAGTTGAGCAAGGTACAAAGACTTGCATGCCTTAGCATAACGGGAGCTATGAAGACAACACCAACATTAGCCATGGAACCACTGTTGGACCTCCCACCGAATAATATAACAATTATGGGAGAGGCAAGAATAGCACTTCTAAGGCAACAAAAATCGAGCAATAGATCGGATCACAAGATAGAGGATATACTGGGAGGCAACATTCTTGAAATGGAACCAATGGACCACATGACTCCTAGATTCTTCTTCAACATTAACTTCGAGGTTATCATACAAGATCGAAGGGAATGGTCAGATGACAACATCAGGGGCAAACCTGGAGAGAGGATCTGGTATAAGGACGGATCCAGATCCAGAAAAGGAACTGGTGTTGGAATATACAGTGACGGGAGAAACTCCCAAATAAGCGTCTCAATAGGAACAAACTCCTCCGTATTCCAGGCAGAGATGTATGCTATCTTGCAATGCTCAAGAACAATCAACATGAGGGAAATGCGCAATGCAAGGATCAAAATATGCTCAGACAGCCAGGCGCCACTGAAGGCTCTTATGAACCCGAAGGTGACATCAAGACTGTAATTGGAATGCCGAGAAGAACTCAGTGTACTCTCAGAACACAACAAAACAACTTTGATGTGGGTTCCAGGAAACTGTGGCATCGAGGGCAATGAAAAAGCTGATGAACTAGCCAGAAACGGTTCATCAGCTCCATATATTGGCCCAGAACCCGCACTCGGGATTACTAAATCCAACATTCGAGGCAGTGCCGGTTTAGCCTATAAGCGGAGTAAGCGGCCGCGCAGGGCCCGGGCCCTAAGGGGGCCCGGTTGTGGCATGCTTTGTTTAAGAGTGTAGTGTACAACAAAATGTCACCGAAGTTATCCTTCCATCTTTGTTAAAATTGGGTATCGACCTTCTTTATACAAAAGAGATTTAAATGTTCCGGCAATACGGTCAAATTATCGTGATCCGTGATCACAACTCGAACTTGTGAAGTTTCAACTTATTTTCTTGCTCGCACAGGTCTGCTTCTGAGGGGTTTTCTCCGAAAACCTGGGAGATTCCTGAAAACAAATTTACAATATAAAATTTTATAAATTGTGATAGGCGCAAAGCTAATAAGTATCTCCTCAAATGAGGATTTAACCCACCTTATGTGGTAATATGAACAATTTCAGATACATTTGAACGTGTCCAAGGCTGGAAGTTTACGTTTCCAAATATCTTGACCATTTTGGAAAAAAATTCCACAATTCCAATTTCAAATAATACATCTGGTAAAAGATCTTTCTCGGTCCTGAAGAGGATTAAAAACTATCTGAGATCTACAACTAGTCTCCTATAGAATAATCAAAAATGATTCCATATCAGTTGATCGTTTATTTTACAGAATAAACTTCTATTTTATTTTATATTAAATACTTCACAGAATGCTTTTAATTTTACGACTAATTTTATTTAAAATATTTTGTTGACTCTTCTTTTTCCGTTTCTTTTTAACGCTTGATATGTCTCCATGTTCCGATGTACTTTATTTTATTCGTCGAAATACATTTTTCACTTTTTTATCCAGAGGGCCCGAAAAAGTTCAGCGATTAGGGCCCGTGAGTTCCCGAAGCCGGCTCTGATTCGAGGATACATTCGGAACTGGATCAAACGACAACAAAGAGAGAGGTGGAACGAAGCCACTCTCACGTATCACGGGGAAACATACATTGAAGGACCGTCAAAACACAAAACTGAAGAACTATTCAAGCTGAGCGGGAATCAAGTTAGAACGGAGACAAGGTGGTAAAGGGACAGAAACAGCCAAACACGTACTGTCAGAATGCGAGGCATTAGACCGCAAGAGACAGGCAATATTCGGAAAACCCAGGCTAACTCCCGAAGAATATAACAGTCAACCGGTGAAGAACCTGTACAAACTGGTACAGGGCAATACAGGTGAAACCAATTGAAATGCACAAAAAGCCCAAGAGGCTGAGGTGCAGCTGGTGACAGGACCAGCATCCAAAAGGAAAAAAAAAACTGAACATGGATAATATAAAACCAAACATTCTGTCCCTGGGCATAAAATTTCAAAAATAAAACCAATTAGTAACTGATCGTACCCTCAGAAAAAAATTCCGGAAAAAAACCGGAAATAAAACCCACCGGAAAAAAACCGGAGTAAATACCACTAAGAAAAAAAACCTTGGAAAAAAGTCCTCTACGAACATTTTGAAAATACAGTTGGTGAGGAGTAATTCTATACTATGATCTAATCAGAAAGGACTAACCTTACGTAGATATTTGAGTGCATATAGAAATTGATGAATTAGGTAGGTTTTGCAACATTTTTCCCTGTGAAAATATATTTTGTGAGCAGTAATTTTTTAGTATGATCTAACCATAACGAACTAACCTTACGTTGACATTTGAGTGCATGGAAAATGAAAACGTACCTAGGTCGGTTTTGCACCATTTTTTGAATATGGATTTTTTTCTTGGGTTTTTCCTAGGGATATTTATTCCGTTTTTATTTCGGTGGGTTTATTTTAGGGGTGTTCTTTTCGTTTTTTTCCGGGGGTACTTTTACTGATACCAACAGCGAATATCCTGCTCCGCTACTAATATTCAATATACCTATCATCGCTTACACGTTTATCAAGTTGCCCCGGTATTTCAAGTAACCCCGTTTTACGGTATTTTTCTTCCTCCTTTCCGTTGTTTCTCCCAATGTTTTCTGGAAACTGTGGGCTGTTACTTTTCGAATAAACCTGAAGGTTATATTTTTTTTGCCTTACTGAACCTCTTGATTGCATCAAGGCAAAGCAGGTAGGAGCGTCCTCAAGGCCATCGTGATAACATTCGTGATTTCCGGACCTGTGGAAAACTTGAGCAATAACGGCAAAGAAGTCGTCAGGGTGTTCGCTTGCACCGCGTCCCTCACATTCAACTTGACGAAAACCAGGTTCGAGTTGATGTTTAAGCCCTTCACACAAGCATTATTCGGCATGAAAACAGACGTGAACGAGGTCAAGGACACTTTGAGGTCCATCAAAGACGTTGCGGCTCCCATCACCGGAGAAATCGAAGATGAGAAGGAAATGAAGAAGATGAAGGAAGAAAATGATTATTTGGATGGGCAAATGGGCGATACCAAAAGGTCGGACGTAGCGAGTGACAAATTCAAAACGAAAGGTGAGCATCTTTTTGACCATGCACAAGGTTTCTCACACGTTGTTATGAAAGCTGCACTATCCTCTGTGATAGTTTGTGGGTGAGGGGTAACCGAGTTCGGAGGGGTAGATTTGCTATTGTTATGATATTCGTATGTAAGCTTAGAACCAGTGGCGGCATTCTGATACATTTTTTTCATATTATATTTTTATCTGTAGACGGCCACATGCCTGGTTGGAAAGCACGTGTGTTGTCAAGATGTCAATCAAAAATACTTTATTGTGCGAAGAATTAGATTCTTGCTGACAAAGCATAGAATAAGGTCATAAATACTGAAAAAATAAATAAAAGTGCTGAAGTGAAAAAGTCAAAATATTCAAAGTGTTTAATCATATCAGTAAACTATACTATACACTATAAATAAGGATGGATTTAGCGAGGAGCAATATATGAAAATATAAGTAGAAAAGTTATTGGGTTATAACCCTCAAAATGTTGTGCAACCGTAGACACGTGTTTCGAGCTTAAGCTCTCATCAGTACGGTAAAATCAAGTGCGAAGATGTACAACACTTGGATGTAAAAATAGAAACAAAGGAAGTCAACAACAGGAAGCCAACCACACATTTGTGGCATCGGTTAGAAGACCTTGGACTCACAAGGCAACAATTAACGTCGCCACGGATGCAGCTATAGCTACTAGCGTGACACTCCTACCCAGGAAAATACAAATAAGGATGGATTTAGCGAGGGGCAATATATGAAAATATAAGTAGAAAAGTTTCCATCGTTATTCGTATTTTCCTGGGTAGGAGTGTCACGCTGGTAGCTATAGCTGCCTCCGTGGCGACGTTGGTTGTTGCCTTGTGAGTACAAGGTCTTCTAACCGATGCCTCAAATCTGTGGTTGGTTTCCTGTTGTTGTCTTCCTTTGTTTCTATTTTTACATCCAAGTGTTGTACATCTTCGCACTTGATTTTACCGTACTGATGAGAGCTTAAGCTCGAAACCCCTGTCTACGGTTGCACAACATTTTGAGGGTTATACCCAATAACTTTTCTACCTATACACTATATATATATGCTATTCATGCATTAGAATTCACACAAACTGATACACATAAGTGTATCATTGAAATACTCATCAACATTATAGTAAAAGCCTTAGTAGCTCCTTAACTCTTCTTCTTGTGTTTTTTTCTGAATTTAAATTAATGATACCCTGAGGCAGATAATTGAAAAGTTTTTTAGAGTTGTCAAAAAGTTATGTCTCAACTTGTGTAGAGTAAGGCTCAGGGAGCGATCGACATAACAAGTCTCTCTGGCAGGAAAACGAGAATTTCTCATGTTGTTTCATTATTTTATTTCTGTTTCTTGAACATCAAACAGTCTCTAGTATAAATATTGAGGTGAGAGCCATTATATTTCATGAGAAAATAGGGGCCGACATGTATTTCTGAAGACATCTCTGAAGGCATACCAAACAACAGCTATATTTTGGCGTAGTCTTGATTTGCTCACAGGGTGGAACGGTGACTTGCTTATTGTAAATCGTCTGTCCAGCTTGAAACAAATTAAAATTTTGGATTGCATTCTTCTATTCCTTTGCTGAAGTAGTATAATGTTTTGTATCTGACGGATTATAGTTCTCGTTGCTTCTTTTAAACACTTTCTTCTGGTATCATCTTTGTCCATATCATCGGTTTTAAAATCACGAATTCCTCTAAAATAGCATACGTTTCAAACACACACACACACACACACCAAGTTATTACATTGTTGTAGTTGCAGAACAGTGAAGTAAATTCCATGACCAACAAATTCAACCGGAAAAAATATCACTGAACTATGTACTGAGTACTCGAAAGACATTCCAACAAGACTTCACGATCTTTAATAATAATAAGGAACAATGTTATCAATAGAATAGCTCGGAAAACATATCTATGGCTTGCACTTCTTTTTGAGGCTATAAATCCTATATAGTAACCAGCAATTTTTTTATACCTATTTGGAATACCCCAAAAAAAATTATTCTTCAAAAAAAATTCCTGCATCTTCCCAAACTCGAAATTCATTATCCAAACTGTGCTTATTTCCATTTATCTAAGGACATGAAAAATTAGAAGTACAGTACCCAAAAAAGTCTCTGAAGAAGTGATTTATTTATGTATCTGAGAGAAATTTTATATAGGGAATTGTAGCCTTTTATGATAAAGTAAGACAATTTTGGAGTTCATCACTTTTCATTTACGGGTTGAAGGAATTCAATGAGGAATCTCCTGGAATTGGGAGTATGGGCTCTCTCAAAAGATTAAAAATAATACTCAACCCACTGATGAGATTTTAAACTTACAATGATTTACAGTTTTCCATTTACAATAAAGAAGTTTGTGTCCACGTCCGGTTTAACCGGAAGCGCTACGCCACTGAAAATATAATAAGAATAATATAATTCGAGTATGTAGAATTTTTCTTCAAAAATGCTTAGTAGGAGTCCTAGCAAGTGGTATGGACGTGGGTGGACATCCGCCACCTGAGGTGCGTTTCAATATTACGTCCGACGTGCGTCCGACGTCTAACTTTTTTTACGAAGCGTTTCGATATTAGAACGTCCTGTCCGAAAACTTCATTCCATCGTTTCAAAATTCTTGAGTGGAACGTCCGACCGTCAACTATTTACACAACGATTTAGGAGAGCGTTTCAAAATTCAATCCGAAAGATATCGCCCTACGAAACAACTATGACGTCATACATCGTCCGTTACCGGACGTCAGACGTTAAATTGAAACGCACCTCTGGTATGTTTTCGAGCTATGACGTCATTAAATATGGCGGCCGTTCGATCATAGAATAGCAATGTGGTTTAACTGTCACTATGCATAAACACACGAATGTTTTATGCTGCTGTCGTTTTTATTTCCACATAAATACATATTAAATAAGTACGGTTATCAAGGCTAGAAATACACAATATCATGAATCGAAGAAGTTTCAAGGAAATATGTTGGAACGAGTATCCAACAAGGATTTTTACAGTTTGACCCTTGACTACCAAAATTGCAAAAAGAGCAACATTTCACTTCATTTTTCCTACAAATGCAGGAATAAATAGTTGCAAATAGTTGTCGGGCACCAAATAATCTACTATTAGTCTATAATCAATACAATATCGCTGAAGATATTTGTAGAAATATGATCTCAACAAATGCCACTTCTGCTTGTTGGCGGCAAATCTCCATGTCCATATTTTTGGCATGGTAATATAGCCACAATCTAAGTTCTGAGTATTTACAAGATGACCCTTTTCGTAATACTAGCACAAGGTATTCTTCTGGAGATTTGAGGCTTTGTTCAATGCCTTCCCAGTCAGATGATACTCCAAAGTTTTGCAAGTGTGCCAAAGATGCATTATTGAGACCTGCTTTTTTTGTTGCCAAATATACTCGTATAATCTGATCCAGATAGTGCGTCGATGGCTGGAAGCAAAGAGCATAAGTTATGTCCAATTTGTTTGTGAATATCATAAAAAGGCAAAAGTCGCGTGGAATCATCAACTACAGTGCGCACCCAAAGTTCCTCAACACTAAGTTCATGAAGACTAACCCAGTGAAACACAGCTAACACCATTATGTCAGTGTCAGCACTAGGGAGGACTGTATTAAACCCACTCAGACTGTTTTGAATGAATCAGCATTCTGAAGTCTGCTACCTCTACCGACCTACAATTTAATTATGGATGGTTCACTAACCTTCTACCTTGCGCAGATGTGCAATTGAAGATGACTTCACCTTGTTCATCACCATAAAAGGCGCTGAAGGTGTGGTTGGTACTAGATGGTGTTTCAGTTGAAGAAGCTATCAATGAACGATTTTGAATTCAGCTTGTTCTTCGAAGCCCCATAGAAACTGCTGAGTTGTGCAGGCATTTTCAGATATTTGGGCGATATGGATGGCAATACCGCTACCTTGTCTTTGCATTGTCTCAGGTCTATTTTTCCACGGTTCTTTGTTATGCCCCAATATACGACAAAAAAACAGAATGATCATTTCATCACTTTATATTGAAAATAGAATATTTTTTGGGCGAAATTATAAAAGTTGACGTTGGACCAGAATAACACTAACCTAATCTAATTTTATGCAAATGCCACTTCATCCAAAAATAATAACAATAATTTATATTCCATTCCACAAGCTGGACAAAATATAAATTTTTTTGTAATAACTTTCTACCTCCACGTGGTTACAGTTTTTTCCGACAATACTGTCAAAGTTGTGCAACTAAAAAGTGGTGGAATTCAAATCTGGTATTTTACCCCTATTCCTCAAAAAACTGTATAAATTTCAAAACTGTTTTGTTCGTCTAAAAGCCCAACTAATCATTAATCTTCAGCAACGAAGATATTTGAATTTGTCTTAAATTGTAGACATGGCCCTCAACAATCCGAGGTGAGGTAGCGATTTTCCCAAAATTCAAAAAATGCCCATAACTCGAAAACGATGAGATTTTTACTGACCTGAAATTGTGCTGCTATGAACAGTCATGACCTGGTCTACCACCAGTTCTAAGATTGTACAAGGTTTACCGGACACACTGTAAAGGACCCCGCAAACTCCTTATGGAATTTGGGTCCCGGTGGATTTTTTTGAATTTTTGTTATGATGTAGTCCATGTAATTCTCAAACAATGTTACCATTGCGCCAACCCAAAAAAATGAACAGTTTTGCTGCTAGGGGGCGTTGAAATCACCCCTTGCGCAGATTAGACTATTTATTTTTGAACCCGGTAACAATATATTCACTTGTTTTATTGTTGCTAATGTTGCACAATATTGTGCTGTTTTATAAAAAAATTCTTACCCCCCCTTTTTCCCCCAACTCCTAATACGGAACGCAAAAAAAAATATTTCTCGAGTGCCTTCAAATGTATCGTCGAATGTTTAAATATGCCTAAATAAGGGAAATAGCAGTTTTTTTATGATTATCCCCTCACCCCCCAAATGACACAAAACGAAAAAATTTCGGTGGATTTTTCTGAATTTTTGATATGATGCAGTTCAAGTTATTTTGAATAGAAACAAATTGGATGACAAACTCCAAAAATGAATAGTTTTGATGCTAGGGGGCGTTGAAATCATTGCTCAGAATAGAATATTCATTATTATTGGTGAAAATAATAGCTCTACGTATTTTAGTTTAGATTATGCTGATCAATTCTGTAATTTTTCATGAAATGAAAATCTAAAACCCCTTACCCTTAATTTAAAACACGAAAAAATTTATTCCCGACTACTTGTGAGTGCTTTATCAAAATAAATGTTTTAATCAGCTCAAATTGAGGAAATCGTACAGTTGTTTAATTTCACCTTTCCTTCCTGTCAGAAAAATGTTGGTGGAGTTCGCTGACTTCTTAGTAGGGCCTAGTTCATGTTTTTTGAATATCAATCAATTGGGCGAATATCTTGAAAATAAATAAAAAAGACATCTACAATTTGAATTTGAGGTGGTGCCTGAATTATTGTTTTTCGTGTTTTGAAATAGGGGTTGTGGTAAGGAGGGGGGTTAGATATTCAATTTATAAAAATTTAGACAATTGTTAGGCATAAAATAAAACAAAAATACGTAGAGATATTGTTTCCGCCTATAATAAAGAATAGTCTATTCTAAGCAAGGTATGATTTCAACGCCCCCTAGCATTAAAACTATTCATTTTTGGGGTTTGTCATCCGATTTATTTCTATTCAAAATAACTTGAACTGCATCATATCAAAAATTCAGAAAAATCCACCGAAATTTTTTCGTTTTGTGTCATTTGGGGGGTGAGGGGATAATCATAAAAAAACTGCTATTTCCCTTATTTAGGCATATTTAAACATTCGACGATACATTTGAAGGCACTCGAGAAATATTTTTTTTGCGTTCCGTAATAGGAGTTGGGGGAAAAAGGGGAGGGGGTAAGAATTTTTTTTATAAAACAGCACAATATTGTGCAACATTAGCAACAATGAAACAAGTGAAAATATTGTTACCGGGTTCAAAAATAAATAGTCTAATCTGCGCAAGGGGTGATTTCAACGCCCCCTAGCAGCAAAACTGTTCATTTTTTTGGGTTGGCGCAATGGTAACATTGGTTGAGAATTACATGGACTACATCATACCAAAAATTAAAAAAAATCCACCGGGACCCAAATTCCATAAGGAGTTTGCGGGGTCCTTTGTATATTATTTGATCGATCTGTTTTCTGGTCTCCGATGTAGCGTCATCCTCATTCGCATGGTATTTGGTACTGCACTGGATTGTGAATACGTATCTTATCAATTTTGTGGAAAAATGGCGTGTGCCTGGTGAGAATTTTTTTTGGATCATTGACCACATTTGTTTCTACATAAGGATACCTATCGGGCACACCGAATGTAAATCTGAGGGATACTATCCGGAAGATAAGGTGGGTAATGGAAATTTCTCCGGAACAAATGCATACCGCGATTATTTTCTCTAAAAATAGTAACAAGAGGTACACCACCAAAAATGTGCAAGGTGGAATTGGTGAAGCAGACGGATACATGTTCCATTGGAAAATTGCAATAGACAAACAATCCCTATGAAAGACAAAGAAAACATATCTAGCATTTTTTTTTTGTTTTTTTTATTACACAATTCAACAGATACAAGATCCAATTATACAATAAGACTATACAGGATGAACTATTAATCTAATAACATCTACTCAACAATATCAATTTGTGGTAAAAACAGAAGAGTCCAGTTTTTTATAGAGTCCACACTGCAGCAGAAAATATCAATGGTTTCATTTATCTTATTAACTTGACAATGTGATTTGACACTGTGACATTTTACTTACTCGTTTTTAACGTACTCTACTTGACAACGTTTTTATTTAAACATACAATCTTGTTTACTCTTAGTTCTATACGAATATAGCTGTTATACCTAGTATTTAACTAAATTTTAATGTGCTTGTGTATTTATTTACAAATTATTCAGTTAATTATCACCTTCTCATTTCGAATTAGGATATCAGTTTTTAAATATTTTTAATTATTCTTCTAAGTGTCTTTTATTCTTATTTATACACCTTGAGACTTTACCATCTCATTATGTTCATATTGTACTTTGTAACGCTTTGTCAATAAGAATCATTTTCTTCAGACAATAAAGTATACTTTGATTGATTGATTATATGTAGAGCACATTTTATATACAGGTGCATATAACTTAACGTTTGTGCGACAAAGAGGGAGGTAAAAATTATTATTTCTTTGAGATGTGAGCCTAGGAATACGAAAGTTTAACATGTTCAGAATATAGGTACAGACCAAATTGTTGTGAATAAGAGTGAAAAGGAAAATAACATGCGACCTGTTTCGTCGAGATTCAAGTGAATCCACTGAAAATCTAGTAAGAAGTTGCTCATGCGGAAAGCCTACAGTCGGGTAGTTACCATCAAGCTTGAAACAAACATACTTCAAAAATTTTCTTTCAATATTTTCAAGATTAAATATAGGTATCTGACAATACTATTGAGGCATATTCTGAGTTTGATCTAACAAATGTGAAATTTAGTTGAAGAAACGTTTTCTTATTTCTTCGAAATTCTTTTGTCACTCTATGATGAATCCTAATGATCTATAAGTTTTTTTGATGACGAGCTCTATATGATTTCTAAAAGAAAGTTTTTTGTCAAATGTTACTCCTAGATATTGGAGGGTTTCAAAACGGTTCAGTACAATATTGTTCATTTCATAATTGTGAAGAATTGGATTCAGCTTGGCGGTGAAGGACATAACATCAATCAATCATTTATTGTTCTTAAAACTTCAGTTTCATGACAATGAGTTCAGGTTGTGCTTAATATACATAACAAAGATAAAATAATGGAAAAATATAACAATGATACAACATGTGGGTTGAATAACATAGTACTACTAACTATGATACTATATAAAAAAATTAAAAATAATGATAATACTGGTGCAATTTAAAGAAATGGGAAATGTAAATGAAATCACCTCAGTAGAGTAGCCAGCAAAGAAAAGTGGCCACAGCTACCCGACCCTAACCCAGCATAATTCTCAGTGTGAATTACATAACATTAGCTTGAATACAATATTCTAATACATGGCAGACAAAATTCATCATTAATTCATTCATTCAAAATGAATGAACGAAGTTTCAGTATATTCCATATGTATGAGGCTGTGATTTGTGCTATCGAAGGCGTAATATTTCCGAGAGCATTTAACAAAGTATCCGGTCCGTTTAAATAAGAGCAGTTTGGAGGTCTCATGGAACAAAAAATCGGACATTCGAACATAAGGTGATGAATTGTTTCGTAAGAGTCGTGATTGCAGGCTGTACACATTTCATTGGGGTTTATATGGTGAGAAGACCCGTTGTAAGTGAATTTTATGCTGAAATTATTACAAGTTCTAATTTGAGCGATCGTTCTTATTATTTTAATTGGTATATTCAACTGAAGATAATTTTGTGGTAATTTGGAGATCGTAAAGTGCTGGTAGAATGAGAGAAAAGTTGAATTCTGTGATAGGGAAATATCTTTAGAATGTAATTTCTGGTAGTATGCCGAGAGTATATATTTTCTTTTGCTTTTGAGAAGATTAAAGTTCAGTTGATTCCAAATGTCTAGCGAGTCGATGGATGCAAAGTACTGTTTTACTTGGAGTGTCCAGTTGAACCGAACATCGCTGTTACTGAGACGGAGTTGCCTTAGAAAACAAAGTTTTGGTAGTCGTCTATCATCCATTAGGAAGAGTCTACTAAGCCAGCTCAGAGTAAATTTGAATATATTGTAGGATATGCTTACACGTCCGGTTTCTAAACGAACAATGTAGTCGGCCGTATTTTTTGGAAGATGCAAAAGGCGTTTAAAAAAATTGAGCTGAACACGCTCTAGGATATCTGGGTATCTAAGTCCCCATACGGGTATGGAGTTGGATAGTATACTCACTACTAATGCTTCGAAGAGTTTGATTCTGGATTGCCAAGAAATAATTTTGGTCTTGGCCATAACTGGGAGTAGTGCCCCTATTGCCTGATTGCCTTTTTCAGATGAGCTTACTGCCATTTCTCGAAAAAAGGAAGATGTTACAAAGGGGACTCCGAGGTAGGTGTACTTGTTTACTATTTCAACTATGTTATTATTCAAGAAAAATCTGTGGTTTTTTGGGAAGTGGCCTCCTCTAGAAAAACATATAATTTTGGTTTTGTCTACGTTAATTGTTAGGTAATTTTCAGCGGTATATTGTTCCAGAGTTTTCAATTTTCTTCCTAGGTCAACTTCAGAGTCCGCCATAATTACCAAATCATCTGCGTAAAGTAGCATCAGGAGATCATTTTTATTATCAATGTTTATGCCTTTTATCCCCCTAGATCGAAAATATTGTTCGATGTCGGCAATGAATAGGGCGAATAATAGAGGGCTCAGTGATTCACCCTGAAGAACACCACATGTGACGTCGAATGATTTGGTAAGTCCTTCGGCCGATATAACTTTCATAGAGGCTGACTCATATATCTTTCTGCATGTGTTCAGAAATTTAGAGCTCACACCTTGACAGTAAAGTTTTTGCCATAGCAGCGAGTGGTTGACCGAGTCAAACGCCCTCTTAAAGTCGATGAACACTGCAAATACTTTCCGTCTCTTTAGTCTAAGGTGAAGTTGAATAACAGAAGAGAGTGTAAACACGTTGTCAATGCAACCACGATTCCTACGAAAACCTGACTGGGATTCGGGCAATATTTCGTTTTCTTCCGTCCATGAAGTTAGTCTCTCAAGGAGGATTTGGGTAAAGAGCTTCGTTGGACAATTAACTAATGCGATTCCTCTGTAATTGGCTGGGTCAGCGGAAGGCCCCTTTTTGTGGATCATAGTCATGAGCACTTCAGACCAGCTATTTGGGATCGTTTCAGTTTCTAAAATATTGTTGAAAAGGGTTGTTATGTAAAGAATCCAGTTGTGTGGAAGATTTTTCAGAAACTCGTATGAAATATTGTCACAGCCTGGTGATTTGTTGTTTTTACACTTGTTGAGCACTGCATAAAGTTCAGTAGTTGTAATAGAGCAATCAAGTGTGGGGTGTCTTGCATCAAAATACGTTGTTAAGTCAACAATCCTCTGGGGGTATATATTGCTATAAAAAGTCTCCCATACATTAGTAGGGAGAAGCGACCGTGAAAGGTTAGAGCGATAACGTTTTAGAGTTGCCCAAAATGTTTTGGAGTCTTTAGAGTTCGATAAGGCCTTTGTATTTTCTAATTCATAGTTTTGCCGTTTAGTTCTCAATAGATTTTTGTAAGAGCGTTTCGAAGAAAGGAATTCATTTTTAAAATCAGTTGAAAAACTATCTCTCTTCCAGTATTTCCAGTCTCTTCGCACTTTCGTTTTCATGTTCGAACATTCCTTGTCGAACCATGGTTTGTTATGTTTCGCGGAGGGCTGAGGATTATTTTCCCTCGTTAAGTTCAAGGCAGTGGCTGTTTCTAAGATAGCTGTACAAAAACTGTCATAGCAGATCTGGACATTTGGAGTATAAAAAACCCTCTCTGAGTGCTGCATTGTGATTTTATACTCCAACGAGCACAGACTATCCCACTTCATGTTTTTTTTCCTATGAGAAATGATCTCTCCCCTGTGGCCTCTGTACAGCAAATCAGAAGCTAAGCTCAGAGAGACTGGAAAGTGGTCGGAAAGGGTTATTTTCTCCGAAACATAAAGGTTATCTACGAGGGAAATATGAGAGTTGTTAATGAATACGAGATCTATAACACTGTTGCCAAGACTACTAACATGGGTGTACTGAGCAGGTCGGTCGAGAGAAGTTCTGCCGTTTAGTAGAGAGAATGAGTTGATGTACATGAACTCTGAGATATTACGCCCCCGTGTATTAAGAATTTTATCAACGCTTAGCCTGTTTTCAAACAAATTGGAATTTTCAAGGAGCTCTTCCGGTATTGTGCCTAATTCAGCAATTCTGCAGTTGAAATCCCCACCAATTACTATGGGAGTGTCTGGATGTTTTTCTAGAAGTTCGGATAGAGATTCTTGAAATATTTCCAGAATGATTTCAATATCAAGTGAAGGTTTCAAATATACAGAACAAATTATAACATCAAAATTACGAAAATTGAGGAGACACATTATCCACCATGGATTCTTTTCTATAATTGTTACGTTAAAATAGTTTTTGTAGAAAATAGAGAGACCACCACTAGCTCTACCGAATGACTTTTCTTTGAGTGCAGGAGAGCTCAAGACGTTGAAAGATGACATGTAGTTTGGAGATTCACTTAGTTCGTACGTCAGCCACGTTTCGCTGATACAGAGAACTTCAAAGTCCAGGCTCTCGGTAGAGACTTCTTCCAGATTTGAAAAGCCTTGGCAGTTCCAAAATACTATATTGAGTGGTTGCTATTTGTTGTGAGTATTGGATGTTGATTCTAAGGGTCTGAGAACTTTGAAACCTTGATTCCTTTTTGGGGGTGTCGTCTCTTCTCTCGGTCTTTTGGTTTTGTCGATTTCAGTTATTTTTGGGGTTCTGTTGGAATATTTGATGGTGAGGTTTTTCTCTCCAGCTTGAATTCTGGTTTGTAGTTCGTTTCTAAGGTCAGACAGATACTTTATCTGAGCAGGCGTTGAGTCTGGTTTTATAGAAATATTGGGAAACGAGTCGCGGGATAATTTTGACTTGTTTCTGAGAACATTCAGGGCATCTTCAAAGGAAGCTAACGTAACTTTCAGTGGGCGTTTTCTTCCCTCTGTTGGTACTTTACCCAAACGTTGAGAATTTTTTATTGTGATACCACTAGTAATCTGGTTAATAATTTCATTTGCTGAAGTGAGATCTTCAGTGGGATTATTCTCGGCCAAACCCATAATTAAAATATTTTTTTCTCTACTGATTCTATTAGTAATTTCAGCTTGCATTTCGAAAGAATTATTTTTCAGATTGACCAGCTCGTCTTCAAGCGTTGTAATTTTTGTGTGTAAGGAATTATTGTCAACGCGCAAGCTGGTTATTTCTTCGACGCAGGCCTCGATTTTATTTGAGTGGGTTGCAATTGTCGCCGTCAGATCTTCTATCTTAGTATTGGTAGTAGTTATCGAATTGTTGAGTGCAGATAGTTGGGTCATTATGGCATTGAAACGTTGTGTGCTGAGATCTGGTGTGTCGTGTGAAGAAGCAGAGCAGTTCTCGCACTTCCAATTCGTGAGCGTATCTGTAGCGATGTCCGCAGGTTGCGGGCGAGCACAAACACCGTGCCAGAGGGAACGGCATACTGAACAATTGATCACTTGTCGATCCGAAGCGGAGATCGATTTCGTGCACGCATGGCAATTGGCCATGTTAAATTTAGGGTATGTGTAGGCAGATAATGGAACAGCTGTACACACGTATAGGTTAGGGAATTATTTTGTTGAAATTAATTTTGTTCGAATATGAGTGACAATATGTGAAGTAGATTCCACCGGTAGTGTAAATCACTTACTTATCAAGCCTTAGATGCTTTCCTGAGGTTACTTTTACCGATGTTATCACAGGAAACAATCACTATGTTTACACTGAAGCACAATCGATATTCACATGTCGAACGACGAATCTGAACATGATATTTGGAGACATTGAGGAATAAGTTATTCTCGAGGCACACATACATTGACGCGATCAAGATTTTCTTGCAGAAGAGTACAGTCATCTCTGGTGATAATTTTATGGTATATCTTAAGATCATCGGTGTACAGTAAATTATAGACATACCGCACTGCAATACGAGGATGTATTGATATCTAGTTAGCCTGGACCAGTTTCCTGCATAAACAAAATATTGCGTTACCATAGCAACGAGCAATAACTTATTAGAAGTGTCAGTGTAAAGTTCGACGTCAAAAACGTAAACCAGAGTTACGTAATAAATTAAAAGAAAAAATATGTCCACCGAAATTGTGAAAATCGAAAAATTGGAGTATCGAGCCATCATCAAGTACCTGTATTTAAAAGGGTTAAGAGGTGAGCAACTTTACGAAGATATGCTTAATACCCTTCGTATGCGACCGTGAAAAATTGGACTACAAGCTTCAAAAGAGGTAAATTTTCCATTGAAGATGATGACCGATCGGGAAGGAGAGTTTCTGTGTCAGTCCCCGAAAATATCGATGCAGTTCATGACATGATTTTAACAGACCCTCGAATTGGGCTAAAACGGATATCTGAAGCACTGAATATTTCATACGAATGCGTTCATCATATAGTTCACGTCAATTTGGACATGAGGAAAATTGCTGCAAAATGGATCCCCAAATGTTTGAATGTTGACCAAAAACGTGCAAGAGTAGTAGCATCGCGTTCGATCTGTGCTCGATTTGAAAACGATGTAGACTTCTTAAACTGAATTGTTACTATGGATGAGACTTGGGTACATTTCTACGATCCAGAAACAAAGCAACAATCGATGGAATGGCGACACTCCGGTTCTCCAAGACCTAAGAAGTTTCGTGTCTAAAAATCTGTTGGAAAAGTTCTTGCTTCAGTTTTTTGGGATTGCCATGGAGTAATCATGATTGATTTTTTGGATAAGGGTAGAACACTAACTGGAGATTACTATTCGACATTACTGACCACTCTACGGAAAAAAATTGAAGAGAAAAGACGCGGAAAGCTATCCAAATGTGTTTTGTTTTTGCAGGACAACGCCCCTGCACACAAATCTCATGTTGCCATGCAAAAAATTGGTGATTTAGGGTTTGAATTACTAGAACACCCCCCTTATTCACCAGATTTGGCTCCGTCTGACTATCATCTCTTTCCTCAACTGAAAAAAAAGTTTAAAAGGTCGTAAATTTTCTTCCAACGAGGAGGTAATAAAAGCTGTGGAGGTCTGGTTTGCAGAGCAAGAAAAAACATTTTTTTTAAAGGTCTAGAGACATTGCAGGTTCGCTGTAATAAATGTATCCAATTAAGAGGAGAATATGTTGAGTAATAAAATATTTTGACATTGAAATTTTGTTTGGTTCTATAGTAGGCTAAGAATTTTTCAATATATTCCTCGTGCTAGGAATCGCACGTTAAAAGGTAAGACCTCGTTAATTCTTGGCTCGCACAAGTTTCGACTTTTGAGGGCTGCCGTTCGTAAGGGGACGACAGCTGGTTAACGGAAAAAACAATTTTAAACAATATCAAACAGAAATCAAGCTCATGAAATATTTGGATCTGTCAGGAAATGTGAACAATCGACAACTGGTGACTGCATTACGTCTCAAGTACAGGAATAATCATGTAACCCGTTCATTATATGTTTTTGATATTTCTATTGGAATACAATTATGAAAATAATGAATGTCACACAAGTCAACGTAAAATCGTCGAAGCGGTTATCGAATGAGTTTGGTAGCTTACCCATCCAACAGGAGAGTTTTTCCGTTGAGATTTTATATGAATTCGTCGACCGAATAAAAAACTTGAAACTGTCGGAGGGTGAGAGGTTGGTCTCATTCGATGTTAGTTCACTTTTTCCCAGTGTACCCATTGCAGAAACCTCGGAATATTTGAGAGACTTACTAGAACTCAATAATATTCAAAAGGAAAATGTCAGTAAGTTCATCAGTTTTAGATTCTTATGCAAACAGCAGAATTATTTTATCTTCGAAAACATATTTTTTCAGCAGCAAGAAGGCAATGCCATGGGTGAATGTCTGTTACCGTTCACAGCAAATCTCTACATGAGTAGGTTTTAAACGGATCATATCAGGCAACAATAATTTCCTGAAAGTTTGGATCAGGTATGTGGACGATGTATTTTGTGTTTTCGATGCGAAACACCAGAATATTGAACATTTCCTGAATAGTTTGAATTCAGTATATGAACAAATTGAACACTTTGGTAATCAGGAATGGAGAACGTGTGGAAATTGACATCTACAGAAAACCAACTAACACTAAATATTTTCACATTTAGATTTTAATCACCACATTCAACAAAAAACAGAGAGTTTGAATTTCCTTGTTCATAAGGCGTTGAACTTCCCACTTAGTGGTGAACGTTTTCAGAAAGAAATTAAAACCATCATATATTTATAAATTATGTAGGTACAGTCAAGGTTGAATAAAACAGTAAACATTTCAAATTGCCTGATCTCCTTTTAAAGAATACACGATTTCTTCAATTGTTCCATGTTGGTAGTTTTTCCATTTGGGGAAGAGATTTTTTTTCCAATTACACTTAACACTTCCTGTTTGAGGACGATAGACTCTTGAAATTGAGTCATTCGTATCACAATAATTGATCTAAATAGATAGTGTAGAAATGTGTGACGCTGGGTTTTATAAAGACGATTCATGAAAATCACAAGGATAGATGCCTAGATCATAGATTACGCTTATGTCGATAGTACGGTGATGAATACGAAGAAAACTAATCGATAAAACCATTGACAATAAAACGGAAAGACGCAAATATCTAGACTTGATGAATAAATTGGTTTATTTTGAAGATATTTCCTTAACATTTTTTCAGATAAAAAGGAAAGGTGCGATAGGCAGCATTTATTTTGGTTCCTTCTTGTAGCAAAAACTCATCTTTTGCATTGTTTTGAATGCCCTCGAACCCATGATCTATTTCGATTTCATTTCGGTGTTATCATCAGTGATACTCTTGAACGGCAGGAGGCAAATTGGATGAATAGTGAAAATCAATTTAAAAATCCAACCTTCTGCTGACTATAATATGAATTTTTGTTAGAAAAAATCCAACAGAAAAAAGCTTTGCCGCATATGACAGCTGATTTGAATTTATTAGAAAAGCTTATACAATAGTAATTGCACCTGCTTTATGCCATATGAGCTATTTCACTTCTTGTCAGCTGCTATAGCTCCACTCCTAAACATACACTGAAGCTTTTAGATTTTATGAAAACGCAGTTCGTCTTGTTGGTGATGCCTTGCTCACAAACTCGCTTACTTCTCTAGAATATTACAGAAAAGTTTCATTGATATTATATTGGCTGACGCTTTTCTGGAATGTAATCAATCGTCCCAACAAGATTGACGAGTTCATGACCTTCCTCGTCACTATGGACACTTCCCGATCGTCTCAAGTACTCAGAATCTTGTGTACATACATAGGAAGGTGTCTTCAAGGCATCCAGCCTCCAGAAGTTCAAGTAACAGCCCTATATGCTTTTCCTAAGTTCTCAAGATATTTTTCTATTCATGGGATTCAGAAAATGAAAAAAATACAACTACTAAAAGACAACTGACAGAATAAAAACCAAGTCACTTGGCAAGATTCATAATCTGATTCCGTCATTCAAATTCAAAATTCAAATGATTTTTTTTATTTTTGAATTTGAACTTTTTTCACAATATGCCTTTCCATACTTTTTGAAAACTTGGAAGTTCCTGGTGCAAACTCGAACGTTTACGTTTTTGATTTCGAAAATTTCACAATCGTTATCATAGCAACTACAAAAATTTCCGGAAATGTTTCTACTCCTTAGGGTAAGGTGCATGAAATTACACTGGAAATTTTTGACACTTATAAATAAAATTATATTTATATTCAACTTCAGATTATACCGAATGTATTCTATCATAGTAAATAAGTGAAAATCCTTCAACAATTTACCATATGTTCCTACTTGAAAATTAGAAGTTTACAAAACACATTTTATCACAACGTTAGTTCTTATATTTTATCACAAACAAACATTTTTCACCAAATCGTTGGGCGCCAATTTGTGTCGCACTAAAAATTGCTTTTTAAGATAGCTACTTGCTCATTGTATACAGCAGTGCCTGTGAGCTGCTCAGATTGGTACGGGAGGTCGTGGGTTTCGTTATCTGCCAGTCTAATAGATAGATCCTTTGACAAAAATTAGATACTCGAAATTAAAGAAAGTAAAGATACAAGGTAACTAACTATATGGGCACCAGGTTCTTTTTATGAAAATACCAAAAACACGGATTTTGTCAAAGGATGTACTTTATGCTTCTCAACAGTAAAACAAAAAAATTCTGAAAACACTATATTTACAATTTGTTTCTAAATTTGGATACAATAAAGAAAATTATTTAAACAATTGAGGTTTGAATTTCTACAAAAGTATGGTTGAAAAGATTTGAGTTTACAAATTTGGCAAATAATCGCTTACAAATATCTGGTTTGTTTACTTTTATGATCAGTGTTTGCGATGGTGTAGGAAGACTTACTCCAGAGCTCTACTTCAACGTTGGATGTAGGAGCCTTGTAGGGTGTCTCGAGACGTGGCTGCTCTACTAGCTGGATACAGTTTGTAGTAGCTTATCTGGTATATTGGAGTCTTTCCTAAAGCTCAGATGTTTGAATGCTGAGGTTACACTGTGAAGAAAATAAAAACAAACCAGTACCTTGTCTCAAATTGACAAATGCGATAAGAATAATCAGGGAAAAATCAACTTACAGATTAAATACTAAAGGTTGTTACAGAAATGATGAAATATTATAATTTTACAAAAATTACATTTGTCTAAAAAAAATAACATGTTAAAGATTTGCTGAGTTAAACAATGTGTTAAAGATTAAAATTGTGTGAAGCACAAGAATTTACGATGAAGATTAAATTTAGAATCTTCTCATACAAAATTAGAGAAGGCCAATCTCAAGCGAGCATGAGAAAAATAATTATCATGAAATATTGTTTTCATAAACTAAAGAATACAATATTCAAATTTGAACAGTCATTCAGACTAGCAAAAGGATATCAAATTATTGATTTTTCTTATCGATAAAGATAAATAATTATGGAATTTCTGAGACTGAGGAGAAAGAGAAAGTGTAACGATAAAGCGTAATGATAGAGTACAGATAAATTGTAACGAGAAATTTCCTCGACAAGTATAAATCAAAGATATGTCTCCAGACTGAGGAGAAAGATAGTGTACTGAGAAAGTTCCTCGTTGACAAATTTGCAACGCAAGCAGATGGTTGGTTTGAGTTTCTTTCTGACTGAGGAGAAAGAGAGAGAGTACTGAAAGAGTACTTCGATTTCACAAAGCAAATGAAAGGTTGTTAAGACAATAGATTTTCTCTTTGGCTAGGCCTTTCCATCTAAACGTGGCTAGTGAGTGATCCAGAATAGATCGAACCTAGAGTTCGGAGAATCATGAGTGAGTCTAGCTTCTACAAATTGTAAATTAAATTAAGTGAAAGCAATGACTCACCCACGAATTCCGTGCTCCTAGCTACCAGACCAGTCCTTGTACAGATCACCAACCAGGTTCAGGAGGAGTGCCTTTAGCTCCTATTCACTGTTCACACTTCTAGCAGGTTAGTATTCTCTGAGCGTTACAGGAAAACTTGTGGAATAACTTGTATCACTGAAAATCATAAAGCAGGAACAGAAACAGGTCTAATTGATATTTAAAGTCGAGATATAATAAATTTAATCGAAATCATCAAAACATATGAATCATCACTTTTAGAGGTTATGTTATGGACTGGTTAAATTTTGACATTCTCGGACCGACTAGTCAAAAGACGATACGAAACGTTATTCAAATGTTAATAAGGTATCAGGATTATATTAAATTATTTAAGATTGAAAATTTCGAAAATATTTATGAGTGACGCTCATGTGGCCATCTTTGTTTCACCAGAGACGTGAACCAAGTCGCCAAAATGAATTTAATACATTTAAAGAAAAATCTGCCAAAGAGAAAGTCGATATGTAGGTAGATCGATTCGATCAAATAATCGAATCCAAATTAATCGTTATAAAATATACGACCTTTCATTTCTTCGTTGTTGAAAATCAGTACATTTCCCGAAGGAAAACTCAAAACACCCAAACGCCTTCAATGCTCGCTTCAGAAAGGGCAGATGAAGGGCCTCCAAGAAGGATATCCCTTCCCTCTCGCTCTTTCTATTTGCAGTGTTACCAATGTAGTAATGTTGCATTTCACATCACAGAACAATAAGGTACATCGGAACAAACTATCTAAATGAGATGTTCGGAATGAACTATCTCAATCAGATGTCAAATCTATTTAATTATGATATAATTTCAGATGGAAATTATAAAAGGAACGCAATGTTTTACATTTCGTTACAAGAACCCCGCAAACTCCTTATGGAATTTGGGTCCCGGTGGATTTTTTTGAATTTTTGGAATGATGTTGTCCATGTAATTCCCAACCAATGTTACCACACCAAAAAATGAATAGTTTTGATGCTAGGGGGCGTTGAAATTACCCATTGCGCAGATTAGACTATTTATTTTTGAATCCGGAAACAATATTTTCACTTGTTACATTGTTGCTAATGTTGCACAATATTGTGCTATTTTATAAAAAAAATTCTTACACCCTCTCCCTTTTCCCCCAACTCCTATTTCTATTCAAAATAACTTGAACTGCATCATATAAAAAATTCAGAAAAATCCACCGAAATTTTTTCGTTTTGTGTCATTTCGGGGTAGGGGGATGATCATAAAATACTGATTTCATTGAAAATATGAACAGGATGTTCATAAAGTCAGTTGTGGAATCATCTGCGACTGAAAGTTGGATTTAGTCGCTATTTTCCATCTCTTGGAAGGGATTCATGTTTTAAAGAGAAACATTCTCAATTGAAAATCAAATCAATCAGAGGAGTCATGTATTGATTCAATTTTCAATTGAGAATGTTTCTCTTTATAACATAAAATACTGTTATTTCCCTTATTTAGGCATATTCAAACATTCGACGATACATTTGAAGGCACCAGAGAAATAATTTTTTTGCGTTTCGTAATAGGAGTTGGGGGAAAAGGAGAGGGGGTACGAATTGTTTCTATAAAACAGCACAGTATTGTGCAACATTAGCAACAATGAAACAAGTGAAAATATTGTTACCGGGTTCAAAAATAATTAGTCTAATCTGCGCAAGGGTTGATTTCAACGCCCCCTAGCAGCAAAACTGTTAATTTTTTTGGGTTGGCGCAATGGTAACATTGCTTGAGAATTACATGGACTACATCATACCAAAAATTCAAAGGAATCCACCGAGACCCAAATTCCATAAGGAGTTTGCGGGGTCCTTTATAAATTGCTTATTTTTAATAAAATATTTTTAGTACTTTGAAACGATCTTATTCTGCTGTGATCCACGAAGGGCTCCATATTTTTTACACACCAGAATATGTTCAATAATCCCAAACAAATTTGTTAAATAAATTTCTAGTAATAAATACGTTGCTCCGATGATACATTTTAATTTTACTGTGTTTATGATTAGAAAACTTGCATAAAACGTATTTCTTAAACCGTTCCAATTTTAAAATGTAGAACACAACTATTTCATTTAGATAATTTCATAGTCAGGTCACGTCAAAAATTACGAATACCATGCTTGACATGAATTCCATTGTGTGTTTACTACAATGAACTGTCAGATCTGATTATCTGTATATTCTGTGTATTTTGGAAGAACCTATATTTTACTTACTGTATAGTTATGGTTAGAAAATTAAAACAGCATTAACTTTTCTATAGAAGTTTTACTTTGCTAAAGTAGGTAAATAAGATATTATGCTTCCTCAAAGTAATAGAAAACTATACTACTTTTTGGTCTACTGAATTAAAAAATTAAATAATTAATTTTTTCATTCAGTATAGTGTAGTTTATGATGTCCTGATCAAATGTCTCCATGGGCACAACGAGATCTAATCGACAGTTTTTGAGATACAGGGTGTCAAACATGAAGAGGCTGCATTCTTACTTGCCTTTTACAAACATTTAAGGATAATAATTGCAATCTTAATATTGTCGACACGAGTTATAATGAAAAGTTATAAGACTCCGTATGCAGGGTTTATTAATAATAACATAATGTTTATGTAATTCTCTGAACAAAATCAGTCAAACGCAAAAGCTCGTAAACTTGCAGAATATGTATAATAATAATAATAATAATAATAATTTATTCACACATTCTGAACAAAAAAGAAAACATATCATTTAAACAATACATGGTGAATAAATCGAGACAAGAAACTTACGAAGCAGCGAACTGCTTGTGTGTAAGGAAGGCTAAAATGTCAGTTAAAATTGTTTGTATGGGAGACGATTACAAAGTAATTAAGATATATAAAGTAAGGGACATAGTACAGTAAACTTAAATTGAAGATTAAAATAACTTATTAACATAGTATTACATTAACATAGTATTACATATACATGATATAAAGATCGTGGAATCAGGGGGAATATACATGGTGTAATGGAAAAACGGCAATAAAAATAAAAATATAGCATTAGGAAACGATTACAGTTAAATTAAGACATGTTTAGTAGGGGCTCAATATAGTAGACTACATATTTAGGAATAATATCATGATAAAAATCATATGGTGGCGACATGCACATGGTATAGGACATAAGAGGACTCTCAATACTTAATATCAGAATGAACATACATGACTTGACAATCCATTGTTTATATACAATAGTAGAAAACAGACATCATGGTATTGAGGGACCTGGGATTGGGGTAAGATATATGTGAGATATATCTATAAAGAGATGTATTTGGAGAGTGTACTACAGTAGAGCTTGAAAATTTCAAGTTAATGCTCAATATTTTCAGTTATTTCTGTACGGGGTATTAGTTTCATATATTTTTTGAGATTTTTTTTGAACATTTTTGGATTTGTCTCACATTTCAGGTTTATCGGTAGTGAGCTAAAGCGTTTTGGGCCTAAGTATCTATATTTTTTTTGACCTACTGATTTGTGCATGACTGGTTTCACTATAGTTTTTTTGTGTCGGGTGTTATGTTTATGGTCCAAAATGATCAATTCATTTCTGTACTTATATTGGGTTGTCGTTATACTAATAAAGAAAAGCTGTCTAGGATCGAATATCTCCGATTCTTCGTATAGGAGGTCACTTGAGTAGGCATAGTCTCTATGCAGAATACATCTGAGAAAACGTTTTTGCATTACCTCAAGGGAATGCAGATTGGTTTTGGAAACTCCACCCCAGCCAATGATGCCATAATTTATATGTGATTCTACTAGGCTTTTGTATATCATTATTTTTTGTTCGAAATTGAGAATGCTGGTTATATTTTTGAATTTATACAGAATGCATCGTAATTTTTTAACCAGGTAATGAATGTGATGGTCCCATCTGAGGTGACTATCTAGGATTATACCTAGGTACTTAATTTTTTTGACATTCCTTATGACGGCCATATCGGAGAGAGCTATTTGGTATGTAGGCAGGGCTATATCATAACTACTGAAAGGTAAGTAGAATGTTTTTTCAAAGTTTATTGATAATAGCCTATAATCCAACCACATCTGTATCTGTCTCAAATCCTGTTCTAATTTCGATTTCAGGTTAAACCAGTCATTATCTTTACAGATCAAGACTGTGTCATCGGCATAACTAATAATTTTGGAGTAAGTATTCAGGAGGAAAAGATTGTTGAGGTATATGTTGAATAATATTGGTCCTAACACCGTCCCCTGAGGCACACCACACGATACGATTTTTTCTTCACTCACTCTGTCACCTATTTTTACAATTTGTTTTCTATTCAACAAATAGCTTGTGAAAAGATCATGTGGTGTACCTCTTATTCCTATATCTTCGAGGGTTTCTAGTAGTATAGTATGATCTACAGTGTCGAACGCTTTCCTCAGATCTATAAAGACACCAATTGATGGTGTCGATTCATCTAAGGATTGATAGATGTTTTGTGTTAATATTTTAATTGGATCTTGCGTGGACATTTTTTCTCTGAAACCATACTGCGAATCTGACATTAAATGGTGTTTTTCTAGAAACTTATCATTTGATATTGATATTGGGTGATCTGAGGTCACTATTATACAGGGTGTCTTTGATTTAATCGAATGTAGTAACACCGCACCTAGTAACACCCTGCGCTTCATATTTTCATTTTTTGTAGAAGGTATTGAATTAAGGCTGGACACCGGCGAAACAGTGATTCGTTGTTATATACAGGGTGATTCATTAAATGTGACGACCGGCTTCATTATCAGATATAATAAAAGTTATCAAAAAATAGTTAAATCAAATAATTATAACATATTCACCTTCAAATTCAATATATTTAATTCAAATATGTATTCAGATTACACATACAGGCAATTACAAGACAAATAGAATTTATGTATTATAGTACAACTCCCTGTACATTTATGCTAATTTGGAATTTTGGCAATTATCTAAAACAAACTCTTGAAGTTTAAAATAATAATATTGTAACTGTTACATTAGCTAAAAGGCTCGGGATAACAGAATTGGGATGAGTACTGCTACAAGAGTAAATGCTGTACAAGATGTAACAAATGCCCTAAATGACTAATAATTAGTGACTCACACGGTATGTACCGGCGATGAAGATCTTCATTATCTGTTGAATATGGGGCTATATTTCCGAAAGGATTAAATCATGTACACATCATTTAGATAGGCAAGGATATATTTTAGAACAGTCCATTAGGTAATAATTATTGGATAACACAACATTACCCGATCATAAGATGAGAAATCTTGTCATTCTTACAAAGATATAGCAATAAATCTGACGAGAATATACCACGAGAGTAGTTTGAGTGACAATGAATTTGCAGTAGTCTCTCATGTGAAAGCGAAAGCTGTATCATCACGCCTTTGACCAGGATCCGTGTAAGGGCCAATTTATGCATCATTGTCATTATCATAGTCCTAGTCACAGTCACTATCTTAATCATAAAATCGAATTGAAACTGTACATTTCAGTAGGAGCATTTATGCAATTTCTTTAGTTTTAGTCTCAATCAAGAATTTGACCTTCAAAGTTGACAATTTTCAATTTTTATGCTTATGGTTAAGACCTGATGCACAACGCGCAAGTGCGTCGATACCTATTTGACAAATGACAGAAATAATTATTTGTTTTGACTTGTGAACCTTGTTATTTGTTATATTAGAGAGATATTGCAGTACAAAATAACGTCAGGTAGTAATAAAGTCGACGTTATTTTGACATGAACGCACGCGCAGTGTGAATAAGGAATAAGGACAACTTTATAGTCTTTATTAAAATACTGCCTGCCTTTATTAGTGGACGTGTTTAAAGGCGAGGATTAATTTTCCTTTATTTCCACTTCGGGTGAGATCGTAAATTATCGTGACATGATTAGTTGATAACATGGCTCTGACTGATAAATATATGAGATTTTCAACAAGAGTCGACGTAGAAGTTCGTTTGGGCAATTCTATCATCAGAATAATTTCTGAAACGTATGAAGAAAAAAAAATCCACGAGGCAAATTCAATTTAGGTTAAGAATGCATCTGTCAATCACGTGGAAATAAGAGACGAACAGACGGAACTTGCAATATCTCTGTTTTTAATCGCAGAATAGTGGCAGTCACTATCAAAATAAAGTTGCCTTAAATACTGCCTGGCGTTATTGCAATATCTCTCTATTGTTTATTGTGTTTCGGAAAAAAATTAGCCAGGAAGAGGGTACTCTTATTGAAATGATTGAAAAATGTCCCTACCTTTGGGATAAAAAGACACTAATGACAGTGTTGTCAATTTTTAATTTTTCAGCTAATGACTATGATGAATAAATATAAAAATTTCTTATGACAACGACTAAGACTAGGACTGTGATAGTGATTATGACTATGATAATGATATGTTGGATAAATTGGCCCTAAAAGATGCAACAAATAGACCATTTTCATTTAATTTTCTACTTTATGATTAATTTGTATACATGCATCTAAAAAGGAAAATTTCTGGGTGACCCTGTATAATAGTAATCTCAGATCACCCAATATCAAAATCAAATGATATTTACCTATTTTGCAGGTCTACGAGCTTTTGCGTTTGACTGATTTTGTTCAAAGAATTACATAAACATTATGTAATCATTGATAACCCTGTATACGGAGTCTTAGAACTCTTCATTATAACTCGTGTCGACAATATTAAGATTGCAATCACTATCCTCAACTGTTTGTAACAAAAAATAGCCACATTATTGATTTCATAAAGGCAAGTAACAACGCTGCCTCTTCATGTTTGACACCCTGTATCTCAAAAACTGTCCATTAGATCTCGTTGTGCCCATGAAGACATTTGATCAGGACATCCCAATCTACATTATACTAGATTTTCAGCCAATTCGACTAGGACCCATTTATCATAAGAACCGTGCGGGGTCCTTTGTAAGAGAGAGCTACTGTCAACTAATTTTTATTATTTTGTGTAACTTAACTCTGTTAATTGTTTTTTAGTTGACCTATAGAAAAAAAAAACATCAAAAAAGTCATCATCCTACTATTTTTTAACACTTCATTGTGAAATTTTCTTACTTAATACCACTCTAGATTCAAGTAAAAAGTGGAAATCTTTTCTAGCACACGAATATTTTCAAATAGATTATCAAAATATACGAGGGCTCTAAAAAATTTCCATTAATGAAGATCTAGTTGTATTATACATATAAGTGAAATTTCCTAGTTTGAAAAAAATACTTTTTCCTATGAAACGAATTTTTTCTCAATTTGCTAAGTCGTTTGTTAAAAAATTTGAGATGCGGGGGTGGACCCCCACCCCCCTATGGAACCATCCCTGATTTCATAGTTTATATAACGAAGTTATTCGAATTGTATGGTTTTAAAACTGGTTTCAATCATATTTATCAGGCCGAGTGCAAAAAGTAAGCTTTAATGGTATAACATCTAATGAAATGAAAATCACATGCCGAGTGCCACAAGGTTTTTACTCTATGTGAACGATTTGCCTAATATTTCAATTGGTGGAAATTTCTCAATCTTTGCAGACGACACGTCTATTCTTTGGCATAACAGTAGCCTAAATACACTGCAGAGCACTATTGAAAATGACCTGAAAGAAGTTAAAAAATGGTGCGATGCAAACCTATTAACCTTTAATATCTCTAAAACAGACATCATAACATTCAAATGTAATATAGAACAGATTTTTCTTGACAACGAAACCATTGACTCCAAACAAGTGAACAAATTTTTAGGTCTACATATTGATAAAAATTTGAAATTTGACAACCTCACATCTCACTCCTAAATATACTAAATACTTTTTTATATAAGTATTTTAACCTACTATAAAATGTTTAATGTGTCTAAATTGTTTGTGTTTTTGTTACAGATTGTACTGTGATAATTCATTTTACATATAAACTCTAATCTTAACCATTTTTAGTACTTATGCATTTACTGCATCAAACTCCATTTATTTATATATAATTATTTTATATTTTTTCTTTTTATTCTTCACATGTTTTAGTTTTAGGCAAGCTTTGTCAACATAATTAATATTATATGACAATAAGGCATTTCTGATTCTGATTCTGATTACCAAACCCTTTTTTTAGGTGAAAAATTAGAGTCGGAAAGATACGAAAAATTGTACATGAAGAAAGTCGAAATGCGATGTCAAAACCAGTTCACCAAAGCCGCCCAGAGATGTCGCGAAATGTTCAAGAAAGGCTACGACGCCTGTTACGACACTGTCAGCTGGATGGCTGCTTGGCTCCTCTGCTGGCCCATGAAACTGGACTTCATCTGCAACATTGCAGAGGCCCTAGGTGGCGCTGGGCGTTGCGACCCCTCCAAAGACATGGACCCCGGATTCGGAGAAGGCTACTCTTACCTGAAGCACTCTAGATCGTTCCTTTCGAAAAACTTCAAAGACGTCAGGCTGCAATACAAACTGGGCAAGCTCCAGCCGCTGAAAGACATCAGAGACGCGAGAGATACAGCCAAGGCCATTCTCCATACTGTCAACAAGAAAAAGGCTATGCTCATGCAGATTTTGGTGGTTGTGAAGAGAGTCCTGGCGTTCGTCTTTCTGAGAATAGTCATAGAGTCGCAGAAATACCACGATCAATACCTCAGAGATATCGAGTTCGATAACTTCTACATCACAAAATATTTCAGAAAAATAGATGCACGCAGGAAGGTGCAGGAGAAATACACGTTACTGCCGTTGAAGAAAATAGAGAGCAAGAAGTTGGTTGATCCGTTTACTATGAAGCCTCTAAAAGCTGAGCAGGAGAAATTGCGTTCTGAGATTATCATGATACTTCTGGAGGTTCTTACCATCACTATTCTGGTGTTGCTGGATAGACTTTTTTATGAAGCCTTGGATATTATTCGGAGACATTCCAGGATCGACTATCTTCAAACTGGACACCATGATCTGATGTTGGAGGTGAAAGGTTAGTTTTTTTTTTTGATAATTTCACTTGCAATATGAAACTCTCCTTTACTGCGTTATAAGGACCAATAATAACGGTGTGTTTTGGTAGTATAATCAACCTAATGTCACATAAAAAGAAAAAAATATCCAATATAATCATACAAAAAAATGATGGTACTATTTGCGAAGATCCGAAAGAGATAGCAGACAGCTTCAACACTTTTTTTATACTCCGAGTAGTTTCAAAAATTCCAGTTAGAAGTACCAGTAATGATATAAAAGGATACGGTATGTTTCATAATAGCAATTCCTTATATTTGTTTCCATTTACCGTTGACGACTAACTCAATCTGCTATCAGCTAAATTAAAAAATAAAACTTCCTCCGGTCCAGATGAAATTCCTTCATTTTTGATAAAAAAATGTTTACCATACATAATTCGCTATTTTCCTAAAACTCCAAAATCAAAATGAATGTTATTTTTTGAAACCATTTTGCATTAGCTCCCCTCCTTGTGAAAGATTCAACTCAACATTCAGTTATACAAAAATTAGAGCCTTTGAAACATAGGAAAAATTAGAATATCTATACTCTTGTGACGTAGAATGTCTTCACTAGATGCCAGTATTTTTTGTTGACCTAAGTTGATGGTACTGATATGAATCTGACAACAATGGAACCGCTGACATTGTTTATGTTGTTCTTGTCGTGAAATTGTTATTGGAAGATCAATTTTACAACTTGTGAAAATAAAGAAAAACTTTTTTAAAACTAGCAGTGGAAATTTGCCATCCGTAAATTATATAATGATTCACGCATTTTTATCTCGCAATCCAAACTATTCGAGAGTGGAGATGAAAGGTATGAAAACGTTGAAGAAAGTTCTGTTTATTCGGAATTCATTCTGATGGCATGAATATCCTTTATAGGGCTGCTTGATCAGGCTATGATGATGATGTTGTGGTTTATATGCAGCTGAAAAGGTAGAGTTCTATATGTATCAAGTGCCGAATAGTTCCTGAGCACAAAGTACGAAGCAAAAAAACTATTGGTGTCCCACTGTAGTTTTCGTAGTATTTTTCATACCCAATAAAGAGCCTCATTATTATTATTATTATTAAGCAAACCATACTTTGCTGTAGCTACTATTGACGACAGTAATGATGAAATAAAAAATTGTGACTTGAATGTTGTGTAGCATCCCAAGGTAAGTTTCGGATTATTTCCGTTTTCGAGCATACAACATACTTAGATTTTGGTAATTTTTGCTATCACTTTTTCATACTGGTTGCTCCGTTGAACCGATAAAAAGAATCCCATATCGGTAAACGGAGCGTGTTCCGTTTCATGCATTCATCGCATCACTGTTGCAGACATAATCAAGCGTTCCGTTTCAACTAACTTTGACGTTGGTGGGTTGAATCGGAACGAATTGCTTGCGTGGTGCATGCCGTTTCCCGCAGATTTTGACATTTATCACTTTATCAGTTAACCAAATTCTTATGTTACGGAAACAAATCTGTTAATCTAGTAAATAAATTAATATGGGTAGAACGAAAGTGTTAATAGCAAGAGTAGGAAGCGAGCTTTGTGAAACTGAGAGTAGCTCAGATTCTGATACAAGTGATAGTTATGAGGATAATATCGTCTGTTCCAGGCCAAAACCACGAATATGCTAATTCCAGGGTTCTGACTTCAACATGTAAAATACTAATTTTCTACCAAAATGTTCATTGCCAAACCCACGAAAGTGCTATCAGGTTGTCTACTGTGAACGAGAGTGAATTCGCCAATGTGAAAACTTACCTAGGTTTTTAAAGCAAGAAGCACGAATATTCTTGAAACTCTCCTCATTTGAAATGACAAATTGCACATTCGTGGTTTTGGCATGAGACCGACGATATGATGTTGAATGAGTTGACGATTTTTTCTTCCATTGTACGGTAAATCAGGTAAATATGATAATGCGTGCATACTCGACACTTCATCAAATATCAATTTTAAACTTTTAATTCGGTTTCTGACGTTTCTGTTTGAACGTGACTTTTGAGTTTGACAGATCTAATTTGGATCGCATTGATCGCTGCTAGACGAACGGGCAGTAGCTCATGCACTTTCGATGTCTCAAGGCCAAAGAGGGGAATATAAAAGTGGGCGTGTCAATGCGCTCCCAATGTAGGAAACGGAACGGTCATATGCGCATTATGTCCTCAATGCATGAAACGGAACACGTCTAATATCAGCAGCCTTTTTCATCAACAGTAAGAGCTCTGACAGATCGTACATTAAATTGACATTAGTGACTTGACAATAGTCAATCGACAAATGCCTCCACGATTCCAACGTTGTCGGATTGTGTCAGTGACGTAGAATGTCTGTGGGAGAACACTTCTGAAATCCGAATTTTCATAACTAAATACAGGCGAAAAACGATATGTGAAAATGAAACAAATATATATTTCGATATATTTGAGATATGAAGATCTCAATGCCACACATTTTGAAATTTAGGAAAACAGCGAATTGAACCAATTACATACTAAGTCAATTTGTCATTTACAACGGGAAAATTCCCATAATCTGTTAAATTGGATAAAGTTACTCCGATACACAGAAAAAACATGATATACAGAATATGAATAGCTACAGGCCAGTCACGGGTCCCTCAGGGTTCTCAAAAATATTTGAATATAGTTTTCTCGATAGGCTTACGAGATTTTTGAAGAAATGGAATATCTTAACCGAAAATTAATATGGTTTTCGTAATGGAAAATCAACAGAATCCGCTATTTATGCATTGTATGAATAATTGGTATCTTATGTGAAAGCAGGAGAGTGCCCTGCTGGAATATTTTGTGATCTCAGTAGGCATAGGTGTTCCTCAAGGATCAGTCCTGGGTCCGGTGCTCTTCATATTATTTACAAATGATATCGAAACTGTAACTAAGGATGCCAACTTTGTGATGTATGCAGATGATAATTCTTTAATTGTGTCTGAGATACATGATGACTTGTTAGAATTGAAATGCAACAAGGTTCTTGATGATATATGTGAATGGTACTCTTCAAATAAACTGTTCCTTAACATTAAAACTTTATTAGGTTCCACAATTGGCAAAAGAGCTGCTCTGACTTGAGTTTGAAGATAAATGATATTGCACTTCAATTTCTCGGAATAACCATAGATCACTGTCTAACATGGAAACAACATTGTAAATTATTGATATCAAAATTACATTCGTCATGTTACTTATTCGAGATTACGAGATGAACCGGGAACCAAAGGGAAATTCTACTAGTGCACCATCCAGCCCAACACCCAAAAAAATTTCTAATAAAATCAGTATCTGAAAAGAAGAAACTCTACGCTGAAATGAAACGGGATCCTTCCATAAACAAATGTCGAGAATACAAGAGATATAAAAATATTTCTGGTAAACTAGTACAAGAAGCTAAAAGAGAATATTATCAAAAAGAAAAAGACTTCAATAAGACTGATTCGAGTAAACTTTGGAAATCAGTAAGTAGTTTAACTAACAAAACAAAAAATAATCTAACAATAAAAGAAATACAGACAGAGGAAGGTAATATTACGAAAAATACAGTAGATATTGCAAATGCACTCAATAAATTCTTTTGTAATATCGGGGAGATTTGGCGAGTAAAATCCTTGAAAAGAAAACAAAACACCGCTTTCCTAAAATGAATTCTATGAAATCAATTTTCATAGAAGAAGTTTCAGACATTGAAATGATAACTCTAATAAACGAATTAAAAAATAAAAAATCTCCCGGGCTGGACAATATCAGATCTGAGCATCTTAAAGATATTGCATATGAGATTTCTAAACCATTGTCATATGTTATCAACATGTCAATAAATAGTGGAATATATCCAGAAGCCTTCAAAACTGCAGTGGTGAATCCTATCTTCAAAAGCGGAAAAAAAACTGATACAAATAATTACCGTCCTATATCACTTATATCGAACTTTGCCAAAATTTTCGAAAAAATCCTTAAGAAAAGAATCTTGTCCTATTTAACAAAAAATAAAATAATGTCCAAAAACCAATTTGGTTTTACGGAAGGAAAATCTACCCAGGATGCAATACTTTCATTAGTTGGCAGAATTAGCAGTAGCACTGGTGCAAGTATACCAACCCTGTGTATATTCGTAGATTTAAAGAAGGCCTTTGATACTGTGAGTCACTGTCAGCTACTGGAAGTATTGGTAGGAATTGGATTGAGAGGAATACCATATTCTCTAATGAAGAGCTACCTCACCAACCGAAAACAATGTGTCAGAATAGGAAAAGAAACTAGTGAATATCGAATAGTTGAATATGGTGTTCCCCAGGGAACGGCACCGGGGCCAATTCTTTTCAATCTATATTTAAATGATTTATTCTACATTGAAACAGAAGGTCACATAGTGAGTTTTGCTGATGACACTGCCGTAGTCTATCAAGCAAAAAACTGGACATCCCTCAAAGAAATAGCCGAAAGTGATTTTTCACACATAATGAAATGGTTTGAGAGTAGACTACTGACAGTGAATATGGGTAAAACTAACTATTTAGCATTCACTACACATTCTAAATACCTACCGGGTTATAACAATCTCTCCATATCCGTAGATGGAAAATTCATAAACATACATTCAGTCTCAAATATAAAATATCTCGGACTCCAAGTAGATTCTCATCTGAAATGGGATATCCATGTGAATTTTGTTGTCAAGAAACTACTAACCGTACTTTATAAAATAAAATATCTTGTTAAATATTTTAATACATACCAACTAAAGACGATATACCACTCTCTTGTTGAAAGTCTATGGAATTGCTGCGTGGGGTGGAACATATAAATGTCACATCACAAACATAGAAATAATTCAACGCTATATATTGAAGACGATATATCAAAAACTCGTACTATACTCAACAGACAAAATCTATGAGGAAACAAAAATTCTCGATATAAGACAGTTATATTTTTTGAGAACTATTATACAGCAACATAAAAATAAATCAGAGTTGAAAAAGATTGACCATGACCATAACACAAGATAAAAATCCAATTCCAATTTTGTTACTATAAGACCTGAAAAGAGCATAATCCAAAGAACATATTCATATCTAGGCCCGAAAAGTTACAATTTTGTTCCAGTGGAACTGAAACAAATTAGCTCCACATCTTTATTCAACAAACTCGCTAAGAAATGGATTGGTAGCATTCACAGATTAGAAATTCATGAATTTATTGATCAGTAAAAACAAACTCCTATGTAAATGTTGTATTGTAATGTGTTAGCAGTAAATCTGTATACATATATATGTGTGCTTATGTGTGTGTATGTTTGTATATGTTGATTTTGTATATATGCTATTATTCTGAAATTGTTATATATATATTTTTTATCTATGAAAAACAATAATTATTCTGCCAATTTTTCTATTTTCTATAATACCCTTGCACAGACTTGCTCTTCTATGGGTTTTCTCTATATTTGTTCATAAATGTCCTTGATTTTATCTGAATTGTATCACCGTAAATTCTGATAGATGAATAAATATATTATTATTATTATTATTATTCAGAAACTTACTTTCTATTTTGTCTGAGGCGCAGCTGCTAAGTCTGTATCATGCACAAGTTGGTTCGAGGATCAGATATGGCATTTGCCTTTGGGGTAATTCCGCTTCATCAGCCGATGTATTTATAGCACAAGAAAGACTTATTAGATCTAAAAGGATTTCATGTAAATCGTTTTTCAAAAAATGGATCATCTTAACAGTAGCTTCTTTGTATATTTATGAAATATGTGTTTTTATCTATTCAAACCAGTGTAAATTTAGGATGAATAAAAGCATTCAGAATTTCAATACTCGCCAAAAAAATGTACCGGTTTGTAAGACTAATGTAAGTAGTTTATAAGTCGCCCAACAATATTGGACTCAAAATTTTTAATAAGCTGCCAACAAAAACAAAAAATTCTTCAACATTATATTCTTTTGAGAAAAACTTAAAAATATTTGTAACTGAGTATTGTTTTTATAGCGTTAGCGAATTCTTCGATACCTAGTATTAGTTTTATGTATTGTGACGAGTCCTATACAATTTATGCAATTATTGTCTGAAAGGATAATAAATGTATCTATCTATCTATCCTTCCTCTTAAGCCGGTAAGACCACGTCGTCATTGACAATCTCGTATCCAAACAACAACGGAGAATATAATAACATCTTACCACTAACATGACTGTCAGTCTGACAGAATTCATGTCTATTGGATATTATCTATAACTATTGAAGAATTCACGACAATAGAACATTTTTTACTTTGTTGGTTCATGAAATTATCTCAATAAGTCGTTCTCACAATATTACCGAAAATTTTGTCAGAAATCTTGAACTTGGTCAAATTACTTTCAGGTAACAACACTCTCGATGCAGATTTTTATAAAATTAATATTCTTGAACAATCACTACCAGCTCCCCAATTCATTTTACCATATGGAATTTGAGAGTGAAAATTCGCGTAATACAGAGTAAGAAGTATTTTGTGACTGCTCTGCTTCTTTAATGACCTCAAGGCATAGCAGGCTAATCTCAATTTACCGAAGAGATTATGTATGTGAGTTTCCAGTTTAACTTTTGATCAAAGATAACTCCCAAGATCTTAATATCGTTTTGAATTCTAAAATTATATGCATTATTGGCACATGGAGTTTGATTGTGCCCTCGATGGAATATAATAGATTCGTTTTTTCTTTATTCAAATTGCTGAAATTTATTTCTGAATCCAATAAACACCGAGTGTATACCTTTTCAGCAGTAGCCATTGTCCGATCGATGTTAGTTTCCGTAATTAAGAAAAAAGCGTCATCGGCATAACAAACTATATGTACGTTTGGAATATCTTTGAATAAATTATGAGGTCTTTGGCAAAAGATATTTGTAAAGCAGGTCCAAGAATAGGCCCCTGAGGCTCCCCCTGACTATCGCTATCGGTTTGACTGAAATTATTATTGATTTCTACCACTTGCTTACGATTTGTTAGGTACGATTTAATGGAATCTCTCGGTATGGTATACCTCGCATAATCTACCTTTGCAGAATGGTTTCGCGCACCTCCATAACTCTGAAGTCAAGAAGACTTTATGTTTCCGGTATATGTAGACTTGGAATTGTATCAAATCTTGTTTTTTATTGTGAATTAACAAATTCCATTATTGTCAAAAACTACTGGCAAAGGTTTATTGATATATGTCTTGAGACAAATCAATCTTAACTATACCTATACTTCAACTGAAATAGTTCCGAATTGATATACAGGATGAATGTTGTATGTAGATACTAAGCGCATTATCATTTTGTCGCTGTTTTGTATATCGCTATTTCTGCCATCGCTTTATTGTATTGTCACTGTTTTGTCTGTCGCTATTTTGTCCGCCACTTTTAGGTCAATCGCTTTTTCGTTTCAGAGTTTAAAAAAAATCTGAAATCCAGTAGGCAGCACACGTCGACAGTTTCGGACCACAATTTAGCAGGTACAAGTGAATACACCAGGTTTTCTGTTAATTCCACATTTTTAATCTTCACACAATTTCATTGACAAGTTTGAAACTAGAATAAAACTAAATTAACAATGCTGCTCTCAAGGAGGCGTATGGAGTTAGTGACAAGGACTACCCAGAAGACATATTGGCTAATGATCATAGCATTCGATGACACAATGAACACCAATTAAAAAAAATTGAAGATCAAGATTTGTTCGATTAGAGCTAACGAAGATGTTGATTTCATTATAATCTATTCATTTAAAACGGAACAAACTGTTTAGATTGATCGTATTGAAAGTTATTCTAGAAAAGTGAGATTTGCTGTTCCCAATGGTCAGTTCTAGGACCTATTTTATTTTTGAATTATATCTGTGATTTGTTAAATACAAAAATTAAAGGAAATTGTTTTCCTTATGTCGACGATACAGTTTCTATAGGTAGTAGGAATACCTGGGACAAAGATTATCAAATGCTGAATTTTATTTATCAATTTAAAAAAATAATCACGATTTACAAACTTTGACTTTGAAAAAATCTCATTTTGTGACATTCACATTGCATGAGAAAATGAAACCAAAAAATTGAAAAATTGAAGATCCATATTATTTCACGCCTAAAAATGAAAAACAGTGAACCTAAGTGTACCGAACATATTTCCAAATTTGATGTGATAAAGTATCTAGGAGTTCACTTAGATTGCAACCTCAAGTAGCATAAACAAATTAATGAATTGATAAAAATACTGAGGAAAACACTTCATAAATTTAGGTTGTTAAGAAACATTGTCAGTCGCAAATTAATCATGAGTTTTCATTCTTTGCCTATGGCATATTAGGTCGGGGAGGCATATATAAACAAGTAGTTTTAACACTTACATCAATTAAAATATACTTCGAAAATTATTTTTGAAAATCCTTAAATATTCTTCTAAAATTCTCTTTGAAAAATATGCAATTCCACCTGTTAAACAATTATTTTATAAAGCATTGACAGCTTACATCCGAAAAAAATTACAAATTGATAATTTCATACAACATGAATATGAAACAGAATGAAATGGCTATCAACTAAAAAGTTCTCTAGAACTTTGATGCAACAATACGCCATTTATATTTATAGGTAAAATGATTTATAATAATTTGCCAGTTTCTTTGAAAAAAACCTAGCTTTTCCGGATTAAGAAATAAAATCAAATACTGGTTGATGGAAAATTCTGAAAATTTGAATAATTATTTGTATGTGAAATGATTTTGAATTTTGATGTTTCAATATTGATACCTATACTATAGTGTTTTGTAGGCATACATTCAAGTTCATTTTGTTGTTTATCTTTCTTTGTATTTATACATCATGTATATTCAGTATGTTTCTGTATTTTGAAATAATATTATTTCTTTTGTTTGAAAGTGGATGACAATGTATGAGTGTTAGTAGAATTCTTCTGGACTTCCATTGTCTATAAACAAAGAAAATAAATTCTTTGCATGTGTTTGAGTCACTTATTTTTCTCCTGACGTTGAAACTTCAAGAGAAAAAAATGTGACTGAAACACATGCAAAGAATTTATTTTCTTCGATTCTCGACAATGGAAGTCCAGAGGAATTCTACTAATATTATTTCTTTCATTCATTTCACATGATCATGGACAAGTTTTTAAATAATTTGATCATGTTTCCATAGGAAATTTATTTCTATTCGTTATATATTGACATTGTATTTGTTATCATTAACAATAAAAGTTATAAAATTATATTATGAAATGTATGTGGAATATGAGAATTAATTTAAAAAAATATTCTCAATTTTTTGAACCACTGCTATCACCCGGATGTTATGCTTAAGATTGAGTGACCATCACCACATATAATGGTTTCTGATTAATAATATGGATAAGGTAAAAACAATGAAAGATGACTAATAATAGGAAGTGTTGGGAATGAACAATACCCAGCTATCAGCGATATGACATCACTGCTAATTACATCATCGACTTTTTTCAGGTACTGGGATGATAGCGTCAGTGCTGAGATCACTCGTGAGAGGATTCAACGTCAAAAAGCGAATAAGAATCGAGAGGAGCAACGTGATATGCCTGCCGAGACCGAAATTACTGCTGAAATATTATCTGCTGAAAATATATGGCACGTACTTTGCAATAGTCGTCCTGATGTTCGTTCAGGCGTACTCTCAAAGACTGAGGAGGCTCATTTGCGCCTACTTTTATAGAAAGAGGGAGAAAAAGCGGGTGCTCTATTTATACAATGAAACTTTGAAACGAAGAAAAGGATTTTTCAGGTACGGTGTGCAAGAGTACTTTTTTATGCTTGTAGATCGTAGATAAACAAAGGATATCTTTTATCTCAGGAATGGCAGGACAGCAACATGAATAGCAGAATGCCTTCATCGAAGGCTTTCGACTTTGACTTTGACTTTTGACTTTGTATCGAAAATAACCGGTGTCTATCACGAAGCTATGAATGGGGACGTTTTTGAAGAATGGTTTGAACAAATTATCGATTTTATTCCGCAGGGATCTACTATTGTTATGGACATCGCGAGTTACCATTCTAAATTCCAACACCATTTACCCACAAGCAATTGGACTAAAGGCAAACTGTTGGACTGGATTAGCTCAAAAAACTTTGTTATTCTCACTGATTCGCTAAAAAAAGAACTTTATGGTATCTCTCAAATCCACAAAAACAAGTGTAAAAAATTACATCGTTGACCAAGTTACTGCTGCACGTGGAGTATCAGTACTTCGACTTCCCCCGTATTTCTTTGATCCCATTATTTCTTGGTTATTTTTATATAATTAATGACTGCTGCATTTCTTGTTTTCAACTCCAAAAATACTATAATCGGTGAAAATACACATCTATGATATTTTTTTAAAATTTATTACTACTAATTGTTAAGAAATAACATTCTATAGCAATGTTTCATGTGAACCTATATATTTTTATAAAATATCCACAATTATATTTTTAAACAGAAATTATACTCCAAGATACAACACTCGGGTGGCACTACCTAGCAAAGGAAGATAATAGTTGTTTACTGTTTTTATAAACGTTCTATATCCACATGTGCTCAGATGATATTTGTTCAATTCTACAGATATCCGAGTTAATTTTAACAACGGACTCTTTCAGATCAGCATAATTGAATGAGTGCTATTATAGTTGGGTATCATCGGCGTACTGATGTAAATTGCAGTGTTCCAGATATGAAAAAAAAATCAGTACAAAAGTATACCGGGGGGACCTCAGACTGATAGCCAAAGGGGAGAGGGTCTGCCCTTAGGGAAGCTGCCTTTTTCCCCATCAATGGAGCTTATAGTCCTGGACGTAATATTGGATGGACTCTTTTTTCCATGAAGTCTTATAATTATGCTCTCAACATCTATGTACCTTTGGAAAAATAGTCATAAAATTTTCCCACATAGTTTACTCCTCAATTACGTTATTTGATCAATGATGAAAATAAGTGAAAATACTAAACAATTTGGTATTGATGAGGATTAAACTGAATTTACAAACTTGAGGACTTAGTGTAAATTAGTTAGTCAGAAATGTTACAAAACCAATATAGAACATATAGAGAAAAATTTAACTAACAATCCCAAGTATTTCTGGTCACATGGTAATAAAATCAAAGGCTCTTACCGAATACCTGAAAAAATGTATCATAATGATATGATTGGTTGTGGTGGAAGTGATATTTCAGACGTCTTTGCAATTTTTTTTTCAACGGTCTATTTAATAGACGATCAAAACAATTCTCAAATTAGAACTGAATTCAACTATGCTCGAACTATTTACATGACTGAATGCAGAATCAGCATAACAGATGTTTTCGATCGGACAGTAAGTTAGTCATCTTAACTCTCTTTTTGTCCAGATGGCATACCTTTGTACTTCATTAAAAACTGCATCTTTTCCATTACTGAACCTATTCATGTTATATTCAATTTGTCGCTGAAATTGGGTGTTTTTCCTTATTTCTGGAAACATGGTTTCTCATCAACAAATTTCAAATCTGATAAAAAAGATAATGACGGCTTTCGATAGAATCAATCACGATATCCTAGCATCTAAGTTTATGTCTTTTGGTTTCAGTGGACTGTTGCTTAATTGGTTCAATGGCTTCCTGAAGGGAAGAAAACAATGTGTTGAAGCGGCTGGATGTATTTCACAAGTGAAAAAGGTATCCTCTGGAGAACTACAAGGGTCACATTCTGGACCAATGCTCTTCAACTTTTTCATCAACGATATATCTCTTTCAGTCTGCAATTCCTGAAATTATTCTGTCCTGTGAACTCGCTGATTGATGAAAAACTTACAAGAGGATTTGGATAATTTAGTAAACTGGTCTCAACTCAATAAGATGGATCTAAATGTGAATAAAGAGTTTTTTTGCGAGGGAAAACATTTATCAACTTTCCATATCAAGTCCTCAGTAACCAACTATCACGTGTCAATGAAATTAGGGATTTGGGCAAAAAATTGAAACCAAACTCACTTTTCATCAACACATCAAGGAAATCACAACCAAAGCCTATGCAATTTTGGGTTTTATCTTCAGTAAATGCAAAGACTTCAATTATAATACTTTGAAAAGACTGAACTGCTCACATGTTAGATCTCTACACTATAACTGTTATGTTCGACAAATTGAGAGAGTTCAAGAAATTTTTATGCGCGTATAAAATGGGGTTAGCTAGAGAAGAATATGTATAACTGACATGGTATTCTTACAGAAAATAGTCTCAGGCAACATCAATTGCTCTAAACTACTTGAGACTATTGCACTGAATACTCCAGTCTATAAAACTCGCTAACCTGAAATTTTCACTGTTTTACTACATACAACTATGCTTAACACTCCTCTCTTGATTGAATCAAAATATCTTTCAACAGGTATTCTCATAGCCTTGATTTATTCTGTATGAATGTATGTAATATTACGAAGGTCTTTAAAGATGTAAGTGCTTAAGAATCTGTTCGCTTAGTTTTGTTATTTCGAAACCAATCCTTGTGTTTCACTTTTACTTTCAATTCAATTTAAGTGTTTGTGTATTAGTATAGTAGTAGATTGGATAAAACTTAATTTTATACTACTTCATTTTTGTAATTCATTGCAAATTGGGTTGTCCCGTAGAAAAAAAAATAAAGGCTTCGATTTTGCAGTGAAGCTGGATCTTGGTAATTCTGACAAACACAGAGATGATTTTTTTCACCAAACGGAGGGAAAAAAAGGGTTTAGGCAATGTTTGGCCATGAGCTGGAGATAGCCCAACAGGTCAGATACCTAGGAGTGGTCCTGGGTACCAAATTTTAATAGATTTACACTTGATTTTTACGTTTTTCGAAAGGAAATGATTGACTATTATGATATAAAAAAGTTGATTTGCTCATGAACTGCTTGTTTTCAGGTTTATGAGGAAGAAAGTGAAGGGCCTAGTGAGGGAACACAGGCTTAAGGAAGACTTCAGTGCCTTTGCAATACTGAGGATGAATCATCCGAAGGTATGCGGTTGGTTGAGGATTTTTGCATGTGCCAGGCGAGACTGCCTTATATGCAAAGAGCCAGAGCCTAGAAAAAATAGCGATTTTGTAGAATGCCCGAATGAATTCTGTCACTTCTTGTACTGCAAGGAATGCTGGAAGGATATGGGTAATGTTTGCTTGGCGTGTCAAACCGAAACAGAGGAAACTACTAGTGGATTCGATGAAGACGATGAGAATGAATTTACTGACTGATATTCGACAGACAGCGAGGCCCATCGAATTTTGACATAATTTTTGCAGTTTTCTTTGTCAGGTGGAAACACTAATTGCATAATTTCCACTCCTCAACTTAACCCTCCAGCCTGGATATTTCAATCAAGCCAAAAATAGTTTAGTCAAAAGTTTTTCCAACTTTCTTGTCAACAGTGATCCATTTATTGAGTTAAGTTCACTAGTTTCCAGAAAATTATGTTTTGAAAGTAATTCAAATTATTTCTTCTACTTCTTTTAGTTCTCGTAGTTCTAGTTTTATTGAATTTTTGGAATGACCTCTACCAACTTTCATAGAATATTTATGTAATAAAAATGTTGATGAAAACCATATTGGATTTTTCTATGCACTGGAATTGCTTTATACAAATATTGTCAAACAAGAAATTGTCTCAACATAGAGGAGTTCTGTTCTGTTTAAACATGAGCTATGAATGTGTTGCTGGTTGTAATTTTCAAAAATTATTGGTAACCTTGTTTGATGCCTGAATTGATGGTGTCTTCTAATAAGTACAGGTAAAAGGTTTGTGAGTTTTGGGTTTACCCTTCATGAAAAAGATGTGGATTTATGTGAGACAAAAGATATTTATTTTGATTAAAGTTTCCCATAAGGAAACGGAATACTAATTTGGAATACCTATCCTTTAACTAACACTTGTGGAAAAAGTATCACTTTTCGCAATGTGAACAGTGAGTGAGATTTAAAAAAATCAACCGTTCTCACCCTTTGTGCAGTAAATTGAAGTGTACGAAATCCGGAAATGTACAGCCAATGTAAGCACTACATAGCGATTTCAAGAAAAAAAAATGTAAAAAATTCTTTTTCCAAAATAGTTGAAAGGAAAGTCAAACATGGCCAATTTTGTAATGATGATTGAAATTTCATTAATTTCTTATAATATTTATTTTTGGGTTTCAGAAATGTGAAAGTCGGTTCAGCTCTGTACACTCTAGGCGCAGGGACCTTTAAAGTCTGACGAATGTCATTTCAATACTGTTAATGAGATGGCGCCACACAGTTCATTGAGTTAAACTGATTTGTTCACATTTTTTATGGAACAGACTATAGTTTATTGAGAGAAAATCGTGGAGTCGTATAGATTATAAATTGAAATACCCTCATTCATCATACATTTTTATTAAAAATACGAAAAACTATCGTGTTCAACGCGAAGAAAATGAGTTTGCTATCTCTAGGATAGTTATTTCCACTCAATAAAGAAAATTCACCTTTGTTTACTTGTAAAATTACCTGGCTATATCTGGCATGCTTACAGCAAATGGATGCCCCATGACACGCCCTGTGTCTGGTGACAGGGACCTCTATACCCATCACGCGATTACGGTAGACTAGGGTATTGAAGACACCATCGTGGAAGGCCATTATGAATTCCTCGGTCTCCGACTTTAGCTCACTCGACCTGATAAAGGCAACGGTTAAACTTTTGTATAAGCCAAGGTTTTCGATGTCGTTGAAGAAGACCTCATTCATTGGATTATCGTTGCTGCAGAAGGACCTGACTCTCCGCAGCTTTCATGTGAGCATTTTGCTGAACGGGTTCCAACTTGGTGACAGAGTTTGGGTTAGCCCGTTCAGTTTCGAATAAGAGAATAATTACATCGGCTGCACGGGTTGCTGCCTTAAAAAGAAATGCTCCAATCCCTGATTTTTAATGGTCATGGACCATGCAGAGAAGAGGATCTGACCTGATGACTTTACAGGCTTCATACAGTGCCATTCTGTTAGGCAAGCACTCCAAACTCAAAAGCTCACTGCTTTCCCGTTGTCTAAAGAATTATAACAGTGGAACGGACGATTTGGGATGTCAAGTTTATATTAAGATGCATCGTTTTGCGAGTTTTAACGTCGACTTGTCGCAGCTCTTCCTGAGTCCATTTCATCGCTCCAAAGGAGAAGAGTACGCTCGGATCGACGAGCATATTAGCTGTAGAAACTTTGTTATACACAGACATTTCTGATGACCAGGTCTGTCGGAGCTTATACTGATACTTGCCGCGTAGAAATTGTTTAACTGTAATAACCTCTTGAGAGTGGAGTTGCTCCACCCCTAGGTTATTAAACATCTCTCTGGTATCCAAATGATGTAGGATGCTTCCGTCTACGAGCTGGACATCCTCTCCGTAATCTTCTTAACGTCCTCTTTTGAGATGAACCGTGGCATATTTGTCGATCCCAAATTGCATTCCGAAAGCATGCGTGTACTCTTCCACCACCCTAAGGGACTGATGTAGGTCCCTTTCTCCCGAAGCATGGGTGACTTTATGCCTCCGGTTGCTGAGGGTGCCACAGTTTTACCCACGGGTTTTCCTGAGTGCAACGGACAATGGCAATAGTGAGATGTAGAAGAGAAGAGGGCTGAAGTAGTCTCCCTGAAACACGCCCCTTCTGAAGATCACCTGCTCTGTTTGGACTCTGACTTGACCATTATTATTATTATTATTGTTTATTGAGCAGAACTGGTTTTATTTGATTGTTTTGGTTTCCAGATGCGGAAAATCAGATTTTCACTGACTTTGGTTTGATTGTTTTTGTTGGTAACATGAATAACGCCAAATTTTTTAATAAATAATATTTATTAGTAATGCAACATAAAATTATAAACACCATAGGTTTATCACTTTTCACATACTGATAGAGATTGGAAGTAGGTCTATATATTTCATATAAATTACAATAAATATGTGTTTGGTTTATTAGATAGATTGATATATGACTAGATATCTTCACTAATATTTTCTACAAGAATCAACAACAAAACTCAAGATGTAAAAATTAACAGTCATAGATACAGCTCTGAACCAAGTCGCCTGTCGCATAAAAAAATAATCGAATAAGCAGGGTTTCACATTTATGCTATACAGCTCCGAGAGCATGATTGGTTCACGCTGTATCTACCAGGTAAAATGTCGACATAACCTATAAAAACATACAACGTTGGAAATTATATGTACAATACGAGCTAGAAACACAACTTGCGAATTCTTATGATACTAACGATATAAAAGTATTCGAACAATTATCAAAATTGTGCTGCTATAAGGCTTCAATTGAGGGTCTTAAAATTATTGTCAGTTTCATCTCTGTCTGAAATTTTTGTGGCACTTATCCATTCAGAATACTCAATTCCTAGTGAATGATTTTGAACAGATTTTGATTTGGTATTGGTGCATTATCGATATGTTCAAAAAATGTCTACCTATTTTGGTTATGTACAAAGACGTAGAAGAGCCACGACAATTTTATTTCTCAAAATCAAACTTGCTAAGTCAGAATTTCAAAAAATCCTAGTCAATAACAAAACAACTTTCAGGTAGTATACATTCAGCATTACCATTTCAAAGAAAAAGCACAGCTCCAAATGTATTGTATTTTACATGGATTTTATTTGTGAATTCCTTTTTGAATGCCTTTGTGAATTCCTAAGTCAAAAACAATTTGGTAAATTATCATGGAACTATTTAAATGCCAACACTAAATCGTTTGAAGGAGTTCTGGTATATGGTTTTCCATATTATCGTCCAATCTTAGTTTATTTATATCATATGAATATGGCATGAAAATATGGAATTATGAGTTAGTATTTATAAAATTCCAAAATAATAAGTCTGAATTACGAAATAATAAAAAAAAACTAAAATCGCAGAACAAACATAAAATCCTCTGTAACCGGAGTTGTGCGCGGTTTTGTTTCTGGTTCATTGTGAGCATTTTGATATTTTCGTAACTAAACTATTGAAAACTTTATAATTCAAACTTACAAGTATAATGAGTGACCTAAAATATGTTTATTAAAACTAGTAAAAAATTTAAAGAATATACGAATCATGTCAGGGCGTGGCGCAGTGGTTAGAGCGTCCGTCTCTGAGTTGGAAGGTCCGGAGTTCGAGCCCCAGTTGCGGCCTGGATTTTTAAATTTTATTTGACCTATTAAATTATTAAAATCTCGTGGCTCGACTGGGGTGGGCCTGCACGATTCACTGTTGCGTTCCAATTAACAGTGCTGCTCCTAAAGTGGCGTATGGAGTTAGTAACAAGGCCTACTCATAATACAGGGCTAATGACCATCATAGTAGTCGATGTCAAAACACCATAGAAAAAAAAAATTATGGACGTTCAAAGATCATCGAGATATAAATAGAGATTTATAATTTAGATGGTATCAGGTTTTATTATATTTTCTATCACTACTCAGAATATATAATTTGATTTTACTTTTGAATAAATTTAATGAATTGCAGAATAAAATTAAGTTTTTCATTTTGGTATTCAAGGAATTGTATACTCTCGAGACCAGGTATGTATAACAACGTTGGTCTAATATTTTTTTGGTTGTATTTGTTTTCAGGTTTAATTTAGTTTTTTGCCTTGTTGGGTAAAAGTGTTTTATGAAATTCAATTGGGTTTTAATCGAATGAAAAAAGAGTTATCTTATGTCAACGCATTTTGATTCTGCATGGAGAGTAGTTGTTGAGTAAGTATAATATTTTTTGTATATTATTTTGAGGAAGTATTATTCTATGGAGTTCAGTTCTTTTAGATGGCTTTCTGCAACTCTTCCCCATCCAAGAATTCCATATTGCAGACGGCTCTCCACTAATGCATACAGGGTCGGACTGGACAGGGCGGCAGGGCGGCAGTTGCCGCCTGGGCCAACCTTAGAAAATGTGGGGGGCCAAAAGCAAAATGTGGGGCCAAATACAAAATGACACGAACACAACTAAATGGTATACACTTCCACTGATCATTGACCCTCATCCATTGTCATCTCCAAGTTTATAGTAATCGTTAAGGTTCATAAAAAGTCAAATATTGCGCGTTTCTGAACTGTAAGATGGCACTGACAAGATATATTTTTCTTGCCATAATGACAGCGATCTTTCATAATATTTTCAAATAAATTACAGTTTTCTGCTGGAATATCTACAGAATATTCAACGGTCAACCCTACTGCAAATGCATTGGTGCCAAATCTCAACATTATTCCGAGTACTGCGAAATAGCTCACAGGATTATTAATCATTATCTGGTATTAATTGTGGTTATGTGGTTCAATGCATTATGTAGCTATATTGTCAAGGGGGTTGTGAGAGGATAGGTGAGACGCTATCTTCTCTCTTTTATTATTCTTTCCATTTTGAAGTGGACTAGTAACGATTGTATCCATACCTTTTCTACCGTTTGTAATTTGTTGGTTTATTTCATTGTTTTTCGGAATCATGAGTTTATTGTTATGTTTTTGAGCAACGTTTTCAAGGTTCTTTCTTTGTTTCTTTTTATTTTCTTTTTTTTTCAGCTCTTCGTAGAGGTTTATTTTTCAGTGGTCTAAGAAATATTTCAGTTTTGCTGTATCTCCGATTTTTTTGTAGACTTCGCGGGCCTCATTAAAAAATGTGGATCATTTCCTTCAAAGCTGATTTATTCTTTTTCTTAGAATTTGGTTCGTTGATGATGACTGTGCCGTCGGTTTTCCTGTGGAAGGAGATCTTGGGAATCTTTGGTATTGCCCTTTTTTCCGGTTCACCTGTATATTATTTATTGTAGTCATTTCGTTTGTTTTTCCTGATATTCGGGGTTACAGTACCCATGGGTTTGTTATAGATATAGTCAGACCACCCTCGATCTTGCTTGGATTAGATTTGCTTTCAGCACAAACAACAATATTGTTGGTAAAATTCAAAAAGCGCAGCTAATATGAACAACTCACTATAATTAATTTTTATCAATATTTTTCAACTTTGTAAGCTGAACTCTGCCTATTATGCCGTAATTTTTAAGTATATAATATAAAGTTATTTAAAAACAACTGGAATGGACAATAAAGACGCTATTATGATTATTATTATTATTTTCCAATTCTGTTTTGCGTCCTGTTTTATTTCCAAGACTGATATTTCAAATCGTAAAACACGAAACTTATTACTTACATACTTCTTCAATTGTGTCCAAGGACTCTATGGCTTTAGGCGGACCAATCCAACATCCAACTGATGAAAAATTAAACAAATTACAGTAAATATGACAGTGACAATAATTCTGTGTAATACCTTGTGGACAGTAGCAGAACTGTTTTTGTCTTTTCGTTCATGTACTACAGAGGAATCACTTACTGGAGCAATTTACCGTTTTTTGTCCAAGTTTTTGAAAATCATTATTGAAAATATAAATCGTTTGAATTTATTTCTGAAAAATAGTATGAATAATTCCTCAATGTTCAGTATTTTAAATTTTATATAAATATTACTTGCAAAAGCGATTCTTCTCAACTGTCTTTGATTTTATAACAAGATTTTAAGATTTTTTTTTAATTGTGGGGGAATGTTGAAGTAGAAAATTCTGAAAAAAATCGTGATAATCTTTTACTTTGACATTGATATGTCATGATATTTGAGATGGAATCTGATGAATGGTTTTTGGGAAAACTTAAAAAACCTCTAAAAATTACGGTTTTATTTTTTCCTCAAAAACTGTTCATCAGATTTCCTTCTACATCTCTCTCATCATTCAATTTGGATGAAAAAATAACTCGAATTTTTTTCAGAATTTTTATCCTTGCCGTTATAAACATAAAAATATTATTTATCGCCGGCCTGGCTCTGCTCAGCTCAGCCGCATGCCACGATTTTTTTATTCAACTTCTACTTTCAGTTTTATAATTTTTTAATTCTCTAGTAACTCTAAAAGTTGCTAGGTTTTTCCATTGGAAGAAAGATTGATGTTCCTGTACTTTTTGTGTACCATAACAAAACCCCTAGAAGCAAACTTTTGTTGTAGTGGTCTCTATATTTGACATTTATTGAAATTATTTTATTTTTTGTTCCTACTTTCTACTAATCGCTTTCATTTGTATACATTACGAATATTTACATTTTTATTTGAATCCTGAGAAGCTTGTACTTTTGTTTTAATTTAATTACCTTTTTTATATTTTGTTTGTTATTTTACTTTTCATTTTAAAATTTATTTTTGTAATTTAGTAGTTTTATTAATAAAAGTTGGCAAATGATGGAGGTCCAAACTCATTACGAATAATTTTTTAAATGGGGAAGTGGTGGGCCAAAACTTGTTATAAATAAGATTTTTTCAATGGGGAAGTGTTGGGCCAAATAGGTCTCTGCCACGTGGGCCAAATGGTCCCAGTCCGACTCTGAATGCATAGTAAAGAACTTTCATATGATGAGTATTTAGTATATTACTAAGATGTTTGAATTTATATAGCAGTTGTCACAGGGTTGCTGAAATATTATGAATTTGAGCATCCCATCTCATATGTCGATCCATCGTTATACCTAGGTACTTGATATTTTTGTATCATTTATTGTTATATTTTTTTATGATTTGACTTCATTTCTAGGCTAATGAGTTGTGGTAGGTTGCTCTGATATGGAATGAAGGGCAAAATCTTTGTTATTTCATGATTAACTGTTAAATATTTGTGATTGAACTATTTTGAGATGTTTCCAATGTCTATTTCAATTTTATTTTTCAAGTTTTGCCTAAAAAAATGGTTTCCTTACAGGAGATCTAGTATTTGGAGTTATTATTTTGCAAGGCTTCTTTCCACATCGACCAAGTATTCATTAAAAATTCTCACGATATCCTGGTCATTTTCTGTGAATGTCCCTTCTATTGATTTGATTTTATCTATATGTTTTTTCTTTGTTTGAACATCATTTAGGTCTCTGATAGTTCCCATAATGCCATCGAACTATTAACTATTTGACTTTAAGTCAGAATTGTGGAACTCTGAGTTACCAATTCAGAATCCCGAAAAGCGGATTAAAATATTCCGAGTTAGTGTGTCAAAATTCCAAGATATCTAGTTGGAATTATGGAATTCATAGTTGACAAGTAAGAATTACGACATACGAAGTCGTAATTATAAAATACCGAGTTACCAAGTCAGTATTCCAAGATACTTAGCCGTGTTAGAATATTCATTATTTAATATCAACAACAACACATCTCAAAAAACAAAGTTATCTTGATAGTTCGGCGAATTCCAACAAGCCGGAATTATGGAATTCATAGTTAACAAGTAGGAATTCCAAGATACGAAGTTACTAAGTCGGAGTTTCAAAAATAAAATTGGTGTTGCCCTCCTACGCCTTCCTAGATTTCAAAAACATTGTTTATTATTGTTTAAGTAGAAATCTCGTTGATAATCTAATACTCATCCATCTAATTCTAGGTTGAACGAGACTGTATCCAATTTCATCTACAGGGTATCTATAAAAAGGTCTAACATGTAACACTACTTGTAATTGAAAATATATACAAATTCCGGTAGAGTAGAAATTGTGGAAGAAAGTTTGAAGTTTGAAGTAAATTTGAAAAATTTTGTTAAATAATTATATTTCTGAAATTAACATTAAATGATACGTGAAAAAATATATATATAGCACATTGAGATTTGAAGATGGAATCGTGATTCTTTTTTCAATGATAAATGATAACATCCTCATAATACAGGGTGTTTAACAAGTACTTGTACAAACTTCAAACGGTAAATATTTGAATAATTTCAAGATGAAAAGTTCATACGAATATGTACCCGCAATTGTTTTGTTTCGGAGATAAAGGGTGTTGAAGTTGAAATGTAATTTTCAATTATTTTGAATAATTTTTGCAAAAAATAAATGTATTGCATAAAATTGGGTGAGAGGGGTGTTTTTTGAGGTGAATTATCAAAATTTGGTATTAATTTTTATGTAGCACTTAGAGGGCGCTGCGTACGCTATCATTTGTTTATTTTAATTTGCCCTAACATTTTTTACAGTAAACTTTTGGAATTTTTTATATTCAAATCCTCTTTCTACACCTTTTCTAAATAAAAAAAGGTATACTCGTTCAACAACGATAGGGACAAGCATTTTTGGGAAATTTGCAAATTTCTTTATCGATGCAGGCGCCAGATGAAGTTGCGTAGATCCTTATAAAAACTACGTATCTGATTGATAACGACAAAATTATTCGTTCTTAAAATGCATGGTGTAAAAAAAATTTCGGTTTTTCAACATTTTATCGTATCTGGAGAATGAATTATTTCTTGATCCATCTTCATAAAAAAAATTGTTCATTTTAACGAGATCTATCACATACTCAGTATTTGTAAACTTCTGAGCAACTTTATAAGGCGTCTAAAAGACCCCATCTCTGCATCGATGCAGATATTTACAAAGGATACTTTACACTTTAATAGGGAAAGTGGCCCCCTGTCGAATTACCTGAATTTTTGATATGTTATAGTCCAAATCATTCCAAACAAAAAATCCCATAAGCATAACTTTTTCTATAGGCTAGTTTTGACGCTAGAGGCTGCTGAAAACTCTAATTTTTTCTCCATTGTTTAAACACCCCACAACGTTATCCAGAATGATTTTCACTATTCTGTGTAATCATTAATATAAGAAACTATTAAAATAATTGTTCAATGGTGTCATTACAGGTGGTCAATTATACAGTATGTTCCAGCTAGTTTGGTTAATACTTCAAGTTGATGATGCGAGTAAGGAAGAAATAACAAAAAGTGGTCTATTTCATTTCGATAGGGTTGTGTCGAATGAGTATGTAACTATATCTGATTATTTCATTGGCGCTTAGGAAGTGTGGCGGAAAAACTCCTCCTGGCGGGTCAACCAAGCCTCTATTCGCACATTTAGTATAAGTATAATATGGAGAAAATAATGGGCCTTAACTCAATATATTACATGTTACATTTAACGTACCGATTCAACCTGTAACCGTCGACCCTAATGAAAAACCCTCGAAACTTTGACATCGTTTCCAAAGCCATCTACAGAAAAATGTTTTTTTTTTCTACATTAAAGGGATGCAATGTTTTCATACTATAATGTACGTATCCCACAATTTCGAAAATACTCAAACAAGTTTTAAAACAAATCTGGACAATAACATTTTTATACAGGGTGGAGCAATAGTGCGTCAAAGTTCGATTTCTCAAGTTCTATTGTGATATCGATCTAAAAACGAAAGAAACTAGACAACGATCCTGTTGAACAAGAATTTATTGCAACACATACAAGGCGATACGAAAAAAATTGGGTTGGAAGAAGGTGGAGGGCATTATTTTAAAATGATTTATTAATAATAATAATATATTTTAGTAAATTCAAATATCTGCGTAACCTTCACTCACCCCTAAATTATTATAGACTGTCTCTTAATCGCTTGGATGTTAGGAATTTTTGGTCGAAAGGAGTCCATGTGCAGATGCACTTCGTAAAAATCCCAGACGTTACAATGATAGACTTCGAGAAAAAATATTCGTAGTACCATTTTATAGACAGATTTGTAATATTTCTCATATTTTCTCATGCCTTGAAGTTATACAGGATGGTCGAAAAATATTTTTCATACGGAACTTTTCGAATAGATAGATAGATAGATAGATAAATAAACTTTATTGTCTAAATGAAAACATTTGTCGACAAAGTCAAAGTATTACACAGGTTATTCTCAACCTATTAGCCTAAGGAGAAAATCTCCCATAAAGATAAAACTATTTAAAATTTAAATATAACTTTAGCTTTCTTTTAAAAGGAACACTCCATATATTTTTCGACTATGTGATGTAGAATATGATGTAGAATAGGAATTATGAACATTTTTTTATTGTAGAAGTTCACTGTAAAAAAAATTAGGGCAAATTAAAATAAATAATGAGAGCGTTTGCAGCGCTACATAAAAATTAATACCAAATTTTATTTAATTCTCACCTTAAAAAAACCTATTCACCCAATTTTATGCAAGAAAATTTTTTCTGCAAAAGTTATTCAAAATAATTGAAAACAAAATTTCATCTTCAACATCCGAAACGAAACTTTTGCTGATACTTTTTATTTTAAAATTGGTAAAAAATGCACCCTTGAAAGTTTGTACAAGTACTTAATAAAACCATCTGCACTTGTAGATTCAGATTACATAATAGCATAACATCAGTTCAATTTTATTCAGACCAAGGGGTTATTGCGGTGAATATTGAGATCAGAAATGTATCACTAATGGAATTTTTTATGATCACGTATCATCAGTTAGAGGCAAAAAAATAACGGCAATGCTATGAATGCTCAACTGTTAAGTAACAAAAATCATCAGCTTTGTAGACATTGGAGCTGTTCCCCAACAACTTTGGGTTATATGTCCAAAAACTGAAAACACCCATGGTATACTAATCACGGTACAGTTGATATGCCCATCTGTGTGCCCTAAACGCCTCTTTTTTACTCTATTCCTCTAGGTAGTTCAGTCAATTTAATTTTCGCAAATTGTGTTTCGATTCATTTGAGTGATAGAGGTACATTTATAAAAACTAAAACTAACTTACACTTATCACTAACCTATTATTTGATCATTGGTTGAGTTCTCAGCCAACTAAGTTTTAGAGACAAGAGTGAGCATCACATTGATTCATTAAATATACAGTACAAATAATAATAATCTCATATAAAAGCTATTACGTTATGTCTACGGATTATTGTTTTTGCTTTGTTTGTTTACAGATGCGGTACAAAAGATGATGATCTAATACTATCGTGTATTGCAAAATTTTGATATGGTAGGGGATATTTTTGTTTTGAGTGGTCAAAGTAGGTGACACATCGCGGGCGTGATGGAGACTTGTTTAATAGATTGTTTACGTTTCAGTTGTTCAGATGATTCTGGGACCTTTTTGAGAATGTTCGTATCATCTGCATATAATACTACAAGGGCAAAGTGTAAGTTATGGAGCACTAGAATCAGGTCATTGGCATACATTTGAATGAAAAGTGGTCCTAATATTGATCCCTGCGAAACATTATTTATTCTAACACATTGCATTGCAATACAAAACTAATTCTTGCACAAAACCGACAGAAATATAAATGTTGATGGTAAAATGAAGTTTTAGGAGCGTCATATCTGCTTACAAGGGTTATTAATAAAAAATAAGCTTTAGATTAGTAGAGGAAGTGGTCCGAATATGGGTCCCCCATTTGTTTTTTTTTCGTAACTTGCTTATTATTTTTTTATAACAATGTCTAAAATCATCTATACATACTATAAGACCTTAGTAACAAAACTGCAAAACCTGTTTTTTTTTTAAATGAAGTTTGTTGGTTTTACAAAGAAATATATAAAGAGAGGCACTTTTTTTAAACGTGTCAGACAGTATGAAATATGGGCCCCCTAAAAAAATATATAAATTTTCTTTCTACAATAAAAAATACAAAATAAAACAGCAAAAATAAATGTCAAAGTAAAAATAAACATGTTTTATTAAAAATAAACGAACTAAATTACTGACAAAAATCACAAACGTAACTGTCTTTTTCTGCTCCGGAACATTGTTCATGTGCCCAGAGATTGCACATTAAACACTGAACCCAGGTTTCTCCTCTGGTATTATCTGAATATCGTGTTTCGCAAAATAGACATGTAGCGTCATTACTGCCAGGAGTGTACTCGCCGATCTGGTCAAGGTCAAGGTCCTCGTCAGCAGGCAAAAATTCATCTTCCTCGTCTTCTTCATCTGAGCTGTATCTGGTGTTTGCTTTTATTTTGGGTTTCTTTACTTTTTTTTAATTTTCCTTTTTCCATAGATATTTTTCGCTTTCCCTTTCCCTCGTTTGCCTTTACACTTTCTTTTGATTCATCTGAAAATACTTTCCTCTTTTCGTTTCCTTCTTTTGATTTCCTTATTTTCTCAATCGATAAATCAAGATCTGATTTATATGGAGATGAAGTTATAATTTGGGAACGAGAGGTTTTTCTTCCTCTTGTAGACGCTCTTTTTGTAGCTGATGGGACAGGTGAAAGAACGAATGGGCTCACGAAGGTTTTTGAACAGTCTTCTAATAGCACAGTTGATGGGGCCATTGTGACCCTTAATGGTGGATCGGGGTCTTTAGAACAACCCGGTTGTTGATCTTCTGAACGAATTGATATACCTTCTGAAGAAACAGTTTTGGAATGGTCACATGTCGGTTCTTCCAGCTGAGTTTCAGTTGAGTTACAGGTTTTTTCATCTTCAATTTTTTCAGCAATAAAATCAGCATCTGCAAAAATGTGTTTATTTATTGGCCATATTCCGGTTACTTTAAATCCATTTGTAGCTATTTCTGCCGTCTGGCATTTCAGAACAGCTTTACCCAATAATTCTGCTAGATCAAATTGTGATAAGGCTCTGTTATTAACCCGAATCCAAGTTCTAACCTCTTCGCTGTAGTACGCTTTTAGTGGTCCCATGAACGTTTTGTCAAGGGGTTGGAGTTTATGTGTCGAGTGAGGAGGGAGTGATATGATGCAGACATTATTTTCCCTTGCCAAGTTTATAATTTCTAAATTTCTAGTGTGACTGTAATGTCCATCTACCTCAAGCAACACAGGTAACTCCTCAGTTGGCTTTGCAAACTGGAGAAAATGTTTGAACCATTCGGTGAATAAATTTTGCTGGATCCAGCCACTTGGATGTACTGCATAAATACTTCCAGGTGGTGCTCCGCGCATAAGCTGATCGTTTCTATTTTTTCTCGGGAAGACCAACATTGGGGGAACAAATTGCCCTCCTGCACTCATTGATGCAACCATAGTCACTAGCGAACCTCTCTCAGCCGATGTAATGGCAGCAATCTGACGTTTTCCCTTTCGGCCAATGACTTTAGGAATTCTTGATGGTACAACGGAAAGACCAGTTTCGTCTACGTTATATATTTGATGCGGACCATACTTATGTTTTTCATATTGTACCTCAAGGTTATCGAAAAATATTTTGATATTTTCCTTGTTCAATCCCAAAGCCCTTGCAAAAGAGGTTCCAGTTGGTCTTCGGGGGGACAGTACATTTTTATGTCTTCTTCAAAAAGCGTCTAACCAGGTACGACCAGCTATACCATTTTTAAAAGGATTTTTTATTTTATTTTTAATAGCCAGTGTGTATGCCATTCTACACAGATCTTTTCTGGTTAAACCATAAAACTAAGACTCCATTTTGAGAATATATTCAACCAATTCTTCTTCTATGGCGTATCCAAGAACTGGTTTTCGTCCCAATTTAGAATTTATAATATTAGCAATTGGAAAATCGTTGGTTTTGACTTTTTTTACCATTCTCTGTAAAGTCGTTCTTGGCACCTGGAAACTTTTGGAGGCACGTTTTAATCCCATGTTTCCCTGCTCTACAGCACGTACAGCTTTCTTCATGTCATCCTGGTTCCATTTTTTTCGCAGATTTTGACAAATAAATTTTCTATTTTTGGCAGACATTGTTAACCTGTAAAAAATAGATAGCTTAATTATTACGTTCTGAATATGGGCCCCTGACCCATATTTAACTCACACTAGGGGCCCATATTTCAAACTGTTTACATTCCTAAAAAATATTAAATTATGATGTTTGTAAATATTTTTTTGTTCATAATCTACGCTAGAATCTCTTTTTCGTCCTTTCTTCTGTCAGACTGATATATATCAGTTCCTAAATAATATCAAAAAACACAAATATCACTCAGTATAAACTTACCCAATAAAATTCTGTCCAAGGTCAAGAACAAAAGCACCACACCATTCAACATCAACAAGTGTACTGACCGCGGCATCTATAATATAGCGTAGGAGAGGTGCCCTATAGCACATTTTGACATTTTTCTAATAGATGACGCTACCGGTTTCACAGATAGTTTGGGGGCCCATATTAAATGCATGGCCCATATTCGGACCACTTCCTCTATGCGTTGGAGTTATTAGATAACTTGTGGCTAATACCAATGCTTATTATTCACGATTTGACCAACAATACCTTTACATGGAAAGATCTACATGAACAAGATAAATTGCTAGAGTAGACAATCGTTTGATGATATTTTATCAACAGCACCTTGATGTTGTGTTGAAGTATCAAAAGATGCAGCAACACGATAAAATTCATTGGCTGCAGTTGAAAGGAACAACAAGAACAATAAAATATCCAAAATTCGAACAATTTGTCTATGGATGAAGACGGAGCCTTTGAGTTGACGAAACGTTTACGTTTCTTTTCTGGGTACTCTCAAAATTGTTATCAAGTTTGTATGTGCATAGACGAGATAGTTTTTCGTTGCTATATAGTTTTCAAATCGCGAATCTCATCGCAATTTCCATTTTGAAATTCTCCTAGATTATAATGGAAACTGATTCATCTGTAATGAGTATCTTCGCACAGTTGGGTGTGAATCGATGATAAAAAGTAACAAGGCCTGATAATTCTCCAAGTTTAAGTACCTTATTAGGTTCACAAAATGTTTTAACATCATCGACTGATTCTGACAAAGGTTGTATGCCAGTGGAACTGATTTTGTGTCCTATAAAGGTCAATTCCTCAGATCCAGACTTACGTATTCCTCAAAAACTAGAAAAAATTCTTTCAAATGTTTTTCGTTTTCCTCCACTGAAGAACTTGCAATGAGAACATCGTCTAAGTGAAAAATATAATCAGAGAATGACGTTAGCAATAAACCTCTTGAATGTGGGTGCTGCATTGCTCAAAACAAAACTAGTTATTTCATTTATTCATTCTTTATATGCGGCGAGAAAAAGCATTTCAGTTGATTGAGATCAGGAGACCGTGGAGACCAGCTACGCGGGTCCTCCTTGGCCAATTCATCGGACCAAGTGCTCACTAGGAGATTGAAATGGGGAGAAACACCATCATTACTTTTTCAGAATATTGAGTCTATTACCATACGACATTTCCAAAAAGTCTTTGCAATATCCAGTATGGTGTCCATGTATGATTTTGTAACTGAATTGGAAGTAATGGAAGTGAACGATGAAACTGATCTGATTTTCAACGCAGCTTACTAACATTGTCGCATGTAAACAGTGTACAGGTGTAATGGCCATTAATTTCATGTCTCGGATAGATTCAAGGGTATTCAAGGATAGTTTTTAATCAAGTCAGTTTATAGTTTTCGTTTGATAATGTCCACGTAGGACAAAACCTCAGTACCGTTAGTTACTAATAGAAATGGTATAAAAACAAAGTTTTATTTCTCACTTTTCGTTAAAATAAGAAGTTCGAAGTTTTGAAGATAGTAAATGAGAATATGTTTTTCAGACGACGAATTCCATAGCATTGAAACATTCAGTTGTCTTCAGTTAAGTGGAAACAGTGGAAAATTGTTCTTTCCCTGAATTTTTCTTTGATGTTACCTGAAAGAGCAACTGTTACAGTACAAAGTTAGAAATATTTAATTTCCATCTTTAGAAGGATTGGAAATTGTTTGAATTCACAAAAGAGGAGATTTCTTGATACACCCAACTATCAAATCTTCGATTTCAGAATTTTTTGATACTCAAGCACATACGTTAACATTTTGTATGTGTCCAATCGAGTCATTACAAAATCTGGACTGAAACATTCGCATGTCACAGAAATTCCTATGCGTATTCTTTGGACAATAACCTTTGGAATTTGAGGATTATGAATATTTTTCCTTCGTGGAATGCCTGAAGGGATTACATTATTTAAACTAGTTAAAGGATTAATATTGGTATAGGTAAGTTTTGTTATTACTGAGGTGTAACACAATACTCCCAAGAAACCTTCAGACTTCTAGACAAACGCTTCACAATCTATTATGTACTCAGACATGGAAGGATTTGAGGGATTAAAATAATCCTGTTACGCCCTGAATTGAATTTGTGTGCTGATTTAATGACTAGAACTATTCACGCAAAAAGAGCATTTATGATGTGTCACCGTACAGTTTTCCTGATTTTTGCCTAAACATAATTTACAAAATATATATGAATTCATCTAAAAACCCATAAAAAGTATATCAACTTTTGACTAGTGCGTTACATATGAGTTCTTGCTGCATGAAATTGATTAAAATGTTGGAGGGTCAGCAGGAAGTCAATTAGGAATGCTGTCAATGTTTTGTGAACTTGATTGATTTTTAAAAATTTTTAGTATAATTTCTCTTGAGATTTATGCAATTCTCTTCAACATCGTTCATAAATGAACTACGGAATATACAGAAAACACTGATGCTACTGAAGAAACTTGTTAGCATTTCTTTAACAAATATTATCTTGCCACTGCTATCATATATCCAATTGCAGCTGTTTGCCAAAAACTTTAAGAAACTACAAATTCTCTCCGGAAAATATTCTCTTGCATCCCAAATCGTTTTAATATAAATCATCCAGTCAATACTTTATGAATACCTACCATTTTCATTGCTTGAAATGCAGATTGAACCATATTGAACGTTCCTTTCTGATAGAGAGGAGTGTATTATTCGGCTATATTTTTCAGATACGCCTGGTATACCATATACATGACGCAATCAGCAAAAAAGGATCACGTGACTTAATTAAAGAAGTTACTATCGGCAACTGTGAAATGGACAGTTATATCGACGTATTCTTTGGTATTATTAAAAATTTCTGTTTTGTAAGATTCAACAATTTGACTGGGGGGTATAATAGTTATTTATCTATAAAGGGCGTAAAGTAGGCGTTTATGGCCTGCGGCGTGGATGATGGCCCGATGGCGTTAGCCGAGGGCCATCACACGCCGAAGGCCTTAAACGCATTTTACGCACGTGATACATACAAAATTTTATGCACTAGCGGTTTTATAGCGCGAATCACAAATACTGACTTGAATTGCAATGGTCTACACGTTTCATACGTTATGCATACAATAATTAAGGGTAACATAATATGAGGAATGTGAAACTATAGTAGCTGAGTGCTATATTGGAGAATCTATTTCAAATAAATAGATCATCACCGAATAAATTGCCAATGATTAGGAACAAATGTTAGAAAGAGTATTGCTCTATTGAACTGAAATGATTCTAATTCGTGTTAGGAATTGCATGAAATGATGTGTGAGTATAGACAATTTGAGAATTTTGTCTACTTTACGGCCCGCCGGGTCATAATGCGCCCACGGGCGGTAAAGTGCCACTTTAAGCCCGGCGAGCCGGGCGGTAAATTTCATAAAAGTGCATAAAAAAAGTTTAACAAATTCAAATCAAAATAGTTTTTCATTTTACTAACTGTTAACCTGTACTTCTAAAGAAGTAATAGTTTTGCAGATCTAGTACTAAACTTAAACCGGAGTCAGTGTATTTAGGAAACGTATATACATCCTCATGGATTTCTAACTGTGCAGCGTTAATGTACAGAGTTGGCCATGGTACCACATTTAATAAAGAGGAGACGGCAGTGTTCAATTTATGTCATTTCGACTGCTTTCTTTGGTATCTCATGTTTACTGATTTTGTTGAATGGCCCTCAATAAAACCTTCCTAAGAAATTACATAGTTAATTTCTAGTTACAGCTTTGATGTGACTGGACCAACTTAGTCAAACAGCAAATGTAACATCCAGAGACATCTAGAAACAGAATATCTGATAGGTGATATATTAATTTGATTCGATTGGATCATTGCCAAGTGTCACACTGGAACTTGACGATATCACAATGTATTGAATCTTGTTTTGCTTCATATTGAGATTATTAGTCGTGGAACAAGTGTTTGCCAAACTTTATTGTTGTAAGTTATTTTGGATAAACAAATAAGCGACAGCAGTGGACAAAGGTCTGAACCATGAGGATCACCTTGGTCAATGACCTTCATATATGACTTAATTGTTTACGACAACATTATGGGACATATTGTCAAGATAACTAGCTCTAAAGCAGTACCTATCAAAATATAGGAACCGGATTCCAAAAACAAATAAAAGAATAAAGTACAAAATAAAAAGAAAGGCATTTTGAATAAAATGAAGTTAAAGTGACAATTTTTTTATTTTTTGTTTTATGGTTAATAAATCAAAAAAAAGGAAAAAGAACCAAATAGATTTATTGGTTTCTTTGATTTTACTATAATTTCCGCATTATTTAAAGCTCATGGGTGAAAAATATTTTACATAAACATGTTACCAAAAATGTTTCATGGATAAGGAGAAAATTGAATTGTCCGTACATTTCAGAAGCATTAGCTTTTTGAGGCAACTTCCGGAAATTGATTGCTATTTATTTTCAAATGGCTGTATTCTTTACTTTCTTATATGTGGGTGACACTACTGTCGCTTGTGAAGAAATATTATTCGAGGATAAGTTTACAATTTGGTATAATTAGTAGGAATTTTTTCATACTTGGAGTACCACAAGGCTCGGTTCTAGGACCTCTGCTCTCCAACTCACTCAACTGTACCTGTTCACATTATTTCATCCCGAAGAATTTCTCTGACAAATCAATGAAAACTTGTGGCATCTACAGTAGTTTGTTAGTTCATATCTGTAATTCTATGGATTCTCGAAATACACTAATCGCTATACAGTGCTAGTCAAAAGTTTTCTTCCCCCTCTTATCTTTGAATGGTTATACGTATAATAGTAAAATTTGGAGGGTGGAAATAAACGGATGTAGGCTTCTCAACAACTAGTCAATAATCATAGATAACGTTACAGGGTCACTGTGACCAATAATTTCATATGAGACCTCATAGCCAGTGACATCTCGTTTGAAAGGTAATGAAAATGCCTATTGAGTCGTACTAAATATTTTTGGATTCAGGGTGATTTTGATGGACAAATTAAATAAATACTAAAATTATTGTTTCGCCTTTAATTAATAAAGATTTGGCAAACAGTTCTTATACTACTAAGTGTTCAAAATGTGCTCCATGTACTTCCTAATAGTAAAACATCCTATTGCTAAACTTCTGTCGTAATTGTTCAAATGTGTCAGCAAAAATTGCCCTACATTCTTCAACAATTCGTTGTCTCAAAACGGCAATACTGTTAGGTGCTGAAGCGTAAACAATAGATTTCAAGTACCCCACGAAAAAATCTAATGGTGTGAGGTCCGGTGACCGAGCTGGCCATTCTATCGAACTCTATCGTCCAATCCATCAACCACAATATTCCTCATCTAGATAACATCTTACTGCACCATAAACGTTATTTCTTAGTTGCCGCATTCATCTGGATAATCTTTCAGAATTTCAAGAATTAATGGGTTAATGGCGTTTCGTTACATCTCTCTGTACAATTCTTCGGTTAAATTAGTATTGAGAAAAAAAGACCCAACTAAGTGGTTTCACAAAATACCTGCCCAAATATTAACTTTTTCTGGAAATTGAGTATATTTTTCAGGAAAGATGTGAGATTGGTGTCACTCCAATACCTAACATTTTGTGTGTTAATGATTTCATTGAGGAAGGAAGTAGTTTCATCACTAGAACAAATTGTGTTTGTGTAGTCTGGTTGTTGGTTAATATGATTGGACATAATTTCGGTCGGGGTCATCATCTGAAACTTGGTGTATCATTTTTAATTCGTATGGGTGAAATTTGTTTTAAGCGAACTTCCTATTAACTGTTAATTGACTGACTTCACAGATATACGCTACTTGGGCTGTAGAATTTACCACCATTTCTGCAATTATGACAAAATTTTTGTCATGCCTAATTGTTGGTGGACTAGATCGTTTGACAGCTTGAACACTGCCTGTAGCTTCAAACTTCCGAAAAAGCTTCCTCAAATATGTCCTCCATATCGGACTATAGTCATTAAAAAGACGTTTTGCTGCATGGGAATTGTTTCTACATTCACCAATTATCGTCGGCTACAGTACGTAGCATTTCGCCATTTTGCCTACACTTAAACTTGTCGTTAAGCAATAATTAAAGAAAATATTCAAAGTAAAAATACTTTTGTAAAAACTCAGTAAAGTAAAAACAACCAGAGAATTAAGAAACGTCAACTTTTTCAAAATTAACCAGTGACAGACTAGAATCTTTAATAATCAATTGGGAAACTATAATTTTAGTATTTATTTAATTTCTCCATCAAAATCAGCCTATATCCAAACAAGTTTAGTATGACAGAATAGGCATTATAAATACCTTTTAAACGAGATGTTACTTGCCGCGAGGTACCATTTAAAATTGTCGGTCACAGTGGCCCTGTAATGTCATGTATGTTCATGTTGAGAAGCCTACATCAGTTTATTTCCACTCTCCAAATTTTATTATTATAAGAATAACCGTTTAAAAGATAAGAGGAGGGGAGGAGACTCTTGACTAGCACTGTATATTTTTTTGGAGGTGTTAGTGTTCCTCCTATTTATATTTTATAATGAATTAAAATATCATGCCAAATTCAACTGACAAAAACATTTATTACATTTTGACAACCTCGTTTTCCACACAACTACTAATGAAAAACATTATTTCAACAAAACTGAACATCGCCAAAGCTCTTGATAATAAAAATTAATGTACAAAGTGGTAGCGACTGCATGGTCGCTACAGTACTCCCCCTCATGAAAAATAAATTAAATCACCCTGGAGAGAAACGAACTGGAAATTTAATATTTCGTCCAAATCTTGACTGTTTGTTTAAATTGGCTGATGCGGTAACATCTTCGTTAGATGATGGTCCAATAACTGCTGCAGGTGTTTTAGAAAATGGAACGACTGAAACAGACTGTGGTGTCTGAAGTTCGTCAGAGAGAATATAGGCTGGCTTAACTCTGTCTATTGAGACTGTTGTATTCTTTCCACGAATACAAACAATCATCTGTTTATCTCGTCGATCGATTACAAGAAAAGGTCCATCATACGGAGGCTGCAATGAAGAACGAGGAGTATCTCGTCTAACGAATACATGCGTGGTTGTTGACAAATCCTTGAACACGAAAACTGGAGAACTGCCATGATGTGCTCCTAGGGTTGGTCGAAATGAAGACATGTACTTCCGTAGTCGATCAACATAACTCGTTGGGTTATTTTCTGCAACAGGATGTGGAGTTAAAAATTCACCTGGAAGACGAATTGGCTCTCCATACACCATCTCAGCTATAGTTGCACCTAGGTCTTCTTTGAAAACTCCCAACATACCCATTATTATAGTGGGAATCACTTCAACCCAGTCTTCTGTCTGGTGGCAACGTATTGCAGATTTCAAGTGTCTATGCCAACGTTCTACCATACCGTTTGCTTGAGGATGGTAAGCTGTGGTTCGAATAATGTGAATACCACATGTTTTGGCTAAAGCTCTGAAAAGATTGCTTTCGAACTGGCGACCTTGATCCGAGGTTATTCGCAATGGAACACCATATTTTCGTATTTATCAGCATCTGGCGGGTTGGTTATAATATCTTCCACTTCAGCTGCATAACGACTCTCAAGTTGAGCGATAACGTACGCAAACTTGGTTTCGTCTCTGGTGATGTTACTGAGGTGAAATTGTCCCTCAAGTTGAGAAAACCATAATCCTGGTTTCTCAGGCCAGAATGGCGGGGCTCGCATCGAGACACGAGCTACCGATTCTGTAATTGGGGTTCCAAAACCACTATCTGGCATGATGGCACAAACTCGCTACTCTTCTATCGGTGAAGTGTGAGTCGGGGTCACCACTTTGGAGGTGTTAGTGTTCCTCCTATTTATATTTTATAATGAATTAAAATATCATGCCAAATTCAACTGACAAAAACATTTATTACATTTTGACAACCTCGTTTTCCACACAACTACTAATGAAAAACATTATTTCAACAAAACTGAACATCGCCAAAGCTCTTGATAATAAAAATTAATGTACAAAGTGGTAGCGACTGCATGGTCGCTACAGTTTTATTAAATCAACTGATTGTAGTGAGTTTTTCAGACATTTTATCAACTTCTGCGTGTATGAACTCTCAATTTGTATTACAGTAGGAAGAGAAACAAGAAAATATTTTCCGGAGTCATCATAAGTTATCAGCTCTTACTGGATAAGTGGTACAAATTGCGAAATATCAACTAATTCTCAGTATACAGTTTGAGCAAGAATCCCTTAATTTCCGGTTGAGATCTAAATCAATCGATCTCTTTGACCTACATCCATCGAATCAATGACAAAATTATCTCGCAAGCCTGTCCCCCCAACCCTTCCCCATTACAGTCTCTAACATCAAATTTCCGCGAGCTGATTCCTCATTCAGTCCTTGCTACCCTCCTCAAATAACTCGAACTACTTACGACGTGTAATGATATAATTCCCCAGATTTCCTATTAATCGCAGTGTAAATTGGTTCGTATTTTATTGGTTCTCCAGGCTTGGAGTGCAGTCTTTTAATGTACGGGTTGTGGTTGTTCGTGATGAGCTTGACTCCGTTGTGGTGCGTCGGTATAGTAGAGTGCTGCCGCGGAAACACGTTGCAGCTGTTGCCGTTCACCAAGGTAGACGGCGCGTTGGACGTGGTGTGCTGCGGCAGCGGCATCGTGGAGCAGTTGGGGTAGACGTTCTGCATCGGCTGGGTGGGATAGTGCGGCAACGTTGCCGAGCACGATTGGATGTGGTTGAGCTCGGTTTTGTCCGTGAACGAGGTCATGCGCATGTTGGTCGCCCTCCCGTAGGGGTCCTCCTCCAGGATGGCGGGGGCTATCACCTCAACCTTGCTGGGTCTGATGGACTTTCTTCGGATGACCACGGTGCTCTCGGCTTGCGGTTCTCCCGGAGGGTCGTTCAAGTTGATCAGGTTTTGGGAGTTGTCGGTCTGCGAGGATTTCCACTCTGGCTCCTTGGCGAGGTTGCCTTTGGAGCTGGACTGGTGGTGCTCGCTGTCGTTGGAGTGGATTCCGCTGGAGGTTTCGCTGTGGTTGCAACCTGGGCCGTCTGGGGGTGAGTGGGAGCTCTCTGTGCTCACCGAGTCGGATCTACCTGGTCTTTCTTCGTGCGGGATTATTCCAGAGTCTGCGCGGCGTAGGCAGCGGGGTGCTGCTCCCGTCTGGACCTGGAGGTACAACAAGAATTTAGTATTTGTTTATGCACACTATATTATTTCAAATTCAATCCGTTCTAAATACACCAACAACGCATTTTAACCCTTAACTGGTAACGTGGAATTTTGAAACACAACTGGTAACGTGCAGTCTGTGAGACTGGCACTTTTTGGAAGCAAAACAAAATATTCTCAAATAATAATTTTTTCAAAATATATATCACGAACACTTAAGTACACATTCTTTTGAAATAATATTGCATAAAATAACGAAAAAACTCGATCTAAAATAATCTTTCTCAACATGACGTAAATTGGTAGTGATTTTGGAAAGATTCATAATACCAACATAAAAGAGTGTCATCATATTCTTCATTCCCATAACGTACCTACCCGTTTTAATGGATCTGCCATTACTTTGAGTAGCAAAAATTGCTTACGTAAACCGAAACGTGCAGTCTCACAGACTGTGCTCAACTAAATACTAAATATTTCTCAGACGTCTTTTAGTCTTTTACCCAAATTTACTCCCATTTGAATGATTGGTGGGGCACCAATAGGTAATAGATTAGGTGGCGGGATTCGCAGAAAAGTGAAACCATTTAAAAAAAACCTCGAAAATAAAAATGGCTGCAGTCTCACAGACGGCACGTTACCAGTTAAGGCTTAAGATAAAAATAGGTCAAAACATGTCGTTTACTAAATTGGCTACTTCATTATGACGTATGACATGTTATATATCAATTGTTGATATGTTTTGGCCGAATCAGACCGAATAAAACAAATTTCAGGCGAGGCAAACAAAAATCATTCGGCCAAGTTGTTCAGTTTTTTTTATTATTTTGTTCTCAAAAAAAGTTTGAGCTTTTATGTATTTGGCTAAAACCTATTCACGCACATATTTGTAAAATTACACACAAATTATTATCAATACTTATGAAATAGTTTTATAATTTTAACGGTATCAAATGCTTTACGAAGATCTAGTGACAGTATACCTCATTCCTTATGAGAGTCTATATCAGGTTGAAATTGAGTGATAACGTCTAAGACAGCTGAGTCAATATGACTAGACTTTCGAAAGCCACATTGTCCACTATACAGGTATCCAAAAATCTTCTATGCACCACTTTTTCTGTAAATTTTTTTGAAGAACTGAAATAATTCAGAAGGGACTATAATTTCTCATTAGATTTATCTTGTTTGCTTTGAAAATAGGTTTTACTTTGGCTATTTTTGATTTTTCAGGTATATAAATCCTGATGAAAAAGTTGAAATTATTAATTTACCCATTATTGGAGCAAGTTCTGATTTCACCTTCTTCTTTACAATTTTTATGTTAATATTATCGAAGCCTGGAGATTTTCTGGTTTCCAGATCACTGATGACTTCTTCTGTTTCTTCAAAGTCGGTAGGCCTGAGATACAAAGATGACAATTTTGATCGCATCGGAATTCTCTTTGTAGTTGAGAATCCATTTACCAAAATAGAAAGAACATTGATGACGTAACTATTGAATTATTGAGTTCTTCATACATTTTCTGTTAACAATAAATTTTCTGTCCATCTTTCAAAATATATTTGACATCGTCTTTTTTTTCTTCAGATTTATTGTACAGCATTTCATTCATCTATACTGATTTCAGGGTGGTATCCATGAATTACTTTTATAAAGTGACATATATCTAGAGCTCGCGTGTTCCAATCTTTCGGAAATCCAGTCTGTGCAGAACCTACTCAATCATCATCATCACCTAGCAGATGTAACATGTAATTGACGTTTGTATGTAATAGAACTAACTTATTGTAGATTTTCACAAAAAATTTATTTTCAAAATAGCGACATATGTTTCGCCATTACAATGGCTTCTTTAAGGAGAAGTGGTTTTGTAAACCAAAATTTTGTGAAAATCAACATTAAGGTTTTATTATAAACGTTAACACGAATTTTCATCAAGGAAATACCGACAGACAGAAAATAACGAGCATTGTTGAAGCATCTGCAAATCTGATCCTGACTCTAAAGTTCTTTAGTTTTGACATAGCATCTCACAGATGAATTAAACTATTACAACGTGATAAGCTGATGGAACACCCCTATCTAGCAGACTGCCGTTATGAGCTTTATGCAGTCATCTTTCACTGTGGTTCCGGACTTGATTCTGGCCACTACTTATAGCTTGGCCAAGAACAGAACGAACTAGTACCAATTTAATGATAGCAGCGTAATAAGAATTTTTACAGTAAATATTTTCTTTTTGAAAGAAATGAAGTAGCACTTAAAACCTCTTTAAATAAACTGAGGAGACCCCAGAAGGAAGGGGGTTGATCTGCTATTCGAGTCGTAGGCATAGGCACTTACTTTTCCCTTATAATTCAATAACTGACATGTTTTGGGATATAAGCATTGTTGGTATATTCATGGTCGATCGATTTCAAACGAAAACAGTGTAGAATTGATGTAATTGGGTGGGTGAAAAAGTTACAGACTAACTCCACCAAAAGTATTAGTAGTATTAGGAGTATTAGGCCTCATGTGTATCAAGAATAAGTTACATGATTTCAGAAGCAACCAACGATTCGGTCTGATTAAAACGCCAAAAAACCCTGGTGTACTGGACTGATTCGCTTTTGTTCAGATTTTTGCAATGACTAAACAAATGAATTGGCGGGGTGCTTTTGTTCGATTCCACTTGTAGGACTTTAGTCATGTCGCAGAAGGGTATCCCAGATAGTCAGAGAGCCGTGTTCGTAATTTTTGTTCTCTAATGTTACCGTCACTTTTTGACTGTTGTCAGTTGGTTTTTTAACGGACTTCGAATAACATTCTCAACCACTGCTTGTGAGTTAATAGTTGAGGCGTAATCAAGACTGATTAATAATAATATTCATTTTCAATATATGTTGCTTTATTTTGCTGTATTCCATATACTTATATAGGTGTATTTTTCAAACATTAAAATAGGTACCACAAACTGCTTAAAAAAACACCTTGAACAATTATGTAAGATACAACGATATAACAGATCACACAAATCACTTCTGAAATGCAATTGAAGCAAGAGAAATATTCTTCAGAAAACTTTCTGCGGGATATATAAAAACTTCCCAGCCATTTCATTTGTTTTCTCGTTATAAAATTGGTTTTCAGATATAAGTCCGCCTCACCAGGTTTTCAGACATGATAGGTTTGATCATTTTGAATTCAGGAGACATCTTGTCATTTCTGCACATCAATGAAATTACTGAAAATCTACTTACTTGATTTTCGAAGCTGTGCACAATAACTGATGGCTCTATTTCAAGCAGTGGGCTTCTTTCTCCGTAAGCAGTTGGCGGCTCAAAATCCTGGTTGGTGCTAGCGTAAGTTATGTGTTCATCATGAACACAAGCCAGAAGCTAAAGAAAGCAGATACAACAATAAAGATGAGAAGTTAGTATACAAGACACCAGAAAGTGCAAGTGGCTGGTTATAGAAGCATGGGAGAACTACATCACCTTTTTTTTTGTTCATTAATCAAGATATATTTTGTTCAGAAGCAGAAGTAATTCCTCCGCTGCGCTTTTTTATATGCCACAAGAAAGCTCAGATGCTTGGAAGATCATAGATAACGAAAATAATTGGATTTTCATCCCACCAACATCTTTTCAACCTTTGTTATGAACTTGAGAAGGATTGCAACCCTTGGATAATCTAAATACTAAATAATTTCTTCAAACCAAAACATGCCTTTAGCGAATTTTGAACGTACATCAATCTCAAATAGCGAAAGTATCAGTCAAGACTCAAACAGTTACATTTGGAACGGCGATGAATTAATATAATTATTCCCTGCTTGGGAATTTACTCTCCTTGAGAATGTTTTCACTGTGCTGTTAGAAAGATTATTTGCGAAGTTTTGTAGAATGAGCGAACACTTATATTCTCTTACAAATATTCTATTCTCTTGCACGCAATGGGCGAAATGGAAATATACTCCAGACAAGTTCAACAGTGCCAATGGCCTGCGTTAAAATTAAGAAAATAGTTTGAAGAATAGTTGATACTTGAACCAGAAAAATAAACGTAAATGAAGGACTGACTATTTTGTACGAATCCCAACGCTGTGTCGAATTATTATGCAAGAAAGTTTGACAATGAAGTGAGTTTGAGCTTCCATGGCCAGTGTTTGCTAAGTATCTTCGTACGAATGACTGGAAAGTTTCTTAATTATCAGAAAATTAGAGATATACAAAGATACTCTTTCAGAAGACTAAAATTCTACTAAACTTTCATTTGTTTAGCAACCCATGGTGTAGGAGTACGAATTATTATTATTTAATAGAATGTATTAAAGTTCACCGTATTAAAATACCTGGAGTTTGATTTGCATTTCTGGAAATGTAAAGATGTTGGTCAAAAATCATCTTGGAGTAAATAAAATATTCTAGATATCTTATCTTGTGTTCAGGCCATATTGAAACCAATTATTATTTACCTCCACAACTTTTATTAACTGTACTTTAATTAATGAATATATGTTTTGTTGTGTTCATGATTTCATGTTCGTACAACTATTTGTTATATAATGCAATCAACAGAATCCTCTAATGTTTGTAATATTTTTACTGCCCATTCTGACTTCCAGTATTTCCTGTTGTATGTGTATGTAGGTACCAACTACATTTTTAGTCTTATTTATACATTTATTCTTTTAGTATTTTGACTATTATTTAAGCTTTGTTCAGGATAAATTGTTCTTGTTACAATCAAGTATATCTTGATTGATTGAAGTAATGTTGTTCAAGGTCCAAAAGATTTTTCACAAAAAAAATTATAAATTATTGAAATTGAAAATAGGGCGACTACTTTCGACAAGTTAGTTGTTTCCGGATTTGTGTACTGGTATAATTGTTTGGAGAAGCAAGTTGGAATATGTTAGGTGTGGTATGTGAATATGTTACAAGTTTTGGGTTTTGTTATATATTTTGTGAATATGTGATTAAATTTGGTATGCAAATTATGAAGAAAAAGCTACTTTTACGTAATCCTACATAAGGTTTTTGAGTTTGAAAGGATATCTCATACATGATTCAAGCAATCATCAAAAAAGTACTAGTAGTCTTATAGATCTTTTTTTTAGAGTGATTGATGATTACTTTTAGAATTGTTATATCAAATTGATACACGGTAAAAACAATTTTGTTGTTTCACTTTCTTCTTGTTAAGAGTTCATTGTCGAAAATTTCTTGCAGCTGCAGAAAAAACAAGCTTGAATAGACTAGCAGTATTTATTGAACGAAAAAATATTTTACTCAAATATACAAAATATTTTTGTGTATCGGACATGTGTATCAGAATTAGTTCGAAATTTTAATTGAATTGTTATGACTATCACAAATATTTCGTTTGAAAGATATTATGTTCAGGGCCAGTTTTTCATGTTCGAGTTAAACTCCAGATAAGTAACTAATAGTTTAGATGGTGAATGACATTATTTTAAATATGTTGAAACGATAACATTCTAACCATATGTTGATTAATATGGAGTTTAACTGGAACCTGAAAAATTGTTACAGTATTTTGTGAATTCGATCCGAATATGAACTGAATAAGTGAACAAAATACTTTGTTGGTTGGAATCAAACTCTAGTCAAAATAATGAGAGGTAATGATGAAAAATATCAAATCAGATTATGATTGACTGAAACATGCTGCTGTTTTCAGATATGCAAATCAGTGACATTGAATTAATATGTAATTGTGGGATAATAACACTTTTATCTATTCGAGTTGAATAATATTTTGTTGATTCAACCATGTTTTTTTCTGCGTGAGAATTGAAGCCAAAAAACTTCCTTCCTATTCTTAAAAAAAACTAACTTTTTTGGATAGCAAGGGTAATCGTTCCACCTCCTAGAGGTGGACACACGAATTCTTTATTGAAATCTATTTAATGTTCTGTGCTCTTCAATGATGTTTCACAATTTGACCACTCTCTGTCCAGTAGATACGACGGATGGAAATATAATCAGCCCCCAAACAAACCGAAGGAGTACGCCCCTAGAAACTCTCAGTTAATTTTTCCGAGCTAACAGCCATCAAACACCCAGCAAATTAGAAGCAAGCCAACACCACACAACCGACCACCCGACGTGATTAAGCATTCCCGAAGGAAATCTTATATATTTACCTTTCCTTCCTCGCTCGCCGTGTCGTCCCCGTTGCTGAGCCTCTGGGAGGCAGACGGAGGCAGTGGCAGCTCCCTCAGAGTGGCATAGTCGCCGTCGTCTTCGTCCAACCCGGGGATGGTGCTCCTCCTCACGCTGCTTTTTGCCCTGAAAATGATGCACAGTGAGGGTTATTCGAGTGACCACTAGAAACGAAGGAACGTAGAAAAAGTATTGTATGGTCTCCATGCAGACTTTAGTCATGGTATTGCATATCAATCATAAAATATATGTTGTAACACTCAAACTTATTTCAAAAGGTTTGAAAAATTTTCAACTATTATTCTCGGCATTTTCAGGGATCTAATACGATGCGCTGAGGTAATTTCTGAAATTGTCATGATGGGAAATGAAACATAAATACAGAACACTGGGCCGTAGAGGTCAGCTTGTAGAGCGTTCGCCTCTCAAGCGTAGGGTCGAGGGTTCGATTCCCAGCATGGTCACCAATCTCGTGCATGGCATCACACGTTAAAAGGTAAGGGCTACGTCTTCCCTAGCTTGCACAAGTTACTCGAATACGTCTGAGGGTTGCGCGTAGGGATGCAGCAGGTTGACGGAAATAACATTTTTAACAATAACAAAAAATCGATGCATATATCGATGACGCAAAAATTCGTATCCGAGGACCAGAGCAGAATATAATACCTATGAAAAAAGACGATGGAATCCTCGAAAGCCAATATTTTATTAAAACTGAAAAAAGAAATCTTATATCTGCTAATAAAATATGGTATCCACTAAAGGATTTCGGTTTCAAAATGAAACAGGTATTTTTTACAAAACGTTCTTTTAGTTCAAGAAAGGTTACAGCCTAGTTACTTCAGCAATAAAGTTCAGCAATATTTGCATTTTTTTTATTTTCATACGAATATTTGAAAACAGTTATATATTTCAGTGTGTCAATCAGAATGGATTGAGGAAAGAACCACATGGCCAAAAAAAAATCCGGTCATTCAGAGCCGGCAATATTACTCAACTTCCTTATTATGGACTTTGCCATCATCATAATCTAGGAGAGTTTTCAGGATAGAGTACAGAAAAATAGCACATGGTCAAAATAATTTTTCCGGGCGTCCAGGGCCGGTTTCACTCCAACAATATTCCTCAACTTCGTTATTATGGACTCTGTCATCATCATAACTTCGGAAAGATTTCAGGATAGAGTGCGGAAAAAAACCACATGGTCAAAATAATTTTTCCGGGCCTCCAGGGCCGGTTTCACTCCAGCAATATTCCTCAACTCCGTTTTTATGGACTCTGCCATCATCATAATCTAGGAAAGTTTTCAGGATAGAGTGCGGAAAAAAACCACATGGTCAAAATAATTTTTCCGGTCGTCCAAGGCCTGTTTCACTCCAGCAATATTCCTCAATTTTCTTATTATGGACTCTGTCATCATCATAATTTAGGAATGTTTTCAGAATAGAGTGCGGAATAAAACCACATTGTCAAAATGATTTTTCCGGGCGTCCAGGCCCGGTTTCACCCCAGCTATATTCCTCAACTTCCTTATAATGGACTCTGCCATCATCATAATCTAAGAAAATTTTCAAAATAGAGTTCGGAAATAAACCACATGGTTAAAATAATTTTTCTGGGCGTCCAGGACCGGTTTCATGCCAGCAATATTCCTCAACTTCCTTATTATGGACTCTGCCATCATCATAATCAAGGAAAGTTTTCCACACCCTATCCTGGAATTTTTCGTAGAATATGATGATGGTTTCTTGACCTACCTTTTTGGGAATTTTAACCTTCCACAGTCTGAAAATGAAAAAATGTTAATTCAAAGAAATCTGTACAAGTGTAGAGGGGCAATAATCAATTTGCCCCGATCAGTTACTGCGTTTTGAAGACTGTTGTCTTGAAAACAGTTTATTATTTCGTCAGTACCGTATCGAATACTAAATTTGCCTATGTGACGAGAAAAAAATTTAAATTGACTAAAAATACTTCTCTTTTTCGAAGACGTTGACGTGACGTTTCGGAGACTAAATCTGTCTCAGTTATCAAAACTCGAAGGATGAAGACTTGCAAAAATTCTATTTTTGTCAGCTTGGATATGAAAGATTTGTTTTGACAAGAAACGAATATCCTCCACAAAAACAAACTTTCATTCAATATGATGATGGTATTTTTCCGCACTCAATCCTGAAAACTTTCCTAGATTATGATGATGGCAGAGTCCATAATCAGGAAGTTGAGGAATATTGCTGGAGTGAAACAGTCCCTAGACGCACGGAAAAATTATTTTGACCATGTGGTATTTTCCGCACTCAATCCTGAAAACTTTCCTAGATTATGATGATCGCAGAGTCCATAATAAGGAAGTTGAGGAATATTGTTGGAGTTAAACAGGCCCTAGACGCCCGGAAAAATTATTTTAACCATGTGGTATTTTTCCGCACTCAATCCTGAAAACTTTCCTAGATTATGATGATGGCAGAGTCCATAATAACGAAGTTGAGGAATATTGCTGGAGTGAAACCGGCCCTGTACGCCCGGAAAGATTATTTTGAACAATGGATATTTTTCCGTGCAGTGGTTTAGCGAGCGCCTGGTGACTGAGAGGTCCCAGGTTCGGTTCTCAGCCGGTGCGGGCTTTTTTCAATTTTAAGGTGTGAAAGTCTGAATGATTGAGGCTCGTGTCGGCCATGAATACCCCTCCACGATTCCCTGTTACGTTAATAATTAACAGTACTGCTCCTACGGTGGCGTATGGAGTTAGTAACAAGGCCTATCCAGAACAAGCGGCTAATGACCACAGCAGTCGATGCCAGAAACACCAAAAGATATTAAGTTGTTCATTATTATAAGTTTATTTGTCTATAAATAAATATATCTATCACACAAATATACAACATTGACAATGAACATTAAATGTATTTATTATTATTTCAGCAGAGACTGTGTTTAACCGTTGAGAATTTTTCCATACGTTTTCATTGCAATATATTAAATCGTAACTGTTTTCTTTCAGGTTTTATCATTTCAGATTATTACCTCTTATTAGCTTCATCTATGAACACTGGACTTGTTTTGTATTACCTACTGTATTTGCATTTATCGAAATAATATTGATACTTCTACATGAAAAAAAATTTGCATTTGTCATGGAAGTGACATCAACTTATAAACAGATATACTGGTAACTTTGCAGTTTTTTCTCGGTAACCGCCTATCAAATACGAAGGAAACAAATCGTATCGAACAACTTCACACAATATAACTTTCTCAGTCTCCGTTCCACAAAAACACTCTCAATTTGTCTAAGATCACTACGTCACCCCTCTAAACGTCTCCGATCCTTGGGATTCAGCCCCGGGCATTAACTTTATTGTTTCCAGGACAAAAAGCAGCGTGAGTAGGAGAGACATCCCTCGAATGGAGGAAGACGAAGACGATTATGCCACTCTCAGGAAATTACCTCCACTGCACCCCGCATCGCGAGGATTCGGATGGCATGAATTGCAGTTTTTTGGGGTTGTCTCAAAGGGAATGAATATTACTATACATTCCATATCATGCATCAATCATGAGGGGTAAAGCAAATGTAGTTTCTTTGCTCAGATATAACCATTTATATGTATATCTAGAGTGTCTTTGATTTTGAGATACCGGACTATAATATACGCGGTGAGGTAATGGTTTACACACGTAAGGATTGGCGAAAAGGCAAAAAGGCAAAAAATGAGCAGACCAAAGAGAATATTGATGTAACGGAAAGCTCGAAACGCAAATAAATGAAGAAAGCTGAGAATTTTGGCAAAAATTACGAAAAAGCGAAAGAACTGACAGAAATCAAGCATTTACCAATTTTCAATACCCACAAGGACAAAAGGATCAGTGAATGACCAGGAAAGAATTGCTAGTAATGTAGATGGTTCTTTATCTTAACTACTCTGTTTTTAGTAGATGTAGTCATCATATCGAAATTATGAGGTAACAAGAAGATGAAAACGATATGTCAAGATTTTAACTAATATTTTTAATAATATCTATGTTGCTTTAAATGTACCCGATATATTCATATATACAGTGAGTCGTCGCGGAGATCTAAGGCAAATAACTGAGACAAGGAAAGTTTCCAAATAGGCTGATGAGGGCTAACATCGTGTGGATTCCAGAAAATGGAAAAAGTGACATAGTCCGATCTCGCTGTTTCGCACGATAAGGAAGCTTCTAGACAAGCTATTGACAAAACGACTGACATACCACCTGGAGACAAACGACAAGACTGACTGACAAGACTGACTGACAAGACTGACTGACAAGACTGACTGACAAGACTGACTGACAAGACAGACTGACAAGACTGACTGACAAGACTGACTGACAAGACTGACTGACAAGACTGACTGACAAGACTGACTGACAAGACAGACTGACAAGACTGACTGACAAGACTGACTGACAAGACTGACTGACAAGACTGACTGACAAGACTGACTGACAAGACTGACTGACAAGACTGACTGACAAGACTGACTTACAATACTGACTGACAAGACTGACTGACAAGACTGACTGACAAGACTGACTGACAAGACTGACTGACAAGACTGACTGACAAGACTGACTGACAAGACTAACTGACAAGACTGACTGACAAGACTGACTGACAAGACTGACTGACAAGACTGACTGACAAGACTGACTGACAAGACTGACTGACAAGACTGACTGACAAGACTGACTGACAAGACTGACTGACAAGACTGACTGACAAGACTGACTGACAAGACTGTCTGACAAGACTGACTGACAAGACTGACTGACAAGATTGACTGACAAGACTGACTGACAAGACTGGTTGACAAGACTGACTGACGAGACTGGTTGACGAAACTGACTGACGAGACTGACTGACGAGACTGACTGACGAGACTGACTGACGAGACTGACTGACGAGACTGACTGACAAGACTGACTGACAAGACTGACTGACAAGACTGACTGACAAGCCTGACTGACAAGACTGACTGACAAGACTGACTGACAAGACTGACTGACAAGACTGACTGACAAGACTGACTGACAAGACTGACTGACAAGACTGACTGACAAGACTGACTGACAAGATTGACTGACAAGACTGACTGACAAGACTGGTTGACAAGACTGACTGAAGAGACTGGTTGACGAAACTGACTGACAAGACTGACTGACAAGACTGACTGACAAGATTGATTGACAAGACTGACTGACAAGACTGGTTGACAAGACTGACTGACGAGACTGGTTGACGAAACTGACTGACGAGACTGACTGACGAGACTGACTGACGAGACTGACTGACGAGACTGACTGACGAGACTGACTGACGAGACTGACTGACGAGACTGACTGACAAGACTGACTCACTAAACTGACTGGCAAGACTTGAAAGAACTGAAAATATTTATAAAATTTAAAAAACTCCAGGGATTGTTTTCATCCAACAGATGCTTTGTTAGTGTTTTTTAAATGAGTTGAGAAAGTAACTAATTCTTCAGTGAATTATTGGTCTTTCTAGAAATCATATTGAAATATTGGTAAAAATTCGAGTGTAATTCATAATATTATTTAATATTTGTTCAGCGAAATACGTCTCATATCATCATCTTTTTCCGATAATTATCACTAAGGAGAAGTTAAACAGTGGGATGTTGAACCATCGAAAGCAAACTAATTTATCCACTTCGTCTTTTAACAACAGATCTCTGTTTTCCTTTCCTTCTCTCCCTCTCAAATATCTTTCGATAAACACCGAACCAAAGCAATTGTTATTGACAGCCTTGGCATGGGGACAACTCGAATTCGCTCCAAGTTCCATATTACAGGCGACTTAGCCTCAGCATCGGAAGTGTTGTATCTGTCCGGAATAATTTCAGGAAATTATGCATGGTTTGACTGCAGACGTGTTCGTAAACTCTGTCGGAAATTTTAATGTAAATACCGAAGCGACTGTCACAGAAATGAAAGCGACGAGAGCTAGGTTGAATTAACGCTACAGTCTACAAGCTAGGGTAATATTTTCCATCCTGTCTGTATAAATAAGAACCGTTCGTCTGTATACGTTCTTTGGCGTCTTTCCTCCAAAATGATCCAACAAGAACGAGAAGCTGGGGTTAACTCAAAACTAAACGTCATTATGCCCTGCTGATGAAATTGATTTTTATTATTGGGAAATGATGCACACCTACATTTACGCCTCGATAGTACTCAGAGACACAGCAAAAAAAAAAATTTATAAATCATTACGGATTTTGTTGAAATTTTACTGGTGTGTTTCTACATTGTAGCTGAGTGCGACCCATGAACTCCGCCATTGGTTTATTTCATTTCAGATTTGTGGTACCTATCTACCTGGTTTAAACATATCCGTGAATTGTTGATATGAAGCATGGAATAATATCAATTCCAGTCTACTTGTGTTGAATGTATGATTAAAGGACTTTATCAATCTAGTCTGTAATCGTATTAGAGCTTCCTGGCTTTGAATGCCTCAATTATTATACTATATGTGGCCTTCACTTTAGGTAAATCTTTTTTTCGAGTTATTTGTTGATTTTGATCAAGTTATATTATGGATTCACTCAATAGCCTAAAAAATACTCATCGTGTTGGATTTTTTCCAATTCCTTTTCACACTTGTAGTTTTTTTTGTTATGTCTTAAAGTTCATACCAATGTCTTACTGTTTGTTATATTTGGAATTTAGACTAGTTTTTATTTTAGATTATTGTACTAAGCTTTTCCGAACTTTCCTTCATAAACAATGCTGTTCTTGGATATCCCAAAACAAAAATGGACTAATCTGTATCAAGAGGGATCTGATCGAACCATCAATATTTTCCAGATCATGTTTGGTTGGTATTTCAGTCTCTTCATATATCACATCTTATACTCAGTCCGGAGAAAGTGTATTGAATAATAAATGACATGGGTCCAAATATCGTAATCCCCTAGAGAAAACTAACCTCTGAGTCGATAGTTCATTAGATATTCGAAGATGCATTTATATGTTGGAATGTTACGATTTCCATTTTTACGTTGCCAACAAAAGAGTTGTGAATTTTTCACTGGCAAACTTTTGTATAATCCTAAGACAGAGCCGGTTTTAGGAGCTTAAGGGTACCAAGCGCTCAATTTTTTCGGGCCCTCCTAAGGACAAAAAGTGTCTATAATAAAAAATAAGAAACATATTTCGAAAATTAATATAAAGAACATATGGATGTGTTGAAAAAAAAAAAAAAAAAATTTGAAGAGTGAACAAAATCTTTGCATTAACTAAAAATGTCTAACGAAAAATATTATTGGACCAATAGAAAATTGGTTGAATGAAATAAACGATAAATTGATTTGGTAACATTTTTGATTAAACTATTATAGTAGACAATTATCATCAATCAACTCGTCGTTATCTACTAGGTCGAGACTGACACTTTCTATACAGAGTGTCCCATATAAAACTCCGCGGGGAAATATCTGGGAAATGAAAAAGGATATCTACATTTCGAGAAACCAGATGATTTTGATGTCAAAGGATCATCTTATTCAGGTAGAGATCCATCACTAGACGCTATCCGTTAGGGCGTCGCAACATCGACGCCATTTTTAAAAAATGGTACTCTAAGTTTCAATGCTATTTCGGATTCTGCGTTAAATTCTGAATTTAGTGATATATCACAGTCATGGTTTTTATTGAAGTGGGCCATGAAAGTGTCAAAATAAAAAGCTGGGTTGCCATTTTAAAAAATGGCGTCGGCCGGTGTCGCGACGCCCTAACGGATGATGCCTAAAAAACTACAAATAAATTCAAAATAGAAAAAAAAATGGATTACACACTTTTTATAAGACAAGTTTTCGCAAAAAACACGCGTACTACAAAATACTGCTTTGAAAGCCTGCATAATAAGTGTGAATATAAGTGTGTAAACACTTAATATTTGTGGTGTGTTTCTGAAATGCTCCATAAGCTTAAACAAATAAAATGCTCTTCAATCTATCTTCAAGAAGGCAGACATCAAACTCCACATCAAACATTAGCAGACTATTAAATTATTTAACATTTTCAGTTTTCAAGCATCCTTGAAACCTCTCCAAACTCTCTTCTCTCCGAGAACTTCCGTCGAATCATTATCCATTCTTTGTCTAGACATTCTGTATGCCACACGTTGTTGGAGTTATTTTTTGTCGTAAGCCTCAAAGGAAGAAAAATACGTTTCTGGAGTTCAAAATCGAAACTCAATTTCCTTGAAAGGCTTCAGATATAAGACTTTCCATTGTGAGTATATCAAAGCAAATCGGGCTCGCGAATCATTCAAAAAGTGGCATTGTATCCTCTTTCATCTTTCGTCATTTTCCACAGAGAAACGCCTTTCGTGAATGTTTCGTTTCGCTCCTTGTGTCGAATAACGCAAAAAATACCCGGGGGCTGCTCTCTGGTCGTCTTTTATCTTGGGACAGTGCCGGTTTATCCCATAAGCGGAGTTAGTAGCCGCGCAGGGCCGAGCCCCGAGGAGGCCCGGTTGTAGCACGCTTTGTTTAAGAGTGTAGTGCACTAAGAAAATCTTAACTATGTTTTCCTTCATTCTTTTTTTTTCGGTATCTTCATTTATTTATTTCTTTTTTAGTTTTTTTTGCATATATTTCTTAGTCTGTTTATTCAATCAATCTTTTCATTTCTTTTTTTTGACATGGTTTACATGTTTTGGAATTGTCAATAAATAGATAAAATACAAGATACAAGAAATACAACATGACATGATAACAGTGAATGTTGAATAATAAGTTGATGTAAGTTAATATAAAATAACCAATAAAAGTAATAATAAAAGCAAAGGTATAACATTACACAAAATTTCGTCACATGTGCGCTAAATTTTTATAAAATCATTCACGCTGTAAAAACACTTTTCAATTAAAAAACATTTCAATTCATATTTAAAAGAAGATAGTACAGTTTTATCCTTCAGTTTTTGTGGAAGATTATTAAAAAGTTTGAGACCAACATGATCTGGAGCTCTGACATCATTTCTTTTTTTGCAAAATGAACATGAAAATGGTGGTGCATTGTTCGAATTCTATATCCGTGTACATCAGAGTTTCTTATGAATGATTCTTTGTGTTTAAAAACATGATTACACATTTCAAAGATGAAGATATTGGGAAGTGTCATAACATTGAAACATGTGAAGATTGTTGTTTTACACGTTTCCCTATTAGACATTCCAAAGATACATCTCAATACCCGTTTTTGATCAATGAACACTTCTTTCGAACCAGTGGAATTGCCCCAGAGGCAAATGCCATACCTGAGTCTCGATTCAACTTGACTGTAATACACATTCAGCATCTGATCCATTTCTAACTCCGTTCGTAAATTGACGAAAAAAAATTTCATAGAAGTCAATTTAGACGATAGTTGTTTACAAAGGGATTTCCAACACAGGTGTTTGTCCAGTGATATTCCCAAAAATGTAACCTCACTGTGTATATTACGCAAAATGTCTTCACCAAATGGAATTTCGAGGTTTCCAATATTTTTCTGCCGACAGTGTATCCGCAACATTTGGGTCTTTTGGATATTAAATAATAATGAATGGGGAGTTTGTGTCTGTGATATAAATATAATTCTAGGAAAAAGCGGTATCCCGATTTGCAGATGGAACGTATGTCTTCTCGGTAGCTCAGTTGGTATAGCACCAAACCGGCAATCTGGGGGTCGTGGGTTCGAATCCTGCTCGAGGAGAATCTTTTTTCTGGAATTTTAAAATCTGTCTGAATGCCGCAAAACCTCTATTATATTAAAGAATAAGTTCCTAGAATTGAAGAAGGATGATACTCTTTCAATTGTTTCAGTGCATTTTGTTTCCAAACTTACAGTATCGGCATACGCTATATATTCTTTATTGGCAACTATTGAGTCCAAATGGTTTACATTCAGGATGAAAAGAATAGGACCCATTATGGAACCTTGAGGGACACCCATTTCAAGTTTTCTGCTAGCTGAATGTATGGTTTTTAGTTAATTGTCATATTCCAATTGCATAGAGACAAGTTGTTTTCTGTCTATCAAGAAAGATGAAATCCAGTTCAGAGGTATGCCCCTTGTACCAAAACTCTCCAATATATCTATCAATTTCGTATGGTCCACATAATCAAATGCCCTACTCAAGTCGCAAAATATCGCAGCAGGACATTCGTCTGCATCGATGAACTAGGCAAACAGTTTGTGAAACGAGTACATAGCCGTAGATGTAGACATTCCGGATCGGAAACCGTATTGCCGGTGGCTAATAATATCGTGTTTTTCCAAAAATAGTATCAATCTATCTAAAAATGAGTACTCGAACACCTTTGCGAGGCTGTGAGGCACAGTCACTGGGCGATCGTTTTCCAAAAGAGTTCGGTCCTTTTTCTTAAATAACGGAACAACTTTACCAAATTTAAAATTTTGTGGAAAGATTCCACGCTCAAAAGACATGTTCACTAGAATTGTTAGTGGCTTCATAATTACCTTCATCACTTTCTTCGATACAAATCCTGTAACCTCATCTAACCCAGCGGATTTTTTATTCTTCAATCGTGAATTCAACAAGTCAAACAATTCATCCTCTTGGTATGGCTTGAGAAACATACGAAGGCGTAGAAGGGCCAAGGTTTTTTCCTATTTTTAATCCCGACTTCTATCTCGGGATCTCGAGATCCCGACATCTAAGTCGGGATCCCGACTTCTATCTCGGGATCTCGAGATCCCGAGATAGAAGTCGGGATTTCGGCTAAATCGCCTATATCTACTCTTTGTAGTCAACTTCAGTCGTCACTCGTCAGTCTTTACACTCTTTACGCGTGCGAGGTTGTGAACTCTAAATATAATTCGTTTCGTCAGGAAGGATAGAAAACCCATGGCTGATTCAGAGCAGGTCGGGATCTCGAGATCCCGAGATAGAAGTTGGGATCCCGACTTAGATGTATAATTGGCAACATTATTTGTTCAACAGTACCGTGACCATATGAGTTTTCTTTACTTTAGGGGGGTCTAAGCACCCTGAACAATATTTTCTTTCGTCATAATTTTCATCGCGCGAAACAATCAGGAAAATTTCCAATTTTCTACATATTCTCAATCTAGAGAGGGGGGTAAAATTTTTCAAAACCATATCATTCAATGGTTATATATTTTTCACAATTTTTACGGATTTTTCCGATTTTGTTTTCGCAAGTTTTCGCAACTTCTTTGAAAAGAGGGGAGGGAGCGAGCCCACCGGCAGACATATTGTTTGTCGTAATTTTCCATGTATGAAACCGTTGGAAATTTTTCTGAATTTCTACGCGTTCTCTATATAGCTTTTTAGAGGCGAAGAGGGGTAAATATTTTTGAAACCGTATTATTCCATGGTAAGATAATTTTCACTATTTTATATGATTTTTTTTAAATTTCTTTTTCGCAAGATTTCCTAATTTTTTGCGTGATAGGAAAGGCAGCCCCCCGATTGATTTTTTTAATTATTTTTTTCTATGTCCGAAACTGTTGAAACATTTTCCGAACTGCTTTGCGCTCTCTATCTAGCTTTTGAGGGGGACAAGGGGGGGTTAATTAATTTTGAACCATTATATTCGACGATCAGATATTTTTCACTATTTTTATGGATTTTTCCGATTTTAATTTCGCGAGTTTTCCAACTTTTTCCGAGAAAAAATTTCTTTGCGCTATAATTTTTGACGTCCAAATCCGTCAAAAAACTTCCGAAACTCTTTCTCTATACCTATAGCTTTCGGGGGCTGGGAGGGGGGGACAATTTCTTCGAAATTAATGTATTATCATCGGAACTGAAACATGAAAAGTTTCAATTCCTTAGGATAACAGGAAGTGGTTCTAATTCAGATTGCAAGATTTGTACCCATCTAAGAAACACACACACACACAGAGCAAGTTGAATATAAAAATAAAAATAATAATTCTGGGATCCTGAACACGAATGCAACGGAATTTCGGGCCACTTTTGTCCCCTATATAAGTTTCCGGAAAAATTGATGATTCCATCGCTGATAGCGTACAGATTATATCTCGTAGAATGAACTTTTTTGTGCAGTAAGTTCATTTCTAGCGTATCTATCGATCCTGAATATTTCATGGTCCTACGTCAAAAATTACGGAAGATACGATGGTGTTTTTATGAGAAGTGAAACATACTGTATAACATACGAGGATATATTGAAAAATTCTTAGCCTACTATAGAACCAAACAAAGTTTCATTGTCAAAATATTTTATTACTCAACATATTCTCCTCTTAATTGGATACATTTATTACAGCGAACCTGCAACGTCTCTAGACCTTTCAAAAAAAAAAAATTTCTTCTTGCTCTGCAAACCAGACCTCCACAGCTTTTATTACCTCCTCGTTGGAAAAAATTTACGACCTTTCAAACTTTTTTTCAGTTGGGGACCGAGATGATAGTCGGACGTAGCCAAATCTGGTGAATAAGGGGGTGTTCTAGTAATTCAAACCCTAAATCACGAATTTTTTGCATGGCAACATGAGATTTGTGTGCAGGGGCGTTGTCCTGCAAAAACAAAACACCTTTGGTTAGCTTTCCGCGTCTTTTCTCTCTAATTTTTTCCCGTAGAGTGGTCAGTAATGTCGAATAGTGATCTCCAGTTATTGTTCTACCCTTATCCAAAAAATCAATCATGATTACTCCATGGCAATCCCAAAAAACTGAAGCAAGAACTTTTCCAGCAGATTTTTGGACACATAACTTCTTAGGACTTGGAGAACCGGAATGTCGCCATTCCATCGATTGTTGCTTTGTTTCTGGATCGTAGAAATGTACCCAAGTCTCATCCAAAGTAACAATTCGGTTTAAGAAGTCTACATCGTTTTCAAATCGAGCACAGATCGAACGCGATGCTACTACCCTTGCACGCTTTTGGTCAACATTCAAATATTTGGGGATCCATTTTGCAGCAATTTTTTTCATGTCCAAATTGACGTGAACTATATGATGAACGCCTTCGTATGAAATATTCAGTGCTTCAGATATCCCAATTCGACGGTCTGTTAAAATCATGTCATGAACTGCATCGATATTTTCGGGGACTGACACAGAAACTGGCCTTTCCGATCGGTCATTATCTTCAATGGAAATTTTACCTCTTTGAAGCTTGCAGTCCAATTTCTCACTGTCGCATACGAAGGACATTGATCACCAAGGGTATTAGGCATATCTTCGTAAATCTGCTTACCTCTTAACTCTTTTGATTATGGCTCGATACTCCAATTTTTCGATTTTCACAATTTCGGTGTACATATTTTTTCTTTCAATTTATTTCGTAACTCTGGTTTACTTTTTTGACGTCAAACTTTACACTGACACTTCTAATAAGTTATTGTTCGTTGCTATGGTAACGTAATATTTTGTTTATGCAGGGATCTGGTCTAGGCTAACTAGATATCAATACATCCTCGTATGACATCCATACACAGAAAAATGCGTTCTTTTCGAAGGTATTATCAAAAACGGGGATTTGCCATTTAAAAAACATATAATGACGTCATAACTCGAATAGTGATGATGTCATCAAAAATATCAGTGGACCAAAAAATGCGAAACTCAAAAGGAAAATCGACGTGTCTGAGCTTTTTCCGCAATGGCCATATCAAGCTTTTAACGAATTTGTTCCAACCTTTACGTGCTCACTGTATGCTCACTGTTGCATGTATTGCAAATGTTCTTGAAGTCAATTATTATTGATGTTTATTTTTTACTTTTTATTTCACTTTGTCAATTAGAATTATCATTCTTCAGACAACAAAGTAATTTTGACTTGATTTGGTTAAAACATTTTTCTCTTAAACCGTTCATAAATGGATTATCGCCCTTAAGGACCATAATTTTCTTGTTTTTATTTCCATTCCGTGCATATATTGGGTGTTCAAATTTGAATACTGCAGCTGCAGCTCACTTATTTATTAATCTATTAGTAGAAAGTCTTCTAAACATCTGGTGGAAAGGGGAGTGGAAAATGATACCAGAGAAATACTTCATGAATGTAGAAAAACCTACAAAGCGACTCACTGTTGCAAACTGTTTTTCTTGTTGCTTTCGTTCTAGCCTTGAATCGATCTGGTTTTGATTTTACATCAAGATTAAAATTCTTCATTCAGGAATAGATCGGTTGTCTGGATTAAACCCTCTATTGTTCATTTTGTGCACCCGAGTCTTCTCAGCTTATCTCAAAATGAAAGGGGGGATTAGAATACCGCTGTATCAAAGCATGTGTCATTGTCATTGTAGAAATGCGCCAATCTAGTAGGTTTCATCATTTCTTCGAGTTTTTAGTCTATATAACTTTGAAAGCAAATAATAATAAAAATTATAATAATAACTTTTATTCAACAACATTACATAGCATTATAAAATTTGAATGTACAGGGTGTCCCAAATTCGAGCCTCATCATTGGGATCTCGGAAACCAGAAGAGATACGAGGTCGGTTAAATGGAGGCAAAGTTGCGCAATTTGGTGCTCATTGAAACGCCGCTTTCATATTTGAAAAATTCCGAATACTTCCGAAGAGTTCTGGAAAAAACCGATTATTCGCGATTTCATTTTTATTTTTTTGTGACTCTATTTGAATAGATATAACAAAACAAATTTCACATTCTCATTACTACTTTTTCTGTTCTACAAGATGGTGTTATCAGATTTTGAAACAGACGTTTCGTATTTGAACAGCCATCATCAACTTTGTTTTTTTAAATACGGCCCTGGATTTATTATTATGGATTTTAAAATCTTCTAATTCCCCAAAACAAATGATGTATCGCACTTATTCGAAAAGTTTATATTAATAGCATTTTCCATAAGAACTCATGTGTTAGAGAGAGACAGTGAATAGATTTTTGGTAAGATCTTAGCAGGACATCGTTAAAATATTTTTTCGAAAAAGAACGATACTTCATTGTTTTAAGGACCTCAGAAGCTCCTAAAAATTGATATAAAACAATGTGTGATGTTCAACAATAGGCATGATGTTTTAATTATTCCAAAAAAAGTCAAACAAAAACTATAAAATTGAATACCCAATGAGAGTTAAAGCAAATATTCAAATTGTAATCCACCTGCTTGAATGCATTTTCGTGTCAGTCTGTGAAGTTTATGGATGGCACGCTGAATGGTCCTTGCAGGGATAGCCCTGATCTCCCTTATTAGGTCTTGTCGTAATACTTCAAGATTTCGTGGCGTGTTTCGATAAAGACGGTTTTTGAGAAATTTCCAAAGAAAGTGGTCTAGAGGGTTTAGGTCGGGGCTTCTAGCTGGCCAACGTACGGGACCTTGGTTTCCAATCCATTTATTAGGGAATAATTCATTTAATAAATTTTTAACACATCTCCCATTATGAGGTGGTGCACCGTCTTGTTGCCACCATAGTTGACGTAATACGCCCAAAAGTTCTTGCATTAAGGAATCCAATATATTGGTCCTTATTAATTCGGCATATCTATCGGAATTTAATTTTCCTTGAATAAAAAACGGGCCGATAATTTTATTGTGCCACATACCGACCCATACGTTAAATGATTGTCGTCCCTGAGGTCTTACTTCTTGATTCTGCCTTGGGTTTTCTATTGACCAATAGTGTTCGTTGTCTGTTAAATAGTTCATCTGTTGAAAACCTGCATTCATCTGTCCATATAGTTTTATTTAGGAAGTCATCATTTTCATTAATTTTATTTTGCAACCAGTTACAAAATTCTAATCGTATCTCAGCATCGCCAGGTCTTAGTGTTTGACTAATATGGATTTTGTAAGGTTTATATCCACGCTTATTTAAAGTTCTCCAAACTCTCATTCGCGGTAATCCTACTTCTTCTGAGAAAACTCTAACTGAAGCTCGAGGATTATTATTGGCCTTAAAAAATAATTTAAAATTATTCATTTTACTTTCTACTTTGTAACAGTTTTCAAACTTACAGTGTTCAAGATAATTTGTTCCTCTTCTTGATAGATTCGTGTTCCATATTCAACCCTTGGCTTAACAAAACTTCCGTACTGAGCTAAATTATTATCAATATTAGCAAAATAACTATAATGCGGCTGCCGTCTTTCTGGATATTCCAACAAATAGCGCTCACAAGCCATTTTTGAATTTCGATTCGAAATATAATAAATCCTTATCATGTCTCGTTTTTCTTTGTTAGAAAAAGTCACTTTCGTTTAATAAGCGTTAACGGTTAGTGAACGAACAGTGAACTGTCAAAATATTAGATAATTTAAACATTAACAAATGAACTAAGATAGCCAGAATTCACGATGCACTGCCACTTTGATAAAATGCAATTATTTTTGTAAATATAGCCTAGGGCCTAGAGTTTGAGGGATGACACTTCAATTATAGTATTTATTAACCACCCACATTTATGTTAGTTTTTGAGTTTTATGCAGTGCGTTATTGCAAAAAAAGTTTGTTTTAACTCTATTAAAAATCTAATTTTTGTCTCTCTCTAACTCATGAGTTCTTATGAAAAATGCTATTAATATAAACTTTTGCGATACATCATTTGATTTGAGACATTAGAAACTTTTAAAATCTATAATAAAAAATCCAGGGCCGTATTTAAAAAAACAAAGTTGATGGTGGCAGCTCAAATACGAACGTCTGTTTAAAAATCTGATAACACCATCTTGTAGAACAGAAAAAGTAGCAATGAGAATGTGAAATTTGTTTTGTTATATCTATTCAAATAGAGTCACAAAAAAATAAAAATGAAATCGCAAATAATCGGTTTTTTCCAAAAATCTTCGGAAGTATTCGGAATTTTTCAAATATGAAAGCGGCGTTACAATGAGCACCAAATTGCGCAACTCTGCCTCCATGTAACCGACCTCGTATCTCTTCTGGTTTCCGAGATCCCAATGATGAGGCTCGAATTTGGGACACCCTGTACATTATTTATTCTAAGTGAAAAAAGTTGAAAGTACTTATTTCGTTTCGTAGTTTCGTTATGAACAAATGAAATACAATTGAAGAATTAAGTAAAATCTGAAAATTAGTAGAATATTTCATTAAGAGTTCAGAAAATAGGCTTTTTCCGTGCGTGCGCGACATGTTCCTGTGGGAGCCGAAGCAGAACACGGGAAGTCGTGCAAGCACGGAAAAAGCATTTATGGGCGAGTAATAAACGATATTTTTCATTATATCTACCTGAAAACCACATATTGTTAAGAAACATGATGAAGGAACAAAAACATGTATTATTAATTGAAATATTTATGGTACAAAAATATCCAGAAATTGACACAAAACAAGGGTTATTCACCCTGTTAGTAAGGAAATATTCAAACAATTTGCGATTTCTAGAGAACTGTCAACAACATATTACTAAATTTTGACATGTAAATAGGCAGCTATAATGACACCAGCGCACGAAAAAATTTTCCTTGCGGGCGCACGGAAAATACCCTTTTTCAGTATGCTAAATAAGCATGTAAATATAGTGTTTTCAGATAGGTATAATGAGAAAATCATTTCAGAACTAGATATTAACTATATAAATAAAAATTAAAATGAAAATCCAAGGCAACATAATATAGCAAAGGTATTGAGATCCATTATATTTACTCGAATATTCCGAGAATTTCAATTCTGTTACATCGAAGTAAATGTTTTTTCGTGGGTTTACCACAAGAGCTTTTTATTTTATCGGATGGAGTTCGAGCCCCAGTTGCGGCTGGGATTTTTTAATTTAATTTGACCGATTAAATTATTCAAATCTCGTGGCTGGACTGGGGTAAGTCCTGCACGATTCACTGTTCCGTTCCAATTAACAGTCATTCATTAAAGTCAATCAAAATGAAGAAATCACTCTGCTCATTGGAGTTAGGATTCAAGAACATAGTAGATGAATTATTCACAAAATGTTTGTTGAATTGGATAGCTCTTCCTATTGGATTTTCTCAAAATGAGTTTGATTGTTTGGTTGTACCATTTCTTTTACTGTCTACCACATGGTTCACATTTTATTATCACTGTTTTTTTCATAATGTTGTTTTTTGGCATTTTTCAGAAGGTCGTTATAATTTGCCTTTATTATGTTATAGTTATTGTTTTTATGCTTAACATTAGAATTTGCTAATGTTTGAAAAGGTACAAGTTGATTTTCATGAACTTTATTTAGCTCTTCTGATAGGACCATAGTTGTTTAGTTCTTTTGAATTCTCCTTTAAATTTTGGGAAAGTTTATATCAAAATAATAAAGAAATATACACAGAAAACATCAAAAGTGAATAACACATGGCTAATGACCATAGATGTCGATGACTAAACACCAAAGAGGTGGCGCATGGAGTTAGTAACAAGGCCTACTCAGAACACGTGGCTAATGACCATAGCAGTCGATGCCAAAACACCAAAGAAAAAAAACTTTCATTTTGAACGAAAACTTGCTTTGGTAATTAACGAAGGTGGAGTGATATAGTGGAAATTAGTGAGATAATTTAAAGAATCAAATAAATGAAACATAGAACATAATTTATTAAATTACATTAATAATTCATTGAACAAAAATTACATTTAACAGAAAATATTATCAAAGTTTACAAATATTGTTGAAATGTACAGAAAATATTATTTATACTCTCATCAAACCGGAACCAGAGTGCGGAATCCCCTTTACAGATTACCTTGAATTTAATTTTTTTCCATTTTCCAGACTGTGCATGGAATGTTAAAATACTCAAAAACTCATGTCAAGAAATATGTTTCACGTTCGACCACTTCTTTGCTTTGTGTATCTAACCATCCATAAATCAGGAAATATTAGAATATTTGAGAAAATGTATCCCTGTAAATAAAAAAAATAAGGATAAAAGTTTTTTTCCCAACAAAATTATGAAAGTTTGGCTGAACCAAATTGAATACTTATATTGTGTTTACAAATTTTTTCTTTCCACAAAGAAAGGATTCCAAATTTTCTATTCATATTTGTTATTTTTCCAAAGGTCTCCGAAACGTTAAACATACAAAATCCATTAATTTTTTAACAAACTTGCGTAATTTCTTTGGACAAAAAATTTATGTTTTTCTACTAAATTTTATATTTTCGTAGGCACCTTCGTATAATGAATACATTATAGAATACTGATTTTATATTCTTAGATTCTTAGAAAAAATGAGTTTCAAATTAAAAATTGTTTTCGTATGTTTTCCACTGTAAATGAATGTCTAAAAATAATTATTGTCACATGGAATTTAATGTTATTGTAGTTGGTGCATTATTATTTTCAAAGGAAGTCTAAGTTGGATATGATTCAACAATATTCCATTATAGTCATAGAGCTGTAGCCAAAATGTTACTAAAACCTGAAAATAAAACCAATAGAAATGATTTTTGGTACACGGGCAGTTTTTGGAGAGTATTTCGAGAAAAAAAAGTTCTACACGCGAGCACCTATTGGAATTGGGGAAAACTCCCGGGAAAACTTCGAAATGATGTATAGGAATAAACTTCACAAATAAAGTTTCGTTATAGTTTTTCGATTATTTCACTTATGCTAAAATAGCGTGTTATGATTGGTTGAAATTTTTGTGTTGATAAATGAAAACATCATGTTTTCGATTTTGTAGTTCGGCTCTTGATTGGCTACTGGATATGTATATGATGTGTTTTCGATTTTGTAGTTCGATTACTGATTGGTTATTATCAAAACAAAAACTTACCACTAGCAAGCTGCTGAAATGACACAACACCAAACTTTGACCAAAACTAAATAAGCACTCACTATTAATTCATATCAACTTCACAATTTTCGACAAATTTTGCATACTCGTTGATTAATCAAATCACTAAATCAAAATGTTATCAAAACGTAACCTCGAGCGAGAAAGCAGTAGACTAGACATGCAGTGACGAAACTACGAATGACTCTCTGTCATTGGTAACTGAAATAGAGAGATGTTTTGTTAGTTGCATAATTTCAGAACTAAATGCGGGATTGATGTTCCTAGTTAAATTGAATAGTAAATAAATAAAAATGGTTTCGATTTTATTCATGAAATAATCTTAACAAATACAACTCGTGTTATCGGCGATTATCGTTAATTCCTTCTCGGTTTCGAATCAAATTATGTTGCTTTAGGCCAATCAACATAATTTAATTAAAGCAACATAATTTGATTCTCAAATTCAACGGAATTGCTATTTCGATAATCACCGATACACTTGTAGTATTACTTACGAAAACTGCTCTATTTTTGAGAAACGTGGCCCTGAAGTGTGGTTTCTCAATATTGGGTGCATGCTCAACAAATTGGGCTGTAACCGTGTGATTTCGTGTTTCATGTGGATTGAATTCATACTCGCATTGTAATTATTAGTTAAAAAGTTCATTTGCTAGTTATAAACGATTGAATAGATATGAAGTCTCTCGCCAATTCTTCGAGAGTTCAATCATTTAAGAAAGCCGATTTCAATTCTTAACAGTTTTCCAAAAATCGCGAGAGAATCTTTAATTGAATAGCATCAACTGAAATAAATTGGTGAATTGAGATTATATAAACCGAATGAAGCTTATAAGGAATTGGAATTTTCGAACGAAATAGTTAGGAAGGAAGGGAAAATGATTACTAGTACAAACCAGAATGACTAAGGATGTATTAAGTTGGCATACCTGACTTCACATCCTTTCAATGTTTTTTGACAAATGTACCAATTCACGGAATACACATATTATGAAAACACAGAGTTGTATACACTTTGACACAACACCAGGGACGTGTTAAAATTTCAAAATAAAACGCCTGAGATTTCAAACAAAAAAATTAAATTCACCTCGAGGAAAAGCAGATTCCCAACTACAGATTTTCACATTCATAAAGCTATAGTCGCTAAGATAAACTCGCGAGACTTATCAGAAGAATTTTGATGGGCTTTGGGAAATTTCCGGAAAATATAGAAAATGATGAATGAAAACTTTGTTATACAAGGTTTTTAAATACATTTTCTGAAAGTACAGGGTCTTGGCAATAAAATGATTAGTACGCTTTTTCAGAATTCTCTACTTCGATATTTTTACGTCGATTGGAAAGATATCAGTAATGAAAAATTTGCCAGCTAAAAAACAACGGGTACAGAAAAACTTGATTTACACCAATTAGACAAATTGGAAAAGAATGTTATATCTGATTTGTTCAAATTTGACCTACTGATCTTTGAACAAACTCAGCTTGTCGAGCTAATTCCATTGGGAAATATAAAAAATTAGTAAAATTATATTGTTTATTTATCAAAGAACATTATTTCACCTTCGAATAACATATACAACCACTTCTATATAATATGATAATTGTTTAAGGATTTTCATCTATAATTCCGTTTATTTTATGAATTTTCGAACAAAAACAAGGGAGACGCAGAGATTTTAGTCGAGAGTCGGGGTAAATCTTGTGTTTTCCCGAGTTGTTCGCGCGGAAATCTAAACATATCAATTATAACTCATTATCTCTCATAGAAAGCAATTTCAAAAAACTTGTAGATACTTTGTTTGTGAAGATTTTTATGCTCTTCAAGTTTGTTCCTATACATTATACCGAAATTTCCAACCCCTTCCAAGTTATTGATTGAATACCGATTTTCCGAGTTTTCCCGGGAATTTTCCCCACTTTCCATAGGTGCTCACGTGCAGAATTTTTTTTTTCTCAAAGTACTCCTCAAAAATTTCTCTTGTGCCAAAAATCATTTCTATCGGTTTTAGTGTCAAGTTAAAACCTCTGTATCTTGGACTATTACCAAATGCATGAAAAACATATTACAAACATGATAAATATCATCCCCATGGAAAATTAGTTTAGGCCGATATTGGATGAACGCTTTCAGCTTTTATGTTGAACCGTGCCATAAAACGGTGGAATTGAGTTTGGTATTGTTTGAATATAAATGGATATCTCCAATATTTAGTTAGGGTGTGTGGTCAAGCTACACAAATTGGATGATATTGGAAATATAAAATGGATATGGTGAAGTGTTCATGTTTAGTGATGAATGTTATTATTAGGAGAATATTTGCCTGTGATGATAAATACAATGTTATTTTAAAATGTAGAAAAACATTTTCAAGTCAATGATAACCTACCTACTGATGCCAATAAAATGCAATTAAAAACAATTTCGGTGAGTAAAAATTATTGGTTGAAATAAATTGATGATAAAAAAAATAAAGACAGGCGAAATATGGAAAACTAATAGGAAAGTTGAATATCAAGAACATCATTGTATGGTTGATGTGTATGTTTTACACTTAGTTTACAATATTTTGATATTTTATAGATTGTAAGCATGATTTTGCACAGGTTGTTGATACAGACTGCTATGCTGCAGGGAAATGATTGTTTGAAACGTGATTTTGTGTGTCTAGAAACGCAAAGTTTTTTCGATTACAATTCTATATTTGCGTTTTTGATGTAAGAAGAGAGAAGTTTTGACAAAATATTTTATGAGACATGCCTTATGTAATCATCTAAAGTTGACAATTATTTAATTCATTTCTTTGAATTTATGGAAAATGTGAAATAACAATAAAGCCATAGACATAAGTTTTAGTTAGACCTACTGACTTCCTCTTCTCTTGATACCATTTATGTATGGACCATATCACAACGAGTCAGATGAAAAAATCAAATCTGAGAAACCTAATCACACAAATTATTTCTGATTGCTATCGAATCAAATCTATGAAGTATATTGAGATTAATTCAAATGAAGACTATTGCATGGTATTTTGATTTCGGTATTTAATTTTTTGGAGCTGAATTTATGAAATAAAAGATAGTATAGTAGTATAGTATAGTATAGTATAGTATAGTATAGTATAGTATAGTATAGTATAGTATAGTATAGTATAGTATAGTATAGTATAGTATAGTATAGTATAGTATAGTATAGTATAGTATAGTATATAGTGTATAGTATGTAAAAATGAGACTATGTAATTTCTCATTCATTCATTTATAATTATTGTCGTTACTATTTTCATTAACCAGGGTAAACATTGAATATGTAACTATCCCAGGATGTTCACAACATGAGCTAGGCTTAGGTGACATCCTATGAATAAAAAATAAATTCGAATGATAATTTTAAATTTTATAAGTACCTAATTATCTGTGTAAAACTGAATTTGTAAAACAGAAATTACCTGAATAATTCTATCTATCTATCTATCTTTAGTGAGCAAAATGCACCATATCCTCCATTTACGTCAAATGGGCATTAAAAATTCATGAAATTATTCAAACTCTTCCTACATTTTTGTGGACAAGCCATGTTGGGCGTAAAAAAGCATATAGAAGTAATTACATACCTGCAGTACTCTCTCATATTGGAAACTCCATGCTTTAGTGCTGAATGGATTAATATTTAATAGGCCATTCCAGTATTCAAATTGAGCAGTAAAATATTGAAATTACTTTCGGAAAGTCTAACGAGCCACGCTGAATGGAGGTTCATTAATTTCAAAATCGATCCTGTGATATGAAAATTCAAATGTAATCATTTAATCTGTGTGCCATTTTCCGTGTTTGTTTACTTTTCCATTTTCGAGGGAGATTGCTGTCAAATTGTTGGAACTTTGGGCTTTGGTCATCGAAACAGAAGAGGGAAATTTAAATTAGTGATGTTTCTCACGAATTCTTATTTAAAAGATTGTTATGAACAAACCCTTAAAAGGAGGAGATGTCATTTCAACACATGCATTTTTTTTATGAATGTATTTTTTAAAAAGGTGTTGCGTTTTCGAAAATTTCATTTTGATCCGAAGGGGAAGGGGTACTCTTGATATGAATATAAATTATACTGAATTTTTCTCATGGCGAAGTGGAAAACAATATGGTGTTTATTTACTTGTATCCTTTAACAATCAACTGTTTAAGTTAATATATTATTTATGTGCTAAATAAATATAATTATTACTATTATTATGACGCACCTTATATACCGTGCCCATTTTTCGAGCTCCACCATGGAGATCGCAGTCATTTTTAAGATACGAGGTCGGTGAAAAAAATAGCTTGAATGATGTGATTAATCTTTACTGTTTGACTTTGAAAAAACGGATATTTACAATTTTAATTTTTATATTTTCAAAACCCAAAACAAAAGTACTGATACAGCCAACGGCAACCATTGAACTGGGCGTCCCTCAAGGCACTTTACTCGGGCCTTTACTTTTCCTTCTGCTAATGATCTGATGAATCCTTTCAATAATGTTTCGGAAATTGATGTAATCGCCTATGCAGATGATACCAATTTTCTCGTCAATTGGTAGAATGTGGTAGCTTTCACAGAACTGACGCAAGCAGTTTTTGAGCAAGTGATATTAAGAGCAAACAAAAATGATGAACAGCGTTGATGAAATTCACACTGCATAATTTCCCAGAAGATTTCCAAATCCATGAGAATGACGACTTGCAGGTGATATCTTGCTCTCAAACAATAATCACAAACTCACATGCACCTCTCTCATTGAAATCCTTTGTAATAAAATGCGTGAAAATTGTTTTGCATTGAGGTTTACGTCAACGCACTGTGGTGAAGAAATGTCATTGTCATTTACGCTATGGAATTTTGAGTTGGGGTCTTCTGCGGAGTCTTAATTTTGTAATAGTTATTTACGTAATCAGTTATGAAAAGACCCATATTGTTCGATGAGAGTAATATTTGCCAAAACGAGCGAAGCAAGTTTTGCAAATTACGCGAGTCGAACAAATAAGTCTTTTCATAACGTATTTCGTACAAAATTTTATCTAATGATATCATTTCATGAATATAATATAATGGCTTTCTCGTGATATGGGACATTGGCGTTGGCGCTTATCAGAATGAATATTTAATAAGCAATGTCAAACGTGTCAGACTTATGTCAAACGTATCAGACTTATTTCAAAAATGAGTATTTGTTCCGACGAAATAGCGTCTGATATAGAAGAATCGGCAAATAAGGCATTAAATGAATTGATACCTCAAAAATCAAAAGCTAGATATGACGCAGCTTACCAAAAGTTTGAAGAATGGTGCCAAACGAAGAAAGTTACAGTTGTTTTCAATATTTTCAAAGAATAAAATTAGCAGTTTCTTGTTCTATCATTACACAACTAGTTGCGTAATGAATATTACACAACTCTTATTCACTTGTCTCACGTGACAGTTTTGAAAAAACTGACGTTTCAAAATTCACAAACGTCATCTAATACCTGACTTTTCGAAACTGAATTAGATGAAAGTATATAGTCAGAATCGTTGGACAAATTGGAAGGGGACAATCATGTAGAAATGAATCCAAATAATTTAAAATACTTACTGCTGCTGGCATTTATATTTACGAACTTTGCATCTACATATATAAGAATAAACACAACTTCGCAACTAACCAGGATCAGTACTTGACTCGCTCTAGGGATTTACTGATACCCTATACACACGGAACTGCTTCATACCAGAAAAGCAATCCTTCCCTTGGGCCCAAACTTTTCAATAAGCTCGGAGATTATATCAAAAATGCGCGAGTTGTCATGTCTTCTTATATTGGTCCTAAAAGAAGCGATTATGGTCCCTTCCATCTTATCAACATCGATGGGTTGAGTTTTAATATTGAAATCGTTCCTAGTTACTCATAAATAATTATCTAGCAAAGAGAGATTAAAAATGTGGAAAGCTGAGGGGATCTTTGATGCTGCCTTGTGTCATTGCTTTGATTAGTACATTGAATAGTATAGACCCCAAGACATTTCCATGTGGTACGACGTATTCCAGATTTTTTCTGAAGGTATCGTGACGTCGATATTGACCACTTGCTTCCTTTCACTGAGGTAGATTTCCATGAACTTTAGTGACTCGTTACATGTTGAATTCAGAGTACAGTTGATATTTAAAAATGGTCATATCTCCATTTTTTTAAGTGAAAACCTTTATCTTCGAAGAACTGATTCTACAATATATCACAGAGGAATTTTTCGAATTCCCTAGAATGGGTACCGGATATATTTGTTGTTTGAAACAATTTTCTTTGTTGGTACTGAAATCTTCCTTGTTTTCAGATGTTTGGAGTCCAGTTGAAAATATCATTAGACTACGAGTTCCAAAGCTTTGATTTTTGATAACCCAACTAGCACTAAAAAAGCTGACGATAAACTGGCGGGAAGACTTTGCTGTCGAGTCAATTTCGATAAAACAGTGGTGGTTGAAATATTTTGAAAAATTGATGCCTTTTTAGAGAAATGTCAAATTGTAGGTCAGGTATTGATTGAATGTTTGATTTTGTGGAAAAAATTCGCTTCTTGACATAGTCTTTCGGGCGTTTCAACTTTCCACAGTATGAAAATAGTAAACCTTGTAAAGATTTCGTACCTGACTAAAATTATTAAATTTTAATTTTCAAGTATATTTTTTTCCACGAATTGATCTAGATAAGCAGACTTTTCAAGATTAAATTCCTTTTCCCTTCTCCTTCTCCCAGATTCTGGTTTGAATTGCAGACTGTGGAACACGCAGAAACCGCTTCGAGAAATAATTCAACTATTGTTTGAGACTTTTGAATACTTTTTTGAACAACTGTTATTGACAATTACGTTTTCAATTCATAGGCACATGAATTGAAAACTGACGTTTTCACATTATGTGTCAAAATTTCTTTTGAATGAATACTCATTTCAGGTGAAAGAGAAGAATCTGAATCAACCATTTCAATTTTCATTGTATTTACATTTGCAGCGGTAATAGCTACACAAAAAAGCTAATAACTTAATTTGTGGTAACTAATAAACAATTATTAATTGCTTTTTACTTGCCTCACTGTCATGCCTACTAATAGATTCGAAAAACAGAATATCACAGTCAGTTATAGCATTAGCGCATGTATCTGGAGCCTCTTCCTTGTAATCTAGAGATCATGTGTTCGAATCCTAGGGAATTATGGACTTTTTTTGTATGATATATTTGTTAAAAGTAATTTCATTTTGCTCGTGGGGTTGCTCCACTCTCTGACCCTCGTATCGCAATATTCCCCATACACAAAATAAAATGCCACTTTTAACACTTGTATCATAAATTATATCATTATAATTGAGTCACATTTCAGAACAATGGCTCCAAGTTTCACCGTAATATACTTAGTACTCATATGGGTTTTAGATTAATAACATCTTTCTATAGTTAATTCAAGCAATAATAATACAAAAAATAAAACAAAACTCTTAATCAGACAAAATATATTGAATTATTCTACACGACTATATTTACATCTCATAGATCATTAAATGAAAAAATAAATTAATACCATATCCGCTGAAACGGACATTGATAGACGCAGTTCAATCTGCGTCCAAAATTCGATTTGTACAATATCTACTATATAACAATAACCCTGTCACATGACGCTTTCGCCCATAAACCAAACAGAACAATCGAGTTATGGAAATATTTGTGGAAACGTCAGCTTCAATCTGGAAATGCGATCCACAATGACGCTTCAATTTCCTTCTCAACAAAACCAGGCTGGCAACGCATCGACAGAGAATCGATACTTGTTAACTCGGATCAGTTCGTTATATTTTTCTAATCAACAGGACGGAGAGAGTCTCTACAGGCATTTTTCATTTTGGAATTTTTCGCCCGAGGAAATTGATGTATTGGATTGGATTTTCTTTTGGGTCTTGTTCCGTTTTTGGTCGGGTAAATATTTTCTCAGATTGAGAGAATTTAATTAGGTTGGGAAAGCATTTTTCCCGTATGCTGGCCCAGTTTACTGTACTAGAAAGGTGATCAGCAGGTAATATTTATTTAACGTGATTATTGAGGAAAATTTGACAACAATTCGAAAACAAAATCGCAAAACTTTAAATTTAATCTACCCTCAAATAAGAATGGCAGAGATGGAGAAGTCCTTGGTGAATGAGCATGTATTATGTTTAATTGTTGTATTGTTCCATTCCCTCATTCACCAAGGACCATATGGTGGTACTGTAGTTTTTTTGCGGGTTTTTCCTTGCAGTTGAAATAGCAAATAAGTCGCCCCGGAGCGCATATAGTGGTGGTGTTCCCTCTCATCAGGAATGATGTGCCGATGGTAGGGGGTATCACCATTATACTTTTTAAGTATCAATTTAATTTTCATAAATTTTTCAACATTATCTTCAATGCAATGAAGATTTGTCAATAAGTTTATCATTAACTTCCGACAATGAAGCATATTTTGACTTTGACACGTCTAAAATATCTCACTTATTCAACAAACAAAATATATAATTTCCTTCAGAAACAAGGCACAACTGTAGCATTCAAGACACATAAGAATTTGCATTCATTCATAAACAATTCAAAGAGGCAAATGAAAAAATCTAGGGTCTACAATCTCAAATGTGATGACTGCAATGCAGTATATATAGGCCACTGTTTCAACCAGAGATTCGAGGAGGATTTGAGAAGTTACAGATTAAATGAACAAGATTCAAACTATGCCAATCACCACATTGAAAATATCCACAATATCACTCAAAATCCCGAAATTCTACACATTCAACCAAAAGATCTGAAATTGAACATACTGAAATCCATAGAAATCAAAAAACATCTGACAAACAACTGAGTTCTTACTGATTACACTCGAGAGGAGTGGACAAAAAACACTGGGTACGCAGATGATATAGTCATTACGGTCCATGTTAAATTTAACAACTCGGTTAGGGAAAAAATACAAATGACCCTAAATCTGGTTAGTACATGGATAGATACGGAGGGCCTAACCATTAGTCCCTCCAAATGAACCATTGTAGCGTTTACCCGAAGAATGAAGTTAGAGAGCTTAGGACCTCTGACCCTCCAAGCTACCCTCATACAGCTGTCGGGAAAAGCCAAATATCTCGGGGTGATTTTAGACTCGAAGCTCACATGGAACCAACAGCTGGCAAGAGTAAAGAAGAAAGGCGAGGCGACGTTGATGATAGTCAGACGGGCATTCGGGAATACATGGAGTTTAAATCCCAAAATGATGTAGTGGATATACAACACTGTGGTGAAATCCATGATCACATGTGCATCTTTGGTATGATGGACAAAGACAACACAAAAAATGGCTGCGGCTGTGTTGAGCAAGGTACAAAGACTTGCATGCCTTAGCATAACGGGAGCTAGGGAAACAACACCAACATTAGCCATCATGGAAGCACTGTTGGACCTCCCACCGATTGATATAACAATTATGGGAGAGGCAAGAATGGGACTTCTAAGGCAACAAAAATCGAGCTATAGATCGGATCACAACAACAAGATAAAAGATTTAGTGGAAGGCAACATTTTTGAAATGGAACCAACGGACCACATGACTCCTAGATACTTCCTCAACATTAACTTCGAGGTTATCATACAAGATCGAAGGGAATGGTCAGATGATAACATCAGGGGCAAACCTGGAAAGAGGATCTGGTATACGGACGGATCCAAAACCATGGAAAGAACTGGTGCTGGAATATACAGTGAGGGGAGAAACTCCCAAATAAGCGTCTCATTAGGAACAAACACCTCCGTATTCCAGGCAGAGATGTACGCTATATTGCAATGCGCTAGAGAAATCAACATGAGAGAAATGCGTAATGCAATGATTCAAAATATGCTCAGACAGCCAGGCGTCACTGAAGGCTCTTATGAACCCGAAGGTGTCATCAAAACTGTTATGGGAATGCTGAAGAGAACTCAGTGTCCTCTCAGAACACAACAAACAACTTTGATGTGGGTTCCAGGACACTGTGGCATCGAGGGCAATGAAAAAGCTGATGAACTAGCCAGAAACGGTTCATCAACTCCATATATTGGCCCAGAACCCGCACTCAGGATTACTAAATCCGACATTCGAGGATGCATTCGGAACTGGATCAAACGAACACAAAGGGAGAAGTGGAACGAAGCCTCTCTCATGCACCACGGGAAAACACGAAACTGTAGAACTTCTCAAGCTGAGCAGGAATCAAGTTAGAACGATAACGGGCCTTCTCACTGGTCACAGCCCAATGAGAAAACACCTGCACAAAATGGAGCTGTATAACGGAGAACTTTCCTGCAGAAAATGTGGTAAAGGGACAGAAACAGCCAAACACGTACTGTCAGAATGCGAGGCATTAGACCGCAAGAGACAGGCAATATTCGGGAAACCCAGGCTAACTCCCGAAGAATATAACAGTCAACCGGTGAAGAACCTTTACAGACTGGTACAGGCGACTAGAGTTACGGAGTGGGTGCTGTGAAACCATTTAGAATGCATAAAAATCAGAAGAGGCTGAGGTGCAGCTGTTGACAGGACCAGCATCCGAAAGAAAAAAAAAAGTTCTCAATGATCAAATAGACCTGTATGATTCACGAATTATTGGTAATTATTAGTAATTTCCCAAATGCCCCTTGACCTCTCTCTACCTACCTATTATGAACCTTCTAGTATTCAAGGAGATGCCATTCTTTACATAGGTTAGTTTATAGCTTGCTCAGAAGATGACACAGTGAGTAGAAACAATTGTAAACAATGTACGATTTGAAACAGTCCGGAAGGCAGTGGTACAGGATATTTCACAAGTACCGTCTACCTGTCATTGGACAAACCCCCCTGGAAAGCGATAAATGTGTCTACAAAACTAAACAAAATGATGATATTTTAATAATTGCAATAAACGCTATCAACAATTATGCAAAACTTAAAGAACATTTAGAAGCAGAATTTCAGATGAAGGTTCTTGATTACTAACATTTTTGCCTGGGATCGAATTTAGGCAGATTGAAAATGAAATCGTCATATCACAGCAAAATATAGTTTCTTGATAGCTTTTACAGATTTGAACTTTGAAGTATTTCGCTTGATAAATCCTAGCAATTTTCTGGATACGTCATGATCACGTGATTCCCGAATAAGGTCAGTCAAGAAATTTACTTCTAAATCTTTCATATCGGTGTTACGACTAATTTGATGATTGTTCATGGTGTACACATAATTAATTGTATTTCGATGAGCACAGTATGTTATTAAATAACGTTTATATAAGATAAAGTATAATTTATTAGCGACTGACCAACTGTGAATCTCATCAATATTAGACCGCAATTCGAAATAATCGTCGATGTCTTTGATACATTTGAAAAGTTTGAAGTCGTCTGCGAACAACAAACACTACGATGTTAACATCGTTGGTAAATCATAACTATAAATTGTGAATAGAAGGGGGCCAAGAATGGACCCTTGCGGTACTCCTGACCTTGCCAAAATCGTTGTCTAATTATATTACATTTATCGAACAGCCATCATCAACTTAATTTTGCAAATACAGCTCTGTTTTGAAGAATACATTTTTTTGGAGTATTTTTTTTTCTGAATTCAGTGGTGCAGCACTAACGTCATCAATACGTTTCGGATCCTTTTCGGCCACCATAATGATTTTTGAAAGACATTTCCACCAATCATTCAACATGTCAACTCAAAGTTTTGATTTTCCTAGGATATGAGATATCTAATTCCACCATTTTTTCCCAATCTGGTCCGTATTTAAGAAACTCGAGATGATCTAACACATAATGAAATTGCCATGTGTGATCCACCATTGAATTCAGAATCAAAAATACTTCAACAATAGTATTTTATTATTTTAAAAAATGAAATCGATGATTTTTGTTCGAAAATGAAACGTCGGACAAAAAACTGGAATTGTTAAATTGTTGTTATTTCCGCCAACCTATTGCACCCCTACGTGCAACCTTCAGAAGTCTCCGAGAGACTTGTGCGAGCTAGGGAAGACGCAGCCCCTACCTTTTAACGTGTGATGTTATGCACGAGACCGGTGACCAATTGGGAATCGAACCCACGGACCAAAGCTTGAGAGGCGAATGCTCTACCAGCCGACTAGCAGGAAGCTTATAAAAAGTTTCTGTGAAGAAGTATTTTTTATCCTTTTTCGGCTCTGAGGATAACACCACAAAAAAATAGAATAGGAAATCAAAAAATGCAGTTTTTTTTCAATATAATTTGAAAATCAAACATATTTTTAGAAACTTTATTCTTCCATATAGATGGCCTTTCTGTTATGCAACATTTTAACAAAAACTTTATCCGTTTTAGATAGTTGGAAAGCCTCATTTTGGACTCACTGTATTGTGAAGCCATTCAGCTAAATAACCAACAAAAAATATGAAAATCCGCTACATCATTTGAATCAAATTAATACGGCATTTAGTATCGGCCTAATGTGAACTGTCAGTATCATTTCACCTCGCAGCATTCTGTGGTACTTTATACTTTTTTTTTTATTGTATAAATAACTTCCAGTCAGAACAAGTTCTGGTATAAGGAAGGTTGAATGTACATCAATGATAAAATAAAGTAATCTAATTCTAATACATTTTCAAATAATACAAATAATTCAAGTTTTGTAGTATTCTTATGAACATCATTTCAATAGTAACATTTCTTTCAAATTTTTGGAAAATGAAGTTATCGTTTTTGAATTTTTTATTTGTTCTGGTAATTTATTAAATGTTTCTATAGAGCTGAAAATTGGATTTGCTTTCCCTTTGTTGGAATGGATATTGTCCAAGTGAAAGTGGTTCAAAATCCGAGTATTATGACTATGTAATTTGGAATTTTTCTGAATTGTTGTATTACTTTTTTGAATATTTTTGGTTAATTTGAATGCAAATTTAGCTTTTTCAAATTTAATAAGTTGATTCAATGTCATATTATTGGTGTTTTTGTACAAATCTGAAGATGGTGTATCCCAAGGTTTATCAAATATTACTTTTATTGCTTTATTCATCAATCTATAAATAATTTCTTTTTGTTTTTGACTGCATGATGACCACACTGTGATCATATATCTGATTCGAGAGATAATATGTGCGTTATATATTAAAAATTGAATATTTTTTCTTAGAAATTGTATTCTTCTGATAGCTCCTATCAGAGGAATAATAGAATTTTTTATTTTCTCTATATGACTCTCAAAATTTAAATTTTTGTCAATAATCAGACCCAAATACTTGTGTTTCTCAACTTCAGCAATAGTTCTGTTTTTAATTATAATGTTTAATTTGATGGTTTCCATATTCTTTTGTTTAAATATCATATAGACAGTTTTTTCTGAATTAATAGTTAAATTAAGTTCATTTAACCATATTTCAATTGTTTTAATATCTTTTTCCAAATTTGTTTTTAAGGTTTGAACATTTTTAGATTTGTGATAGAGTACAGTATCATCAGCAAAAGAAAAATGTGTACCAATCAGGTTGATATTCATAATGCTATTAACATAAATCAAATAAAGAATTGGTGCCAAAACAGAACCCTGCGGAACTCCAAATGTTGATACTTTTTCGTAACTTTTATATTGGTCAATAAGTGCATATTGTACACGATTTCGGAAATAATTTTGAAATATATTCAATGCATGTCCCCTTATACCCAGGTTATTTAAGATGTCTAATAGAATTGTATGATTGACAGTGTCAAAAGCTTTTTTAAGATCAATGAATATTGCAACACCATAATTACTTGAATCTAAAGTTTCATGAATACTACTCATAAAGTCAGTAACTGCTGCTTGGGTATTGGAATGTTGTTGGAATGCATATTGAAATTTATCAAAACCAATATTAGCATTGATGAAATCAACTAACTGGATTTTCAACACTTTTTCAAAAATTTTAGCAAAAACATTCAAAAGTGCAATTGGACGATAATTTGAAATGTTTTTTCTGTCACCTCCTTTATAAATAGGTTTCAAAATTGTTCTCTTCAAATAGTCTGGAAAAGTAGCATTTTCTATACAATTGTTAATAATTAAGGATAAAGGTAAGCTTACTAGATCAACAATATCTTTTAAATTGTTTGAAGTAATTTGATCTTCACCAGGTGCTGTATGCGATTTGAGAGTCATAATTATTTTATTAATTTCTTCATCTGAAACTGGCTTCAAAAAAATTGACTTTTTATATGGTGACAAAGTTTTCAATACAGTTTTGAATTGTTTAGATAATGTTAAACCAATTTCTGTGAAGAAGTTAATGAATTCATTACATATATCATTTGCATTATTCAGTAGTACACCGGTCTTACTCATAATTTCGTTGATTGGTATTTGCTTTTTTTTCTTATTAGTTCCAATGTTATTATTAATCACTTCCCATATTTTTTTAGGATTTGTCCCAGCACTTTCAAATTGTTTATTTAACTTATCTTTCTTTGAATTTTTGCAACAAGTATTTATTTCATTTTTTAATTTTTTATACGTATCTTTCAATTCGCTGTTATTAGGATCTTTTTTCAATCTTTTATAATAATTATCCCGAATTTTCATTTTGTTTAGAATATTTTGTGTTATCCAATTATTATTTTCCCTTGTCCTGAATTTTTTTAAAATGCTCGATTTTTCTTTAGATTCTTTTATAATATTAGCGAGTTCTTGAAATGTTGGTGTATCACATAAGGAATGTAGACTCTCAGAAAAATAATCTCGAAATTTGTTTTTATCCAAAATTTTTATAGACTTTTCGACCATCTTTGGTTTCATCTTGATAATTTTTTTTGTTTTTATATTTATTAATTTATGATCTGAAAGATGAAAATCCTCATAGTCAATAAGAAATGCAGAATGATCTGTTGAGATATTTGTTAGAATATGATCCAAAATTGATTTTGCATTATTATGATTTTTTCTAGTAAAATGGTGTTCATCGACTATGTTGAGTAATTTGTAACCATTAGTTATATATATGCTTTTGTATTCATCGACAACACAATTTTTCTGCAATAAATTTAAATTCATGTCACCTAATAAAATAAGGTTTTTATAAATCCCTGTAATGTGATTGATAATTTTGAAAAATTCTAAATAGTTTACATTGGGTGGTCGATAAATAATACCAATTTTAGGTTTTGGGTTCAAAGAAAGTATTTCAATGATAATGTAATTACAATTTTCTATCGTTTTCTTCTCGATGATGTCAAATTTGAAATCTTCTTTAATGAATATAGATACTCCACCTCCACGACCAGTTTTTCTGCATTCGTGAATTTCTAAATATCCTGGAATTTTTATGAAATGTATTTCATTCGGATATAGCCATGTTTCAGTTAGTGTTAAAATATCAACATCTTCTTTTTTCATATACAGTTCAACATCTGTTAATTTGTTTCTCAAACTTCTTATGTTTAAGTAGGATATTGATAGTTGTTTACTCGTATTAATTTGGGGGTTGTGAGCCATAATCAATTTGGGATTGATATTTGTTTTGATAAAATTTCATGACTGCACAGTTTTTATCATAAGCTGAATGTTTCGTGGGGTGATCTGTTTTGAAATTCAGGTTAGAAAAAGTACAATTTGTACATTTCAGTTCAATGATTTCACAATTAGTCTCTTCATGATTGTTTCCGCATCGAGGGCATATCACAGTATTTCTACAATTCTTTGAAGAGTGATGAAAACGACAACATTTGAAACATTGTGTGATTTGGTTATTTTCATATACATGCAAATTTTGCCAACTGATGAATAATTTTCCATTATTTTTTTCATATATTTTTCTTAGCAAACTTCCATTTACTTCAGCATAAATAGTATAATAATTTTTATGACTGATGTATTTAACAAAATTCACTTGTAATTTATCATTTTCATCGATGAATTGGTTTTGTTTTCTAATCATCTCGCATACATTTTCTTTATCTGGTGGTGTTTTTTGCTTCAGACCAACAATTTTAATCCTTGGGTTTAGTAGTTTTTTTTCTCCAATTGTATAATTATTTTCAAGTTTATTTTGAATTTCGTCTTTCAGTTTGTTAAAATCATTTTTTTCTTTACAGTTTATTTCTATTCCTCCATTTCTTGTTTTTCTTATGGCAGTAACACCAATTTTGAGTTTGCCGAGATCAATATTTTTAAAAATGTCTTTTTTCGTAGATATTGAGTCTTGATTTGATTTCGGATTGATCACTATGGTTTCAGGAAGCGGGTGATTTTTAATTTCTTTCATCTGACTCACCACTATTTGGGAATATGTAGGAGTGGGAATATTTGGCTTCACATGTATTTTTTCCAACTCTTCAATTTTCTTATTAATTCCACACAGACTATCCATAATTGTATCTTTATCAACAATATTTGTGGTAATCAAATCATAATTATATTGTAACCTCTCATTTTCTTTCTGAAGTTGACTTATGTGTTTATCTTTTTCTATTATTAAAAGTTCTTTATTTTCTATTAGGTTCCATAAATGCCGGTTTTCTTCTTTCAGAATTGTTACTGATTCATTTATTTCTTTTTCTTCATTGTTACATTTTTTATTTTCATCCGTATATGAACAGGATCCTTCTTCATAATCAATTTGCATGCACTGGAAGCCTTCATATTTCTCTTGATTTTCTGCATTTGTGCTGCTTCTTTTTTTATGTCTAGTCATTTTTCTGTTTCACACGATTGTCTATTTGTATCGTACTAATTTCACTTCACTTTTCAAAATGACATTTTTATGAAATGTCAGACTTAGATATTCAATATATTTTCTTCTGGAATATTGATAATTTCGATGAAACCCAGTCTGTACACTGTTACTTGAATGTTGTTCTTCTTGGAGATTCTGTTTCAAAAATATTTTGTACTATATTTGAAGAACAAATCAAATGTCTCTTTACTGCTCAAAATAATGATCAGTGAACACGGTAATGTAATAACGCTTCTATGAATCACTATTAATAACGATGAATCCGGGAGAATAAACCACCCTCTACAGGTAGCACATCAGAATTAAATGTGTCAGAGGTAATTCAAAATATATGATTTGTATCGATAGTATGCACATTGACTGTTATTCATAATTGATTATATTAGACAATTATGGAAGACCCTGTTGTAACTTCCTAACGTGGATAAAATCATTGATAATGGATGTAATGATAGAATTTGTTAAGAAGGCTATTAAGTAAAGAAAAGTATGAAAAATGCTAATGAAAATCCGAGCCTAACATATTGCAACCTGACATGTTTTTAATAACATCTGTAAGACACTTTGCCTCTTGTACAAATTATCAAAATAAGTGCTCCACTATTTCCAGATTATTATCATTTATCATTTCCTTACAGTGTTAAGCACTTATGAGATGAGACATTGGTAAAATAAGTAATTGTGATCACTAAGTCATAACTAGGAACTGGAAAAAACCACTTCTAGTGCCGTCAAATACTAAAATTCAGATGATAGCCATAATTAAAATACAGTAAGAGAAAACGCCCGAAGCATCGGAGTATCTTACAGATGTAATACAATAATCGTCGAGGTATTAGCCAGGTTGTTATCGATGATAGCCAAAGATGCAACAAACTTCGGCTCAAGTCAAGCTGCTGAAATTGCACAGGGTCATTCGAAATGCAGTTTGACATAGGGGTAATTTGGGGATAGTTGAACTAGTCTCGAGAAAAACGTCGAGAAAGATTTCTGAATTTTTTGCTTTCAAAGAACTATCCATGAATTGATATAAAACAGTCTCAATGCCCATCACACGTAACAAATCAACATTGCTAAATTTCAATAAACTCAACGTTTGAAATCAGGAAGTTGAAACGAATTCATCACAGAATTATGTTGCAGTGATCTTAAATTCACATTTAAATATAACATATAAAGTTATTGAATAAATAACTCCGATTCTTTAAACTTCAAGTACGGAAGAGTTGCTTGGGGTGGACTTCTGACAAGTCACTTGGATATCTTAGAAAAAACTCAAAAATGGATTGTTAAATTTAATTACAACGAGCCTTTCCTGCATGTATTTCACCGAGCTATTATTTCAAGAAAGTAGAATTCCTGACGCTAAACAACGATTCTATAAACAAATACGAGTAGCAATCAAGTAGTACCAAAAAATAAAAAAACAGTTCAACAAAAAAGCCATGGATTTTATACTCGCTATAGAGAACGAGCAGTTGTTCCCAGAAAACAAAAAGTAATTGGACATGTCCACATTTATTACTTCACATGTAGTGAATTATATGCCAACTGAACTCAAAGAAAAGCACATCCTTAAAAAATTCAAAGCTGTTAAAGTTATTCAAGAACTGGCATCCATGCTCTCATAAATTTAAGTTCATAAACTTTGTATGTTTTGTTCTATGTATTATATGTTCTTGCTAATTCTATAATATGGTAAAATTACTGATGTTTTTTATCGGTATACGTTCATAAATTTATAAAATAGTTCCAGTAAATATATATATATATATATATATATATATATATATTTTTGTTGAAGAATTGAAAATATCTTGAGGATGCAGTCTGATATTGGATTTAAAGTAAACTCTTTGTCATCTTGCCAAGCTTTCGGAAATGTTTATTTCCTTCCTCAGGACAACTACAAAAGGACAATTCAATAAATGGAGAAGAAATATTGAATCTGCTTACATAACTTGAGTAAAAATAGAAATTAGCATCAAAAAAGAATGTTGTATATAAAAATTTTGGACAGATAAAATTTTAAATAAATGTCAGTCAACTTCAAAAATGATGAGAAACAATCAAGTAACTATACTGGGTATATCAGCATTACTATAATCTTTCAACTTATCTCTGTTAAGTTTTAAAATATAAGTGTAAATTTTGCTTAAATTATTGAGATCAGTTTTTTTATTTAGGCTGTTACTCTCCTCATTGATTTGCAACATTTCTAAAAATGTTCTTTTAAAAATGTTGTTTTCTATTCCAAGTACACTAACATTATCAAAACTCATTCGATGGTCAAATTGATTAACATGTTGAGCCAATGCACATGAATTCATATTTCTTTTAACAATTACTTTTATGTGAAGTTATTCTACCTTTCAAGAGTCTAGATGTTTGTCAAATGTATACTTTATTACAATCATGAATGATAAATAAAGAGGAAATATAATCTTCCAATTTACACAAAAAATATATACTTGTAACGTGCTTACAATTGTTTCGACACACGGTGTCATCATCTGAGCGAGTTATCAAATGATGATGACACCGTGTGTCGAAACAATTGTAAGCACGTTACAAGTATATATTTTTTGTGTAAATTGGAAGATTTTATTTCCTCTTTATTTATCATTCATGATGAATTTACACATATTAAATGCCACCACGATAGAACATTTATTACAATCGTTACAAGGAATTTTATAAACAACATTATAATTTTGGGTCGTTTCTAGAGGAGTTTTTAATTTTGAAAAAAGTTGACTAATGGTCTTAATTGACTTATTTTTATATTTATTTGTTATTGTGGCATAGTCAACTTATTTTGATGTTTTTACTGGTAGACTTTCTTGAATTTACTTTTGACTATTATTGGTGAATGCAGAGTATATTTAAAACAGCAAAAATTGCAAAACTGATTTTATGTGTTTATTTGAAACAACTATCTGCCAGTTGTAACTTCGAATTGGATCTTGATTTCACCTTTTTCAACCTCACGAACAAAATGAAATTTCACATCGATATACTTCGATCTTTTATGAAAATCTGGATTACATGCCAGTCTGATGGCACTCTGGTTGTTCACGTTCATAGATGTTATAACTTCATCATTCAAATTTTAAAATTATCTCGTTTGTGGAGAATATGGCGGAGTCGCTAGTGCTTCGATTTTGACACTGATATAGACAAATTTCAGATAAAATTGATGAAATTGGTCCATAGACAATAAACTATAATTTGATTTTCACATTGATTAACTCTGTCACAAGTTGTCGTCTGTATGTTACTCAATTCGAATCATGTCGAAAGAATTGGATAATACCGCAGCTAGGACCGCGTATTTTGCCCTAATTCAGTCACATTTTTGAGTTATGCGATTGTATTTTGAGGTGTATACTGCTCTTACCTACACAAATATGTTATTTTACTCCAAAAAAGAGCTCTGAGGTGTATTTGCAAAAAAGGCAGTAATTCAAGGATCATAAAATTCTAACACAAACATCTTCACACATTTTAGAATATGTATACTAATTTACAAAAACAAAAATCTCCTTGAAATCCATGAGCTTTCCATGACACGCGTCGAAGCAACTTCATCAGATGACCTACACCAACTTATACTATTGTGAGATACTCAATAATTTACAACGGCATCAAAATGCATAATCGCCTGCCTATAAAATTAAAGATACCACATTTATCAGGCAATTCAGAAGGGATACAAAAAACCTCCTGGTACAGCAATCATTCTATGAAATAGAAAATAACTTTACCTTAACCTTTAGACATGCTCAGTTCTCCTTGCTCTGGAATTATTTCACAACCCTTGTTTTTTATAAATACGCATTACTTCTTTAAAGTTCATATTTAACACTTTATTTGTTTACTCTATTTCTCCAATGTATTTCTCGAATATCCTAAATGTCTGTATACACCTTACTTTAAAGATTTATTTAGATTTATTATTTGTATAACATTTATATTTTTATCATATCTTTATTTTCAGTTATGCCATATGTCCACATGCTTTGTCTTTGAGAAGTCGATTCTTCCGACAATAAAGTATATCTTGATTGACTGGAGAATCTGATTGCTTTATTTTGGTGATTTTTTCCTAACTGAAACTATGCATATATTCCCAACATTCTCCTAGTTATGAAACTGACATCAAAAAAGCAAAATTCTGGCGTGCAGAAAACGAATTGGTGACAATATTCACTGTACTAGTTCAGAATATTGCATTATATTCATCACTAGAAAAGTGATTCGAATCGTTTTAGTAGGTTTTTGATGACGAAAACATGCTCCATTTAGTGTCAGTGCAGGGTAAAATACCAATCAATCAAATTAGAGATGATTTTTTCCCTAGATTTGCACTATACGGTCACAAGAAAATGTTACTGATACCATACAAAGATTTCTTTCAAAACTACTGCACAAAAAATGATACAAGCTGGTGCATTTCTAGTATTAGTAACGGTAGCAGGGAAAAATTCCAAAATAAAAAACCTCTGTCGAGACGGCAACGAAAAACAAACCAAGCAGATCCCAATCAAAGAGAATAAACGTTATCTGACTAGGAGAGTCTAATCCCCATAAGACAAGGGTGAAAATACTAGAAAGAGATGAAAGAATATTTGTGACGTAAATGGACATGTCATGGCCGCTATTCTCTATAGACAGTTACGGACTAGCACATTCCGCACTCTTTGTATATTCATGATAGTTACAGGTGACAGGTTTGTTCTTTGGTACGAGTTCGACTCTGTACTCATGTCCAAGTACGTCACGTTAACGCGTTGATGCTACAAGATCCTGATTATCAAGATCCTGATTATTAAACTCTCCTGTTCGTTTACTCTTTTTGGATCAGGATCACAATCACTATTGCCATTGTTTAAATATAAGTAACATAGTCAATGCCTGAGGAGTTGTTATTGGACCTAGGGTCACTGAATCCTAGAAGGCTTTGGCCTTCTTACGAGTATGGTCAATGGGTGAAGTCTAAATAGTTCCAATGTTCCAAATAACACCACCAAAATTAGGTCCGATGTATCAACCACTGATACATGTCAAAAGTCAATTTTTATGTCATCATTAATAAATATTTTTGTATAACTTGTTACAAAGTATTTCAATCTTAATTTAGACTACCAATATTAACACTTCCTCTACCATCATTGTTCTATACATCCATTTATGCGAACACAATATCAAAAAAGGACATTTTACAACTCAAGTCGACCAAACACAGTTGTTACTAGGCACCAAAAACTTCAACTTCTCATCTTTCTAGAATTTCTGATCAGATTTTCATTCAAGCATTTATTTCAGGATTGAAGCGGGAAACCTTCCGAAAGAAAAGGCTTTCAATATTGAATGGTTCAGAGGAAAATAGTGACATTCGGGTGTGCAGTGTAAATATTGATATTTTCACTAGGACTGACAAATTTGTATGAATTGTTCAGATTATTATCAACCCATTTTATCAATTTTGTTATATTCCTGCGGATAAAAGTTTGGATTGAATATTCAGTCGTCCGCAAAGAATGTTTGAATATGACAAATCTCTCTCTCTCTCTCTCCCTTAATTTTTGTCCGTGAGCTTCCTAAATGGCGCTATCTGGACATGCCACGCTGCGAGAAATCCATTCTCATCCGGCCTCTAAACGGCGTAGATAGCGCAGCTGTATCGGGAGAATGCAGAGTCTTGCTCTAGGCAATGCTGCATCCCATTTTGTATTGGCACTTTTTTATATTTTTGCTGGCACGTTTTAGCCATAACCTTTTCGCTATGGTTTAACGGCAGACTTCACAAACACTTAAATCTTGGGTGAATGCACGTTCTTTAGACGGCGGACATTACAACACATTAACCTGACTTCCACCACGAGGGCGCCATCTGACTTCTACCACTGCCGGAGGTCGAATCATGAGAAATCTCAAAAAGTAACAAGTTCTGCCATATCTACGTCCAATTCAATATCAAGCAGCCCCCACTCGAGTTTGTAATCACGTTGCTCCATTGATAGAGGCAACCACCGTTGTAGAGACTTCTCAGAGTAAAATAGCACCAATGAACGAAACAAGTCACAGAGCACCATCAAAACTATTGGTCTTGATAGAGATCGACGAGAATTTAAGTGAGAGTAAGAAAGCTCAAGAACAATGGTCAAGATGGACAACTCCAAGATTGCAGATTACTTTGTTGGCCAACTGAAAGCTACATTGAAATGTACATATTGTGGTCAATGTTCAGTCACTTTCGAACCATTCAACCAATTCCACAAAAAATGCCATTTAAATATTTCGGAATGCTTGGATTCTTTGACTTGAGAAGAAATTTTGGATGGCGGTGAATGGACATACTTGCTTGTTTCAACCATGCCATGTGGAGGTCATAAAGGTTCTTCACGTTTAGTTTTGTGAAAACAGATTTTTTTATTTATACAACACTATCTCAAGAAACTGCATTTTATGGTAGGAATCCAAACCAAAGTAATACATTATATAAAGGAAAGGAAAGGAAAATAAGTATATGTCAGTTATTAAATTTACCTGAAGTTTTTGGGAAGGAATTATAAGTGTTCAAACAAGAATGTACAATTTATTTTTGGCTAAAGCTTGATTGATAGTCACTTCTGTAAGATTCAAATTCGGTAATCGATTATTTGGTGTTTGAGTTGTTAGCAGTCAACCGATGCTTTTTTGTAATTCGAGTTAATTGAACACCTGTAAATTTCAATCCATAAAAAATCAGAAATAGTAGCTGGTATAAATCCAGTCAACAAGAGAACATGATATACTGACTTTCAAAAAGAACAAAACTCGATTTTTGAGAAAATAACATATAATGCCTATAACCAAACTTATCGGTTTTCTCTCTCTTTTGGTCCTTGCTTCGTGGGATATTTTGAAGATTGGAACTATTTAAAGAGATTGGAACTATTAGACTCCACCCATTGGCCGTACCCGTAAGAAGGCCAAAGCCTTTTAGGATTTAGTGACCCTAATTGGACCCAAACGCGAGTGTCATCTAGCGTGATTAGTTACAAACATGAATATTTGACGTCATTTTAATGGAACGTTCTGCAAAAAAAACTTATTTTGATACTGTACCATTGTTTCAATCAAGTTATGACATGACTTGGAGGCCAGATCACTGAAGTTACGTCATGACTTGGAGGACAGAGCACTGGCGCCATCTACATGTCGCTTCCATTTCAATCCTTTATTAATCCCATAACGTGGCTAACTATTTTACTTCTATTTAAACAATGCTTATACTTAAACAATCACTATTATACAAAATATACAAAAAACAATCAAAACCTAGTAAAGAAATCCACGTTACCGACTGGTCGATGTCGTGGTGGTGTCGTCGAACGTCACTTTGTGCTTCGGCTTCTTCTTGAACCAGCAGAAATAATTCGACCCGTCCGGCGAATTCTGCGACGGCACCAGGGCCGGTCTCAGCCAGTAGATCTGCTCGTCGGCGTCGTCGTTGGTCGCGATCGAACCGTTGCTTTTCGATTTTTTGATCAGCGCCGCCTTCTGGATCACGCTCATGATGGCCCTCTTGGGGGAATTGTCGGTGACGCTGTAGGTGCGGCCGTTGCCCACCACCAGGAGGGGTTGCTGGGTGGCGTCTTCGCGGTGGGAGTTGAGGTGGACGTCGTGGACCAGGCGGAGGGAACGGGATTCTCTGACTGTGGCTCGGCCGATCTGAAACAAATGGTGAAATGAGGAATGTTGTAGATACCAAGGTAGCAAAGGTTATTAAAATGACGTCCTAATGACGTTTTCTTTAAGTTACTTTTGGTCCGTGACGTCCTCGACCACATGAGATCTTAAAATTGCGTCTTATTTCATGACATCAAATTGACGTATTTTGTGGAGGTCATAATGACGTCCCTGCTGTCAACTACTTGTTATTCGAAAATTGTCGAATAAAAAAGTCTGTTGATGAGAATTGTTCCACAATTTATGATAACAGAAATCTGGACACCACCTGTTAGCATTTCGCGAAAAATTGGGCCGGTTGTATGAAGCGTTCTGGTATATTAACGTACGAATAAAAGAAGATCGAAAAACAGTAATTTAGGTATAATGAAATAATGAAATCTTTGCGAAATTATGAAACCCAAATCCTACAGGAGTGGTTGATCTGTCACAACAATAAAACTAATTTTCAAAGATTTATTTCAGCTTATTTTATTCTACTACCCTAAAACTATCAATTTCCACATGGAGACAAGAAACTAGGGACTGTGGAAGTCCTTCATATGACGTCCTTCAAATTGGTCACTTTACTGACATCTTCTAATGGTCTTGTAGGTCTTCATGTCGTCTTTCATATTCTTGTTACCAGACGTCAGAGTGACGTCCAATAGATGACGTCCTATGGCTGAGAATCTCTGCGTCGTCAGTTTTTGATGTAAGTTGGTCAAATATTTGACCAAATTAGAACGTCACTTTGACGTCACCGCGATACCTGGGTATAAGGCCTGGGGAGTGGTCAAATTGTTAAAAAAATTGTTAAAATTGTTATTTCCGTCAACCGATTGCACCTCTGAGCGCAACCCTAGAAAGTCTTCTAGAGACTTGTGTGAGCTAAGGAAGACGCAGCCCTTACCTTTTAACGTGTGATGCCATGCACGAGACCGGCGAATCGGTGGATCGAACCCACGACCCCACGCTTGTGAGGCGTACGCTTTTACCAGCCGACCACCACGGCCCATAATCAACAATTAGTTAGTCTAAATTATCTCATTTTAACAAATTTTATTGAACATACATCATGTTTCGCTCCACTTTAACTTTCTCAAGTGCAACAACTGAAGTATTTCTCGTTGTGCAGCTACCTGACTCAAATACATTTTGACCATTAAAACTGAAGAAAAACAACCCGAATAGAATGCACCTACTTTTTTATGTTTTGTTTCCTATAAATAAATAATAGAACTCATGTATTAGCACTAATTTCTCAAAGTTCAAACAATTGTAACAAACTACAAGCCCAGGCCAATTTGGAGGGGTCATGTGACCCACCATGAATTATATTCACAATTATAGTACCATACGAAACAACTCCTTTACGCATTGTGCTCTCAATTGTGAGCGGTGCAGGTAAGAGATTAAAAGACATTTCCATTACGGGGAAAAAAATTTTCTACAAAAGATTCTTGTACGACTCTTTTCAAGATGATAGATAGATCATTGAAAAGTAACCAAGTAGGACCTACTGCCGTACAAAAAGAACGGTTCTGAAAGCCAGGAAAAAAATATTTTCTTCAAATTTTTGTCCTCAATTCAGGTGATTTATTACTTTATGTATCAAGTGCGTTACTAAATCCTAACTCCCATCGGGCAACAGTTATCCCTCGGGCCAAAAGCCCTCGGGTGAATGTTACCCTCCGGGCGTTAGGATCTATAAAACGCACTTGGTACATAAATAGCTATTATGTACCAAGTGCGTTATATGAAAAGTTTCACCATTGTTGAAGAAAGCGAAATAGTACCACGACCAAAAGGATATAAACAACGTGAGTTTTTTTTAACCTACAGAAATAATAAATGCATTGAGTTACCTGTAGGTAAAAATACTATAGGAAGTGTTCCTTCTATCATAGCGAAATAACCTAATTTGGAAAACCCGAAACGTTACACCGGACATTATCTACGCCGAACGTCGTCAACGCTTCTTGTTCAAGGTGGTGCTTCCTTTGAAACACTAAAATTACATGGAAAATGGAAGAGTAGTACGGTAGCGGAGAGCTATATTGAAGAAAGTATCTCCTCGAAAAACAAAATTGCTACAATGATAGCCCATTCCGTTTCCGAGAAAGAAAATGTTAACGTTCCGAACCGAATGCACATTGAGGAGTTCATCATCGGTCAACTCACAGAACTTCAAACTTGGTACTAATTTTTCAGGAACATTTGAAAATTGTAATTTCTATTGGAGAGAAAATAATTAGTCCCTTTTTTTATGTACATTTATAAATAAAACTTTTCTAAGTAATTAATTTATTCAACTACAGAAAAAAACATTTAGCGGGCGTTGTGATTCATAATGCCCTCCATAACGCCCCAGGCGTTGTGGGTCTGTTAATAGCAACCGTTGCCAAGGTATTATAAAGCAGTAAGTGAAAAATAAATAGCTATTACGGCATTTGTATAATTGGATTTTTATAACTACTCAGATTCAGTGAGATGTCTCGCACGCATTCTGCTATCCCCAGCTAGTATAGTTGCATTTGATACAGCACCAAATTCAATGATCTGAATACTATTTTATGCAACGATGCCATTTTTTGTCATGCCGTACATTTTTACGGAACATGTGACTGCCCAGGAATTTTTTTCCCACAGGAAAGATTAATCTTACAGTAATTTGTAAACGACAAATCGTATGTTCCATCTGGGATGCTATTCTCGAATCATTCGACTTACATTTGGTACACGAATAAAAGAGACAAATATACATATTTCATGCGTATTAGTGTGAAACAGGAAATCGAATTCGTATACGTACAAACTCGAGAATAGAACGTCATTGTAATTCTCAATTATTATTTTATATTGCCAATAACATTTTGTAAATGCCGTACTGTAAGTAATGACGCTAACATTTCGTAAAAACGTAGTGCACAATCATATCAGCTTCAAGAAATCCCGAAATTAAAAATGTACTGTGTCAGTTTTTTTTGTTCTAGATGTTTGAAAAATTGAATAAGCAATAGCAGGTACTCTAAAAATTACTTCTCTGATAAATCAGAATTAAAAAAAATTAATATTCAATTTTCTTTTACTTCCATTAATTATAGCCTGCTATCACGTAGAATAACAATATTTAGTTACACTATGTCTAAAAACCGGTTGCCGTAAAGGAGTTCATTCATTTCATTTATTTATTAACTACATGCCAATTACAATGTAATGGATAAGTGTCGTCAATAGCTTCACATGACAGTGAATATTGAATAATTTAAGAAACAAAACACAAAATTAAAAACATTTTAAAAAAATGGTGAACATACCACAAATGAAATATAAAATTTAGAGAGATTTACAGTAAGTAATAAATTCGCCGAGGTTATAAAAGCAGTTCGCTATTAAACAAGTCTTAAGTTTATGTTTGAGGTGTCTGGTAGACTGAATGGATTTGATGTACGTTGGTAGCATATTATATACTTGAATACCGGCTCCTTCCGGGGATTTCTTAAAGTAACTATGGTTGTGTTTTCTACTATATATTTTATTGTTATTTCTTGTCGAGTATGAATGCACGTCACAATGTTTGGTATAGTTTGCAATATTTTGACGAATATACAGTATTATTTTGAAGATATACATACCGATTAAAGTAAGAATTTTTTTGGATTTGAAGGTTTCTCCACAAGATGTCCCGTAATCTAGATCAAACATAATTCGAAGAATTTTTTTCTGTATAACAAATACACGGTCTGTCTGAGGGGCTTGACCCCACGATATTATATTATATGACATTATTGAATGAACGGCTGCAAAGTAGTAAGATTTAAGAGAAATTTCATTAAGATTTTTTTTCAAAGTCAGAATTGCAAAAAAGCATTTGTTCAGTCTGGAGCAGATATAGTTGATATGATTATTCCAGCTCATGTCGCTATCCACCTTTGTGCCTAAAAATTTTGTATTATTATCAATAGCTAATTCTACGTTGTTCATTGTGAGATTCATTAACTCCTTTCCTTGGTGAGGACCTGTAAATTGCATGCAAACAGTTTTTTCTAAATTGATTGTGAGATGATTTCCATTGCACCAAGTAGACAATTGCTCTAAAACCACATTTGTTTTCATATTTAATTCATCTGAGGTTTTTGCCGACACAACGACGGTTGTATCATCAGCATACATGAACAATCTTCCCTCCGATATGTGAGAAGGAAGGTCATTCATGTACAAAAGGAACAGCAGTGGCCCCAGAATGCTCCCTTGTGGAGTTCCAAGATCAACATCAAATCTTTCAGAATAACTCTTCTCAACATTAACAATGAATTGCCTGACAGAACCGAGTGATTTATAATTCTTGTCATGAAGGGAGTTATCTCATTCACACAACTTTTAACAAGCTTTATTGGAATCTCGTCTAAACCACTGGAAGTTTTATTTTTCATACCTAGTATAATATTTTTCACTTCATACTCATCAAGAGCAGTAAAAAACATTGAATTTTTCTGTTTGCAGAGAGTTGTAGTACACCCTTCACCTACGGCAGAGGGGCTGATGGCCTCGACCAATTTCAAATGTTTCAAAAAAATTACCAAATTGATTTGCAATGGAAACGTTGTCACTTACAGTAATGTCATTTAATTTTAGGGTAATTTTAGACTTTGAGTATTTTTCTTTATTTAGTTTCATGTTTACCAATTCCCAAATTTTTTTATTTTTGTTTTCTGCCTCATTGATCAAAGTACTGTAGAAATTTTTTTTTGTTGTTCGATATTTTTTGAGAGCTGTTTTTTCCTTTCTCTATATGTGATGTTCATATTTTGATTGCTAGAAATTTTCCTTAAGCGATTAAGCTCCTGCAAGTGAGTGGATTCTTGAATTAATTCAAGAGGAAGAGGGACCTGAAAGTTCTGCTTTTGTTGCTTGTGTGATTTATGTTTCTTGGGATGTGTTACTTCAAAACACCATAAAAAAGTTTCATAGAATGATTCGAAGACCATGTCAATGTTTTTATTACTGACATCATCAATACTGTTTGGTTGGTTTAAGATCTTTCTTTGAATAATTAAGATTCAACCCACAAATGCAGGTAATTTTTTATTTATGTTATATTAACCATGATTTTTAGACGGCATAATTTCTGAAAATCATATTGTGTTAAATATATTGCGGAATCGATGCAGTATATTTTGCAATGATCTTGAATCATACAAGTCTATGTATGAATTTGCTTGCGGGGCTCCTCATACCTGTACGGCGTATGTACGGCGTTGCTAAAAAATTAATCTTCGTAAATATAAAAATTATACAAGCATACAAATGCCGTACAGTAATAAATCACCTGAATTGGGGACAAAAATTTGCAGTAAATAAAATAAATTCCTGGCCTTCAGTACCTTGAGAAATGCCGTGGGAAGAGATTTTTCGACAAAACGTTTTTTTTTGTCAAAAAATCTCTCCCCTCTGTGGAATGTTTCTGACAGCACAGTGCGGAAAGGAGTTGTTTCGTATGATACTATAATTCTGAATATAATCCATTAGGCCAAACCTAACCAGCTTCTGCAATAATACATCATGATCACTTTGGTCAAACGCTTTTGGAAATCAGTGTAGATTATGTCCTTCTGTGAATTGGCCCCAATTTCATTTACATAGTTGGTAAAGGTGAAAAGATTTGTATCAAAAGACCTATTGAGAACAAAACCGAGCTGCTGTGGTGTAATATATTTCTCGATATAATTATATAATGTGGATATAATGTTTGGCCGGAGCACACATTGAAACTGGTCTATAGTTTTCTATATTTATTTGAATACCTGCTTTAAAGATAGCATTCATAAGACCAGTTTTTCATTTTGTTGGAAATATAGCAGATGACATATTGAGATTGAAAATGAACAAGAGGCCGCTTCAAATATTCGCTACAAGCTTGAGCACAAATGGAGGCATACCATGCATTTTTCCAATTTTAGTTTTTTTATTGCCTTATTATTATCAACATCATTTATCACTTCCAGTGAAATTATCGTCACATATTTTTGTGTCAGATTAAAAATTCAAATCATTTGTAGCAGCTCTAGCTGTAGTGAATACAGAAGAGAAGAAACTTGCAAATGCGCTTGTAGTATCTTCTTCTGCAATTCGCTTGCTATCAAAAACAAACGTACTAGATTTTGTGCTAATCCTTTTTTTATTAACATTCCAAAATTGGTTAGTGTCCTCACTATCTTTTTTCACAATCAACTTTTTAAGATCTTTTCTCAATTCCTTAAATTTTTCTTTATAAAATCACACACACATTTCATCCTCCTGTATTTTTTCTTTTCTTTTAAAAGATCTTTGACTTCTTTGGTGAACCATATGGTGGAAATTTAATGCATATTTCGTATCTCACATATTTTGGAACATGTTTCAACCTTACCATTCCATATACTATAAAATTTGTCAACCGCTTCATTACCATTCACCTTCCCACTCAATACACTTTCCCAATTACAATCCATCACTGAATAACTCAAACTTAGAAAATAAGCACTTTTTTAATTATTGTAAGTTTAATTTTTTTAAATTGCGTTTCATGGCTCTCACACTTGAGATAATTGTTATTGTTGCATGCAAAGCTGGATGATTTACCTACATCTTCAGTGACAAATGACAAATAATATTTTTTTACAATGATATTAGTATGATCTGAACTAATTACCAAATCTAACGTTCTTTTCTGAAAATTCCTGATTTCATTATTAAAATCTATAAAACCATTGAAAATTCCAAAATATTATTCGATTTATTATAATCATAAATTCCTGAGATATCACGTATATTAAAATAGACAAAAACATATAAATTGTCTTTAATGTTCCCTATTTGCTGTAGCAAAAAGTTGAAGTCCGGATACCAAAGAATACCACAGGATCAATCTCGACACGTATTCAACTCAATTTCACGTATCAACTGTGACTGTATTTGTCCCATTGTCCATACGGATAAAAGCTTGTAATAACAGACCATCGAAAACGTTGATGTTTCTTATTTCTTGCCAGATATCAACGAAGGGTCAAGTTATTATTTTCGTATAAGATTTCGCACAGCTTTAGCAGACGACAAGCTAAAATGGCGCAACAATTTGAGAACGTTTTTTATCCTTGGAGAAAAAGACTTAACACTAATGCATCTCTTGGGCAAAGTCACTTCTTGGAGAACCAACTAAAAGTTTTCAAATCTTCTCACACTTCATTTAATTCCCAATCCAGTCGGACAACTTTTCTCGAACCAATCGAATAACTCAATAAAATACATTGTTTCGTTTGATTATTGCCTAAAAACTTTCGAATCTGTCTGAAGCTGCTTTCGATTATGTACATTACAAAAACTCGCAGATATATTCTAACAGTTGCGAAGAAGAAACAAATAAGGAAAAAGATAAATTCGAGGAAACATTTTACGTAATTGCTGCTACTGGTATTACCTTGAATACCTTCCTGCGAAATGCGAGAGTAACATTAATTTCTTAGCAGGAAATATAAAAGGGTGTTTATGTGAAAGTGTTGTTTAATTTGGATTGATGACGGCAGATAAACGAACGAAATATTGCCTGCAAAGTCTTCATAATTGTGGAATATGAGCCTCCTCATTAGTTCCGAGGCTTTTGTTTTCAAAACGGCTATTTATTTTTCGCACAGGACTCCCCAGCATAATTTATCACTGCACTCCTGATGTGTACTTCGAAGGATTTTAATGCTTGTTTGTTGATTTTTGGATATTTTGCTATTATGTAAACTAATGAACTATTATAGTCTGTTTACGTTAAGAGAATGACGTCATGTTTGGTTACTTTGTATATCCGACATAACAAATTCCCAAATGAAAAGTGTTGAATAGCGATGAAGCTAGTAAAATTTCATTTTGTAAGTTGCTCAACTGATAAAAAAATTTCAGACGTTGCCGAAGCGAAAAAAACTAACCTGTCATCTTGTGACGTCACTCTCATCTTAACGTAAACAGACTATACTGTTGAAGATTCATTGTTGACTACACTGAGAAAATTGATTTAAATTTGCAATGTATTTTCAATGCAAAGGGTGGAACAGTATTTCAGATTCATGGGAATCTTACTTCTATCGTTCAATTTTTAAACTACAAGATGTATATATACGCACTTGAAATGATATTTCATTCAGCGCGTAAAATTTCCTTCGATATACTGAAAACAGTTGTGTGAATATCCCTCAACTATGGAACATTCACCTGCAACTGAAATCTACATCCGTCTTGTCGTAAATTTTCGAGTTGATTGCAAAATTACGCATCCACATGGTAAAGTCAGCTCCTTCACGTTCCTGTTCATTCTTTTTTGTGTCCAACTGAGGTATAGAGGTATTACAAGTAATAAGTAATGAGTGTATTTTGTGCATTGTATCATGAATACAAGGTAAGTGAACTTTATTGAAATCATTACATGATACTTACGAGATTGCATTCAGGTTTCTTCATAATATCTAAATATCTGATGAAATTGAGAAACATAACCTCAAAATCACGATGTGTTTTGTGGGAAACATCGATATCATATGTTGAGTTGAGTCCCAAAATATGAAAAATGACTCAATCTCTTCAAAACTTTTGATTTCGAAAGGTTATTACATGGTTTGAACATTGAAATGAAATTATAATGTGATGACTGGAATGCTCGTCAGGCTGCGCGACTGGATTTCTCATGGAGGCCGCCAATTATTTCACAAAAAAGTCGTATTTTCAATTACTTAATTTAAAAAAAAATTATTCGTCCTAATATTAATTAGATTGCCTTCGGGACGCCACTGAAATTAATAATCTCGCTGTAGGTAAATCAAAAGAAATCCCTCACTACCACATACACAGGGTGTTCCAAATTAAGTCGGCACCATTGCCAACTCCGTTATTATTGATGAATCTACTCAAAATGACCATCAAATTTTTCAATTCAAAGTTCGCACCTACGAACGACAGATTATGCAGCTGCACAGTACTCTGCTGGTTTGATCTCTCGTTGTGCTTGTACAATCCTTTCCAGAAAAATATTTTCGTCATTGATGCATGAACTTTGGTTTCCATTGTACCCTATACAAAAATCCGTAGGAGTTGAGTCAGGAGAGAGAACAGGCCAAGGAATTTTTACACCCTGTATCTCGAAAACGAAGCAAATTAGTTAACATGATTATAGGAAACAAAAATCTCATTTTTGTCTAAAACACCGATCCTAAACGTTTGGTGGTTCAACCCTGAGTCACCCTGTATATTCAACATATTCGTTAAAGCCAGTTACAGATCTGTGCAATGAAAGAACTAGTCAGCGTATTAAACGTGGTTTATAACAAATTGAACTTTGTTTCAGATTTATCGTGTGAAAGTAATTCTGATTTCCCAGCTCGGCTGCTAGCTCGAGATACCCTTAATCTGGTTTGTAAGTCCCATTCAGGTTTTTATAGGAGAAAACACTTGAATATGGCTAAGCTGCCGCGCTATTAAATTTTTTAAAGATACTCTTTCATAAACGTAATTGAAAGCTCCAAGCCTCTTGGGAATAGTTTTAAAGCTCCAAATACAGCAGTATATCACTGAAAGCTCCGCAATTGTTCATCAGGAGTTTGGTATTTTATTACGTGGAACAATTGAAGGCGGGCGGAAACTTTAGGAGCTAATGAAAGGAAAACGCTGTAAGACTGACTGTCTGGAGATAAAACTACAGTGAAGGCGGTTTGTTACGAGTTGCGGGCATTGTTTGCTTTCTGTGACTACCTTTGTAAAAGTCGCCATTGTTTTTCTTTGTTTATATAGCGGAAGCTTTTCGCAGTCATGCAATGCAGACTTGCTAAAAGGAATGTCTAGGGAAAAATATTGAGGAAAGAAAATGAAACCGGAAGAGAGATCATTGCGACAAACTGAGTAAAAATTACTTTGCCTCTGTATAATTCATCAATTGTTTCAGAATGTTTCTGTGTTTTGGCAGCTATTGATTGTGCCAATGCCAATGCAGTAAATGGTCATCAGTACATGAATTTACGAGCTGAATTTTATAAATAATACCCAACATTCAAAGAAAAACTGAAAAAATATTTCGGTAGGGTTTTAATGATAGGAATATTATTGTGTCTACTGAAAGGGCCGAATGATGATGAAAATATCAAATGTGTTATTGTATGTGGTGATCTCAATATTTGTTTGATCTACACAAATAGGATAGGACAAAAATTAGATGGATAAACAAAGACATTGGAATAACAAGAAAAGTTTTCAAAGAAGATGAAAAACTGCCAAGATCATTTATTAAAACAGCAAGAATATTGAGAACACCTTCAGGATGTTTATGAAAAATGTCATGGAAATTTTATCAGAACTACTTCTTTTGTTATTAATATTCCTGATTGCACCAATTGTCGTATGTAAGATATTGGTGATATCTAAATAGAAATTCCTTCGATTTTCAAGAACAAATTATGATGTCTGAAACAACATGTTTTCACTTGAAAAAGAGGATCAAATACTTGATTATCATCGAGAGTACGTGTTGTATTTGTTAACATTTCACAACTGAAATAATCATCAAAACGGCTCTTTTCATTCATATTGACGTTTAATCTGGAATCAACATTTTTTGTCAGTTCCCTTCATTCATGCTACACTCAAATCGACCTGGAACACTTGGAAATGTGGGAAGCCAATTAGTCATTCTTCTGAAAAATTAAATTTTAGATATAGAACTTTTTGTTGATACCATGTATTTAAAACCAGAAGTATTATGCGTCTCTGAACACTGAAGAAGCCAGATGAGGAAGAAATTACTAAACTGACAGGATACCAATTGTTGTCTTGATTCTCAAAGAAGGATATGAGTCATGGTGACACTTGTTTTTAATCAAGCGAAGACAATTTTGAAAATCTAGATGTTTCTAGTGAAAAGTGTGAAAACTGTTGTGTGAAATGTAGGAAAATGAAATTGATTATTTTATGTTCTGACAGTTCCAATATGGGTAGAATAGATGTTTTCATAAATAGTTTTTAAAATATTTTTCAGAAGTTGCTTAGAAATTTTTGTGAATATTAAATAGTTTTCTGCGGAGATGTTTAATTTTTTCAAAAAAATTAATAAATCTGATGAATTTTTAGAATTGCTTCTTTCCTATAATTATTTGAAAAACTTAGTAGAGGACTATGGTAACCAAAGAATATTATAAAAAATTCAGCAAAATTTTGTAAATGCTCATTTAAGAAGCAAAACTGCTAAATAATTTAGAAATAGTAAAGACAACGGAAAATAAGGAAAATAACACCTGTGGTTTGAAGGATAGTATAGGAAAGAGTACATTAAAAATATTATATATTCAATAAATATGATTGTTAAAAAAAAACTTGGATCGAGCAAATACATATGTTTTGAATGCATTTCCAAATATAAGAACAAAATCCAATAAGAATTGTAGAACATCAAATTAAAGTCCTAATAATATATCTCTATAGGTGAAGTTACTCCTTTAAAGATACATGAATGTAAAAAAGGATTAAGAAACAAAAAAAAACAGTTGGTAGTTAACTTCTGAATATTGTAGCAGATTTGATAGCAATTCCTTTTGCACACATTTTAAATCTTTGTTTTGAAACGGGAATCTTTCAGGAAAATAGCTCACATAAAACCCATATTCAAAAAAGGCAAAAATTATGAATACAAAATTAGAGACCCATATCCCTGCTTCCTAATTCAAGTAATATTCCAGAAAAACAAATTTATAAAAAACTGATGCATTTCTTATAAGAAAAAAGTTTATAACTGAAGGCCAGATTCATCAGAAAAGGAAGAAAAACAGCACTGGCAATTCATAAAGCTTTGTTTCAATTTCTTGGAGATCAAAATGATGGCAAATGTACATTAACAGTGTGTTTAGATCTCTCGAAGGCTTTCGATAGGTTGGAATACGAAATATTACTGCAAAAAATGGAAAATTATGGAATTCTTGGAGTGGCATATGAACCACTTAAATCTATTCAATAGACAATAGACAACAGTTTGTGGTAGAAAATGAAATGTGGAACCTTATTAAATCAGAAATAGCCGAGAGTGGTTAAAGCGACATTGTTTCAATCACTGGCTACAAGTCGGCGATGGTTCAAACCATGGAGACTGCAGAAATTTTTCTGATGTCCCGAGAAAGTGCTAGGAATCCCACGTAAAAAGGTAAGACCTCGTTAATCCTTGGCTCGCACAAGTTTCGATTTCTGAGGGCTGCCGTTCGTAAGGGGACGACAGCTGGTTAACGGGAAAAACAAACGAAACAAACAGAAAAAAATCAAAAGAGGGTTCCATTTTAGGCCATCTATTATACATTTCGTATACGAATGATCTTCCAGAAATGGTATGCACATGATACCTCTTTGATTTTCAGTGACAATAACTTCTTGTAAGGCGCTGTAACTGTCAATGAAAATTTGCAAAAGTTGAATGGCTGGTTTTCAGACAATAATCTTTTGTTAGAAGTGAATAGAACACAAATCCTTCATTTTGATAGATACACCAACAACCGGCATATAGTGGTTGACAATGCAGCGGTGCAGTGATTGATATCCAGCAATATATGAAAATACATCATCGTTTAGATTGGGAGGCTGATTTAGATCAGCTGACTCGACTTTTATAAAAATATACATATGCTTAATATTTATTATGTCGGGAAAAATTATAAGAATGCTTCAATGTCGTATCCCGCAGATGTACAGTGCAAACTTCGTTATGGAATAATATTCTAGGGAAACTCTTCCCACATTCAGAGAGTACAGATTCTACAGAAGGAGGTGTGCTCGTATTGGGAGCTGCAAACCTCTTTAAAAAAAAAAAAAACATCATCCTAACGGTCTCTTTGTACATACAGGGTTATTCACGTTATTCGACACGAAGCATTATGGCTAAATCATTTGATTTTTTGAAAGTTTTTTCTTTACGATTTATAGGGACCTATTGGCCCTACATTTTAAAAATATTTTCATGTTGTTCAGGGTGTGCCAAAAACACGAAACATATCAAAGTTGTTATTTTTTAAATGGAATACCCTGTAAATTATTTCATTTTCGGATTTTACGATCGAAATAAAGGTAAGTTTCATTAAGGTTTAATTCACCTGAACCTTATGGTTTTTGAAATATCTCTTATTTTGTGAAAATGCAGCATTTGCTTTAATGCTTAAATTCTCAACCAGTGTTTTCTTGTTTTCAACCAAATCAATGCTAGATGCTACTAACAGAATAACTTTCATATAGCAGTTGTGAAATATTTACTAACTTATACAAGGTGTGTAAAAATTAAGGCAAAATAATCACAATCTTTGAACGGTAATAACTTGTTTAAATTAAATGGAAGGCCCTGTATTTTATGTCTAGAGCAGATGTCAAATTTAATTGTCTATCAAATTCTAGTATACATTCCTATAGCTAACTCTTCACGTTTTCAAGTAAAACGCATATTTCCATTTTGTAAACTGATTTTGAGAAATTTATTATTCATCAAGTCGCCTATGGCGTTTTGACAAGTTGCATTATTATTTACTTATGGTTGTCAGTTATTTATAAGTATTTGAATCCAAATCATCCTGTTAGTGATAGCGGTAGTTTGTGATCTTGTTATCATCATTTTGTTATAAAAATGCTAGTTTATCCAAAAGAAGAAAGAATTGACATGATTTTTATACTTGGAGAATGTCTTCAAAACTGTTTTCTAGAATCACGAATTTACGCTGAAAGATTTCCCAACAGAAATCATCCAAATAAAACAGCATTCGAAAGATTGTTGACACTATTTAGACGAACTGGGAGTGTTCAGTATGAAAAACTCATTAAAAAGAAACCTGTAACAGAAAACGAAGAAAATGAATTCGCGGTGATTGCCTCTGTAATTGAAAATCCCCATACAAGTCAAAACCTAATGGCGGAAAATATTGGCATTAGTCAAGCAAGCGTATAAAGAATTCTGAAAAAATATAGTTATCATCCTTATAAAATCCAGCTTCACCAAGAGCTTTCCGAAAACGATTATGGGAAACGAGGGAAATTAGATAAAGTTGCAGATGATGAAAACTTTTTCAATTCTGTTCTATTTAGTGATGAGTGCATCTTTCATAACAATGGGACTGTTAATAGACATAACTTCCACTAGTATACTGATTCCAATCCACATCAATTTAGAATTAAACATAATCAACACAGATGGTCAGTGAATGTGTGGGGTGGAATAATGGGTCAATATTTAATTGGTCCTTATTTTTTCGAAGAACATTTAAATGGAATGTTGTTTTTAGAATTTTTAACAAATCATTTGTCGGTCCTATTACAAGACATCCCCTTGGACTTAAGAAGAACGATGTGGCTTCAAATGGATGGAGCTCCCGCATATTTCCATCGTCAGGTTCGTGAATATTTAAATGTTCATTTCCGAAATCGATGGATTGGAAGGAAAGGATTCCAAAATTGGCCCCCAAGGTCACCCGACGTGACGTCACCTGATTTCTTCTTGTGGGGATACATTGAAGGAATTATTTATAATACACCTTCAACAACACCCGACAATCTGAAACTGCGTATCAGAGAAGCTTTTCTGAATGTTAGCCCTCATATGTTAGCAACTGTTGCTGAAGGTTTTAGAAAGAGGATACGTTTGTGTTTAGAGTCTGTTGGTCGCCATTTTGAACACTTGATATGAAATATTTCTTGTTTTATACCCACCATTTTTTCTTCATAATTTAAACTAGTACCTACCTATTATTTAAAATATTGAAAAATAAACTCATTTGTTATTAAATCTCGGTGTTTATTTCAATCAAAATAAATTCTGATTTGTCAAAACGCCATAGGCGACTTGATGAATAATAAATTTCTCAAAATCAGTTTGCAAAATGGAAATATGCGTTTTACTTGAAAACGTGAAGAGTTAGCTATAGGAATGTATACTAGTATTTGATAGACAATTAAATTTGACATCTGCTCTTGACATAAAATACAGGGCGTTCCATTTAAATTAAACAAGTTATTACCGTTCAAAGATTGTGATTATTTTGCCTTAATTTTTACACACCTTGTATAAGTTAGTAAATATTTCACAACTGCTATATGAAAGTTATTCTGTTAGTAGCATCTAGCATCAATTTGGTTGAAAACAAGAAAACACTGGTTGAGAATTTAAGCATTAAAGCTGAGGCTGCATTTTCACAAAATAAGAGATATTTCAAAAACCATAAGGTTTGGGTGAATTAAACCTTAATGAAACTTACCTTTATTTCGATCGTAAAATCCGAAAATGAAATAATATACAGGGTATTCCATTTAAAAAATAACAACTTTGATATGTTTCGTGTTTTTGGCACACCCTGTACAATATGAAAATATTTTTAAAATGTAGGGCCAATAGGTCCCTATAAATCGTAAAGAAAAAACTTTCAAAATATCAAATGATTTAGCCATAATGCTTCGTGTCGTATAACGTGAATAACCCTGTATATGAGTCCACCAATTTTGTTTTGAATAATAAGCACTTGTTCAGTGATAGGGGAGGATCTCATAAGAACAATACAAGAAAAAATGCGATTTAAGAAATGACAAAGTTAAATATAAGTTTATTTAAAAAATTGTGAAGTACAGTTTGGTAAAAATATGAAACAGGCTGCCTGATAATATTAGATTGATGGAAAATGGAGTGGTTAAAAAGAAACTCAAAATTTTCTTGAGTTAAAATGCATTTTATAGCATTAAAGACTATTTTCAACATGATATGGAAGTTCATATGATAATAAATATTGATTAACGTATAAGTGTATAATTGTTTTAAGGTGATCATTTTAGAAACACAATAAGTATATGAATATACATTTTCCATTTTTGTTCTTTGGTGTCTTGGCATCGACTGCTATGGTCATTAGCAACGTGTTCTGGGTAGGCCTTGTTACTAACTCCATGCGCCTCCTTAGGAGCAGCACTGTTAATTGGAACGCAACAGTGAATCGTGCAGGACTCACCCCAGTCCAGCCACGAGATTTGAATAATTAAATCGGTCAAATTAAATTAAAAAATCCCAGCCGCAACTGGGAACTCTGGACCTTTCGATCCAAAGTCGGACGCTCTAACCACTGCGCCACGCCCCGACATTATTGTCCATATTAAATTCAATTTAGATACTGTCATGTTAAACTTCTCGCCATTACAGTTACTAATAACGTATGAAATGTTTCACAAATATGCTAATATTTTTTTTGAATATATTTGAGAGAAAAGTGGATTATACAGAAATTATCTGTTTTCTGAAAGAACTTCTGTTGAGTGATGCACGAGCATACGACCAAATTGAATGTTCTTCATAGAACCGACTCAAACTATGCCGTGTTTTAAAAATGGCGGACTACTGCGATTGAAATTATGTAAAACAGCAGCAATAAATAAAGCATTCATAACAGGGCTCCGGCCAGATAAAGTACATAATCCTTCCACAGAAACTCTTGCCACTACGAGTCTAATCTTCGTTACCGAGCGAACCAATGGACCAAGCCAGAATTGATTGCCCTAATCCTTACTTCTCCAACGAATTGCAACACTTAATCATTCCAACATTTGCGTTTCCACAATCACAGACGAAATCGATTTTTAATAAACTCGCTCTCGGCATAAACTTGCCTGGGGAAATAATCTTTGGAGCTGCGGGACTCTTTAATCTCCATAACAAGTCGTCACCTTCAATGAAAACCCGAGTTGCATTCAAATTTCCTCGTCTTTAGTTACACGAGCACGAGAGACCTACTTAAATGGCGATGGCGGCTTATTTTCGGCAAACAATTGCACGTGAAGGATTACTTCGATGAAATGAAGGGCGATAATGGGTAAATGAGGTTCGAGGTGGCGGTGCATTCGAGTGTAGTCTCAGAATTGAGGTACTACTGCACATTTCATGGATGGATACCTAGGTAGGATTGTATGTTGATAATGAGTATTACTTTACATCTGTTAGAAATGGGGCGTGTGTATATAATATGCTGATCGCAATTGAAGTTTGTTTAGCGACAAGTTATTAATTCGAGTCCCTATATGAAATATATTTAACGAGGGGCAATATATGAAAATATAAGTAGAAAAGTTATTGGGTATAACCCTCAAAATGTGGTGCAACCGTAGACACGTGTTTCGAGCTTAAGCTGTCATCAGTACGGTAAAATCAAGTGCGAAGATGTACAACACTTGGATGTAAAAATAGAAACAAAGGAAGTCAACAACAGGAAGCCAACCACACATTTGTGGCATCGGTTAGAAGACCTTGTACTCACAAGGCAACAACTAACGTCGCCACGGAGGCAGCTATAGCTGCCAGCCTGACAATCCTACCCAGGAAAATACAAATAAGGATGGATTTAACGAGGGGCAATATAAGAAAATATAAGTAGAAAAGTTATTGGGTATAACCATCAAAATGTTGTGCAACCGTAGACACGTGTTTCGAGCTTAAGCTCTCATCAGTACGGTAAAATCAAGTGCGAAGATGTACAACACTTGGATGTAAAAATAGAAACAAAGGAAATCAACAACAGGAAGCCAACCACACATTTGTGGCATCGGTTAGAAGACCTTGTACTCACAAGGCAACAACTAACGTCGCCACGGAGGCAGCTATAGCTGCCAGCCTGACAATCCTACCCAGGAAAATACAAATAAGGATGGATTTAACGAGGGGCAATATAAGAAAATATAAGTAGAAAAGTTATTGGGTATAACCATCAAAATGTTGTGCAACCGTAGACACGTGTTTCGAGCTTAAGCTCTCATCAGTACGGTAAAATCAACTGCGAAGATGTACAACACTTGGATGTAAAAATAGAAACAAAGGAAGTCAACAACAGGAAGCAAACCACACATTTGTGGCATCAGTTAGAAGACCTTGTACTCACAAGACAACAACTAACGTCGCCACGGAGGCAGCTATAGCTACCAGCGTGACAATTCTACCCAGGAAAATACAATTAAGGATGGATTTAATGAGGGGCAATATATGAAAATACTTCAAAATTTTTGGAAAGTTCAGTTGCTATTAAATGGGGAATTGTGTTGTGTATTGTATTTCTCAAGAGATTACCATGTTGACAAGATCCCAAGACGTGAGGAAGGGTTTCAATCTCAGTACAGTGTCTCCACTGGTTACCGTCATGAGATCTGCCTGGTACACCTCTCAAGTTGACCACGTATCCTGTCATTTTAATGGCTTCTTTCCACTCAGATGTTGTCAAACCTTCTTGTGTTCTGGTCCATGAATTTGCAGGTGTGTATTGATTATAAAGTTCTGCCCATCTTTCCTTTTATTTCAAATTCTTCAATTTGGAGTATTCCTCTTCCCTCAGTATTTCTCGCAACTTACGACCAGAGTAAGTCCACTTGTCATCTTCCAAAACAATTTTTAATTTTTGTATGCAAAAATCAGCTTCTTTCTCAAAAGACCTCACTCTCTCCAAGTAAATATTTTCCTGTATTCTCAGCTTTTTACAAATGTTGAAACTTTGTAAAAAAGCTTCCCATGAAGCACGAAAAAGACCAAGACCTTTAACTTTCGGAGAGGAATATAGCATATACTATCTGGAATATCGGATGGTAAATCCAAAATTTCCTTGAGGGACGATTTTATTAATTTATCAATGTCTGTTAGGAATTTCATTGGTAATTTGTCAAGAGGAGTAGATTGAAAGGAGTACACTAATGAGGGCCATATGGAAAAGTTGAGCACTTGAAATTTTTGTTAGCATTTTAATAAAGGAGATTTCATTAATTTTTCTAAATTTGTTTTCAAATCATCAATAACTTTCCTAGAATCCAAAGTTATCTCATCTCTGAAAGACACCCCCAAATATTTTATCCTCTCATTTTCCGATATGGATTGAATGGATTCAGAACAAAACAGTGCAACAGGATTGAGTTTCCCGTTCTTAAAATGCTATAATTTTTTTTTAATTTGAGACCTATTTCTAAAAATTTTGCCTTTGCCAGTTCTAGAAGAGATAGGGCACTTTTTTCATCTTTACCAATTATGACAGTATCATAAGCGAATCCTAAAACGGTTGCTGGTGGGATGTCTTCATGCATACAGTAGCCGAAAGTGTTCGCGGTTGAAAGTTCAGACAATATATATTGCCACAAAGTATAACAACACACCTAGATGTAAAATCTCCGGAAAAATTATCCCAGAAATAACAATAATAATAATTATTATTATATTCGGCCTCCATTCAGATATATCTCAATCGTTAAAGGATCTTAGTGAAATTAAGCTGGACCCTCAGGATATGAATGATATCTTCTCAATTCCCAGTGAAACCAACAAAAAAGTCTTGAAGATTGAATTTATGTCATATTGGAAGAAACTTGAGGATCTAAAGGAATGCTATAAACTTAGAGAGTCCAACATTTTGCTCAAGACTTGAGTCCCGAGGATCAGGTTGTGCATAAAACATTACGTCCATCAGAATAAATTATTATTGAATGGAGCGAAGTTTACAGCAGAACAACTGGCATCTGATCCAGGTATCGTCCTTGGAGTGAATCGTGACACCGAAACCGAGGACAGTAATCAGAAGAGGAAAATCTTGTCTACCGCCGAAGTATCTGCTCGTGAAAAACCGAACCTCAGAAACCGAAGAACGTGAAGTTTCCTCTAGTAATAATCTCCATCATATTTTTACATTATTTGAAAGCAATAACTTCAGGTCGAACATCCAAAATAGTTTCTTTCCTCAATCATCTGCGGACAGCATGAGCACTTCTGTACCAATGAATAAATTTGACATTGTTCTTGCACAGCCAGCTCCCATTACTCCAAGATATACCACAAAAATTTCGATCTTTTAAACCTCAAACATTCCTAGAGCCAGAGGATCATCAAACTTGGACTTCTGAAGAAGATGATAGCGGTAAATGCAACGAGATCAGCTTGGACACCTACAGGCCTGTGGTATATAGTACTGCCAACTCACTCGCTCTTAATGGGTTGAACAATATTGGTAACACTCGCTTTATGAATAGTGTTATACAATGTTTGTCGAATACAAAATGGTTGTTAAAGTATTCAAAGGATGCCTTCACAAGGGATATTAACTAAAGTATCTCTAACATGAAGGGAGCTTTAATCAAAACATTTGCCGAAGTGATCAAGAAGATGCGTCGCGTCGGATCGAGTGAAACTTACAGTCTCCTTGAAAGGTCAAATACGGAAATTTGCACCACGTTTTATCAGGTATGCTCAGCATGATGCCCAGGAGTTTTTACGATACCTGCTGGAGGGACTACATGCAGACGTGAATCAAAATGTTTAGATTCAATTACTAGGGAAGAAACTTTGGAAGGTGATGAGAAACCGACATGTTCGAAGTGCAAAGTAAGAAGGAAATACACAAAGTCTCTATCGATTCATAAATTCCTCAAAATTTCAGTAATACATTTCAAAAGGTTTTCTCAAACAGAAAGATTCAGACGTAAATTGAATGTCACAATTGATTTCCTTCTAGAAGGATTATTATGAGCAACTACTCTGCAGAAAATGTGGCTTCTTGTCGCTATAACTTGTACGTACTGTCGAACCACAGCGGGACTACCTATGAAGGACACTACACTGCTCACTGTAAGCATCCATATACAGGCACGTGGCACGAGTACGATTTGCATGTATACCCGATTTCAAAATTCCTAGTGAGCGAAAAGGCATATCTACCATTTTAACACTATATTTTCGATATTTCAACAATGAATACTGTCATCTTCAGGGAAGCTACAAGTAACAAGCAAAATTGTACGATTAAATGGAATGAAAGCTTAATGAAAAGAAACACTTACTGTGTTGATGAGAATGATTGTTATAGATGTAATAATTGATATAAGTAACAACATGTTATGTGAGGTAAGTACATGTGAAAATTAGGAACAATACACATATAAAAGTCATTGTGAAGAAAACAGAGTTATTTGGTACCACCAAGCAATAAAGCATAAAATCAGTGAGTTTTCAACAAAAATACTATTACATGGCAGACAGTTCGTAGTTATATTCTGTTATGTTTAATTTGTTATAAACATTTAAATAACAAGAATCGTGTTTTTTAAATTGTTTTGCTTATAAAATGAGAGCATTCTGGTTGCTCCAATGGAAATAATTGTGGATAATCAAAATACGAATAAAATGGAATGTTTTACGACCCGGTCGAATCATTACTAACCGAAAAAAACTGGACCGCTTCCACCAGCTCGGCCGTTTTTAGTCATATTTGCAAGCATTTTTCACCCATTTCGCAGCATTTTAGCACAAAATAAGAATATACGTTTTGTGGTACTGTACTTCTACTTTCAGAATTGTTCCAAAACTAATGATCCGTCAGAGCTTCTTTTGAGGAAACACACGATTCAATGCTTTCATAAGAAGGGCCAACCCTATTTCTTGAAAAATGGCGGAGGTATGAATTTTTAAGAAATTCGTAAAATTTTCCGGTTTTTCCGGTTTTCCTTCTTAACTAATGATCCGATCGGATCATAATACATTCCATTCTGTTCGTATTTCAATTATCTACAATTCGTTTCATTGGACCAACCAGATTGCTCTACAAGTTTTCATTTTACAAGCAAAACAATATAAAACACGTTTTTTGTTATTTAAATGTTTATAACAAATTAATAAATGACAGTTGCGAGTCGAAACCATAACAGAATGTAACAACGGACTTTCTTCCATGTGATGGCACAGTCGGTTTTCTACTAGTATTTTTGTTAGGAAAAATGTTCTATTGATTGGCCTGTAATCGGGTGACAAGTTGATAAACCACTTGTTTGAGGCTTGTGGTCGATCATATTTTAACACTCGCCTATGGCTCGAGGTTCATCATCTTGTCACACTCGCATGAAATATCGTATCTCCACACTAGTTGCACTATTTACTATTTCTTGTAAAGATAAGGGGGAGTTTTATGAATAACTATTCCATTAAACATATTTGGGAAGCGGATAATAATCCGATGCTGACATTCCTCATCAAGGGTTTCAATCCGGTTATATGGTTCGGAATAGTTCTCCGAATTACCTCTCACAATACGTTGCGGTCTTAACAACTCCGGTGGTATTCCGTATTAATTCCATAATGGCGGAAACTCATGAGGTATTTCCATTAAGCGATCCATGATACGGTTCGCTGCGTTCGGGAAATTAGCGACAGTCGAAACGTCACAAACAATTTCCACAAACGATAAACTGATTTGTTTTATCTGGCAGCAACCGAATCCGATGCTGGGACGCGAAATTGATTTACTAGATGCCGGGATACGGCCAGGTCTGATGTGTATTAAATTTTCCGGTGTTATGAGGTTGGAGCACCAACTGATTTCATTGGAATTCGCTTGATTTACTGCTGTTCGGTGGGATTTTCCCCGTGTGTCGACTCTGTATATTGATATTGGAGCCGTATATTAAGCCGCATGTTTCGTGGCAAGCTCATATTTCATTATAAAATTATTAGATCTCACGAGGGGGTTGATATTCCTAAAACCTGACCAGAATTGGTTCGTTGCCACCTAGTAGACTTTTTTATTGACTTGGATGCTACTAAATGTAGCAGAAAGGCCAACATCAATCATCAATATGTTTATGTTCATCCATGTAAACAACTTCCACTGATTAATTCAACAAAATCACTACGTGTGTTTAGCAAAAACCTTGGCTTCTTCGGAGAAAAGGTGTTTTGAAAATCTCAATTCCAAATAGAATGTATTTCACATTCTAATTTTTCAGAAAACGGATAAACAATAACAATTGTATAAATAAAATACGTTGTAACTCCTACCCAAAAATTTCTTTTAAATTCGAGATTATCTAACATACAGGGTGTTTCATAATAAATGCGCAGGACTTCAGGATGTGATAGCTCGTCCAAAAATATGAAAAAAGTTTATATTAACTTACCCTCTAAAGTGCACCATTTTCGAGTTACAGGGTGTTGAAATTTTTAAAAAATTATCGTTTTTTACGAATATCTCTGGAACCGTTTATCGCACAGAAAAAAGATTTCTTAGGCATTTTCTACTCATAATAATCTATGTTTTGTGCTGATTTTTAATTTTTTCAAATTCATAATTGGTGAAAATTTTTTTCTTCCAACTTCTACGCCACTGGAAAAATTACAGTTTTGAGCCCCCAATATGAAAAGCCAATGTTTTCTACAGAAAAAAGGCAATCTTGGTCATGAGCTGTAAAGTTGACCGTTTTCAATAAAAATCAACTTTCATGTTGTTTAAATAATGTTTTTTCCTCGAAAAATTGCTGCGTGCATTGAAGCTAACGGCGGACATTTCCAACAATTCAACTGAGTATGATTGTTATTGTTTTTTTTTTATTTTGCAATTAAGAAGTCAACGTTTGGTTTTGTTACTTGTTCTAACGTTTAAATAAATTTTGTATAATTAGGAAAAAAATTATTTAAAAAAATTTACCATGTTTTTCAACATGAAAGTTGATTTTTCTTGAAAACGGTCAACTTTAGAGCTTATGACCAAGAGTACCTTTTTTGTGTAGAAAACATTGGCGGTTTATGTAGGCAAAATTATACTTTTTGTAGTGGCGTAGAAGTTGGAGAAAAAAACACCCACTACCCCTTCAAAATCTTCACCAATTATGAATTTTAAAAAATAAAAAATCTGCACAAAACATAGCTTATTATGAGTAGAAAATGCCTACGAAATCTGTTTTCTGTGCGATAAACGGTTCCAGAGATATTCGCAAAAAATGATTATTTTTTTTAAATTTCAACACCCTGTATCTCGAAAATGGTGCATTTTAGAGGGTAAGTTGAAAGAGACTTTTTTTCATATTTTTGGACGAGCTATCACATCCTGAAGTCCTGCGAATTTATTATGAAACACCCTGTATAATAAAACTACCATGTGTGATACATTATTGAATTTAAAATAAAAAGATTGTATTTATGTGAACAGAGCAGCAGCAAAAAAAATAAGATAGTTGTTGTCCAAAATAATTTGAAAATTAAAAGTATTTTTGGAAATTGCATACTTCCATACAGATAGCCCTTCTGTTGCTCAACTTTTTTCCCAATTAACTGAAACTGTATCTATTATTGTTTCAGAAATCCCTGTGTTAAACAACCTTATCTTGGACACACTGTATAATTTTGAAGTTAGAGGAAAACCTCATGATTAGTTCTAATCGTTTCTTTGAAATCGTACCAAAATGTTAAAACAAAAATCATAGAATAGAAATTATTCAAAATCAATCCATATCGAATGGAATTGGAGTGCCCCAGTGCCCCAGGGCTCTGTACTGGGACCGGTGTTATTTGTACTTCATATTGATGAGTTGCCTGTAATTCCACCGGAAGCCTTCTCTTGTTTATAAGCTGATGACACAACACTTTTGATCCGAGAGTGGAATGAGAGTGTTCTACAGAATACAATTCATCCCGCTCTTCATAGTCTCTATCTAGCTATTATTCATTCCTCAACTAAACTCGATATATGTTTTGCCAAAACTCTTATCGGAATAGTATGACAGGACTAGATATAAATATAAGTAATGAATCAATTGAAAAATCAAACTGCAGGAAATTTTTAGGAATTTATTTTGATACTAACCTCTCATTCGCCACTATTTATGTGAAAAATATTAAGAAACATAATTAATGTATCGTCAAGGACTTCCTGTCGAATATTATTCGGTGAAAATAGCATTCTCACAGTTTATGGTTTATTTATCGTTGAACTATTGATGTCAATACATAAGTAAAAATCGAGATCAGTCCATGAAAAATGAATCGATACGTCATTAGAATATAAGAACTAAAATGGATAGTCATATTCCAATAAATCGTACATCATTGTGCCAAAATTCCTACCAAATAATGTGCCTTAGGCTGTATCTACAATATATTTTACCCAGAGAGTATAAACGTTTTACCAAGTTGGATCATTTCAAGAAAAATGTCAAATTGGTCATGTGAGACATAAGTCCTTAAAATATGGATGAGTACACTGATTAATTTAAATAGAGTCGTTGTTGTGTCATTGAACTTTTTAAATTTTTTTAACGTGGAAAATATATGTGTATATATTAGTTTGAGTATATATGTGTTTGTATGTATATATCATGTTTTTAATTATAGAATTGACAAATTTGTATCTATTTGCTTATATGAGTTTTTTTCATGACTTGTCCTATAACTTGTAAAAGTTCTTTCGAATTGTGTAATAAAATATATCTTTTCATCTGCAGTATGACACACTCAAGATGAAGACACCCCTGTATTTTAGTCATTTTTGAAAGCAGAGATTTGATTTTCGGTACAGACGTATACCTTCATGGGCCACACTTTTCGCAATACTCAGCCCGAGTGACAGCCTTAAACCAAGCCTACTGCGATCCCGCGAAAAGTGCAAATTCTCGATATTTTGCGTCGCGTTGGAGATACCGAAAAAAGTTATTAAAAAAAGTTGCTTAGAAATCGATTTTGACCCTACAGACCGAATTTCAACGCAAAATTTCATTTTTTTTTGAAATTTTCATATTAAAGTTCGATTTTCAATTAATGATTCTGAATAAGAAGCTAAAGAAATGATAAAATAGTCAAAATCAATGAAATTAACGTATTGAAATAAATAAAATTGAAAATTGTTATTTTATCAAATGAAAGTTAATCGAATTTAGTCTTCTTTACTAGCCTGTCTCTAATTTTGAGGATTTTTTCAATTTTCTGTTGAATATGATTGGTTGCGAATAATACCATTTGCCTAATTTTGGATGGAAAATCGTCATTCTCAATGTTTCAAAGAAGTCTCATATTTTGTGTTTTCAATTTGGGCTAGAGCGTCATGAAAACAAAGGAACTAGTTATACCAAATGTCAGTTTGAAAGTAAATGCGTCAAAAACAGTAACAAAATGCCCATTGAACGTCTTAATTTACGAGAAAAAATTGAAATAATAAGGTTATTTGGTGATGGTGCTCGAAGTAGCAAACGAGTTGCTCATGAATTCAACAGAAGACATCCGCAACGAAATCGTATTCGACATGGAACGGCAGCCTCCGTCAATAAACTTTTTAATCAAACCGGAAGTGTATTAAAGTATCGTCCAGCTATTGACAATCCACATCGAAATCGAAGGTACCATGATGATGATAATATCTTAGCTTCAGTTCGTGCCAATCCCAAAATTAGTTTGCGTGAAAGGTCTGAGCTATTAAATTTGAGTAGAGAGAAAATCAGAAGATGTTTCGTTCGTCATAAAATCAAACCTTTTAAACCAAAGTTCTTGCACACATTGAAAGAAGGTGACGAATATAAACGATTAGATTACTGCTATTGGGCCCAAGGAAATTTTTTAAATGATAGAGATTTCCTAAGAAAAATGTTCACTACCAATGGAATAGTATCTGCTCAAAATTGTAGAATTTGGTCTACCGAAAATCCCCACTGGGTTATAAACTGTAAGGACCAATACTCTGAAAAGTTAATGTATGGTGTGGTATTTTAGGCGACAGAATAATTGGACCGTTTTTCTTCAATAATACCATTAACGCTGAACGACTATTGAAGTTTTTTGATAATGAATTATGGGAAATCATTGAAAATCTTCCCCTCAATGTGCGACAAGAGATGTACTTTCAGCTAGACGGAGCTTCCGTTCATAATTCTTGGATGGTTCGAGAGTGGTTAAACGAAAACTTTTCCATTACGTTGGATTGGTAGAAATAGCCCGTATGAACAATGGCCTCCTCGCTCTCCTGACATAACACCAATGGATTTTTACTTCTGGGGAACCGTCAAGAATAAGGTTTACAAGTTTAGGCCACGAAATCGGCAAGAACTTTGTGAGAGAATAAGGCAAGCCTGCCATGAAATAAGTATTCCAGAACTTAGGAGAGTGGCCAATAATAATAGAAAAAGAATTGAAAAATGTATCAGAATTGAGGACGGGCCAGTTGAGAGAGACAATTTTTAGAACTGACTTCCAATATTAGTGTTTATTTCATTTCCTGTTCGAATTCAGTTCAATAAATAGTTTTTCATTAATTGTCATTTAATTTTGACCGATTTTATCGTCTCTGTTGCTTTTTAGAATCAACTAATAAACAAAATTTGAATTTTTTCATAATGAATATTAGGTTTTTCATTCTTATTCCTACATTATGACGAATTTATTGTTTTCGTAGCTTCTTATTAGGAACCATTAATTGAAAATCGGACTTTAATATGAAAATTACAAAAAAAAATCAAAATTCGAATTTTGCGTTGAAATTTGGTATGTAGGGTCAAAATCGATTTCTAAGCAACTTTTTCGAATAACTTTTTTCGGTATCTCCAACGCGACGCAAAATATCGAGAATTTGCACTTTTCGCGGGATCGCAGTAGGCTGGGTTTAAGGCTGTCACTCGGGCTGAGTATTGCGAAAAGTGCGGCCCATGAAGGTCTACGGCTGTACCGAAAATCAAATATCTGCTTTCAAAAATGACTAAAATACAGCGGTGTCTTCATCTTAAGTGTGTCACACTGTATATTATTCCATGAGCAATGTGTGTCAAAACTTTAATCCATTCTGAAAATCGCACAACATTAAAACTCGGACTAATTAGATTTTAAGATTCACCTTGTATATATACGTTTCAGAGATCGACTTCAGTCCTGAAGATCTAATACATCTCTAACTAAAATAACAATAATATCAAATCTGTACTTTCCCCCCCAACATACCTCACTCAACAACCCTCACATATTTGTTTCATATACGCTGCTTCCCCATAATAGCGAACAATATTGCGGGCGGAAAGATCCATGCACTTACCGTGATTCTCAACTTCAATGTCGATAGTCAAGAAAAGCCATATTACGATACCAGAGAACAGATGCAGAATGCCCCCGATGATGCATATCAGAGTGATGTCATGTAAACTTCCCCTGTACATGACGGTGTAGTCGTGGATGAGTGGAGCGTAGCATATGCCGATGGATAGCATTTCATATTCTTCTCATCCTATCTTTTATTACTTGTGTGTTTATTGTATGCGTGAAGTTTTATTATTATGTAAATAATTGTGTTTGTGAATTAGGTTTTCCTACGAGCGTGCGGAAAAGTACCTTTTCCGCACGATCGTTCTACTTTTCCGCACGATTTTTACTTTTACACAAGATTTTCTCCTTAAAGCAGAATATTTTAATTCAAGATTAGTATATTGTACAATGAGCATGAAATGACATACATTTCCCACGAGTAGGTAGGTATATGAAATTTTGTAGTACGAGCGAATTATTTTTTTCATAACAGATTCAATCAAAAACACTCATGTCGTCATTGAATATACAAATATTGAAAAATATAACGAAAATTGAACAGTAAGTACTCTCATCGATTTCAAAACAAAAACAAAAAAAGTAACTTTCCCCAGGATTCGAACCACCTACCCCATTAACCATTAACCAGCGTAGAACGACTGCCCCCTTACTTTGCCAACTGAGCTATTTCAGATAATAATTTAATTGCTATAATACCATATCAAATCCTGTCAAATTTTAAATATCACCATTTATTTAATGTCTTAATTACTTTATATTTTGAAATTAATTTTATGAAAATTACGGAATATCGGAAAGTTATTATCAAACAGTCGTTAATAGACTAGATTCGATCTCATATTATAAATCTCGCGGAAAGATAAAATCATGCGGAAAAGTTACTTTTCCGCACCAGTGCTGAAAAGTTACTTTTCCGCAAGACTATTCTGTCTTATGTGTCATTTTGTAGCATTATTATAAAATCTTGTTTAATAAAAACCTTTTTTATCATAAATAAGATGGACAAAAACACTCGTAGGAAAAACATTGTACCTAACTCTTGCGGATAACGTCTTTTCCGCCCTTGACGGCTTGCACGAACTCCGCTCCGCGTCGTTCGTGCAACTGCCATCGCGTGCGGAAAATTACTACTTTCCGCACTTGTTAGATAAATAACTATTCTATACTGATTATATATCTACTACTGGACTATATTCAATATTTCATTTCGCACTAGTGTGACATGAAATACTTAGCAGTGTAGTGTGAAATACATAATTTTCTTTTCCTACGACCACATAGGAAAGTAACGTATAACGCACTGTATACCCACGGAAAGAGGCAGCAAGTAACTTTTCGCACGCTTTTAGATAAGTTGTCAATTGCCTAATTTCTATTGAGATTTACCGCTGTCAAGCTGCCAAATATATAATTTCCATTCTGATCTACCTATGAATATCTAAATATGTAGCAATCTATTTGAAAATTATAAATTTTCTCATTTTCATAATGAAAAAAGCTTCCGCGGGTGAGGATCGAACCCGCGTACTCTTTGTCAGAAGTTCGCTGCTCTATCAACTGATCTAATTGGACACATATAAAAACTTGAAAATGTATTGTATTAGAGTATACTTCGATATGTAATTATTATAAAAAATAAAAGATGTCTAATTATGATTTTTATCTCGTCGGTATTATGTCATAAAGGAAATATTTTGTATTTAAATTATTTATTGAAAATAAATAAAGTCAGTCGGACTTTTCATTCGATTTGCTTGGACACATGTCAATATCATTTATATTTTTGGAGTTTGTTTTGAACACAAGATTTAAAAGCATTCTGAACCATTTAAATGAAGCAAATAATTTTCAAAATTCATGCGTTTTTTTTCGTTAATCAAATCCTTACACCTACAGTCAGGCAAATATGTAATCATCTTGTTGGGTATTTATTTTATAAAACGCGGGCTTTGAAGAATTTGTTTAAAACGTCAAAAGTTCTTGTTCTTAATGATATAGCTATTGTTACTTTTTAAAATAAACTATTTCGTCTTTTATTATAATATTTGGTGTACTAATAGGTCAGATGTTGATTATACATTATTTGGTAAAATTATCACGCGGTCGTAGGAAAAATAGTGTACATTACTCGTGCGAAAATAATTTTTCACACTCATGTGGTTGCCGCACTCGGCTTACGCCTCGTTCTGCAATATTTCCCGCTCGTGAGAAAAAATGTCATTTTGCGCACTCGTAATGTAATATACTATTGCTAGTTTCAACTGCGAAGTGATACGTTTTTCAAGTTGGTCGTCGGAAAATTTACGTTGCAAGGGCGTCTTTGATTATAAAACTTACAACGTTGTAATATAGACTTAAATTTTCTACAGGCTAGCTTTATCGAAATGTTCGTTTCTTACGACTTTAATTGAATTAGTGTGTCAACGTCTGCCTGATAATAAATTTTCAACAAATCGAAGTATTCCTAAAATTCATTGCAAAACATATACTAATCAAGATATTATCAAAATGAGTAGTGATAGCGACAGTTTTTAATCGACAGTCCTCTCTCTGACTCGAGATATCATTCGCATTAGATAGTGCACACTCCTGCGAAAACAACCGCTCCTCCACCAAAGTATGGGCATATTCAGTGACTGAATAAAGGAAGAATACGTTTGATCTTTTTTAAAATTAACATCTTTTGAGATCAAAATAAGATAACAATCACGTGACCAACACAACAACTATTATTTTATTTTTCGTATCATTGAAAATTTAGCTTCTTTTACGAGGATGTATTGATTTCTAGTTAGCCTAGACCAGTTCCCTGCATAAACAAAATATTGCGTTACCATAGCAACGAACAATAACTTATTAGTGTGTCAGTGTAAAGTTTGACGTCAAAAAAGTTACGCAATAAATTAAAAGAAAAAATATGTCCACCGAAATTGTGAAAATCGAAAAATTGGAGTATCGAGCCATCATCAAGTACCTGTATTTAAAAGTGTTAAGAGGTAAGCAGATTTACGAAGATATGCTCAATATCCTTGGTGATCAATGTCCTTCGTATGCGACCGTGAAAAATTGGACTGCAAGCTTCAAAATAGGTAAATTTTCCATTGAAGATGATGGCCGTTCGGGAAGGCCAGTTTCTGTGTCAGTCCCCGAAAATATGACATGATTTTAACAGACCGTCGAATTGGGCTAAAACGGATATCTGAAGCACTGAATATTTCATACGAACGCGTTCATCATATAGTTCACGTCAATTTTGATATGAGAAAAATTGCTGCAAAATGTATCCCCAAATATTTGAATGTTGACCAAAAGCGTGCAAGGGTACTGCATCGCGTTCGATATGTGCTCGATTTGAAAACGATGTAGACTTCTTAAACCGAATTGTTACTATGGATGAGACTTGGGTACATTTCTACGATCCAGAAACAAAGCAACAATTGATGGAATGGCGACACTCCGGTTCTCCAAGACCTAAGAAGTTTCGTGTCAAAATATACTGGAAAAGTTCTTGGTTTTTTGGGATTGCCATGAAGTAATCATGATTGACTTTTCGGATAAGGGTAGAACAATAACTGGAGATTACTAATTTACATTACTGACCACTCTACGGGATAAAATTAAAGAGAAAATGCTATATCGCATAATAATCTTGTTACATTATTATTATTATTTTCCTAGCTTTTTCAAAAGTCTATTAGGTTTGTTCTAAAAACATGCCGAAAATAATAGTTATGCAAGGAGATATGTTATTAATATCTGGTTTAATGATTTTGTTTCATCAGTTCCATTGTATTTCAAGAAACTGATTAACGTAACCCATGTTTTTAACAAAAGTTTGTTTGAAACCTTATAGAGTGCAGTATCAGAATAATCGTAATAAATTGGTCAATTTTCCTAAACTGATGAGCCACCACCATGTGGTAATTTAAAAAAAAAATAATAGAGCAAACATATTTTTAAAATAAAACTTTACACAGTAGATTTTTTGACCAAGAATAATAAAGTCGTATTTTCCCCAAAATGTTAGAAATTGAGTAAGTGATTTGAACGTATCCATACCTCTCTCAATTGAAGAAGAAAAATTGTTCGTTACAAAAAGTGACAAGTGATATAATTGTGTTCATTAAAAAATCGAAAGATCATCTCTCTTCCGGTGAAACCGAAAGTTGCATAAAGCTGAGGCACTTGTCAAAAATGTCGTTGACAGATAATCACAATTTCATTCCATTATTTACAAAAACAAAAAAAATTAGGGGCAAGCCACCTTCTGCAGACACCCGTTATATATTGAGTCCAACATAAGGTTGTCGTCCACCACGTGGATATCTGAAGTGACATCTACATGGAAGTAAGACATTTTCAAAAATATCTTGGATTTTCAAATTATTTTGGCAAAACTGAATTTTTCGATTTTCTATTTATTTATTTTCTGGTATTATGGTCATAGTTGGAATATGATAAACAATCATTCTTTGCAGACACTTCTTATAAGCTTCATTGTGATGATATCAGTTTAACTGTCCGACGTTTCGTTATCGAACAACCCTCATTTACTTAATTTTCTCAAATACGGCCCTGTTCCGAAGAATACCGTTATTTTTTTTGTGAATTCAAGGATGTATCACTTATTCCGGTTTCCATGCGTTTCAAAATCTTTTCGGCCATCACCTCCAAATTTTTAAGAGATTTACACGAATCATTTAATGTGTCAAACCAGACGTTTGATTTTCTTCCGATCTATAACATCCAATTCGACAATTTTTTCAATTCAAACACATACTAAAAATCGACACATCACTGAATTTAAAATGAAAAATTTGTATTTATGTAAACAAAGCAGTATTAAAAAAAATAGAACTGAAATCATAAAAGATTTTGAAAAGTATGAGTAAGAAGTGTTTCTTATCTTTTTACCTATCAGAAAAAATAAGATTTAAAAATCGAAAAATTCAGTTTTTCCAAAATACATCGATGATTGAAAATATTTTTGGAAATTTCATACTTCCATATACAGTGACATTCAAAAAGTATACGCAACAAATAGAAAAAATCATTATTTGTGATTCTTCAAAAAAAAATAAAAAATTGTCAACCTACTTATTCACTATCAGATATACCTACTGAGTGAGTTTCGTTTTCTTCAAAAAACACATTTTCCAAAATTAGCAACATCTCAAAAGCTTTATTTTTCGAAAATTCAGTAACAATTTGGATGAAAATTTTCAATAAATTCATCAAAACAACACATGATATGAAATCTAAAATTAAATTAAACAACAAAATCAATTAGTGTGATCTCCCCACCAAAAGAAGTTGAAAACCAAAAGGAATTACAGGAATAGAACAAAAAAAATTCCTGAATAATTTGTAGGAACGCGCCACCACTTGATAGAAACTGCCCACGTGGAACCATGCAGGCTCACTTCACCTCCCCCTACATCAGACTTGGGACTGACAGCAGAGCTGATGGGGATGTTACTTACATTACTACATGACAAAAATAAATGAAATATTTTTGCAAATCACATACCACAGCACAACAGAATTTTATTCAATCATGTAAAAGCAAATGTTTGAATGTTGCTTCATTAACGTCAATACACAATTCCAAGACGTGGAGTTTGGATGGCGTCTATTTGGACAGGATCCCGCACTAATCCTATGGAAAACCGGTTTCGGTGAAAATTGCTGAAATTTCAATATGATGTAGTCCATGCCATCCTGAGCAATAGTTACCATTGCGCCAACTGTCTGAATGCCGGCGTTTGGATTCTACAGGGGGTCAAATTTTGAAATTTTTACGATTTTTCAAGAAAATCCGGAATTTCATTTTCATCGTATCGATCTGAATTTTCATAAATAGTCCACAATATGTGCATCAAAAAGTTCAAATGACAAAAGTTTCTAGAATCAAAACTGGCGGGTATACAGAGGGTTAAACTTTGTCCTTGGTAATTTTTATCGAACTTTTTTTGAGAAAATATTCGTTTTCCTGCAGATCCATATGCAATTCATATTACTTACATGAGAGGGCGATCATATTTTGCATTTGAACCAACCATCCAACTTTAAGTATTTGGAAGATACGGGGCGATCAAAAATATATTTACAATTTCGGAAAAATGTATCCCTTGGTATAGTCAGCTTCCACCAATATATTTACCTGATTTCTTAGAACTAATAGCTAGTATATATACAAATGTGTCAACGTCTGTGCTCATCAATTTGAATCCAATTAAATTTGTGGCGATGGCCCAAAAATAATATGGAGAAGGGATGTTTGGGAATAAACAAATACAAATAAATGGTAACAGTAGTACAGATATTCACAATGTAAATATCAGATTTAGGGGAACATTGACACCTCCTCCTTTCAGAACTGAATATTTTCGAAGATGCTTCAGTTATCAAATATGCCATGTTTATGATAATCTGCCCCATGAACTGAAACTAGTAAGTTTTCAGCAATTCAAATCAAATTTGCATTCTTTTCTGCTCCACTCACATCAATAGCTCAAGTATTTCAGCTTTCAAGCTTCTTATCAGTATGCATCAAAATGCATCATCTTTCATTATAGATAGATTTAAGTGTAGAGGTATGTTTAGGGTTAAGTGGTAGAGCAATTCAGTGGACGGATTCATCCTGAAACTGAACTGAACTTCGCCCTTTACTTTTGGAATGTAATGTAATGTTGTCCGAATGTATATAATGATGCTAGCCAAAGGTAATACAGACGTTTATTATTATTATTATTATTATTATTAAAAATATCGAAAATTATCGTCCCATATCAATTAATAATTTCTTTTAGAGTAAATGATTGCCTGGAAATATTAAAGCTTTTGACAAAGTGCCAACACGGATTCAGAAAAGACCTCTCGACTGAAACCGCAAAATTCAACTTATACAACTGGTACACGATTCAATGAATGAAAGAAATATTGTTGTTGGAATTTTTCTGAATAGAGCTTATGACACCCTAAATTTTGAATTCTTATGAGAAAAGCTATTCAACATTAATATTCGAGGAAACATTAATCAGCGCATATTTTCCTTTACGAATGGACATTTCCAGGTGACAATAGCATAATGTCATCTTAGTTCCCGATAATAACGGGGACACCACAAGACACCGTTCTCGGACTATTGATATTTTTACTATATTTTATGTGAATGATCTTCCCGAAAAATATGAAATGGTGAGATAAACCTTTATGCATATGACATTTACATCATCTTCTCAAGTAAAAGTTCAGAAGAAATGAACGAGACTTACCGTAATTCTCAACTTGAACGTCCACTTCTGCTTGATAGTCAAGAAGAGCCATATGACGATCCAAAAGAACAGATGCAGAATGCCTCCGATGATGCATATCAAAGTGATGTCATCTAAACTTCCCCTGTACACGACGGTGTAGTCGTGGATGAGTGGAGCGTTGCATATGCCGATGGATAGCAGAACGCATAGAGCGGCGCAATGGGTAAAATAGCTCCACAGGTTACTGTTTCCCTCCTCCTTCAGGGTGATTATTTTGCTCTCCCGTTGTACGTTCAAAAAGGCATTGAACCTGCAATTAAAACACGTGTTCAGGGTGAATATGACACGAAAATTACTTTATCCCACTTCTGCCGCCATTCTCGCTAGTGAAGCCTATTAGATGTGAGGCGGATTAATTGGAACTGGCTTTATCGATTGAAGGAGGTGGTTCTTTGATTTGAATTTGAGAAGGCCTCCAGCTGTTTTGAACGCACATGCCACCGAAGAACTTCAAGTTCATGAAAGTTACAATCGAGTAATCAAGTTATTAGAAACGGAATACTAGAATAACGCTGTTATTCAAAATAACCTGAGTTTCGAGAAGCTTCGTTTCTTTGATCGAGTTGGAATGCTGAAGTGTTAGGCAATCTCTTATTGTACAGAACTGCTTTATTGTTGTTCAACAATTTTATTAAAAAATGTGCGGATATTCTATCTGAACTCATAGGACATAATTTAAACCTATGTATTTACCATTGCTTGTGAACACAATAGAACCAAATTTTCATTCAAGCGATCAAAACAACTCTTTCAGCATTCTCAATCATATTTTAACTAATTGCCCTCATTTGAATTTTAAAATAATACTTGAAAATAACTAAATTACTGATCATAGAATAATGTACACCTCCATTAAAAAATCAGTATTACTTTAAAAAAGAATTTAAGAAACGTGAAATAATCAAAATTTATTACTGTAAATTCAAACAAATAATTTTCATTGATTTAGTTCGAACCCCAAGTGGAAATTTTCAGGATTTGATAGATATCGTTTTGAAAACCTTAAATCAGTCATCATCAGTGAAACTATATATGAGAACACGTGAAAATGATAGTATTATTCGGTAAATGAACACTCGAAATACAATCAAAACATGGATGATCAAGAACTTTTTAATGACTATAAGATCAGAGAAATGAAGTTAGTGCTATGATCAAAAGTAAAAGCTCAACATAAGACACTTGAAGCTTCTGAAGTCAACCAGAAGAAAATGTGGGATACTTTGAATTATTGTCTCAAAGGTACATCGAAATTGAAAAATACAAAAGAGATTGAATCAATTAAAATTAATGGCAACATTTTTACTGATGACTTGGAAATAGCCAATATTATGAACAATAATTTTTCTAGTACTGGCGAGAATATGGCAAATGAAATAAAATCTTATTACAATAACCTTCCTTATCCGAATTTCTATCCAAAATATAATGACTCCACAATTCTTTGATTTCCAACTGATGAAAGTGAAATTTTTGAAATAATCTACACCTTGAAGAAAAACATTCTGAAGGTTTATTGACTAAAGACATATTTGAATTAAAAATGTTCTGGCTGAATCCTTAAAAAAATTGATCAATACAACTTGGGTATTTTCCCACTTTTGAAACATGTTTTACTAAAAGCTACATACAAAAGTGGATTTGTTGAAGATCCATCAAATTATAGATCAATAGTCTTATTCTAAAACGTTTGAAAAAAATCTGGAAAAACGTATTGTTTACTTTATAAACAGAAACTATGCCTTTGATGTTAATCAGTTTGGTTTCCAAGAAATTCGTGGCATACAAGCGGCAGTACTACAAGTAATGCGAGCAATTCAAAATGGACTTGATACGGGAAACTATGTGGTAGCTGTTTTCATTCAACTTTACAGGGCATTTGATACAGTTGATCACAAATAACTTTTGGAAAACCTGGAAACAACGGGATTTAGAGGTACAGTGAAAAATCTTTTGGAATCGTATCTTGAAAATAGGACAATCAGTACCAAATTAGACTACCAATTAATACGGGCGTTCCACAAGGATCTGTTTTGAGACCCATCTTGTATCTATTATATATTCAAAATATCTCTAAATTGGGTAAGCAGGACGATACAGTACTTTTATATGAAAACAAATATTCTCCCATTCTAGAAAACAGTATTAATGAATACATGAAAGAAATAAAAAAATGGCTTTGTTGTAACATTTTATCAATGAATACAGATAAAACTGATTATATAATCTTCAAGCGAAAAAACAAACAGAACATTTCCCTTTATCTCAACTGAACAAATAAAGTATCTTGGTATTTGGATCAATGAAAAATAAAATTTGACATACTTACTAATGAACTATTTTCAACTACAGACAAATTTCCTTCAAATTAATTGTATAAAATAAATATCCTTGAAATTGCATCCAATATAAAAATAAAATAAATAAAATAAAAAATAAAAAAATAAAATCAAATTTCATTTCGAAGACAATATAACTTGTTTCACCTCGATTCTGCTACCTCCATAGTTGGCCAAAAAATATTCACTTTCGCTGCTCCAGATGAATTTAAATAATTACCTTATAATATAACAAATTGCAGAAATTTTTCCAAATCCAAAATATCTGTGGAAAAACACATTATTTCCTTACGGAATTGATATCCTGCTATTAATGGTTCAATCTTTGTTTACTAATTCATGATTTAATTATGCTTTCATCATTATTTTATATGTTAATTCTGTTCATAAGTGATTTATGATATATTTCTTTCAATTGCAAGAAGCAATTGTTAATCATTTTTAACAATTATTATTGTATGTACAACTTCCTCATACCAGAACATGTTCTGACTGGAAGGTATTCACCCAATAAATCAATAAATAATTCCTTGAAATCGAGGTCATATTCCCAAATACAAAAAAATGGTGACAGTAAAAATGTCGAAAGTTATCAAATAGTTTCTGTAATTTTTCCTTTATATTCAACTTGTTTATGTAGTTTATTTGTCGTGGATTGAGTTAAATTATGGAAAAGAGAAGAAGAATATTATCGCTCTTGATTCAATAGCTGAAATGAAATGGCAATAACGAATATCAGAATTTCAAATTGGTGTATATTTGGAATTCGGTACAAATTTAGTCTGAAATTGACGAGAATTGGTAGGGAAGCGGAAGAATGGAAAATATGCTGAAACATTTTTCAGGCTTCATTAGATTTTGTCCAGGGGATGGATTTTACGCATATTTTCACTCAAAAATGTTAGTCGACCGTAATATCCATCAGCCCCAATTTTTTTCAGAAGGACTTGTTTGTGTTCGATTGAACACCATGTTACCCACAGCTGTAGAGATAATTTTCGAGTTACTTTATATGTGAGGGTAGCTTATTTCTTATACAAGGTATTATTAAATATAGTTGTCTATTATAAGAATACCTACATTGAAGTGTGCCTTCTACGTAAACCATTTAGTGGATATACTAGAGAATTATAATAATCAAGTATTAAGTTATCTATTTTTATACATTTATTCCATTTAGGAATATTGCTCGAGCTCGAAATGATAAAATATTGCCTTTCAATTTTTCTGGGCGGGTGTCAACTTCGTTTTTTAAAAGGTAACTTGTATTTTTTATCAGTTTTTGGTTTCTACATGAAAAATAAAAGGTACTTCATTTATATTGTTTTTTCGAAAACATTGACGGTTTACGGGGTGAAAAGAGCAGCATGCCACCCATTGTACATAATAATTTATTATCGATCCATAACCTCACTACTTGATTTTCAAAATTTAATGTATTCGCTCTTCCTTGAAAAGTTGGATTGATCGAAAGATTATTGCTATTTCAAGATTATTGAAATAATTTTGAATCTTCCAGAAATTACACTTATTATAAGAAGTGAAAATGATAATAGAGTTGTGGACGAATTCATAACTTGATCATCTTGCACTGGTAGGTAATTATACCCATGTAGCGATAAGAATGGGTTGGACAAAAACTATGTATCAAATGAAGAAATTAGAAGGTGTTACATTCACATGACGTATATCTCGATCACAGTCGCCAAATATGGATCAGTAAAAAAAGTCGTTCATAGAGATTATGGCAAAAAAATAGGAAGAATTGCAATTTTTCAAAATAAAGCTTTTAAATGAAAAATTATTGAACTTCGGCATATGTAATACTTAATGAAATTTTTAGAGCCTTTGTTGGCGCTTCTAATCGATCGATAGATAAAATAGTATACAGTGTGTCCCTAGACCAGTGGGACAGTTAAATATCTCTTGAACCAATAGGAATTTTCAAAATATTATTATTTCACATCATACTGCACTATGAGAACTAACTTCAGGAATGATTATTTTTTACACGAGGGGCGCAAGAAAAGCTCAGAAAATCGAACATCAGTATTTTTACATGGAACACCCCATATATTTCAACACATCTGAATTCTTATTCATTTAGGCTAATTATCAGTTTTCTATTTTTGAAAATACGACAAGGCGTTGCCAAGTTATACCAGTTTTACTTCAAATACAGACATTTCTGAAGACAAACCCATCATTCATACTACCAAGAATTTATGAAATTCAAGGCTCTTGGTAGTCGGTAGCATATTCCATCATATGAAATACTCATCTCCTTCGAAAGTTATACAGGGTGGTCAGGAAAATGATATGATTTTCACGAAATTCAAACTTTCCTCTCATCAATTTTTCAAATCGTGCACCCTACAATATGCATGATTTTATATCCCATTGCTGGTTCGACTGCTTATGGTCAATAGTTGTCAGAGAGTGATGTGAATTCCATTATCAACAAATGCAAATAAAAAAAATGCACCAAACTATTTATTCAACTGTACTTAACTACTAAACAAACAGTCTCAAAAAGAAAAAACTGTCTTGACGAATAACTAGGCATGATTATATTAATATAAATGTTCGAATTGCCTTCCGTTTGCTGCAAGGCACATTTCAAAATTTTTCATCACATGATTTTTTGTAACATTTTCCAACATTTGCGGTGTTATTATACTTTGACAAACCGTCAAAATTCTATTTTGCAAATCCTCCAAATTCAATGGTTGAGTAGTATACACCTCTGATTTTAGATATCCTCACAAAAAAGTCTAAAGGGGTCAAGTCTGGCGAACGAGCCGGCCATTTCATTGGTCCGTTTGTTCCGAGCCATCTTTGAGGAAAAAGAACGTTCAAATAGCTGTCACGATCCCAGCATTATGAGGCGGCGCTCCATCCTGCTGAAAAAACATTTCTCTTAGGTGTCCAAGGGGAACTTCATCAAGATGATTATTGAGTTCATTTTGAAGGAAATTGAGGTATCTTCCACCATTTAGAGTACCTTGATAAAAATACGGCCCTATCAAATTATTCTTGAAAATTCCACAATAAACATTTACACCCCAAACCTCCTGAAAATTGGTTTCTCGAACCCAGTGCGGATTTTCTGCAGCCCAGTAATGTACATTATGACTATTTACTTTCCCATTATTGTGGAAGCGGGATTCATCAGACCACATAATTTTTGACAAAAAATCACCATCATCATGGATTCTTACCATCATCTTAAAAATAAAATCTATCCGCCTATCATAGTCAGTTGGTTTTAAAGCTTGGATTAAATTTAATTTATATGGATGTTGCCTGTGAGTCTTCAAAATCCTGTGTACCGAACTCTTCGAGATCCCTGATTTCTCAGAAACTCCTCGTACCGATGAATGAGGATTTTGGTGTATGTAGCTAAAATATTAATCAATATATCATCATTCACGATTGACTTTGAATGTCCTGGTTATTTGTTTAATGGTAATTCCTGATCATTTCGCAGTTTAGCATCAAGTCTAATGAAGGTATTTTTTCCTGGTTGAATATGAGCAACACGTTAAGATAGGTATTCATCGGGTGAATATTATAACTGTGGCATTTCAATTTGATTTGTTTCACAAATAACGGGGCAGCTAAATCCATCTTAAGGGGCTTTGGACAATGAAACTACTTTATTGGATATGTACTGATTTCTACTATTTTCGTATATTTTTTAAATCTGGCAACACCGTCAAAAGGATCACTCGATATGAAAGAGTTGTCAGTTTTGACAGTAGCATTCAAAATAAAGTCACACAGTTGTATGTTTCGTTCATGAATAAAAACTCATTTTCAATCATTCAATTCATTCAACTTCAATCCCAATCAACGTAGATTGTAAAGTGAAAAAGCTCACGATACAATACAGGATATAATCTTGAGAAACACAATAATTATTGATGCACTAATGTATTTTTATTGAATGAGCGAATGTCATATAAGTGACATGACTTCAAATGTTCCAAAGCCACCCCGGACGGCTTGAGTTATTAATTTATCCTCGATCGTGTGAAGGATACACAAACTTGAAGGAAATTTTGGTTATCAATTTGTTTCACTAGAGTTACAAAAGTGATTACCTGTAGACCATTGACCATAAGCAATCGAACCACCAATGGGATATAAAATCATACAATTGCAGGGTGCACGATTTGAAAAATTGATGAGAGGAAAGTTTGAATTTCAAGAAAATCATATAATTTTTCTGACCACCCTGTATAACTTTCGAGGGAGATGAGTATTTAATATGATAGAATATGCTACCGACTACCAAGAACCTTGAATGATTTCATAAATTCTTGGTAGTATGAATGATGGGTTTGTCTTAAAAAATGTCTGCATTTAAAGAAAAACTGGTATAACTTGACAACGCCTTGTCGGATTTTCAAAAATAAAAAGCTAATAATTATCCTAAATGAATGAGAATTCAGATGTGTTGAAATATATGGGGTGTTCCATTTAAAAAAACTGATGTTCGATTTTGTGAGCTTTTCTTGCGCCCATCGTATAAAAAATAATCATTCCTGAAGTTAGTTCTAATAATGCAATATGATGTGAAATAATAATATTTTGAAAATTCCTATTGGTTCAAGAGATATTTAACTGTCGCACTGGTCTAGGAACACACTGTATTTTTCGGAATCCGTATGGCGAATTTGACAAAATGCTATATATATTTAAGAAATCATTCGACCTTACTTTGATGATTTTTTCGAATTAGTGATGTAATGAGAGTGATTGGTCAATAGAGACTGACATTATGTTTACCTTCACTCTTGGATATTGGAGTGACTATCGATAGGTTGAATACAGAGGGAAAAATTCCTAGTTCAAACAATTTATAAATGATGTTATACATATGTTAGAGGCATACTTATATGGGTCGATATTTTCTTCAAAGTTTCTGCTTTCAACCAACATATTCAGGAGATTTTTTGTTTTTCAATTGAAGAATAGTATTCATTACTTTTCGTTCATTTGCCAACCTCAAAATAGTGTCTTAGGACTGTTGTAACCATAGTAAGTGAAACGAGAACTCTGCTGAAAAAGAGTTTTGACATCTCTAGTATCCCTACAGTCCTAACATTCTTAAGTTAATCCTGTGTTAGTTTAGATATATGATCATTAAATGCCAATTTAGAATCGAAATATATTCCTTAATCTTTTACTACTTCAACCTGGGTCAGTGGCAACCATATGAAGTAATCAAAAGCAACTTGGGAATGGGAACGATTGGAAAACACAAAAGCACATTTATCAATGTTTATTTCTATACCATTTTATCTACACCAGTCAGCAACAGGGTTATATCTTTTTCAAGATGCTGGCAATCAAGCGACGACTGAATAACATGATAAATCTTAAGGGTGGATTTAGTCAACTTTAGCACAAGCATTATCATAAACATAACGGTAACATCAAAGGTTTTTAGCATAAACTTAACATTGTTGTATAAATTGCGCCATTTGAAATATCAGATTCAACTTTCGCTTTTGACATAAATTTAAGAACAATATTAAAATGATGTTGACTAAATGCATTTTAAGATCGTCTTCGAATAGTAAGAAACTAGAATTAACAATATCATTAACAAGAATTAAGAAAAAGAGTGGTCCACAGAGACTCCTATTGAGAGTTGTATCGAATGAATTGGGATTTTCAGCTTCCAAACCTGTGTACCATCCTCTTATTCAATCACATCTGCGGTATGGAATAGCATTTTGGGAAGTTTGCTGCACGTTTTTGTGTAGTTTTGAGTTCCTAAAGTATATGAATATTTTGATATCAAATTACGATTTCAGTATTACACGGAAAAGCGTTAAAAAAGTACACTTTTTTAACGGTTGTCTAGGCAACAACACTGACAAACTGATTCGAATAACAACGAAATCCTGAATGTGTCAATGTGACAGTACTTATTTCAAATTAGTAAATTGCATCTCTCACAATCTTTCGAAATTACGAATCAAGTACCTACGAAAATGGAAAGCGATGATGAGTTAAACACCACACCAAAGGAGATCGTAGATAGTGCGAAAGCAGCAGTAATGAATTTGCTACCAGAAAAATCGAAGGAGCGTATTTGAAAGAATATGAGTCTTTCTTAACATGGCGTCAAAAAAAGGGATTGGAAACTTTACAGAGAGAGTATTGCTCGCCTATTTCGAAGATAAATCCAAGAAAATGAAATGTTCATCTCTATGGTCCAGTTATTCGAAACTGAATTCCACGATATTAATACATAATAATAGCCCAGGAGCCCGGTAAAAATTTGCTCAGTCATTTCCTCTCAAGCGATATTTAGTGGAATGCATCAGAGAGTCGTATTATAAAGACTTGTGAACGTCAGCTGCGATTCCGTTGGTGGTGGGGGGGGGGGGGATGATCAGCACAGTAGCTTCCTACACACGAAGAAAAAAATACATTCAATTATGTCCTCCTTCCCGGAAACATGTTAAATTGACGTAATCCGAATATAAGGTAAAATTTTATTTGAGAGGAAATCAATTTTTTTTGTGTTCGACCAACTAGCTGTCGTATAATACACCATGCTATAGTCAGCTGATTGTTTCTTTCTTCAAGATATTGCTTTAGCGATAATTTAACATGTTTTCAGGTAGGAAAACAAAATTGAATACATTTCTTTTTCTTTGTGCTTGGGAGGCTACCACCGCTCATCCCCCACACGGAACCGCAGCTGACGTTCACAAAGCTTTATAATATAACTCTCTGATGCATTCCACTAATTTTCGCTTGAGAGGAACTTGGTCATGGAAATCTGTCACTGGCTCCCGGACTATAATATTGACATAAGCAAATATGCGAAATTGATTGCATATTTGAAAGAATTTCCATTGGCAATAATGCAATTAATTGTGTTTTCAACATCAATTTTTCGAAATGAACCCTGGGACGGAAAAATTGATTCTGTCTCTTTGTATTTCTGTGGTTTATTTTTTTTTGTGTTGTTAATTTGAAATAAATTGAATGAGGATGAAAAGTAGGTAATAAATAGTATAAAAACATTGGTTGGTTTTCTTTTTTTGACAGTTGTAGAAAAAATATTGTATGAAACTCATGAGTAAAGTGTTTTTTTACTCGTAGGAATTGCCGCACTCCGCCTACGGCATCGTGCGTCAACATTTCCTATTCGTAAAAAAGTATCACTTCACTCACTTGATACATAAGTAACTATTCTTATTGTTTCCATCGGAACACTTTTTGAGTTATTTTTTTTTCTATGATTTCATGTACATTCTCGTAGTTGATGGACTGGAACGTTTTCACCAAGTGTTGCGGCTGGACGGGCAGAAGATGGCAGAAATGAAGGGGTCATTGATGTGATTATGGGCGTTAATGTTGTATTTTCATTCTCATGTAGTTACATGCGCTGATTCTCACCTCAGTGAGTCCTCGGGTAGTACTGTAGGTTTTTCCGGTTTTTTTCTGCAGTTGGAAGAGCAAATGCGCAACCTTTTTTTGTTAAGTCGCCTCGGAGCGCATATGGTAGTGGTATTCTCTTTCGTCTACAATTATGTTTAGATCGGGAAGATTATCACCATTGTAGTCTATATAATACACACCAATTTCAATTTTTATTTTATACTTGGAAGCTTTGTCGATAAGTTGAAAAATCAAAGTATACTTTGATTTTGAATAGGAAATAATTTTGACATATTTATTTATAATTTTTTTGAATCATTTCGTTCTTTCTCAACGCGTTTATTATAATAATCAATGTTTGCCACAATCTACTGAACTCTAAAATCGTGTTTTCGTCAATTATTAGGTTTTTCCTCGGAATCCTCCAACCCGTTAAGCCTCCTCTTCTTCCTTTTGCCGATCACTCCAGCTAATTCTCGCATGGCAGTTGTCGAATTCCCACCATCTTATTAAGGCCGTCTAACTCTCTGATCGGAAATCCGGAGCTTCGGAATCCATTTTATTAAACTGCCACACGACCGGCTTATTCCAGAAGTGGGACGAGATAGTTTTGCAATTGGTTTAGCCGGAGTACTATCTTGGCTGACAGCTTCGACGGAATGCTGGCGAGTTCTGGTCGTTCGGGGAAGAAAATATAATTATTTTCGACGGAAGGATCGATCCGGTTGGAATGACAATCAGAAGTGGGATTAATTTCGTTTCCGCAGTTCTAAATCAAATCCGTTCCATTCTGCAGTTGTAGGTTTTTTGTATTGGACGATTGGGTACAGTAAACGCAGAGAGCGGCACTGTTATTTGATCTAGTTAATCAAACTCTGTTCGTTGGATTAGTTTGTTCAGCCAAGGCACCATTAATTACATTTTATGTTTGGAATTGATCACATTTCAGTTGAAAACTAGAATGAATAATTAGTGGTCGAGGTGGTTTTTTTGGTTTCATTGTATAATCTTTATAGACCAGGAGCCCACGCCTATTTTTAAAACTGAATAATAACAGGCTGAGTCTTCCTGAGTAGCTTCATTGTGCCGAGAGGACCAACTTTTTCCTCTACGAAAATTCTCGATAGTGGTAGGTAATAAACTGCGCAGCCGTCAATCATGTCGATTTGGTGAGTGCAAAAAAGTCATTAATAACAGTTAGTTTTTCAGTTGAACTTCGAGATAATTCAATAAAGTACTCGAAAAAACGTTTGTCCTACAAAATGGATGATAGGACTGCAGAGTCCCCCACTCACATGTACCAATGACGTAGTGATAGGAAATCATTAGTAACAGCTGATTTTTTTACCGTTGCTTGTTTAATATTTGCATAATTGAACGGTCATATTATTGTCCTACAAATTGAATGGTAGGTGTTCCCAGTCCTACGCTCCGAAATTATCAATTCCATGGTAAAAAAAAATTATTAGTAACAGGCTGAATCTTTGTGAGTAGCTTCGTTTTGATGAGACGCCCAACTTTCCCCTCTACAAAAATTCTCAAAAGTGGTAGATAATAAAATACGCAGGCGTCAATCATGTCGATTTGGTGAATGCAAAAAAGCCATCAAATAACAATTAGTTTTTCAGTTGAACCTCTAGATAATTCGATAAAGTACTCGAAAAAACGTTTGTCCTACAAGATGGATGGTAGGACACTGAAGAGTCCCCCACTCCCAACATGTACCAATGACATGGTCATTAGAAATTATCAGTACCCAGCAGATTTTTCTACCGTTGCTTGCTTTATATTTGTATAATTAAATGATCACATTGTCCTAGGTAGATTTTCCCAGACCTACGTGCAGAAGCCGTAGTATACAGCGTGCTTCATTATGTTCTTGTACAAACTTCAAATGGTGAATCTTTAACTAATTACAGAATGAAAAGTTCATATGAACATGCGTCCGCAAATGTTTTGTTTAGGAGATACAGGGTATTGAAGTTGAAATGTTAAATTCAATTATTTTGAACAACTTTTTGAATAAAATTGATGAAAGGGGTTTATTTGAGATGGAAGTCGAAATTTAATGAAAGTTGCATAAATTGTTGTTCAAAATTGATTTTTCTGTTAACCAGATGTCGTCCCATTACAGCCCTCAAAAGACGAAACTTGTGCGAGCCAAGAATTAACGAATTCTTACTTTTTACGTGCTATTCCACTTTCTCGGGCCATCAGAGAAATATCTGCAGTCGCTGGGCTTCGAACCCACGACCGGCGACCAGAGTGGATGAAAGATCGGTACTTTAACTACTTGGCCACTTGACCCCCGTGAAATATAATATCTTTTTTCGAACTGGACTTTTTGAGGCCTCTGGAGACACGATATTCCTATTTTACCGTAGAGCAGATTCCCACAATTCGTCTGACCTCTTTGAAAGTTTTGAATTATAAAATTCAGCTCTTCAGACGATGTGGTGTTGCAGGTTTTTCCGGGTTTCCCTGCATTTGTGAAAGCGAATGCGCCATCATTTAAGCTGCCCCGGAGGGCAAATTGATTATTTCAATGTTTTCACTTTGTTATTGATGTTTTCAATATGTCTATAAAAATTATGAACGCTAAACAAAATTTCCCACTTTTTTCATAAACTTTTCATGTAAATTACGATATATTTGAATTGAACAAACAATTATAAATTGAAAGTAACATTACCTTACGAATAAAAGTATATCAAATTAGCTAAACCACAATTTCAAAATAATTCATTATTTTAAATAACTTTTGTAGGGCACTGTATTATTTAGATGAAGAATACACTAACCTTTCATGTGTTATCATTGTCCTATAGTTTCTAATAAAAATGTTTTAATATGAAATTGACAATTTCGTAGCGTAGGACTGGGAACACCTACCATTCAATTTGTAGGACAATATGACCATTCAATTATACAGATATTAACCAAGCAACGGGAAAGAAATCCGCTGGTTACTAATGATTTCTTATGACCACGTCATTGGTACATTTTGGGAGTGGGGGACTCTTCAGTCCTACCATCTATTTTGTAGGACAAAAGTTTTTTCGAGTACTTTATCGAATCATCTCGAGGTTCAACTGAAAAACTTACTGTAATTAGTGACTTTTTTGCACTTACCAAATCGACATTATTGACGCCTGCGCAGTTTATTACCTACCACCATCGAGAATTTTCGTAGAGGAAAAAGTTGGGCGTCTCGGCAAAATGAAGCTACTCTGGAAGATTCAACCTGTTATTAGTCATTTTTGAAAATAGGCGTGGTATCCTGGTCTATTAGCAAAGGTAGATACTAAAGAAGAATATCATATTGGATCTCAGATTCTGGTTGAAAACAATAAGCATTTTTTGGATAACTGACATCAAAAGTGACATTTTTAATGGCTGTCAGGAATGTTAAAAGATGACGAGTACAAAGTAGCGTGTCTACTATTCTAAAAGACTTTTCTACTAGTGACATTGAAAATTCAATTCAATGAAGTAATGGAATCATTCGAATAGACTATTAAAAGTAATGATTCCAGTGATTTTTTCGATAAGGGAAGTAGAACTTAAAAAAAGAAAACAAATAATGAGGAAAGAATAGATGATTTGATACATATGAGAAGAGAAAATGAACTATTACAAGAACTTTTAAAATCTAAGGAAGAAATAATATCGACGAATAAAAAATGAATTAGTACTCTCACTAGCGAAGTTGACTTCTTAGCAAAAGAGTACATACAACAAAATGATAACAGAGCGAAATGAAAAGCGAGTCATTTTAATACAAAATGATTTTTTGTAAGACAAATTACATACCTTTTCGAATAGGTGAAATATAATAAAAGATGCAGGAATATTATATTGTCAAAAATAGATTGATCGCACTGTACATTAAAGTATTTTATTAGAATGCAGTACGGGGGTAACATTGGTACATTTAACAAATTCAGTACGTGAGCGATGATATTATATATTGAAACACAACTTGTCCTCAACTGTAACATAAACAAGAGTTTTCAAAAAAGGCCACTGATAGTTCGATCTAGTAGTCGAGTTTAGAGTTCTGCCGTGTCCACAACTAGTGAGGACTATGGGGGGGAGTTTTGAAGGATAGAGTTTAGTTAGATGGAAAATGTCTGTAAAATGTATACTTATGCCAGTATTTATTGTGAGTCTTTTCAGAATAATTTGTTTAACCAGTAACTGGTCTAGGAGAGATTCATTATTTCATTAATTCATCAATTCATCAAAAAGCTGAATAAATTTAATATTCTATATTTTAATATAAGAAGTTTGACTAACACATTGAATGAAATGGAGGTTATATTGAAGAAACAAAAAAAACACATGTATTGATACTTACAGAAACTTGGATAAAATCGAATGAAACTGATTATTTCAATGTTACTAACTTTTCTAGTATTCGCATCATTGCTGAGATGACAGACAGGAAGGAGGCGTAGCAATTTATTTACGAAATGAATTAAAATTTCAGAAAATTAATAAAAATCTGAATGTTGAATATAATATAATAGAAATAGCAATTTCTCAATTTCGATCTAAATTTGAAATTATTTCTCTATGCAGACCCCCTAATTCAAATTTAGAAGAATATTTACGATACAATCGTGGAAATGAATAAAAAACTCATTGTGATAGGAGATGTCAATATAAATTACGTTAGTTCAATTGAAAGCAATAGATCCAAATTGTTATACAAGAAATCAAAACAACGCTTTCAGTATTCTTGAATTTTAAAATAACATTAGACAATACTTCCATTACTGATCATGGAATAATCTACCTATGTTTTATATTAGCTTTGAACTGTTGTATTTTCATAACAACATACCTAATGTGGTTAAAAATTTTGTAATTTTCACGGTTGCAAATAAAAATTACTATTTCCGTCATAATTTAGGGCCTATATTTCCGACAATACTGAGCAGAATTACTTACTCAGTTGAAATTATACTTCTATTCAGTCATTTCAACATATAGGTTACCTGAACATCAAAGGTTGAACTAATCATTTCAACGTGTGCATTTTCCTGCTGAAAATAACTAGTTTTTCACTTGTCGAACGTGTCGAACAGAATTAAAGGTTTTCTGTCGACAGGTGGGTATTTCAACTAAACCGATTGCAGAATTATCTCGTCCCACTGCTGAAATCAGCTCCGGTTTTCCGATAGAGCGTGATAGAGGTCTTTAATGAGATTACGGGAATTGGCATGAGTAGCGAGCAGATAAAAAAAAACGAAACAACGATTTGCAGGATTCCTAGAAAAGTTTCGACTGGAAAATAAAGTTTGCCTTCGGAATGGATTGTGTGGTATGTTCCGGGATTGTCAATATCCAACTGAAATCTGGCATACCCTTCCTTCACAAGCACTTCGAATGAATCATTCACTATCGTCATATATAGAAATAACAAAGAGTTTCGATCCGGGACCAGAATGAAGTGGGCAGCTGGAGATTCATTCCACTTTATCTTAAATATGTATGTTTTCACCTTTATGAAATTTGTGAAACTTGATTAAGAGCGTCGCATAAATTTCTAATCATCGACAATTTTTCTCTACTGAATATTATGCTCGGTCCACTGCCAAAGTTTAAACTAGGACGGGGGAAGTGATATGTCGGGTGCTAAGAGAAAAATTTACAATCGGACCAAGAACGAAACGAGATGTTCACCAAAAAAAATACTTACCTCACGTAATAGTTTCAACTGCCTAAAAGCAAAAACCAAATACATGTTTGAAGTGATTCCCATTGTCTTTTTGGCAATTGAGGTGCCTGTTTTCAGAGTCTTTATAAACGTTGGTGTACGTTTATTTGGAAAAGTCACATCTTCAGTAATCCTGTGCCTCAATAAATCCAGCAAAAAATATTCTGGTAGAGCCTAGTCGGATGACCTTGTTCACTCAAAAGAATTTTCTCCAATACATTTCATGATGTCATTGACTTATCATTAACTTGCAAATGTATCAAATCGTCATTTAAAAGATCTGTTTGATTTTTTGTTTCTTGCCCAATAAGAGCCGCACTGTCATTCAAGGACAGGTACGATCCATGCCTTGTAGATCCCAATTGAAGCAGCTAACGGGAAGTAAACTAACTCATCAAGAATCGAGGAAATAATTTCGAATGATAATTTATTTCAACATAACATTCATATCTGAAAATCAACTAACATAACCACTGGAAGAGATTGTCATCAAAAAGGCCTGACCCGGATACCACCTCTTTCTATCAAATGCTGTATTCAAGTTTAGTCCGTCTCTTTTTTAATATGTCACTACTTCTTCAAAAATGTCCTTTAAATATGGAGGACTGTCCAAGTAATACCATTATTTGAATCAAGTGATCGAAAAACATTTCACAATTACAAAGGACCCCGCAAACGCCTTATGGAATTTGGGTCCTGGTGGATTTTTTTGAATTTTTGGTATGATGTAGTCTATGTTATTCTCAACCAATATTACCATTGCGCCAACCCAAAATAATGAACAGTTTTGCTGCTAGGAAGCGTTAAAATCACCCAATGCGCAGATTAGACTATTTAATTTTTAATCCGGTAACAATATTTTCACTTGTTTCATTGTTTCTAATGTTGCACAATATTGTGCTGTTTTATAAAAAAATTCTTAGCCCCCCCTTCTTCCCCCAACTCCTATTATGAAACGCAAAAAAAAATTCTCGAGTGCCAGTAAATGTATCGTCTTGAACATTTGCAATGCTATACGTCGAGTCACCAAAATGTCATTCAATGTACTTGGAATCGCACGTTGAAAGGTGAGGTCATCGTCTTCCCTAGCAACGAAACCAAAGAACACAGAACAATGTTCGGCGTGACTATTGTGGTGATTGATACCTCCCTGTTCAGTACCACTGCCCCGCCCCCTCCCGCCATAAATAAATAAGAGCTCGCCAAGCTGTTACGTGAGATTCTCACCCTTCCACTTACGTGACTCTTTTCGATTCAACTCGAGTCCTCACGTTGCCAGCTGACACCTGTCAACTGTCACATATCATTTGTCACATGTCAATTATCATCTGTCACTTGTCCTCTGCCATCCGTCTCCTACGTGAATCTTGTCACATTGTTGATACTTTGCCCTGTTCGGAGTTACGACGGGGTCAATCTCCGCTAGGTCAGCTATCACTTGTCAGCTTTCCCGCCCCAACCCATGGATGGATGCCATCAGCTACTCGCTTTTGCCCTGTCTCTCCCCAGTCACTGGGACTTATTTTCATACTTATAACCATTATCATGGGAAAGAAAATGTGGATCAGTCATGAACATTTGCTCTGTGCCATACGTCTAGTTCTTCAGATTCGTCGGGACACTCTAGATGAAACAGCCACCCACATTTGTACATTAAGACATCATGAGCGCGATCATATTTGGGACGGTTTTTTTAGTAAAAGAGTCGATATCTCAAGAACAGTTCTTCGTATCGATTTAAAATAAGGACAGACTTCTAGAGGACGTTCGATTCCATATACCTACTTCTGTGGCAGTACCTCTCGATGTTTTTCACAGATAATCGAGGTAGCTGCAATGGTATTTCTCTTCCATTAAAATTTGAAGCAATCTTTATCCAATCGAAATGAATTTGGTATCAAAAGAAAGATAAAACGTTGATCAATGTGCGTGCTTTAATGTTTTTATGAAATTATTTGTTTATCTACCCAAAATATTGCTTCAAAGTAACTGCATTTTTGGGACATTTTTGAGATTTTTTTGTGAAAAAGTGGATTGAAATTTCAATTTCCATCACAGCACGTACCTAAAATTGAATGTTCGTTAGAAATCGATACGACGAACCGTATCAATACGCTAAAAAGCGCCGCAAATTTAATCGCGCTCATGGCAGCTTAATAGCCATCCATTATATTCCAAGAGGCATTTCATGTACTGGAAAACAACTTGTTTTTCAACAAGATAAAACGTCACGTTGAATATACGTCAAATTATTCTCAGTGTTTTTAATTTTTCCCTTTTCCAAGTACCTCTAAGCCATCAGTTGATTGCTAAAGTTCACAGATATAATCAAACCAATCATATTCCACAAAATAAGTGCCGTTCATTGGAGCTGTAATAACCCTAGACAAACCACCAATAAATGAACCGAATAAACAATTTTATCCCAATATTGATTTTGCAGTCGATGCGTAAATAAAATATGACTTACCTAGTGTGTCCGTAGAAATAAAGGACGATGCTCGAGGCCAGGACCAATAAAGTTGACAGAATGTACATGGCGAACGTTACTTCGGAGTTGAGCAGAAAAGGAGTCGGGCTGCCGAAGTTGTACACCCTAGCGTTGTGTTTGAGCAGAGGTAAGGCTTTCCACACCCCGACCACGTGTACCTAGAACAAATATTCCACGAATAAACATCACAGTCATCGAATTAACTTGTAGAGAAGGGAACGTCTGAATGAAAAAATAACGAAGAAATTTGATTTCTTAATCAAGATGTTGAAAATAGATTGACAGAGATTAGATACTTGAATTGATTCAGTCAATATTTTATGGAAATTCAACATGAGGAAAATGAAAAAAAAAAAAGAAAAATACAAAAGAAAATTAATGATTCTATGAAATCATGGCATATATTTCACGAAGACATTGGCTCTTCAATGAATATTTTGAAAGGTGTTAGTTCACTTCGAAATAAATATTTGAATATTCAGTTGGGTTTCAGGATCATGGGAATCCTGGACCAATAGAAGCTTCAATTATTATTTTCAATAAGTTACAGTAGATGAACAACCTGGATACGAAAGGTGGAGTTGATTTTACTTTAATAAATCATTTAGTGAATTCTGACAGTTGTTAGATTTATTGACTTTCAAACACATGAAATATTCAAGACCAAGATATAAAAATTATGATTGAATGAAAACTGTGGTTGGGGAATTTGCGAACCCTGACTATTCTTTGGCTATTTATGAAACTACTTCTGTGTTCAATAATTCGTTTTGAGCACATCATCTCTACTTTTCTCGAAAAATTCCCCCACGTATATGGATAGAGCTAAAGGTAATTTCTATATTTCCTTATTGTGTTTTGTGTGTCTGACCATCCATACATGCATGTTGGAAAAACAAATTCAACGTTTGCCAATCTCCTAACCATATTAGGTCGTTATTTGAACGTCTTAGTGATATTTTAATAATCGAAAATTGTTACCTATGCTTATACGGTATGACACATTTAAAATGGAAACACCCCTATAAACATAAAATTTTCAACCGATTGAAATGATTTTTTTTCTATAGTATGACATTGAAAAATTTCTCTATGACACAAAATTTTATGAATAAGTTTTCATTTTCAGGGCCAACTATTCTTATTTTTCAATGTCAACTAACTAAAAAAAATATTAATTATGTTTACATCTTTTTAGGAAAGATCTGACTATACCGCTGAGTTCACGATGTTTATGACAAAATAACGTTGAAATTCGTGTATCAATGAAAAAGTTATAATATAATTTAATTCAATTTAATACTATAATTTCAGGACTTTTATCAAAATTCTCACTACACCAATGGATTCAAGAAGTCTCGAAATCTCACTGATATCAATATGAAAGGCAATTCCTATGTCGGGGCGTGACGCAGTGGTTAGAGCGTCCGACTCTGGGTCGTAAGGTCCGGAGTTCGAGCCCCAGTTGCGGCTGGGATTTTGTAATTTAACCTTCCAGTGGTGGCGCCAAAGCTTGTTGCACTAGTTTGTTTAAACAAACAAAAAAAAAATTTTGACGTGTAAATTTGAAAAAAATTATTTCTAATTGTAGTACACTTTCTTGAATGAACCTTTTGTTGAAAGTCATTTAATTTTTTTGAAGAAAATCCCACCTCCTTTCCATTCGGTCTGTGACACCAGCGCAACCACTGGTGCAACAAGCTTTGGCGCCACCACTGGAAAGTTAATTTGGCAATTCCATTAAAATGTCGACTAGTTGAAACACTTCTGACATTAAAGTATATCTTGACTTTGACTTTGACGTCATATTTTTCAAATGTTATTCTGTTAAATGACATGGTTTCCAAATTTTATTCATATTCTATAGATCGTCAGATAATGACAGATTTTGCTGGCTGATATTCTTTTCTGAGATTTTAACCACTGAAAATTATGTCAGTGTTGATCTCAAAAAATTAAAATTTAGCGATTGGACGTGTGCTAGGTAAATTAATTTTCCGTTTGCAGAAAAAGATAGTTTTTTTTTTTAATTTCACTGAAAATCCCAAAATCTGTCATTATCTGACGGTCTATTAGTTGAACAGATTTCGATGAAATTCTGATCAGTGATAAAAGGTCTGAAAATGAAGTGGTGGGTTAATTCAACGATTTTTCAAAATGTTGCTCTTAAAATAAAGAATGGAGAATGGATATATAAAAATGTTTAAAATTTTTCAGTTGAAGACTTTCCGTAGATTATTTGCAATGAACTCACCTTGTAAAGAATTGACATGCCAGCAAACGATATGAGAGTATGCAATCCATTGATCAGTAATTGAAAGGAGAATATCAACCCCAAACACTTGTTGGTGGCCCAGAATAGAGCTGGATATCTAACAGAGTATATAACAAGTGCGAGAGCTAAATTCATGTATTCAACACTGACTGAACTGCCAAATCCAGCTTCTGAAATAAAAAAGATTATTCACTATAATAGAACTGTAAAGTGACATTAATAAAAAAAAAATATGTTGTGTTTCTCACGAAGAGTGAGAAATTAGCCGGTCTCCTATATTCTCACGTTTCTTTTCATTAGTTTCATTTTTGCCCTTAGATAGCTAAAATCGAGGAGGAAGGAATTTTTAGCAGGGCCGGGTCACAGGGGGGGCAAAAGGGGGCCCTCGAAAAACTCGCGGGACCGGCTATGGTAAAACATTGGAAAAATGGACTTGGAATGATGATTAGGGGAGAGTGGGTCACAGTGGATCACGGGGTACAGTGGATCAGTCACCATAGCTTCGTACATTTTCGCGTACGCGCGCCAACAAATGGTTGATAGCCCCTCTGAAATAACCCCCCTCAGCCGAACTAGTCGAAGCCACGATATCAAAGTGGCAAGACGTACTGCGGCGCTCCGGTAAACAGACACAGACGAAACTTTTTTATCCCGTCTTTCAAAAATTTGTGTTGTATTCAAGTGAGTATTGAATCTGGATGTTTGGTTACTGTTTTGTGCTTGTTAATGCTTATATTAGTTGTGAACTATGTTGTTTTATCTTTTGTAGTGTTTAATAACTTTTTATCGGCATTTCTTTATAATAACCATCACTGGGTCACAGTGAATCATTTCGATTTGGGGTTCAGTGGATCAGCGATGCAGTGTGACCTGCAATGTTCCAGTGTGACCCATAAGTTATACTTACTTTTTTAGTAGGTGAAAATGCCTCGCAACAGGGAAAGAAAAACTAGTATCGGACTCCACACTGAAGAACACATGCAAAACGCTCCAAGTCTTATATCAGATGGCCAGAAAATAAGAGCTGTGACAAGAACCACTCGTATCCCGTACACAACTTCAAACAGGTATAACAAGAAAGTTCAAAATAATTCTGAAAAGATTATTAGGCTTACACCTAATTACGCAGTTCATGATATATTCACCGATGCGCAAGAAGCCTAATGTTCTATGGGATCACAATTATGGACGTTCGACAACTAATTTACAAAGTAGCTATGTTAAATAATGTAAAAGTACCAGCAAAATGGCACGACATTGAACTCGCTGGCATTTAGTTTTTATATAATCTCAGAAAAAGAGACAATCGATTATCTTTACGAACTCCTGAGGGGTGCAGTTTAAGTAGAGCGACATCTTTCAACCGCCACAATATTGGTATATTCTTTGATAATTTAGAAAATGTTATGTCTAGACAGACAGTCTTTGGCAATGGGAATGAGTATTTAATCTAGATGAAACAAATACTATGACGGTTCAGAAGTCTGCAAAATTGCTAGCTGCCAAAGGACAAAGGCAAGTTTCCAAGGTCACCAGCGCAGAACGAGGGACGTTAACAACAAAGAAAAATTTTTGTTTTAAATTTGTTGTTTCTTTTAACAAACTTGTAGCATAATATTATTCCGTGGTACCAATAACAAGTTTACAACTGAGGTTGAAAAGTTATTATTTGTTGCTAGTTACGTCACAACTGAATTTATACTAAGTTGTTGTATTTGCTCTGAGAGACTAAGAAAGACATTTCTTAATTACAATAAATTGTAATCTTTGCAAACTTTTGTAAGATTGTTTCAAAAATTTGATTAGACTATCTTATGGTACGAATAAATGAGTTATAGTATGAAGACCATCATCTTTTACAGTGTGCCCCAGTTGATTTACTGTTACCCATGTAGCGATCCAAAGTGACCCACTCCTGGGTCACAGTGGATCTTTCCTCAACTTTTTTATCAAAGGCTATATCTTGTAAATGTACGTATTATTCGCCACCAAATGCTTTTTTCTATAAAGCTTTAATTCTCCTCTTACAATTTTAATTGAGGGAACAATGGTTAAGCGATAAACATTGAATCCACCAGAGTTAGAAAAAAAAGTGATTCACTGTGACTCAATCTCCCCTAAGCTCTGAAACATTAGGTGGCACTTCTTTAGGGGCCAAGAAAAGCAACCCCCATGGGAAGAAGTTTTCGTCCAGTTTTAACCCCCTACCTCCCTTTTCAATTATTGCCCTCTTTATGACTATTTCCTCGACTTTGTAGCACCTGAAGAAAAATATTCTTCTGTGTTAAAGTGTATATGGATACCCAACCGATTACTCAGTAATCAAAGAGTTTGATTTCCTCCCCTCACATAAGGGGGTGGGGGGTACCTAGTGCTCTGTTAATCGTAAAAAAAGTTTTTTTCCGCCACAAAAATGTGTTTTCGAGCCACTAGGCAAAAATAGATAATGACCACTTTCTTAGTCGACAGGCACCACTTCCCAATCGCAACAATTGGTCACATAGTTTTTCTTTCTCTGCAATAGTTGATCAAAATCTTAGTCGTAGCTAGTGGCAATCCTTGACATTAAACGTGGTTGATTTCCTTTGTATGGAAACTGGAAGTTTATCACGTAATTATATCCCACATTGAACATTGAAACGTAATTTGACAGCTTAGAAAGTGTCCCAAGATGGTAAACATTTCCTCAAACATCCATCCATTCAAAAATGTGTTTGCCTGATTGGTACAATTTCGTTGTTTGTTAATTAAATTTCAGTCGTCGCATGTCAACACGTAAGAACAGTTGAGCGCTGCTTTGAATGAAGCATCCTATATTCTGAAGGAGTTTGCGGTCGAGAGAGACAACTCTCGAGTTAATTAAAACACGCCATTAATTAATGTCTTCGGCAAGTCACTAACGAGGTTCTGTTATAGTTGAATTTTCAACTTTTCAATGATCCAGAAAATCTGGAGCATTAGTGGAACGCAGGGAAGTAATGCGAATAGTATCGCTAAAATTCTTTATAATTTATAGTAAATAGTAACTTTCTACCAAAGTTAGACAGTAGTTGTTGGAGTGTTATTAGTTTCAAAAGATACTGATTAACTGAAGTTTCAAGAGACTATCAATATGCATTCCTGAATATTTTATGAACTAATTGAATCTCAACACTCTTGCCAGTACTTTCAGCATCGATACTGACTAATTTATTGGTTGATAGACCAAATTTAGATGAAGTGAAGGGTATGAATTGGGTTTTTCCACATTCATAGTTTGCAAATCACCGCTGAAGTAGGTCATTAGTGATTTAAAATCTGCTTCAGCGTTTCCTTCAGTTTTTCCCAAGTATATTCTTGATATATAATTGCAGTATCATCTGCGAAATTTATGATGTTTCCCTTTGTATATACTCTTGTCAAAAAGATCATTAATATACTCAAGACTCGAAAACTTCTGACAGTTGCTCGTAAGGATACAGCCGGTTGAAAAAAACAGAGTGAAGTGAATTAAATCAGGACAATAATGTTTCCTGAGGTACTCCGTACGCTAGTCACTGAGGGTGTCATTTATTTGAACACATTGTTTTCTATTATCTAAGTAACTCGCAAACAGATTTAGCGGAGTACCTCTTATGACAGCATTTTTCAAAGTTTGTAGCAGTTGAAGACGACTAACTTTGTCGAAGACAATGGTCAAGTCAATAGAGATGTAAATGTTGGGTTTATTCGATTTTAATACATGGTAAAGGGGTTTGGTCAATTCCACAATTGCATCCTAGGTCAACTTTCCCGCCCTAAAACCATTTTTTTTTCAATTACTTGTTTTTTGTTTAAAAACTAAATCAGTATCGATTTCTAAAACTGTTTGGCAATTGTTGATATCAAGGCCGTCTTAATTCCGAAAATTTTTCTAATCGGTCGCTACCGCCAAGAGAAACTTTCAAGCATGTCGATCGCAGCTTGAGGAATACTGGGATGTGAAATGAAAAATTTGCTTGAGTTCAGTCGATTTTTTTTATATTATGGGTGCAATTTTTACGGAAGGAGATGGCCTTCCTAGGACTATACGTACGTATCCTTCAATGAGCGTTAGAAATCTATGACATTTTCATACATCCAAATCCAATCCAACAGAAATTCAAAGTCTATGTTTGGGTATCATAGAAAACTATTTTATTCGTTCTTCATGATCTATTGAATGAAGAACGTTAATTAGAGTTTATCCAGATCTATTTGAATGAACTTTTGGAAAATGTTCCATTGTGAACCCGTAGAGATATTTGGTTTATGCTCCTCATTTCATTCGGTTGTGCAAGAACACCTGCACCATATTTTTTCCAATATTAGGATTAGCAGAGGAAGAGCAGATCCTTGGCCACTGCGGTCTCCAGATTTGAATCCATTGTATTTTTTCTGTAGAAGTATCTCAAAAGCCTCGCTTACGCTATACCCATTCAGACAAGCAATTACTTTTTGAAAAGAATAATATAAGATTGTGAAGCAATACGAAATGACCCTGGAATGCTATTTCAAGTATGGAGGGGGTGCCTTCGCAGACTCAGAAAAGGTATTAAGAGAGAAGGGGTCATTTCAAGCAATTCGTTAGTGGTTTTGTAGGTTTGTTAGGTGAAATTGTTTGCATTATAAAAATTTTTAATGAAGCTTTTACCCATTATTTTTATTAAACTTTTCAAATGATGGAGGAAGTCTCAGGTTGGATGTTGTCGAATGAAATTGCCTTTTTATCGAAAACTATTGCTCCAATCGACTTTACACACTTTTTTCAATTATTTATTACACGTGAAGAAGATACTAACTTACATTGATAGAAAATCCCTAAAAAAATATAAACTACCTATATCTAAAGACAGTTTCATACTCTAACTGGACGAATACAAAATCGAACAAAAATGAGAAATTGTTGTTAGAAAACGGGAAAAAAAATCTGTTATGTTTTCGACTCGCAAGTGTCATTTATTAATTAGTTATGAACATTAAAATGAAAAAAGAATGTAGTTTAAAATCTTTTTGTTTATAAAATGAAAACTAATAAAACAAGCTGGATGATCCAATGAAAAAAATCGTAGAGCATTGAAATACGAACAAAATGGGATCGGATAATTTGAAAATTCATCTCCACCATTTATCAAATTACGAAGACATAGTAACTCAAATTGAACAATTTATTGGTTTAAATTCATCACGTCATGCATTTCTTCCAATTAAAATATTACAAATTTAATCATCAGTCATAGTTATTACCCCCAAGCAGCTTTTTTGTTCGGGATTCTTTTATATGAATGCGACTCCTTTCATGAGATCTAAATATGCTCCAACCTCTCCATTCCCTAGTTTTAATTAAAGTTCTGAAGTAACGAACTAAATCTGTGAACCGACCCACACAAAAAAATCTTTTTATTCGAGGAATAAGCTAATTCAGTCACTGCACAATCCGCTCTTTATTAAATTCCATTGTCAGCCGCATTTTTAGCGCACTAATGAATCCCTTCACCTGTTAGTCAGCTTAATAACTGTCATTAAATCTCCATTTTGTTGAAAAACGGAATTTCATGGAAGCGAAACTCTGGTCTTCCCCATCTTTTAATGTTTTTCCGTAATTTTTTTTAACCGCAAAACCGAAGGATTTGTAAGCCTAGGAAGCCGGTTTAGCTGGATCGATGCCACAGATAATAGAAACACATTCTCTTGAAGAGGATTTGAGATCGGATGGATCTTTTCAGTGATGAAATAACCGTTTACGGAAGCCAAATCGCTTTAGAATTGTTCAGCGAAAAAGCTTGCGAATTGAGGATAATGCTGAACGTGTTGTTGAAGTTCTCTGAGACTCGTTCAAAACAAGGTTTTGAAGTTTCGCTACACACACAATGGAAAGTGTCGAGATTCTTCGCATGTATGCGGATGTCTCAGGACTTCCACTTTGCTACAAAATGAAAATTGTTTTTCTTTGAATATCGAAAATCAACCAAATTACGGTGATTGACGAAACGAATGAATTCTTTCGATGAAGTGTCATGCATGAGCCAGTTGTTTTGCTACAAAGTCAGGAAAGGACTGCCTCCGATTGCCCACATTAAAAAAACTTTGGAACTACTGAGATATTTCAATATTTTTCAAAAACAAAGTTTCTTGGACTATTTTTCTGTATGACAGTACTCTTATTTGTCGAATTGAACTTCGTGTTCGCCACAAGGCTCTCACCTGGGGCTTTTACTGCTCAGTATAATTATTGAAGACGTTGTCAAAGAAGCATCCAATTGTAAATTCCTCATTTATGCCGATGATATCAAAATATTTCATGTCATAAAGAATCCTGATGATTGTCTCATACTCCAAAATAGCTTGAATTCAATTCTATTTTCAACCGTATAATTTTTTTTGATTCTCGATAATACGTATTTTCAATGTTTGGATCTGTTTGCCTTTCGGAATTTTCAAGATGATGCGCTGATCTGTCTAGTAATTGCAATTGATATTCTCTCAAAAATTAGATTCGGTTATATCATTGAAAATATTTTTTATCACATTGTTCCACATCAAACCTTTTGAATTTATCGAGATAAGCAAACCATTCTGCTTATACTTGATATTTCAAGTGCATAAGATATGAAAAATATTAACGAAATTCGAAAAAATCTGTTTTCCAACTATGTGTCACTTGACCCCCCATACCATTTGAAATTTATGAATTGATCTTTCAATGTCTTTTATTTCAAAAGGTAATATCGGTTTTTGATTAATGTCTGTAAGTCGAACTATCCATGAGTTTATTCTAAGGAAAAAAAAACTGCAAAAAGCATATTTGGTTTGATTTTTTTAATGGCACAAATACTTTTTCAATATTCAGATTGACGAACTGATTCAAAAATTATAAGCTACTTACGGTTTATAGTGAATCGTTTGGGAGAAATTAATTATATGAATGGTTGAATAAAAAACAAATCGTATCAAAATTGATAAACAAAGTATCAACAAATTATTTTAAGAGATGTTCAAACTGAAGCCCTTTCACGTCCACCTTTGATTAATTTATAGTCGTAAATCAACTATAGATTCTAGTTAAGTAGCATAGTTTCTTGTCTTCTAGTGACCTCACAAAAATAAGTCAAAGGGGATCAAATCTGGAGACCTAGGTGGCCATTTCATCATCTGACCTCTCGAACGACCAGAAAATGTTACATCAACGAATTGCCGTGCGTTGATAGCCAAGTAAAGCGGATCTTCATTTTATTGTCGAACCAGTAAATTTGCTGATAAATTATCATCATTCTCCAATATTAGCGATTGCGGAATAATCTGTAATTCGAGCTCGATTTCCTATAGACCTTAAAGTATCATATATTTCTGGAATCAGCTCTCCAAGGAGAATCTGATATAGGAAAATGTATTATTATTTACCTACGGCACTGGTTCGTGAATTTCAGTTTTCACAGAAGTCTTAATTGATACCTACCTTATCTTTTCACGACACAAATACGGAAGGCAGTTTCATTTTGTACTTTGAAGTATAAACAATATTATATTAATGAATGATGTCGATTGATGGAGATTAGTGTTTCTATTAACTACCCTCAAGATATTACAGTGGCGACGAGGATCTTGCCTAATTACTTTAGAATAAGGTATAAATGAAATAAATTTTGCATTTGATTCCAAAGATTCAAGTTCTGATAGAAAAATATTACACAGTATTCTCTCCAGGTTTATGTACGTTTACAAAAGGTACCGTTTCGTTAAAATTAATTCACGAGTCGGAAAATCCAAAATTTGTTAGAGCCAGACCGTTGCCAAAGTTGATAACGAGCTATAAAAAGTTAACTTCCATTATTGGACACTGATCAATATCCACTTCAGCGCAAAGTGCTTGTTACAATTTCCACACACAAGGAGCTCTTTCAGTATAAGAGTCTACCTTGTGGGGTAGCTGACGCACCCTGCAAGTTTAAAAAACTTATGGAGTCTTTGACGCACTACATTGAAGATTGCGTTTATTTCTTAGCCGATATAATTAGTGTGTGGAAAAATTTACATGAACATTCAAAGAAGTGTGGAATTAAAATATGATTTTCCATTCAAAACAAATTGGAAGGGTGAGCGTGGACAGTGAGAGTATGAAAAAGACACCGAATATAAATAAGCTTAAAGATGTCCACTGTAGATGGAAGTTGTTTGTTTTTCCTGAAATTAAACTCATAAATAGGTTGGATACTTTTCATTGGAATGTAATGTATAGTTGTTCAAGTCGAATAATAATAATGTAATGAAATATGCTTTATTATAGTCTAAAAAAGATAATCTTATTGACAAAATAATTTTATGGGGAAATGAAGAAGAGGTTCTTATGTTTATATATAAAAACAGTCCGTCAGTATATCCAGAAAATAAAAATTTTAGGGCATAAAACAACACATTAAACAACTATACACTGCAAAGTCTAAAACAATAATGTCATTATAAAATATGATAAAATATAATCAATTCATTTTCAAAAACTATCGTTAAAAAATACTTGCAGACTATAATATGGTCTAACACTGAGGAGATCTTTGAGTGTTTTTCTGAAACGAATGTTATTCAAAGTTTTCAAGTGATGTGGTAGATGTTTATAAATCTTGAGACCATTATACACAATCGAGTCCTTAACGAGGGTTGACGTAGGTAGAGGTAGTCTGAGATCATTGGAATGTCGGGTGGCATAGGTAGAAGTGGCAGAGGAAAAATTTGTTTTATATTTGTATAACAGACAAGTTGTTTCTAAAATGAACATAGCATAAACCGTTAAAATCTTGTTCGTAGCGAATAAGGGCCTGCAAGAGTCCTGTCGTTTGAGTGCTCTTTTTTGCAAAACAAAAACCGACTCTATTTGGGTTTTAACACGAACGCCTCAGAATGGGATGGGATGGGATAGGATTCATTTGAAGTAACTCTAACTGCATAGCACCCTGAAGAAAGTTTCTTATTGAGAGATGCAATGTGATCATCAAATTTTAATTTGTTATCGATGACTTACACCAACAAATCTGGCACTAGTTCTATTCTCGAAGAAAGTTAAAGGCATGTTGTCAATACTACATCGAAATGATACTATATTAGTTTTAGAAATATGGAAAGAAAGGAGGTTAGAATTGCAGCAATCTTTGATTTTAATAATGTCCGAGCAGATGGTATTGTCAAAAATATATGGAACATCCTGTACATTAAAATATTTCATATTTCAATACGTGGGTAACCTTTTTACAATTCAGTACGTGAGCGAAGATATTTTATTTTGAAACACAACTTGTCCTCAACATAACATAAACAAGAGTTTTCAAAAAGGCCACTGATAGTTCGATCTGGTAGTCGAGTTTAGAGTTCTGCCGTGCCCGCAGCTAGTGAGGGCTATGGGGGGAGGTTGGAAGATTAGATAGAAAGAAAATGTTTCTTAAATGTAAATTCCGATATGTATTGTAAGTAAAGATCTTTTTAAAATTATTTATTCAATCAATAACTAGTCTAGGAGAGATTCATCAATTTTTTAATTCATTAATTCTTTATTGATTATTTCCTTCATTAATTTCAATCGTCTTAATCTCATATTTGTACATAGTGAAATAAATGTTTTCATATTTTTCTAAAGTGTTTTGAATCTATGAATGATCAGTATCGAACTAGTTAGTCGTGAACAAACCCCAATTCACGACAGTATTGTGAAGATCAGAAGTATTTATATCAGTCCATAGTATCGTGGTATCATCTGCGAATAGCGTGAATTGGCTTTTAATGACTATATAGAAGTCAAATCGTTTATGTACAGTAGAAATAGTGTAGAAATACATTTTATTTAAACTCACCGATATCTTTATTCTCGAACATGGTATGATTCTCGTGCCCGATAATATCCTTAAGCGTTTTCATGACAGTGTGCGTCGCCTCCTGACTGCTGACAAACGGCATGGCAGTCGGTCTCATCGTGGCCATTGTTGTAGCTGTCACTCTGTTCTGCATAACCGACGTCGGAGATAAATTGGAGCCATTCGACGTCATGAAACTCAACACGACCAGCCGGTCGCGATGCATTATGATGAAGTCCAGGTCCGTGTGCCATATCCAGTCTGCAACAAAAGAGCCAACGTCAACAAGTGAACGTCGATAGCCAACTCGACAAAATGTGGAATATGGAATATTCCCCAGTCGTGTGTGAATGAAATGAAAAGGACGTTGCAGTTGGTTGACCAGGTTTATTTCCTGCAAGGGAATCGAACTGTAATGGCGATATTTTTTAAGAGTGTTCAATTATTGTGTTGCAGTTTGATAAATTATAGGAGTTGACATACTGAACAGTTTTACCCTCAAAGTTAAAAGTCCGGTCCTGATCATGTGTTGTTCTCAATTAAAAACGCAATATCAGGGTGCTTTGTAACAGAAATAAATTGTAAAGAAATTGTCAAGAAATTGTGACAGATGTTCAATTTCATATTCATTCATTGGCAATCTGGTTCATTAAAATTTGATTCAAAGTAAAGTCCATCAGAGTTAGAGCGAATATTCATTGCAGAAACAAATACGATGAATACACGTTACCCATACCTTTTTTCTTAATTGTTATATTGAATGTGTTTTAGTTTCTTTAATGACAGTGAAAGATGCTTTCAGTAGGAGCTACCATTTTGTTTTGTAGCCTATAAGTGTATTGAAGATAACGAGATCTTTTTAGACAAGTCGAGACAAACCTGATAGAAATAATGGGCGGTATGCTCAAAAATAGTAATTGCTTGTACTTCTGTTGTAGTTTTCACTTAAAAAAATTGAAACATTTACTCCACATAATTCTTGAAGTAACACTCAAGTAAGTATAGGTACTAGGAGCGATTACTTTATACTTTGCCTTATTTACTTCGATATATAGTTAAAACTGAAGAAATTACTAATGTTGTCTAGTATTTCCTTCATTTGGGAGTGTTTGGTGTAGTTTTTGAGAAGCTACTCATAAAGTAACTTCACATCTTCGATTGAAAAGGTGTTAAAGCCTTTTTCATAAATTGAAAAAGTTAGGAAACGTAAAACGTATGGGGAGGAACAATATACCTAGCAAATTATTTCAGCAAGTCAATTATTTTAGGTAGCTTGCTACTATTAAGCTTTGTACTTTTATCTCAAATGCAATCAATATTGAATGGATAGCTAGAGAGTTCTTAGGAAATCATTTTGCGATGAGGGAAGCACCTTCATCAAATTTAATAAAAACATGAGGTATTTTTAAGAACTTTCATCAATCGAACCAATTTGTGGTTAAGAGGTGTATCTTGTTCTTAGGTCACATGTAAAGAGTTGTGATTTTTTGATGGGCTCTTTTATTTCAGAATGAATCTTGTTTGATGCACTAGCGTTATATCAAAAATGAGCTCTGATGCAAATTTTTTGTACTAATTCAGTTATTTTTCAAGGAGCTAATTGTAACCAGATACATTAGAAATATCTACAGAAGCTTCTCTTTCATTATGTTGTATAATACTGCTTCTGGTTCATCAATTGCAATTTGTGAATCTATTTGGTTTCCATATCGCTTTCATTAAGTTGGGAATTTCGGAATCATTGGTAACGTTTTTGACGTAGTTTGGTACTGAGACCGAATATATTCTATTTAACCTTCCACTCAGGTCCAGTTTCACAGGTACCTGTTGAACTCCAGACAATTAACTATTATTTCAGATGTTGAACGACATTCTTTTAATGATGTTGGAATGTTTACATTCTACCCATTAGTTATTTAATCTGGAGATTACCTGGAACCTTTTAAACTGGCCTTTAAAATAACACAAATTCCGATATCCTTCTGTATCAAACAAATATTGTATTTTCGAAAATATTTGTTTTTGATGTCGTCAGTTCTAAGTTCCTGAAAAATTATGATATAGAGAGTTCTTTTACCAAGAAGTTTGGTAGCCAGCGATACACTACTATTGAAATTATCAGCAACGATTCTTCTATGAGAGTTCATCAGACAATTACAACACAATGTTTGTTGCGACTGATGAATCAGGAACACGTTCTTTCACAAACTGTATTTTCAGATTTCAGGTAGGTAGGTATATTTATTTTCACATCACAGTTTGAATAGATGTAATCCATAGGAAGGTACCAGGATTTCATTTCTATAGATTGAGGTCCATTCATGAAGACTTGAGACAACCAAATTTGGTTGATATACAGAAAAATTGATGATGATGTTTTTTTCCAGTTAACGCAACCAGGCTCAATTCAGCTATTCACTTTTTTCGTTTTGAGAGTCCAAAATTTCATTATTTTCAATATCGCTAATGGTTTTATCATCAGATTTGTCCGTTATTTCATTTCAAAAATTTTCCGATTCATCATTTATCATCATTTAGTATCTCTTTTGGATTATTCAGATATCGAAGACCACGAATTTTGTTCAGTTTTTACGTTTATTGAATGTTTTTAGATTTTATTAGGCACACCAGAAAATCTTCACTTTCAGTTGATAAATAAATCCAGTGAACGTAAAAATCTTCAGATTCCGTCAAATCACTACTTCTTCGTAAAATGAATGACACTGACATGTATCAGCAATATATAAGATGAAAATCCATGTATTTACTTCTTTGAATAATAACAATATTTTACTAAAAAACAAAGGTAACCCCTGACTTAATCACCACCGCCACATGAAGAGCAACTGTAAACAGCAAAGTTAGATATTATATTTCATAAAATTTCAGTTTGTAAAGTTTACTTCAAAGTAAGATATTTTCCAGTTGCACGGTATACAACAACGTTGATTTAAAAAAATTGCAACAGTCTTGTAGAAGCTGTAACTTACCGGAGCAAATTGACTCATTTGCCCTTCTACATCTGTATAGGTTTTTTTGATTTCACATTATTTCGTTTTCAGATTGTGGAAGGTTACAAACCCATAAAACCCACTTCAAACGACGAATTTCCCCCATAAAATCTAATATGTTCAATAGTGTCTATTAGTACATAAAATTGACCAAAATTCACAATTTCATCATTATAGAGGTCAGTTCTGATTTACTCATCGAGCATAGATGAATATCTGAGCAATTTTGGTACCATCGAATTTGGAGTCCCACAGGGTACAGTTCTTGGCTCCATACTAGTGAATTTGTACCAGAAGGGCATATTATGGATTTGGAGTTTCACAGGGTACAGCTCTTGGTCCCATACTAGTCAATATTTACCTCAATGACCTATACTTACGAGGTAAACCGATGAATACTGGTAGCTACTTCATGAAAAGGCACAGAAAGATTTTTAAAATGTAAAAATAAATAAAATGGTTCGACTCCAGGCTCCTCAAAAACAAAATTCTTGTCCTTCACGATCAGCAGAGATAGAATTTTGGACATGGAAAATTTTAAATGTTTGAATAATGGACACAGGTCTGCCTATAATTTTAGGGTACATTATATTTACTGGATACAATGAAAATTTCGATTGTATTTCTATATCCGATAGAACGTCAAGGGCAAACACTCGACTTTGTTTTACCGAACAGATGAGCCGAAGATTTAAATCAATTTTCCGCCTTGTTGAGGCAATACTTCCAATCTGAATGCGATCACCCTCAATTAAGTCTGCGCACCCGCATGTTTTCAGGCTTCCGCAGTCGCCTAATATAATTATGTGGGCTCTTACCTCGCGATTTTCTACCCACTGTTGAAGCGGCATGTGAGCTGCGGCAGTCAATTAATTGTTGAAAACTCCGGAGTTTTATGAGAGCCTTTGAAGTACGTTTTGTGTCGGAACAACAAGAAAAAACTCCTCTCACTTGTTGAAGCCGAAGAATAGTTTTTAACAAGTTGCGGTAATGAACAATTAAGCGCGAAGAAGAGAGCGGAAATAAGTTTTGTCAGAGACGTGGAAAATATCCTGCGAGCGATAAATAATGTATGTCACCGTTAATGACGCTTTTCCATGCAATTTTCCTCATTGCAGTTCTGCTGGTGGTAGTCTCCAGCTGTTTGATTACAAAAATCACTTGCAGTTCTGCACTCTGACAGAAACGTTGCACAAATATCTGTCAGATGTAGTTCAATATCCGATGAGGCATTAGGCAGTGATTCGCTTAATATTTTCCACTTTGTGGATATGTTTAGAAAGAAGGGGTCTTTCGACCTTATTCTTTTTCATTTGTTTGAGACTCTCCCGAAAATTGATTATTTTTATTTCGGACTTCCATTGTGTGAACTGTTATTTTGAACAAGACATTTCAATCAGTATGGTTTCTCAAGTTTTGAGGTAATGAGAGTTTCTATTTCTTGATTGGTAATTAACAGATGCCTGTTTCCTAATTAGAAGGAGTAAACAGCAATTCTTGGAAAGGGAATTTTAAATAGGGATCTTTTCAAGGGTATAATCAGTTATAAGAAATGCTTGAAAGCCCATCGTCTGCTCTAACAGAAGGAAATGCTGTGAGAGTAAAAAAACATCGTGACTCAATCTTTCAGTAGGATTTTCACAATAAATTGAAATTTGAAAATTTAAAAGTGGGTAAATTTGCACATAGTGTAAGCTGACAAGAAATTCTACCAATACAATATGATTTCATCGAATACCGACAGTTTCTGATAAATTTGAAAGAAATAATATTGAAGGCATGGCTAATAATTTGAATAGAGAATGATCATTTCTTGTCAATGATGTGCAACGTAACCAACTTTCAATTCAAGTCGATGGTGTTCCACTCGGAACATATAAAAGATCGATACCGTCCTCTTATTCAACCATAGTCATACACGATTCTTGTGTTAGTTTATCCTGATTCATCACTTTTGAAATAAGATTATGAGTTCAATATCCTATATTCTATATCACCCGGTACAATGACAACATTTCAAGAAATACTGATCTAAGAATAAATATATTTATATTGATTACCACGACCCCTTAGTAGAAACAAACACTTTTTCTAAGCAGCCGCAGTAGAGGTCCAAAATCGAGCGGTAATTATGACCGCTATGGCACCACAGGAAAGTATCGTAGCGGTCATTATGACTGCTGTGGTGCTCAAGGTGTTAATATACTCCTAAGGGACACTCACTAAGAAATAAACAGTTTCAGGGTAAAAGTAGGAATAATCAAAACAATAAACTAAGTAACGTTTATTAAACAGACTCACATAATCGCCCCGTATCTGTCTCGTCGTCCACAACTTACGAGTACGTGGGAGACTGATCGACGACTTCCGCAACTTCCGAATCGATGTGACCTTTTCTGAAGAAGCTCCGTGAAGTTGATTCAATAACGCTCGTTAAGGTAGTCCGCTTCACACCACCGCCAAACACCTCCTGAATTTGAATAACCCTTCCGAGGAAGTCTCGCATCCTCCAACTTTATATTCCGGTCTTCCACATACTGTTTTCCATTTTCCTAACGAACCCGCCCTTCTTTCCTCGGCTCTTATCTCTGCATACTCAAGACCATTTATTTTCGTTAACCGCCATCCTGTTCTCTATCCAATGAGCGCTTCACACTTTTATGAGAGTTGTAATTAAAATTTTTTTCCAGCCACATTGTTCCATAACAGCTTCGGTATGCACTTGTTGATTTTTGTTCGTTTTGGTGCGGGTCAGGATATGACCTTTTTGTGTCTAGTCTGGCCTCAGTTATTAAACTGACTTTAAAACCCCACAGTTTAAGACACAGATTAGGGGTAAGCTGTCAAATAAATCGAAATAGCTATTCCATAACCAGTGGCGTAGCCAGAATTTTTCTACGAGGTCAGTTGCTTGGAGGATAAACATTGATGGCAGTTGCATGTTTTACATTTGTTTTGGTTCTAGTTGAAGTAGTTATAGCTTTTGATTGATACAATGCATCAGTTCTCTGTATGGTAGTGAATTGTGTCAGTAACGGACTGAGAGATAAAATAGAATTATATAGGATTTCGTCAGGGTATGACAATCATAAAAAACAAAATGATCTATCCAAGATAAGAACAGATTTGTCATCACTAAACTGAAATATAGAAAATATCTGGATACAGTACTGGTGGCAAGTCGGAAATATTCCTTCCATACAATATGGATCTTCATATCCTATACGTGAGCAAAGACTTTATTCAAGTTCATATGATGTTCAATTGCCATTGGTCTTTCAGAAACAACAAAAATGTAACACTCAAAACTTAAGAAAAACAGACTCTCAAATAATACAATTTAATGTCATCAACACAAATTTAAAATGAATGATGATGATGATGAAGAGCACTGCAGAGTAGTTCTTGTAAAAAACTTTGCCAAGAATTTAACAGATATAATTCAACGGTCGTGAGGTGCAGTAGTTATTTTCTGTTAGAGACTTGCCGATGAATATTGTATAGGTTAATGCGGAAGACTGGATTATATAATCCATTTTCATTATTAGAATGATAATTATGTGAAATCTCACACTTATACATGAATCTAATTTCAAAAATATAATTGAAACATAATTAAGCCACATTATTATACTAATAATAAAAATGGATTAAGCAATCCAGACTTCTGCCTCAGCCTATACAATAGGTAAAATCGTCGGCCAATCTCCAACAGAAAACAATCACTGCCCCCTACGACTATTGAATTATATCTGTTAGATTCTTGGCAAAGTATTCTATAAGAACTACTTTGCAATGTTTTCCCAATCTCAACGCCAAAACATATCTCAACCCACAAGGAGGATCACCTATGAACCTATTGTATAGGTTAAGGCAGAAGTCTGGATTGCTTAATCCATTTTTATTATTAGTTCAACGGGCTTCTGCCAAGTAGTGTCATAAAATATTTTCTTTGACATCATTATTCCTTTGATATGGTTAGGTACAATTTCAGGTTCTTTGCATGTAGGTAATTGGATTACAAATCCCCCCTTATTAATTTATTTGGTTTCATTTCCAATTACTTTTGATCAAGATTTTATAATTCTGATTCACATGAGTTCCTTTGAATTTTTGATGAAAATAACACATTAAAACTTGGAAAAAAACACTTTGAAACACATTTCACCCATTTAAAATGCATGAAATCAGTTTGGATGGTAATCTTCCAAGCAAAGAAGACACGCCTACTTTATCACGTGGTCTCATGGTCTATAAAAAGTCTAATACCAAATAATAAATTTTATTTTACAAAATGGCAAATTGCCAAATCGTCGAAACTTTGGAAGATTTCGGGGGTGGCGGGCCCACTGCCACCCCCCTTGGCTACGCCACTGTCCATAATAGTGTGAGAAATACTGAAATAAATTGATTCGACTGATTAAACAGTCTGAAATTGTTATTTAATCAACTAGTGTATTAATGAGGGGGAATAATGATAGAGATATTCTAACACGTTAATTTTTGAGATCAATAATCGCATTTTAATATAGGTGTTGATTACAATCTTTTTTCGTTGACATCACTCTTGACGAAATAAAGGAATTCTTCTCAGTCCAGTTAAAAAAAAATTGGTTAAATTGTTAGTCATACCTTTCTCGAGATATAGCTGGTAATAATTCCAAATTGGCAGCTGCTGCTTCTAGAATGATTTCGGGTATATCTTCATTTGAAGATTCCATTTTTTTACATTTTCTTTATAAAAACAAGAAAAACTTGCGAGAAAAACTTCAAATATGTTAAAGGACGCGATTTTGATAAACGTCTTGGCTTTGACTTTGGGAAAAAATTGGCGACATGGCAACAATATGAAACGAGAACAGGTAAATTCCCTCCCAAGGAGAAAAGAGTAAAAAATAACGGTCAAATTCGGTCTCAAATCTTGTTTGTACCAAAAAATGTAAAGGTAAATTCGTTCCCGTGCAAAATACAGTTATATTGATTATTTTTCGACATATCTTGCAACCAATAAAAACCATCAATTTAAAGCTATGATGTACTTTCAAACCAATCACAACATTATTATAGTGGGAATTTTCTACTTAGATTATTGCCTCGGGAAAATTCGTGGTATTTTGTTTTTATTGTGTGACAACAGCTGATACTTTTGATTTGACGTCTGTCATCAGTTTGCATGCAAATTGAAAAGTGAATTTAGATAACCGTAATGAATAAAAATGTTATATGGAGAATGTGTCTATGATTGGGGCATCAAAAAATAATCTATCGAATACCATACGAGAGTTCGATAAAGTAGAAAATAATTCTCCACATTTTTTTCTCCAACTTGTTGCCATTTGGCATTAGTCACTCGAGCCCTTCGGGCTCTCGTGTCTATTGCCTGGCAACAAGTTTTCGAAAAATCTGTCGAATTATTTTTACTTTATTCTCACTCTCTTGTGGTATTACAACTGAAAATTATATAAAATCACGCAAACGTACCACTACTTGATACTGAAATAACCTTTGCGTGATAAAAAAAAACAGTTGCTCGATAAAACACACACATTTTGTGAGGAGTAATTTTTTAGTCTGATCTAACCAAAACGAACTAACCTAACATTTGAGGGCGTGCACAACTTTTTTCGGAAATGACAGGTATAATAATACATTTTTTTAATTTAATCTGCTATCTGCTGGGACCGAATCTACCATCACCCTATTTTACATGTTGCCAAAACATTAAATGAAAAGTCTTGTTATTTTAAACTGATTGTTTCGCGTGGTTCATATTTTTTTATGAAAAAGTTAAGTGAAATATTCCGGAATTTGATAATTATATTAATTTATTGGAATAAGGTAATTCTAAAATTTCGCCTATTTAGCAAAAAATATTATGTAGCGCTCTTGAAAATCCTTTAATTTGTTTTAATTATGCGTGCGGGAAAGGTGTTCCCCGCAGGTCTGTATGAAAAATGTGCAGATTGATGTCATCCACTTATGTATATAGAGGGCGTTCCTTAATAATTTGCGAATATTCGAAGATGTGGTTCTACATGGAAAATAAACAATAGTTTGCTCAATAAAATATGGTCTAAAAATGCCCCCTTACGAAAATACGGTGTGTTGAAGTTGAAGGAGAAATAAAGAAATCATTTAGTATTTCCCTAATGCGCATGAGGTATTTAAGTAATATTCAGTAGATAGTGACATTCTAAATCTGCATGTTTCTCAGTACTAACATAAGTTTTTTTTTTTAACAGTGGCCTGCTTACGAGCACTGACTAAGTTATTTTTGAAGACAAGAAATGGTACGCCAATGGTTCTTTCCCAAATAAAAATTATTTTTGAATTCCCCGTTAAATTTGAAATACAAGTTTTTTCCTGAGTTGTTCTCTTGCGATGTGCCGTGAAAAATAAATGAATACCGATTTACTATCCGAGAGAAAATCCCGTAACCGTAACCGAAGCCCATTTAAAACACCAATTTTCGATTAACGTATGGGCCGGAATAAGTAGTAATCACTTGTTTGGACCATTCTTCCTGTCAAGACGACTTGATGGAGAATTTTACCACAATTTCGTTCAAGAACAATTGGCTTTGCTGTTATTTATCCAAATCGTTGGATTGGCCGCGGTGGACATCAAAAATGTCCGCCAAGGTCCTCCGACCTCAATAGCATAGATTTCTTTTGTGGGGCCATCTCAAGACGCTAGTGTAACAATGTTGATGAATTTAAAGAAAAAAATTGTTGAAGCATGTGATAGAATACAAAATACTCCGGGAATATTTGAATATTTGTACAATTCCATAAGAAGGAGGGCGGAAGCATGCATATTGATTGGAGGCCATTTTCAACCATTCCTGTGATAATTATTTGATGTTAGTTGTAATATTAGGTTAATGTTTTATGTTGTTAAATAGATGCATTGATTTTCCGGGACAACAGAAAAAAAAATTATCTCAAAAACTGCGCATCGCGGGAAAAAACTCAAAAGAATTTGTCCTTCAAATTGAATGGAAAATTCAAAAGTAATTTTTAATTTGGAAAAAAGACCATTGGCGTACGATTTTTGTCTTCAAAAATATCAGTCAGTGCTTGTACGCACGCAACAGTTGAAGCTGAAATAGTTATTTATGTAACAAGGGCGTAAAGTAGGCATAAACGCATTTTACGCACGTGATACATACAACATTTTATGCACTAGTGATTAAGAACGAATCACAAATACTGTCTTGAAATTTGATGGGCTACACGTTTCATACGTTATGTATAACTTCAATAGTCAAAAGTGCCCGAACGATACCTGTGAAAAATACTGATTAATTGAAATTTAATAGTTTCAAAATATTTTCGTTTCTTCTTATTATTGTTTAAATCTCAAGCATGAATTCTGAACAACTCGATTTACTGAGGTTTGGTCACCCAGTAGACACAAATTGCATCTGACGGGAGCAATGATTTAATTGTCAAGAAACGTCAAAATTTGACAGTTAGAGAAAATCTCAGAATTCTTGATTGAGAGTTAGTTTGAATATTTAGGGGCAATCGTGAGTTGAATATTAAAAATTATTTTGACTGATTACTCATATATAATTCTCTTTTGTAGGAATTTGAGTATATATACATATTTTGAAAGACAGTTGCTAGTAAAACTAGTAAGTACAAGTGCTTCATCGATATACTGCAAATTGGTCTCCAAATTCTTTTTCAAACTGGAAGTATTCTCGATGAATACCTTCTTGTTCTCATAGCATTGTGTGTAAAGCAGTTTTCCGTAAGGAATAATTATATTCAAGAAAAGAGTGAATATCCCATCCCTAACAGAAGTAACTGTACCAACAACATTGTTAATAGAAAATTTTAAAATCCAGGCTTATGGCTTTGATAATGTAGATTATGAATAAATGTTGTTAAATGAGTATTTCTTCATTGAAATGAATTGATTTTTTTCGTGGTAGATCTTGAATTGACGTGTCATAATGGGCCCGCGGGCACTAAAATATCACTTTACGCCTGTGAAACCGGGCGGTAAAGTTTACTTTATCGCCCCTAGTGCATAATAGTATTTTATATAACAAGGGACTGAAGTGAATGTTTTAATCCCGCGCGTGATGTTTATTGCCTGAGAGCTCGTAAAGCCCGAGCGCCAATAATCACGTAAGGGATAAAATATCTCTTTAGTCCTGAAACACATACGCTAATTTTGCACTTCCTAGTATTATAACTTTCAACATTGATACAATTAATAATTTTGATTAGTTTTATAAACACGGTACTAGGATTACTCTGTAGGTAACGTTATAGCAACAGTGTCAACAAAAATTTTCAATTCAGTGACATTTTAATTAATGTTGACAAATAATCGCCCATTTAGTTTCATCAATTGTAGTAATGTTAGTATCACATACAATATTAATTCAATCAATAAAGATTTAAAATAGAATATTTTCTGATTTTTGTCCTAGTTATTAATAGTGTAGCTGCGGTAAAGTTTAAAGAGGGAATTGAAATGCAACTTTATCTCCCTAGGGACTGAAAGATGCATTTTAGTCCCTGTTATACGGGACTGAAGTTGGCACTTTAGTACCGGAAGTGCAAAAATGATTATTATATGAAAAAACGTCGCTATCATTGAATATCACCACCTACTGAATCTCACTGAATTATTTCAAGAATTTTTGTCATGGGACAGTTTTGGACCATAGTTTTTAAACCAAACTACCATTAATTTCGCACGTAGAATCACACCGTCAAATATTCGCATATCATCAAGAAACACTCTGTATATTATTTTTCATTCTCTCCTCGCGATGTTTGCTGAAACCTATCAACATGGTTGTCCCAAGGGATTCTAATTGCTCTTCTGATTACCATGCAGGTAAATATTCCCGGCCTGAAATACGGTAATTAGGATTATACAAACTGTTGAATTTGTGGATTGTTCCACGTAGAAGTTCTGATGTTGGGGCGGTAATAAGCATGTAACTTTCTCGAAACTACATACGCTAGGAAATAGTTTGCTTACAGTCAACTCGTTATCTGAATTCGGATGAAATAGACGTCTTATTTCATGGACGAAGGAAATTCTCACCGAATCAAAATTGTTAAAATTAATAAGCTTTACTTCAGGAGTTGTATGAAAGATAACAGTTAAAGAATAAATGTTGGATGATATTCATTTTAACCTGAAGAAACTCAGACATAGTCATAACCAAGGAAGTACTCTCAATTTCAATAGATATTGCAAAGGAAATACTTTTCCAGAATACGTATCGAGTGATTCTCAAACCGATACAAATAACTGCATCATTTGTCACATATAAATGAAGAAATCTATTCGAAACTCCTTTAATTTTTTCACTGGAACATTCTGAATCATTTCAGAGCGAAAAAGGGTGAGTGGTTCGCATGAGACCAACGAGACGAAATTTTCATAAAGACTTGTCTCATATCGCCGATGAAATAATAAGTCTCGTCTCGCTTCTAAACCTGCGGACAAGGGAGTAAAAATAGCACAGATTGATACAGTTTCTCCGAACTTTAAATGCGGGAATACGTAATAGATCAAACAACGGAATCGAATCGATATGTCATTTGCCATAATATATTTGTTAATAGGGTTAGGCGCGATGATAGTATTTGAGTCAGTCGAAAGAATATGAGAAGTTTTTTGAACATTTTTCTTTTCAAGTCAAATATTCAAAAATGATATAATATGTTAATGAGTATGTACGGAGTGTCCACCCAAACTTTCATTTCAACTTCAATCATGTTCCGAGTCAGTTGCATTTCTAACATTGTTCAAGTAAATTTTAGTTTCATATAGTGCTATTTCAGGCCACGGATCCCGAACCATTTCGGCATTTTCAAGTTTTGAAAAACCTATTTGCAGATTTAATTTCATTGTTTTGGGAACTAGAAGGATTTCAGAGAGTCTAAAGTAAATGTTAAAGTATTATTTTCAGTTCTTAGTTCAAGTATTTTAATTGTCTAGTAATTTTTATATATTTATTATGTTTCACACATGACTCTTCCTAGCCAATAAATTTGAAAACAACCAAAGCCAATTGAGTTTCCTTATAATATAGTAGAATTTGAATCAAGTCAAATCATCCAATATTTTGAGAATATTAGTGAACAAGTACATATGGGAATCCTCGCGTATGTGTATATTTATCGAACTTGCCGAAAAGTAAAATCAGTGTTATGATTTATATCACATATGAGGGACGGTTTTATAGCTGAATTAATCTCCACAAAAGTGTTATTTTGTGAAGTTGTTCGTTAAATGAGAGTATTTTGGACAAAATAGAACAAAACTTATTTCACTAGCTTAAAGAATTCACACGCTCTGAATTATAAGTGAATAACTGATGGGAGGGGACATTAAGAGTCATTCTAATCTGATATTCAATTGATTAAATGTTCAATCCACCTGATTAAGTCTTGCTAATAGAAAAGTACTAAATGAATGTAACTCAGGGTTTCGTCTAAATTTCATAACCGACCTATCTTTAGCAGATATTTTATTCACAAGCTCATAATCTAATGGCGATAATGTTCGACGCGATTTTCCACAAAGCAGATCAATTTCCCGAGTGTAACGAAGCCGACCGCAGCCTCCTTTGGGCGCAACGAGAACAGACCCGACAAAAACGGCCGCTTCAAACTGAAATTGCGTTTCCGCAAAACCGAATATACACAATTTAGAGGGTGTTCGAAACTTCTCGATAAACGTAAATGAATGATAATCGGAGTTTGTGTATGGTGGGTGATTTCTTGGAGGACGAATTTTGGATGGCATATTTTCAACGATCCTTTTCTTATTTGAAGGATGTCTACATCAGATTTTTTTTTAATGGTTGCTTTTATAGTGGTTATATATTGTATATATTTATATATTTTTTGTGGAACTGTTATATTTTTATGTATATAAATGTAGATTGTACGTATGTATGTATATTTGTTGTCTGACGTATCCTATATAATTTTTTATGATCGTAAAGGATTTAATAAATTTTATTATTATTATTATTATTGGAATAAACAGTACAGTTGCGAAAGCAGTTACTCGCAGCTATACCTTTTGAACTACCATAACACATTTCTGAAAAAAAATTGTTTAATGAAGTGAAAAAATATTAATAGAATTCATTTTAACAAGATAAACTCAGAAACACTAATAAAATCATCACTTTCGGAATCGTGTCCAAATGGAACTATTATCACAGGTGCTACTTCGACATCGAGTAAGCGTTCTCGATCCCCCCAATCCCTTAATAATTTTTTGGTATGTTCAAGCGATTTCTTCCATTATTCCTCCGTAATGTGGTCCAGTGCAGCTTCCCAAACCATCTCCACCTCATCGGATTTAAGGCCATTACCCACATGTTTCTCATAGTATGATTTAGCATCAGCCCATATTAGTTCTATTGCATTGAACTGGCAATGGTATGGTGGTAGCCGTAATACCTCATGGCCATGCTCACGTAATATCTCATCCACGGCATACATTGTAGGTATTTTTATGGATTTTGCAATCGACAGAAGTTCTGATTTCAAATATTTTGTAACACATTTTGCTTATGTGATTCTAACCACTCATAAATGTCACTTTCTCCCCAAGAAGAATTTGGCTGTTTATTTAATATTCTTGAATGATAAGAGGCATTGTCCAAAATCATTAAAGACGGTTCTTCTAAATTTGGTATCAACCATTCTCTAAGCCACTTTTCTAAGACACAATTCATATTATGATAATCCAAACTTTTTGACTTTGAAGAAAAAATCAAACTTTCTTCTGGAACGAAGCCTTTTGAAGAACTGGCATGTAATATAATGTACCGTTTTCCCGGACCGCATCCTCTCTTTCTTTTAACGCTCTTTACGGACTCATCCTGCCACGATTTTGACCCACTCCCATCCGAAAATATCCACGTTTCATCTAAAAACACAATTTGTCTTAATTTTGAATTGTAATTTTCTGTATATTTTTTCAAAAACTGAATACGTTGACTTACAATTTGAGGCATTTCACATAAATATCTTCGGTTACAATCTTTTTTAAAGCAAAAACCCAAGTTTTTGATCAATTTTGACAACGCAGTAAGTCCAATTTCCACCACTCCCATTCGAAAATATCCAGGTTTCGTCTAAAAACACAATTTGTCTTAATTTTGAATTGTATTTTTTTGTATATTTTTTCAAAAACTGAACACGTTGACTTACAGTTTGAAGCATTTCACATAAATATCATCGGTTACAATCTGTTTCAAAGCGAAAACCCAAGTTTTTAATCAATTTTACAATGCAGTAAGACCAACTTCTCTGTCTCATTCATAGTTGGGATTTTATTTGAAAGTGTATGATTTAGCACAATGGAAAAAGATAAAAAAGTTAGTCGGTGATAAAGTCTCACACCCGCAAGTTAAGACCGATTTTGACTATAACTCGAAAACTAGTCGTCAATTGCGAAGAAATCATGCTCTTTCGACACCGAAAAAGACAGATGCTTACAAATTTTAATTTTTTTATTTAATTTAAATCATTTATACGCGAGAAAAAAATATATACTGAAAAACCGGTTTTTCGCCGTTTTGACGGAATTTGAGGTTATGTCGAAAAGTGTTGAATACAAAAGTTTTTGATTTTTTCATCTACAACTTTGCCATCGAACATTTTCCGCTGAGAGGTCTCGTTTCTCGGCAAATAGCAAAAAAACTTTTCAACCCCCAAACTGCATCCCCATTTCACCATCTTGAGTGTTTTCGTGATTCATTCTTTTTTCCTTGAAGTTGGAACCTCAACAACCTTTTCCCACCTGGTCCTTGCCTGTTACTTTTTTACTTATTTTGAGCAGTTTGCAGCAGTTAAATTGGTTTTGGTACCAGCCTATATCTGTAGCAGTGAAAAACTGAAATGTTTTCTTGGTTGGCTTTGAGATCATCTAAAGACACTGTCACTAAGAAAATACATATAGCCGTGTTTCCACCAAAAGTTATCCCATTCCTATCTACCAATTCCTGTTCCACTTACTGTTCTGGTCTAGTTAATATTAATAATAATCTCTTCATTTACTCAGATTGTTCTGGATAACTACAGGCATTGTTTAAATAGAACATAGTCAATGCCTGTGGAAAAGGTATTGGACACAAACGCGAGTGTCATCTAGCGTGTTTAGTTACAAACATGAATATTTGACGTCATTTTAATGCAGGTTTCTTCAAAAAACGCTGATTTTAATGCTTTTCCATTGTTTTAATCAAGTTACGACATGACTTGGAGGCCACATCACTGAAGTTACGACATGACTTAGTAGAATTATAACAAAATAGATAAAGTGTCACAAAACAATCCAATCGAAAATACACAGGGTGACCCAGGATTAAACCACCAAACGTTAGGTATAAAGGAAACTTTTTTTCCTATAACAATGTGTCCTAACTTGCTTCATTTTCAAAATACAGAGTGATTATATGCGGTAATAAGGGGTTTCCTTCAATGTACAACATTATAAATTCCAGTGGCGTCCCAAGGGGCAATCTAATTAATATTAGGACGAATCATTGTACTCCACTGTTTTTTTGCATGTTCAGTTTTTTCTGGACTAAGCCAGAAAAAATACAATTTTTTTGTTTGTTTCAGTAACTTCTTTCATTTTTGAGAAACAATTCAAAAACCGATTCCTTTTAACAAGAAAAAAACTTCCTAAGAAATTGATATTCGGACAGATGTTTTAATTGTATTTTATTAGTAAACAGAAAAACCAAAATTCACAAAAATGACCTCTATTATTTTTTTCACGGCTGAACTCAAAGTGTTCATGAAACGATAGAGTGTTGTCCATCTGGAATCCAAGATATTTGAGTGTATTCACTATTTCAATTCTTTCATCATCAATGTTAGTTGAGGTTAATATTTTTTTCCCGCTGCCGACACTGTAAATAGTCCATACATGCTTAGCAACAAAACAGGTAAATGGCCTATATCATTCGTTTACTAATTCATCTTGACAACGGAACTTAATAGTGTCATTTACATGCCTAGGGTAATAATGACTTTGACTTTGACAAGTAATACCTTCAGCTTCATTCATATCAATTTTTAGGTTAAGAGACCTTTTGAATATTATTGTTGTCTGCTTATTGGGTAACTTAGTTACACGCACAAGCAACTTAGAATGAAATAGCGAACGAATAATCATGAAGGAAGGGTAAGAAAACAAACTTCAATTCAGGCAAATTTTGAGAAATGTCAACAAGCAGCGGGAAAACCGTAATAAGTAACACGGAATGTATCGACTGTTATCATCCTCGGCAAGCGACAAGCCTCGGCTTTGCCTCGGCTCGTACTCGCTCACCTCGAATGTTAACACGTCTTTACATTCCTTGTTACTTAAATAACTATTAAGACTATTTGGTTGTACTTAAATTTAATGGTGATTATCAAAGCTTTTGTTTTAAAAACATTTAGTACACTTTCTAAAGTAGTATTCATTTTTTGAATAACAATTTCTAGTTTCACATCACTAGATGCCAACCAATAACGTATCATCCGCAAAAAAGTTCATAAATTAACAGGTCACAGATAGTAAGAGTAAATCATTACTACTCCCACGCATTCCAAGTAACATCGGGAGTTCCCCAAGGGTGACACCCTCTTGTTTAATTTATTTATTGATGACATCACTTCCTGTCTTCCAAATAGCAATGCCTTATTATTTGGTGATGATCTTAAATGCTTCAGAATTATAAGTGATTTTGAAGATGCTCTTCTTCTTCAATCTGATCTAGATAACCTTTCAACATGGTACTCTTCAAATGACATGGACTTAAACTCCGATAAATGTCCCATTATGCGTTTCTACCGTTTCCACCGCCCTGTTTTATTCGATTATGACATCAACAGGCAGTTGCTGAACATAATTGACCAAATTAGAGATCTTGGTGTTATCATTGACTCTTCTCTCAGCTTCAATCCCCATATTACAAATATAGTACAAAGAGCCTTGAAAATGATAGGCTTCATCAAGAGAACAACTAGTGATTTCAATGATATAACTGCAATAAAAGCTCTCTATTGCTCCTTAGTTCGAACTAATACACTATACAACCTATATAACGAAAATTGATAGGATTCAAAATAACTTCCTAAGGTACGTTGCTTTCAAGTCAGGTCTTCAATGTGAATATGCAACTGGACTACAATCTAAACATCCCCACTCTTGTGGTCCGCAGAAAACATAGAGATCTTATTCTACTCTTCAATATTATGAATGCCCCAATCTCCTTTTGAAAATTAATTTCTTGGTACCTTCTCGGTCAACTAGACAATCTCCCATTATTTGGTACATCATTAAGTAGTTTTAAGGCTCATTTTCAACAAATCAACTTGTAAATAATTATTTAAATATTCATTCCAAAAGATGTGAAGCTGTCGTATTATGTCATATTACCACTGTACTCCGTATTTCATTTGCTTACACAATGTAATCAATATTTTTTTCTTAAAAGGGCTTGCCGTAAATAAGTGAATAAATTCACAATCGATCAACAACGGCATGTCATTCAAATATAGCATGAATTAAAGGGGCCCAAAACACTACCCTGGGGAACTCCAACGTCATTTTCAGTTTCACAAGTTACAATATCTTTCACTCTTACCCGTTGTATTCTGTTGAATAAATAATTAGAGATCCAATTGTACTCGGTGTCGAAAACTGTGTAAAAAACACATCGATTTTAAGGCAGATTGTGACTGTGGAAGACCATTTGCGGACATTTAATTCAAGAATTTAACGTCATTAACGTTTTCAACAACTCCGTGAAAAAAATACGCCTTTCACCGAAATTACTTTTTCTGTATAACTCGAATGAATGAATTCCAATTCGAACAGACTACATTCGTAGAATGGGGGCTTCTGATTGGGGCGAATGCTTTCGGATAATTCGTGTTTACCGGTATTTGTTACCTTTCTCGGGTTTGTTTGAGAATTAATCAAGCTTTTACCGTGTTCGGTACGGCCCTGGGTTAATTTGAATGTTGATGAGGGAGGTGTAGATACACGACTACCGGATTTTCGGGTCATTGTGTGTTCAAGGCTTGGACAAATGTTTACGCAACTTGGATATGGAACGTTATTTCATTTCAATTCCAACATCAAGAAAAAAAATAGGACTATTAATTAATTGCAGATCAACCATAATAATTCTTAGTGGACGACGTCAACTCCAAAACAAAAAATTTTCGATAATTCAACTCAGAGCAAATTAGGTGAAAGAAGAAAAAGTTGTATAGCATTACGTAAAGATGAAGTTATACAGGGTAAGTCAGGCTTAACGCCTCGGACTCATATGGTATTTTTTTTCAGTAAACGGCCTGGGAGAGTACATGTATGTCGATCTGAAGCACATTTAAGAAATAATGATTTTTATACAAGGTGTTTGAAATAAGCGTGACATATCAAAGTTATGTTTTTTTAATGGAACACCCTGTATTTTCTTACATTTGTTAATTAATTCTTTGAAAAAAAATAAGCTGACTTTGCTAAAGTTTCCCCATACCTAACTCTCTCCATTTATGAGATATCCAACTTTTTCTCAAAATGTAACGTTGTCAAAAAAATTCAATATCATTGCAATTATCCACTGCATGTGTACGAAATTTTTACCGGTTACTCTTATCCCATTCAGCTAGTTACTGCAACTTCAGACGACGATCAATATTATACAGGGTGTTTTATATTGTCAGGAACACTTACCGCATATTTGAACTCCAATAACTTTGTTATTTCAAATGGAACATCCTATATTTTTCCACGTAACAATTTTCACCTTTCCATTCCCTTTCAAACCATATAATATTTCCCTATAGCTAAATGTGGTGCTTCAGAAGTTATCGAAGCATTTTCAAAATCCGATGAACTTTTTGCATTGACATTATTTCATCAAGTAGGCTGATGCCATGGATACTTGAGTAATGCGTTCAAATGTGTTCAATTGCGTTGTTCCAAGCGGGCTTCTGACAAATAATGTCATATTTTGTCATAAGTTTGTGTTGAAATCGTTTTGTTCAAGTGTTCTCAAATTTGAGGAGTAAAATGAAAAGTTTCACACTTCAAGAATCAATATGATAATAACCATTGGAGAGTGTTACGAAAATTGCTTATTAGCGTCGATGGTTTATGCACAAAAATACCCAGATCAAGAGCATCCTGATAAAAATGTATTCGAAAGATTATTAGCCAGATTTCGAAAAACAGGTAGAATCGAGTACACTGTTCGAGAGCTATCGAAACCAGTTACTGGGAATGCGGAACACAATTTCGAAGTTTTACAACATGTGATTGAAGATCCCAATACCAGTACCAGAGCCATTGCAAATGCCACAGGTATAAGTCAATCGAGCGTTAGAAGAATTATTAGAAAACACAAATATCATCCATACCACATTCAGCTGCATCAACATTTGTATGGAAGGGACTTTGAACGCAGGATAGATTTCTGTTTATGGTGTCTTGAACGAGTTGGCGAAGATATGAACTTTTTTGAGAATATTTTATTCACTGACGAATCAACATTCCATAACAATGGTCTGGTGAATCGACATAATTTTCATTATTATGACACCGAGAACAGACATTTATTTCGAACCGTCGATCGCCAGAACCGGTGGAGTGTAAACTCATTCGGTGGAATCATAGGAGACACTATAATTGGTCCTTATTTCTTTGACGGGCATCTAGATGGAAGGAAATTTTTAAGATTCATGAAAAGAAATTTTTGGAATCTTCTGGAAAATGTTCCTTTGAATTTGAGAGAGAAGATGTGGCTACAATTAGATGGTGCTCCAGCACATTTCAAACGTGTTGTCAGGAAATATCTGGACAGAAAATTTCCAGATCAATGGATAGGGAGAGGTGGTCCTTATAACTGGCCAGCAAGATCCCCCGATCTTACACCTTTGGACTTTTTTATGGGGATATATCAAGGATATTGTTTACAGTACACCACCCACTACTCCTGATGATATGAAAGTGAGGATTTGAAATGCCTTCCAAACAGTAACTCTAAATATGTTGAACAATATCAGAAGCTCATTCGAAAAAAGAATTAGATGCTGTATTGAAGTAGATGGTGGTCACGTTGAACATTCCTTAAGATTTTTTAAATTTTCACTTAAACTTTAATTGCTAAATATTGTTTTTTTTTTTAACCAGTAACCCCAAAATTAGTAGATACAGATGGACCGATATAACAAATGCTCCAAAGAAAATCAACTGTAAGTAGAGAGTGTTCAAATTCAATTTACTAAAGATAATGGAGAATTACTTTTTTCAGTATTTGACATCAGCCGGTTGATGGAATTTTATTATTATGAAACTTATATTGGTTTACAAAAAGGCTTTGAAAACTCCTGAAGCACCATATGTAGGTATAGGGACATATTACATGGTTCGAAAGAAAATGAAATGGTGAATCTTTTCACGTGGAAAAATACAGGGTGTTCCATTTGAAATAACAAAGTTATTGGAGTTCAAATATGCGGTAAGTGTTCCTGACAATATAAAACACACTGTATAATATTGATCGTCGTCTGAACTTGCAGTAACTAGCTGAAAGGGATAAGAGTGACCGGTAAAAATTTCGTACACATGCAGTGGATAATTGCAATGATATTGAATTTTTTTGACAACGTTACATTTTGAGAAAAAGTTGAATATCTCGTAAATGGAGAGAGTTAGGTATAGGGAAACTTTAGCAAAGTCAGCTAATTTTTTCTCAAAGAATACTCCCCCAGGCCGTTTACTGAAAAAAAATACCATATGGCCACGAGAGTCCGAGGTGTTCAGCCTGACTCACCCTGTATAAATGGCAGAAGAGTGGGAAAGAAAATAGTCCAATAGGAGAAAACAGAGTTCTTTAGGAGATCGTTTAGTAACGAACAGTCGTTGCCGACCGATGATGAACCCTTTACTCCCATATATACCTACTACGTAGGCTTAGTATGGCAAGTACATGTCAGAAAACAACTACTCCCCTGGCTAAGACCACGACGGGTATTGAATTAAATCTAACAGATACTTGTGCAACGTCCCTCAAAGCATCAGAGGATGCAATTGCAAGTGCTATGACCAGCCAGCAGACTAGTTTCGAGGTTGTTGCCTCTCATCAGTGCAAGGGTAGGTCAACACAGACAGCACTGAAGCCATCTGTTCCCCGTCCAAACCATTACACACTCCGCTGCTTGGCCAACTCTGGTTCACGCGATGAAGCGATTTCTAGGCCGCTCCACCTAGCGAGCAGAGGGAGAACACTCCGAATCTCCGGGTTAAGAGATGTTTGTGAAGAAAACAGAGTTCTTTGGGAGATCGTTTAGTAACGAACAGTCGTTTTAACAACAAAACAATTGTAAATTTGAATAACATTTTCTGTTGAATGTACTTTTTGTTCAATGAATTATTCATTTAATTCAATAAATCATGTTCTATGTACTTTTGTTTGATAATTCATTCATTTGATTCGTAAAATCATTTCACTTAATACCACTCGAGGTTTTTTTTCATCGGATAAACTTCAATTTTGTTCCACTCAAACTTGGTATCTTGTTATATGACGCAAGCAAATAACATTAGATGAAATCAATTCACCTTCAGTGTCGTGATTTTATCATGTTATTTGCTCTCGTCAATTATCAAAGCAACCAAGTTTTTATTCGAATATACAGATATACTCAGAGAGCTTCAATGTAATAAAGGTGAATTATCTTGAACGGGTTACTGTGCATATTTCTGTAGTCTCAAGTTTCTTTTGACGTGGTGGTTAGGGTATTTACTGTAAAGCAAAGAGTAAACACATAGAAACATGCCTTGGCTATAAGTATTGATGTGAATCAAGAATAAAATTGGCCACAAAACCTATCCCTGAGGAATTCTATTTTTGTATCCGGACACAAATACACCGTTAAAATGAAATTTCATTCTTTCGTTGCTTCAAAACAATCAGTCAAATCATAATGAGTGATTACTAAAATGAGTTCTTCATGACAATTATAATTCAGGAAAAAAATTAATCATGGTGATTCATTTAACAAAACATTTTGCCTCTTTTGCACTGCTCTGAAAAGATTATTTGTAATAAACCTAGTCCTAGTATAGTCATTTTATATGTTATTTGGGTCACTTCAAGTCAGAATTCTATTTCGACAAGTCTGGCTTTTATTGATAACTTCTAAATAAGTAAACAAAATAAAGTTTGCCCCAAAATGCCAACGTATCCGAACCATCGGCAGTGTTTCATTGAGGTCATTCAAAAGTGTTTCGAATTATTCTTTTTGTCCACTGGGCCTTTACGAACAACCGTCAGTAGTTGAAAAAATAATCCTAAAAACTACCTAAAAATTACCGAAATAGATATATTTCGTCTGTATTTTCTGACTTCTCATTTGAGAATTCTGGCTTGAGGAGAACTGATAATCATCGTTTCAACCTTTGTCTATGATCTGCCCTTTACAAAAAATTGCTACCATTTCTAGTTCTCTCAAACGAAAGTGACAGCGAAGGAGCTGCAATACGAACTCAATTTAACTTTTTGTCCACTCTTAAGACTTTTGCTGATAAATGTGAAATAAAACAATTACTACACGCTAAGTGGTGAAATGATGGTGAAGTGAATGTAGAATTGATGAACAAGACACATTACAATACATGTAAACAACATGAAGCAATCAATTCGAACTTATGGATAAGTATATGTAACAATCAATTAAATAAATTTTAATAATTTTACCAGTAATTGTTACATACGAGTATACTTATCCATAAGTTCGAATGCAGAAAAATCAATATTAATTGAATTCTTTGCTAAACAAATATTTTTTAATCATTTACAGGTTTCAGTCAATAATAATAAAATCTTCCCAAGTGAAACAACAGCATTTTTGGGTGTTGACATTGATGGTAATTTATCTTGGAAATTTTACTAAAACCATGGGATTAAATAACTCAACCGCAGTTTCTATACACTATTGCAACTACGTGAGGTTTTGGATGCAAAATCTTTGAATGATGTTAACTATTTTATGGTTCATTCCACTCTCTCATATATAACGTCATCTGTGGAGAGATTGTACAGTAGTGGATCTGGATCGTATTTTTGTAGCTCAGAAAAGAATTCTTCGCCTAATTTTCAAACTAGATACAACTGAATCATGTGGGCCCTCATTCAAACAAAACAAAATTTTGACCTTCCCAGAGACTGATATCTATGGTTGTTTGGTCTATACAAAGAAAAATATGAATGACTACGAGTCCAATTCTCATTGCCATCGATATCACACAAGAACAGGAAATTTAATTAAAATTAAGCAACATAGGACTGCAACCTATCAAAGTCTCCATTTTTGCCAGGAGCAATAACTTTCTATTGTCTACATTCTACTCTAAAAAATCATATCAAAAACTTCAAAATGAAACTCGAAGAGTTTTTAATTGATAGGACTATTTATTCAGTGAAAGACTTTTATGAATGTGACCGTAGATAATGTGTATTTTATTTATATGTGTTTGAATGTATATTATAAATAATAATTGTTTGTTTACTTGACGATGTAACTCCGTTCTATTTCATTGTACATATTTTATATATTATTTACTTTTATTTGACATTTCCTACATCATAATTGAAAGATCTAAAAGGAGTAAAAGTATTTTTTTCCGTTTGGAATGACCCAGTCAGGCCCTGTCTCCGCTGCTCCGATACATCCAGAGGGCGCGCTTGTGTCGTTTACCCCAATTACCTCTCCCCACGACCGTAGAGTAAGTGACTAATCGGTCCGAGAATCATGTGCACTGAGCAGACGAAGCGAACCAGCGATGCCTACTGCATTCGTGCGTCTAAGATTTCTACCATAATACCGGTATTATTTTCAAGTTCGAGAGAAAGTAATATTAGTATTATTATTATCGGTTGTGTTAACATCGCTACCCACCTTGACTTAGGAAGCCTGCTTCGATAAGTCTAGCTTCCATCAGTAACTTTGGAATGAGCAAACAGAATGATATGGCGATGTGGATGAATGGAGCTGTGGGTCCACCATATCTGAACAAACCGCAGCCTCCGCCATTTTTCATGATTTCAGGTGGTTCCTTGCTGCATGTGCCCATTTGCCGTCCCAACTTGTAGCCATCGTTCGCCAAGTTGCCCACCTGCAAATGAAAAGATAATTCAACATACAGTTTCAAATTTACTGCAATAATCTGAAATAATGGCAAGGACTTTGATATTTACATCATAAAGTGTTTTGAAGTACGTCACGATAATTCTTGTACAACCGTTGGAAAAAGTGCACTTTTTGTCTTTAGTTTGTGTGCCTGGAGGTTACGAAATATATCATGTGAATATACAAAATTATTTCTATCCTAAGTGTTTCGTCCTTTTGTAATATAACATAAGGACTGGAGAAGTTTTGAAAAGACATGAGACAGCATCGTTATTAAAAAAAATGACGAAGTTATCAAAGACCTTGCAGAGATCGTGAACGAATCGAATAACTTTTCGATCAAAGCTCCGCAGGCTTCAATAGTTTCATATTACAATAAAGTAACTTAATTTTGTAACAATCTCAGGGTATTTTCCTTTCACTCCAATAAAACAAATTCACTTCACCAACAATACTATAATACAATGAACACTCTGTATGTAGTACGGCAATTACAATAATTGTCAATGCGCTATCAAAATGACATCTGTCAAAACAAGATAGAAATTCGTCAATAGTTAATTTTAAACAGAAATTCTGGCCAGAACCCTTTACAAATTGAATTGATTTTTGTCTAATGATAATAATTATGAATGATTCTAGCTGCGGAAGTTGTCCGGAACGAACCAACTCAAGTTTCCATATTTGGAACGGCCCTTCTTTTATGTCGAAAACTAAAATATGTTTTCTCCTACCTGCTCTCAGTTGTAATATTTTTAGAAATGAACCATCTCCTTTGTAGATGAGTTATTCATCTCGATATTCCATTTACTTGGATGTGAAGAATCATCTATGTCCTATTTTGACGAATGGCTGTTACGAGTATTAAATATTTATCGATCCCAATTGATGAAGTTTCCTTTTTTTCTATAAGATATTGATAACTATCGTGTATATGGATTTCGGCAACCAATATTCTGAATGGATTTCAGCTATAATATACAAATCTGCTATTCTTTAGAACCAGATTACTTTTGCCTCCATTCAGTTCTCTCTTATTTTTTCCATCTATTTATCCCTTGTTTCCCTAGCAACCCTCTTCGAGATACCTTTCTAATACAGAGTCTTCTTTCAATAATCACTATTCAAACTAACGAATCATTGCAATTTTTATCGTAGTTTTTTTTTAAGTGAGAATGTTTCCCTTTTCAACATGAATATCTTGAACAATGGAAAATAGCGACTGAAGTTCGTCATTCAGTCGCAGATGATTCCACATCTGATTTCATGAACATCCTGTTCATATTTTCAATAAAATCCAGAATTTTGTGATTTATCCTATCAAATGGTTTGGAAAAGTCAAGTAAGATGAGTACAGTTACCTTGTTTCCATCAATACCTATGATGATATGGCTAATGACCAGGCCTAGAAACCAAAAAATATCTGCAAGTGCACTAACACAGCTGTAACCAGGTCTGAACCCGGATTGCTTGTGTGTTAAAATTTTATACTGCCCAACAAAGATTCGTATTTGTTTTTCAATAATTGTTTCTAGTACTTTGAACAAAGCTGGAAAAATACTGATTAATCTGAGGTTATTGAAATCGTTTGGTTGGTTCACCTTCGGTTACGGAAAGGAGTAGGCAATTTTGCAGAAATACGGAAAATAATACTTCAAAATACATTCAGTTATTATATGTGGTATCAGGAATTATAGTATGGTAGCGGAAATGGACAAATGTGACGTTCACATGATCAGTACCAAAAGCATGTTGCATACTCGTCTTGCAAATTACTATCACTATCCATTGAAACTATAAATTACTTCATCGGAAAGACCTAAGCGAATATGCTAAAGTCTAGCACAGATAGACATTCATTGAATGTTCAAACTTATTGTTGAAGTCATGCATTCCTTGGCCAGTCACACCCTTTTTGATATCATTTCATAAATCCTTTTGTATATCCGTTCAGCTGCTGGTTAATTCGCATGTACGAAATGCGTGTGAACACTTCACAGCACGCACATAAACATGTTATCCGTATGTATACAATTGTTCTCTGTAGCCCCTCTCATGAAAGCTCTTACTTACTCTTTTGATAATATCACATGTCTCTTCCATCCATGAATATTAACCCTCGTTTTCATGGTGGCATTAGTTCCATGACATTGGTGTCACAACATTAAACATAGTGAACGTGAATCGTCTGAACTAACTTTGGTGTCACTGTCACACTGTCATGACCTAATATTTCTGTTATTGCGACTCTGCACAAATAGAGCGAACAGTAGAGTCTAATAAGCTCTAGCTTATCAGAATCTAGTAGCATCAACGAGTCTTAATGACATGAGTACAGGTGACCCACGTAACATACAGGTCGAACTCGAACCAAGGAAACAAAACTGTCACGGAGTGCGCCAGTCCTTTAATGTTACGAGAGAAAGGAGGCTATATCCATCTACGTCACTATGACCCTCAAATGATTTCTCACCTCTTTCTATTAGTGCAACAATTGTCTTATGGGGAATAAACTCTCCTTGTCAGATAACATTTAGTATCTTTGGAATAAGTACAGTCACGGAACTGCTGCCACCTGCTACCCTAGGTGTATCGCTAGTGTCCTCTGACCGCAACACAATGCGCATGTGCTATTTATTTACATTGATTCTCTGAGTTTGTTGAATTTTTCACTTGGCATATTTTAAGCAGATTTAATTTTTGGCGACAATTATATTCAATATTGAAATCTGTACAGAAAAGAAGGAAAACTACCGGTTTGATTCCGGTTATCTTAGATCAAATGTATTCTGTCTTACACCGATTGATATAAACCACAATAACAGAAATATCACTGGTTATCAGCAGTAAACAGATACTTTTTTATTGCCGTTAATGCAATTTTCAAAACTGACTGCACTTCTTGACAGAATGATTCTTAATGAGAAAGTATAACAGGATGGTTCAACAAAAAACTGATCGAATGCTTCAAACAATAATTACCTGAAAATTGAAAGCTCGTAACATTCTTCCACCACATTGTTATTTCTAATATTATTTCTCACAAGAAATCAGGTTTTAAATTTGGCAGGTTTTCCTGAAATATTACCACTACGCGTTGTTATGACGGAATCGGGTACTCTGCTTTTTGACACTCCTGAATCACCCGAATGCACTTACGAATCACTATCATTATCGGATAATCTGCTACATGAATTCACTCACATCTGAAAGACATGGGGACAGGGGTTCTTTTGCAATATGTTCCGATTGTGCTTTTACAGAAATATCCGGATCCAAACAGTCCAAAGGATAAAGCTTCTGGACTGGTCGTAGAATTTGACCACTCTTAGTCTGAACTCGAACCAGTCGAACACCATTTTTCCCAGATGAAAGTTCTATGATTTGACCCATTGACCACTCAAGGCGCCTCTGATTGTCGTTACCCAATAGAACAATTTCACCAAACAAGATGTTGCGTGACATTTTCTTCGATGCAATTTTCAGCGTTTCCAAATACTCATTTCTAAAACGTCGACGTAGATCTTCTCTTAGTTTTTGTTTCTGTTTCAATATAGGACATGGCGATTTCCTGTCTGTACCATATTCATTAACAAGAGCAAAATATTTTTTCAATGAATTAAAATTTAAAAAATTGAACTTGACAGTGTTGACACATGTCAGTGTATCAATTTAGTGTTTCAAACGGTAAAAACAAAATTTACCACCAACCAGACAGCAAAAGAAAACGATCACCAAAATCCTGTGGAATATTGTCAATAGTCCTACATACCTCGTTATTGTTGAGACCTTTTCTACCAGAATTATGTATTTGGAGACAATACATTATTCCATATCGAGTCCAAAGCGTATTAGGCATTTTTTCTCTCCATCAATTCAGGCACATTCGGAACCCCAAATCCCATGTTATACCGAGTGCTCACAAGTTGATTGCAAAAAATTGAAAAATCTACTTTTTGAGAGTGCCCTGTGTAAACACTAATGAGTGTATGGCAAATTTTATATTGCCAGTAAATCAAGAGTCACCTAGTGTATCAAATCACACAATATCACCCTAACATCTTATACAGAGTATTCAATTCAAATCAGTTCAATTCAAATAACTCGATCAAGTTAATTTTTTCTTTTTTATAGGCTTATACAACATGGGATTTGGGGGTTCCAGATGTGTCTGAATATAACTAGAAAATGCCTAATATGCTTTCGTCATTTTTGGGGTCTTATTTGTTATCGTAGTATAGGCTGTGGAAAAGTGGAATGATGAAATAATGTAGACCAGCATATAGAGCTCTCGGAATACTATATTTCCAAAAAAAATTTTTCGAAAATCCCTGTTATGAAATAATGATTAGTCGCTACTTAAAGTGAAACAAACACACTGTATACCAAATATTCAATAAAAATAACAAAAAAAAAAGATTCCGTTTTCTCAATATCTTTTCCAAAGCAGGAGCGTTGCGTCTTGATTCAGTATCATTTGGGAGTGAATGCGCGTCCAACAGGACAGAGAAATTGCATGCAGGCAACACAGTAATTTGCCGATATGGCGTCGGATGGCGATTTCATGTAATTTTCGTCACAAAAGGAAAGTGAACCTCCTCCCAGTACATTCTACACTGACCCTGAACAGATCTCAATATCACTTACGAACAGAACACGTCCTCTATTGTCGTCAATAGTGAGTGCATCGGTAATACTCCTCTCAAACATGATAATAGCCTCGAATTCCGTCGATATGTGCGGAAGCATCGCTATTCAATTATCGCATGTATACTGCGGTTCTCTTCCGCCGAATAATCCTGCGAACGTGCCGATCCTGCCGAATCGATATGCAGGAAAGATGGACAAAACATACGGGTCGCATGTTAAACTGGCGTACTCTACGCGCCATGACAACATTGCGGTGGTGTATGGAGCGTTATCTAAACTGTGATCGTAGCGTTTACTAGCACGAACGTCGCAAAAGCTCGCTTTCGATTTGTAAAAGTTTATGAATTATTTAAATATGTAAAGTGCGACCAGATTCCGACGACATCTTGTTGACGCTGGGGAATGGCGAGTTCTAGCGCAGAGCGCACCCCCGTATTAATAAAGGTTTCCCCAAACCAACGCGGGAACGCGGGACGGGAGCGGGAACGGGATCAACGCGAGACTAAATTTTATAGCAGGATATGTAAAAATGCATACCGGTGAGATTATTAGTATTCCAAAATGCAGGCAAACAGAGAAATATGTTTGGTTTGCTGCGTTCCCGCTTTGGTTTGGGGAAACCTTAACACTCTTGCCGTTGAAGTAACGCGATAAAAAATTCACGGACGGACGGTTTTTGGATTGCCATTACTATCTGGTTCCAGCAGGCGATGCGGTTCATGTCATTAGTTCAAAATGCAATGTCGCAGCTGATATTTATTGATTTACGTCAAGCTAGAGACGTGGAGATAGTGACAGACTTTGAGATACGATTTTACTCAGTTGCCTTGTAGCCCTTGTAGAGGACAACATTGTCCGTATATCCTCATGATAATAATGCATGAAACGAAGAGTCAGTCGTCTTGGGATCTTCCTTATGAAGAAATATTCGTCATTTGTTATTGTCATTTGTTTCGGTACGATTTTAATCAGAATGCTTTATTTTGTATTGAATAAACCAAATTAGATAGTCGGAAAACCACTGGCATATTGTTAGGGTAGGTACGAAGGGTTGGTATGGTCACGTGAATTTGTGTGTGAATCAGGAAATTTTACTAGTTTTTATACAAGTTCTTATTATTAAACTGTTCAAAAAAAGATGATATACCGAATTCGTATGTGCCCAAGTACTGTTTACATTATACAGGGCAATTCAAATTCGACCCAAACCTTTGGGATCTCCTAAACTACAGGAGATACGTCGAAGCTTAAATTGGGGCAAAGTTGCGTATTCTGGTGCTTAACAAAATACTGTTTTGAAACTTGGAAAATTCCGAGTATTTCCGGAAATATCGGGAAAAAACTGAAAATAGGAATTTTCGTTTTTATTTTTTTCTATCGTTATTTGACAACATAGCTCAAAACCAAAAGTACATTTTCATTGATACTTTTTTTCAGCTACACGTTTTCATGTTCAGATTTACTATCCGACGTTTCGACTACTGGCATTCATTATCAACTTTCATTATCATATTGTTTTTTATACAGAAAAATAGTGACTCTCATTCTGATTTCATTGATGTATAATTTGTTATGATTTGCACTTCTGAAACCACAGATATTAAAAAAAAAAACAACTTCATCTGAGATGGTCATGACTTCATCGAAAAATTTTGTTTTATAAACACTAGTTGTCAGAACTCATTAAACATCATAAGTTTGCACAAATAGTTCAGTCGAAATGTCCTCATTCTCAAATGAAGAAAAACGAGATATGTTGAAACTTTATTATAAATTTGATAGGAATAGTACGAAAACAGCACAAATTTATTTTGAATTATCTCCGGAAAGACAACAGCCGGGTAGAACATTATTCGGAATTTTGGACAAACACTTGGCTGAGTACGGTGCGTTTCAAAAACCAAGAATGAAATATGGAAGCAGAATGGAACAAAATATTAGACGTAACTTATTAGCCAAGGTAAAATAATTGTTCATTCCATATTCGAAGAAGTATAATTATTTTTGGTACTTTTTTAGATAAATGCTCAATCAATCTTAACCTATGGATTGATTTTTTGGGGAGGATCCCAATTGGCTGATAGAGTTTTCTTGGCACGAAAGCGTGTAATACGGTGTATACTGAAAACACACTTTTTTGAACCGTGCAGACCACTTTTCATAAAACTCGGTGTACTACCACTTCCCTCTCTTTACATATATAGACTACTTATTTTTGTTAAAAGTAACCCAAATCTATTCATGACAATTGTAAATGGACGTACTAATAGTGATAGAGTACTACGTTATTCCGACAGTCTGAGAATTCCAGCACACAGTACTGCCCTATTCGAAAGGGGGGCAGAGTACAGGGGAATAAAAAATTTCAATTCCTTACCTGTAAACCTCCAATCAATTGAGAGTATAAATTTATTTAAACATAAAATTAACGAATATTTACTTAAACATTGCTTCTACACTGTTGAAGAGTACCTTAGATACCTAATTTTCAACATGTTGATGTAAATAACGTGTGTGCTATGTTTGTTGTTTGATATTGAAAGTTTTCTTTACTTAATTTACTCAAATTGTTTTAATAGATACTGACCATGTCAATGTCAAAATTGAATCCAATGACAACAATGAATAGTATTATTATTATTATTACTATTTTGAATACTTACGGAATAACATTAATCAATTTTGTGCAGTATGCCATTCCATTTTCATACAATTCATGATGATGTATGATGTGTATGAAATTTACAAGAAACGAATCATACAATAAACAAAAGTAACATGAAAATTCTTCATACGTGCAATAAAGGAAGAGGAATGAACTTGTTGGAAGCTTTGAAAATAAATAAACTGAGTAAAAACCCTAATTTTGAAACCCTTAATGACCAATTAGAATTATGTAACTCTCCTCTTTTGAATTTGTGAGTTTTGATAACAAGGTTGGACCCATTGGTATTGGGAGACCTGTCTTATATTTTTCTATCGTAGTTTGACATATCAGGTAGATTTCAGGTACTTTCATATCTTGTTTTGTAACATAAGTTAATCAAGGACACATAATTATGTATTATTGCTTTCTTGGATACATATTCAAGATTCTAGGGTTATTTGTAGTTACTTAATAGTTACTTGAGAATGTTGTAAAAGCCGAAACCCGTAGTTATTGATAAAGTCTTGGTGGAAATTAGACAAAAGTTATTCTTTCATGTTGTAAAGAGAAATATTGAAAATTGAACCAGTACATGCCTCCTCTGGAAATGGATAAACCCTACGATAAAATTGAAGTTACTTTTTTGTAATATCTAACAGAAAACAACTACTTCCCCGGCTAAAGCCCTATATAACTTGAGAGAAAAAGTCTCTACGGTGGAAAATAGCGACTAAATTCCAACTTTCAGTCGCAGATGATTCCACAACTGACTTTATAAACATCCTGTTCATATTTTCAATGAAATCATTATTCTTTCATCTTCTACTCCAACATGAATTTGCACAAAATAAATAGATCATCAGTCAAAAAAAAATTGGCATATCGCTTGAAAGTGTAAAAACTACAAGCATGCGCAAAAAACGTTGCAAAATATTAACAAAAATTTCTGCTTTTTGAAGCAGTATACCTTTCTGTTTATAAGATAAACATGGTGTTTGTAGTTGGAATAACAAATGGCATACCCTTCGACAAGGTCCAACCAAGCATGTCGAAAATATAAAAAATTATGCAAATATAGAGAATAACGGTGTAAAAGAAACTTAACATTTAAGCTGTATTTCCTTCTGTTTTCATGAAAATCATGGTCTATGTAGGTGAAATAATAAATGGCAAGATTGATGAGGTCTAAGCAGGTTTATATTTACCAAGAAAAAAAGTATTTATGATAAAAGACTTTATTGAAAATCAAACAGAAATCATAATTATGGGGTAATTGTTTTCCATCATTGGACAAACTGTATTTCAAAGTTTCAGTCTTTGTCGCTATCATCGCCTCTTCACGTGTGTCACTGTTCACGTCGATATCGATTCCATAGAATTCATTGATTTATTGAACAGTATATCTTTTCAAAATTGTGACTTCTATGGTCAAACATAGTCTGGTGGGCAGAATCGTGAAGGAAAAAGATCCAGGGGGAGTCGAATTAAGATCAAGAAATCCACATATTCTTTGCTACGTTATTTTTCAGAGTTTCTGATATTAATTTGAACATGATGCATCTTGCCAAGCGCCAAGGGCTATTCTCTGTCACCGTTTATGACTAATCTGTTTGTGAGTAGGATCGAAACGGATCAATAAATCACCCAACAATTTTATCCCGAAAAGGACCCCGCACTTCTCTTAAGGGAAATGGCTTTAGGTTAAAGTTCTTGAAATTTCATTATGTTGTACTAGATCACCTTCTTGAGAGTATCTAATGGCCCAACACTATCCTACTACTGTTTTTCGAGATAAAGGGTGTTCAAGTTAGTGGTAATTTACACTTCATTATTGTTATAAATAATAATTGGAAGAATCAATGAATTTTTTTCTGGTGGCTAACATTCAAATTATTCTAAATAAAATCTGATGTAAGAATGAGACCAATTTTCCTATCATATACAGGGTAGTATGCAAACAAAAATAGACTTAATCGATAAACTTCGTTTATTAGGCATTTGACAAATATTTTCAGTACAGAATATAAATCAGAAAATGAATGAATACGTATATAGGATAAATAATTGTTTTACCATAAATGGCTCGGTAGTTATGAGTCATTCTTTACATTGCAAAATCAAAACGATTTTAAAATGATTGAAACCATAATCATTCTGGTCAGCTAAGTGTATTTGTATCTGTTTAGTCCGATGCATGCCATTATATTTCTTATCAATACATAATTTTATTTCAATATTTGTAGCAAACTTGTACCCACATTTTATATGTTTATATTTGTGGATATGTTCATGTATATATTTGTGTGCTTTATCTGTTCTATTTTATATTCATACTGCCGTGCTGTACCTGTTTACCCATTTTAGCCCTATGTGTTGTTTGTTTGTTATTCAATTATATTATTTATTGGTCCACTTATTATTTGTAATTATTATTATTCATACTAATGTATTTTCCTGTTTTATTGTACAAGTCGATATATATCTATTTATTTATGTTATTTCAATTTTTATAGTTTTATATTTGTACATTTTTGGATTTTAAACTTTGCCCTCTTCACATTGTTACATTTCATATTCTACATGTTTATATTTTATATTTTTACAATTTAAAATTTTATATATTATATTTTCGTATGTTTAAATGTTTAGATTTTACATTTTAACTTTTTATATTTTAACTATTTTACATTTTTACATTTTTACATTTTTACATTTTTACATTTTTACATTTTTACATTTTTACATTTTTACATTTTTACATTTTTACATTTTTACATTTTTACATTTTTACATTTTTACATTTTTACATTTTTACATTTTTACATTTTTACATTTTTACATTTTTACATTTTTACATTTTTACATTTTTACATTTTTACATTTTTACATTTTTACATTTTTACATTTTTACACTTTTACATTGTTACAATTTTACATTTTCACAATCCCACATTTTTTCATTTTCATATTTTATTTCTATATACTTTTATTTGATATGATAGCAGCTGAAGTAATTGATAAATGAAAAAATTGTGGGGTAGCAGCTATTGGTTGGGTATTGAAGAAAACTCTTTTTACTTTTGAGTAAAAAAAAAGAGTTTTCTTCAATACCCAACCAATAGATGCTACCCCACAATTTTTTCATTTATATACTTCTATATGTTCAAATTGTTTCATAACGTATAATGTTTGTATATTCAGTAACGAAGCCTACTTATTATGATGGAACATACACAACATAAAACCACGTACAAGCGACGGTTCCTTTGGAACCAAAGCTTCTGTGGTACCACTTGTTTATTTACTTCAATAATGTATACACACTCTTGTAATTTTTTTCTTGGTGAATAAACTTTATTATTATTATTATTATTATTATTATTATTATTATTATTATTATTATTATTATTATTATTATTATTATTATTATTATTATTATTATTATTATTATTATTATTATTATTATTATTATTATTATTATTATTATTATTATTATTATTATTATTATTATCTCTTTTGAATTAAAATTCTCCAGTCGGACCCTGTCTCCGATGCTCCGATACATTCGGAGGGCGCGCTGGCAACATCATTACCCCAAAAACCACTCCCCAAACTATGGGGTAAGCAGCTATTGGGTCCGGGAATCGTGTGCCCTGAGCAGACGTAATGAACCGAGGATGACAGCCTTCTGCATTCTTCCGGCTATGATTTCTGACATCTTTCTACATGCCGGTATGATTTTTAAGTTCGAGAGTAATGAATCCATCACACCGCCAAGGGACCCTATTATCAGAACAACCATTTTTACAGAATGGTCTGGATAGAGCCTGCGGAGTTCGAAGAGTAAATCTCGATATTTCGTCCGTTTCTCCTCCTCCTTTCGGACGATATTCGTTTCGCCAGGAGCCGAAAACTCAATGACGAATATCGTCTTACTTCCATGGTCGAGGAGTACTACATCAGGCTTATTGGCCTGTATTTGCCTGAGGGTGGGAAATGAGTAGTTCCAGTAGATTCGGCACTTCTCATTCTCCACCACGGACTCAATATCCCCCGGAGCGTAAGGCAACACTGGTGTCTCGTCTATACCGTACGAGTGTCGTAGGTGGTAATATAACACTCGTAGAGCCGCGTTATGTCTGTGGATATTATTATTATTATTATTATTATTATTATTATTATTATTATTATTATTATTATTATTATTATTATTATTATTCATTTACATTCGTTTATTTATTAATTCTGACATGTTTCATTCATTTTGAAATGTATCCACAACACCTATTTTATATTATTTATTATATTATATATCATTAGCCTTTAACATAAAATGACGATTGTGCTCACATGTCTATTGAAACTTTGTCAATAAGAAAACCCTGCATAGACAATAAATTACATTGATTGAAGACCAATTCTGATTCTTCTTCAATTTGAAGAAATTTACTATGTAAGGCAACAGCTATAAGCACAATAAAATGCTACAAAGTATTCTTTCATTGATATCACCCTATATTTCAAGGTTTCGTAAGTTCAATTCTTCGATTTTTCATTTTTTAATTCAGTGCTGTTATCTCAATGGAAGTTCAAAACTGTACATGCCTTTTATAGCTGCTTTTTGAATGATCAGGCGTCAAAGTTACCACGTACAGAAAACCAAATGTTGAAACAGAAACTATTTAGGGGATTGTTATTATTTATTAATGCAAAAGAAAGGTAGTTTTATAGTATTGAATAATGCAATCCTCAGATCTGTATATCGTATTTTAATTTCAATCTTAGTTATACTTATATATTAAGTGAGTAATTGCAATTCAATTTCATGAACTTGTTCTGAAAATATAACTCTCTCCCTACCCCCCCTCTTTTGTCTATTCTTTCCTGCCCCTCCCGTCCCAATCCGATACTCTTCTGTCTTTTGTAGGAATCTTCTTGGACGATACAGTTTGAAAATATCAGGTTAGTTGCTTAATTTTCCAGAAGTTGAGTTAAACTGATGCTCTCAAATTTTTTAGGTCTTTTTTGAAGAGAACAAAAAATATTTGACGCACCCAATTTTATATTAATTAAACAGAACGATCTACCCTGCACATTTGCATCTCATATTTTAGGATCGAGGTTTGAATAGTTTTCACATGTTGTACACTTTTCCGTTTCTGAGGTTACTTGGATTTAACACGTTTCCATTTGCTATGGAATGTATTTGAACACTCATCTTTATTATATTCACTCTTAAAAATAAATATATCCTCTTTGAGACACATTTTTAGGTTAACATGGAGTTCAAATACCACACCTGTATATCGAATCTTCGGATGGCGTGTCTGAACTCCGAACTTCATCGATAATTCATGACCGTCAATATCACGAAACGAAATTGAAGTCTACATATTTTTACGCCATTCCCGATAAAATTCTGAACGAGTTTCCAACGTGTCCCGTTCAATAAAATATAAAAATGATGTCTATCTCGTAAATTAACTCCGTCGTTATAATTCTGTAAATTTCGTCTGCTCAAACAATAATTCCCGAGTAATACAAGATTTACCGCGATCAAACGATGTTCATTAGGAACTCTGTCACGTGTAGGTATGGAGTTGGAAGTTAATTTTGGCAACAATTTGAAAAGGTCGCAAAAGTACGGAAGGGCGGAAAGGCAAACAATTCTTTGTTTATTTGATCCACCATAATTTTGAGGTTTACTTCGAAATTTCAATTTTCATTTCGAAATTTCTACTTTCATCTCTAGTTTTCAACTTTTATCTCTGCCGAATCTCTGCCGAAATTTCGACTTTTATATCGAAAGACTTTTGTCCCGAAATTTTTACTTTTATCTCGAAATTTCGACTTAAACTCGAAATTTCGAATTTCATTTCTTTCCCTCTTTATTTCTTTCTTTATTATGGTTCGTGGTGGTCACCTTTCAAGCGAAGGGTCGTGGGTTCGATTTCCAGCATGGTATCACATGTTAAAAGGTAAGGGCTGCGTCCCCCCTAGCTTGAAGACTTCTGATGGTTGCGCGTAGGGGTGCAACAGGTTGACGGAAATAACAATTTTAACAACAACAATATTGGGCGGGGAATAGCGCAGTGGTTAACCGCCCTCCTGGTAATCGGGAGGTTCTAGGTTCGGTACCCAGCCGGTGCGGGCTTTTTTCATTTTCAGATGTGAAAATCTGAATGACTGAGGCTCGTATAGGCTGAGAATTATCCTCCACGATTCAATGATGCGTTAAAAATTAACTATGTTGCTCCTAATGTGGCGTTTGGAGTTAGAAACAAGGTCTATCCAGAACACAAGGCTAATGACTATGGCAGTCGATGCCAAAACATCAAAGAAGAAACAAAAGATACTCTGAAACCAAGAGACATCAACTTAGACGATAGGATATTATGGATAACTCTATCAAAAGTCTTCGAGAAGTTTGTGTAGATAGAGTCAACCTTAGATTTATTCTAATAATATATTCTTGATACAATAATAGGTTGGTATTAATTGATCTACCTTGCATGAAGCCATGCTGTTGATTATTAATAATATTCTTATACAACCAAGAGGTGTTCAGTTATAAAATAGTCCAACATCTTGGGAATTTCAGAATGCATACACATACAGATAGCTTTGTAATTTTCAACATTATCTTTTTTACCACATTTGAAAATTGGAAGACACTGTGTTTCCAGGAATAAAAAAAAACACCCAATTTCAGTTACAGTTTGAGTATGGTGTCAATAGGCTGAGTAATGGAAGAGATGTAGTTTTTAATGAAGTATAGAGGTACATGTGCCATTTTAACTAATAATCCTTTTTAGAGAAACTGTTTGAGTTTTACTCATCCCAATGAACTTTTGTATTAATGGTCAAAAATTGAAAAAAATGTCCTTTCAGATATATTTATTGGTAAGTAATGCACTTTGCCAATAATCGGGGATAATTTCAACCCATAGTTCCGCTCTCTTCTATCCTGCGAATTTCTTTCAGATATGCACTTTTAAACTATACATTCAGCTTGTACCATTCCAAATAATAAAGTTCAAACCAATTAACTTTCTTAGTTGAAATCGTCTTGTGATTTTTTAGAATAGCAAACTTCCAACTTTCCATTTCAGTATTTTCAATGAAGACATTTTCTCTTGGCACACCTTGTAGTATTATAACTTTCAACAAGAGGAACTACAGAGCTTTGTACTCAAATGAATAGCGGTACCTTCTCATATACCAACTGATTTAGCCAGTTGAATGCCGCATCATGCTTACTCAAACGGGGACTGTATAGTTGAAGTTGTATAGGAAGTCGGTGTTTTGTGGTATTGTATTGCTCGAGACTTGCTTAAAGCTGCGTTTGTCTCATCGAGCTTATTGTTATTGATAGTTGAGATGATATCAAATAACCTGTTCGACCAGGAAATGTCTTGGTTATATGGTGTTACGTAAGATAGACCTGGAAAAAATTGTGATCGCAAGGAAAAATATATCAAAGACAATACAGAAACGAAGAGGTGACAATTAATATCCAGAAAAGAGAATACAGTATCAGAAAAAAAACAAGCATTAAGTTTTTTTGACAAGACTTGATATTTGAGATTTGTGAGAATTGAATATTTGAAAGAACGCGACATTCTCAACTTGTGTCAATATGACTTTTCACCAGGAGAGTCAATAGAAAAGACCATTAATCATTCACTGAAATACTTAGTTAATCATAGAATAGCTATTACCTGGCATATACTTCGATTTTGCCAAGGCTTTCGACCACCTAAATCATGATATCCTACTGGAAAAACTTGAATGCTTTGGAGTGAAAGGTAAACTTCTGCAGCTAGTCAAATCCTTCTTGGCAGGAAGAACTCATCAAGTTAGTTGAAGGTTTGGAATCGATACTAGAATCCAAGTATGCAACTCTTCTACTAGAAATATCACAATTGGTGTCCCTCTAGGGTCTATTCTCAGACTCTTATTGTTCATAATGTATGTGATTAACCTGATGCCAGATTGCCTATCAACACCAGCTGTTATCCAATATGCAGATGAAACATCATTTTTAGTAATGAGCAAAACTCTTGAAAATCTCTTGAAAAAAGCGGTAACAATAATAACCTATGCTCAAATTTGTGCTAAAATAGTGTCATTGTAGAGTAACCGTTTGTAATTAGACAGTAATATTTTTAATATTTTAATAAAACTTGGTACAATAGTGTATTGTGTATCTAGTAGTAAAAGCAATACATTCCCGGACGACAATGTAAATTGTTGGCCGAGGCGTCAAACCGAGGCCAACAAGCATTGAAGTCTGGGAATGTGCTTTTACTACGAGGTACACATAATATTTTTTCTGAAATCGCAATCAGCATTATCAAAAACTAAGGAATTAATTCTACATATTGTTTGCATGAATTCAATAACTGTCTAAAATGTAAACAAGCCGGCAAAAATATTCCCGTATCGTTTTCGGTACGGGAATATTTTTCCCGTACCGTTTAGGTCCGAAAACGGTCCGGGAAAGTTCGTTGCTTAGCAACGGACTAAAATACTAGATTAGCGTATTTTGAGGCCTGAAGTTGCTCCGAGAAAGTGGGCATTCTTGAAAGATTTCAGAAAAAAATCAGTTCCCCTACATTGTGATAATAAATTCCTTGGTATGGAAATTAATAGTAACTTATCTTTTGGAAACCACATGTCCCATATTGTGAAGAACTTGAATAAAATTGTGTTCTGCCATACTTGAAATCAATGATTCTGTGAATATTGATGTCTTTGAAACCTATTATTTTGTCTTATTCCTAATTCTTTTCTAGAAAATTGGAGATTCTTGAAAATGTAGACAAGAGATGATCTTGATGAAACACTTGCTGGATTAGAAATCTCAAACAAAAAATGAGAATAAATGGGAAAGTTATATCAGTCAGCAGAAAGTGTGAAAAAAATAGAAAGGACGGATGAGAAACAGTTTAGTATCTAATGAAATCCCAAATATTTACGATACGGAAATAAAAAGTTGAAGTAATGGTGGATGAACTGGGAATAGAATCCAAAGTACCGTAAACGGTTAGAATTGGACAGAAGGCAAATGTGATCAAAATGAAAGACAGGAGACAGGAGAGATAAATATGTATATTTGGGCGGGGATTAGCGAAGTGGTTAAGAGCCCGCCTGGTGACTGATAGGTCCCAGGTTCAGTTCCCAGCTGGCTTTTTTCATGTTCAGATGTGAAAGTCTGAATGATTGAAGCTCGTGTCGGCCCACGATTCACTGTTGCATCAATTAACAGTGCTACTCCTAAGGTGGCGTATGGAGTTAATAGCAAGGCCTACCCAGAACCATGACCATAGCAGTCGATGCCAAAACAACAAGGAAAAAAATCATTTATGGAAAAGGAATCAACAGGGAATGGAACAAACTTCCAAGAAAACTGAAAGAAGAGAAGATGAGTTCAATGGTTCGAATAAGAAATCAAGCCTAGGACGTGAACGACAAAATAATGAAGTAGGATGCAGAATTACACAATCTATTGCTGATCAGAGGAAAAGAATTGGAGCAAAAAATTCAGATAACAATTTTACATCATAACTGTAGATCGCCAGAGGAAGAAATAGAAAATAGAAATGATAAAGAACACCAAAACTTTTTTTTCTTATCGTTGAAACAATAAAATTAAAAAAAATGACAATGGACAAAAAAATTGAGAATACCACATATAAAACATCTGAATTGAAAAAACATTGAAGGAGAGAAAAGGAAAAATTAAAGAAAAACAGAGAACAAAATTACTGAAAATTTATTGTAGCAGGAATTCAGAAGATTAGGTGAAAAGAATGGAAAACAACAGAAAAAGTATTATACAATATAGCGTTTGGAAAAAATACAATGTCATATTCATCGTGAAATGAAAGTTTGGGAAGTTAGTGCAATAAATTGATGAATATTTTTTATGAGGGTGCAAACCAAAACATTCCAAATTCTTTGAACTCGAATAAAAAGGGGAAGTTGTGGACTGCTCATCCACATATCCGGATTAGTCAGAATTTGAAAAACTGCTGAAACATTCCATCATAGTATAGAATAAATAAATAGAACTTTTTTGAAATACAATTATAATCAAATTTACAGTTCATTTAATTAAGGCAAGTTCGAATAATTATTGTAGTTAGCCAATAAAATTCACTTCTCTTTTCTCTGCAAAAATATAATTGTAATAAAAAGTTAATGGCTCCTTTTTTCCTTGAAACCTATATCCTATACCTATCAGAATCTGGAATATGAAAATACCTTATAAGAGCATAAAGTCAGAAATATAGGATTTTTGTTTTAGCAGGCGATTTTTATGAAAAAAATTAAAGCCGATATTTTATTGTCGTATATAGAAAGAGGGGTAAGTAGTTTGAATAATCAATTCAACCCTTCCATGATTAAAAAATTGCTATTCATACATTTCTCTAGAAAGTATGTGAATAGTAGTGTACACATTTCTTTTCAAGCGATTCGTATTTTTCTACTTGGAAAGTTGAAGTCAAATAAGTTTGTTCAGAAACTACATGATTACTTATTGTTTGATTTATGTTTCAAGTTTTAGCTCTTTGTGATTGTGTGCCTGATTCCTTCCAGCCAAACCAATCGTCTATCTTACTTGCCAATAATTTTCTCTTGGAGCCCAGAGGTTATAATTTACCAGTTCTGTATACATTCCACATATTTAATTAGCTATTTGAGACTGGAAACTAAATTCCTTCACTTACTGAGAGTAAATCGGAGATTTCCTTGTTTCATGAGCTCGTATGTCTTTATGGAGTACTCAATTACATCGGTCGTATTTGAATACTCATTAAATATGTATGAATATAGTTAATTTTAATTCTAATATTATCCAGATTTCAGCGTATTGACACACAAATCATGGGTTTTTCATATGTTATGCATTGTCATTGACGCAAAAATAATCTATTCTCGCCCAATAATACATTATTGAATAGGGAAATTTGCATTGGATAAAATACAGTGTGTCACACTTCCCATGGAAATACCCCCGTCACATTCGTAACTTTGACATAGACATGAAATTTGCAGAAAGATGGATCCATCAAACATCAACAAAACGTCTTACAAGGGGTTATTTCAAGTTATATACACTGACGCCAGCAGCAATGAACCAATAAAAATTTAGTACATGGCAAAATGGTCAAAAATGTCCCAATTAGAAATCACAACAACCAGTTTACTCCTAATTCGCATTGTATCTCAGAAAATTTCAGTTCTGAAAATTCCAAAATTTTCTCTTCGTTGTCCAACAGTTTCTCATTTACAGAACAATTTAACAATTTTGATTATATCAGTAACACTAATTTCTAAATATGAATGAAATCACGAGTCCCATTTGATTAATTTTAAAGTCAAAGATACGCACAATATTTATTTTTTAGTTCACAAACACTGTAAGAAAAGAATTCACACATGCTAGAAAGTTTGCATGCATTACTGCATTTGAATTTATAAGTACTATGGTACTTTCAACATTTGAATTGTTTGAGCATACATAAAAAAGTAGTGTTATGTCTAGATATTATTTTTGGAACTAAAATATCAACTTGCGACAGTAATTATATGCGGGACAGTCAATTTCACCACTGATTAATTTATACTAGCATAAAACAGATGCCTGCTTTCTACGTTCTTTTTTCACAAAATTCTCCCAACTATGCCGGCCCCAGAAATTATGACCATTTACCACATGATATTAAATCATCTTGGAGTGTTAAACAATTCAAATATAATTCAAGATCATTTCTGATAAAATATTGTGTTTACTCTATAGACGATTTTTTATCATTCAGGTCTGTACAGTGCATCCCATTTTGGGTGAGACAGCCAGGTTTCTCGCTTGTTATTTAAGATAGAGCCTTGCGGTTTTCACGTTCCTGTCCTTTCTTTTTGTGAAACTCAAGTTGGCCTAATCAGATTTTGCATAACTGTTTCCGTTTATGAGATACAGGGCGATTTTGGAAATTGATACTTTTCGGACCCCTTCTTTATCTCCGAAGTTATTAGAAATAATGCTGAGCTAAAAACTACATCTGATACAGAATTCTGCGTAGAATCCAGTGGCATACTTATTTTTTTTTTCGGGGTATGGTTTTGAAGATACGACGCAAACCTATATTTTTTTCAATGGAACACCCTGTATTTTATTACTTCGTTGAATTCGCTATTTTTTTCCCTTCAAAATTATGTATAACACTATATAGGTAGGATGTTCAGAAATGCTATAAAACACTAAAACATCACTTAATGATAATGTTTTGTTAGTGGGCCATGGATTTCCCATATAAAAGAAGAATTAATTGATTAATTTTCATTTGTGTTTTTTTTATAGGAGAGTAAGCAAATAAAGATAATACACTAACACGAAAAACAAAACGTAGGTACCTACCTAATAGCAAAAAATAAATAATATAACAATTCATAATACAAATTAGATACAAAAGAAATACCCAATAAAATATTTATCATTAATAAAAATTTTCAACATTACATAATATCTTACTGATTAAACTGTTCAAATTGCTGTCCATTTTCCCTAATACATAATTGACAAACTTTTTCAATTCGCCTGAGTGCATTTAATATTATAAAAGGGCGGTTTTGTAAATTTCGGAAAGCTGCCGCTGTTGATGCACGAAGTTCTTCGGGACTGTTGTGTCTGTTACTGTATATTTTATTTTTCAAATAGCCCCACAAGAAAAACTCTAATATAGACAGATCAGGTGACCTTGGAGGCCACCTGATGGGTCCATGAGTTCCAATCCAACAACCCTGAAAATTATTTTCTAAAAACCGCCCGATCAATCTTGAATTATGGGCAAGGGCGCCGTCCTGTTGGAAATGTATGGAATGAAGAAAGGCGAGGGGAACATCTTCCAGTAGTTCCGGTAACACGTCTTCTAAAATTGTCAAGTACCTAGTTGCGGTAAGAGATCCTTCAAAAATGCGGTATATGATTTTTGTCCCCAATATGAAACATGCCAGATTAAAACCAAATCTACCCTGTTGTTGTCGTTCAAAAATCAAGTGCTGGTTTTCATCATACCAATGCCTTGTATTTTGCCTGTTAAATATACCAGCACTGCTTATATGTGATTCGTCTGACCAAATAACTTGCGAAATCAACGTCTCTCCGAGCATGGTTCAAAAACCAATTGCAGAAATTCACAAGTCTTGATGCATCACCAGGATATAAGTGTTGGACAATATTGACATTGTAGGGTTTTAACTTATACTTTTTTAAAATTCTGTGTACCCGTGAATTGGAAATAGCAGTATCATTCTCTAATTTTGCACAAGAAGTCTGATGATAGGCATGAACGCTAGCTAACACATTTATTTCATCTACTTCTTGATTCTCTTTATTATATACCTTGGGTCGAGGTTTAGAATATGCACCATAATTCAGTAAATTATACTTTAGTCTGAATATAGTTGCTCGACTAGGTTGATGCCTCTCAGGATATCTGAAAGTTTTTAAATCACGATGTAAGGAAATGTCTTGTGGTAAAATTCTCGACGTCATACCTGTTCAAATAAAGTTCCAAAGCTTCGGCAACGTTTTCATTGGATTGATTCAAACATTGTATAATGTCATATTTTTCATTGTTTTGAAAAACCAAATCTCTTCCAGCCATTATCAGTTCTCAATCAACAAATTCACAAACAATTATTTCTACAATACTCAATATTCCTTCAAACCCAAACTCGATGAAACACAATAATAATTCGTAGCGATCAGATTTGTTTTTTTTTTTCTCTTCAAAATGCCTATTTGATAAAACAATGCTTCCAAATGCATAGTAGCCATAATAACAACAAGGATGTTCGTATCATCCATGACCTACTAATGTTAATAATCATAAGTAATAATCCTCTTATTGAAACTTGGAAAATCCATGGCTTACTAACGAAAAATTATCATTATGTGATGTTTTAGTGTTTTTTATCATTTCTGAACATCCTACCTATATAGTGTTATACATAATTTTGAAGGGAAAAAAATAGCGAATTCCATTGAAAAAAATATAGGTTTGCGTCGTATCTTCAAAACCATACCCCGAAAAAAAAATAAGTACGCCACTGGATTCTACGCAGAATTATGTATCAAATGTAGTTTTTAGCTCAGCATTATTTCTAATAACTTCGGAGATAAAGAAGGGGTCCGAAAAGTATCAATTTCCAAAATCGCCCTGTATCTCATAAACGGAAACAGTTATGCAAAATCTGATTAGGCCAACTTGAGTTTCACAAAAAAAAAGGACAGGAAAGTGAAAACCGCAAGGCTCTATCTTAAATAACAAGCGATAAACCTGGCTGTCTCACCCAAAATGGGATGCACTGTACAGGTGACTGGATAGATTTTATTTTAAAAATGACTTATTACTTTGTAATGTAAATTTCTTCTAGACTGACTATTCCCATACAAAAATGTACTTTTGTCGTTTTAAGGAAAATAAACTGATTTGATTTTGGTTTGATTTAATAATACAAAGTCAAATGAATGTAGTAAAACAAAATAATTACAACGTCTTGGAGGATAAATCCCATTGACTTTGGAGCTTAAGTATTTTAGAAATTTCTTTTGAACTTTTTTCATAGCAGATGATCATTGAAAATATTTGGTATTCCATAGTTCCATTCTAGTTTGACACTACTAAACTGAAATACAGAGAGATTAATACTAAAATATTTTCGAAATTCTCTCAGTTCCTTATAATGAAGCTTTATAATCGATAAGTGTAATGTAAGTGGATGATCGAAATGTACACCTAAATCATTTATCACTTCCTTCCAAAATAACATTATCTGTAGTGTAGGAAAATTGCAACATATTAATTTTCTGGCTAAATGTAATGATTTACATTTGAATATATTCAACTACAAGCGATTTTCAAGACACCAATTGTGTATAATTGTAATTTGATTTTGCAATATTATCATTATAACCAGTGATAATAGCGTATAATTTTAAATCAACTGCAAACATCAACCTGTTGCACTCCAATGGGTTGCACAAGTCATTTATTAAGAATTATGAAGGACCAAGATTGGACCCTTGAGGTACTCCGCTAGTTGCAAAATAGACATTTTTGTAAAAGCCCTTGTAATGACCATTCAGCTATTGTTTTTTCTAAATTTGTATCCTTCAGCAATTTTTTCTGGCCTCAGCCTCTTGTTTGAATTTTAGGATACAAAGCTAGATACAAACTTCTGTTAAACATTTTTAAAGAACTTTCAAGACTTACCTTCAAGATTGCCACATACATAAAGATTGGTAACAGTAAAATGGCGGCTCCGGTTAATCCCAAGCTACAGTTTAGCTCCAGATAAGGCAAGCCACCTGGCCAAGAAAGTAAGGAGTAACCTGCAAGAGACATTTCGTTTTAGTGTGATAGAAACATTGAGTTAGTCGCATTTAGTTTCTAGATGGGTTTGCTACAATTAACCCGGATTTATCCGGGAATACGAACGGCAAGGAATTACACCGTTGTTATCTGTTTCGATAATTTGCTTTCATCTTTTGGGCCATAGCGCTGTGATAGTAGTCAGGTATTGAGTATAATGTGATTAGTTTGAGATAATATCCTCAATTCAGCTGCTACCTTACGTCTGATTATGATCTGCTTTTGGTTCGTAACACTTAAAACTAATGTTGATTATCGATCATGTAGTGTACATTAACAAAAACAAATACAGAGTAATTTTTTAAGTAAAGCGGAAAGTGGAAATTGATGAAGGGAACTGATCATTTCGGGTTAGAAAATTCGTGTTGTCATATTTAATAATAATAATAAATGCCATTAAGTCGGGGCGTGGCGCAGTGGTTAAAGCGTCCGACTCTGAGTCGAAAGGTCCGGAGTTCGAACCCTGGTTGGGCTGGGATTTTTTAATTTAATTTAACCGATTAAATTGTTAAAATCTCTCATGTCTCCATATCTATTTGAAGTTCATGCATATTTATAATGGACCTCAACCTGACTAAAATATAAAAATAATATTTCAGTTTATATTGATAAATTAAAATTTGTGAATTACAAAGATCCACAAAAAATACAAAGAAAAAGAACACACTTATCTGTTTATATTGTTTTGTTTCAATAACTTTTTTAATGTAGCACCTTTATTTTTTTTTTTAATGTGGGGGAATATGATTATATAGTGATGCGATTTGATAGCTGAATGAGCGTCTGAAAATTTGGGTTTTGAACAAGGGTGGCGTAAAAGGTCCCTTGAATCTAATATTCAAGTTGTGGACATCGGTTCTATGGGTGATTTCTTTATTCAGCTGAAGAGGTTCTTTTGTAATCAGAATCTTCTGAAATATACAAGAACTGTGAAGAGGTCTCCTATTCTCCATTTTCAGCCTTCCAGCCTCGCGAAGTTTATGAGAAATACGCAAATCCCGTCAATTAGTCGAAGAACGAAGAACTTTTTGAATCTCATTTCTATACGTATTCGTCAAATTAGGACCATCTGTATAATTAAATAATGATAGATGAAATGGATTTAGTTATCGATTCATTCGTTGCAGTCATTAGTTATTGACTGCTAGACCTACCCTATACTGATGAAGGGCAACACCCCGAAATCGATATATAGGTGGTCCGAATGTTTCGATGAACATTTCCATGCAACAAGCAATTGCAGAGATAACCTTGTAGGAACTCTGCATGGAAATTTCATCAGGTGTAATTCAATGTTCGTCGTGGCATTAGCCAAGAAAGTAGTTGTTTTCTGATGGATTTTCGACCCAACTTTTCCTATTGTATAGGATATTAGCAATGAGTCGATAAGCTCATTGTTTGTGAACTACAGTTTTCTTCTCCGATAGAACAAGTGTTTCACTCAGTGTAGATTTTACTGAAGTTGGAAGGAAGTATCTAATGCCATAAATAAGTTTTAGTGATAATGAGGAACGTTGAGTTTATTGACATGCTTTTCAAACCTTAGGTTTGGTTAGGTTAGGTAATAAAACACCAGGGCCTTTTGCTTCTCTGACTAATTTTGATAACTACTTGAAGAGATGGCCCCAATTTTCAATGAAAAGTATCCACAATAATTTGTGAGTACTAAGTTACTGAATTAGTATAAATTATCTGTCAAAGCAAAAAGAAAGATAATGAAATAAAGCCATGATCCTTAAAAAAATTTAATTGCTAATTGGTAGACTAAACTGAGTAACTGGAAATATTATTCAATTGCAAACAACTTTTTCCAATAACATTTCTCGATATATTGTATTTTAATGTCACCGTCCTCTGTGAAATTAGAATGTCGGCTGTTTTTCGCTTTGCCGCACGCCACTGGCAATAACCGATATGCGCGTACTTAGTCTAATTGAATGCACCAACTTTTATGAAAGAGAAATTTTCTGAGAAACTATTAATAAAAAAGTTTCCCATATGGTTCCAACATTTTGGCGGACACTGTGTAAGCTTTCTCCTCTCACTGAATTTTCAGTGTCTGTGAAAACAGTTCTTAATAAATTCAAAAACCTTTCATAAAATTGATTTTTACAATACAATATAATACAATCTTTTACTTCCTGAGACTATTATAAGCATGGAAATCGTCAAATACAAAAGGTTAAGAAATAAAATGGCAGTCTAAAATAATTTCAAGAAATTAAATTAAATTAAAATATAAGAATACAACACAATTATTAATAGTAGTGGTAAAAAGGGATGATACCCCTATACAGATTTTAGCTATTGTAAATCCGTGTCCGCTAGGATCCTGAGCTCCGGGGATAACTTCTTTCCATCCCTCTCTCCATGTGTTACAGCTACTTCCTGAAAATGCAGAACTCTCATATTCTTAGCCCGATTAATCTTGTTGGGTCCCGGCTTGGATCAGGTCAAGCTGCACCCATCGCTATTCGAGAGATTCGTGAAGTTGATGAATGGATGTCTCACCACAGCTTTCCGCTCGAAAAGCCCCAGAAGCGTCGCTGTTTGACGTTCATTTGTTGCGTTGGAAAATACCAACTTGATTTCGGTCTTGATCCGTAATCGAAATAAAATCGGGTAGTAGTAGTCTTTGTCGTCAAACTTCTATCGATTGTTGTGAATTCGACAATACAGTTAATCAATTAGATTTATGCGGAAAAAAAGTGAAACTTTAGATTATAACAATGATAATACGTTTGGGTTGCAGAATAAGTGTCACTCATGAGTGCAGCTTCGGTTTTATCGTTGGCGAAAACGGTACACATGATCTGGGTTGCAAGCTTCTTTCTGGGACCCAATTTTTGAAATTATAGAAATTTATTCTCTCATGAACTATTTCTTTAGATTAAATTCTCACGTGAAACGATGAAACGAGATAACCGCTATTAATTTCTGAACACCGTAGGAAGTCATTTCCAAGGAGCTCAGTTTTGGGACGTATGTCTTGCATGCGATTATAAGAGAATTTTGTTTGGCCAATTGAAAGATAGAATTTTTGGAACACGCATTTGAATTTGACGTTTGCAGATACTATTTTTGCTGCATTTTGTTATAACTTCCTGGAAATGTACGTCATAAGAAAATTCATGAGCAGCGCTAAAAAAAAATTATTAGAACTCATTGAAAATAATGCAGAACTAAGAATTGGTTAATGTACTCATAATATCGCAAAAGAAAGGTGGGATAGTATTGTCAATAAATTGACTGCCATTCCTGTGGAACATAAAACTGGGGTTTTCTGGAAAAAGGTATGTTGGTGGAATCATGTTATAAGAGATGAAGTGAAGTAAAATTTTCCTATCGTAGAGTTGGCAAGATCTGAAAAATCATGGAAAAAAAGAATAGGGACGTAAAAAATTGTAAAAAATGAACCGGCGGAGGGCTACCAAAAACATTAACACCGATAATAAATGAATAATGAATTGAAAAAAACGCAGCGGTGCATAATTTCATCTGCTTAGGCCATTGAAAGTTTAATTTATTTTCTTACTGCGAAATCTCGACAGGGATGTTCCAGCTTATATCATCGATTTCTTAAAATATATTCTGAAAATTGTCCTTCCTATAATAATATAATAATAACAAATTAATTTTATTCACACACACATAATACATAATAAAAATGGTATAGATAAAAGTTATTTATGCAACAAGTGCAAAAAGTGAATGTTTATTGCACTCGTCGTGAAATTGTCGTGGACAACACGTGGACACGTGGACAACACGTCGAGTGCAATAAACAATTTTTGCACGAGTTGCATACAACATTTTTTCTACGTTCATGCAAAAAGCAAAAAATGATTTATTGAGGTGCGGCACTAGGTGTAGGAAAATGAAACTTGAATACTTTATTATTAATATCGATTTGCATTGAAACAGGAACTAATACGTTACGAACAATTTAACTCAAACTTTATTTTTACCCTCAATGTTGAAAGTGAATGAACAATTGGTGCAATTTTCAATATGAATATTTCGTAGGTTTAAACGTTTATGTTTGTCATGATGACAGCACGTTGAAGTAGAATGACAGATGAGTGCAATAAAAACTTTATTGCACTAGTGCAATAAAGAACTTCTTTTTCCACTGAATATAGTTCAATAAAGTTTTGCTTTTTGCATGAATGTAGAAAAAAACAATTTGCTAGAAAAATTTGGATCATATTATCATTGAAGGATTAGGGAGGTTGAGAATAAAATACAACCAGAGGGTATATGTTTCATAACACAATTTTACTGGTGAGTATAGCCGTACTATAAGTATAACTTGGGACACGTAAGATATTCAGAAGCTTTTTATATCTATGAATTCGTGAATGAGATTTCTGGGTTTCTCTAATATAAAGGTTTTCAGTTTTTTTTTAATACCATGCTCAATAAATTCTTCAACTCTTGGGGTAGAGTATTGTATAATTTCGGGGCCAAAAATTCAAACGATCCTTGACCAATCGATTTCGTCATGAAAGGGACGGAATGTAGTTTGTTTTGTCTTGTGTTGTGATCATGGTTGTGCTGTTCCAGTTTTCTGTTTTTGTGATAGGTAAGTACACATTTGAAATAAAATTCTTGTCTCAGATCAACTACTTGCGATTCCATATAGGTCAAATCTGTCGAGTAATCCCTTTTCTTATGCATCATTATTTTGAGAAATCGTTTCTGGAGAATTTCTAGAGGGGTAATATGTGTTTTCAGTGATGAGCCCCAAGCCAAGGTACCATATTTCAGGTGACTTTCCACTAGTGCATAGTATACAACTTTAAGTTCTTTCTGGGGTATTATATCGCATAGACATCTAAATTTGTAAATTATGTATTGAAGTTTCTTGATCGTATGTTGTATATGAATGTCCCATCGCAAGTGTGAATCGATAAAGATACCAAGGTATTTAACATTTTTTGATGGTAGTAATCGATGGACCGACCCTCCTACCTGTATGTCTATGAAACTGAAGTTTGGTGACGTAGATTTGTTGCAGCTGAATGGTAAATACTCAGTTTTATCGAAGTTTAAAGTTAAAATTTTCTGGTCAAACCAGTTTTTAATGTGAGAAATATCAGTTTTTACTATCGCTTCTAATTCCTCCCAGGTAATCGCTTTGTAAAGGATAGCTATATCGTCTGCGAACCCTATAATCTCACCACTACTTTTTATATTGAATAAATTATTTATGTAGATCGAGAAGAGTACATACTCGATAGTTCGTTTTTCGCTGTATACATTTCCTACTCTGACACACTGTTTTCTATTTGAAATATAGTTTTCAAAGAGACTTAGACATTTTCCTCTTATCCCAATTTCTTCCAAAGATTCTAAAAGAAGTGTATGGCTTATGGTGTCAAATGCTTTGGCTAGATCTATAAACACATATAGGCACGGCATACTTTTGTCCAAGGCAGAGTACATGTTGTTAGTTAGGTGAAGAATTGCATCTTGTGTCGACACATTTTCTTTAAAACCGAACTGTCTATCAGAAAGAATTTTATATTGTTTGAGGAAAGATACTAGTCTTTTTTTGATAACTTTTTCAAAAATTTTGGTAAAGTTTGTTATAAGTGATATAGGTCTAAATCTGAAATGTTTCACAAAATGTCGTTCAGTTCATTGTAGCCTCCGAATAGTTCAAAACCATCTCTTGTACAATATCCATACCGATACCTACCTGAATAATAATAGTTTCGATACATAGAAAAAATCTTTGAGTTGCTGAAAACTAAATTCCTAGGAGAAATTTCGAGTGCTTCTGCATTAGGTACTAGGAATTTCATCTGTCAGTATCAAGAGAATTATTTCTCTTGTGATTTAAAAAAATGGAATTCCTTGAAATTGAGAGAAAATTACGTCATATTTCGATAATTTCACTCGCCGTATGAAACCCTCATTTCCTGAAATATTAGGACCAATGAGGGACGTATGCCTCGATAATACGAAGTTCCTTTCTATCGAGCCAGTATTACCACTTTGTCATGGCAACCACAACAACGGACAATAGAATATCATCTTGTTACTAATATGAATGTCAGTCTGACAGACTTCATGTCAATCAGGCATTACCTAACTATTGAATAATTCACGACAGTGGAACTTCTTTCCCTTTGAGGTAACACCACTCGTCCTAAAGGATTCGAAGAGTTACCAAGCCATTTGATCTCGTTGACTCCTGACAGAATTATTATCGATAGTATTGCGAGCACTTGTGGTATTACCACCGACAATTTAAAATTTGGGTCTCTGGTCCTTTCTTGGCATGCTGCCATTAATGATCTTATAAAACGTGCTTTAGCAACAGCTGAAATTCTTCAGCGATGATGGAAAACGTCCTGATGGAATGTCCATTTCATTCCTTGGAGCCAAGGAAAACCTAGTGTGTGATTTGATCTGCGTTTATTCACAGATCAAGGCGAAATCCAAAGTTGTAGATTGAGCTGCAGATTCAGCGGAAAAAGCCAAGTTTGAAAAATATTCCACTTTGGAGGACCCCACTCCATTTCATCCGTTAGCTATTGAAACTTAGAGCATTTTTTGTTCTTACGCTTCAGAGTCGATTATTGAAATTTAGAAATGATATCAAGAATATCAAACGATTCTAGAGCAACAAAATGTTTGGCTCAAATTCATTATTGCGTTTCGAAGGGAAAGCACTGCATATTTTGGGTTCTAATTGTAGCTACAAACGCCTAGATGAAATATTCATTTATCCGTATTATTCATATTCACCTTCTTCAAAAGTTACTGATTCTCTCATCCCTTCATCAACACCTATTTATAGCAACCTGATTTTTAATTCTTTAGAAGATAGTTCCACCGATGATGACATTAATGACAATACCAATAACCAATAACTAGAATATGGACCCGGATACTTCGTCACAGAAAAAGTTGGTTTGACCAACCTAGGCAATAGGTGTTGCATGAATAGCACCCTTCAAGCTTTAATAACGCCAACAACTTTCGAAAACGAGGTTTTATTGTACAACAAAACTATTTCTCAGCTGTTTCTGCATTTTCTAGAAGTTTTCGCCAAACTACAATTCTCTGTGAAGATCATCCTTGTCTCCTCTTGTTACATTGAAATTTCCGGGATAACAGCATGACAGTTCGAAGTTTTAAGGGCACCTAATGAATATACTACACGAACAGGAGAACAATAAGTTCTGAGCGGGAAAGGTCTGCTTCAGTAATACCAACCGTGGTGCAGCAGTATGTTGGAGAAAAATGTTTTAAAATATCACAATGTAAAGATTACGGAATGAAGAGTGACCGTATAGACAATTTCAGGAAAGTCCAGCTTTCACCAAACTATAATCAAAACAACTCTCAACTCAACTCTGCTACAATACTATATGCTACCAGAAAAATTCAATGGAGACACCTGTACCATCATTTTACTCATGGCCGATTTCACCAAATGATTCCTAAAGTTAGGAAATACCTAAATCGGATTTACGTATACCCAAACTGCAATTTTCGTTTGACCACACGTTAACTAATGCTCAAGAGTGATAGCAAATACCTACTTTAGATATTTCCTATCACTTTTAAGAATTACCTAACTCTTGGTGAAACGCAAATTGCACTTGGGCATTCCTAAATTCGATTTAGGTATTTCCTAACTTTAGGAATTAGTTGGTGAAATCGGCCATCTCAGTGTAGCAGATTCATAGAATACCAGAGGATAATCAGGATAGTGGAAGCACCAACTGAGTTGATATTCAATCTAAACGAATAAATGTAAACAGGGTTGCATTTTGATTTTCAGTTTTAGTCCTGACTTATAGTAGTTTATATTGAGATTTTGGTAATTGAACAATAAATTATAAATAGCAACGAATAATTAAAAAATGGAACGGCAGTCTACAGCCTCATCAACAATGATCGACAGCAATTTAAAAAAAATATATATATATTTCCAAAAATAAAAACAATTTAATTTAACAGCAAACATTTTTCTGAAACTTCCAAATGCGATTTCATCTAATGGAACTGAATGAACATCTGACTGATTTGGGTTACTTTAATCTTTCGCTGATTAGTATTTCCTTTCTCAACACGTAAATTACTGAACCTGCCGTTCACAATTAAATTCTGTATCAGGAGCAAATCGATTCAGACTGCAGGAATGAACAAGGCCGTCTCAACACGAGCAAGTTGTGTGTATTGTCTATCCCTGCAAAAGTCGAAGTTTGAGCTCATCCTTTTGCTCTGTAATCTCCAGATAATGGCTCAAAATTTATATACCCTCTCATCCTTTGTTCAAGGTATCCCGCAGTTGACACGGCTGCTTTTAGATTACATAAATATTTGAACAACATCGAGTTGCGCGGTTCTAGCGGAGTTTTTAATATTTTATTTGCAGACGTTGACTCAGGTAAGCTGTTTTATTTAGTTTCTGTGAAAGTTGTAGGTTTCCATGGCTTTTTCACTCTGCACAATTTTATTGGATATGAAAGTTACTTATTTCCTTCCTGAAGTCAATTGATATAACTTTTGTTTCCATTTTTATTCGCTCTTGAACGTATATTACAGTTTTCTTTTTTATTAGTTCATATCCTCGAGAACGATTATGAGAAAGAAGTGAAATCAATAGTTGTTTATGTACCTACCAAGACGTATAAGACCTTGTCAAGTTGGAATGATATTTAATTAAAAATCTTTATAAAATTACCTGAGACACTTTTGAATACTTTGGCAGATTCTAAAAATTCAGCTGTTTTGAACGTATATTTTCTATCTTTTCTTAATGTTACTGAGGTCATTCCACTATTCAAGAGAGGTGATTGTAATATACCAATTTTTTAACTTACTTCCTTATTACCGGCTATGGCAAATATACTAAAATTATTGAAACTCTAAAATAACTGGAAAAAAAATAAAATTCTGAATTCCAAATAGTTTAGGGCCTCAAACTATGCATTGTTTTCCTTTCTTGTGGAACTATATCTTCAACTAAACAATAATAGCTGCTCGACATGACAAAGTCTTTTTTCTGAGTAAATCACAATTTATTGCTGCATAATCTCGAAATTTAGGGGTTTTGGGAAGGGGACATTTTATAATGGTTCGAATTTTATGCAATGGCAGGACTTCTATCACAATGGAAATAACATCTAAGGTGCCGCAGGGGTCTGTTCTGTGTCCACTACTTTTTGTAAATTATTTAGTTAATATTCCACTTCAAGGAAAATTAATTCTTCGCAGATGCCACATGTACATTTTGTCATGATAGTAGAGTTCCTCATTACAACTTAATACAGAAAAAGCTCTAAAAGAATGAAAAAAATAGTACGATGTGAACCTATCATCTTTCCATGTTGTAAAAATACTTTGCAACTTTCTAATTTCGTATAGATCAAGTTCCTCTTGATGATAAAATCCTTGACTCAAAATATGAGGAAATATTTTTAAGCCTAGGTATCGATAATAAACAAAAAGTTGACAACCATGACAACAAATTATGCAGAAAACTAGCCACAAGGTCCATTTCCAGCAATCTCGACCTTCTCTAAGCAAGGAATGTGTACTTTCCCCTTTGTGAATCTCATTTAAGATATGTTATTTGTTTCTGGTGGGTATGCTTTATTACATTCCGTATTCAAAAAAGGGCTCTTAGATATGTGTGCCAGGCTGGAGTCCAAGCAGGCCACTTCTTAAACAACACGGAATTTTATCAATTTGCCTTTTTATAATAATAATAAACGTCTTTATTATTTTCTGTGAAAAATAGACATACAAACCATTGTAATTCAAATATTTTTGAAAATAAAGGACTAATTTCAGCTGTGCATCACTGCACAACAAAAAATATTCTTCCCCTTAAACCAAAACAAATCTTATGGACTTCTTGATTATTAACTGGTGAAACATAAATCAATTATTATTCGCTAAACAAGAGAAAAAACAAAATCTAATGGAAATATAAATGTATTGTCGTAACATGGAGATAGTTTGCATGATACACAAAAAGTACTAGGGAAACATTTTCAAGTTTAACTAAAATACTCGACGTACATATAATATCAGGCTTGCAATACCATCATCAACACAAATTAAGAACTCCATCAATTATAATGAAAGAAATTTATTCAATCACCTTCCTTTTCCTAGTAGGAATATGAGTTTGAAAAGTTTCGGAAAGAAGTAAAGAAATTGCTACTGAAAGATTATTACAGTACAAATAAATTCCTCACAGGCAGTTTCATAATTTGGTACTTTGTTTTTAAAATTACGATTTAGCAACTTTTTCAAAATTTTAATTTATTTCTCTATTTATTGTTCATTTGTATTTACTGCTTTTGGTTTCTGATTTTTTTTATTTCAGTTCTCTAACTTTACTTCTATGTATTTACTCAATGTTTCAATAAACCTAGTCTTAAGTAAATTTTTTTGTGTCTGTGCATGTATATCTGAATATATAAAAAAGTTATGTGTTTTCGAGAGGGAACTGTGAGCAACAGGCCATACAAATTTTGTGGACAAAGCCCTCTGGTAAAAGAGCAACCGGAGACGAGTGTTTCGGGCCTTTGGCACTCTTCAGTACGTTGTAGCCAAGTGCAAGGATGTGCAACACTTGATCGCAGATGAAACAACAAACAAGTGGAGTCGAGAACAGGAAGCAAACCGCACATTCATTTTGATTCAATAGATATATAAACAGAAGGAATACAAAAACCTCCAAAATGATGAGTCGATGTCGTATCAGTGAGATGTAAATTAGAAAATTGTAATTAATCAATATAATGAGGATCTGTTTGATACTCAAAATTTGAATGGTTCAGTAGACGACAACGAAATAATCAGAATAATTTTTGATCTATTTTGGAGAATTGAAAATTGGATTCTATTTTCAACGATGTCTAGGGTCACTGAATCTAGAAGGCCGTGCCGTCCTTACGGGTATGGCCAATGGGCGTGGTCCAATACTTGAAATAGTTCCAGTATTCAAATAACCCACAAAATCACCAATTAGAGGGCAAGTTTTGTGGGTTATTTGAACACTGGAACTATTTCATGTACTAGACCACGCCCATTGGCCATACCCGTAAGGACGGCACGGCGTTCTAGATTCAGTGACCCTAACGATGTCCCTCCCCCCACGCCATCTATCAGGCAATCACAATATCTCTCATTTCAGAAAGTAGTATCGGGATAGCATTCAAAATGGTTTTGGTTCCATGTTTATACGTCAAACCGTTCAAAAACTTTATCAGGGAGGTGGGGCTATAAAAAGCCGCACTGTATATTTAATTTTCGTGAAAAAATTGGAGAAAATATACCTATTAGAGATCTTTTCCTTTCCGTTTTGGGGTGTTTTGAAGCAGAATTTTGGTGTTAGTTGTGATGACAAATAAAAGTTGTGATGGTGAATGAAGAATAATTTTTCAGAATACTCAAGATGTTATTGGAAGAAAAAACTCATGAGTAATTGAAGATATCATACTTATCCCAAGGAATTTCCAAAAATAAAAAGAATTTGTGTATTTATGACTTTATGCTATTATTATACTATTAATATGTTTGTTCTGTTTTCGTATTTCTTGCTTTTTTCCATTTTTTACCAGTAGTTCAATGATAACAAATTCGAGTTTTTCTGGGGATTTTTTCTTTCAAGACTTCATTTTCATTTTCGAAATCACATATTTGTTTTGTTCTGGAACCTACTTTCTTTCTTAATTTTTACTTTTGCTTCTACATATTATAACATTATTCATTGGTAATGGTTTGAAGACGTTTTTGGTTTCAGACCTAATTGTATCTTCAGCAATAAAATGGACCTTTACATTTATGAAAAATAAATTGCAAAACTCTTTCAAATCGATAGATTCTAGTCTGAAACGTCCATTTAACAAAGAGATCCACTATATTTTTTCATTTTGAAAGAATATCTCATTTGAAAGTGTGTCGCTGACGTCACGTTCATCGAGAACAACCCCCACCATAATCCATGTTCCGAAACATTCCATACCGTTCTCCTCAAAAATATAGATTCTAGCTTGGTATAAGCAATTAAGAAATAATTGAAACTTCGTCACTTGATCAACTCTTAAAAAAATCCACATATAAGCTACTTTTCATTGTATTGGTAACTTTCAAATTTCCTGAACGGACCATCCTTTCGATGAAGAACGAGCATTGACAACACCGGAAATCATTATGACAGTTCTCATGCAACAAAAGTGATCTCGAAATTTGAGGTTAACGTTTGTTTTTTTTTACATTCGACATTTAACTGATATATTCATTAATACTGTAGCGAGGTGTTATTATGACCGATCTGATGTGAATTTATTTGTGTATTAAATGTATGGTGTTATGCAACAATGAGTCAAGCCATATTTTTTTATAATTGGGCTATCAGTCATTGGAATCGCCAAAGTGATATTCTACAATAAGCAAAAATGATTCAACCCGCAATTGTAAGGAGGCAACATCCACTGATGATAGTATTAAGCCACATTCCATCATTCCATGATCTGCTAAACTATTTTCATATTTTTTACGAAACTAGCTGATTGTGGTCTGACCCATTATTGCACAACATCATCCAAATATGGAAAGGCTTCGTGAAGGGAAATTCGGATAATTTAACAAATATGAATTTATTTTTTGCAATGACTAAAATTTAAAATTGTTCCTTGAACGCTGCTTGAATACAGTGATATTTATGGTAGTTTACTAACTTAGAAAGTAGCACTGAAAGACTAGTTTGGTTTTAATACTTTAATAAATTTTACTTGTATCAAAAATGACGCAGCTTTTGTGAACAACATGTACACACCAACTGGACTGTGTCTGAACTACAATGACATTTATTTACCACGTCATCTAGCGAAGAAAAAGTGCATCAAACAATTCACAAATACAGACAGTGTTGACAATAGTTATGTTACCAAGAATACCAACATAAGGCAAACTTTTATAGAAGTGTCACTAGCTACCTACAATATTCAGTTGGAAATGTTCGTCACAAAAACAATTATATTTCCGCTTTTTACACAACCACATTTTACAATGCGCTTCATAGGTATCTAGGAGCATTAAAAATTGTTTATTAGAATATTCACTGGTGTTCAGACAACCAGGTACGAAGCACCTTTTCGACATGTTCACAGTTATTGCAGGTATTGCACAAACAACAAAAACATTTCAAAACTTTAAAAACCGCATTAACCTCAAAAAAATCACGTAGGGCATGTTCATTTGCATCATACATATTTGATGGAACTACTCTACTTGTATTAAATTTTAAAGTAGGCAAACGAGTTAAACAGAGACAAACGATTCTTATTGATGCTCCGTGAAACAGACGAACGAACCCATCTGGTATCAACTGACAACTGTCATACGACACATTATATTCAAATGAGAATTTGAGATTCCACGGTGCCCAACTTTTACGACGTTACCAAGTCTAGTTTTGATGAACGTGACGTCACGAAACCACTTTTCTTCTGATTATAGAGAAACTAACGGTCAGAAAAAATGAATAAAAATTCCCGAGTGATATTAGCGTTTAAACTTCCTAATTACAGTGTTCTCTCATATGTCGTGGAAAGGTCCATTCCGAGAATACTCCATCTAGTGACTAGTGATCTAGTGACTGTTGTCAAGAAATGTCTCTCTAACGTACAAGCAGCTCGTATTAAATTCAATTCATTCCCTACACAACTGCTATTGAGAGAGCTCTTAAATTACATCGCTGGTCGAGAGAAATCGAACGATGTTCGAATTATGTACTTTTCTCTTCATTGAATTTTCATTGAGGCAGAGCCGCGAGTTCGGAATGTCTCAATTTCGAGAAAAGGGAATTTCTCTCCTGGTTTTCACGTTCCTGGTGAAACTTGTACTCTCCATCCATTTCGCTGTCGGTAATCATTCAAAGTCTGAATAAATACTCAGTCTTTCAGCGTTTCTATACGGTATATCTCAAAATAAGGAATGGATACATCAAAAGAGTTCGCTGTGAATAGTTTTTGTCTGGGAGCTTCTCATCCATTCCGCTTTCCATCGGATATTTTCACGATCACGATCACGATTTTCACGATCACGATCACGAGGATACGAAGGTTTGGAGAATATTTATTTGAAGACTTTGGAAATGAACATTTCAGCAATGGAATTGTCTTACTTACATGAATTGTTTCCAAATGGTTACTGAGTTTGTATTAGGCGAAAATTGACCATTTTTAAAATAAAAACGGGAAATGTGTAGACCACAAGTTATCACGAACATTGGTTTTGCTTTGATTGTGAATTGAAATTTAACCCTACAAATTGTTATGATATGATGGACTAAATTCAGAATGCTAGTGTTCAGAATATTTTTCTTCCCTCGAGGACAACATAATATTAGTCGTAGGATCATTATACCAAAATCACGTTTACCTAGTTGTCAAACAAGAGATATCAGTACTTGTGTAGATGTCTTGAACAAAATTATATTCACTTCAATATAAAAATTATTTTCAGCATCATAAAGTTTGATTAGGATAATCCTTTTAGTCCTTTACTTGAAGAAATTTTTATGGACAACCTGGAGACAATAAAACGTGAACTTTTACTCTCCAAATAGTTTTTATACTGATACCGATATGTGGAAAGTATGTTTCGATAGAACCAATATGTCAATTAGACACAGTTCATAAGTATGTTAACAATAACATACATTCTAAATATTATACACAAAAACGCCGCTTTTCCAACACACAACTACACTTTGGTGAAATACTTAATGTTCAATTTCTCCATTTTCTCACGTTTGTAAAAATTTGACTTCAAACAAAAAAGAAAACTTCCCGAATGTTACTATAAAATGAACTGGAAGCACATGTAATAATCACCTACGAATTCTTCTAGGCCAAAAAAATATTAATAAGAGATTTATAACCTTTCCAAAAACGTTTAACCCCCCTATATAAGAGAACAAAAATATGTTAAACCGTTTTCATATATATACCGGGTGTCCCAAATTTTATGTGACAGGCAATATCTGGTTTTTTGGAGGAGATATACAAAAATGTTTTTCACAAAAGCTTTATGAGTTCATGAGAGCTATATTTTGATATAATTTTGAAATATACAGGGTGTTTGGTGTAGGTGCTACAGACCAAAATTCCATTTTTTAAAATAGAACGCCCTGTATATCATTACATATTCAGATGCTACGTGTTCTAGTAATTCAAACCCTAAATCACGATTTTTTTGCATGGCAACATGAGATTTGTGTGCAGGGGCGTTGTCCTGCAAAAACAAAACACTTTTGGATAGCTTTCCGCGTCTTTTCTCTTTAATTTTCTCCCATAGAGTGGTCAGTAATGTCGAATAGTAATCTCCAGTTATTGTTCTACACTTATCCAAAAAATCAATCATGATTACTCCATGGCAATCCCAAAAAACTGAAGCAAGAACTTTTCCAGCAGATTTTTGGACACGAACTTCTTAGGTCTTGGAGAACCGGAGTGTCGCCATTCCATCGATTGTTACTTTGTGTCTGGATCGTAGAAATGTAGAAGTCTCATCCATAGTAACAATTCGGTTTAGAAGTCTACATTGTTTTCAAATCGAGCACAGATCGAACGCGATGCTACTACCCTTGCACGCTTTTGGTCAACATTCAAACATTTGGGGATCCATTTTGCAGCAATTTTTCTCATGTCCAAATTGACGTGAACTATATGATGAACGCGTTTGTATGAACTATTCAGTGCTTCAGATATCCGTTTTAGTCTAATTCGACGGTCTGTTAAAATTATGCCATGAACTGCATCGATATTTTCGGGGACTGACACAGAAACTGGCCTTCCCTATCGGTCATCATCTTCAATGGAAAATTTACCTCTTTTGAAGCTTGCAGTCCAATTTTTCACGGTCGCATACGAAGGACATTGATCACCAAGGGTATTAAGCATTTATATCTTCGTAAATCTGCTTACCTCTTAACCCTTTTAAATACAGGTACTTGATGATGGCTCGATACTCCAATTTTTCGATTTTCACAATTTATTGCGTAACTCTGGTTTACTTTTTTGACGTCAAACTTTACACTGACACTTCTAATAAGTTATTGTTCGTTGCTATGGTCACGCAATATTTTGTTTATGCAGGGAACTGGTCTAGATTAACTAGATATCAATACATCCTCGTGTATATTCATTGACCATATGTTACAAGTATTACATTCAATGTTAAGTCGTGTAAATTTGTGGAAATCAAATTGTTAATGCTTGTGTGTTTCCTTTTCCTGTACAACTTCTTACTAATGGTTTGAATATCAGAATAACTCTTTCCAATTTCTCCAGAAGCCATCCGACATTCAAATCCCGTTTGAATCGGATTCCTGTACCTTCTTGTTAGACAAGACAGTGGGTCGCTTTAGCAAACAGATTAACAGCTCATTCTGGAGTTTCAAAGTGTGGTTAACCGATTGTTACAATGCCTCGGAATATCCTTGTTCTTCGTACAATGAGAATCGGTTGTTACCCCCGCGATAATACCTATAAATCGGTTTAACTGGGCACAAATCTCAACGAACAACATACAGAATAGTTGAACAATTTCTGCATGATGGTAGAGAGTACTGGTGTCTCAATAATTCGGTCAATGAAAAAACATATACCGAAAAAATTATGCGTTGATATAGGAAATATAATAAATACAGGGTGATTCCAATACGCAGTTACGTAATTTAGACTCACTTCCAGTTATCCGATTAATTTTGGCAAGTGTTCATAATTCCGTTGACAATGCATTAAACAAGTTTTTTAAAGGAAAAAATTCAGGCTTGAGCATGACGGACGATTATGGTCCAATTCGATTCTGAATTGATATGTGGACGTTTTCGGGGTTGAAGATTAAGAATTTTCTGTCAAAGTACTAGGCATAGAGACAAGGGTTTTTTTAGGAATCGATAGAATTTGCTGAAATTTTATTATATTACACCTAAGCTATATTTGTGATAATTTCATGGCACGTGACCACAATATTTGATATACAGTATATAGTTGAAAATATTAGGGGATTGATTGAATTTGCTGAAGTTTCAGAATGTAACACCTTAGGTACATTCGAGTAATGATTGCATTCTACGCGACTACGTTAGGAATTGCGGTAGCTGTATACAGGCTATTTGACTGGAAACGTTATGAAGTTATGTTTTTAAATCTTCGTGAAATGAAAAGCCGGAACTTTGTTTGATTGAGTCTCGAACTGACTCTACTTATTGATTGAATTCTGTCGCGAAGCCGAATAGTAAAGTAAAAACAATATCGGACTAGGGTTGTATCGAGGATTGTCATGTGATTCCTTGTCCAAAAAAAAACAATGCTCAAGAAATATCCCAGTGTCACCCTATTAGCATTCTGCCAGCAATATCGAAGGTTATTGAAAAGTTGGTAAGGGAACAGCTAAATAGGTACCTCGAAGAAAATCACATTTTACCGGCCACTCAGTCAGGGTTCAGATCCAAATATAGAACAACCACAGCCCTTCTCAAAGTTACAGACGATATTTTTAGATTTACTGATGATAATCAAGCAACCTGTCTCATTTTATTAGACCTAAGCAAGGCACTTGAAACCACAACATATTACTTAACATATTACTTAAAAAACTCAGTTACTATGGGCTTGATGGAAATGCAATTTCGTTCTTCAGGAGCTACCTCTCTGATCGTCAGCAAAGAGTCATTGTGGGTGACCATCTCTCTCAACTCCAAAGTATCAGCCGCGGTGTCCCACAAGGAAGCATCCTTGGCCCGATCCTTTTTTTCTATTTATACTGCTGATTTTTCAACATATGTAAAACATTGCTTTGTTCACCAATACGCGGACGATACACAACTGTACTATCCATTCTCCACCTCTCACACTTTCATGGCCGCAGTTCATCTAAATGAAGACCTTGTCTCAATCTCCCGAGTTGCCCGTGCGCATAAGCTGATATTGAATGAAGCCAAAACGGAAATCATGCTCCTTGGTAAAAACCGTGAGGAAATTTTGCTTGATCCAAACTTCAATATTTCTATCAATGATAAAGCTCTATCCTTTACGAATTGCTGCAAAAATCTGGTGCTTTATATGGAAAACAACATGAAGTTCGACAAACATGTCTCAAGCCTACTTCAAAGAACGTACGGTAAGCTGAAATTAGTGTAAATGTGCACAAAGATTTTCTTAGCGATAAAATAAAACTCATTTAATGTGATGCCCTCATACGCTCCCAAATAGCATACTGTAATGTAATCTATTGACCTGTTCTACTAGGTAAACAAAAACACTCTTTACAAAAAGTCCAGAACGCTTGTCTTAGATTTGCATTTGGTATCATATCAGCCCGGCTTCTGCAATATCTCAGTGGATGAATCTTGAAGAGAGATTTCGGTATAACTTGTCCTGTATCATTTTTAAATTAAGTAGATCTCAAACCCCAAAGTATCTATGGACAAAATTGAAGAAAATGAGTGAGATTCATAACCTACACACAAGACACAAAGACTTGTACAGTGTGCCCAAACATTATGCCCAGTTCCAAAAAAGCTTCTCCTACATATCAACAAAAATTTTCAATGAAATTCCTGACAATATAAAAAACACTACCAATCTGTTTTCTTTCCGCAAACAAATCAAAGAACTAATCATGTCCAAAAGATAATTGCTTATTTTTATTTGTTATTTTTGTAAAAATATATTACCTAGTATATTAATTAATCGTTATAAGGTGGCTGGTTACATGGAAGAGCGACCTATGTCGAATGGCGCCAGCCCGAATACAATACTTGTTTGTAAATTATTTCTAATTTAATAAAGACACATTTATTATTATTATTATAAAAGAAAATCTCTTAACTTCGTTTGCAACTCTTATTGTTAGAAAAAATGGGCAGTACTTTGGAAAAGTAGTAGTATTTAAATAGAATAATAATTAACTGTTACATGATATTGTTAAAAATAGATCGAACGCACTGTATATTAAAACGTTTTATTATCATTCAACACGTGGGTAACCGTTTTACCTTTTACAATTCAGTATGTGAGCGAAGTTGCCACACAAGTTGCCACACAATTGTGCCATAAACAGAAAACAAGTGTTTTCAAAAAGGCCACTGATAAATCGATCTGGTAATCGAGTTTAGAGTTTTGGCGTGCTCACAGCTAGTGAGGGCTATGGGGGAAGTTTGGAAGAGTAGATATTAGATTCATGGAAAATGTTCCTAACATTTTTATTTTCCAGTTTTTATTGTAAGTATAAGTCTTTTTAGAATAATTTGTTTGAACATTAACTGGTCTAGGAGAGATTCATTACTTCTTTAAATCAATTAATTCCTTCATTAAATTCAATCGTCTTAACCTTCCGCTTATAACGTACGGTCTCTCGCACCGACTGATTTGAATATTCGCGCTAACTATCTGTTGTTTACATATTTTCCGCTTCCCGCCAGGCGCCAGGGTACCTTCCGTACTATTGAGAATCTTGTCAGTTGTGCATTGTCTGTCAAATAGAGCGTTTGCTTCGTTAGAAAAATAAGTATACGGTGTGTGAAACTGGCGTTATCGTTCGTGTTAAACTCTGAGGTAAGGATAATTCAATTTGGCGTCTTTATTCTTGAACTGAATAGTATGTTTTTAGTGTGATTACGTCAGAATGAGTTACGAAAGGGAACAGGAGCGATTGCTGAGACTGTATGAGGAAGTCAGTGAATCAGAGATTGTACCAGAACCAGATGATGACAATGACAGCTCACTTAGCGATCATGAAGAGGTTTTCTACTCTGACACAGACTCAGAGCAGGATGTGTCTGAAAACGATGAATATACAGAGGCTTCCAATAATGCAGAGAACAGTCAAACAATGTTTCGAGTACCATATTTATTCGGTAAAGATGGAACCCGTTGGGGAAAACATCATTCCTTGATTTGGAATGTGAGAACTCGGGCTGAAAATATCGTGACTCGTTTGCCTGGACCTACAGGTAGTATTCGCCAAATGAAAAGAGCTTCAGAAATTTGGAATTGTTATTATACTGAGGACATGTTACAAAAAATTGTTGAATACATCAATAATAATAATAGAGAGCCAGTCATACGATGTCTCTAAAAATCATTCTTTTCGACCTACAGATCTATTAGAAATCAGAGCATTGCTGGGTCTGCTCTACATATCTTGTGCATCCAAAAGTAGTCGCCAAAACGCTGAAGATTTATTCAGAACTGACGGGATGTCAATGGATATTTTCAGATTGGCTATGTCAAGAATTAGATTTCAGTTTTTGCTAAAACACATTCGATTTGATGACAAAAGCACAAGACACGAAAGAATCAGTTTAGATAAGCTGGCACCAATCCGAGAAATTTTTGATGAATTCGTCTCCAATTTATCTAAACATTACAATTTATCACAGTACGCTACCCTAGATGAAAAACTAGAAGCCTTCAGAGGTAGATGTTCTTTCAGAGTATATATGCCAAAAAAACCAAATCGCTAAGGCATAAAAATTTTTGCTTTAGTAGATGCAAAAATGTTCTATACGGCAAATCTAGAGGTGTATGTAGGAAAACAGCCAACACGGCCATTTGAAAACGATAATTCAAATTTAGCATTGGTCCCTCGTATGTGTGAACCTATTTGAGGATCCAATAGAAATGTTACGATAGATAATTTCTTTTGTAGTATACCTGTTGCAGAAGAACTGAAGAGAAATCAACTCACAGTTCTTGGAACTTTACGAAAGGATAAACCTCAAATACCACCAGTTTTTTTTTGCCAAGACAAGTAGGTTCCAGTATGTTTGCCTTCAAAGAAAAATACACTCTTGTTTCACATGTTCCCAAAAAGAACAAAAATGTTTTATTATTATCAACCATGCACTTCGAAGATGACTCAATTGATAAAGACACTGGTAAACCAGAAATGATTATTGATTACAATCAAACCAAAGGAGACGTAGTGGACAAAATGTGTGAAGCATATAATTGTGCCCGTGCGACCCGTCGGTGGCCGATGGTAATTTTTTATAGTACCCTTAATGTTGCTGGAATCAACTCCTATATTATTTATAAAAGTAACAATGTAGGAAAAATGCATAGAAGGAAATTCATAGAGATGTTAGGCTTTCAATTACTCGAAGACCATAATCGCAGAAGAGCCATCCAGCAGAACATACCGAGAACAATTCGTTTGCGGCTTGCTGAAGTATGCGGAATACAAGTTGATAATCCACCACCAGTTCCAAACAATTCTTATGGCCGATGTGTATATTGCGATAGCAAAAAAAATCGTCGCACAAAATACAGTTGCACAAAATGCAACAAATATTTATGTTTGCAGCATCTCAATGGAATGTGCATAGACTGCATTCGGAAAAATGAAAACTGATAAAATTTGAACTAGTTTTTTCAGTTGCCAGTTTTTATTTATTTTATTTTTTTGTTTTCATCATATTTTTATATTCAATGTCAATTTATTACTGTTTATGTTTTTTTCATTTTCATCAGAGGAATATTTTTTTAGGTAAATTTGTGTTGCATTGAAAAAGAAATACAGCTGTTTCAATAGCGTACGAAAAAAATATATCTTCTCAAAAATCTGTTTGTGTTTGTATTTCTACATGGAAATTATAGTCAACTATAATGGGCAATGAAAAATATCCATTTATTTTTCAGTAAAAATGACCAGAAATCATTTCTTGAAAAATTCGGTTTGTGAGACCGACGTTATCAAAAATTGAGAAATCATTCACGTTATCTGCGGAAGGTTAATCTCATATTTATACATAGTAAAATAAACATTTTTGTATTTTTCTAAAGTGTTTTAAATCTATAAAAGATCAGTATCTACCTAGTTAGTCGTGAAAATACCCCAATTCACGACAATATGTACCTAACATATTATGTAATACGAGGACTCGGGTTTTTCATAGAATAAATGCCATGAGTCTTAAAGGGGATATCATCCTCAAGAAATGAGCATTACACAGACTACGATTTCGATTAAATGATACAGTTATAACTACAAATTCCAGAATATGTATAGTAATTGAAACGGAAGATAATACATCTGAAATTCTGTGGATTTAATAATAAAAGTATTTGAGAAATATTTAGTATAGAACTAGATAACAATCAAGCTCGTGTTGATTTTTATTTAAAAACACAAAATGTCATACCAGTTGCTGTTGCTGATGCTACCAGTTGCTGTATTAGGCATTCAAACTCATGGACAATCAAGAATATTTTGATGAGACATATTTCCAAAGTTTGAAGAAATTCTGTCAATGCCTAGAATTCCCCTTAAATTTTCAATTACATCCTGTATAGCAACTAATGCAATACACATCGTAGTCATGTAGACTGCAATTATTACTCTTGGTGTAACATACATGAATTTCAGTGAATTCTATAGATGCCTAGAACCCCCCTCATACTTTCTATTACACCCTGTATATCAACTAATGTACTTCCTATCGTGGTCGCGTAGCAATATGCAATTATCACTAGTGAAGCTTAGGTATAACATGCTAAATTTTCAGCAAGTTCTATCGATGCCTAAAAAACCTCTTTTCTCCGTACCTGGTCCTTTTATAAAATCAATATGGCGGCTCCAAGATGGCGGAAGAGAGGTTCTTGCGGTCGGAAATCATGAATTTTTTGTCGAAATCAATGAATTCAATATGGCGGCTCTAAGAAGGAGGACGAGTTTTGTGATTTTGGTCCGTGTCTATTAAAAACTGGTATGTGAGGGCTTTTGAAGTCAGATATTATGATTACATTGTCGACATTCAAAAATACAAGATAACAAACATTTTGCTTGAATGCTGAAAAATTTTGAAAAGTTATGTTAAAAATGTTTTTAAGGACAAGAATTTATTTAAAAGCCATAAAAAGTAAAAAAATTATTCCTTCAGATGTGTGGCGCAGGTTACTCTGTGAGTAACAGATTCAACAGAACAACCTACGTCACACTTCTAAAGACATTATGTTTTTGTTTTTGATGTATTTGATAAAAGCTTGTCTTCAAAAATACTTCATTACATAATTTGATTTAATCTGGAATTCTGTTAAATGAGTTTAGGTTGAATACAATTAATTAGGAAATACGATTTTTTCAAAATACCAAATTTAACGGCAATATAATATCAAAATTCAACTAAATTATCTCTTAAAATTTTCCTTCGGCGGCTGCCTAAAAGTAGCCAATACAATGTTTAAATTCGTTTCCTAAGTGGGCTCTTTTGCACACTTTTCCGCACTCAAATCTGTTAAAAAATTTCACTGTTTGGAACTGGTACAAGAAAAATCACATTTTCAATTTTTATTAAAATAACATTTTTGGGGATTTTGTATAAGTATAACACCCTTTACATATCTTGAAGATCCTATCATAAAACAATCAGCAAAGGCATGATGTAACTTGTAATTATTTTGAACATTGTCAATAATAAACCAATTGGTACTAAACAAAAAAAACAGGAAAGTCTAAAAATAAAGTTTCATAAGTCCACTTGATTCAGAGTCAGTATCATTATCTCAAAGCTGAATATTGTGTGTTCGGTGTGGGAAGATTTATTGATCAAGGCAGGAACATACACAAGTTTAAAGCACTTCTGCAGAAACTTATCGGGGGATGTTGCGAAAAATAATGGGCAGGGCAAAGTTTGTTTTCAAAGTCTTTAATCATCGTTAATTGGGGTGGATGGTTCCAGTGTAACGGCCGAATTAATCAGTGAAAGTTTGGAGACACATTTTTCGTGGTAATTGAATCAAAATCGGAATTAATCGCAGAAATTTCCTCCTACTCAATATTGATAACGGTGAATACTAATGACGCTGTGTTCCTGCGTGGATTTGCTCCTTCGCTGAAAATATCCATTTTCAACCAAGTTTGATAAAATCAACAGAAAAAAACCATCTGTGGGTGGCGAATATTACAGAAACTGTTACAATGTGTAAGGGGGTCCATTTTTTTGGTTCCCACGAAAAGAAAAACATTCAGAGAACATCGAGAGAGCCGTTAAATTTGGTTCTAAATATATCTATCTAATAGAACTTAAGCATTTTAGTTCTCTCAATTCATGAAAAGCTAATATTTCAATGGCAGTTTGGACAACTTGAAGTATTTTATTTACTGCGAGAAATCGACTCCATATCATACAGAGCGTGCAAAAATTACTATTATTTTCGTTATGCATAAAATATTTTGAAGATAATTTTTTCAAATGAAGGCCTCAGGGAAAGAACGTCACATTTTGCCTCAAATCGCAATTTCCATCACATGGCATATTTGTAATGGTAGAGAACGTGTCTGTTCAGGTCAGGAGATATTAATACGTTTGTAAACCGTATACAGGCAAGAAACGTGAGTAGTCTGAACGTGAACCAGAGAATTCGGTGGTGTTTCTGAGACGAAGCTAGTGTTCTTCATAGAGAGGAACATTGGTTCAAACGAAAATTTATGGAAACCACCTACATAGAAGCCAATGGTGCCTTCAGTCAACCAAGCGTGGAAATTAAAAACGTATGGAAACCGCCCATGGACCGTTTTGGAGGAAGAAAAAGCGCGAAACCACGCGCGCCACAAGACCGCGCGTAATTACACTTTAATTATAGACCTATAAAAGGTCGCGTAGCATCTGATTTTGTCACTATTCACCAGAAGATGATTGCTGATTCAAGCAATTGAAACATTGTGAAAAAATTTGAAAGAGATAGAAATCTTTCAACCATTGAGATGATGGACGTCCGAAATATAAGTAATCAAGTTACTACATCGTCTAAAACATTCAAACAATAGTCAATAGTCAAAGCTGATAATCTCACATCCTAAAGCTGACCTGGTAAGTATCATACTTAATTCTTATTTAATTTTACCTTTTTCAAAGAAACATAATGTGTTTGTTATCCTTCTGAACCATGCCACTATATTGTCATGCCGTTTCAACCTATGAATGAATTCATTAATTTTTTAATCGCGTTAGGAAAAACAATAAGAGTGTTCGGTTCATAATAACTTATGTTTTTTGTGGCTGGCGTGCAGCGTGTCAGCAGGTATTTTTCTGATTGCATCAAGAAATATAGAATGCCGGATTCAATTAACCTATTTCCTGCTGAGTTCTCGACTGCTCTACGGCATTCGTTAATGTAAGAACAAGCTTTTACTCCACGTTATTAAACAGGAATCATAACGTGCATGATGTAACTGTGTCTGAAAAATAGCGTGTTGTTGAGACGATGAATTATAGTTTGAGGAAAATTGCTGTGATGAATTCAGGAATATTTCAATGATTTTGTCAAAACGAAAACAATAAAAATCCTAGAGAAAATGTATCGGTGCAAAAGAATTGATGAAGAGCTATTTGTCCGACAGAAGTCAGATTGTCAAACATGGGAATCATGAATGCACACCACTGAAACTTGTTTGCTATGTACCCCAGGAAACCATATTAGGGGCACATTTTTATATTTATGCACTCTAGCTAAATTGAAAAACAAGTCTTTCAGGTAATTGAACTGAATGCAGCTTTTTTGATCAGAACAATCCGTTTCCTTAACATTTATGTATTTTCAGCTCATTGTAAACATTTCTTTGTGACTATAATTCCAAACTAACTTATTTGTAAAATGAATCTTTTTAAATATTTGATAAAACAAGTATTCGAGACCTGAATAGAATATTCAGGCAAAATGATTAAAAATATGTACAGTTTATAATCAGGATCAAGAGGAACCTGACTTTTAGGGACAAATCAGTAAAAATAGCTTATCTTCCATTGGGCGGTTCCAGTGGCGGCGAGTTAAGGTCGTAAATCTATTGTGTTGGTAATACCGCCAAAATAAATGAAACTTGCAATATTCAGAACTGTATTTTTTTATAAGAAATTACATTTTAAATGAGAAGGCAAGATGAGAGACTATACAACTAGAGGGAGAAATCAGAAAGAGGAAAATGGTACTCTTTGGAATTGAAGAACCGGATAAGTAAAGGGAATTAAATACAAATGAAAAAGAGAAGCAGTGAAATGATACATACATTTGTAATTAATTTAAACAAATAAAATAATTTCACTGAGATTAGAAGTATAGGATAAAAATGCAACTGTAGACCCCTACTGACAGTACAAAAGGATCGGAATAAAAAAATTATGAAAGCAACACCAAAGCTTAGAGAAATGAGTATTTTCATAAATAAGGACTATTCCAGAGAAATACAAGAACCACCGAAACATGTGAAGGAGTCGAGAAAAATGGAATATAAGTCTACAATCAGTTATAACAAGCTCTTTATAAATATAACTAAAACACCAGAGGATATAATTACCCACAGTAAACAGGGTTAGCATACCTGAGAGAACTCCAGGAGATGATATGGAAAAACATGAAAAAAAATAATAAAATACCAATACCATTAGTAACTACAGGAGTCTAAAAACGCGGCAATGGAGAAAGTACGAAAAGCAAAAGAAATATAAGATGGGAAAAATAGGAATAGACAAGACAACGAAAAAAACAGGATGAAATGATACGAGCAATTGGGATAGGAAAGGAAAAACAAAGAGCTGAGAACATGCAGATGGAACGTAAGGACCTTGCTGGTACCTTGAAAAATGTTAGACTGGAGAATAACTCAAGAAATATAACACACATATTCAGATATTCAGGAGCAGAAAAACAAGGACACATCAACGGAGTAGAATTCATAAAATTAGAAAACTCAAGGAACATTTTTGCCAATCAATAATACAAAAAATGCGTGTATACAAATCAATATCTGAACTCCATGAGAGATGTAGAGCTTTTAAATATACAGTGTTCGTCAGAAAGTAACATAAGAGATAAAATTTTGTTATTGAAATTTCTGATTAAATCTGATGGCGGTTCGTTTCGGCCTATCAGACAACTGGAAAATCCGTCGTGGCTTGCGGATATCATGTTAGATCAGATTTGGCGGGAAATTTGAAAATGTGGTGCAGGAAAATCAATCAAATTGAAAAGAAATCAAAAAAGTTTGTTGAGAAAAATTTGTGAGAACTTCTTATACCATCTATGTACCAGATTGAAAAATAAAAAATGTATTTCTTTCCTCTACTGAAACATTGTATATTCTTGCTTCATCTTCAATAACCTTAATCACATAAGTTTGATTCGAAGCTAAGCAAATATTTGTGACATAGATATTGTGAGGGAGAATAATTTAATAAATAATATGATTCTGTCTTGTCACTAGGTGTGGTCATGCCCTGTATATTGATGCACGTGAGCTTATTTAATATTTTCGACTTGACAGATTATTTATCCTTACTAAATTCAATGTTGGTTGGTAAATTTGAAAATCAAAAACATACATTTTTAAATTGAATGAGTTAGTTTTGGAAAAATCAAATATTTTGGCAATGTGGATGAAAATTATTTCTCTTCGCCCAGATAGTTCAAGCTAATTTTGTGTTTTTTTATTTGATTTTCGCCCGAATTCTCGGAGTCGCTCAATAAAATTATTTTCGTTAGATTATACGGGATTAATGAAAGGCATTTTGTATTATTAACTGTAAAATCACTAGTAGCAAATACAGTTCCAATTCATGTTGGTCTCGCAAGGGTTTAATAAAAGAATCTATTCTCTGGATAGATGTTCATTGTTACCCAACTTGCTAGTATAAGTAATATCTAATCTCTTTTATATGGCGCAAAAAAAGAATTGTTCGTTTTATGGATTCAGGATTTCATCAGAATGTTTGCTCTCTTGTCTTTGCCGAATTGCCGATGGTAGTTGAATTTTATAAAATGATAATTGAATGGTGTCAATAAAAATTGTTACAACCTGTGATATTACTGTTGATAGATTTCATTGCATTTCTACGAAAAATGCAAAGATTTTGACAACGTGCAAATACTGTTCTGACAATTATTTCATGAATTTCACATCTACTACCTTACGAACATTTTCCTCACACAAACACAGTTTCTTACCTAATATTCTCCTAAGGCATTTGCGTGCAGCGTAACCTTGCAGACCCGAACAAAACAACCCGTACCATATTGACCAAAGGTTGTTGAGGTGGACCCCGCACTTTTTCTTCGATTTCTTCGTGTTCGGCAGAGATTCAGTCGATTTTATTGCTTGGTAGCTGGATTTGCTGGAATCGCTCATTTTTTCGATTGACTTTTTGATATCATTGTTATTATCAAATTTTGTCGGGGTACTTGAAGTCGAATGCATCACTTAGAAATAGATTTTCGGTGAGTGGAAGGAACTTCGCACCGAATTCTGTAACAAAAATGAAAGATTAGTGAGATTTGCAAATGCACAATTATTTTAGATTCTTTAATATTTTGTAGAGTTCATGATATACAAGTGACAGTTTCTCTCATATTATATAAACCAATCAAATGTCATCATTTTATCAATCTAAACTAATGACAACAAGACTTTCTGAAAACATTGCTTCCAGCTTGTCGTATTTTCAGTAGTCAAATCAAATCAAAATATACTTTATTATCGGAAGATTTGAATCTCATTGATAAAGTCACAATAAATAAAAAAAAAAATATATATATATATATAACAGAAAATTACTTATGACATCTACAGTCACTAGTTGAAACTTAATTTGACACGAACCAAGGAATCCAAAGTTAGATGTTTATCTACTCATTGACAGGCAGCCAACAATTTGTTGTTCTGACCAACCCAAGGTTCAATCAAGTTTCTCGTACGTTAAGAGGAATTCCGAGAGTTCTAACCTTTGACAGCTGTTTCGTGCTAACGCACTCATCAGAAAGGATTTATGGAGCTCTTGAAATCAAAACGAATCCACTCAAGAATTAATACCGTGAAGGCAAGACAGATATAACAGAAAATTACTTATGACATCTACAGTCACTAGTTGAAACTTAATTTGACACGAACTAAGATGTATAAAAACCATGGTGTGTCGAGTGATTCGATTTTGTTTTGATTTTTCAGAAGACAAATAAACAAATGAAATAGTGGTCTGCTTCTTTGGTCGGTTCCAGAGATGGCGCCCTTATATAGAATTTTACTCTTGTCAATATTCCAGGGATATGGTGATTGATGACTGTTGTCAATTTTATGGAATTTCAACAAACTTTAAATACAATCCAAAAGTGAATGATGGTGACAGAATCTAAATTTCGTAGTGTAATTTCCTTGTATTGATTACTATTATTAATGTGTTTCTAAATTTTGCTGTATATTTCCTTAGACATTCATTCAATAATAATTTAATTATTCTGATTGACTCGTCATTTACTTGATGAAGATCCATAGTAATTGTACAAACTACACTAAAAACGATTCGATCCTCCACAAACTTTATTTAATCAGACAGTGAAGAAGCTAGTGTGCAGGCAAAACATGTCTGATAAAATAAAATTTGTGAATATCTAATCGTTTCCTGTGTAGTTTGTATGGTTTGTACAATAATAATTTGATCATGTTCCTTCCTTCCGTTTTTGTATCATTTGTGGGCAATCCAGACAGACGAACAAAATAATTCGTTTATATCCATTACCGAAAGTGAGTATAGTAAGTACCACCATATTATGAAGATTATCACATAGTATCTTGTATTATTAGAAAACATTTTAATGAAAATCATGGCACGAATATATCACACACGGAATCCCGCCATTCCCGCTTATTAGCACAAGATTGGCAGGTTCTAATGGTGAATTTTCATGAAGCTTAACTTCAATATTTCTAAATGAAATGCGTGGTTATTATCGTAGTAAATTTCATTTCATTAAAAAATTGAATAAATAAGTCGAAAATGTAACAAATTAAACTGATTGGTGAAGTATTTCATTAAATTCCAATAATTACGTTTCTTTATTCATTTCATTCGTCGGCAATACTTGAAAACTTCTGTTCTTGTAAATTTACCCTAACAAGAAAACCGACCGTGGCGGTACACGCAAATGCGGAATATTTGGGAAACAGACCACGAATTCATTTGTTTTCTCTTAATCAAGCTGGCGAATTGTCTCCCGTTTTGTCCCACAGTTTTCCAGGTATGAGTCGACACACCAGGATTTTTAGACATCTTAACACGAACCAAGGAATCCAAAGTTAGATATTTATCTACTCATTGACAGGCAGGCAACAATTTGTTGTTCTGACCAACCCAAGGTTCAATCAAGTTTCTCGTACGTTAAGAGGAACGCAAGCAGAATCTAAGTGAAAATAGAGTATTTTTCGTTTTAATTCCGAGAGTTCTAACCTTTGACAGCTGTTTCGTGCTAACGCACTCATCAGAAAGGATTTATGGAGCTCTCGAAATCAAAACGAATCCACTCTGATGAGTGCGTTAGCACGAAACAGCTGTCAAAGGTTAGAACTCTCGGAATTAAAACGAAAAATACTCTATTTTAACTTAGATTCTGCTTGCGATCCTCTTAACGTACGAGAAACTTGATTGAACCTTGGGTTGGTCAGAACAACAAATTGTTGGCTGCCTGTCAATGAGTAGATAAACATATAACATTGGATTCCTTGGTTCGTGTCAAATTAAGTTTCAACTAGTGACTGTAGATGTCATAAGTAATTTTCTGTTATATCTGTCTTGCCTTCACGGTATTAATTCTTGAGTGGATTCGTTTTGATTTCGAGAGCTCCATAAATCCTTTCTGATGAGTGCGTTAGCACGAAACAGCTGTCAAAGGTTAGAACTCTCGGAATTAAAACGAAAAATACTCTATTTTCACTTAGATTCTGCTTGCGTTCCTCTTAACGTACGAGAAACTTGATTGAAACTTGGGTTGGTCAGAACAACAAATTGTTGGCTGCCTGTCAATGAGTAGATAAACATCTAACTTTGGATTCCTTGGTTCGTGTCAAATTAAGTTTCAACTAGTGACTGTAGATGTCATAAGTAATTTTTTGTTATATCTGTCTTGCCTTCACGGTATTAATTCTTGAGTGGATTCGTTTTGATTTCGAGAGCTCCATAAATCCTTTCTGATGAGTGCGTTAGCACGAAACAGCTGTCAAAGGTTAGAACTCTCGGAATTAAAACGAAAAATACTCTATTTTCACTTATATATATATATATATATATATATATATATATATATATATATATATATATATATATAAAATTAGATAAAAGGTATAAAATATATAAAAATAAATGGTATGGAGCAGGTACTATAACATTGTCACAATTATAAAAAATACGTATTTACGCAAACAGAACAACAATAACAATAGTAATTGTGAATTTTCAAAAAATACTTTCACCTTGGTTTCACGAAAACTGTGTCGCTTAGAAACACCACGAGATCTTGCTCGAATGGTGTTTTATAAAGCAACACAGTTTGAGCGACTGGCGGAAAGTATTTCGAAAATTCTGCATTTTGAAGGGATATTCGATCAAACAATTTCAAGAAAACATTATATTATTATGGACCAAATTCGTATTGCTGGAACGGAATAGATAAATAAGGAAAAAGCGAAACAGCGATTTGAAAATACTACGGGCTAGAGACAGTGTTTTCGAAAAGTCTTTTTCCGACGAGCGTGCGTAAAGTGGTACTTTTCCGCAAGCATTTGCGTGCGTAAAGTTACACTTTTCCGCACACCGTGCGGATAAGATTTTTTCCGCACTGGGTGTGGAAAAGTAAAACTACTCAAAAATCTCAATGGTATGGAAAATTTATATTTATTTTAGTTGCTGTTGACTCAAATAGCCTTGTTAACTTTTTCACCTAGATACACTCATTAGAAAAACAAGTATTATGTAGTAAGTGACAATTATCAGATAACATTTCTCAAACTTCCAGAAGATGAAGGGGTTGATAACCGTCATATTTGTTTAATTCCCGAACCTGTTGTAACTGGTAGGGATGTCGACTTAATGATTTTCAAAATTTGATGCTTCCCCCATTTAAATAGAAAAATAATTCCAGCCATGGTATTTGAAGAGCACAGCAAAGTAGTTCTTGTAGAAAACTTTGTCAAGAATCTAACAGATATAATTCAACGGTCGTAGGGGGCAGGCAGGAGTATTGTAATAGCATTATTCGAACTCACTGATAAAATATATGATTCTCAAGATAGTGAAAATATAGCCTGTGGCATTTGGACTTGTCTAGGGCATTTGAGTGCATAGACTTCACAATTCTTTCAACTAAACTTGAATGCTATCCCAGTTAACACAAACATCTAGGAGGTGTTGCTCTCTTGATTATTATGGTAACAAAATGAGTTGCATTTAGACGTCATTGTTACCACTTAGTGATTCCAAATGTTATTAATTGTTCACAATTCTCTTCTCATTAGTGTCAGTTTGAGCATAAAATGTGAAGAAAATTGCGAAGCACATTAACATGAATTTTGGTTTAATTGCGATTTTGTCGGTATAAAAGGAATTAGGTTGGTAACAAAATTGATCGTGACATCACCATCACGGCACAAAATGGCCAGCGGCTAGAAGTGTTTGTTGAGTCGAGAGTCAAGTACAATTTGTATTTGGTTGACGCCGTTCTTTAAATATTCTATTGGTACTTCTGATAGTGTGTAGTGTTCTGTTTGCTTCTTCTCATTACAATAGTTGAATCAAATGTGTTTATTAACAATACCCAATTATTATTTCTACCAAGAACTGTATCTCTTCAAGGACCGGAACGGTGAGTAGAAACAGAAAGGTAAATTCAGTGATTTACAGAATTTGGCATTTTCAGGATTGGTACCTACTGATTTCGCCGCGAAGAACATGCTGTCCAGAGGATTGGAGTTGAATTATAGATTTTTCTACATTTCTGTAAATGTTTTTTTTCATGATTCAGACATAGTTTGATAATTTTTTTGAGAAGTAAATACTACGGAATCAACTCACGCATTTGTTTTCTAGCATTCCAATCCTTAGGAACAGTAATTCATTAGTAAGAATAATAATATTGAGGTATAATTTCTATTTATGTTGAGACATGGTGAGTTTTTTTTAGTCTTGACGTACAAATCAGAAAGTGAAGCGCATTTTTAAATAAGTACCAGTCCATTCAATTTCACATTGTTACATCGAAAGGGTCTCAATGTGCATTCGATTCCGAAGTATAAATGGAATGTCACATTGGGCTAATTTCGAGTCACATTTTGCATCACATTTTGATGTCTCGACATTACCAACGGGGCACCGAATAGACGTTTATGCGATAATAATGGAAGTCACTTTGCGATTCACTGGTGTGATCTAAAACATGAATGTGAATCCCACTACCATCTCTGAGACCATTCTGTGTTGACTGGGATGGTATTGAAGGCACCGCTTTAAAATGGTTTGCATCCTACTTACAACAAAGAAAGCACTCTGTGAAGATTAGAGATAATGTAGGTAACTATTTGCAGTCAAGGGCCATGTATGTATCTATGGGAGTGCCACAGGGTAGCGTCCTAGGCTCCTTGATATTTATAATCATTTTGAACGACCTTGCATCACTTACTGACCATAATAATACTATAATTTAACTATGCTGATGACAGCACACTCTTTCTCACAGCATCTGTTTATCCAAAACTAATTTCTAATGCGAATTCTCTAATGACAGCTGCAGAAAACTGGTTCTCCAACTCTAGACTGATAATGAATCCAGATAAAACTAATATTGTTATGTTCACATCAAATCAGTATTGGCCTACACCAGATGACATAGTTCTGAATGGACACAAAATCACATTTTCAAAAAGTATCAGATCGTTAGGTATTATCATAGATGAAACCCTAAAGTTTAACTACCATTACGGATCACCTATGTTCGAAGCTGAGTCAGACTTGCTATGGCATCAGGGTGTTAGTTAAAAACGCAAATAGCAACATTCAGCCCTATGCTGTATCACTTCCGTTATGTTTTGCGGTCAGTCGTAATCGCAACTTATTGGCAATTTGCCCTTTAAGTCAAATCATTCTACCACTCTAATTTTTATTCTCTTGCTCGATATGGTATCATTCTATGGGGTGCCTGTAGTGATGCTGAGAGAGTTTTCAAAATTCAAAAAAGAGCAGTTCGCATAATACATGAACTGGGATATTTTATGGAGAAGTCATCTCAAAAAGTTAGAAATACTTACCGTACCTACATTATATATATTTGAATGTTTCTATACTCGAATAGACACTATTTTGAAGAATACAGAATACATCACTCACACAACAGAAGACACAACAACTATAATGTGCCTGCTCATAGACTGTCTTGTGTTGAGAGGAGAGCTCTATACTGTTCTATCAAACTTTTTAATAATTTACCACTGAAAGATATGAATAAGTTTAATGGGCCGTGATGGCCGTGCTGGTAGAACGTTTGCGTGGAGCGAAGGGTCGAGGGTTCAAAGCCTCGCATGGTCATCGGTCTCGTGCATGGCATCACACGTTAAAAGGTAAGGGTTGCGTCTTCCCTAGCTCACACAAGTCTCTCGAAGACTTCCGAGGGTTGCGCGTAGGGGTGCAATCAGTTGACGGAAATAACAATTTTAACAACAACAATTCATTAAAGAAGATACTCTTGAAATTTCTTCTCAATCTGGAGCCATATTCAGTTGATGACCATCTAAATCGTCATACCCTTTAGTTGGTATACTTTTTTGCTATTTGACTAGCTTGTACATTCTGTAATGTAAAAGTGCAATAAAATTATTTATTTAGTTGTTTTTGTTTGAGACTTCCAAGAAATATACCTATAGAATAAGGACTATATGTGATCCATTTTTCATTATTAGATTAATTGTCTTCCGCCAAGTAATATCGACATTGTTCTCATAATCATTCTGATTTTCCATGTGGTAATTGATTGATATCAGGTTCAGTTTTGGAAACTACAAAGTGCCAGTACTCGGTAACGACTTGCAATATAATGATAATGGTACTTCCTCATAAACTTCCAAATGCTTTTATTATAATTTGCCGTGGCGCTCCGGGTGACATATCTACATATTTTGGTGGTACATTCAGCTTTCAGCTTTTCTTCCTGGTTGGTGCCGTAGACTGGTACTCTCTGTATATTGGGACACTCTGTATAACTAACAAGAAGAATCCCGTGATCTTCGACGCTCGTGGAATTCACGTTTTTCAAACTTAAGTCGTGAGTCTATGTCTTTGACACTCGACCATCTTTCATAGAGTTTCATTTCCGCATTTCATGTTTCCTGTCTGTTATGTTTTTTATTGTTTTGTTTTTTTTGTTACATTACAGAACATAAATACAATAATCCATTATCCTCCACCGTCTTTCCTGTGTGCAGTTTAATGACATTCCGAAGAGAAAATAATGAATATTTCTCCATTATTCATTTTACCTCGAACAAGAACAACTGCATGTGACTGACATGTTTGTAAGATGGAATTGTTGTCATTCCCAGTATTTCATTCATTGCGGTAATAACTTATTTTGTGTAGGTATACTATACATGCAGAATTTTCTATTATTTTCTCGTCCGTAGGTTATCACTGAGAGTAATGTAGTTTGCAAGAGTTTGTTGTCAGTTGTCTCAAAACTTCAGAGGAAAAAGTTAATTAGAAATGATGAGGTATTTTAGTGGGGTTTCCATTTCAAATTGTTTTAATGTCACACACTCTTTCCTTCTCCCTTCTTCCTTTTCTCTTCTAATTTCACACCGATGTTATTAGGTGATGTGAGGATCTGAAATGTACCTTTCTTCCTATGCTTATATTTTATCACTGTTTCGTTTTTCAGTTTTCATCTTCTACATATTATGGGTCTGAATGTCTGAAGAAGCAGATACCGAACACGAAAAGAGGATGCAACATGGGGAGACTTCTAATTTGGGAGTAGGGCAACACTGGTGTCTCGTCTATACCACACGAGTTTGTACTACCTCAGATAGATGATTATTGTATTGATAAGGATTTCGAAGTTTCTGGCATTTCATATAAACTAGATTCAGTTAACACATAATATGTTGTTATAGGTCTCCGTGCGGTAACATAATAATGTTTTTGAATAAGATGTGTGGCTTGTTGATATTTTCGAACCCAATTTCAATTTGTTGGTATAAGGGGATTTTAATTTGGATGGTTATTGTAGTCATCTTTCTAGAGATTTGATCAAATTATTTCCTGATGTATTCGAATCCTTCAATATGACGCCTATGGTGCGTTAGCCAACGAGAATAGGAACATGTTGTGAAGTGGACAATACTATTTCTTGAATGAAGAAAAGGTTTGCATTTCGTCCAGAAGTTTATTTATAAAATCATATCAATGCGCTTTCGACTATAAAGTCATCATCAGTGCGTACCTGTAAGTAAGTGAAATTGAATTGATTTTAAGAAATTTTGATAATGAGAATTATGAAAATTGAAAAGTTACTTACTGGTCAAGTGTACAAGAGCCAGACCATAAAAATATCATGTGTCCAGAGGACCATGTAAAATTTAAAAACGGGACATCATATGAATAACATTAAAAAAAAATCCTTATTCCAGGATTAACCTGGATAAAAGTTTCAACAGGCAGAGTAACACATGTCTGTTGAAGCTTAGTCTACTGTCAAACTAAATGGATGAAATTGACATTGTCCGTCACAATGAAAATGCAATGATCGCCCTTCTTAGATTTCTCCACCTCGGGCAATGTTATTTCAGAAACGAAAACTTCTCAAGTGGAAACATCACAACCTCTCATCCCTCTTTCTGCACTTCATACCATTATCATAAACACCCCACGGAGCACTTGTTCTCACGAAAGCTTTCATGTACTTCTTTATTATTGAAGAGGTGTCCCGAAATCTCTCTCAGGTGTTTCAAGATTTCTCTCCGATTTTCCATATAAAACCAACCTCACACGGTTTTTCTTAACGAATCGGCTTCGAATTCAAACGAAAAGAATATCCTCGTGTCTGGAGCGGGGTCGGGAAAGGGGGAGGACTCCCCAAGGTGAATAAGGTGTGCGGAAATACTAGAAATTAAGTAAGTTCGGAGGATGTTAATTTATGGCCCAGTCGCCCCTTGCAGAAGGTATTTGGGGTGAAATGTTGCGCACATTCTGGAGACACGTGCCTTTTAGTTGGGATAGTCATGGACGTAGTTAGTGTAGATTCGAGAAAGGGGTTTCTTAGCCCTTGTATTTGTGATGATTATATCTTACTGGGATAAAATTGTTTGAGGTGACGTTATCAATCACAGATTACACTAGGATGTTCACGACTAAAACATACACTAGCTATACTCTTCAATAGATTACGTGATAACAAATTCACCACATATTCTTGAAATATTAAACTTTTATTCTGATCTCTCTTATCAATATTGCCAAGTTGTCAATTTTGATTCGTTTACAGTTTGAAATGCTGTTTCTGAGATCGAAAAAAAAAATATTATATTCGAAAAAATGTATGATAATTAATGAATTTATATATCAGCTTTCAAAAATTACATTCGATGCAAACGAAGAATTTCATGTTAATATTCTTTTTGACAATTTTATAGAAGAATTCTCGTGGTGTTGAAAATTGAATTTTCTGATCAACTTAATGAAAAACGCGAAGAACTGCATAATCTTGAATGGCTGCAAAAAGGGTTCATAACGATAACTTAAATTAAACTAAAAAATTCAAAAACGAAGTAGAAAAACAAACAATCTCTGAAAAGAAACTTTTTTACAATAACACAAACAGAACAGTTTGAAATTTAGTAAATGAACAAAAAAGTTCTAATATATCAGAAATTATCTATAACGATGAAGATTTGAGCAATCCAGATGATCAAACAGCAGTTTTTGGCGAGTTTCTGTCTTCAGCCATACATAGACAGATTTCTGATCACTTTGGTGATAATGTCAGTCAATTGTACCAGAAGTAGTCTTGTCCCTCAAGCAATGTTTTTGCTCCCGTTTCAAAACTTTTACCAAATAAAAAATCTACTGGTTTAGATGAAATTCCTATTAACGTCATATTATATACAGTTCAATTACTCAATGCACCTTTCCATCAAGCCTAAATAAAAAGACTACCCCAGTAACATAGAAAACTATTGAGTGTATTTTCCAAATTTGTAGAAAAACTCCGTTTTTGAAGAGTGGATATTTGAACATATTCATTACAAAGTTGAGTGCTATTACTATGTACCTAATAGTATGATACAATGATACAATAGAATACTTCATACTTCGAAACAATGCAAAACTATAAAGCATCTTCAGTATGGAATACATACTCAATAAAGGCATAATTAAATATCAAAAGAAACATTGATATCCAAAAATATACCACGCAACAAAATCTACGATTCATACTAAAGAGAACTTATAGAGACATTCTGAAAATTCAGGATTTTAACCTTAAGCTGTATATATGTTTTTGAATTGTTCGTTATATGTTTTTAAAAACAAGAATACATTTCTGTCCAATGAAAGTATTCACAATGTGAACACTAGACAAAAACATGATTTCCATGTTCCGTTTCGTAAATACAAAATAGCACTACATTCTCCGGCAGTGCTTGGTCTTACTATTTTTAATAAGCTCCCTAGACATTTAAAAGAAATGACAAACTTTCGTATTTATATATACTTTTCATTTATTACTACAGTTGTTAATATGTTAGTTATTTACACTGTGAACTGTGCTGTCGTAGCTTTATGTGTACTTTGACGATTCCAATACATGTTTTATGTGTCTAATGGAGAATAATAATAATTATTATTATTAACTTTGTAACTTTTATTAGAGAGGCTGATGACAAAAAGTTTTATTCTCAAAAGTTTGAATTATTGTTTTTTTTTAAATATTATACCGTTTTCTAATGATTGATTACTTTAGGCGGCAATGAAGAAAAGCGGAACTGGCTGAGATGCGTATCAGCGATGTAGATGAAGGATTTTTTTTCAAATTACTATTCCAAACACAAAAAAATGTAGTGCGGGAATATGTGGTCATAAATAGCAGCATTTCTGGATATAAAAACACTTCAGTTGATAGTATCCGAAAATAGGTCAATCTGCGACTACAAAAAGGCTTGATCGTTTTTTGTTGCAAGTTTGGAGTGCAGCCTGTGGGTATCAATACATTTGGATCCCTACCAAAATCAATTGCTGAAGTTCATAGTCTACCAAATCCTACCGGTTATACTGTACATTGTTTCCAGCGGTCATCTGCATCTTTTATTTGCAGATTCAGGAGCTGACATTCAAAAAATTAGGCAGCAAGGGTGCTGGAAATCCAGTACTGTGACGTGGCCACGCGACAAATGACAGATCTTCAACGAACACTCCTGATGATGTTCCATTCCCGCGCCCAAATTGAAACCGCAATTGGAAAGTGTGGTGAACAGTTCTAATTTTCCGCCAAAAGTGGCTGCCATCTTGGATTAGAAGAAGTGTAGATAACTAGAAGAATATTCTGAGATAACCATTTCAACCGAATTACATCCATCAGGACTAGTGTATAACGAACAAATAGGTATTTCGAAGAACCAAATAAATATTCCGTCAGCTTCAGAACTTAGTTATAGTAAATGTGCTTGTAGTCATTTTGTTGCTAATGTATATATAAACAAACACTAACTATGAATTATTCAATCGTTTTTTGGGTAGTATTATTGAAGTTTCACCGATAATTTTAATGAATTCTTTTGTGTTTTATGATTTTTATCATCGTTGGGATATACCCCTAACTATGTATTTCCAGGCATTTTTACTGAGAGAGAGAGAGAAAGATACTTTATTGCCAAAGATAAAAATGTTCTTATGGAAAAAAATTGAGAAAAGTTAAGAGTTATTATAATATGTTGTATATACTAAATATTAATGTTGTTTTGAAGCGTATTTAGTCAACATAATCGTAACTTTAGCACAAGCACTGTCATAAACGTAAAAGTGAAAATAATTCTGCATAAATTTAAGAATGACAGGTACATTTTATGGACATTGTCAGTTGACGTATGCTCTTTCAAGAAAAAATACCGTTCCCAAGGAGTATGTGATGTGATTTGTGGTTACCAAGAGCCAACTTACAGTTTAACCATGGAATATGTATTCGTTTTTGACAGTTGCCGTGAAACCTTTTGGTACAGGCGCATTATGGACTTTATTTTTATCGTAAACGTAAGATTCTTACAGGTCTATTCTCTAAAAAGTCGTTATTTAACGAGTCGTTGAATAACGATTGTAGTTTAATTTATGAATACGTCAATCTAAACGACAATTCAGAAATTCTTATTCTGCAAACAATGTCGTTACGGCTTCAATCGTTACCGAAAGAATAACGACCAACCTGAATTTTTGAGACGGATAGGGCATATAAATTCATGTTTTGTGATTGAATGATGGATGTTTCAGTTATTTGACTATTTTATGGAAACCTGAATCAATTACGGAAATTGGTGAATATTACGGAATTGTGAAAAAAAGTAGTGAAATTAATATAAAGGCAACAATTTTCCGTATATTTCCGTAAATTGAAAAAAAAAACTAGTGTTTTCGTAAAAATAAGTATGAACCAAGTAGACCAGAAATTCTCAAAGAAACTTGGCACCTCCAAACTGAACTGCTCTGTTGAGAATTTTATATAAATGAAGGGGCCAAATAAACAAACACTATTTCTGATACGTAGTGAATACACCTGCTTCCTACAGAAGACTGGGACATGACACGATTTATCTTCTGCCATAGACTTCTGGTGCTTGCCATGAGCAAAAAAATGCAATGCTGAAAGAACACTGTGTAATTGGTTATTGAATGGAAATTTAGTATTTTTTGTTTACTTGTATAACTGACGGTATCCTCGTATTCTTGAGGGACATTGCAGAGTGATCGCTCATTTCGTTAAATAACTCCCACGCCAGTTCTCTGGTTAATCTAAAATCTTTCCGAAAATTTTCTTCAGCTGTTTCGAGAGGGTTGCTGATATTCCTCAGCTACCTATTGAATCTCCGATTCAACTTTCTATGGAACAACAAATACGTGATCCGATTTACCTTCATAAATCGTCATAACACCTTCACAGTTCTTCTAGGATTACAACCAATACGTCCCGCTCGAACTGATCCATTTCTATTGGATTACTATTTAAATTTTGCAAAGGACGAGTGAGAATATTTTTTTTGCTGAACGATGAAGAAACAGATAGTGAATATGATTCTGTGATTTTATCGTTGTTTAATGGCTTATCGCTTGGTTACGACTGCTAACGATATCGTTAAAAGATAGTGAATAGACCTGTTAGAGTTGGAATTTTCAAGGTGACACGTTTTTAGCATAAACTCAATATTATTGTATAAATGGTGCCATTTGATATACCAGATTCAGCTTTCGCTCTCAACATATATACAATTTTTAAATGAAATTGACCATATGCACTTTTATATTACATTATAACGTTAGTAATACGTCAAGTGTGATTAGAAACATATTGTACTTTTTTTTGGTTCAAATTTCAATGAAATATCTACGTAAAAATGCATTACATCAGTTGAGGTGTAAGGAAACAGACAGTAATAAAAAATATGACGTTTCAAAACATCAAATAGTTATTTAAGTAACAAGGAATGTAAAGACGTGCTAACATTCGAGGTGAGCCTTTGAATTTGACGTTTCATAGCTGGATTCGACAAAGATCATTTCCTTATTGAAGAAACCGTTTAAGTTACCGAATATTGATAGCTTCAGGGCCAGTTTTTCATATTCAAGTTACTTCAGATAACTAACTAATAGTTTAGATGGTGAATGACATTCTTTAAACGATGTTGGGAGGATCACATTCCAACCATTAGTTAATTAATCTGGAGTTTAACTAGAACTTGAAAAACCGGCCCTCATTGTATTACCGACTTATTGATTTGAAACATTTTTTAAAATTCTCAAGGAAACGTTCCGAACAAAAGTATGATTTATCGAATGTTTTCCATAGATCGTCGTAGCCTGTGATACTTTCATGTTTTTATTTCATTTTTATGGCCATTTACAACCCAGCCGATCATCGTTCCTGAAAACTCCGTTCAACTTTACGAAAGTGGTACGCCCATGGGTCTTCTGTTTGCCATAAATTGGATATCGTCTATTACTATTTGTGTTGGGAAATGGAGCCGGTCGTTCGAGTATTATCCAATCTTATTGGAACATATATAGTACGTTCGGGTTTTATTACTTTTGTTTCCATGCCCGACTGGGTATTGAATGATTGCCGAACTGACAAGCTCGCAAATAAATGTGATGCTGCAGTTTACTTTCTTCGCCGATTTGTTTGTTCGAGGAAATATACCCCATCTCTGGGAATAAAGTGGAGATATTTTTATATGTTCGGATTTATAGGCGTATGTCACTTTAATGCTTTTTATTCCATCAAAGCAATATTTCATATGGAGTGCCTTTTAAAAATACTTTCATATAAAATGGAACTGAAGGCATACATGTTTAGCTATTTGATCGAGAAGAAAACCTTTTTCCGGTTGCTAAGGGTGGTTATCATTGATAATAATAACAATAAAGTTTATTCAGCTAAATAAACAGGAATAAAATTTGGGGACATTTTAAAAAGGCATAAATAAACAACGGCATCTCAGAAACAATTACAGAAGTATCGCTTTTGCGTGATTCAGGCCACATTTCATAAAAACTCATTCTGAAATATATTACAAACTTATTACAAACACTCAAAAAACCACAATAGTTCCTTTCAACAGAAAAATAAACCTGGAGACCAACAGAGCTTTTCGAATCTTTGGTTAAAGTGTACTGATGTCAGGAGAGACGAAATACTTGGGGCTAAACCTGGACTAAAGGCTCACCTGGAACAAACATCTGGAAAAAGTGCTGATAAGAGCAAGGAAATCATTAATGATGGCCATACACTCCTTTGGCAAAACATGGAGAGACCCAAACAGTTTATCTGGCTATACACAGCAATTGTTAGGCCCTCGATATAGCCCTGCTGTGGTGGCCAAAGGTAGAACGAGTGACAACCAGGGGGAAGATGGCTAGTTTACAAAGACTGGCCATGCTCGGAGTCACTGGTGCTATGTCCAGCACATCGACAATTAGCTTGGAGGTGATCCTAAACCTCCCTCCCCTGCATTTGCATATTGCAGCAGAGGCGAGGATAGAAGCATCCAGGCTAAAATGTCTGGGACAATTGAGAGGCAATAACCAAAGCCACTTCAGCATACTAGAGGTCATAAGAATAGACACGTCTGAGATGCCGTCGAACAAAATGACTCCAACATACTCCTTTGATGGAACACACACCACCATCATAGAAGATGGGGAAGTTACATCAAGGGCCATACCAATGCTGTCAAGAGGGCAAATCTGGTTCACGGATGGCTCAAAGACTACCAAAGGAGTAGGGGCTGGAATGTACGGGGAGAGACCAAGGTCTAAGCCTCGGTACTTAAGCCTCTATATTCCAAGCCGAGGTAACGGCAATCTCCATCTGCACGAGATATATTCCAAGGAGGGGTCCTAGAAACCAATCCATAGCGATTCTTTCCGACAATCAGGCGGCGATTAAAGCCCTGCGTTCAAACAGATTCACTTCCAAATTGGTTTGGGAGGCACACCAAAACCTCAACGACCTGAGAGCATAGAACAGGGTAAAACTTGTCTGGGTACCAGGTCATAAGGGCATCCAAGGAAATGAGAGCGCAGATGCCCTAGCAAGACCGTGGGCAGCAACAACTCTCATTGGACCAGTACCAGCCTGCGGAATTCCGTTTGGGGATATTAAGAAAGACACAGAGAAATGGGTTAAAAACCATCATCAATCTCTCTGGGAGAGTGCCTCAGGCAATACTCACGAAAAATGATGATGATGGGGCCAACCGACCGGCTATCAAGACACCTTCTTGAACTAAGCCGAGACTCTCTCAGGAAGGTGGTAGGACTGATGACAGGCCACTGCCACCTGAGAAAACACCTGAAACTGTTGGGGATACATCAAGAGTCCACACAATGCAGATTTTGTGATGGGAAGGACGAAACAGCCTCCCACATAACGTTTGAATGCGATGCTCTGGCTCGCATGAGGATGGATATCTTCGGAAACTGCGGTGCAGAAGATATCATCCCGCAGGAAAACCTTGTGCAGAATCTCCAGGAGTTCATTAAAAGATCCGGAGTACTCACAAGATAGACCTGATAGTACCGGAATGCAGAAAGGTTCTATACAGAAGACCTGATAGCGCCGGGGTGCAGAACGGTTCTATACAGAACTACCTGCATGAAGTTTGTTGAATGAGGCGCAGCCACCACCGGCATCAACTAAGACGGTTGCAGATGTCCTTCGAAAACAATGCCCTGTATATAAATTCGGATCAGGCAGATTTGAATATGTTGCTATTTGCTTCCCTAAATTACCAAATTTATTAATACCATTGAAAAATTATGGGTATCTATTGATTAAAAATCTGTATTATTTTGAAAAATCTGTATCATAATGGATCTCATTATGAAACGGGTAATGGGAATATTATTATACGGGTGTAGAAAAAGTAGATAGTAGAATGAGAAGTGTGGGTGTGTGTGTGTGTGAGATTAGGTTATTAGTATAAAGAGAATTGTGGATACAATGTGTTAAAATGAAAGTTTTTCTCCTCGATGTTGTAATCGACGATTTCTGGGATTCTATTCGCATATAATTCTCCGAGTGAAGTATACGAGTATGTATTGATATCTAGTTAGCCTAGACCAGTTCCCTGCATAAACAAAATATTGCGTTACCATAGGAACGAATAATAACTTATTAGAAGTGTCAGTGTAAAGTTTGAAGTCAAAAAAGTAAACCAGAGTTACGAAATAAATTGAAAGAAAAAATATGTCCATCCAAATTGTGAAAATCGAAAAATTGTAGTATCGAGCCATCATCAAGTACCTGTATTTAAAAGGGTTAAGAGGTAAGCAGATTTACGAAGATATGCTTAATACCCTTGGTGATCAATGTCCTTCGTGTAAAACTCTATCTTCGGGAGTGCCCCAAGGATCAGTTCTTGGGCCACTTCTGTTCATAATATTCATTAACGATATATTTTATCACATAAAACCAACCCAGTGTGTCTTGTTCGCAGACGACATAACTTTTTACAATTCCGCTTCGAATACAACAGAGCTCAATCAGATGAATGTTGACGCATCTAACAGAATCAGTGAGTGGCTCACCCCCAACAACCTCGTTCAAAATGAGACCAAAACGCAATCTATAATAATTTCTTCCAACACGCTCCTTTCAACAGACGTCCCAGTTAAACTGTTGGGCATCACCCTAGATAGCAAACTTAAATGGGCTGAACACATTGACATTCTATGTAGGAAGTTGTCAACCCAAATCTTCATTCTTAGGCAATTGCGGAACACTGTTAACGCAAACGTACTAAGAATGACGTACTTTTCACTTTTTCACTCTCATCTGAGTTATGGCATAATTTTATGGGGTAACTCTAGCCACGCAAATCGAGCCTTCATACAGCAAAAGAAAGCAGTCAGGGTAATCGCCAAAACTGCCTACAGAGAATCCTGTAGACCGTTATTCAGAGAATTGGAAATATTGACACTTCCTGCACTATATGTTTATTATTGTTTGATTGAGATACATAACCACATCCTTTGCTATAACAGACACAAAGATTTACACAGCTATTCTACCAGAAATAACGATCAGCTCATCAATCCTATATTTCGTCTGAATACATCATTAAAAAACACAATTAATTTGAATATATACAATAAGATACCAGAATCAATAAAAAAGCTCAGCTCATATAAATTTAAACTAGCTGTCAAACAGCTCCTACTGAAACACAGCTTTTACTCGGTGGATGAATTTTTGTCAAGTGATTTAACCGAATAAAATAAGTATTAATATAAATACCATCACCATGATATATTTATGGAAAACATCCATTTTATTTTTATTTTTACATCATAATTTATTGTGTAACTTTTTATATATACAGCACGTTGCTTTTATTTGTTATGTTCCTATATATTTATAATTAGATATTTTTACCCAAGGACATGTTCCAAACTTGCTGACTTGTGTAATGAAAGAAATATTCAAAAACACCAATAAAATTCTATTCTATTCTATTCTATGGGACCGTGAAAAATTGGACTGCAAGCTTCAAAAGAGGTAAATTTTCCATTGAAGATGATGACCGATCGGAAAGGCCAGTTTCTGTGTCAGTCCCAGAAAATATCGATGCAGTTCATGACATGATTTTAACAGACCGTCGAATTGGCCTAAAACGGATATCTGAAGCACTGAATATTTCATACGAACGCGTTCATCATATAGTTCACGTCAATTTAGGCATGAGAAAAATTGCTGCAAAATGGACCCCCAAATGTTTGAATGTTGACCAAAAGCGTGCAAGGGTACTAGCATCGCGTTCGATCTGTGCTCGATTTGAAAACGATGTAGACTTCTTAAACCGAATTGTTACTATGGATGAGACTTGAGTCTATTCCTACGATCCAGAAACAAAGCAACAATCGATGGAATGGTGACACTCCGGTTCTCCAAGACCTAAGAAGTTTCGTGTCCAAAAATCTGCTGGAAAAGTTCTTGCTTCAGTTTTTTGGGACTGCCATGGAGTAATCATGATTGATTTTTTGGATAAGGGTAGAACAATAACTGGAAATTACTATTCGACATTACTGACCACTCTACGGGAAAAAATTAAAGAGAAAAGACGCGGAAAGCTTTCCAAAGGTGTTTTGTTTTTGCAGGACAACGCCCCTGCACACAAATCTCATGTTGCCATGCAAAAAATTCGTGATTTAGGGTTTGAATTACTATAGAACATCCCCTTATTCAACAGATTTGGCTCCGTCCTACTATCATCTCTTTCCTCAACTGAAAAAAAGTTTAGAAGGTCGTAAATTTTCTTCCAACGAGGAGGTAATAAAAGCTGTGGAGGTCTGGTTTGCAGAGCAAGAAAAAACATTTTTTTTTAAAGGTCTAGAGACGTTGCAGGTTCGCTGTAATGAATGTATCCAATTAATAGGAGAATATGTTGAGTAATAAAATATTTTGACATTGAAATTTTGTTTGGTTCTATAGTAGGCTGAGAATTTTTCAATATATCCTCGTAATATTCATGGAAGAAATTACAGATTAATTATTATAAGTGTGCCATATTCGTCATGATAGTTTTCATTTCAGTTACAGGCCTGGATTCATCGCATATTTCATCGGCACATACCCAGAGTGCTTTGGAGTCATTCACATTTACAACAATTATTTTCTTCAAATATATTTTTTGTTGAAAACAACAACTTAGTAATCTGATTTTCGGTGAATAGGATTGAGCTTTCAGAGATATGTTGAAAGGCTGGTTCTTTAGATATTAATATTTCTGGCTCTTTCAATTTATAACTTTGACTAACTCATGTTTAATCCGCTTTTTTCACGTTTTGGTTTTCCTTCTTTGTTTTTTATGTGATGGTATTTTTCTCTATTAGATGTAGCAATATACTCATGAAGGTCTCAGCCATGTTATCGACATTTTCAGCTCCATATATGTTAATCCAGGTTTCGTATTCGTACTATTGTTTCATATTATGATTTATTATGGTCATTGGCATTGTTGATTGGAGCATGGATTCTGAAATATTGTCCGTCTCATTTCCTCTGGGTACCGCCAAAAGCCACAGTATAAATCAATCGCCTCAACATTTGATTCAAACGTTCCGATTAATCGTCTACATCATGTATATTTAGATTTTTGGATCACGCAGTGACAAAAGTGAGTTATTGCAACAAATTAATATTAATATACGCTTTGCATGTAAATGAGCTCTGGGAAATGAGGTTTCATTCAGGCTCTCGGCTCGTAAATCAAACTTTAACGGCGAAATTGGTATTTTCTTTCTCGTAAACTGTTTGGTTTTACTAAGTGATTATGCATTCTGAGGAAAAGCCTTGAATAATGTTTGCTTGGCATTAACGACCTTTCTCTCGGAGAACTGCGGTACGTTATCCGATTTTCTGAACGGAAAGTCATGCGTATGACAATAGCACAAGAATTTCCAATGGCTTCAATATTTATGCTCCACCTGGAAAGAGTGTATGTACCCTGCTAGGATAAGAAACGGTTACATTTGCCGTAGCTCTCATATAATGCTTTTTACAGGGTCGCTGATATGTATGGAAACGGTCGATTATCTCTTAAAGTAAGATAGCTAGCGAGATACAAAAGTTCTAGGGTTTTTTAAAATCCATCATATTAACGAAAAATTAAATATACAGGGTCAGCCATAAAGTCAGGACGAAACAAAGTTGTTTTTCTCTAATGGGACACCTTGTATATTATTCCATATTTCAATTTTGCTTGAAATTCTGAACAAAATTGATGCAGCACATCATTTCCTAAACTTAACCATTTTCGAGATATCGAATTTTGAAAATAACTTGTTACTACTCCCATATATTTTATTAAAGAAAAAGCACGAAATAATGGACATTTATTATGAAAGTCACACAAGGTGGAGTATGTGGATATGATTACAATTTAATTATAATTTTTTTATAGAAAATAAAAAAGCATATTTGTTCAGGGTTGATAAAAATGCATGAAACGATAAAATCTATTTTTTAATGAATGTCTAGGATATTTGAAATTTTATGAAACAATAGTTATGCCAGGAGAAAAAGAGAGAAAACAAGTTTTAATAAACAACAAATTTTTCTTTGGACTTCTATTTAATAAGGTGCTCAAAGTGTTTACAATTTACCTCCAGACAGTAATGAACTCGCTGAACAAAATTTTGTAGTGAATCTAAAACCATGTGAGGAGGAATGGTAGAAATTTCATGCCTTATTCTTTCTTGCAACTCTTCGATATTTGGCGGCCTATTTTTGTAGACTACATTTTTTATGTGACCCCATAAAAAAGTCAAGTGGGTTCATATCGGAAGACCTAGCTGGCCATTCAATTGCTCCCCTGCACCCAATCCATTTATCAGGAAAAGTTTCATCTAGATATGCCCGTACCAGGGGTCAAATTTCCGTTAATAAAATAAGGTCCTATGACGTGTCCACCAATAATGCCACACCAGACATTTACTTTTTGTGGCCGTTGAGTGTGAACTCAATCCAATGTCGATTTTGGTCTGACCAATACCTACAGTTGTGTCGATTTACGTGCCCGTTTAAACAAAATGTAGATTCGTCAGAAAACAATATGTGATTGACAAAGTTGACATTTTCATTTAATTTATCTATATTAACTTCACAGAACTCCATTCTACGATCAAAATCGTCTTCACTCAATTCTTGTACCAAAATAATTTTATATGGATGGAATTTTTGCAGTTTGCAAATTTTTTGAATGGAATATCGACACATGTTATGATTCAAAGCCCTCTGTTGTGCTGAATTTATTGGATTTTCCACCACATCTAACACGACATTCAAAGAATTTTCTTCATTTGTAATGCTTACTGGTCTTCCACTTTTTGGTCTATCTTTGACACCTCCAGATTCATGAAAACCCTGCAATGTTTTTGAAACGGTTGATTTAGAAATGGGTTCCCAATTGGGATGCAATTCATTAAAAATATCCACTACGTGGTCACAACTTCGTCTTCTATTACCGTATCCTATAATCATTAAAATTTCAATACGCTCAGTATCAGATAAACGTGCCATTTTTGCGCGAAAATTATTTACACTAAATGTATTTTTGACATGTGCTGTCAAGATCATCACTGTTAGACAAAAGAACGACACGGCGTTATTATGGAGCTGGAAACTTTCAAAGGTAACTTGATGGACTATGACTTAATGGACTAAAACATTTTTGGATAATTTATTAGAAACTTATTTTCAAAATTCGATATCTCGAAAACTGATGTCTTCGATATCTCGAAATGATGTGCTGAATATTTTTTGTTCATGTGAAATGATATACAGGGTGTCCCATTAGAGAAAAAGCAACTTTGTTTCGTCCTGACTGACCCTGTATACCTAATTTTGCGTTAATATGATGGATTTTGAAAAACCCTAGAACTTTTGTATCTCAACATTTTTCGCTAGCTATCTTACCAGAATGGAACAAAATTGTTTAAATAACGAAAATAATAGTTCTTTTCACATTCGAAGAAGTATAATTATTGTCATTGGCCTTTTCTTAGATAAATGCTAATCCCTCCTAATCAACTTATCTAGTCTTGTCAGAAATGGATGTGTCACAGACTAGCGTTTGAAGGGAATTAAAAAAAGTTGTTTGAAATGTTATGAAATACATAAAACAACAAAAAAATTACATCCTGGTAATCCTGAGAGAAGGATGGAATGTTGCAGCTGTCTCTCGAATAGGGTAGACTCTACATACTTTATTTTGACAGACGAGGTACTTTTTCGAACAGTGGTGTTTCTAATAGTGATAATGAGCATATTTCGAGTGAAAATAGTCCACTACACTTCAGAGAAGTCAGTTTACAAGTTTCGTTTCGTTTGAATGTGTGGGTTGCAATTTTTAACAACCAAATACTTGGACCACTTCTTCTCTGATGATTTGAATGGGGAAACCTATTTTCGGTTCTTAAGAAACGAATTAGACGAATTTGTTAAATTTATTTTTAAAGGTATTTATATGTATTTAGATTTCCTCATAGAAGGTTAGGAAATTCAGGAACAGTAGGATGACCAGATACAGTTTTGGATTGTTTTAAAAAAACAGAATTATTGGGAAGCAAGAATATGACTCAATTAATGAACTTAGGAAAAATATCATCACCGAATTCAGATCTATTACACGAAGAAAAATATATGGCGATATTAAATAAATTCTAGTGCCATATGTGACAGCAATAAAATATGTCCTCGCTTAACATAACTTGTGTCAACTATTCTCAAATATTTTACTTATTACCATACGTATTACTGAAAAATATTGTTAGTTTCAGCAAATTTTTACAAAATTAAACACAAATAATATATATTTTGTTTGTATATCTTTCCTATTTTGAGAATTTCACGCAACTGACAAAATCCAATGAAATTGTTTCTACTGTGGCGAAGCTGCGGGCGATGCCGGACCTGAACTCTTACGTAGCCGGCTCCCGGCCGCGGGTGAACGTCTTTGCGCTTGCTCCTAGAAGAATCTGGACGATTCGATGAATCTGGACGATTCGATGGAAAATTCTAGAGCATTCGGAGAAGTCAACGTCGGATATAAAAAGAACTACGCAGCGGACAGACGGACAGTTAGTGAAGTGAAAGTCGAATATAAATAATAGAGTGATTACATAAATTAGAGCATTGTGAATCATTGTATTTCGTTAAATAAATTATTTTAGAGTGAATTGGACTTTAAATATATTACACTACTGATGAAACATATCCAATGAGGTTGAAGCTTTGTTGACTATTCTCTACTGCAGCGAATTAATATACGATTATACCACGAGCTCAATATCCATGGTAACTGAAATCCTGACGCATAACTGACGTTTGAATATCGTTTCGCTTTCGAAATATCAGTCGATGATTCCAACAAAAACTGGAATCCAAGAGATGGGGAACTGCTACAAATATCGAAATTGATTCGGCAATTGCACAGAATATGCCAAAAAATACAAGGAAATCTGAGTAGTATACCCACTTGGAACCTTTCTTGGATTTTTGCCGAAAAATAAATTATGTTTTGTCGAAAAGAAAACTACCCTAAGTGGAAATTGCAAACATATTGAAAGAATATGACTCCATTATGAAGAAACAGAATAGCAGTGATTACAAAGAATCTGTTATCAAATTTAATTGTAATGTTGTCGCAAAACTCCTCCAAGACATGTTCTACAATAATTATAGTATGACAATAAATCCATTTGCTGACATAGAATTTAGATCAGCCCGTGAGGCGAGAGATGGAAAGAGCAAATTACTCCACACGGAAAAAAAAATTTAATAGTAGCAAGTAAAATTTGCATACCACCAAGTGAAAATTTGCATACTATATGGGACAAGTACACACTTTATTAGCCATTATAAAAATTAGATTGCTGAATTTGATCACTTGCTGTTATTGATGTAATTTCAGGAACGCAATGTAACCTAACGATATTGAACTCTTTACTAGAAGCAAACTTTTTATTTTATAAGCCTCAATCTACGTTTTATTTGCTCAGTTTGATGTCAGGAAAACATTTTACTTGGACCATTTTTTTCCGTGCAAGGAAATGTCGACAAGAGGAAAACGAGTTCCAGTGCTTCTACAATTGAGTTAAATTTAGGATTACTGTGATATTGAACATAACACAATTCCGACAGCAAAGCAATTTATTTTCTACACCGAGCGAAAAGTACCATGTTTGCGCTTCAAAAACAAAGTGCAAAGTTGCACTTTTCCGAGAAGCGAGCGTTTTCCGCCGAGCGACAAAGTAACCAAAACGCTCGCTGAGTTACCATGTTTTTGTGACATTTGACACCAGAGTAGGTGTTGAACGGTATTTGACAAATTTCAACTATTTCATGAACATCGCGTGATTTTAAGATCGTCATCAAAAATGAAAATGTCTTTTCGTGAAAATTCAATGGAAATCGATGAAATTAGTGAAATTTATTGCAGTCCGGCCAGAAATTACTCAAGCTGCAAAATCAGTTTCTCCCAATTATCCAGTGTCATCCACTCCTCTGAAGAATTGACTGCTGATAAAATTGTCAACTCAGCTAGTTTGAATGTGTTACAAGGCTTTTGAAATTAATTAAATTAAAATGTCACTTTCACAGTTATACAAAAACAAAATTAGTCGATGGAATCATAACTATGTAATGAAACAGTTTTTTATACGTTTGGTTTCAGAAAAGTGAATCATAATTCATAACAAATTATACAAAAATTAAATCAGAATGAGCGCAATGTGGCATCTCCTTGTATTCTACTTCGTATCTGAATGTGGTGGATGATCTTCCTCTGATGGATGAAGCTGTATGGAGACAGCGCTGACATTTGTGGAGTGTTATATGCCTCACTAGTAGACATTCGTTGATATATTGTCTCTTATATCATAACGAAAATAACGCACTTTCAGTATTGAATGCTCTAAACTTAGCAAACCGAAGTTCATTGTTCTTGTGACTTCAGGAATGCTCATGCGTGGATATTCCATAGCAAATTATTCACAATAACACGCTCTCCATTCTACACATGTATTTATAAGCCATAATGTTATGCTATTATTTTTTGTGAAATTCATCATCTGTTGACATGTAGTTCGAAATCAGCAGTTAGACATCAATCCAGCACCACACTTTCATTCATCCTGAGGGTACATAAATAAACACACGAAAACAAGAGTGATCGAGACCATCATTGGGGGACAAACTTGACTAGGAATTTCGAAAATATTTTCCGGGCTCGTGTGCATCCATCACTGTCAGTGTTACAAATGTTGCAGGTAATAAACTATATATCATGTTCGAATATTTGAAATTCTATCGATATCCAGTTCGTGAAACATTTTTATTTTATAGGATGTGGATTGGCGTACGCATCATAACAACTGGAATCCATAATTGATAATTGAATTGAATTGACGATTCATTTATATCGATTATGAATGCAGTATTGAAAATTGTTGAAATAATATTATATGATATAATTTGAATGTTGCAGTTCGAAATTGGCAAACTGAAAGCTTGGCTGAGGACCATTAGAAATTATTATTGTTGAAATTAAATTTTAAAGTTATTACAATTGAATTAATTTGCTCAGATCAACTCCAGATAATGTCGAAATTAGTTTTGAAACATTTATACACCAAATAAATCAGTATTATGAGGTATCTTTTCCTGAAAAAAAAGTTAAAATAGGTAGCGATAAAAGCAGCAAAATAAAATGGTTCAACGATGATCTGCGCAATATGAGAGAACAACTACATTCTCTGAAAGATCTTGCCAAATCAACAAACTGTCCGGTTTTAAAGGATCAGGTTGAAATTACTAGAAGAAACTATAAATTAGAGATAAAGAAATCAAAAATCTCAGCAAAAACAGAGTTTATTGAAAACTCTGGTAAAAAAGTAAAAGCAGCATGGCAGATTATCAATCAGAACAAATCACTAAATAAGCAATCAACGACAGTTTCGGAATGTCCTTCAGCAGAAGACTTCAATGAGTACTTTGTTAATGTTGCAGAGAGTATTATCAACACCATACCACATTCAACTATACCAGATCATCTCCATGAACCGTTAAAAATGGTAAACGAAGCCCACATAAATATTTTTGAACCTGTCACGCCAGATGAAGTAATAAACGTGGTGAAAAATTTGAAACTATCACATGCACAGGATATGTTTGGTATGAGTAACAGCTTGTTAAAAGTCATTATAGAGAGCATGGTTTACCCATTGGTTGATCTTATAAATAAATGTTTCAGCCATGGCATATTCCCAAACGTTCTCAAATGTTCTAAAGTTCTACCTCTGCATAAAAAAGGAAAAATTACAGACACGTCTAACTACAGACCAATATCACTTGTGCCAATTATATCAAAAATAATAGAGGCTCTAATGAAAAAACGGTTAATTTATTACTTTGAGATGAACAATCTACTGACCCCCGAACAGTTCGGTTTTAGGCAAGATAAATCAACAACGCTTACACTAGTTAAGTTCGTAGAAATAGTAACAGCGGCAATAGAGGAAGGGAATTATGTTGATGTAAGCCTTTGTGACTTGAGTAAAGCTTTCGATTGTGTAGACCGTTATTTAATGAATTTAAAATTGAAATATTACAACATTGGTGGTAAAGCTTTAGAGCTCATTGATTCATACTTATGTAATAGAGAGCAATTTGTTGACATAGATGGGCAACAGTCAATAAATAAAAATACCAAGTATGGTGTCCCTCAAGGATCTATACTAGGCCCTATATTATTTATAATTTATATTAATGATATCAACAACCAGTTACCAAATATTGATATTATTCTTTATGCCGATGACGCTACTTTCATAAGCTGTGATAAGGTAATCGATACTGTCCAAGGACTTTCTAATGATGTAGAAAAAGCAGCTGACTTATATTTTTCGTCTATTAAACTAAAAATGAATATGGAAAAAACTCAAAAATAACTATATCAACTAGACAGAACAGCACAAATACAGAGCCAGTTGAATTATTAGGCTTTCATATTGACAGCAAATTGACATGGAATTCGCATAATGAACATCTGTCAAAAAAACTTTCTTCTTTTTGTTTTTGCTTCGTCGATTGAGAATGTCTGTGTCTCATAGTATGATGAGAATGGCGTATTTTGCATTCATAAATAGTCACCTACAATACGGAATTTTGATCTAGGGCCACAGTGCCAACATGAAAACCCTTTTCACACTGCAAAAACAAGCAATACGAATTATATCCGGTGTTGGTCCAAGGACACATTGTAAAGACTTATATATCCAATATAATTTTCTTACCCTACCCAGCATGTATATATATCAATGTTTGATCTATGTAAAAGAGCACTTGGATAACTATAAACAAAACAGTGAGTTTCATGATTATAATACAAGAAATAAAAGTAGTATTGCTATTTCTGCCAATCGACTCCAAAAATCACAACAAGGTATGAACTATTATGGCCCAAATTTCTTCAACAAACTACCTGATGATGTAAAAACATTGAATATAAGAGTATTCAAGTATAAATTGAAACAATATTTAAATGTTTCTACTCCATTCAAGAGTTGACAAATACTTCGATACATGATTTATAGATTTTAATTTCCTGCAACTGCCCTACATTATATAATTGTGAAATGTGTTTTTATTTTTATATATAAATGTGTATTAATGTATGTATACGTTTCTGTCTATAGTCATATATCTTTTATTCATAGTTATTTACATTGATTTATCTTTATTGTTGATTTTTCTACCTTTTTATTTCTACTCCTAGTTATTTAAGTTGTTTTATCTTTATCTTTTATTATTGTACCTACCATTTGACGAGTGTAAACATTGTACAATGTAGTAACACATTAAACTGAACTGAACTGAAAAAAAAACTGTAACATATTCATATTAAGAGACCCACAATATTAAACTTGGCGACCAAATTAAAAGAAACCAGTCCTCTCATATGATAATGGTTGAAGATAGTGAGAATGGAAAACAGTCTTTTTTGCACACTCTCTCATATACGTCAAGCTATCCGCCATGTTTATTGCCTTCCTGAGGGTGACTAAAATGTATAACAATCTCAAAATTGTATTGTATTAAGGTACTCATACTAATATGAGATTCAAGTATTTAAAAAATTATCTTATGACACAATTATATAATTTATAAATCAAGTTGAAAAATTTTGAATACTGCGTGATATGTCATTATTTTTTATCAATTTTTATAAAAATTTGACTAAGATTATTCAGATCAGTTCATGGATTGACTATTATAACTAATATGATCAATTTCCAATAAAACTCTTTTGGTTCAATTTTTCTCAAAATCTAAAATTTGTGTATTATTTTTCTTTTTTTCTTTGGTGTTTTGGCATCGACTGCTATGGTCATTAGCCAATTTGTGTATTAGTATAGTCCATTTGATGGCCTTTCTGATCAACGTATTCCGAAAGTGCGCAGGATTTAACGTTTCTTCTACAGTCACTTCTATGTAAAATAATACGACTATTAAGACTTCTGGAGGTTTGGCCAATATATGTTTCAGAACAATCCTTACAGGCTATTTCATTCACAACATTTATATGAAAAAAAAAATTATTTGACCTTTCAATTTAAGCTCTGATATCAAGTTTATATACATTAAAAAACGGATCGGAGCAAGTATTGAACTGGGTGTATTTTGATGTATTCTAGTTGTTTTCGGTCCTAAATAATTTTTAAACCAAACTTAAATTTTTCCCACTTTTCCAATATCATTTGATTTTCTTAAAAGAATGGTTAACAACATCAAAGGCTTTCCGCAAATCTAGTGATAATAACGAGCATTGTTTTGTCGAATATAATTCTAGTTTTGTTCTGGTATCATCTCTACTTCCGCATACTCAGTATCACTAAAATTCCGAATTCCATTTTGTTCTGCATTCAAAAATTTGGATTTTTTCATATATTCTCTTGACCTTCTATCAATTACATTTTCAATAATTTTTGAGAAAATTGACAGAATTGAGATTGGATGGAAATTTGAACATTGATTCCATCATTTCCTGTTGCTTTCTTGACGCCTAACTCGTGAATTATTTCATGAATTTCGTGACACTCGATGTGGTTTAGGAACTGGTACAAAACCTGTCTTGGGTATCTGCTTCATTTCAGGATAATACAGCTCCAATATTTACAAAATGTTCATTGAATTGGTGAATGGTGATGTACTTAATATTATTTTGAGGTGATTTGCCACTTGTTTTATTATATAAAAGAAGATAATAAAATTATAAGATGTTTGGGACAAAAATTTTCTAATCATATTTTTTTGTAATTCAATTAAATATTCGTTTTGTAAACTAGAACGAGAAATTTTTAAAATTAAATTTTTCATAGAAATAATCAATTTTATTATCATTTGTAGTAGGTGATACAAATTATAATTTTTGAATCTGTTACTACATATTGATTTCCTTTACCATTTTGTTATAATTGTATTTTGTTGGGTTCTGATTAATTGCATATCTAAAATTGGTACACTATTTTTGTCATAAGAATTAAAAATTGACAGAATTTCATCAGTACTTTCAGATGGTACTGATAGAATCGAATTATCAACAGTACTTACAGATCAAAATCATATTTATAGACACACTTTTTTTCCAAAATGGCTACCTTCTTCAACGATCTTGATATGTTTGATAACCCTACTTCATATCAAACATTTTCACAATAAAGATGCCTTTTAAGGGTACCCACCACACTTTTGAAATATTTTCATTCAGCGTTCTTTGTACCCTTTCAGCTGAAAGCAAGAGTGCTATCTCTAGTGTATATCCAACCGGTTGGAGGGTTTTTATGTAGATGATATCGATTTCGCTTCTAAACGCTGAACCAGTCGAAGATTTAATGAATTTTCTCATGCGAAACGCGTCTGGGGAGTATACTTTATAATCCACGCTTCACAGGCCGCCAAATGAGATGCAATTAATCTACCTCCGCGCATACATACGACTTAATGTTCCACTCCACTTGTTCTTGGAGCTGTTCGTTATTTCCTTTGTTATCAGTATTTTTGTGTTACTTGAAATGACTTTTGAAATGACTGAATTCTTGTTTCAAAATTTAAAGTGGCGAATTTGAAATTCACCTCAATGTAATGATACACCCAACGAAAAATTTCCAGAACATTTTTGTTCAGTATCCATCTGTTACCGAACGGGAAAAAATTAATAGTAGCAAGTAAAATTTGCATGCCACCAAGTGAAAATTTGCATACTATATGGGACAAGTCACGCTTCATTAGCAACAAGAAAAATTAGATTCCTGAATTTGATCACTTGATGGTATTGGTGTAATTTGAGGACGTAAGCTAACGATATTAAACTCTTCATTACAAGCAAACTTTTCATTTCATTAGCCTCAATCTACGTTTTATTTGCAGTAGATGCTCAGTTTGATAGCTGCTAGTGACAAATAAATTTACTATTGACGAATAATGATTTACTCTCAAATAACTTATCCCTACTTTAATCTACAAAAAATATATGAGTTGCTACTATACAGTATTCTACTGCAGCAACATTTTTAGATTATTATAGTTATTTTGGTTTACTTGGCCCCAATGAGTCTCTTTAGGGCAGTTTATTATTGTCTCACCTATAATAGCGTTCATTCCATCTTTGGTATCAGGATACACCAGACTCAATTAAAATATTCACTCAGTTTGAAGTTATTAGCTCTTCAAACAAGATACTTTTGTATTTTATAAAGCCTTATTTTCAATAAATAAATTTTATTCATCAGTTCACAATGAGATGAATGGTTTGGTTACACCAAGGCAACAATGATTCAATTTATACTTTGAGAAAAGTGAACTTGCATAGCATAGCGAAATCGTTGATGAACACCAGTTAACAGGTCCAACGGTTACTACCGATTGATCCCGAAATCAACAAGTAGGTGAACACGTTACATTTCCGTGGGAACACCAAGTTCTACTGCAAGTAAATTGTTGTATTATGTTCGTAACATGAGTTTTGGTTGTAATGATATACTTTTCAGATACCCAAGTTGATAAATACGAAAATACACTTTTCCAGTGCTAGTAAAATGTAGAAATGATATTAAACAAATTGAATCATCTAATGTTCGAACTGCTTGCTGTATGTCAACAAAATTATGGCTATAAGTTCATGTGTTCAGAATTCTCATTTTTCTAAAGACAAAATGATTTTTTTTAATATAAATAGGTGTTGATTTTCTTAGCACAATCGAAAAAAAGTCAGGAAAACATTTTACTTGGAGCATTTTTCCGTGTGTGGGTCTGCAGGTACTTTAGCCAAAAAGCCTCATTGTGCATGCTAGTGCTAGTATTAAGAACCGTTATAAATGTGTTACTGGTTACATAAAATCAAAGTCGTGTGTATTGACTGACAATGGATAAATTGAATTAAATGGGATGTCTATGTTCGGTTTCAAAAATGTTTTAGTAAATGTTTAGTAAGAGAGCGGGTAAGAGCATTCCCTAATATTTTTCAAAGCCCAGTCTACCCTTTTCAGTCTGTGTATATTTATATTTGTTGGTTATGACTGTATCTCCTGCATCCCTGATATCATTCATATTTCTGAAGATGATGTTCATATGGTCGAGTATGGGATATTCAAATTTGCTCAAGATACTCAAATAAATATTGATTATTAATTTTCCAGCATGTCGAAAATTTCCTATACTACAGTAGTTTTGCCGGCAAGCATCGAACATAAATTAATCGAAAAGCCCATTACGACTGCCAAGTTTTCCCTTTTCCATTACCAACAAAAGTTTTTCTACAAGAACCCACTTTGCAATGCTCCCTGTAACAATACAATACATTGCATGGCATCACACGTTAAAAGGTAAGGGCTGCGTCTTCCCTATCTCGCACAAGTCTCTCGAAGACGTCTGAGGGTTGCGCGTAAGAATGTCAACCGGCTGCAGACCTACATGCATCCCTCAGGAGTTCTATAGAGACTTGTGCGAGCTAGGAAAGGCGTTTCCCTTACCTTATAACGTGTGATTCCATGAACGAGACAGGTGACCATTATGGAAATCAAATCCATGATTGAGAGGTGTACGCTCTGACATCACAACCACCACTGCCCATACCAGGGAAATATTAATTTCAAAAGACCTATTTTATAAACACAGTATACATAAAAATTGAGTAGAAAATAAACAGAACAAAAGTTCTGCAACCAAACACAAAGTGGTAAAGATAATATTACAAAAGATTGAGGAAGGAGCTCAAAGACGCTGCATTTAAGAAACTCTTGAATTTAATAGAGATATGTTTTAATTAGAAAAATTTTAGGAATGTCTTTAAATATCTTGATATCATGTATTTTTTTAAATTCAATTCTAAGTCAATTAATTGGAGACCTAATCCAGGTTTACTCTAAGACTATATTGACTCTTTCTGGAGAGAGGGTAATTGGGCAGGTTATTCTTGACCTGCATTATTAACATAAAAATTGAAAAAATGATAAGTTCAATTCAAGAAAAAATGTTTTACATGAAGAGGCATACGGTTTGAATAATATAGTTCTTTTTTATAGTTATTTTTTCTATTTTGAGCTCTGACAGCACATGACGGCATAAGAGAGGCAAGACTAAACATATTCAAAATAATAAAGTAGTAAAAGTTAAGCGTCAACGTTATTCCTAAGTTGCCCAAAGAACATAATATGTATAGATTAACAGTTTTTTTGATGCTGCATTAATTTGTCATGAACGCTAGATGTTCGTTCATCAATGAAAATTCCTAGATATTTGGTGACCCTGGATTGTTCAGTAAGAGTAAAAAGTATCATTTCGGTTTTTGGTCCATTTAACACTAGCCCCTAAACTTTGCAAAAGTTTATCATTTGGATGACCGCAAATTCTGCAAATGCATAATGACGAGGAAATATTTCCATAAGGCTATCAAAAAACATTAGAAATAAAAGGGGCCCTAGAATGCTACCCTGTGGGACGCAACTGGTAACTGGAATGAAGCTTGAGCAAACCAAAAGGCCATTAGATATTGAGTTAGTTTTTTACTATCCATCAGAAAGGTGAGATTTAATGCACGAGTGAGCTAAAACGTGCATGCCACACCTGTAAAAAATGTCTACCATCAAGTCGATGCTTATCACATAAAATGCTCATTTCAAATCGAAACTGAGAGTTAAAGTGTTACTATTTTGTTCAAAATTCGACAATTGGTGTGAAGTTATATCATCTTGGGTGGAGCGACCCTTTCAGAAACCAAATTGGACATTTCTAAAGACACAATTTTATGGAAATTTATTGACATCTGCGAAACACCTAAAAAAACTTAAGAACCAAGTTTTTTAACGCATATTAGGAAAGCTGGATTGCTTTTTTTCCACTCATCGGGAACGTAGATTGCCTTTTCCACTCTAAATGACATTCCACTGGTTGTCAGCGTCAAATTCTGATATTTTGAGTGGTTTATAAAAACTAATGTATTAATCTCGATAAAAAAGATGGACGTTGCCAAAATTACTAATACGTCATCATCGAATGGTCTTCGTTCTATAGGAGTTAATTTATCATCACACACTTCTTATCTTTTATCCGTGAAACAATGAATTACTCACGTTACTGACGTGAAGCTGACATTTCAAGCCACGAGAGCTCGGAAGATATTTTAGCTCACAAGGCTTATTGTAACCAGAGTTTCACTCACACACTCTACTATATTGTCAATAAACTCCCCCTATTCTTTCTCCTAAATTTATTTCCGCGCTTTATCTTGTTTTACGTTCCATTTTTTCGGTCTACAGCGTACCTGTGCAATATTTTTCCACGGCATCGCGATCACACATGGTCTGGGATGTTTCCTTCCTGATTTATCGTATACGAAACAGGAAAATATCACGATGGTAAACAAACTGTAAATTTTGCGAAAATTCGGCGTGAACGGAAAGTTTTACGTTATTTATCGTTGTCTGTGTATTGAATTTTTGAAATAATAGTGAAATATTAGTTGGCAGTTTTCCAATGAAAATGCACAGAAAGTGCGAAAATAGGAAGAGATTATTTTCACAACATCGCCTGAAAAGACAGCAGGGGATTTTCAGTAGAAACCGTTCGAAATAAAGCTGACTCGATTTGTATTCTTCCAAATACGCTGCTCAACAATTTGAATGTATGATTTCCATCGTAATGAATCGCCTTCAGAAACATTGATAAAAGAATCGCTTTGTACTCAAACCTGGTTGGCCCTCAAAACGGCTCCCAGTTTACTCCCTTTGCTTTTGTTGTTGATATTTATAAAATGATAGAATTCCCAGTAACTCGTTAAAAACATGCCTGGTCAGAGGTGCTCTCTGACGAGATGAGAAAGTGCAGGGGCCAACAAAAAATTATTGTGAATCAAAATACTGAAAGGTTGAAAAACCGTTACACAGATAATTAATATATCCATGAAGACTCTCATTATTTTGATATGGGCAATTTTAAAAGCATGTTAAATGCAGAAAATTGGCTTGGATCCATCTTCAATGATGAAATAACTAATCAGCGTTGCTAAAAGTTTCGAGAGGGGAAAGAATAACTCTGCCATTATAGGGAAACAATCTGATGACGGATTTTAGCGAAAGTTCCAGCACAGTGAAAATGAAGTAGGAAAAAAATAAACAAAAGTTTCGTCCACGAAGATTCATCATGTCTGCTTTGTGTACGATTCTATTGTTCTAGAAATATAATCTGTACTCTGCGAAATATCCATATATAAAAATTTGCACCATATGGGAAACTTTTTTATTATCTATTTGTCAGAAAATTTTATACCTAATAAAAATTGGTGCATTGCGAGAAACTTGGATTTGAGTTGTCAAAACTCCAAATTTTCGAACGGTGTACAGCAAAGAACAGAAAATAGGAATTTTGATCAGTAAATTACCCTTATTTTCGATACTATTAAAAAAGTTTATTTGGAAAAGTTGTTTAAATTAGAAAACAATACTCTGATTTTAATTCACAAAAAACAACAAACAAATCCATTCCTTTATGGATCTAGAATCATAATGAGTACAAGTATCTCAGCCTTAGGAGCATCCCACATAAGTATTACTTCAATAATATTTCTATGTAAAATTCAGTCCAATTTATTATTCGAAGTAGTATATCGATGTTTGAATGGTATTACCTAAAAGGGTAGTCCTAATTTACATATGTATTAAACATAAATAAAAACCAAATTACCAAAACATTCAAAAACCTGAATAATCAATTACTAAATCCTTAAATGTCGTCATGTCTTCCTTCCATCGCCAAACATTTTATTGCTCGAGTACAAAATTCTTTTATGACATTTTCTAAGATTGATTTCTGTACACTGGCATACACCTTTTTTTAAGGTGCCTCCATAGAAAAAACTCTAAAGGAGTGAATTCGGGAGACCTTGCTGGCCATGGATTTATTGAGTATCTACCAATTCATCCACTCTCAAATTTGTCATCGAGATATTCTTTAAATAATGTCGTACACAACACTCCGTTGTCTTTCTTACTCGAACTGGATTTTTTTAGTATCTATATATCAATAGTAGTTTTAAAAAGAAGACTTTGATGGGTTTTGTTTCAAGTCTCAGTAGATTTTCTGAATGGTTTTTCATAAATATGACATTCGAATATTGAACCAGAGTGAGAGAGCCATACAATTGAAATGTAGTGATAGCATTTCCATTTATTTTATTGGTGGCTTAAGTGTAGGGTGGCAAATGTTTGAATGGCCGTACTGACGTATAGGACTTGATTATTGAAACAATAACTGCTGGAAGATATTGGTATAGAGCCGATTTTTCGTGACAAAATGCGAACGATTAATTTTCACTATCGACAGAAGAATTAGGATATAGACTGAAAATTTACAACTAAGGTCTCAATCTGTCTAATCCTCACCGGAGATATAAGTAGTTTGAGACCTCCATGTAGAATTACCACCTTTTTCCATTTCCTTTAAATAATTTTTTTCAGTTCTTGAAGATTCAATAGGAGTCAAAACGTGAACTCCATCGAATTCCAGACGCAATTCAACCCCAACTTCTAGTTTTCGAATATCTGACAGTGGAAACCTATTTGAATACAAGAAATTCAACATTATCAGAAGATGTTAGCTTTCAGGAAAATGCTTAAGAGAATGTTCTGAAATGAATATTGATGTTATCATTCTTTTTTCCTGTAATCGTAATTTCTTATCTTCATAACTTTTTTTCTTTCACTGTACCAAATCGATGAGTAAATATTTAAGTTACAAAACAATTTATTCTCAACATGACATGAGTAACTTGTACCCATTTCAATTGCTGAGCAGTGTAAAATAATGTTTTTCCTCTTCTATTATCAGCAGATTTCATTATTTTTACTGTGTTAGAGACGAGAAGATGAATTTCTGTCCTAGTAGGGGTAATTTTTCATTATCTCCAAGTAGGAGAAAAAAATTAAAACAATTGGCAATGGTGACGTACTAAACAATATCTTCATCGCAACTAGCCGTTTATAAAATTCATCTTGCAAGTGACATTAGGAAGTGTCAATTTAATTCGTTGAATTTTCATTCATTTGTTTTCAAACTACTTCTTTAAAATTGAATCCTTTCAAATACAAAAGGAATTCAAAAATTATCATTTTGAAAATGATTGGATGTTCTAGTAGCAGAAAAAAATAGTACATAATACTACGGTATATTTTTCTCAGCCTCACATCTAGGGATAATAAAAAAGCTCGGCTGAGAAAAATCTCTTCTCTATCTTGGTCTATGATATACTATTCCATGATGGAAATAAATTAGTTCCCGTTTTCGTATTCTGTTGTCTTGAATTCTATAGGAATTGATTCAGTTTTCATGCGATGAATTATTCTCTCCCTCTCAAATCAATGGGTAACGACAACTTTTGTTGAAAAATCAACTGCTGGATCAAAAACGAAGAAAGAAAAGTTTCCAATGACTTTTGAACATGCAATGCTTTCGTTACGTCTACATTAATCTAACTTTGACCCAACCACATTATTTACAAAAATTACGATGGAAGGAACTTTCTTGCATTCTGTGACTGTATTCTGTCAAATGTCAGTACCATCCCCGCATTCACTTACATTATTTAAGTACATAAAACTGACTGCTTGAATTTCGAATCAATAACCCAACGCGCGAGTGATATCTGGAAGAAATCGAGTCATAGATCACAGAGCTTTGCGTTTTCTCTGAATATTGCTGACAACAGCTAACGGCTCGATCTGCCAGGTCGGCATCGCTTTGTTGAAATTTTGAAAATTTACGATAAAAGATTTGCGAAATATCGGCTGAGCACGCTTTCTCGCGCGTTTTCTCGCATATTTTGTGTCATCAGGCTTCGCCAAGCGATAAGGGATAAAAGTTTCTATATAAGGTAGATAAGAATGGACGAAATTACCAGTCCTAAGGGCGCAGATACTTCATCAGTATGCAGTAAAGGACACCTTATATGGGAAAATGGCTCTCCGTCAAATTTCTTGAATTTTTAATATGTTGTAGAATTGATCATTCCGATGAAATGTTTCAACGGGCGCAACACGATCCTATGACTAGTTTTCGAGATACAGGGTGTTGAATATGAGAAACATTCACTTTTCATCACTCTGTATCTGCCAAGTTACGATTTAGTTCGGATTTATCTTTTGTGGGATCATCATCACATCCGTGTATGATGAATTCATGAGAAATTCATTTCCAAATCTTTTCGTAGTACAGGGCGATTTCACTTGAAAACAATGCTATTTTGAGACTTTCATAATTTAGTTGTTTTATAAAGAGAAAATGCGAGAAAAGGTAGAATTATCACATAATATTATAAATTCATTTCATCTAGCATAACAGTTGATACAATTCATACAAGGTGATTCACAAATATGGAAACAAAACGAATTTTGGTTTTTGGGACACCTTGTAGTAATAAACCAACCTAAAATGACAAAATTCACTTGAAGAATGTTAAATGATATGTTCCATCGTATACAGAGTCGAATGATATCAATTTGAAAAATTAGTTATACTTTAATAAATAAAAACCTTGATTTTTTAAATCACCCTATATCTCATAAGGGAGTCCGAAAAGAATTCAATATTTTTTCATGGGAGAACTCGAAATACTTTCATCCATATTGTACAAAATTTTCAGCGGAATCCCATGACGGGTTTTTATATACAAGGCGAAAAATGTATGAAAAAAGCTACGATCTGTACATTTAGGAACTTGTGCGCATGTTGCTAGCGTGATATGGTTTTTGGGGTACGCTAGATATCAAGAAAACATACATTTTCCATCCAATCGTCTTTTAGATTCCATAGGAGATGCTGCAAATAGAATGCTTCCAGAGGACATGGATATCGGTCCAGAAATTGTTTAATTTTATTGGTTATTGGTAAGAATCTCCTTCTAATTCGTATTTGATAATGTTTTTTGATTAGGGAAAAATTCAGTTATCCATCATGTATTTTCCTTGTTGTATTGTCATGCACATGCTCGTGCCAACCCAATATCCGAAAGATATATCACATCCCGTTGAACTTCTATCAATTTATGTATAGATTATATATATATATATATATATATATATATATATATATATATATATATATATAGAAGTAAATAGAGTGATTTATGTTTTGATTCCGAGAGCCACCATCATCTGTCGACAGCTGTTTCGTGGTTTCCCACTCATCAGGACAGCTTTATGGTTGCTCTCGATTCCATGGTTCGTGCCAAATTAAGTTTCAACTAGTGACTGTAGATGTCACAAGTTACTTCCTGTTATATATATATATATATATATATATATATATATATATATATATATATATATATATATATTCACTGTTTATAGAACTCATTAAATTAAACAGCTGTTTCAGATTACTTAATACTAAGGTATCAACTGATAACACTAGTATCCTACGACATTCCTCCATAATGACATTTGCCTGAGATTTATCCACTTGAAATGTTCCTTATATCGTTACATTCAAACTATTTAGCAGACATCTTGAACCTCCTGCATTATCCATGACGGGCATCTTTAAGACAGGCATACATTATGCAATTTCCATGCAATGTAAGTTTGGTGCTATGCAAGAAATTCTTGCATAGCTATTGCATATCTCTTGCCGCGCACATTACATTATGCTGTTTCAGTGCAATTCTGATTTGTTTTGACATTTTGACATCACTGAAATTAATGAACATGTCTTGTTTCGTCCCTTTTTCCAGATGATGACCAAATCACGTAATTAAGATGCCTGGTTACACGTAATCAATAGAGATACACTCTGCTCAACATATCAGTCACAACACAATGAAAATAGCTTGAAGATAATAATACTGTTTTTGAAGTTCACGTTGGTGACGCTGTTACCACTAGAAAAATTACTAGAATTGCATAAAACTTGCATGAAAAATAGAGCAGATGCTATTTTCAAAACTTGCATGGAAATTACACGCGCGCAAGCGCGTTAATGTAGTTTGGACTTGCATGGCACTTGCATTGCACGGAAATCGCATAATGTATGCCTGTCTTTATTATTGGGAATTCAAAATTAGATGCCAGCGCCAAAGTGGCAAAAAATGGAACCTCTTTCGCGTATTTATGTCGAAAGAACATAACCTCGTTGTCCTTTGTGCTATTGTTGTAGAAATGCTCAAAATGTCAAAATCATAGTTTCAACCTCATTTTCACGTAAGTATAGATTCAAAACCCGACACCAGAGGGAGTATCCCTTATCTTGAATTCCCAATAGCCATGGGATACATATTATGTGTGCCATCTGGCAAGGCCGTACAAATTGTTATGAGTTGAAATAATGTTGATTTCACTTCACTGAATTCCTTACTTTTACGTTTTGAATAAATGTCAAATAAGTATCTTCTCAATCACATCAATGGATAGGTAGAGTGGTCATTTATTAGCGTAAAATAGTGAAATATATGGACTTTTTCAGAAATTGTTCGCCTTGTATATGAAAAACCCGTCATGGGATTCCGCTGAAAATTTTGTACGATATGAATGAAAGTATTTCGAGTTCTCCCGTGAAAAAATATCGCTATCTTTTCGGACTCCCTTATGAGATATAGGGTGATTTAAAAAATCAAGGTTTTTATTTATTAAAGTATAACTAATTTTTTAAATTGATATCATTCGACTCTGTATACGATGAAACATATCATTTAACATTCTTCAAGTGAATTTTGTCATTTTAGGTTGGTTTATTACTACAAGGTGTCCCAAAAACCAAAATTCGTTTTGTTTCCATATTTGTGAATCACCTTGTATGAATTGTATCAACTGTGATGCTAGATGAAATGAATTTATAATATTATGTGATAATTCTACCTTTTCTCGCATTTTCTCTTTATAAAACAACTAAATTATGAAAGTCTCAAAATAGCATTGTTTTCAAGTGAAATCGCCCTGTACTACGAAAAGATTTGTAAATGAATTTCTCATGAATTCATCATACACGGATGCGATGATGATCCCACAAAAGATAAATACGAACTAAATCATAACTTGGGAGATACAGAGTGATGAAAAGTGAATGTTTCTCATATTCAACACCCTGTATCTCGAAAACTAGTCATAGGATCGTGTTGCGCCCGTTGAAACATTTCATCGGAATGATCAATTCTACAACATATCAAAAATTCAAGAAATTTGACGGAGAGCCATTTTCCCATATAAGGTGTGCAGGGTCCTTTGGGAAACAACGTCGCATTGTACTCTTTTTGAGTTCTTAAGATTCATTGTCGATTAAATAAAAGACGCATTAATGAACTTTTCCTGTTTATTGAACTTTATTGATTTCTCAGATCAACTTCTTAACTTTTTTGCTGATTCCTTTTTATTTTGCCAAATTTCAGATTTTTAAACTTTCACTTTATTTGTGAAATAGTCTAATGAAATTTCACTCGTGCCTGAATTTATCTCATAAGTCTGTTTTTTATTTCTGAACTCAACTGAATTGTATCGGGAAAACACCACTCGTCCTGCGGACTAGTGGTGTTTTCTCGAAGCAATTTAGTTGAGTTCACAAATGAATCGACAGGCTTATCACGAAAATTCAATCACGTGGTATTACTGTTGAAAATTCGATAAGTAACGCAGCAAACAAGCTAAAACTTTAATATTTGGCCATCAACCACTAATAATTATCGACAAAATTATGTTATTGTTTTCCCGCACTAAATATTCCGTCTCTCGCTGCAACTTCATTTTAACTGAGTTACTTGTTGCCTTCGTAAAAATAACCAGGAATCGCCTTTCTTTAATGAACTTCTGAAATAATCGGGCATAATATAAATCAAGCAGTACGTTCAAGATTATAAACTGGTGTAGTTTTAATGCATCGACAACTCCTATTTCCAGCATCTGTCGTCGATGATTTTCGTTTCTGAATTTATTAGGTTACGGTTACACCAGAGAATAAAAATTTAATTAGTATGTCTAGATAAAGAGCTGTTTGGTGATTCCTGAGCTATAAAAATAGGTGCACACTAATTGTGTGGCGATAAAGTTAAAAATACCCAAGATGTTGAAAAGTGTTTTGATAGTAGTAGCAGACGATAGCCTGTCGTAAAGTTCTTTCGCTGAAAGCTACGTGCTGCAGAATGTGTCGTTTGTTTTTATTTCATTATATGATACGTTCCATTTGAGTTTAGTGTTATTTTTCGCTTACTTGTCGATAGAGTAGATACTTTCGATATCTCCATTCAATTCTAATTTGCATGGTTTTGACTCAGTTTAAATAGATTTTGTCCAATACGAGTATCATATTTAGTGTCAGTATCCCACAATTGAATATTAATTTGAATGAAACAAATATTATCATTGATTTGTTCTCTGCAATACTTTCAGATTGAATGCAATTTGCTTCCAATTGATTGATTATTTTGTTCATAGAAAATCTTGTTTTGTATTCTTGGAAACATCAAATGTTTCAGTCGATCATATGATTTGATATTTCAACATTAGGTACCTTTCAGTATTTTGATTTGAGTTTGATTCCAACCAACAAACTATTTTGTTAACTTATTCAGTGCATCTTCAGATCGAATTCACAAAGTACCGAAACCATTTTTTTTGTTCAAGCAAATCTCTAAATTTTGCGGTAATTCACCAGTTAGTTCGTTGAACATAATATTTTTCAAACGAAATATTTGTGATAGTCATAACGATTCACATAAAGTGAGGAACTAATTCTGATACACAAAAAAGTATTCGACCAAAGTATATATTTTCTCATAATAACAAAGTATTTGAATAAAATATTTTGTTCGTTCAATAAATACTGCTAGTCTATTCAAGCTTGTTTTTCCTGCAGTCATTTTTTTTCACTCGACCATAAACTCTTAACAAAAACAAAGTGACAGTAATAACAAAATTGTTCTTTCCGTGACACAAAATGTTACCTCAATTCGTTTAAAACTCTTTGAAGGGCAGTGGATGATATAATTTACCACCAAGAATTTTGGCTAAGTGCGCGGTGGTATAAAACGTAAACCACCATTTTATGGTTTATTTTTTCCATTATTACCTTCTCGCGAATGTCTGAGCAACTTTTCTATTCGAAGATTAGATTCATTTCCTCCCAAGAAGACGTCGAAACATCTAACTTTCTACGTATTTCGCGTTTGTTTCACAATAAACGATTGTACTGTCAAGTTTTGCCGTTAGTATGTTCCCACTTAGGTTGATATTATTCGGAAAGGTCTGCCCCTCAAAAACTTGATTAATAATAAACGCTTTTATTGGTAGAAAAAAAAGTAAGAAAAATAAAATAACACTTCCTACCAAAAGGCAGAGTTAGCTTTTGTCTGAGCCACATAGAATCAGACAAGTGCTTTCTTCCACTCTATAAAGACTATATAAAACTATATAAAAACTCTATATACCGGGTGACCCGGAACCAATTTACCCCCCTGTATCTTCGTTGTTATTTTGTATGGATGTTTGAAATTTGGTACTTCGATTTGATGTTATTAATGTACAATTTAGCAAGTATCAATCAAAATATGACACTTCTGGTTTGACCGGAAGCGCATCCAATTTTTATATTTCAAATAGGAAGTATATTTTTTTTTGAAAATTACAGTTCGGTATAGAATTACCTTTACAATGATATATCACAATCATACTTTCAATTCAGAATCTGCTGATATAAGTGACATTTTATAAAAAAATTACTTTTTGTGTTCCCCTCGTAACGGAACATTTTCATGAAAGTATGCTGTGGAAGATTGAACAATATCATTTAAGTAACAATAATACATGGCCAAACTTTTTACACAATAAGTTTTATGCAGACTAATTATTTTTATAATTTTAGTTTTACTTAATTTTTCAACATCAATACATAGGAATTTTTAAAGTAAAAAACTCTACATTTTTGTTTCCTAATTATTTTTATGAATATAATTTTCATGCTATACCTTGTATTGAACATTTCAGCATCATGTGAGTTGGCTATGGAATTAAATTTATTCTATAGGACTAGAGTTATTTTTGAAACTGCACAATCGTGGGCATTAAATATTTATTTCGATAATTTTTCTACAAAATAGTAGACATTTGGAACATGTAAAGTTTTATAACTCAATTCAAATGAAATTCAATACCTATGACAGACTCAATTAATCTAATTGTTCAAATTGTCGCCCGTTAACGTCAATGCATTTTTGTATTTCTTCGGAGCATGCCCGCATAACATTCACTAGTTGAGCCGGAGTAATTTCGTTAATGGCTCTCCTTACCCTATCTTCAAGTTCCTCGCGATTTTGAGGTCTATTATGTTTGGCTATGAATTATTGTTACTTATATGATATTGTTATATCTTCCACAGCATACTTTCATGAAAATATTCCGTTACGAGGGGAACACAAAAAGTATTTTTTTTTATAAAATGTCACTTATATCAGCAGATTGTGAATTGAAAGTATGATTGTGATATATCATTGTAAAGGTAATTCTATACCGAATTGTAATTTTTTTTAAAAATATATACTTCCCATTTGAAATATAAAAATTGGATGCGCTTCCGGTCAAACCGGAAGTGTCATATTTGGATTGATACTTGCTAAATTGTACATTCATAACATCGAATCGAAGTACCAAATTTCAAACATCCATACAAAATAACAACGAAGATACAGGGGGGTAAATTGGTTCCGGGTCACCCGGTATTCTATGTTTATAATTCGAAATCTTAGAAACTTTGTCAAAATTTCATACGATCCCTGGATCAGGAGTGGTCTCACATATGTTTTTGGAAATGCTGTATAGATTTTTTTATTCAACTTTTTTTCAATTTTCAGACAGTGAAAGGGTTCAAACCTACAAAAAACTATGTTAAGATACGAGTTTCCTCCTTAAAATCAAGTATCATTTTGTATTTGTCAATAAAACTGACCAGAATTCATCATATCATCATTAAAAATCAGTTCTGTCAATAATTTATTTCCGAATCAAATTTAATAATTTTTATTATTATTCGTAAAAATAAATATATTGTTATTATTTTTATTTTGGAATAAAAAACGGGTATATTCGATACATTCGAATTGTTCAATTCCAATATTGAACTTTTTCCATTTTAGCTCCATCTAGTAGACGAATATTATCAAACCATACATTTTTGTGATGAGTATTCTGAGAAAACTGTTGAAACTTATAAAGATAGAGAAGGTCCAATATGCTATACAACACTTCCGACTCGTCCTGCAGGATTATGTCAAGGAATGTTTCATTGACATCTCGTATATTTAAATCGTATAACTCTACGTCAAATTAGAAATCTCTATGTGAACATATAACTAAATGTTAGGATTATCTCAGATATCATTGTTACACGGTACCTATTGTTTGAGAAGGTAATCCGATTACCAGAAATCTAGCTATGGAATTCCCAGTTCTGAAACTATTTTACCGGCTTTAAATTTTCCCCAATAAAAACATTCAAAGTCGGACAAAGGACCTTTGAATTTAAGAAGGAAAAAGAAATAAATATGAAATATTTAGAAATGTTGTTAAAGATTATTTTCCTCTGAAAATTGTTGGTAAAATGAAGTGTAGAGGACTTCATTAAACTTTTACAATACCTACTTAGGTTTTCGAGCTTCCCAGAAATACACGAAATTTTTTTTATAAATTTCATAAAGTTTTCAAAATCATCACCAAAAAGAAGAATTATTACTTTGGCATAAAGCAAAATTGTCACTATTATGAAATTATAAAAAGTCATACATTTATGAACACAACCCACGATTCTTTAAGTAGAACCTGTAAATAAATACGTTAAATTGACGAGTCGTGCCAAAAATATTCTCGTAACTTTTTCTCTTTACTTTTTCATCATTTGTCAGTATCGACAAACACCCTAATATACAAACTCTTGTAGATATTTGTTTTACTTTGAATACTGACAAACTCGTGAAACTTCGTGAAAGCAATTGAAACAATTTTCAATTCCTCCAAACCATCTTCTGGGTCAAAGTATTTAAGAGACGCACAGATTCATTTGATTACAGTCGAGAATTCTTCAGAATCGATTATGCGATACGAAAGACAGGATTGAGTGAGATTAGAAGCCCGTTTAAAATGAAAACTCAACAGCCTTTTTGTTCATTATAAATTGTAGACACTCCGACAAATTTCACAAGTTTAAATTTATTTCGTGAATTCCAACACTCGTCTAATCAAGAAGAAATTACGCCTCGTTAACTTAAAAGTGCTTCGGAAATTCAGAAACTCATTTACAAAAGTTGGAATGGAAATGTTTAAATGGTATTTAAAATATTGTGAACTCAAATCATTCCAAAAATTAAGATTATCATTAGTTTCACATGACATAATATTATAATGCTCTATCCTTTCCTCAACTCCAACCAAGCTTTCGTCGCTAGAAAGAGTGCTGTGATTCGCATATACACATACTAAATGGTCTCACTAATTTCAGCCATAATATTATAATGCTCTATCTTTTTCTCAACTCCAACCAAGCTTTCGTCGCTAGAAAGAGTGCTGTGATACGCATATACACGTACTAAATGGTCTCACTAATTTCAGGTGGTGATTTCTTGTCAAATTTTATGAAAAAAAGTTCATATAAACGTGTGTCCTGACTTGCTTTGATTTCAAGTGACGAAGTGTCAAAGTTCTAATTAAAAATCGGTTATTTATTAACTACTCTAAAGTCTTTTCGTCGATTTTGATGAAACCTGGTGTGTTTATTAGCTGATACAAAGGGCGCGTTTTCATGATTATTTCACTTATGCTAAAATAGCGTGTTATGATTGGTTGAAATTTTTGTGTTGATAAATCATGTTATCGATTTTGTAGTTCGGCTCTTGATTGGCTACTGGATATGTATATGATGTGTTTTCGATTTTGTAATTCGATTCCTGATTGGTTATTATCAAAACACAAACTTTCCACTAGCAAGCTGCTTTAATGACACAACTAAATAAGCACTCACTATTAATTCATATCAACTTCACAATTTTCGACAAATTTTGCATACTCGTTGATTAATCAAATCACTAAATCAAAATGTTATCAAAACATAACCTCGAGCGAGAAACAGTAGACTAGACATGCAATGACGAAACTACGAATGACGCGCTTCTGTCATTGGTAACTGAAATAGAGGGATGTTTGAAATATCAAGTAAATGTTTTGTTAGTGGCATACTTTCAGAACTAAATGCGGGATTAATGTTCCTAGTTAAATTGAATAGTAAATAAATAAAAATGGTTTCGATTTCATTCATGAAATAATCTTAACAAATACAATTCGTGTTATCGGCGATTATCGTTAATTCCTTGTCGGTTTCGAATCAAATTATGTTGCTTTAGGCAACCACACTCGCGCAAGCGCTTGTGTGGTTTCCAAGCAACATAATTTGATTCTCAAATTCAAAGGAATTGCTATTTCGATAATCACCGATACACTTTTGGTATTACCTACGAAAATCATTCAGGATTGCTTTAACTGCTAGATATACGATGCACTGTTTAATAACTATATGGGGGAAGGAATTATTCTGTTTTCTAAGAAGACCCTATCAATTATTTGATTTATGTGAAAATAACTCAGCTTCTAGAGAGTTTTCACAAGATTAATAACCGATTCTTAAGAAACATCAATTAAAGAATGTTATCAAAATAATTATGCGTCATATTTATCCCACAGTTCCCCAATAAAAACTTCCAGTGTGTACACTTCATTTAATTTTTTAGATTAAAGCAACAGCGATGATTAATGGATATACTTTATATGCGAAGCCACCATAACCACATCAGTAATCTCTCCGTAGGACATCCAGGCGCGCAATTTCACGAAAAAACTGTCAAAGCTGCTGTGCTAACAATGTACACAATGTATGCGGGAGTTATAAATTACTTTCCTCGAGAGTAGCTCATTTTTCCGAAAGCTCTCGTAAAATATTACCAATATTTCATCCTTTGTATCTTTATGCTGGAAAATGTTTATTAGGTTTGGCTGGGACGAGTAAACTATGCTTCTGAAACTTTATTGCTTGTTGGTAATGTTGGATTTTCAGCTTATTGTTGGCCAAGATTCGAAAGAATTTAGAAAAATCTATATTGAATTCATGAAAACTTCGTTCGTTCGTTCTTATATAGGTCATTAGGAGTTTTATCAAGCATACATTCTAAGCTTTCCAAATTTCCAATCTTCTGTTGCCAGGTATTCCATTTAATCTTTTTTATGATTAAAAACCTTGTTATCCAAGTAAAATATTGATTTGGATGCTAATCTTCTCGCGTTTGGTACCAAGCATCCATCTTATAGCTTGCATCCCCAGTTCTGTTCTACCTAGATTTCTCTCGGACAGATCTCTCCACGTGATGGTTGGTGAGTTTCATCCGACACTCCACCTATTAGTGCTGGTGTTCCGCAGGGATGCATTTTAGCACCAGCACTATTTCTTCTTCACATCTATGATTTGTTGGGAGCTACCTCATGCCCAGTGCAAAGCTTTGCAGATGATAGTACCCTTCATACCGCATTCTCCTTCAAAGTTTCTATATCAACCCGTAAAACCAGGAGAGAATGGGAAAGGAATGGTTTTATGTTCCATGACAAGAGCCATTTCCCGTCAATTGATTATGATTTATTCGGCACAGATCCGACATATCCTATGGAATGCTGTTTCCATATATTAAACTTTGAGATGCCCAGAATCAATCACCAGCCACCCCTCTATAAAAAACTTTTAACATAAGTATTGTTCGGCTAGGGAAGACATGTACTTTTCAAACATTCTCAATTATAGTATTTGATTCTTGTAGATAATAAAACCAAAATAACAATAACAATATCATATAACCACCTGAACAAAAACAAATAGAAGGTAATAATTGAAATTAACGTGATAGCACTCGATCATATCTCTGTTATGAAGAAGTTCAACTCATATTATTAAAAGTGGTACAGGAATGAAAAGTATAAACATAGATACATACACAGCTTAGATATGGATCAGGTTCTTACCCAAGAAATTCTACTAAATATTAATTAGCACGAAAAGCGTTGGTTGGTAAGGCGGTAAAAGACTGACGAGCGACATACCGGGTTTACCTTTGAGATTTTCTTCAAGGTTCTGAATTACTCTGCACCCTCTATACTCTGCATAAAAATTTTACACCATCTTTACTCTGCATAACATCAACACTGTGAAGGATTTCCACACAGTTTGAGATAGTTTTTCAGCAGGACAAGATCTAGGTTATAATTATACCAGTTCAGTAGACTTGTCACGAATCTGACAAAAAAATAGACAAAAAGACCTTCCAGGACTTTATGATGGAACTGAATTCTAAGGTAACAAGATTCCTTCCTACAATAATTCAAAGCATCTTAGAAAACAACTCTTCAAACGGATAGAGAGACTGAAAGTCATGTAGAATAAGTACTTACCTGTTATAGGCTTGAATTCCATCAAATGAATGGCAATTTTCTCAATCTCAATTATGTAATTCTTACACATACCCAAAGAAATGTCTGTTTTGCAGTACTTAATGTTTTAATCATGTGATGCAGATATGCCACATGCACTTGCTACCGACATGATGGACTCCCCAACTAACTTGTTCAACGAGCTACCGAAAGTATTACAATTGACATTCGGAATGTAAATTTCGATCATCTATATAATAATTTCTCGCTAGAAGGGACACTCGTTGTCGTAGGTATGGAAAAAATTCCAGATTGTTTAATGTCCTTGATCAAGAGTCCATAGACTAACATTCTGACCACTGCTAGTTTCTTGCATAATTGACTAGTGTGACCTTCAAAAGTAAATTTTTCGTCGATACGTAATCCTGAAAATTCAATGTCGGGGACATTGGTGATTACTTTATTTGCTAGCTAATATCATTTGGAGTACTTTTGAATGAAATAATGTTTGTATTCCTAATGTTGAAAGATCAAATATTGGCATCACACCAGTCTTTCAATTTCTCTATATCACCGCTTACATGGTTATGAAGCTCAATGATGTTCTTGTTGTAACATAGGATCGTAGTATCGTCAGCAAACATAGTGTACTTTCTTTCAATGTCCACTTCAGTTGAATCATTAACATATATCAAAGATAGTAGTGGTCCCAGTATCGATCCCTGTGGTACGCCACATCTCACTATACCTTATCTTGAACCAGGCTCATCTAGCAACACTGTCTGACGACAGTCGGCCAAATACGAACTCGACTAAGCTGATGCAGTACCTCTAACCTTGTCTTACAAGTTTCTCAATTAATTTCGAGAAACTGGGTAGCAATGATATTGGCCTGAAATTTGCATCGTGATCTCCGCCTTTGGTCATCAGAGGAATGGCTATTTTTAGGAATAAGGGAAATTTCCCTTGTGAGCGGGAAATATTTATTGATTCTGTCAGGATCTTCGATGCTCATCAGGTAGTTGTTCCAATATTCTTATGGAAATATCATCTCAACCAGATTCAGCGAAGATTCCCTTAATTTCCTCAATATCACTTGGTATGAAAAAGAAAGTTTCATGCGTTCCAATTCTGCTGAGGTAGGTCAATAGATCTTTCCTGGCATAGATTTTTTTTGCAGTACATCTACTATCGTAAAATAAAACGTTTTCAATTCATCTGATCTCAATTGTGTTTTTACAATGCGTCTGTTTTCTGCCTCTCAAGTTGTGAGCTATTCTGTTTTCTTAATACGTATTTTTACAGCCCTGATTGTCTTTATGTAAGTATTTCTATATTCATTATAGAAGGTGATGAAATTCACGTTGTCATTACTTGTATGTTTCCTGAGCTGATTCAGGGAGCGCATATTTTTCGCCGAATCAATAAGACCTTTGGTGATCCAGGGTTTTTAATTTTCATTATTCAGCTTTCTAACAGGAAATGCCTTATCAAAAATTTCAGATATTAATTCGTAAAATTCATTTAGGGGGTTTTTCAACAGAATAACTCTGTACCAACCGGATTCCGAACATAGTTGTGGCTCTCAGGGCTCGTTTTTCCAACGAACAGACAAAGCTGTGGAACTCACTGCCTCGGGAGCTGTTCCCTGAGGCATACAGCCTGCAGAAAATCAAGAACACCAATTCTCTGAACATTACATCAGGATATTCCTTTTCCTGAGAAACAAAACATGAAAAACTCTGTTGATTACTGTAGCGACAGGTGTACCACGCATATTATTTCAACGATTACAAACGATTTTATCTATGGTTGTGGATCTGAAGTCATAGCTAGAATATCCTTCCGTATCTATTATGTTTTCTTTTGTTTCTCTTGGCTGAAACGGCCCTATTTAATGGTCTGGTGACTTTTAACTACTGTTGTCTATCCAAAAAAACTAGACCATTCGTGAAGTGACCAAGGAATGTCACGCTCTAAGAGGCGAATTCCATTGTTATTATTCCCGAATTAAGGAACTTTGTCATTATATATTGCTGGGTTGAATAATGAGGACCACGTTTTGTAAAAACTCCACACCTTGACTTCTACGTTAGGGTGTCGGTCACACGCATTCTGAAGCGGCCTTATGCTTTATCTCGTTAGGCCAAAATACATCTGCCAGCTGTCTCTCTGATTTGTATTCGGAATGATTTTGTATCAAATTTTGTCTAATGATTGAGCGAGGGTATGGGGGCGTGATTAAAATAAAAGGAAAATCATTCCACGTAATTTTTGTTGGTCATCTTTCATTAATTATTCTCACCTATTTCGGTTATTTGTAGAATAATAATAATGTTATTTCACTTGTTTAAATGTATAAAGTAGAAAGGAAACTCAAAAAAGCAGTGGATCTACATGCTTTGAAAATTGCATATGTTTCATTCACATATCGATTACGTTATAATTTTGTGGGGTTATTCCTCTGATTCCATCAAAATATTCAAACAACAGAAGAAGGCTCTGAGAATAATTATGAACGCTGAGTATAGACACCACTGCAAACCACTTTTCAAAATCAGTTCTTGAAATTCACAACTAAAGAAAATCGCACTTTCCCAAACATCTGGATGTACATCATTATCAGAAAAGAAATGCTGATGCTCATAAAACTATGATACAGACTAGCAAAGTCTCAGAAAAATTCCCTAAATACAAACCTTTTCAATTATAATATATAAATTATATTATACCAGATTATATCAAGATATTTCAAACTCAAAATTAAATCATTTTTGTTGAAAAACTATTTTTATGAAATTCAGAAGTACCTGAACTCAAATTTTACACAATGAATTTTTGTCACCTTGTCGGGGTCGATACAGTAAGAACTTGAGGTTCCCTTTTAAGACTGTTTATGTAAAAGTCTTTCATGGACATATTAATATTTTTACACTTTTTTGTGATTTTTTATATACAGGGTGTTATTTAAGTACGTGGCCAAACTTGAAGGGGTGATTCTTTGGGTGATTCTAAGACGAAAAGTTCATATATACATAGGTCCGGTAATGCTTCGTTTTCAAGATACAGGGTGTCAAAATTTTTAAAAGAAGTCGTTTTTGTCGTAAATATCTTAATAACCCTTCAACCGATTTTATTGAAATTTGGCAGTGTTATTGAAGGTCGTAAAGGGCGAATTTAACCCTAACTATATCAAAATTATCATGTCCAGTGGCGTCCCGGAAGGCAATGTAACCAATATTTTTGACAGAAAACATGTGCGCCACTGATTTTTTTTGCAATTTTTGTATTTGTTTCACATTGAACAACTGAAATTATAACTTTTTTATTTCTAGAATTTTTTTCGTATCTTGCTTTGTTTTTGAGAAAAAACATAAAAATCACTTCATTGCACATCCCTGTGACAACACAATAAAACATTTCAACTACTAAACCATCAAAAACTGGGGCCTTACTAATATTTTTTCATATCAATACCCTATTCTAGTCTTAGAATTTTCTATCATAATTAATGCAATGAAAAAAAAAATGTATGTATGAATTGCAGCACTTGCCTTCGGCTCTTGGCTTCGGCTCGTGCTGCAAAATGGGCTCATTGTTGTCCATGGACATGCAATAAAGAAATTTTTATTTATGATTAAACAATTAATATTACATGGAAGTCATCTTTTAATTTTTTTCGCTCATATTACCTGTTTCCGATGAAATAAATAATGTTGTTATGTATTACTGCAGTGTTTTGAAACTAAAGTAAGAGGGCCATGGAAGGAACAACAAATGTTCAAACAAATTTAACTTCATAACTGTCACAAATTGAAATGGTACATACGTAATTATTTGATAGTAATTATTTGAAGTGTTTTCAAGAGTTTTGAGATATAAAATTTGTTACTGATATCTGAAAATGGTTCGATTTACAAACTCGGAAATGGCCGATATGCATTTTGTCTATGGAATGGCCCAAGGCAATTCCAGAGCGGCTAGACGTATTTATAGAAAGATATCCTCATCGAAATGTTCCAAATAGGCAAACATTTGTGAGAATACATGAAAGGCTGTGCGAATCAGGCACCTTTCAAAGGTCGGCTGCTCTTATTGGGAGACCTGCAACGGTAGGAACAGTGGCGCTGGAGGAAGAAGTTTAACATGAAGTTGAGCGTTGCCCCGATACAAGCACACGCAAAATTGCACAACAATTAAACATTTCTCACTTTACTGTATGGAAGATTTTGAAAGAGTACCAACTGTATCCTTACCACATACAGCGTGTTCAAGCGTTATTTCCTGCGGATTTTCCCAAGCGAGTTGTTTATACTACGTGGCTTTTGCAACAACAGGTTGCATCTCCGACATTTTTATCCAGTATATTATTTACCGATGAAGCATGTTTTTCCCACAATTCAATTATGAACTTTCATAACAACCATATCTGGGCAGAAGAAAATCTCCATGCGGTTATAGAAAATAATTATCAACAGCAGTTTTCCGTGAATGTCTGGGTTGGTATTGTTGGCGATTATCTCATTGGACTTCATTTTTTACCCCCGAGATTAAATGGTCAAGAGTATCGTTATTTTTTGGAATTTGTATTACCTGTACTACTAGAAAATGTCCCACTGGCAGTAAGAGGAGCAATGTGGTTCATGCACGATGGGGCTCCACCTCACTTCAGCATAGTAGCACGTCAATTTCTGGATGAAACTTATGGAGAAAACTGGATCGGTCGCGCAGGTCCACAGTCATGGCCGCCCAGGTCACCGGATTTAAATCCCTTGGATTTTTTCCTTTGGGGACATTTAAAGTCCCTCGTTTATAAACCTCCAGTCAACACTGAAGAAGAATCAATTCAACGAATACGGGATTCATGTGATCAGATAAGACATACGCCGGAAATATTTCAACGTGTTCGGGAATCGATGTTAAGACGAGTTAATGCTTGCATTGAAGTTGAAGGAGGACATTTTGAGCAACTATTGTAAGTTTTGTGTTAGTTATTATTGAATGTATTCTTACAGAAACAAATTACCTAGGTACCATTTTTGTTTCAGTGTGGTTTTAATAAAGGGTGTTTCTTGTTTGATGTTGCTTTGGCATTTCCGGCGTTACCACTATGCACGCACTGGCCAAATGAAACAAACAATTTTTAAGCATAACAGATTCACCTGTAATCATTAAAAACCCTATAAAAACAATTTTTTATTGTGTTGTGCCAGGGACGTGCAATGAAGTGATTTTAATGTTTTTTCTCAAAAACAAAGCAAGATACGAAAAAAATTCTGGATATAAAAAAGTAGTAATTTCAGTTGCTCAATGTGAAACAAATACAAAAATTGCAAAAAAATCAGTGGCGCACATGTTTTCTGTCAAAAATTTTGGTTACAGTGCCTTCCGGGGCGCCACTGGACATGATAATTTTGATATAGTTAGGGTTAAATTCGCCCTTTACGACCTTCAATAACACTGCCAAATTTCAATAAAATCGGTTGAAGGGTTATTAAGATATTTACGACAAAAACGATTTCTTTTAAAAATTTTGACACCCTGTATCTTGGAAACGAAGCATTACCGGACCTATGTTTATATGAACTTTTCGTCTTACAATCACTCAAAGAATCACCCCTTCAAGTTTGGCCACGTACTTAAATAACACCCTGTATGTATGTATTCTATATTTTATATAACAACATGTACTTTTTTATATATTTTTATATTTTGTATATATTTTTATATTGTGTATATATTTTTTATGTTTTTTTGGTTAAACGCCTGACTTGTAGCATGTAGATGTTAAGATGTAAAGTTGTCCAATAGTTATCTATCTATAAATACAATAACAAGGAAAACGTCACGAAATACTTGCTATGAATCATGTACTTATAAAATATCGCAATAAAACAACATATATCACAAAAAATACGAACTAACAAGAATAAATATAAAATCTGTAAAAAGACAGAACTGAACAAACATATACCTTTCATAAAAATAAAAACCAAACAACAAAAAAATAGACAATATTTCTGAAGAACCAGTATGTTATTTTATTTCAAAAATTTAAATTCATCGAGGATATAGCAAATTTTTTTCAACGAGGGAAGTTTTTAGTCTCGATTTAAAAACGTCTATATTTGGTGCATTTTCAATATAATCGTCCAGCTTATCAAAAAGTTTGGGCCCAAGATAAAGATGGCTTTTCTGGAATAAAGTAGTTCGGTGCGTATTGGGTATCAGTAAATACTTAGAACGAGTCAAGTACTGACGCTGGTTAGTAGCGGAGTTCTATTTATTTTTAAATACGTAGATGCAAAGTTCGTAAATATAAATGCCAGCAACAGTAAATATTCTTTTTCTACGCCCATGTCTGTAAACGTCAAAAATCGCACTGTCAACATTCCTTGTAAGTGACATATAACAATAACATGCACGTAATGAGATCTCATAACATACACGTGCGTTTTGAGAAGAAAACCTAAACTTCTTGGTTTAATTATATTAATATAAAATTTTTATTCACGTGAGACTCTATTTGGTCTATTTACACAAATTTAGTCAATTAAAAAACAAAAACTTTTAGCATTAGCGAGATATATTTAGGATTGAAAGAGTGATGCCCCTAAATGTAGACAGCACGTTATGCAATTTCTTTAAAAATAGGACACGTTTTCTTAAGTAGCATGCTATGAAAATAAATGTCATGTCATTTATATTGTCAATTTCTTGAACAAAATATAATTGTTTCCGAACATTTTCTCAACTTTATCTACGAATGGTGAAATTGATGAAATTATGAGCACTCCTCCGAAGATTTTAGAAAAAGCTCAAGCTGCCACACATAATATGTTACCGCTAAAATCCAAAGAAAGGTACGAAATTACCTATCAAAAACTTATGGATTGGCGACACAAGTATAACGTTAAAATGAATGGGCGTAGAAAAAGTATAGTACGTTACACGAGTTGTAAGCCCATCACGCACTCAAGAAATTTCATTTCGTGCGTAATGGGTTACTTACAACTCTTGTTACGTAATATACTATTATTCTTTGAATTTATTTCTACATGATTGTCACCATCCAATTTGTGCAACGATTCTGACTGCATCCTTTTGAAAAATAAAAAATCTTTCCGCAAAAGACCCTGTACCCCTACTCAAAATTCCACAATAAAAATGACAATGTATCGACACCCCCAACGAATAAGGCAGTATTTCATTTTGAGCATTTTTATAGCAGAGGTAAATAAAGATAATTTTCATTTGGAAAAATTTATGTAGAAAAAACTAAGCCTGCTAAGCCACAAAATTCAAAAATGTATGTGAGATAAGCATAAGTTCTACCATTTTTAGGGCCAGTTCTTCAGGTTACAGTAAAACTTCAGATTAATTAACCAATGGTTAGAATGTGATCATTCCAACATCATTTGAATAATGTCATTCACCATCTAAACTATTAGTTAGTTATCTGAAGTTTAACTAGAACATGAAAAACTGGCACTTACATTTATTATAATAGCTCTAAATATGCTAGAAATCCTTTCAAGGCCTAGTTACACATAATACCTTTAACGTGTTCAAACGATTGAACTCCTCATGACATAAGTTAAATTACCACCATATTGCGTACGGCTACAAAATAAATAGTAATATATTATTCGAAGAATAAAGTGGCAAGTCGACTTACTGCTTTGTTCTTATCTTGGTGTTGAGAATTGCTAATGATATATTATACGTTACTTCTCTGTTCCTCTCAGATAACTTTGGATCTATGGGTCTTAGAGAAGTAAAATACCTTGGGGTGATTCTGGACTCGAAGCTAACTTGATGGCCATATGTCGATCGAGCAGTCGAGAAGGCGGTGGTCGCTATATGGAGTCTGCGCCGGGTAGTGGGAGGAAGGTGGGGACTCAAACCTCACATCCTTCAATGGATCTTCACGGCGGTAATCAGACCCAGAATCAAGATGCATATAACTCCTGGTGCGTTTACTGATTCGCTTTTGTTTCAACTAAAGTTCTTGATCCTGTAATTGCGTCAATAGAGTTTGTTCCATTCGTCAATGGATGACGCTTAAGTCGAATATAGTGGAGTTTCCAACAATCCAAAGTGCCTACTAGAAAAATTTTTTGAGTTTTTGAACCTTAACATTATTTTGAGGTTATATGTCAATTACATTGCATATTGGTATTTATCGTGTGATTTTTCTGTTCCTTTAATACTTTTCGCTCAGTTCGGTAGTTTTGCGACGTTTTTAGTTGTTGGGTTATTGTTATTTATTTGTTCTTGTGTTTTTCTGTCATTCGTAAAAGTTAGGGTAGTGTATAGCATTTTTTTGTGAGTCTCGACTTCGACATGACAATCATGACATGGTTCAATTTGAGGTTATGTCGATGACGCAGCATGCGTTTGTCAAAACGACATGTCAAGTCATCATGATCGGTAATAATTTGCCTGCCATCTATGTTAAAATTGAGTAAACTCTCTTGACGCAATAAAAATGTCATGAATCAAGCAGGCCGTACATCAACAGTTTTGGATGACAATTTCACAGCTATAAGTAATTCCACCAGGAGTTATATGCATCTTGCCCAGAATCATATATGGAGCAGTAGTCTGGTGGCCGAGAGTGGACCAGATAACCACAACCAACAAGCTGGGAAAAATTCAAAGACTAGCTTGTAGGGGAATAACCGGCGCGATGAGGACGACCCCCTCGGCAGACCCAGCAGGGCAGGTTTGCCGTCGCTTCCAACTTGTATGAAGAAGGAAGCGATGGCGTCCTATCTGAGAATGCGTGACTCAGGGAGCTGGCGAGGAGAGGGGTACACAGGGCATACCAAAAACGCTGTGGTAGCGGAGAAAGAAATCCCACTATCCGCTATCAAAGTGATACAGGCAGAGGATAAAATTAGGAGGAAAAGGACGATCTCGCTAGAGATCCCAGACAGGAGACAGTGGGAAGAGGAAAGGGTGATAATTCCCCCAGAAAGCCTGGTCTGTTTTACAGACGGGTCCAAACTGGAGGAAGGGCAAGCTGGAAAACGGAGAGAGAAGAGCCTATGCGCTGGTTCTCTGACAACAGTTTTCCAAGCAGAGGTGTATGCCATCCTGGAGGCAACCAGAATGGAAGAGGTGAGGTCCGGCCCAGACAGGCATGTATATGTCTGCTCGGACAGTCAGGCCGCCATCAGAGCTCTGAATGCAACCAGAACCAGATCAGTACTGGTTCAGGAGTGCAGAGATGCCCTGGAGAGTCTTGCGACTGAAAAGAAAATAACGCTGATGTGGGTCCCGGGCCATGTAGGGATTGAAGGCAACGAGCAGGCGGACCAGCTAGCCAAGCAAGGAGCCGGACAACCCTACTACGGGCTCGAACCCGCACTCGGCGTAACAAGAAGACAAGTAACAACGGCACTGAATGGGTGGGCCGTTGATACAATAGGAAAAGAGTGGAGAAGGATAGACGGATGCAGGCAGTCAAAGCAGATGATATCGGGGCCCGACGTGGCAAGGACGGCCAAGATACTGAATCTAAGCCGCAAAGAACTCCGACTGTTGGTGGGAGTTCTAACCGGCCACTGCGGCCTCAGGAGGCACCTGGCTCTCATCAGAGTTGAGGTAGACCCACTATGCACGGAATGTGGGGAAGAGGAGGACTCCTTCCACTTCCTGTGCGAATGTGGTATTTATGGCAGGCTCAGACAAAACGTCTTCGGAGCTGCCACTATTAAGGAGGAAGAATTGCACTCGTTGCAATGGAAGGACATTTCCACTTTCATAAGAAGGACGAAGAGGTTCGAGCAGGTATCTGACAAGGGATGAGTGAAGATGCCGGGGATTGCGAAAAGGGCCCACTGGGGCCTAGTCGCTGACGCTTGCGTCCCCCACCCATTACCATTACCATGGGTCTTAGAGATTCTTCCATAATACAGAAAGAATTGTCTTGTTTTGCTTTGTGTATAACTATGTGAATATCTCAAAACGGACGTATCTTGAGTTTCTGCCTTGTTCGTTGGCATAGTACAAGTTCAACAACACTTCTTGAAATAAAACTCAAGCACAACTACGAATTTTACTGCCAAGGGTTTCAACATTGGCAGTCCATGTGAGTTTGTGATCTAAAACTAATCTTCCACTGATCCGGTATCTTCAATTCCGTTTCTTTTGAGGTAAAGAGATGCCAATACTCTAATTATATATCGCCGTAGGGTGGTTCAGTGAGAGGTTTCGAATTTCTCTCAAAGAAAGAAATAATTAAATTCTGCCGGAAAGCGAATACCTTTCCATTCTGTTTTGTTTCAGCTGGAAAGAATCACGTTACGAGATAGCGTACAAATTACGATCAAAATCAATATCCAACCTTAGTAGAACGGAACGAGTCGGCGGTCACGAAAATACGGTTACATAAATAATTTATGTGATCTTTCCGCGTGCGTAGATGAATGTTCAATTATGTCCTTTCTTAGTTTCTCAGTATTGAAATGGTAAAATGTTGTATAAAAGCAGGACCAATATCTCCAGTAATTTTCAAAATTAGAGGAAACTGCAGAACACAAAAATGCAAATTAACCCTCTCCCCCTCCTGAAAACAGAGAGAGAGAGTGAATCTATTTGTATGTTTTCATAGATAGATTCATTTCACTGTTACATAATAAAATGTCAATGGCAAGTCAAAAAAATGGTGCATGAAGTCATAGTAAGTTGAAAATGAGTCAAATGACAATTTAAATAAAAACAAACAAGGAAATCATCACAATCGCAAAATACAAAAATAAAAGAATGAGTATGTTGACATTATAGACATTTAAAATGATCCACGTATTGATTATTGACTATTTCACGCACTTGTCAAATAAACCAATCAGGAGCTCTGGTCAAGTTCGGATTATCGAAAATTCCAGACTTGACTCTTGACTCTGATTGGCCTGTCTAGTTCGGTGTTTTCAGATTTGTATATGTGACAGTTAAATGTCAAATATAAGTAATCATGTTGATTTCATTGAAAATATGAACAGGATGTTCATAAAGTCAGTTGTGGAATCATCTGCGACTGAAAGTTAGAATTTAGTCGCTATTTTCCATTGTACAAGATAACCTATCTTGGAAGGGATTCATGTTTTAAAGAAAAACATTCTCAATTGAAAATTGAATCAATACATGACTCCTCTGGAAATGGAAAAACCCTACGATAAAATTGAAGTTCCTTTTTTGTAATATCTAACAGAAAACAACTACTTCCCCGACAAAAGCCACGCTGGACATTGAACTACATCTGATAGATATTGAGAAAAGCCCTATATAACTTGAAGAAAAAATCTGAAAGTGAAAATTTGCATTTTCATTCAGATAGTTGATTATTTATTAAATGTCCAGTTTCCATTGGAGATTATTATCTATGATTGAGATAAGGAAGATAAGGGCAGACTTATCGCGAAAATTCAATCGCTCGTAGTATTACTACTGAAAATATGAATAGGTTGTTCACAAAATCAGATGTGGAATCATCTGCAATTGAAAGACACATTTCAGACGCTATTTTCCATCGATCAAGATAACATGTCTTGAAAGGGATTCATGTTGAAAAGGGAAACATTCTCAAATGAAAATTAAACCAAACATGACTCCTCTGGAAACGAAAAAAACCTGCGATAAAAATGAAGTTACTTTTTTGTAATATCTAACAAAAAGCAACTACTTCTCTGCTGGACACTGAATCCACGCTGGACACTGAACTGAATATTTTTTCTTTCAAATTAGGTTCCTTTCGCAATATCTTTCAGATGCAGTACAATATCAAGCGTGGCTTCAGCCGAGGAAGTAGTTGTTTTCTATTAGATATTACAAAAAATAGCTTCTTTTCATTTGAGCTATCTGAATGAAAATGCAAATTTTCACTTTCGGATTTTTTCCTTCAAGTTATATAGAGTCTTTTCACAATATCTATGAGATGTAGTTCAATGTCCAGCGTGGCTTCAGCCGGGGAAGTATTTGTTTTCTGTTAGATATTACAAAAAATAACTTAATTTTTATCGTAGGTTGTTTCCATTTCCAGAGGAGTCATGTTTGGTTCAATGAGAATATTTTCCTTTCCGATTCACACCCTGATTAATTACTGCATTCACAAGACGTGTCTTAAAATTTTCATTTGATATTGTTGGTGTAAAAACTACAACAAATATCAGACTTACATAACATACAAATAATTTTTTAACGTTCGTAAAATAATGTAATAAAAATAATAAATGTACATATGTAAGATGATCATTCAATATTATTGTTGAACATTTCTTGAACACTTGATTTTGTCGTCATCTGGCTGCACTCTCAAAAGCAACCATCAATAGTCTTCAGAAGACTTGTGAGAGCTAGGAATGACGAATCATTTCCGTGATTTTCTCCAGTCCTGAAAGTTTCATCATTCTACCTTGATAATTATGGAAGTTACAGGGGTGCTTCCATGAAAAGTGAGACAAATTAAATTTTTAAGGACTGAATGTTTTTCAGGAATAAAGGGTATCTGTGATAAGTTGGGGTCCTGATCACGAATCTGATATAATTTTGCTCCTATTTTGCCCCCTAATATGATTTACTGATGATTTATTGAATAAATTTTCACTTATAATCTCCCAAATGATTGAATTACTGCCGGAAATTCAATTTCCTGCAATTAATTCAAGAAAATTTCACACCAAAATATTTCAAATTAATGCTAACGATTTCATCTGACTTGGAGATTATTAAAAAAAAAAAGTTATAACATCAGTGGGCCATGAATGGCTTTTGTTGACACAATGACAGATACGCATTCGCATTGGAGCGGTGTGTTGAATATATGTGTCTATCAGAAAAAAGCGGAAAGCGCTCTGCTGGATAAAGCATATAAACGCTTTACAAGCCTACTGGTCGGTCCAAATTACAGACCAGTGAACCGCTTCAAATAAATCCAGCTGAAAATAAAGCGCTTTATTCAACTGTAGCGGCTGGAAGACCTGTCAGCCGTTTATCACGTGAAGCGTAAAGCGGCTGCAGTCGCTGCATGCTGTTAGACGCACCCAACCTAACCACTAACCAGTTAGGCTCACTTTTCTAGTTCGTTTTGTTGTAAGGAATGTCAAGTTGTTTTCAAGGTTTCAGAGGAATAATATTGCGGAGAATACTTTATAATTATTATATAAGAAATAATGGAAAAACAACAACCCTGTTAACCGGATGAAACATACTTTTTATGAGGTTACATAAATAGACGAATACGCCTAAAATGGATTGCCTATCAAAAGGTGGTCATGACTTTATCCAGTTTAAAAAATTCGCACCATATGCAAACTTTTTTATTATCGATTTGTCAGAAAATTTTATTCTTCATGAAAATTGTTGCATTACGAAATACTTGTAATTCAGTTATCAAAATTATAAATTTTTAAAAGGTGTACAGGGGGGAACAAAAATTTTAATTTTGATCAAGAGTAAACTACCCTGGCTGTGATTCCAAATTTAAATATTTCGAACATTTTAGTACTTATTTGTATTCTGTATTGAAATTTGAACAGAAGATAGGTACCAACAGAAACATTTTAATTCTTATTTATATTAAAATTCGAGCACTTTCCGGCCTATTCCGGTAAGTACGTACTTCCCGGACACTGCCGGGAAGTGCTCCTTTCACAAAGAAAAAGTGTCCGGGAAGTGAACACTTCCCGGATGGTTGCCGAAAAATAAAATTCTATTCGTACATAAAAGCAAAATGTCAACTATCACATGTCAAATATTTGACAGAAAAATTTTCACTTATTAATTTCGCCCAGGGTACCCTGGATGATGAAAATTTCCGGAATTTTTTTGGGTTGTCACGGCAACTAAACAATTTTTTGATTGGCTGAAAAAGTAAGGTATGAAATTTTCAGAAATATTCATCGCTCATCAGTTGTTTGTTCAATAGCCTACTTCCACCCGTCGGTAAGAAATCATTTCTAACAATCTATTCCATTGACCCAAGGCTGCTCGTTCATCGAGAACTAACTAAAGTCGCAAATTTTTGCGTCCTCCGGCCAGCAAACATTCTCCAGTTCATTATGATTTGCAATCACGCACAAAAGGCATTTATCCCATTATAACAACCGTTGTATATCCATTGTTCGTCCGATTTTTCAAATTCATATCATCCACTCGAGAGACCTGTTATTACAGAACGAACGGTTCTATTCACTCCTATTCATTATTTACGAGACCCTCTTCAGAGACTGTTACCTTGTCATTCAGAAAATGTAACCTAATGCCGTGCACACATTTCACAATGGGAAAAGTTTGAATAGTTGGGATTCTGTGGCCTACAATCTAGCGGTAGTGGAAATAAAGGGTAAGGCCGGGAAAAACAAATAACAGGGTGAGAATAGAGTTGAACGCGTGTAAGGGACTGGGGATGAATTATTCAGTGGATGATTGTACATGGGATAGTCAAGGTCGGGATACTCCTGTTATTGAGACTCTTTTCCGATAAAGTTATCGACGCGATTTGTTCAAGTACTATGTTGTATTGGAAAACTTTCTCAGTCCTTTCACTCGTATTTACCAACCTGAATATTTTCTTCTTGTGAGTTCTTCAAAATATCCTAACAGATATGCCAGCAAGTTTTATAAACCTCACAAAAGTATGCCTCATCAAACATAAAGTCCCTCCAGATGCCGAATAATGATGGAAAAAATTGAAATTTTCAAACCACGGGAAGAAAATTTCCTTTTCCCGTGAATAGTGATAATTTTCTTCCTGAAGTAGGTATTTCTATTTCTATGTATGCAGTATGAGGTCATTATTTTTTATAATAAGATTTCTAATGCATAGATACTTATAAGAAAATCTGCAAAAAGTTGTGGAACTATATGCGGTTATATGGCAAAATATCAAGTAGGTGTTGCGTCGTCGTCATCCTGTTGACAACTCTTTGTTGCCGTGACATTTTTGGTAATATAAACATAACAGTTTTTCTCTCCAAACTTGCAGAAAACACCACTCTCCACTTCGTAAGATATTTCTTTAAATTGGCAAAGTTGTATTCTTACATTTCAGGAAATTTAGCTTAATTTTTTCATGAATAAAATAAACAAACTTAAAAAAACTTTCAAGAGAAATGCTTTCATTCAAATGCACTAAAAAGAAGAAAATTTATTTTAAAGTGAATCAAACCCATCATTTTGTTACATTATGAAATTTTAAATGATATAAAAGCTTGTCGCGAGAAGTATCTATGTATTTCTTATTGTGAATTATATTTGAAATTACGTCAAGATTTATTCGACAAGCTTTTGTATTATTTAAAATTTTATAATGTAACAAAATGATGGGTTTCATTCATTTTAAAATTTATTTTCTTTTTTTAGTGCATTCAAATGAAAGCTTTTCTATAAAAAGTTTTTTTTTTAAGTTTATTTATGTACAGATTTTTTCGATTTCTATTTCGCGAGTTTTCCTAATTTTTTTTTTTTGGCAGAAAAGGGGGGCGAGCTTCATCATTATTTTCCATGTCCGAAACTGTTGAAACATTTTCCGAATTCTTTTGCGTTCTCTATCTAGCTTTTGAGGGGGGTTAGGTTAGGTTAGGTTAGGTTTGAACGTGAGTGGGCCCGTATCAGGCCCTCCACTGCGGCCAATGGCCTATTGTGGCTCACCCTATGGTTATATTTCTCCCAGTATTTTCAATCTCTTGACGAAATTGAGGAATGTATTGGGAGAACAATTTACCAGGTTTTCTGGCCTTACTGTCGTATCGCCAAATATTGAGAATCTGGTTCTGGCCGCTGCAGGGCATGTACACAGAATGTGTTTAGCCGTTTCATCATCATCCATGCATAGCCGGCACTCTGCATCTTGTGCAAGTCCGATTTTATGCATGTGATGTTTGAGTTTGCAGTGGCCAGTAAGCAAACCTACTATAACTCTGAGATGCGCTCCAATGAGTTCTAGCAGTTTGTCAGAGTCCTGTTTTTTCCTTGTACAAGCAATAAATGCTTTGGAATGGGCTAGGCCCGGTAGACTACGCCAGTACTCGAGTCTCTTATTGTCTGCCCAAGCTGTTATGACATTCTTGGCAGTGCTATATGCTAAACCGATTACCGGTTCTGGTCCAGTGAACGTTGTTTCGGCTCCCCCTTTTGCTAGTGTGTCCGCTATTTCGTTTCCTTCTAGGCCTGTGCGACCTGGTATCCAGACTAGGGTAACGTTGTTGCGTTGCGCCAATAGGTTTAAGGTATCTCTGCAGTTCCATACTGTCCTAGATTTAAAGCAGTTGGATCCAAGCGCTTTAAGTGCTGCTTGACTAGCTGAAAATATTTTTATTGTTTTTCGTGTGTGGTGTCGATTTTCCAGCTCCCTGGCACACATTTCAATGGCATATACCTCTGCCTGAAATATCATAGCTAGTTTACCCATACTGAACGAGCGTTTCACTACTGGGTTCATCCCATATATTCCGGCTCCGACGCCTTCCTGAGTTTTGGAACCGTCGGTGAACCAACGTTCATTTGCCCTACATAGGTTGGTTTCATTCCGGACCCAGTCTTCTCTTTCGGGAAAGACCACAGTGTAGGACGTGTGAAGGTTGATAGTTTTAGGCATGATGTCTGAGGGCATTCCTAGAATGTTGTGAGCTATTATGCCCTCCAGCATGCTGCTGCCTCTCATGACACATGCCTGCGGTAGACTAATGGCCGCTTGGTAAAGTCTGTATGTTGCCCATCTTGCCTCTCTCTCCAGAACTATGTGGAGAGGAAGTATTCCAAGGAGGACTTCCATTGCTGCCGTTGGCGTGGAGCGAATGCTTCCAGTAATCGCCAGGCACGCTTGTCTCTGTAGTCCGTTAAGTTTAGCAATGGCCATTCCTATGACCCTTGCTCCACCAGACTATAGAGCCATACGTTATCATTGGACGTATGACGGTCACGTACAACCAATATACGTATTTTGGTGACATGCCCCATGTTTTGCCACATGCGACATGTCCATAATGATAGGCTAGCCTTCCGGATAGTCTTTTCCAAGTACGAGTTCCAATTAAGTTTTTTATCCAGGGTTATTCCCAGATATTTTGCTTCACTCGCAAAAGGAATTGTTACACCATTTATGGAAGGAGGTATTAAATGATCCAGCTTCCTTTTCCTGGTGAATGGTACTATGACCATACCATACGATAAAAATAATCAATATAGAATATGATACGGCGTGAATGCGTGATTGTTCAAATTCTACTGAAATATATTCTTGGTTGAGTAAAAATTCAACACATCACTAGTGATGTGAACAAATAGAAGTTATGAAAAACATTTAAAATTTGATATTTCATAGCTGTGTTAGATAAATATCGTTTTCTCCAATAACACCACAATGTGTATAATCCACCAAAAGGCCAAATTAGGTCAAACTACCCTATATCGTTTCGGTAACAGATATGTTTGTGTTCAAAACACCACACCGAACTTAGTTAATCCAGAAACAATCTCCCGTTCAGGAAATTCTAGCCAACCGACAATCCGTATTGCTATATTGTGTCGATATCTGCATCAAACCGTTATAATCCAGTCAAGGTCAGGTCGTTCTGAATTTTTTATATGCTTTTAGGGCCTAAACCAATATTGAAAAACCAGATTTGCAATTACCAAAGTGCCGTGAGAGTTTAACCATGAAATTTTTGGACCTTTTTCAGTTTTTGACCCATATCTCACTGAAGGAAGGGTCTAACCAGTATATATACATACTTTTAAAGTAGACTAACTATGCTACACTTTGAGACCAGGGGTGAGATTATGAACACTCGATACGAGAGCTGTCACGATACGTAGGCTAGAACGATGTATGTTCTCGATAAGAAACGAAATCGAAATTATGAAATTTCTTTGAATAGAGATAGAATGGAATTATATCTACCATATAGACCATTGATATCCACTCGAATTGCAATATATTTTGAATTGTATTGGTTTTCATAATTGTTAAAATCTGACATATGTCAACTACGGATCGAGTGTTTGTAATTGCACCCCAGTACGAGCTCTATACAGCCATTGGTTCCTACTATACAGTTCTTAGAAAATAGGTAATTTTTTCCAAAAAGTGATTTTTTGCAAAATAGTCACTTATTTTGTGGAATATTTTCTAAAATACGCATCCCATGTCATATATTATATATAATGTAGTTGTCGTAAATTCAATTAACTTTCATTTGAGATAAGACTGGTATCTGTAGGCCCAGCGGTTCTCTCAGAAACGGCAGAAAACCAAAAACAGCCATCGTCTTTTTATTGTCTTATTTAGCAAACAGTTAAAATTAATTTATTTTTGTTATTGTACATTTGAGACCTGACGGTAAGACTACACAATTCATGATTTTACATGGTTTTTGTAACAGAAAGAATTGGGAACAGTTTCAGACAAATGAAGGACCCCGTGGCAATAACATTCTTTTCGGATTTGCTAATCTTGCAAGTACGCTAATTGAAGTGAGTCAAAAACGTGATCTCACAGAAAATAAAAATTTATTCCAAAATTGCAACCAAGTCAGCGTTCATGATGCATACAGGAAGAGATATACAGCTGTGTGTCACGTTGAAGCCACAGTTCGTCGATGAGAGCATTCTGCTTCCCAACCGTAGACTTCATCGACAAGATTATAAGTGGCTCCTACGTTGAATATTGAGGGGGATTTGCTTTTTGTGTGGTGATCCTATCACTGGAGAATTTCTCCAGCAACAAATCAAACTGCCCTTGGCAAGAAGAAATGTGGTCCATACAGTTGAGGAGTTGGGCATGAGAGGCAATAAGAGAGGGTATCGTCCAGCCAGTAATACTGAAGAAGCGATGGAGTGTGTGTACAATTGCCTATTGGAAAACTGTGATGAATGCCAGTTCTCTTTATCACACATTCTGCAGCAAATCAAGGGTGATTGTATCCCTGATGTAAGAACATCGAAAACTCACCTCCAAAAATATTTTGGCGATTACGTACTCATAGTGAAGATGGGCTCCAATAAAGGGAAAATCGTCTGCTTCAAAAGCACCGGCCATAAAATTGGTAACAAGGAACAAAAAGGCAATACGTAGAGAGGAGAGAGCGGTTGAGAGTTGTCAAGGCAACAGCAGAAATCATCGTGGAAGTCAGTATCCCCCTCGGACGATTTCTTCAGCAATGTTGATTCTGTCATCCCTGAGTCAGTACAGCTATTTTTTGAGACTGTTTTTCTCAAAAACGAGCGTGGCCTCCTTTGAAGCATGGAAGAAGAAGTTTGTGTCATTTTCTCACGCTCTGATCTCGATATTTTGTTCCCTCCCATCTGATTGAAATTAGTACACTTTTACCGAAAATATGGATCCAAACAACTGGTTCTTATTCAGCAGCTGTGCAGGTTGAAACTTCGGCGATCTTATGAGATGAATCCTCAACTGTTTGATGAATAAAACGATAAAAAGACGTGAGAATAGTTTATTTGCTTTCCCCCCAAAATCCACTGATGACTGTTTTTGGTTATCTGCCGTTTTTGAGAGAACTGCTGGGCCTACTGGCATCAGTCTGGTCTTAAATGAAAGGTAATTAAATTTACTACAACTTCATTGGCTATAATATTTGACGTGGCATGTAATTTAGAAGATATTTCACGAAATAAGTGACCAGTGATTCCAGAACTATTGATAGATTTGCTGCAGTCTTAACTAAACGAGAAAATTTTATATTTTTTTTGTCTCCTTCTGGTGAACTGGCTAATAAGGAAATGTGAAGGAGGAAAAGGTATGTAATCGTTTGGGTAGTTGGAAATGGGAATGACAGGACGTGAATTTAAACACATTTAAAGAAAATTTCGTTTTTCTAAGATTTGTATCGTGTATAGAGCTCGCCCTGGTCTCAAAGTGTAGCAAATTTAGTCTACTTTAAAAGTATGAAGGATGACTACACTGGTCAGGCCCTTTCTTCACTGGGATATTGAGCAAAAACTGAAAAAATTCCGAGAATTTCATATTTTTTTGGGTACACCGCCGCTAGCACAGCACTTTGGAAATTGCAAATCTGTATTGTTAATACTGGTTTAGGTCCTAACAACATAATTCAGAACGACCGGACCGCTTGTAAGCACGACCCCCTTTTTATGTTTACCTTTACTGGACTATAATAGCAGCAAAATGAAACAGTCGCGTTTCAACTTCTGCTAAACAAGTTTATAATTACAGAACTCGCTATGGACGGTATAATTCAACAAACCTCGGTAATAAATGAAATTAGCTGTTTCTTCGTTGTAGGAGTAGCAAATATAGTACCCGTTGTAGTAAATGAATCAGTTTTTCTTGCGATGAAATGGAAAACGAAGGAGGAAGGGGTGAAAGGAAGTGAAGCGTTATTTAAACGATGAAATATTAATTCTTAGTTTATCTCTTTTCTTTCAGGAGGATCTACCCGGAAAATAGTAATGCTATATTCCCTAGTTGCAGAAAATGGAGTAATTTTCTCAACTATACAAGTTAACCTAACTTAGTTTCTGGAAAAGAAGGTATCATTTTGAAATTTTGGTGCTGAACCAGATTGAAGGTGTTCTACATTTTATAAATATGTATTTCGAACTCGAGAGGACAGGGCACAAAACCTTATAAAAATGGCTTTCAACATAATTTGACATTTTTTGTTTTTTTGTTCGGTTCAACACCCTACACAATTTTGAAAAGTTATAAGAGGATCGACTGATCAAAATGCGCTCGGTTTTTCCCATAGACATCTCACGATTCATATGATTGTGATACATTCTCATTTATACAGTGAACACCAAAACTCACTGGTTAAAGTAATCAGAAGTAATGAAGAGGATGAAGTGGGAAATAAATGTATTTATCAAAACCCATCAATCAGTAACAATGAATTACGTAGCGTTCATAATAAGATGAATGAAAATATAACAGACTTGTACTCGTCCAAGGAAGTGAAACTGCTCATTTTGGAAATATATTCATTTCTTCTCGAAATTGACAAGATTTGAAATTTATTAGAAGTGAAGGAATGCAATCGTATTCATAAACAGGCAATACAAAAATGTTATATCCATTATTAAACAGGGTGTCCAACATCGAATAACAAACATATTTGAAATTGAAAAACTTGACTTGGAAACCTGTGCTTATCTCAGAAGGATAGCTCAACTATGGACACGATTTTGATACCGAAAAACTGTTATTTCACTTGGGTATATGATTACACGTCTCTTACTTGAACTGGTTAATCGTCTCCATATAGTTCACTCGCTTTGATCTCTCTACAAAAGCCGCATGAAAAACTATAGGATTCATTTATAATCTACATTATGAAATACAGTCCAAGTAAATCGCATTTAACTCAGAGTCAAGTTCAGGGTACTTCAAGAGCTATCTACCGTTTTTTCGAAGGAGACTTTGAAACAATTGAAAAGTATTAACCGGTAGGAAGATGAAGAATACATAATCATAACCCTTACTCCTAGGTCCTCTCTACAGGTAGACACAAGGAAAAAGTTGACAATAATTCTCTTCTATGTCTGAATAATGGAATGATAAAAACTGAAAATGATCTAGGTTGCCTGAGACTCAATCAGTTGGAAAAAAACGCTACTTATATACTCAAGTAAAAAATCAACTTTTATTCAACTTGTAACCAAAATCTTGTTGAAAGTCAATCTACTCATCTGGAGTTGGGTTTCCTGTACACCCTATATAAGTGTTTATGCATAATAGTGCAATCCTCCACATCTACTAACTTTCAAATCTTCTCAATTTCGAGAAGATATGCATATTTTTCCTGAATGAGCTTCGGAAACTCAGATGAGATATCATATTTCCATTCATGTTATTGCACTCAGTAACTCATTGTTATTGATTTGAGCATTTTAATTCCGACATTTTTTTTATTATTTCATCCCCTTCATTACTTGTAATTACTCAATTTATTGAGTTTTGGTGTTTACTGTACACATGAATATTACTTGATATGACGAATTTTTTGCAATAAAAATGAATCGCACTCAAATAAATCATGATTTTGTTGTGGATAATAGCATAACAATGCATTTTCATGGAGTTTTGTGCCCTGTTGCTTTTGTTGATATAATTTTTTCGACAGCAATAACTGTTTTCAAGATAATGATGCATATTTGATAGTTCTTCACAAAACGTAACACGTGAGTAGTAATAATAATAAATATCATAATGCATATTCATTCATGGATAGTTAAATAAAAAATCACATATACATAAAAAAATCTAAACACGCGACAATAAGTAACGATATAAAGAAACTGCTGATTTGTGACAGAGACGTCTGAAATGAAAAAATAATATTAAAATTACTAATAACATAATTAGCTGAGAAAGGAGTTTATGAAAGAAAATTTTGGAATGATGAAATAGTTGAATTTAAAAATTCACTGTGAAAACTGAGTCACGAGTTTTGGTCAGTCAAGTGTTGATCATAAATGCACGACATTTTGGACATTCTCATATTATTTTGAATATTACGTTACGAAATTATCCAAGACCATAGTAAAAATAATTGGGTTACTGATGAAGTACAAAAGTCTAGACGGAATTTAAAACTCTTCTTCAACTTGAAAAAATATCATCCCGATTTAAGAAAATTTTATGGTGCCTAAAAGAATAATCACAATGAATTAGAAAGCAACACTACAAAGGAATACTAGTAATACTACCAGTATTAAACGAATCTGTTTGAAAGTAGTATCGGAACTAAGTATGTAATAAAATAAAACAACATATTTCAATAAAATTTGAGAACAATACGTCGAAAGCCTCATTGAAGTTCCTAATCTATATTTTATTATCTTGCACCAGAGCTGAAAAGTATTGTAAACTCAGCGATTTCCGTTTTAGTACCGGAAAAATCTAAACGGCATGGCAGTACGAAAGGTGTTGCAGCGAGTTTAAAGATTGGTGTGACAAACAGATTATTAAGACGATGCCTGAAAACATTTCTCTAGCTAATTTGATGCAGAAATCAAAAGTTCTGTGGAAAGTTCAACTTTATGGAGCATTTATTCCATCTTGAAGTGTGTGCTGAACGAGAAAAAATCGACGTCAGGGAGTTTTCAAAATTAGTACCTTTTCAAGCAAAAAACCCAAAAGTTTTTCGCGTGAGCAAGTTAATTCCTAAAAGAAGCTAATGATGAGAAATACTTATTGTTTTAGATAAATGTTGAAAGATGCCATTTATAGTTGTTTCATTTATTGTAATAATTGTTGCAGGTATATCAGGTGCCTTGCGAATAGATGAATTAGAAAAAATTGCCAATAAAGATATTCAGAAAGAGAATGCGATTTTTCTCTGTTACTAATATTAAATTGGTTTGTGGCCAGATAGCTTTAATTTTGAGACTTTCCCAATTATCATTTTTTTGTAGAAAATAGCTGTATTATCAGCACATAATATCCACGCAGCTATGATTGAATATATCAAATTAAATTGGTCTTATTTGCGGCCGTTTGAACCAATTTGAATTATAATTCGGCTCAAGTAATTAGGGATTAACTATTAACTAATAATTATATCAACACGATAACAATGTGGTGCAAAGACATTTTGATTTAATTTTGGATTTAGTTTCAACTAGATTATAACTAAAATTCGTGCAAAAGGCCGTTAGTTGTATACCTTACAGTACACCGTATTCAGTCGCCTAAACACTGCTGAAGACATCATTAATCTCTCCAGCCTGGATTTAGAGGTCGTGAAGGGCAGTAGTTGTTTTCTGTTGGGTGCTTGCTGAAGAAATCCCTCTTGTATATGATATAGCGGAAAGTAAGTTTTGAAATCAATTTCTCATTATTTACAAACTCTGGAAGCATGCAATGATTTTTTTCCACGAAAGGTTGAGTCACATCTGATAGACACTCTTGCAACTAATTCAAAAACTACCCTACTGCAAGTATTTGGCGCACCTTTGGCATTCGAATTTTCCCACATTCGTCACTCACCGACAAATTTTTTAATTGTTCTGATATTATGTTGAACTCCGTTAAGAGTATTGCATGAAGTGTATCTTATTTTGATAGTGAAATGTATAGGCGACTAACCTATTGATGGTTACACCTCTAGTTCGATACAACAAAGAATTCGAATACCAAAGGTGGTGTCGTATTTCTATTGAAAGGGATTTGTTTGTCGTTAGAACGGCGAAGTAATGGCTGCCATAAGCAATCAACAGTTATTCCTAAGTTCATCTGATATCTGGAACTTGGGTATTTCGGGAAAAAATTCTTTGGGTTCGGTTTCAGACAATTCGATAAGGCCCCTATGGCTTAATTGCATCGATGTCATCATTAAGCTCTAATGGTGATAGAACTTAATGGCCACAAAACAAAACTAGTTTGATAATTACATAACCCTAGATGATAACATCCACAAAGCCAGGGATTTGATGAAATTATCTGCTTCCTGGCACAAAAGTGCTAAATATGTTGCTTGGAGTAGTCGATATATCTCATGTTCTTAATAATTATAATAATATATTATCACCAGACAGAATATTATTGATAAAGCTTGGGCAGTATTTAATTTAACATAAAATAAAAAATGGTGTGCATAACAAATAAAAGTTACGCTTTGGTGAATGGAGGTTAGAGACTCAACAATAAATGAAATAAAATGGACTATACGGTTAATAAGAATAAAATCATACGTATAAAAGGGTAAACAAGACATTCAAACAACAACTGAAACATCAAAGAGTCAACTAAAAGCTTTCGTTAAAATAATCCTGCAAACTATGATAGGGTCTTTCAGATAGAAATTTTTTTAGTACCTTCCCACCATTGTAATACATGGAGTCTTTGGTAATATTTTTGGTTGGCACTGGGTGTTTCAGTTTGTGGCAGTTTTCCAAGTGTTATAATGGATAGAATACTTAGCAAAGTTCATTATAATATTCTTGTTTATTAGGCAAACAGATTCTAATATGAATAGTGAAGTAACAGTTAAAATATTATTGTTTATGAAAAAAGTTCTACATTGGTTCAACTTCTAGTCCTTTTCTGCAAAAAAGTGAACTTTTGAATAAAGTTGGACTGCATGCTCCCCAAAACGGAAGTCAATGAGTGCATAGTAAGCCATTTTGGCAGTGTTGAACACCAATTCTTTAACAATCACTTCAACAGCATTACATCCCGAGGATATTTTACCAGTAATTTGTTTTAAATGATCCTCAAATCTTAAACTCTGGTTAATCAACACACCTAGAAATATAGTGTAATCTTTATTTTCCAAGAATCTTTCTTCAAAAACTAGTTCATTAAGGTATCATCTGAATGATATTAAATTTGTTTTGTTAAATTGAGAGATAATATGTTTGCAACACACCAATCTTTAACTTTTTTCAAATCGGCTGATATGTTATGCAACTCGCAAAGGTTTTTACTATTCCAGTGTCATCTGCGGAGACGGTGAACTTCCCTGAAATATCAATATTGGTGATGTCATTAACATATAATACGAAAGTGGTAGGACGGACCCAACACAGATCCTTGTAGAATTTCCGAATAAATTTCCCTCTCGTCTGAAAGTTCCGTTGTTTTGACCATTTGCTTCCATTCTGTTAGGTAAGTTTCGAACCATTTCAAAGTCAATCCTTTGCTCCATACTGTCGAAGCTCTCTCAGCAGTATTTTATAATCAACACACTCAAATACCTTCGACAGATTACAAAACACTGCTGCTGTCATTTCACCGGCATACATCTGGAAATAAACTTTATTCAGGTGGACTAATGGATCATATGAGCTATTCTTCTTTTGCACCAGTGGAAAAAATTGTTTATTAACTGTGCTATTGATCGATTCATGTGAGGACTGTAATAGTTGATGAGTTCCAAACGACGCCAAGATGACTTCATAACCAGAGCATCAGCACAGAACTTGAAAGATCCAATTATTTTCCTGGCGTAATATCATTACAAACAGTCAATGAGGGAACGAACTTGTCGACATCTCTCACAAACTTATTTCAGGGTCTGCATGGAATTCTCCATCATTTCAATTTGGCTGGGATGAATTCCAAACGAAAAAAATAATTATTGTCAAATCTTTGTTGAAAACTTCAGAAACAATCTAATGGAATTACTAGGAGACATTCTTTCATTAACTCGGAGGATGCTACGGAAAAGTTAGTTTGTTTGAAGAGGAGCAGGGGGATTTACCGTCTCATTATTCGTGTTGAAATTGTTCTTCCTGTAATTATTCTCGAAGGTATAATAATTCATCATTTGTTTTATAGAAGACATAATTTTCACTTTTCTATCTAGACAGGCAAAATAGTGTCTCGTGACGATTTATTCGAATTTAAAATCAGTCATTATACACTGAGAATAACTATTGTATAGTATTTCCAATACCGATTGGAACAGCACAGAGAAGGAATTCCCGCCTCGACATAGGCGTCGGTATATTATTTTTCAGTGGTATTTCTTCAGTTACTTATTCTTACAATCATAGCAATCGATCGCCCAATGTTAAAGTAGACACTGACACTGAATTTTTCCATCCTGAGTAATTATGAAAAACTTCGAATTTTCAGGTACTTGATTTCCGAGTCGAAAACACTAAAATACAATGAAAACACAAATAATCACCCCAGATACTCATTATTTACAACGAACACACGGCACTGATAAAGAAATATTGTGAAGTGGACAACTAATTTGTATTCAGCCAGTCCAGCTAGCCGAGCCTTTATTCCTCAACTACCCTTGATGGCACGTTTACTAACTATCTGGGCGACTAGGGGCTACAGGCCAGACATGTTTATGATTATACCAGGGACGCTTTGCAAATAAAAGCACTGGTAGTATATACATTTGCCATTTGCCGGGCAGTGATTATGAACACCCCTCGTAGTGCTCTTATTTTTATTGCCGTTCCAATTAGGAATGGATAGACTATACTACACTTGCCATGGTGGCCGTGGTGGTAGAGAGTTCGCCTTTGGAGCGAAGGGTCGGGGGTTCAAAGCCGCGCATGGTCATCGGTCTCGTGCATGGCATCACACGTTAAAAGGTAAGGGCTGCGACTTCCCTAGCACACACAAGTCTCTCGAATACTTCCGAGGGTTGCGCGTAGGGGTGCAATCGGTTGACGGAAATAATAATTTTATTTATTTTTAATTTTATAACTTCATTTCGAAATAAATTCATTGTTATAATTTTTAGTTTGTTATTATATTTCAATATTTAAAAGGTATAATTCATAACAAATTCTTTTATTTTCATTTAGCAAACTTTGGTATAGCTATTTTATTTTGAAATGTTATTTTGATATTGTTGTTGTTTTTGTACGAGAAATTCAAAATACGTTGTAAAGAATTTTGTATATTTGTACTTCGCCCAGTAGTTATATTTTTGCATGTATTTCTTTCGTTAATTACCTCTTTTTCTAGCTCAGTTCGGTGCCATTGAACACGAAGATATCCCTTTCTGCAGAATGGTTGCTGTGAAGTCTTTTGCTATTTCTTGATGCCATGTATTAACCCAACAGAATAAACCAAAAAATTTCAATTTTCTAGTACCAATTTTTTTTTATTCCGTTTTTAATCCCAAATTATCCAAATATTCAATCAACTTTTTAAAATTAGTTTCCCTACTCTTATTTTTCTTAAGGTCAATAACAAATTCTTTTAAATAAAATTAACGAAAACAAAGTAAAGTTCCTGTACAACTCAGAACTGATTCTAGTGCGCAACGTGCAACTTTCAAAAGAACGCAACTTTACAGCATCTCAGGCAGTGGCGGATTTACCAGCAGGCTGAGTAGGCTGGAGCCTAGGGCGGCAAATTTTAAGGGGCGGCAAATTTAGTTCATAAATTTATTATTTCGGTTTACAAATTAAAAAAAAAAAATTATTATACACACACATAATACGAATTTCGAAAATTGGAGAGAAATTGAAATATTTAATAAAAATCGAAATATTCTCATATACAGTGCTAATTAATAAATATTTCAACATCTCTGCATGAACAATTCCTAAACGCTTTACTAATTATACATTAATGATTATGAACTTTTAGAATATCGCGATTCGATATTATAATCGAAATTTAGTAATTTTTACATATATTCTTCACTGATAACTGCTATAATTTTTTCTCCTTGTACCTAATAATTATGAGATCTGCTTACACTATTCAATCGATATAATATCGATGGTCTAATAAAAATACTGACTAAAATTGACTAATTTTTATTAAATAAAAAACTAGTTCAATATCTTATAGAGATCATATTAATCAAATAACTGATACTTAAACGACTGTGACTTGACAATAAAAAAATTCCCTCCACAAAATATGAAGTGAGACAATTTGCTCATTAGAAAATTGATACATTTTATCAGTTAATTATTTTATTTGCAGTAAGAAAAAGTTTGGAAAATCCAAATGAGCAGGCCTTAAGCGCTCATGTCGTACACGAATTATTTAAATTAAATGTTTACATCAGTATATTTGATAACTTTTTCGCAAAGCCAACTTTTTCAGAAAATGCCAATCGGAATGAATTAATTATAATAAGATAAAACAATACTCAGCTGCAATTTTTTATTCAACGGCTTCTCTCCAGTTAAACAAGTATATTTAAAAAAAATTGAAGTGTCTGAGCAGAGAAGAGCAGAGAAGAGTCAGAGCTAATGAACAAGATTTCGTACGACGATATAATAAATGATTTTGCGAATTCAAAGTGTCGCAAAAAAGTATTGTAATGCTTTTATAATTTAACTTAAATCATAATGCTAACAAATAATAAAGAAAAGATATATTTATTGTATTGTTTTTAAACTGTGAGTGTAATAATAAATGTTAATCAACGTTCGCCAAATGTATGTTTTTTACGTAAGCTTAATTCATATTTTGTAAGAATTGTATAGTTTTAAGACATACCTTACCTTACTTTAAAAGTGGTATACGATTGAGATATTTTTTCCTTAAAATAATGTTTTTTGATAATTCTTTGCTGTAAAAATAATCAAGGATCTAACACGGTACCATAGTTCTCAATAATAATAACTATATGGGAAAAGTTGATGTAACGAGGATGATGGAGCACAAATTATAAAGTTGGAATTTTATTGATAGAAAATTGATATGATTGTGGACTAAGATATCAAAATTTAGAGGCGGCAAAAATTGAATAGCCTACGGGCGGCAAATCTATAAATCCGCCACTGATCTCAGGGTCAAATATGTGTTGATAAGAATTAATTGAATATTGTTCAGTTTACAAGAGTCTTCATGGATTAATTTGTTTAGTAGAAACACACAGGAAGTTTGTTGTTTGATTATATCGGCAACATGTTCGAACGGAAAAAAGATATGTGGTTTAGCTGCTAGTGCTGCTACCAATGTGAGAAATCACCTTTTTCTACGATCATTAAGAAAAATGAACATTTCAATTGCGTCTTCGATTAAGAACCTACCACGTTGTAACACCGATTTTCATTTCCCACGGGCTAGCTGTATCGAAATATCTCATTTCCTAAGACTTGCATGAACTACTAGACTGTCTTTATAGGTAGGTATTAACGAATTTTATGAACATAAATAATATCGAATCAAGTTTGTTTACGTCTGTCTAATAATTTGACATTTCACATCAGTAGATAATTACAAAATTCGATTGAAAAAATTAAGTTATTATAAATGATAAGCGATAGTGAGGATGATTTAACAATCAAATTAATAAATTTATATCAAAAGCTCCTGATAATGCCTATCTTCTGACAAAGGTATGATTTTCTTTTCATAAAACCAGAATAATTTCAATAAAAAGATTGATTACAATCGGATTCTATATTTTTGAATAGTTGACAGATACTTTCTATATAGCAGTTAATTTGAACAAATTATTATGTGCTCTAGTAACGACGAGTGTTGATTCAGATGACATATGGACTTTGGATGGTGGAAGCGAGGGTTCAAATCCACGCAGCTACATTTTTTTTTTCATTTTATGAAATTGATTAGTGTTTGATTTTTTCTGCATAAAGTTTTTTATTTCTAAGTTGTCAAAATTTGAAAATTTTGAATGTTATTTGTTTCACGACGTAGGTAGGTACGTGTACAAAAAGAAAAAATAAAAGTTTCATTCAACGGGTGAAGAAAGAAAAAACTATCTAAACCATGTAAAAATGACGGCAGGAGAGTTTGTGATAAAAATGATTATTAAAAATATTACAGATTTGTTAATGATTCAGATGGTCGTAGAAAAAGTATAGTGTACAATGAGCATGAAATGACCCATTTCCCACTCGTAGGTATATGAAATTTCATATACCTACTCGTGGGAATTGTATGTCATTCCATGCTCATTGCACAATATACTATTTTCTACAAACGTCAAAAAATGACAAGGTTCGCGCATTGATAATAATATGCGAAGTGACCCTACGTTACCACAATACCGTGCGCGAAATAGTGTGCAAAATACATATTTTGCGCACTTCATGTAAACTATAATGAGATTTTCATATTTTAACCTCTATGGTCCCCAATCAAGCAACAATTCAAGGAATCATTTATTTCTAAATGTTTATGAATAAAAAAATGCCACTTTATTTCCATACTTATAGTAATTACTTGATTTAGAAAAATATTTTATGCCAGTTGAACATTATTTTTATATTAAACTAAGCATATTACTTATTTTAGAACAATACTTTTTGACGTTTGAAGAAAAATGTTTGTTTCCAACTCGTGCGCGAAATACTTTGGTGATATCCACTATTTTTTTTTAATCAGTTCTCGATCACCAAAGTAGCAGTTCGCGCTCTAGATACAAAATTAAAAATTATTCAACAATGATTTTTATTTTAAAGGAGATGTATGTTTTTCTCTTTTGATCTTTCAAATTTCTGCTTCAATCTTTGTATTCGTTCTCCTAAATTGAATCCATACATTTTTCCTTCCTTCTGTCTGTCATAGTACGTGTTTTGTTTGTGTTCAGATTGAGAAATTTGTTGTACAGTGTGTTCCTTTTTTTAATCTTTGATTCCTATGAAGTTTTTGTTGGTGTTTTCAAATTTCAAAATTGTAGTTGTACTCTTTTGTTGTTTGTCAGTCATTGTAATGTTTAATATGTGATATAGTTTTTTTTTAGGTTGTTACAATTGTCTTGAAACAACTTTGCAGCGGAAAGACCTTTCAATGCAAACCTGCTGAATATTTTGGGTGGCAACTATAGTTTGAGGCAGCTAAAATAAGCTATACAGATATTGGTCTAAACGACCTCACTATAATGAACATAGAAAGAGATTAACTCAGAAATATTGATTTGACGAGTGTTATCTCCAAATCTGCCCAGATTAAGTCACGGAAAGTCTTTTTGTAAATGTGTTGTTTTATTTTATGTTCTATACTTTAAAACTTAATGCAAATCAAGGGCCTCTTGTTCACATTTGCTACGAGCCCCACGGTGACTGTATCCGGCACTGCCTACACTACACAATAAATAAGGGTGGATTTAGTCAACTTTAGCACAAGCATTATCATAAACATAGCGGCAACATCAAAGGTTTTTAGCATGCTAGATCATGCTAGATCTGTCATAAAAATTAAATAACTATAATAATAAATAAAACCACAGTTTGACAAAAAAAAATTTATCGGGACTCCTTGACGATCAGTACTTCAGTTTTACAATGTGGAGTGGAATGATTTTGTTTCAATATAATTAATTCTGTTTATTTATATTCAATATATGTATCGGTGTCCGTTCAAAGCATCGGTTGAATATTTTAACAGTGTGATTTTATCTTTGAGTCTACTTTGTAACGATCTCAGTGCAATTTCATTCAAGTCACTTCAATATAAAACAATTTCACTTCACCAAATATTCCATGTCAAAATAATGTATAAATTAGTAGGTTAATTATCAAAGAGAAATTCTGTCCAGAATTTTGAAGATTCTGGCTTGCGGAAGGTGTCTTGAAATGGACCAACGCAAGTTACTTGTATTTGGAACTGCTTCTCAAATGTTAAAACGAAATATATGATTTCTCCCACCTGTTCTCATTGTATTTCCGCTATGAATATTCTAAATTGGATATTGGCAACCTCTTCAATATGCCTTTCTGATACAGAGTCTTCATTCTTTAATATACTGTTCAGGTTCAGACTAAGGAACCATTCCAAATTTAATAAAACAACTTCTTTTTTATAACTTTATATGTGATGAACGTGATATGTCCAGATATATCTAAAAATTTTATATACATATTTTTCTTCGTAATTTCCAAATGTATTTTTGTAGCTTGACTACAAATTAAACCTATGACGTCTTAGAATCTTCCTAATACTGTTATCGTGGCTTTTCGAATATATAAACAAATTATACATAACAAATAACAATTCCCGCACTACAAATCTGTGGTGAGAAGATCAGTCTTTTCGACAATAACGTGTAGCTCGGTTTCCCTGTACGTACGACCATCCGGGACGATTAAACTTAAGTTCCTGCTGTCCTGCTGTCCTGCTGTCTGTCTCTGAGAGCTCTTGCAAAGTTGTTCCTTCAATGTAAGGATCTTTGCACATATGTCTGACAGATATAATTCAATATCTGTCGAGGTATTAGCCAGAGAAGTAGTTGTTTTCTGTCGGACATATGCCATACAATCTATACAAAGGTATAGTGAGTTCCTAAAGGATTGTTTTCGACTGTTTTACAGTCACTGGAACATATATATATGTATATATATATATATATATATATATATATATATATATATATATATATATATATATATATATATATATATATATATATATATATATATATATATATTTATGTACATTACTAAGTTCATGGGTTGAACCGCGTTGAGAGTTTATAACTCGACGTTTCGGCTCCTGCTTTGGAGCCATTTTCAAGAGTGTGACTGCGAGGCCTCTATCTGCCTACTCCTCGAGTCGTGGTCTTGAGAGATATCAAGGTCTCAATCTGCCTACTCCTTGATCTCAAAAGACGATCCGATGTTGGTTGCACTGTAGTATTTATAGGTGGTTGGCTACCTGAAGGTGGGCGGGTCTTACGGGTTTTCTCGTTTGTCTTGTCTGCTGGTGCCTGCTGTGTAGTTGGAGTTAATGGGATAATAATTGATTGCGGATAAGTTTCACGTGGCCTGGTAATTACGGTTGGAAGAAGGGGCTTCCAAATGGGGTTCAATTTACGGCTATCATCTTTAATGTTCAGGCAATCAAGCCGTTTTTCGATTTCGATGGCTTCTCTGATAAAACGAGAGGTTCTTGAACGTACTGGGGCGATGGTTTTCGTTTTCTCGAAATCTATGGGGTGACCCGTTTGGATGAAAGTACGTTCAAGAACCTCTCGTTTTATCAGAGAAGCCATCGAAATCGAAAAACGGCCTGATTGCCTGAACATTAAAGATGATAGCCGTAAATTGAACCCCATTTGGAAGCCCCTTCTTCCAACCGTAATTACCAGGCCACGTGAAACTTATCCGCAATCAATTATTATCCCATTAACTCCAACTACACAGCAGGCACCAGCAGACAAGACAAACGAGAAAACCCGTAAGACCCGCAGATTCAACTTTCGCTTTAAACATATTTTTAAGCACAATTTTAAAATGATGTTGACTAAATGCACCTTAACTCTTTCAAAAACAATGCTCTAGCTCTAGTTTTGAATTTAGCGCCATTATGAAAGAAAAATCCCTAAACAAAATTCCTAGTGTTTTGTATTTTATGGAAAATCTCAATATTTCTGTCGCTATGAACAATTTCAATCATATTACGGGGTTCCTGAGGCTGCCAGGAACCCTGACATGAAGAAAAGTTGCAGAAGAGTAGTTTTAAAGCCAAAAATTGTGTGGAGGCATGACTGCATCCTTATCCGAAGTCCTCTGTTAGCCTGCACTTGGATGATACGGCGCTGATAGTCCTTCAGACGCTGTCGCTCTAATAAAGATAAAACAACCCATGAAAGATTCTGCAAAGAATGTAGATACCATATTAGTCGATACATGAAACCATACCTGCGATACTTATTGGGGAACTTTTTCAATCAATGTTCGATGGATACAACAACATTGCAACCACTATAATCAACGGGTAAATAAAATAACTCGGCTAGCGGTACAAAAACTGGTAAATGAAGATGATCAAGGCTTGATTTGTGTGAACTTGCGAAGATCAATGAAATAACGTTAATCATAATTACGATCGCCTACGGTAAGGAATGTCGATAGTCGTCTGGAAACTTTTCAGTAATTTCGTAATTTGTATTCACCTGACTTCGACTCGGGAAGGTAAAGTTCGACGGCAATGAAAATAAATCTGAATCCATCTGCGTAATGGGCGAAAGAAACGAAATAATCGAGAGAGATTGGAAGGAGGAAATGTGGAATATTTAATGAAGCGTAACGTAACGTTGATTTCATTATGTGTGTTGAAACTGAAGGAATTTGAGATTTCTAATGTTTTATCAGAATTCAATATTAGAAATTTCAATATACCGTATGACCCAAAAACGTGGTAGCCCTTTGTTTTTTTATTATTGAAAGTATAGATTTGATAAAACGAATTGTGAACATACTCATACGTTACAACTGCAAAACAATCAGATAGAATTTGCCTATAAAAAAAGTATGGGTATTCATCACAACAGATAATTCCTATAACTTGTTACGGGTTTATTTTGCACTAGAAAACTCTTTCTGTTTTAATACAATAACATCAGAAATTCTCTGTCATTGATATACACTTTCCACTCTGTACGCCACTGTATTCTTCTTCTTCAGATTCCTCAAAATGGCAACTTGATCGTTGTCATGTATAACTTGTTCCGAATGTTAGTACTTACCTTTGCTGTACTAGTTCGAGCGGACATGAACCGGCCTTAAGCTATTGACAGTTATCAGTTGTTCTATTTTGCGGTATGACAGCGTTGTTTTGTAAACATACTTATGGTTAGTCTATTGTTTTGTGCTTAGAACACAAAACCGTAACATTCCTATTCTATCTCTGTCTTGTGTCATTGAGGTACCTACTTCACATTCGAATACTTGACCTTTTGTTTGTTTGTTTGTGTTTGGTTCTGAGATTGAGAGGCTGGCGTTTTCGTCTTGGTTCAGTTGGCAACACTGAATCTTAAGGTGTTCTTTTCATAGCTCCTAGTAGCTCGAGATAGTTCCTGGACTGTTCCCACCGAACACTAACGAACAAGAAAGCACCTTGTCAGATATTGACAGTTTTGACTTGACGTCTGAGATATATTTTCCTCTTCCTTATTCGATATTGATGAGTGACTGACCTATTTTGAAGATTTCCAATTAAAGTTTGATCATCGTTGATGGATCTTGGGAAAATTCATATCAGGAGAGTTTCTCATATTGTTTGCGATTTTTGACGCTATATATTTTTGAGAAATCTCCGTTCGCTTTGCGGATTTTTGAGGTTAGAAGTCACTTCATCATTGTGTGAAACCACTGGAACGAGAAACTCGCTATCAGACAGCAAACAGACCATCAAAGCTGTTATCAGAACCCTCCCACTTGATAGAGGTTAATATTGGCATTTGGGCTCTACTTATGGCCCCATACAAGTGTAATCAGAAGTCAGACTGGTATTGTATATTCTAGGGTGCTCCTCTGCGACTACCACTTTGCTACTACTTTGCTACTGTTACCTCTTCGCCGCTGGTAGTGCTCCACTACGGTTTATTGCCACTACTCTGCTACCGATTATTGGAGTTCCACTAATGTGATTGTTCCACTGTTTCGTTGCTACACGATTGTCTTTCCACTGTTCCACTGCTGTGATTGTTCCTGCTCGACTGTGGTTGTCCCGCTGTATATCTGTTGTTCAGCATTCCTTCGCTATTCATCCCAGCTGTACATGTACTTTGATTGATTGTGTCGTACCCACTGTGCACCTGTATACACCAAGGCACTGATGAACTACAACCACAATAATTGGTGAACTGGCATGCTTGAGAATATCTACATAGTATCAGATAAGTTTAGAATAAGACTGCCCCTAAGGCGTAAGTATCCATAACTGTAAGCTATCATCGTGACGTCACAGGCATAGCCCTCACTGGAGGTTTCATATTGATATATTCAAACAATACCATACTCTCAATCACAGCATTCACTTGAATTCATCTTGGTGGTTGATATTTACATTAATTTTATTTTCTTTTGTATGGTGAGCTGAACTGTGCACATACAGGGTGTGTAATGATCAATATATTTTATTAGTAAGGGACATGACTATTTCTTTTATTCTGGTTCAAGTTATCTAAGTGTAAGGGAAGACAAGACCTCTACATATTTATATATTATTATTATACCATTTACAGGTATCTAATGTTTAATAGTTTAGTAATATTAGTGCAGTGGGTTGTCCCATTCCATCAGGGTGGTTTCGGATTTTTCACTAGCGATAAATCCGTGGCGCTCCGGAAAATTAACCCCATATTTCAATCTTATCGAAATCAATTTTTATTGTCGAATCCACGCCTACTGAGCTGCTGGGTATGTTAGAGGCGTGACACATCATTGCACATTCACTGCTCTCCTTTCCGAAATTCCGCCCCTAACAAACTATCTGTCCAACAGTAAATATAGTTTTCCAAATACAGGGTAAGAATTCAAATGCTTTCAATTTCTGTATCTCATGAACAAAATGGCATAATTAATACGAATTGTCCATAACTGTTACTGTGATATCGCAGGAAAACTGAAATGGCTCATGAAATAATTCACTTCCATCAACCCCCCTAATTTCTATATGAACCCCCTACTTATTGTATAGTTTGTGAAAAATGCTCTGGAAAAGAATCATCATTCCGGTTGGGGTGATTATGCATTGAGCTAATTAGGCGGTTGACAGGCGGGAACCACTAATTGTGAGTAACTTTTCATTTTCGTTCGTTCATGGTCCATTGTAAGTTACCCACTGAAATGTTCCAGGAATGGACGACACTATAGTCTAGATAGTTCTAGATCTACATGGTTCAGTCTCGAAGTGAAGTATCTAAGCACGCTCATTTTCCAGTGTTAGCCTCAAATCCATGTTCATTAAGGAATGTGACATTCATGGCTGCCATCTCAGCAAAAATTAATGTGCCACCAGTTTATCCCCTAATGAAAGGGTTAATTCGCTATTTTCCTAAAACTCCAAAATCGAAATGAATATTATTTTTAGAAACCATTTTGCATAAGCTCCCCACCTTGTTAAAAATTCAACTCAACATTCAGTTATAAAAAATTAGAGCCTTTGAAACATAGAAAAAATTAGAATATGTTTACTCTTGTGACGTAGAATGTCTTCACTAGATTCTAGTATTTTTTGTTGACGTAAGTTGATGGTACTGATATGAATCTGACAACAGTGGAACTGCTGACATTGTTTATGTTGTTCTTGTGAAATTATTATGAAAAGATTTTTTTACAACTTTTGAAAATGGAGATAAACTTTTTCAAAACTAGCAGTTGAAATTTGCCAACCGTAAGTTATATAATGATTCACGCATTTTTATCTCGCAATCCAAACTATTTGAGAGAGGAGATGAAAGGTATGAAAAAGATGAAGAAAGTTCTGTTTATTTGGGACTCATTCTGATGGCATGAATATCCTTTATTTATAAGGTTATAGGGCTGCTAGATCAGGATGTGGTGATGATACTGTGGGTATATGCAGCTGAAAAGGTAGGGTTCTATTTGTATCAAGTGCCAAATAATTCCTGAGCATAAAGTACGAATCAAACCATACCTTGCTGTAGCTACTATTGACGAAAGTAACGATGAAATAAAAAATTGTGACTTGAATGTTGTGAAGCATTCCAAGGAAGTTTCGGATCATTACTGTTTTCGAGCATACAACATAGATTTTGGTACTTTTTACTTCACTTTTTTATACTGGTTGCTCCGTCGAACCGATGAAAAGAGTCCCACATCAGTGAAGTGTTATTCAAGAATCTATAGTGAATATAATATCAGGGAAGCCTTTTTCATAAACAGTAAAAGCTCTGACAGATCGTACATTAAATAACATTTATGCACTAGCGGGCGGTAAAGTACACTTTACCGTAAAGTAGACAAAATTCTCAAATTGTCTATACTCACACATCATTTCATGCAATTCCTAACACGAATTAGAATCATTTCAGTTCAATAGAGCAATACTCTTTCTAACATTTGTTCATAATCGTTGGCAATTTTTTCGGTGATGATCTATTTATTTGAAATAGATTCTCCAATAATAGCACTCAGCTACTATAGTTTCACATTCCTCATATTATGTTACCCTTAATTATTGTATGCATAACGTATGAAACGTGTAGACCATTGCAATTCAAGTCAGTATTTGTGATTCGCGCTATTAAACCGCTAGTGTATAAAATTTTGTATGTATCACGTGCGTAAAATGCGTTTAAGGCCTTCGGCGTGTGATGGCCCTCGGCTAATGCCATCGGGCCATCATCCACGCCGTAGGCCATAAACGCCTACTTTACGCCCTTGATACATAAATAACTATAGTGACTTGACAATAGTGATAATACAATGACAATCGACAAATATGCCTGCACGATTCCAACGTTGTCGGATTATGTCAGTGACGTAAATTGTCTGTGGGAGAACACTTCTGAAATCCGAATTTTCATAACTGAATACATGCGAAAAACGATATGTCAAAATTAAACAAATATTTATTTCGATATATTTGAGATATGAAGATTTCAATGACACACATTTTGAAATTTAGGAAATCAGCGAATTGACTCGTGACCTTACAGAACTTGTAATATAAATTGATGGTTATTCATAACTGCAACAATTTTTTTCCGTATTCCATGCGGTATTTTTCTAATATTTCAGCAGAAATCATATGTTTGAAAGGTTTGTTTGTTTGTTAAATTATATTGAATTTTTCGCTTAACATATATGAAAATGAATCATATCAACTCTAACAATATGTCCGAAATTAAAGTTAATCGTTCCCTGTTCTGCTAAAGTCATAACAATACGATTTTGAAATTTTTCACTGTCAGACCTTTTACTGTCACTTGCGTACTTTAACATTTCACACACATTTTCATTAAATGTCAGTGTGAATCAAAGTCTACGATCAATAGAAGAAAACTAATAAATATAAATAATTCGAACTTCATCCAAAGTTATAGCTCAGGGAAAGATGGACTGTTTTCAGTAATGGATGTTGCAGAAGTTCATCACCAGATAGACATGGAGGAAGAATGCATTCATTCAACACCGGGTTCAGTAAATTCCAAATTCACTTTGAAAACTTGAACATGCCTTTTGGATTGGTAAATGAGCCCTCCACGTTCCAAAGATTCATGAATATCACGTCTCATCGGACACCTATTCATGCTCTACCTGGACGACATCATCATTATTTTTTACCGGCGCGGAACACTATATTAGGAGGTTAGAAAAAGTATTCCAACGATTGAGAGAAGTCAGTGTAAAATTTAAGCCGATTATGTGCAATTTTTTATTGAAAAAGGTAAAATACTCAAGCCATAAGAGGGGATACTGAAAACCATACACAGAAAACCCATGAAGTTTCCAACAGAAGTATTTTTTACAATTTCAAGAATATTTGATATACGACAACTTTATTTTCTGAAGGTTGCCATTTATCATCATTCACAAAAATGGGAACTATTACCTATAGAGCATCACCACAGTACCAGATATAGGAATGCAAGAAATTACGTCATCATAAAACCTGAAAAATATATGCAGAGAGCGTACCTGGATCTTGGACCGAAATTTTTCAACGCCCTTCCACAAACACTAAAACAAATGACACCACAGATTCAATTCAAAAGAGAATTAAAAAATTATATAAAAAACACCCCAAGAATCCACAGACTTTTAGAAAATATTTCATAGAGACTCCATATCACCAGTTCCATTCATTCATATACCTATATATCAGTCGATTTTTAACCAATTTGGAATTTAAATATGCTTATTTGATTAATACATTTTTATATTATTCATACTCGTTATATACCCGTCATTTATCATTGAAAAAAATGTTTTTGACTACTGTCAATTTTTAACCATTGTTATATTTTTATGTGATTATACATGTCAGCCGGACTGAAGAAGACTGTCGAAGATATAAATAATACGTTCTGATTCTGAATAATTGTGATTGTGTGAGTTAGGTAGAATGAATAGTAATTCAGACAGTGATGGAGAATATACGAATACTCCACCACATTTGCAAGAAGCCGCAATGTTTCTCTAAAATTGTCACCTACAAAGTACGAATACTTTTCAAATCCTCGATATTTTTATCAATTGACAATATTCTCCTCCTTCAATCCAACTTTATGTGCAACAACCTGTTTCTATCATACTATTATCCACACTGCTTTCATGTTCGATTTCACTCCATTAAATTTTTCCAATCCGCTCAGGCTCTTCAAATTGTTCTTGCATGAAACAGAAACCCTTCAAAGTAATAGCCCTCTCGTGCGACTTGCAATATATACCGATTCCATCGTAAAACAATGGGCAGACTCATTAAGCTGCATTTAATGACAACATATAATTATTACGTTACATAAAAATGCAGTGAAATGTCACGTGAATGGGTTTCTCGAGTTCAATGCTTCTGGGCGATTCTGAACAAAATCGCTGCTGGAGAGAATTGGTGGGTACAGAAGGTTGCCGAAGAATATAGCAAATGGAATTAGGTCAGCATTGAAAGAGGCCTCAAAACAAAGAGGATCAAAGCCAAACGAAGTAATTTCGGTAATGAAAATCTTACCACATTTACTTTTCCTGCTAGGGACTCTAGGGGGAAAAAGGCATTCACTCCAGAGAAATTTGGTCGATGATTGTAATGATAATAGGTACATTTATCTTGAATAGAAATAAGATTGTATTGTGTGACAGTCCAACTTTTTTTTTCAGAATGGAACAGTTTTTTTTCGTTTTTAAAACCAAGTCTAAACCAGCGAAATTTTACATTTATATATACAGGGGTTATCAAGTAACCCTTTTATGAGAAGATTTCAATGTTTCCATTGGAGTAAAGTTCTGGAAATTTGGAACATCAAATAAGACAATATAAAAATCGACTTGAAGTGTGAAAAATAGCACACTCGCTTAATACTCATTTTTTGACATAGAAACATGAAAGTTATAGCTGTAAAGTTGTGATAATTGAATTAAGAATGTCTTTGTCATAAAAAATTATACGTCATATGACGACATTTGCTTGTTGATTTGTAATATGAGGGGCCCAGTTCCAAAGTGTGCAATCTCCATTGAAAAATTCCACAAAGTACAATCTCCATAACTTTTTAAAAATGTTTTTTGAATAAAACACATTTTTTTCCTAGAACTTCATGTATCATCTAAAGAAAATACTAACTAATAGTACAGTATTAAAATTTCAAGAAAAATGCACCACATTTAATTGCGAGGATTTTCTTGTTTTCTGGAAATTTGTTTAAACTGGAGATTGTACATTTTGGAACTAGACCTGTCATATGACACTTTATGCTATATGCCGCTGGTACAAAGAAAATATTTTCTTCCAAATGTTTATGAACAATTTTTTTGGCTCAGAATTTGAAGTGCCAAACAATTTGCTATTTCGAGAACGGTAAGAGCTAGATGGATGGGGATATTACCGTTTTCTCGAAAAAAGTTGGAAATTAAAATCGGAAAAATCCGTAATAAATAATAAGAAATACCTGACCGTCGAATATTATGGTTTAAAAAAAATATTTTATTCATGAAAAACTGACAAATGAATTATTTGTTTTGATGGCTTGTGAATGTTTGGAATGGCCTAATCTATTAGGCTCTCACTCATAAAATTGAAACTCTTATGACGTTTTCATAAAGACCGCAAATCAGTCGGAACAGAATTCAATTGTGCTTCCAGTTACTCTATAATATACAGTGCATTCCATTTTTGAAAAATGACTTTGAGGGTTTTCAAAACACTCCGAATGACAAGCGATTTTTGACCACATTGTATAATTTCTGATGAAATTGATAATGTCACTTCGAAGGGCACTATGTATACTCACTCTGGTGGAAATTTCAAAGATTCATTGATGACACCTTTGAGTATATGCTTTTTTAAAACACTGCTAAAAACTAATTTTTAATTTGTTAAAAAACTGTAGTAACGTGAAAACTGTTGAGACTTAGTATGGGGACATTTCATACATACTGTTACAAAATTATACATTGATTTCAAATTTACATTAAAATACAAGGTGTTCTATTTAAAATGAAGAAGTGTAGAACAGGAAGTGCTACTCCACAGATGATATTCTATATCGATTACTTACGTTGATTTGTGTAATGTTCCAAATTGTTTGATTTTTTCTGTGGGAGCATCGGAAACTTCTAATGAATGGGTAACGTGGGAATCCCTGTATATACATCTCTTATTTCACTTGTCTTTAAAAGTTAGCCACGTATGTACTAAAGGTTGAATATTCCCCCGTCAATGTCTACAATTCATTCCATATTTCTGAAGCAAACTGTAATAATATATTGGTAATAATAAGGATACTTCCTCATAAACTCTATAGTTAAGTGAATCCAAAGGCATAGACTATGCAGTAAAGGGTGGCTATTATTAGTATTTGTCGTAGCGCTCCACGGGCGTTTAATGACTTTTGGTAACGCATTCACTATTCAGCTGTTGGAATACTTAAAAAAACCTACAGCACCATGTCTGGGATTTCAACATTACAAGCAACCGTTACAAAAGTTACGAAAATTTCATTTTATATGGTTTATCCAGATACTTCACTTATAATCCACATGGAAACTTTCATTTCCATTGATCAATGTTTTGTTTCTCTACCAGTAAAAAACTGCTCTTCATATAGTATATTTTTCGTCTTCTTGTGCATTTTCGATTAGTTCTACCATCAAAACGAATGAATATTTTTGTGTTGTTTCATTTCAGTATTGAAGTCTATCATTTACTTAGTTAAACGACTTTCTCATTTTCCTTCAAGATGTTTCCTTTTCTTTGTGAATAATTTCACAAAAATGTGTTCTTTTCGCAAATTGGATTTCCTTGCTTAGTTCCATTCGAAATGAGAGATATCCAGTTTTATCAAAGTCAACTAATAAAGGTTTGGTTTAGCCGTCGACTACTGAATACTAATTATTACTTACAATTCTGGATTTAGAAATGGAACTGAATTTCTTTTAAATGACACGCCCTTCAGGTTGCTCCTCCCACCCGACTGGAGAAGAGAAGAGAGAGTATCATATAGCCAGTATGATATCTGGCACAAGGTCGGATAGAGAATGGGAAAAAATAAAACTCATTCTGGTCGAATGAAACTACTGGAATATTACTTTAACAATTACTAACTTTTTTCAACAACATGTGTTCACCACTGGGGGGCAATACTCCACAACATTTTTATATTAGGAAAAAAACCAAGATGCGGCTTCAGAACTTTGGACGAGTTTCGTGATTTCTGATACGATTCCATTCAAAATTGATGTATACTAGCTTTTGGGTTTGGCATGTCATGATTTTTAGTTATTTCAGAAATCTAAAGACTCTTTCTTAACTTGGACTTGAATGATTGAATAAAAAAAATTGCCCTAACGATTACCCAAAAGTAGCCGTCTCAAACCTTACTAATGCCTTATCCATCTGGATAAATCTCATCGATCAAAGCACATCGAATCATTCGTGATATTAAAGTCTATCCCTCGCTTTTCTGGTCATTTTAAGTAAATCTCTCAGGCGATGGATATAAAACCCATCTTTTTCGTATCGATATTCAATATAAGTGAAGCAAATATGAAAGAAAATCTCCGGAAACTTCGGACGAAACTCACCTTTTTCCTTTTCCCATTAAAAACACTTTCAGAAGGCATTTCTCCTCTAGAGGACTTGGTCGTAAAATAGCTGAATTGTTGGTATCCATATTAGTTCAGGAAAAATTGTGAATAATGCGTTCGTTCTTCTAGAAATTCAGTTAAGTGGGATGAGTGAGTCATTTGCCCAACAAAGGACATGAACTAGATGGCTTCAAATGATCCACTGTGATTGCGGGAATTTAAAAGAAAAAGTAATCTCATTGGTTCAAACTAAAATTACTCGACATTTCTAATGTTATTTGATTTTTCTCTGTTTTATAGAGAGTTTCATGGAAGATGCTCTTCTGAAACATCATCAATCGTTCTACCGTTAGCGGTTTCATCGAGACTGACCCATCGAGCTCAGTCTTTACATCCCTTCATCGTCACTTTGGAGACATGCCGATAATCTCTTTACCAGGACTCGTTCTTTCAACGAATGTCAAATCTTTGGAACTCACTGCCTCGGGAAGTGTTCCCTGAGGCATACAGCCTTCATAAATTTAAGAGAAACACCAATACTCACCTACTTTTCCGCGAATCTCACGAAATATTCCGACCATAAAGTTACTTTTCTTTTCGTGGGAACCAAAACAAAAAAATATTATTTTATGGCTCTCACAAAAATCTAAATGTTGTTTTTTTTTTTGTGAAAGAAAAGTATTCAAAATTTCTAGGACAAAAATTCAGAAACGAAACCAACTGTTTTCTAAAGCTCTATCTACTACACATAACGTATCAGTACATTAGGTTATTAATGAAGCGCTTTGAGCACCACGGCAAATAATTATAATAATAATGGTAATGGGTGTACTCTACCCGCTCAGGGTATGCTTTGAGTACATTATTCGAGTGTTTATGAGGGAATATTGTTACTATTATTTTAATAAAAGCGTATTATGCACGTGTAAAAGTGCCTTTAAACTCGCTGTGCATGCTTTAAAGAGTCACTCATTCACTTGTTTCACTATTCACTATTTTTTGTTCAAGACGATTTGAATAATAAATTAAATATTTCTATATGAAACAGAGCAAGAAGAAGAAAAAGAAAAAAGGGACTGAGAGAGAGAACAGAGCGACATTATTGTGAAACATGTTAGTTTGAATGTTTAATTTAACTCATCTGTCGTCAATGATCTATACAGTGCGCGCTAAATGTATGAAAACAAAAATATTTAAGATACAATAACAAAATATTGTTTATGTATATTAGAAGGACTAGCGATTTTAAATTCTATATTTTCGACTTTGCCAGGTATACAGTTTCTGAGATATACAAACAATATGTTTATTTTTCAATGGGATAACCAGTTTTTCATTGCCGATGCTGCATTCAAACTGGTAATGGACCATATTGACCATTAATTTTAAGACATTATGAAAAACAATTTTATTTTGTAATTAACACTGTGGTATAAACAGAAAACAATACCTGAAGTAAAAAATTGAAGATGTTCAATGTGGCCCTTGTCTTTGAAAACAGAAATACATTCTGTATGAAAATTCAACCAAGACTTTCCTAATCGTTTCCGGAGAAATTAGTGTTATCTCCTCTGTAATTCGGTCTTTCAGTCCTTCAGTAGTCTGTGGCCTATTCCAATAAACTTTGCTTTTAAAATAACCCCACAAAAAAATCTAGAGGTGTAAAATCCGGAGATCTTGCTGGCCATTCGATAGCTCCTCTTCTTCCAATCCAACGATTTGGAAATGTCATGTCAAGAAACTCACGAACGCCTCGAAGATAATGAGGAGGCGCTCCACCCAGCTGATTCCAAATTGAACTATTCACGAGATGAGGATTTATATCACCAGGAAAGAGTCTGGCTATTTTTGAAATTAATTCTGATTCTAAAAGTGGCCAGTATTCTTCACCTGTTCTTCAACCATCCAATGAGGATTTTCGTCTGACCAGTACCTGCAGTTTTGTTTATGACCTTGTCATTTAACTGGAAAGTAGCCTCATCAGAAAAAAAATGGATTTGATTAAAGAAATTAGGACTTTCAGCGTTGTTTCTCAGATCTGGATCGTTTTCGTTCAGTTTCTGTGCCAATTGTACTTTACAGGGATGCCATTTTTCATATTTTTGAATATTCATGAACAGTTGTTTGACTAATGTGATTTTCGTTTGCAACAACTCTTAGTAGCCTTATGAGGGTCTTCAAGCATCGACAGAAAAACAGTTTTTGTTTGCTCTGGAATAGCAGGGCGGCCACTTTTTGGGAGTTCTCGTGCATGCCCACTTTCCTCAAATTAATGAATAATTTTAGATAAAGTACCACGTGCTATTGAAGTTCTGTCTTCATATACTTATTGAACATTTCACGTGCCTCTTCGTGTGTTCGTGCCCTCCAAATAGCACACCTATATTGGTGAAATATTGGTACAATATTGTGAACATATTGGCAAAATATTTGAAATGCAATATTGGCGAGAAGAAAAATGTGACCATTCGGCGATATTGGTCCAATATTACTTGAATAATATTGGCGAAATATTCTCGAACTAATATTGGCCACAAAATATTTGGCGATATTGGTACAATATCGCTGATACAATATTCTGACCATATTGGCACAATATTCAATAGTTATATTGTCGAGAAGTAAAATGTGAACAATTTGCGATATTGATCGAATATTGTTTAAATATTTCAAAAATAGTTTTGGTGAAATATTCTTGAAGCAATAATGCCCTCAAAATATTTATCGATATTGGTACAATATCATTTGGATATATTGGAGGTTGTCAATTTACATTGGCAAATTATTAAATGACTTTTAGTTGACGAAGGTGACACCAGAGTCTGCTTTTTGATCGCCATAACCACTGAGTGAGCTGTCTTGAAAACAAGTTAAGGGTAGTATTTAATATACTTTCGTAGGTTTTAGAAGACGTTCTATATGTACAGCCACCTAGCGGATTTTTATCCAGGTTTGATCATGATATAATTTTAATAGGTTTCATTAAATATTCTGCCAATATTCAAATTTCATCCCAATCTAGATGTAGGAAACAATATGAAGACAATATTGTTTTGACGATATCGATAAATATTATTGAACCAATATTGGCCCAATATTAATTAATAAGATTTGTTGAATATTGGCGAAATGATATTCAAGCAATGTGTAATCACATTTGGAGATACAATATAGTTTTTATTCCTAGAATCGATATGAGGGGAATATTGGGATTGCAATATTTATTCTAGAAGTTGAAAACGATGTGAAGACAATATTGTTTTATCGATATTGGTAAATATCATTCAACCAATATTGACTCAATATGAGTTATTACAATTTGGCAAATAAAGTAAAAATGATATTCAACCAATATGCTATCAAACTTGGAAATACAATATAGTTTCTTTTTCCTATAATCGATAAAATTAGAATATTTGGATTACAATATTTATTCTAGATGTGGAAAACAATATATAACCAATATTGTTTTATCGATATTGGTAGAAATTATTCAACCAATATGGACCCTATATTTCATGTGATCTACATTCAAAACTAGTTCAATCAATATTCCTCCAATATTATTAATATAATATTGTTTTTTGAATATTCACCCATATTGGACCAATATTGATTTTTCATTTACAATATATCTATATTGGCCCAATATGGTACCAAGATTCAGCCGATATGATGTGCTACCTGGAAAATAATGTCGAAAATCAAATATATTCAAATTTAATAATATTGTGGTATTACATGTCACCAAATCCTTTCAGTATCAAATTCTCAATTATTTGTCGCTCTGTTGAATGTACCATTGTATTTTACTGTGATTTTTATCGCTAGTAAGCCAATTTTTTTAAAAACTACCACGGCGTATACCTACTGACAGTAAAACCTACTTGATTTAACGAAATGACACCGATATTTATATAATGTTCATCAGTACAAAAACAGCAACAGCAACAACAACAATTACCAAGTGGCCCCATTTACTTTAATTTATGTTAATATCAACGGTTGCTATAAAAATGTTTTTCATTATTTCTTAAAATTGATGGTTAATATTGGCCATTAACAGTTTGTGAGCTGCATCGACAATAAAAAAACTCGAAAATATTAAGTTCAAAATTGCTGGTCCATCTAATATTCATAACCAAAATATTGTTATTGTATCTTACGGGGTGTCAAAGATATCTTCATGTTCCTTGTGCACTGTATGAAAAAACATTTCTGCAGTGACTGGAAGATATCAAATTTGTCGCAAACTCTAGAACTCCTCGAGTTTCATATCCGCAAGAAATATTCAAATACTTCATGCTCAATTCCGGGCGATATAAACTTTCGCAATAGTAAGACAGTTTTCCCCAGATACAACAGAGTGCAGCTTTATTAGGAAAAGTTGAATTGCTCCAATAAAACGCGGCATATACGATTCTACAGAGAAGTTAATTCAATTTCAAAGGGAGAGCGAGGAAATGAGACTGATTTTAATAATGTCGAGGAAATTCAAAGGGGAATAAGACAAAACTGCCGAACCAATAAACTGTAATTTCTCCGTTGGAAATGTATTTCATTACAGCCTAATAATATTATTCAGAATAAATAGATATCGAGCAGTTTGAGAGAACTGGAATGATTATTTGTGAAGTGGAAATAGAGGAGGTGTGAATGAACTTTGAAGTGTGGTGATTTTCGAGCAAAAGGTGAAGCTTGCTGTACCTGAATCTCTCTAAGGATTTCGATCCTTCAGATGGATTTTGACAGTGATAAAAATTCTATTCAATTTAATTAGCAAGCGTGCTGATTGTAATTTTGATTATTTTATGTTCTTCCCTTTTATAGTACCTACTGTAGAATTAGTATTTACTGTGTACCCATAAAAGAACATTTTCTTCTCAAAAATAGCTGCTCAAATACCAATGGAAGCTAGATTGGCAGTTTATAATACTCTCATTCAACCACATTTCGATTATTGTTCTACAATACTCTTTCTATTAGACAATAACAGTAAAGCTTCCCTCCGAAACTTCAGAATCGTGGGAAGAGATTAATCCTGAAATGTAATAGATTTACTCCTATAATCCATATGCTTTACAATGGCAATCAGTAACAAAAATGTTGACTTTCTCACCAATGATCTTCATTTTCAAAATTGTCAAAGGTTTCAAACAGTTAAACCACAATAGGCCATTGGCCGCAGTGGGAGGGCCTGATACGGGCCCGCTCACGTTCAAACCTAAGTTCAATTATGAGGTTTACGAACACTGTACTAGAAGTACAAACAATTTTCGTGTAGACAGATCTTATACCAGCAAAGGTATGAAGTAATTATTTGTGCTAGGTCTAGTTGAATATAATTCCTTTCTTAATGAAATTAAAACATGTGATGCACTTGTAGCTTTTGAGAAAATACTCTCAAAATATCTGTGACTTGTTATGAATGTGGTTGTTTTTTATTATTAATTTTCAGCTGAATTAAGTCAGTTATTGTATTGTGTTGTTATTTGTATTATTTTTTTCGCAATCATAATTTATATATTTTCAACATCGTATTATATTAATTTATTGTATTGTGTTCTGTTATAGTACTTTTTTATCAATCTTATATTGTAAAGTTTGACAAGGAATGTATTGTGAATATTAGGATTTTCCTATCAAATGAATTACTTATAATGCCCAGGATATTAAAATTTTGATGTTCGTTTCAGCAATCGATATCACAGAGGAGTTTGTACAGTGTGGCCCGTTTAAAATGGAAACACCCTAAAAACATACATTTTTCAACCGATTGGAATGATTTTTTGTTATTAGATAGTTATTCAAAAAGTCCACTAGGTCACTAAAATAGTATATTATGATATAAGTGCACAATTAAGCTTTCAAAGAATGCGCGCAGATTTTTTTGCCAGTTTATCAATTTGAGGTTTCCCAGTTATGTCCTACTTCATTGTTTAAAAGATTCATAATTAGATTCCAGAACTGTATCTCGTGCTCTCGCAATTATTAATCATTTTGGTTTATGCTGGTACAAGTATGTTAATTCAATCTTCTACAGTAGTGTCATTGGAGAATAGCATTGTGGATGTTGTCATTGAATTTGGCGAGTCATTGATATAAATCAAGAATTGTAGTGGCCCAAGGACACTACCTTGTGGATCACCATTCATCTTCGTTTGCTTTAATAATAACGATAAATATGCTTCATTGTCAGAAGAGATCCTTTGTTGACAAAGCTAGAGGTGTATATAAAGTATGACAAAGTAAAACAGATTAAAGATATGAACAAATTCATATGACACTTCGAGGACAGTAAGAAAGATGCAATAAACAAATAATGTTGACAGAACTAATATCAAAATAATATGCAAATATACAGAATACACAAAATATAAAACATGGTATAATGAATGGAAGAATTCCTGCAAAAAGTAGTACTAGAGAAAAAATTTGAGTTTTATTAAATTGATTGTCATTCTAGTTCAACAAGTAATTATACATTCTGACACAATTATAGGAAATAGAGTCTCTAGTCAGATTTTTAGTAGGTGATGGAAGTTTCAGACTGTAACTATTGTTGCGGAGAACATAATGACTAGTAGTCGATTAAAATTTTGATTTATGTTTATTTACCCAAAAGACCGATTCCGATATTGATAATGCTATAACGAGAAGTATACATACTAAAGGACTCACAGAGTCTAATATTATAGATTTATCTTATGGATTTCTGTAAAATGAGCAATTCATTGAGTAGTGTTGATCTACACATTCCTCGAAAAGGTATTCCATAACGTAGATGAGAAACAATAAGAGCGTAATATGCCATTTTGGTAGTTCCTGGCCCTAATTCTTTAGAAAGTACTCTCACTGCATAACATCCAGAAGAGATCTTGCTTTTGAGTTTTTTTTTGTGATTTTTCTCTATCAGTACACCCAGAAATTTAGAGCAATTTTTATTTCCTAACGACCAAACAAAGGTTCATCAATTGATCATCTAAAGGATACTAAATGGGTTTTTTTCTGCATTGAAAGGTAATATATCTGCATCGCACCACTCTTTCGCAGTTTTCAAGTCTTCTGTTATTATATCATGCAACTCCCATGCCTTCTTGCTTTTCCACAGTATAGTGCTATCATCTGCAAAGAGAGTGAATTTACACGAAATCTTGGTTTTAAAAATTTTGACACCCTGTATCTTGAAAACGAAGCATTACCGGACCTATGTATATATGAACTTTTCGTCTTAGAATCACTCAAAGAATCACCCCTTTAAGTTTGGCCACGTACTTAAATAACACCCTGTATATCAAGAAGTCAATGTGATTAAAGTATTAGTTACTTGATGATGGTAGAAAAGACGAACCAAAACAATAGAAATTAAACAAAAGTTGTAATATTATTCATTCAATAATTCAACATAACTTTCCACAAAACTTCTGGAGAAAATACCTGCGAAAGCAGTTTCATTTATAATCAAAGCGAAATACCAAAGCTTGTACTAAGTTTGAAGTTCATTCCGCTGAAGAAACAATAAACAGCCGCAAAACAACATACATTCGAACGCTTTCAGAGCATGTTATTTATTATTTCTTCTCGAAATGCACTTCCAGGAATGAGATGAAGTCATCAAAGAGAAAAATACGGTATGAAGCGTTTCATGTACTTGCTAATATCCATATTCGAATGAAAATAAAGAACACGTATCTTGTTAAACTCAAAATGTCAAATAAATTCTTGTGGAACCTGAACTAATCAAAATTATATTTGAGTCTGTCTGCTAGCATCATAGGAAGATATCCATTTTTGCAGAAATTTTCAATAAAACACGATCGCGAAGTAATAGTGAAAAAGTATTTTTTTTCTGAAACCAGATTATACGAAATGAAGAGATAACTATAGACGAAATGATGATCATTCAATACAATGTTTTTTTCAAAAATATGGACTATACCATATTTTAAGCAGCGCGGATCAATATAGAAGAAAATTATATAATCAGGGTTAATCAGTCAAAATGGCTACGTTTAGAAAAATATGTTTCATTGTGCATGATGTTATACGACTATAGTGTGAAAAATTTCGCATTTTTAATGGATTAGTTTTAGGTTTGAACGTGAGTGGGCCTGTATCAGGCCCTCCACTGCGGCCAATGGCCTATTGTGGCTCACCCTATGGTTATATTTCTCCCAGTATATCCAATCTCTTGACGAAATTGAGGAATGCATTGGGAGAACAATTTACCAGGTTTTCTGGCCTTACTGTCGTATCGCCAAATATTGAGAATCTGGTTCTGGCCGCTGCAGGGCATGTACACAGAATGTGTTCTCTGCATCTTGTGCCAGTCCGATTTTATGCATGTGATGTTTGAGTTTGCAGTGGCCAGTAAGCAAACCTACTATAACTCTGAGATGCGCTCTGCTGAGTTCTAGCAGTTTGTCAGAGTCCTGTTTTTTCCTTGTACAAGCAATAAATGCTTTTGAATGGGCTAGGCCCGGTAGACTACGCCAGTACTCGAGTCTTTTATTGTCTACCCAAGCTGTTATGACATTCTTGGCAGTGCTATATGCTAAACCGATTACCGGTTCTGGTCCAGTGAACGTTGTTTCGGTCCCCCTTTTTGCTATGGCGTCCGCTATTTCGTTTCCTTCTAGGCCTGTGTGACCTGGTATCCAGACTAGGGTAACGTTGTTGCGTTGCGCCAGTCGGTTTAAGGTGTCTCTGCACTGCCCTAAATTTAAAGCAGTTGGATTCAAGCGCTTTAAGTACTGCTTGACTATCTGAAAATATTTTTATTGTTTTTCGTGTGTGGTGTCGATTTTCCAGCTCCCTGGCACACATTTCAATGGCATATACCTCTGCCTGAAATATCGTAGCTAGTTTGCCCATACTGAACGAACGTTTCACTACTGGGTTCATCCCATATATTCCGGCTCCGACGCCTTCTTGAGTTTTGGAACCATCGGTGAACCAACGTTCATTTGCCCTACATAGGTTGGTTTCATTCCGGATCCAGTCTTCTCTTTCGGGAAAGACCACAGTGTAGGAAGTGTGAAGGTTGATAGTTTTAGGCATGATGTCTGAGGGCATTCCTAGAATGTTGTGAGCTATTATGCCCTCCAGCATGCCGCTGCCTCTCATGACACATGCCTGCGGTAGACTAATGGCCGCTTGATAAAGTCTGTATGTTGCCCATCTTGCCTCTCCAGAACTATGTGGAGAGGAAGTAATCCAAGGAGGACTTCCATTGTTGCCGTTGGCGTGGAGCGAATGCTTCCAGTAATCGCCAGACACGCATGTCTCTGTAGTCCGTTAAGTTTAGCAATGGCCATTTTTTTATGTCCCTTGCTCCACCAGACTATAGAGCCATACGTTATCATTGGACGTATGACGGTCACGTACAACCAGTATACGTGTTTTGGTGACATGCCCCATGTTTTGCCACATATTCTGCGGCATGTCCATAATGAAAGGCTAGCCTTCCGGATAGTCTTTTCCAAGTGCGAGTTCCAATTAAGTTTTTTATCCAGGGTTATTCCCAGATATTTTGCTTCACTTGCAAAAGGAATTGTTACACCATTGATGGAAGGAGGTATTAAATGTTCCAGCTTCCTTTTCCTGGTGAATGGTACTATGACCATTTTGTGGGGGTTAATGGACATTTCCTCCCTCTCACACCATTTATATATGGTATCCAATATATCCTGAAGGACGTAGGAGATCGTTTATTTACTTCGGATTTATCGTTTATTACTAGGACCAGATCGTCAGCATATGCTTGCAAATCAACCTCCCACAGCGAGAGAATGGCCAGCAGATCATCCACCAGCAGTGACCATAAAAGTGGGAAGAGGACCACCCCCCCTGGGGACAGCCCCTGGCTGGCTTGAAGCTGACACTTTCCCCCTGTAGAGAGGTCGTTATAGTTCTGTTGTGAAGCATAGTTCTTATCCAGTCACATAGTATCGGTTCAATCCCTCTAGAGACAGTGGCCTCATATAGGGAGTGAGGTAGTGCATTGTTAAATGCTCCTTCTATGTCCAAGAATGCAGCGACTGCTATTTACTGGCGTTCCAGGGCGTCGCTTATTCCTGAGACAAGGTTATTGAGGGCAAGTTCTGTTGATTTTCCAGCCTGGTAGGCATACTGGTAAACATTGAGGGGGTGCTTTGTTAGTGCCCCACACTTTATGTGCCCATCCAGTATTTTCTCCATGCTTTTCAACAGAAAGGATGTCAGACTAATGGGTCTGAGCGATTTTGGGTGTGGGTCATTCCGACCCACCTTAGGAATATAGATCACCCTAGTCGCGGTCCAGTTAGACGGAATATGGTTCCATGCTAAACTGGCTCTGGCTTTTAATGGGGACGCCCTATTTATTTTGACATTCTCAAAACCCTCACCTTCAATGTAATTTCTACTGATAATTTTATTAAGTTCTGGGATGCAGTGTTACCAAATTATTTACATTTCTGTAAAAAAGCGTCAACAAACACGTGTCCAAAAATGAAAAAAAAAAATCACAGCTATTAAAATTATTAAAAATTTGACAGAGTATTTATTGCTCATACAGACAAGCACAAATTCAATTTTGGAAAAGTAGTTGGAGTTTTGAAAACCCAATGAAAATTTTCCCATTTGTATCCAAATAAAATTTGACCAGTTGTGTGAATATTGCACCGGTTAATTTTTTTATTATTTCAGCTTTGCACTTGTATTAAGTTGAAACTCCACAAGTTGTTTAATTTTACATATACAGAAAATACCAAAAATATAAAATGTTCACTAATTACAAAAATAATTTTGACTAATTCATTTGGACTAAAACTGTGGTATGTTTGTAGTTACGCTCTAATATACAAATGCATACAGTAATCATGTGGTGACAGAAAGTGAACATTTTAATTAAACAAGTTCTCCGACCAAATTGTTGTTACGCAAATTTCATGCCAAATGTAAAACAAATGAATTTAGGCTGCTGAGCGAGTGAATTAAATTTCAATAGATATGTCGGAACGGAGAATAATTAAAGCAAATTGAAATGTTGAAATTGAAATTTTATAAGGTTTCAACTTTATATCTATGAATTCTGTTATGGGGGTAGTCCACTTTCAGATTTAAAATATTTACCAATTTCATAAACTTCAATGAGCCACAAGTATTTGTTTGACAATTTCCCTCATATTATATAAACCAACCAAATGCCATCATTTTTTGAATTCAAACCAAGGACTTTTCGAAAACACTGTCTCCAGCCCGTGGTATTTTCAAATCGGTGTTTCGCTTCTTCCTTATTTATACGTTTCCATAGTTACAATAATTTCTGTGAATAGAGAAACGTCAGTTTGACGGTTCAACTTAAGATGTATAAAAACCCTGGTGTGTCGAGTGATTCGATTTTGTTTTGATTTTTCAGAAGACAAATAAACAAATGAAATAGTGGTCTGCTTCTTCAATCGGTCCCAGAGATGGCGCCTTTATGGAATTTTAGTTCTGTCAATATTCCAGGGATATGGTGATTGACGACTGTTGTCAATTTTATGGAATTTCAACAAACGTCAAATACTGTTCAAAAATAAATAGTTGTGACGGAATCTAAATTTTATAATGCAATTTCTCTGTATTGATGACTATTATTTATGTGTTTGTCCATTTTGCTGCATATTTTCTTAGAAATTCATCATTCATTCAATAATAATTGAATTTGTCTGATTGACTCGGCCGTTACTTGATGAAGATCCATAGTAATTGTATAAAATACACAGAAAACGATTCGATCTCCACAAACTTTATTCAATCAGACAGTGAAGAAGCTGCTGTGTTGGCGAAACATTGAATAAAATTAGTGGGTAAAGGTAAAGTTATCGGGCTCATTCTCCAAAAAAAAAAAGTGAAACTTACGTAGTTTTGTCTCCTGAACACGAATCTGAAAGAATTTTGTGGGGGTCTCAATTACTTTAGGAGTTATAGCCATTTTAAAGTCGAAAATTGTAGATTTTCAGACACGAATTTTGCAGTCAAAATTTGCACAAAATGCCTCCTTCTTTTTGTTGACACTGTCATTAAACACTAATCTATCGAATGTTCATGATCCGACCCCAGAACTTTCTAATGCCACTAAGTAACTGTTCCCTGCAAAATACGTAATTCAATATACCCTAATCAAAATCATAAGAATACACGTCACAATGCAAAGGAGAAAAAAAGCCGACAGGTTCATCTGTTCGAATACGAAACATTTATAAATCTGAAAATGTAATTAAGAAAATGTTTATACCAACAACTGATAATAATCTAAGGTGATCTTATTATCAACTTATAAATAAAATGATAAGATTCCAAAAATAAATCAAAACCCATACATATTATGACCACAGGTATTCCTGGGTTTGTTATTGTTATGGTCCAGCGGCCATATTTAAAGGGCGGTGGTCACGTGTTCTGGATATCTCTATTCGATCGCATTGTATAAATTACCAGAAGAAAGAGACGGCGTATCTCTTTCTTCTGGCTGCCCACCGAATTTCTCAACGTAGAAAAAAGGGACACAACCTAACCTAACTAACCTAGCTTTCCAAGTTGCTGGTAATTCGTTAAAGCAGATGCTCGCTGCGCTCGCATTTTATAAATTACCACAAATAAAAAATCACCAACTCCATCGAACATCAGCGAAATAATGATAACAGATAATTAAAAAATTTATATTATATGATTCGGGCCTAGTAAGTAATAGGATGTTAATTTTTGGAACTAATAGTAATCCTTAGATGTTAGAATCATCATCACACTGGTTTAGGGGGGTTTAAGCCCGGGGAGGTTTTGTCCAGAGGGTAATTGCCCTGATACCGCTTTTAGGCCATCATCAGTGCGATTCGTCGAGTATGTTTACAAGGAGTTCCAACATTTTTGAATGAACAGACATACATTTAAAATTAAATATCCATTTGTGTCAAAATATTTAATCTAACATTTGGACTCGTAAAACATTTTTTTCCTGGTCTGGTTGACACAAAGAACAAACGATGGTGTAACATTGGTTAAACGTAATAATAATAAATAACTCATTTTCATATGATATCAAATGTTAAATTGTCACCTGAAAGGTATTTTACAATTTGAACAATAACAAAAGAAAAAGAGATTAATTTTCAGTTTATAAAGATAAATTAAAGATGCAATCAAATAAATGCAAACAATAAATGTAAACAGAACTTGAAAATGGGAGAATGATCGAAACATGATTATAAATACATACACATATGTACCCATTTCTAACTCGATGTTCAATTACATGATTGAAAAAGTTATGTTGACATGGCAAGTTCTGTTAGTGGTTGGAGACTTGAATTTTAGGAAAAAAAAAACTTTTAATCTGTTTTGAAGTTGATAACTGAATAATCCATAAAATGGGCTCGCAGCCCATTTTAAAGTTTGGAAGCACATAAATGAAGCTCGTAATATAATATGAGAAGCGTTGTTTAGGAATAAGTTAACTCTGTATTAACATAATTATGTTTCAAGAACCTGAGTTCGTAAATGTATCATATTTTTGTTTGTTTGGATTGGAATGGTATTGTGCTACTCTTAGATTTGAATTTCCAGAATGTTGAATATTTGATTTTGATAAATTATAGTTTTTTCTTTTTACTGAAATAGCTATCCTAGATTCCTTTGGGGCTGAGGTCCATAAACATTGTTCTGCCTTGTGTTGGTTTTAGGCTTTAGAGTTGAAGTAGAAATACCAAGTTTCATTAATTACCAATATTCTAACAAATTGTTCTAACATACAAACTTCTCCTATCGACATATTTGTTTTCTCTCTCAATATATATGTAGTAGACATTAGTTTGGGTACGTCCACGCATGCTTCTGCGCTGATCGAAATATATCCTCAAATTTCACGAACTATTTAGATTTTCACACATTTTCTTGAAATATAATTTTCAAATGAAATAATTAATTTTCGGAGTGGAAAGTAATGAAATTGTTGAAATGAAGCTTTTAAAATCACCAAAACATTTAGGCGGTTGAATAGCCCTAAACAACATCCCTGAAGTTTCAAACAATTGGCAAATGGGTTGCAAAATACCTCAAGAAGTTCATCATTAATTAAGATGATTAGTCTTTCATATATTATACATAGTAACTGCTTTGAAGTGATTCAGAAGAGGTTTCTTACATTATTGAATTGTTAATAAAGCTATCGTGAATTCAACAGTGAAAGAAATCTCCATGATACTACTTTTATTTATTTCCGTATCTTTTCCTGTAGTTGTCATTTTTCTGGTTAGAATTTGTTTCTTTGAGTTTCTTTCAATATATCGTAGTATGAACGAATGAACTTTCATTATATGTAACTGATTATTTCTACCATATCTCACTAGAAAACTTAATTTGTTTCTTGTATCTCATCAATGGGCCGTGGTGGTCGGCTGGTAAAAGCGTACGCCTCGCAAGCGTGGGGTCGTGGGTTCGATCCACCGATTCACCGGTCTCGTGCATGGCATCACACGTTAAAAGGTAAGGGCTGCGTCTTCCCTAGCTCACACAAGTATCTCGAAGTCTTCCGAGGGTTGCGCGTAGGGGTGCAATCGGTTGACGGAAATAACAATTTTAACAATAACAACAACAATAATCTGTTTGCGATAGGTTCACTAGCCTCTTTGCTTGTCTTTGTCCTTAAATTTTATTCCAGTTAAATTTCATTTAATCTTTTCCCAGCGTCGAAATTCTTCTTTCAAGTGGGCTTTGGAGATTCCACAAAAGGGTTCTGGTATGAGACATTGCGTTTCCCCCTTCTGTGGCAAGGCAGTCTGATTTCTTGTTACCTCTGACTCCGCTGTGACTTGGAGCCCAAATCGAAGTGACCTGGTTGTTTTATGCCAGTTGTCTCAGAGGTTCCTTGCAGTCCCAAGTCAGTTTAGACTCACAAGTGAATGAGGGCTGCTTGGCGATTTGACAGAATATAGATTTTTCCCTCCGGCACATATCTCTGTAGCATGTACTTCTGCTTGAAATATGGGACAATTACCAAAAGTCTTAAGAGCCTGAAACTGGGCCCTGAAGAGCCCACTTTAGTCCTTTCATCCATCTTTTATCTCTCAGTGTACCACACTGATGCATATCTTCCCAGCCGAGGTCTGTTCTCTGTGCAAATTTGGTGGTTTGTTGAAATTTGTGTTACCTCTACTATTGGAAAATGTTCCACTGGCAGTAACAGGAACAATGTACAGGTCGACAAGCATAAGGATGCCTCTGAGATGCGCAAACGATAGAAAGCGTGAGTAGATGTGCGACAAAGATCGACTACTGTTTACGGCTGGTTATCATCGGAATGTACAATCGGGAGAGAAATTTTTCTGCAACACGTAGGAACGTAGGTTCTTATCCGAATTTTCATTAATTCCTAATGAACTGTTCGAATAATATAATTGTCTGTGACCACTGGACCGTTTATGAAAATTGCATAATTTTACTGAAGCCATAAGTGTAAATAAAATACAACTAGAAAAAGAATGCATCGCCACACAATATCAGAAATAGGTAAATAAATATAATGAATATATCACATGACCTCTGACCACTGCCAAATCAGCATTGTCCATGGTAACTTTCGATTGTTTGTTTCTCTTTTTATTTGGAGTTGAAATTTGTTCCATTTCACCTTTTTCAATTTTATTCATTTCTGAATTAATTTTCCTAATGCTTCTAACGCAAACTCCCGTTGCGGCAGTAACTCGTTCTTGAACCTTCACAAGAGGAATACTGGTTTCACCTATCATTGCTTCTGCCTGCATAAATTTGATGACATTACTGACAATTTCCCTACTTTGTCCACTCAGAATCTTATTTCTCACTTTACTCTTTGAAGGCATTTTCAAACATCAAACTAGACTATAACCTATCTAATAATATTTCAAAACTATACACAACACAACCACAACACAAGGATTTCAAATTCAACACACAATCAGAATAACGCCACAATAATTTTATTCCACTGACTGTACACTCACGACGTTAACTGCTTGAATAATGCAGAGCGATTGAGCTCCTGCCCCACTCCAGGGTTGTGTCTACTGCGCAACCAATTTTCGGAGGCATCCTTAGGCTTGTCGACCAGTAGTTCATATACGATATGGCCCCACCTTACTTTAACATAGTAGCACGTCAATTAGTGGACCCAGATCACCGTATTTGAATCCCTTAGATTGCCTTGGGAAGAAATAATCCAACGAATACTGGAATCATGTAATCAGATGATTCATACGCCGGATTCAACGTGTTCGGCAATCGATGTTAAGACGAGGTCATGCTTGCATTGAAGAAAAAGAAGAAGGCAATTTGATCAACCATTGTAAGTTTTGTGTTAAATGTTTTCTCAATAAAAAAGTTACTATTTGTGGGAGTGTGGTTTTAATAAATATTCTTTCTTAATTGATTTTTTTTTATTTCCTGCGTTACCACTTTGTACACCACAAACAAAAGGATACGAGTAATTTTTTAACATAACAGATTTCTTTGTACTCATTTTGAACTGTCACTGAGTTCCAACGTCATATTAATTTGCGCCTTCTTGTTCTTTATGATTTTTTTTTAAATTTTGAATTGATATAGCCGATACTTGATGAAAATCCATTATACTCGATATAATGAAACTATGGTTCAAATGATTTTCACAAAAAGAGGGTTTACAAAACCACGACAATTTTTTCGCTTTACAAAAGCTTCTTCATGTGGTGAAGATATACTAAATTACATATTTGCTATGTTACCTTAAATACTTATCCAAAATTAATTAGGGTTCGGTTGTATACCTAACTCCCAGTTAATTCCCGATAGGTACTTTTACATTTCTATTATTTAAATCTAACCTTTCCAGGAAAACAGATTGATTAGTGGTGACGAATTTAATTCGAGTTGGTCATTGAGCAAGTACTGAGAATTTTTCCATTTATTAATCTCCATACTTTCTAAAAGATTTAGCTTCTTACCTTTGTTTTCGACATGAAGGATTTCAAAATCATGGTCGAAAGTATGGTTTTCAATTAATAAATGGTTAGCATACGTGGAATCTGTTTTCCCATTTACAAAACTACTTCTGTGCTCGGCTAGGCGTTGTTTGAAGGTTCTACCTGTTTGGCCAAGATAAAACTTGGGGCAACTACCACAGTTTAATTTATAGACTCCACATTTTTCTTGTTTATCCACCCTATCTTTGTTATTTTTAATATGTCTGCCCAAACTATTGTCTGTCTTAAATGCAATATTTAAACCTTGCTTTTTCAAGAAATTACCTATTTTATTGCTTGGTTCACCGATATATGTAATTGTTTTGAACCTTTGGTGGTCTTTTGTAGTAGGATAAACTTCTTGAATAGCTTTTTTGTATTTCTTCTTGGTCAGAAGGTTGTCTATCAAAGATGATTTATAGCCATTGTTAACTGCAATTTGTTTAATAATATTAAGTTCTTTATTAAAATTTGAAGTACTAGAGGAATGCTAAGTAATCTATGTATCATACTGTTGTAAGCTGCTACTTTGTGTTGATATGGGTGTGATGAGCTATTGTGAATTGTGATATCTGTATGCGATGGTTTGTGGAAAATAGAAAATTCATATTTATTATTTACTTTAGTTATTGTTAGGTCCAAAAAATTCCTTTTCAGACTTTTTTTTTAAATATTATTTCAACATACTGTGAAAAATTATTTTTTATTGTGTTCTCCCAAGGACATGCAATAAAGCGATTTTTGTTTTTTCTCAAAAACAAGGCAAGATACGAAAAAAATGTAATTTTAGATTGTTAATGCAAAGAAAATACAAAACTTGCAAAAAAAATTTAGGAGCGCACATTTTGTTTTGTGTATAATATAGGGTAAGGTTCCTTCCGGGGCGCCACTGGACATAATAATATCAATCTTGTTAGTGCATAAATAATTAGCTCCTTACTATCCATAGTAATTCTGCCAAATCTCAACAAAATCGGCTAAAAAACTTTTAAGATATCAACGAAAAAATGACACGTACTTGAACAAAATTCACTCATTCTGGATACATCCCCTTGTAGGAAAGTCTATGGTTCTCGAAGTCCATGAGAAACATTATGAAACTCGTATGACATGATATACGATCCCCAAGGATGTGGGAGTTATCCTTCTCCTTTTCCTGGATACCCAGGAGATGACACGTCTGTTCAGTGTCCAGTTACAGTTCCGCTTATAACTATAGCCACTGTCCAATTCCAACTTCGAAAAGCATATTCCTTCACCACAAACCTATCCCGTCCAAGAAGCAAGCAAGCTCACGACTCTGACCCGCTAGACTAATTTAACAGAGTGATAATAATATTACACAGTCAAATAGACGGAACTGCTCAAGTTTTTGCACCCAACTCACGGGAGTGCGGTTTGGAAATTTCCGTCTCATCTGCGTCCCATTCTGCCCCGTCGTTTCACATTCGGGATGTCCGCACCCAAATTACGAATAATGCTCAGAAGGAAATTGAATGAATTCAATAAAGCCTCGCGGCTACCAGACATCGCCAGTTGATTACTGTGAAAACGAATAGATGTTATTTATAGTTAATATAATTCTCCATTTGAATCGAGGAGTTCGCGAAATGATGAATTCAGCTCGAGTTATTAGACCCGAATAGATTTGGTCTTGCAGGTTATTCACGGAACATTAGTCAAAAATGGTTCCAAACCTATTTGAGTAAGTGAAGTCAATTAGTGCACAGTAGCTCATACTCCAGTATATTGAATATAGAATTCGGAGTACCCCAAGGCTCAGTTTTGGGACCAGTCTATTCCTTCTCTATATTAACGACATCACCAAATTGAATATCACGGCAAAGATAACCCTTTTCGCAGATGACACTACTATACTGTGGCATGACAAAACAGGTCATAAGTTTGAAGAAGAGATAATAACAATCAGGCAATGGTGTGACTCCAAGTCACTAGTAATCAATTTGAACAAAACTAACCTAACAACATTCCGCTGTAATCTTCCTGACACACCTTTGGCTAATAAGTATATAATCAATAAAACAACATCAAGATTTCTCAGTTTAGATATAGACAATAAATTGAAGTTTGATTCACACATTAAAAATCTTTGCAATAAATTAGCATACGGGTTATATCAAATGAGCTGGGTTTTTCGGCAGCAATGACTGCGTACTTCGTCCTAATCGAATCACATCTGAGCTATGCAATTGAATTTTGGGGAGTGTGTAGTACATATCTGTTGCCTAATGTATTTTTATTACAAAAAAAGAGCTTTGCGATATATGTGTAAAATAAGACCAAGAGAGTCTTGTAGAGAGCTATTCAAAGAACACAGAATTACAACTGTTGTCTCTTTACACATTCTGGAATCAGTCAGTCTGATCCACAAAAATAAAACTACTTTAGATAGAGTCGACTCACAGTACAACACGCGTCAGAACAACTCCCTCAAACTACCAATAACTAGCAACACAGCTGTGAAGAATTCTATAATTTACAATGGTATTAAAATGTACAATCACGTGCCAATCAATATAAGGAATATTACAAGTATCAGGCAGTTCAGGAAAAATCTAAGAAATATATTGATTCTGCAAGCTTTCCACGATATTGAAGATTACTTCACCACCACTTTATATGTTTATAGTATATGTGTAGCTATTATTGTATTTGTATATATATATATATATATATATATATATATATATATATTTGTTTAACGCTTATTTTTAATCCAAAATTATGTACCTCACCTTGGATATTTTTAATTTTTGATTACCTACTATATAAATTCTTTTATGCATGGAATTTCATATTTAAGATATTTGTACTGCAAGTTATATATTTTTTATCTTTTATCCGTTATATCTTATACACTTTTACCCTTGCATCAACTATGAGAATGATTTTCTTCGACAATAAAATATATCTTGATTGATTGATTATTTGATTGAAATGAAAATGTTGCGTTGTCCTAATTCATATTTTGTAAATGTATCAGCAATATATTTACAATACGCAATTTAATTATGTTATTACTGTTACATTTTCGGGTTTAAGGTGGAAGGTTTTTGGTATGGACTCATCAGTTGGCTCTGGAACACTTGTTTGAGATATTGCTGTCCGTATCTGAACTTCAATGACTCAACGATTCTTGTATATTCCCTCCGCTTACTCTCGTAGACATAGGTCTAGTAAAGTGACCATTTCCTTCTGAGATCAGCCGATACATAGCCTACGAAGATTGTCCATCAAATGTTGAAGGCTTCGAAATGTTCAGTTGTTTAGTAGGCCTTGGAGAAGTCAGTGAAAATGGCCTTTCATAGGTGGGGGAGATTTCCTCAGAAGGTGCCCTCTTGTGTGGAAGGTGTATTGTTTCCAACCTCTCCTTGATCCTGTCCATCTCTCTTGGAAAAATCATTTTCGACGTCTTGGACCCTTTTGCTGGCTCCCTGGACTCCGCCTCTGACTGCTTGAACTTCATCTTTGACCTCCTGGACCCCTCCTTTCACTTCCTGTACTATATCTCTGATTTCGTTCTGATTCGTTGTAAAAGTTTACCATGTTGTAGTTGTTGGAAAAGACTAGTTCTTGTTTCCTATTGAGTTCTTATTTTTTTTTGGAATCCTGTTCATCTTGATCTTCTTTTCTTTTGGCTTCCTGTTGTCTTAATCTTTTATTTTGCTCAATTCAAATTGTTGGAAGCTCCATTTGTTCTCCTTTTCTTTCGGCTTCTTGTTAAATCAAAAACTGAAGTATGTCTACTGATGTCGCCATTTCGTCGTTCGGTATGCTTCCATAGATTTCCAGGCTCGAAACATTATTAAATAAATAACGGTTAACAATGGTTCTGAATTTTCTCTGATAGAGATAGCCTTTCAAAGTGTATAAAATGGCAATGGGCAAAAATTTGAGGAATTTTTTAAAATATTTTTAAACGATTCCATTGCTTCTGAACTGTGTTGGCAAAGTTCTTGTTTTGTATTAATTATCTGGAACTGTGTATATTTGAAGTCGACAAAATTCAAATGGATCTTTCGTAGCGTCATTGCAGAATGCTGTGACCCGCTACCACAAGCAACCAGTCCCGTAGTGGACATCGATAATCAATTTAGCAACGTTGCCATATTATTATTATTTTTTATAAGAACAATGTCGATCCTTGACGGAAGACAATTAATCAAATTATTAAAAATGGATTATACTCTTCCGCTTTCACCTATACAATAGGTGTATTCGTCGGCAAGTCGTCAACAGAAAACAACTACTGCCTCCTACGAGTGTTGAATTATATCTGTTAGAGTCTTGGCAAAGTTTTTGTAGAAAATTCTTTTTTCATAATCACAGTTGGTCAGATCACACCTTTCTTAAAATTTAATCAGTCTACGAAACATTTGAATTTACATAAACCTACTTTCGCTTTTTTCGTAATATTTTTTCAACTTTTCTCATGGAATAGGAGAACTGTATTGTCAGCATATGAGATCCCTCTCCTCCTCTCCATACTCAAAATTTCATTGATATGTGGAAGAAATAACTTAGGGCCGATGACTGTTCCCTGGGGAACACCATGCCTGATTTCTGACGGTTCAATAAAATGACTTTTTTTAACAACAGATTTTTTCTTTGATAAATAACTTCTGAATAAAACGATAACGGTAAGGCTCTAATTCCGTATTTTTCAAGTTTTTCTAAAAGTTTATCGTATGAAATACTGTCAAAAGCTTTGGGTGAATCCAAAAAGATTCCTAGTGAAGTGGATTTTGGGTTTGTTTTGTAAATTATCTGTTGAAAAATTGTGACCAAGTTATAGTTTTTTCAAAACGTACTACTTTATTGTTACCCCTATTCAAGTAACCGCCTCTGGCGTTGACATCAACAAAAGGGCTGCTGTTTCCAAGTTGTGTAGGATGGATGTCGAAATCGTCTGCATAAATTTGCATAATACTGGAGAAAACCATGTTTCTCATGATAGATCTACAGCGATTGTCCAAGAAAAGTATTGCTGCTGGTGATAACATTGGGTACTGGACAATCTGCTTGAGTATAAGTTTTGTTTGAGCTGAAACATTTTTTGAGTATGATCAGCAGAGTTCAGAATGATAATTCATGAAAGCAAAAAAAATACTTTAAAATGAGAGAAGCACAGAATGGAGCAGAACATCTAACAGTGGTAGCAGATACTGACAATGTGCTTTATAAATATTTTTTCATTAACTTACTCGTAGGAGTACCAATAGATGAAAAATTACACGAACGGTAAGAAATCCTTGATGGAATTGCGAAATAAAATCTAAAATACCAGATAAAATTCAGAAATATGTATCAAAACAACGAAATCAATATCGATTTGATCGAAGTTGTTGAGGCTATATATTTCGCCACCCTCAGGGCTCTAAACTATAAAGCTATGAACAATTGCATATAAATATAAAATTACAACCAAAACTGTTTTGCATCTTTTATGAGATAACAACATATATAGCTAAAACTAGTAATACAATACCACCCAAATTCAGATACCAGTCTGGAGAGAAAACATTTTAAAGGTTTTTTTTTTCATCAAGTGGACTATGTGAGAGATTCAAGAAACAACTCACATTGCATAGTAGAAAAAACGAGTAAATAAACAGAAGAGTTATCACGAAGCTCTAGTGACAACACTATTGCTTGTATGTGATTAGGAAAAACATACTTAAACCTAATTAAGACAGACTTACAATATAAATTGATGAAATTGTAAAATTGATAATAAATATTATGTAATGAAGTGGGATTGTCGTGTTCGAGGGTATCGTCATAGTTGGGATGATTTGTAGTATTCGGGTAGGTGTCACGTTTGGGAAAGGGACATTTTCTGGTAATAAGCACATTATTATACATTAATCTTCAAATATAAATACACACTAACATATAAAGACTAATAAACATGTATAAATAAAAATAAAACAGATAATTTTTTAATTAATTTTTGCATTTTTGAAGTAAATAATTATGTTATAATTTTAATCTTAGAATTTGATTAACAAAATCATGAAACGACTTCCTCTCAGATAGTAAGATACAATTTTTTTTTTGTTTACATGGTTGAACTATTTATTTCTCTGATGACTTCAGGCAACATATTATATAGACGTGGTCCAAGGTGATTTGAACACCGTTGCCCTATTGTTTTTTCCGATCTTGGAAGCCTAATCTTTTTATTCCTAGTGTCATATTTGTGTTCCACCATTTCAGTGGGGATTTTGTTCTTTTTTACATTAAGCAACAAATTGAGGCCGCACAGCTGTCTCACATCGCACACTTGGGCATCTTTGAATAGACTGTCACTTGGATATGTTGAGACTCTTAAATTATTTTAAGTATCCATCTCTGTATAACATTCAACTTTTCCAAATAACAGTCATTTACTCCCCCCCATCCTATGATTCCGTAAAACAATTGTGATTGCACTAATGCATAATATAAAACTTTAAGATGGCTAATGTCTAAAAAATATTTCAAATATTTGAATTTGTATAAGAGGCCCCTCAACTTTCTGACTATATTTCGGATTTGTATATCCCATCTGAGATGTAGGTCAATTTCAATGCCCAGATATTTGATGGACTGTTTTTCAGGAATTTCAGAGTTCATTCCGAAACATAGCGGTCCCATATCAGGTAATTTGTTAGAGTACGAAGTGAAAGATAGGTAGTTCGTCTTATCTAAGTTAAGGGTGAGTTTATTATACCTGAACCATCGATCTATTTTTAAAAAGTCGGTTTCTGCTTTCACTTTTAAGCTTGCCCAGGAATCAGATTCGTACAAGATAGCAGTATCATCAGCAAAACTGAGGATATTTCCCTCTGTTTTCAGACTAAGAAGGCTATTTATGTAAATTATAAATAAAAGTGGGCCTAGGACTGTCCCTTGAGGGACGCCATACGTAACAGTCATTGGTTCACTGGTAGTTCCATTTATGTCAACCATTTGTTTCCGATCCGATAGATAGTCTTTCAAGATCTGATGGACCTTCCCTCTCATTCCATTATTTTCCAATTTTATCAATAGTTTTTCATGACAAACGGTATCAAATGCTTTAGACAAGTCGACGAAGATGCACAAACAAGGTTTTTTTTGGTCCAAGGCATTATAGATGCGCGAAGTTAAATGATATATTGCATCTTCGGTCGACTTACCTTCTCTGAAACCATACTGAAAACATGACAGGATATTGAACTTACCCAGAAAACTTAAAATCCTTACTTTCAATAGTTTTTCTATAATTTTTGCAAGGTTGGAGTTGAGAGAAATTGGTCTGTAGTTGACTATCTTCAATTTATCTCCGCTCTTATACAATGGTTTGATAATTCCAGTTTTTAATATTTTCGGAAAACACCCTGTATCGAAACATACGTTAGTCAAATACGCGAGAGGTTCTTTTATTTCATGAGATATAGATTTTAGTGTTTCTGAACGTATTTTATCATGACCTGGTGATTTTTTAGATTTTAGCTCCATAATAGTTTCTTGAACTTCATTTCCATCAGTTGCATAAAGATACATGGTGTATTTTATAATTTTGTTCGATTCTCTGTAGTTTTGAGGAATTGGTAGTTTATCAGCAAGTGTTTTTCCAATGGTGCTATAGTGTTTGTTGAAATTATTTGCAATATGTTTATTATCCTGTATAATATCCCCACTTTCGAGCTTAATTTTATCAATACTTGTGTCTACTCTATTTTGATTGCACAGATTATTTACACAAGTGGTAGTAACTATTCCCAAAATACAAAAGCTACTGTTATAATATTATTGAAGTTTAAGAACAATTAGACAAACTGATGCCCTACATTCTACAATACAAGTTTTAGTCTGTAAACGTTAACAATGAAATTCGATGTTGGATGTCTCTATGGAGGTCTGAAGTTCTCTGGAGCTCTAGATAGTTTTCCTCCAGGCTTTTCAATGGGTTTTTCGTGATTAAAATATTTTAAACGTCTCGAGGCAACAAACGAACTTTCCAGGCGTTTTTATAAAACAAATTATGGAAAAATCCACCCAAGAATCTCTTAAGGGTTCAAAAGGAATTCAGAACTGTCAGTTGCAGAAGATCCGGCGTTTTTAAACGGGCGCTAAGTGTTGGGGAGGTTACATACGTACGTGAAGGATCCGTCTGGTTGTCAGACTTGATTTCAGACTCTGGAACATTTCCATAAGATAAATTGTATGACTACTAAATATACTAAATAAACGTTATGAAAACGGTGCATGTTCATTATTTGAGCACTTGGCTCGATTGGATACGTGAACTGTTTTGTTTTCGGTAACCGTGTATGAACAACTGTATAAAATAGAACCGAATATTTGTTTACTTCCAAACAATATACTCTATTGCCTCGTTTGTAATGGAAAACTAGCTGACCCGACAGGCGTTGTCCTGTCCAAATTTCAATAAATTTGTCTGTAGTCGTTTTGTGAATTTGTGAAAAGCTATTGGAAATGTGTAAATGAAGTTAAAATAAATGAAAAATGTTTTTCTGAGTGATCATTGTATCTATCAACGATTGTGACCCTGGATATTCAATTTGAGAAGGAGCACATTCATACAAATTAAAAATAAACAGTTTGAAATCTAAAATCTATAATATATAAAATACAACTACATTACAATAATGATATATTACATGGGTTGAAAATAATAATGGTATTTCCGTTTCAATACCTAGAATTTCAAAGTTGTTAGTGTTCTCTCCTTTTCCAATACTAAATATGAAACCTTTCCTCATCTCCAAATACAATTAATTACCTCAAATACAACACTAGAAATGAAAAGAACACTAACAGTTATATGTATTTGCTACTAAATATATAAGAGGGTGGATAGTTCACACAAAGAATAAAGATCAGAACGTAAATAAATCATAAAATATAAACATGATAAAAGTTGTATAATTCAAAATCTAAAATGTATGAAATACAAATACGACTATATGATACGTCAGATACATCAAATGTAAACCCAATTCCTGTTATTGTAACTTCAGAAATCATTGTTTGATATAGAAGATGGGCGGTTTTGTATTGCCGTTGAATGTGCATTTCAATTATACTTTTATTCTGCACAAAAATCTTGAAAATTGGAGAGTAAGAGAGAGACAATTATTAGGAAACAAGTCGAAATGAACTATTTCGAATTTATGAGAATTTGATCCTCCATCGCCCCATATCGAATCTGAATTTGATTCTCCAGTTTTTTAATAAAAAATAAAACAACTGCACGTTCATTGAAAATACAGTGACAGATGAATGGTATATTATAGGTTCCAATTTCAGGACAGTGTAGTGAGGAGAGATAAAATCAATGAAGAACGTGAAATAGGAAACAATCTCCTTCCAAAGAATCCAATAAATCTATTGAGACAATAATAGATGAAACCATCAGAGGACTGATGAAAGATGAGGAAATATGTGTGTATTATTAGAACTAACAGGGGTGTCCAACAGAAAATGCATAGAGACCGAATATCTGAAAATCGATAGGAAAATGCAAAAGAGAGAAATGCCCACCCATGTGTGCACACTTTCTTATAGCACTCTCATACACAGACAAAATTCACAGACGCCTACTAAGACGTTGAAAGTAATCTTGACTCAAAGTATTAAAAAAAATTATATACGTGATCGAAGTGACGTCATTTCTATTGGTTTATTTCGAATTGTTTGAAACAAACTATAGAAGTGACGTCACTTCAAGGCAGTTTGATCAAACAATTTGATCGTGAGCCACGGGCTCAATACACCCAATAAACAAAAAGTGTTTTCAACCTGAACTGAATTTATGAAAAAAGTACTCCGTGGTAATTACAGTATGATTTCGATAAAGTATTCTTGATAAAAAAAATAGCTACTGCGGCAGCCTTACTTTCGTTTACAGTTCAGGATATTATGGATATTTAGAATAGGCTTACAATTAAAGAAATCCTGGAAATTCCGAATCTGCTGCTTTTTTCTACTTTTCGGCAAATACATTCTTTGAGACCTTGTTTCTTCCTTCTTGTATTATTTCTTTCAAGTAGACTAATACTAAGGATGCTGATGAATCTTTATGAATGGATCCAAATCCAGAAAAAACGTTTTATGATATCAATTACTAAAAAAGATTGTCGACGTATGTCCTGTTTTTATTGTGGAAGGGTTTGAGATCTTAAAAGTATGATACAGGATTTTACCAAAACTCAAAGACGTCCTTTAATTTTGCACTGTCTGAAATTGTTATTATTTTTGATCATTAGTTTAACTATTATCGATTTTGCACGATATTGATCTACTTTCTTTTTTCCTGCTCGCGAAAGGCTCAACCAAAAAAACATCATCAGCCTAGAGGGAGCCAGAAGTCGAATCTCGAGGAAACAAGTGTGTGTGTATAGAAACTTTTCTCCTATAGTCTCCTCCTCAAGATTAGGATATCACATTGCGTAATTCCTTTTTTTTTAAGTGCTCATTGAATGAATAAATTATTGAGTTTGTTTGTGTTTTTGAGAAAAAAAAATCATATTTTGATTATAATTCTGATTAGGTATGCATCTCTAAGTATTTAGCCGTTCTATTGATCATGGTCCATAATAAAATTATGGGTGCTTTAGCTTTGGAGGAAAAATAACATATTTTCCTGATTCATAAGTATTTTTTTTTATTTTTTAGCTAATAAACTCTAATATTGTGAATAAAATCAGCACGATAACCCGGCAGGTAATTTTCAGAAATTGCTCATTCAGTGTAGTTTTCAACATTCTGTATGTTTCACTTTAAGAAAACGGATATTCCTATTTTATTGCAATAGGAGTTAATTTTTAAATACTGGTCTAGACATGAGCTGAAAAAAGTTTTTTCAAATATTTGTGTTTTCAATAAAATCTTCCACCATTTGTTGTTTGTTCAAAAACACTGGTTTTAAAATATTCCCTTCCTGACATCGATTTTTCGTTATAACTGCCTTTTTGCATTTTTCACCCAGTGTAGATTATCCTTTGGCCAGTACCTGGGATTCTGAGTGGACACTGTACCGTTAGTATATCGGGAAAGAGAAAAATTGACGAGGAAGTTGTCATCATTCAAATATTCACCTTGGCAGAATAACAGAATTCCAACGTTGGTTTCTTATCACCCCGTTCTAACGTGTGCGTGATTTTCAGTTTGAAGGAAATAACTTGATTTTTTTTCAAAAACATGTAGATACACTAACATGTAAATCTAGTAAATTCTACACCCAGCTGGTTATCGCGTTTTCTCGAATGTACTGTAGAATTTATCCGTCTATCTCAAGGTTTTCACTTTTTCTTGGTAAGTACAAGTTTTTCATTAACTTTCTATTGAGATATACCATTTTGAAAACTCACAAACTTCACCAAATACGCGTGGAAAGCGTTTTGAATGGAGGATAACTATCAAAATTATAACAAAGAAACCACACACAACTTATTGCTATGAAAAACACAGTACCTGGCTTTTTATGGGATTTCTTAATTTAATTCAACCGAATAAATTATTAATAATAATAATAATAATAATAATATTTATTTCGCTTGTTAAAAAGTATAAAATTATCACAATTAATAATTCTGTACAATAACAAGGAAGACGTCAGTGTAAAAACAAATAATATATAGATAAAAACAATAAATTGACATGAAAAAATTGACTAAAACATATGATGAAGATAAGTTACATTTTATAAAAATTGTTATTAAAGCTCCTCAACGGTGTAGCAATTTTTTTCTATAAGATATGCTTTTAGTTTCCTCTTGAATATGGAAATATTCACTGAATCCTTAATAGACGTATCTAACTTGTTATATAGTTTCGGTCCGAGGTAGAGATGACTCTTTTGATAAAGAGAGGTTCGGTGGGGATTCGGTATAAGTACCCCTCTAGCTCTAGTTGAATATAGATGGTCTTGTTGATTTGCCATAAATTTTTGTTTATTTTTATGAACGTATATGCACATCTCATATATATATATAGACCGGCAACTGTGAGTATTTTTAGTTCTCCAAAAGAATTTCTGCATGTCTGCCGCCATCCTAATTTGGCAATTATTCTTACAGCATACTTTTGCAGAATGAATAATCTTTCAGCAGAAGAGCTCATACCCCAGTTCAAGATTGCATAGCGTAAGTGACAGCCAATAGTGGCATGATACAGATTCAATAGAACTTCCTTTCCACAATGATTTGACATAAATCTCAATGCGTAACAGTTCTTTCTCAGTTTATCACATATTTTACCAATGCTGTTTTGCTGATATTGAGTGCTAAATGGTTTTTATCAGCCCATGTCCTTACTCTCTCATAAATGGTTTCTGTTGTTTTTGCAAGTGTTACTGCATTGTGGTCAGTGACAAGAAAGTTGGTATCATCAGCATATGCCACAATATGTACCTCCGAAAGACTATGAAGATAGCTTATCAAGTCATTTGCATATATAAGAAAAGGCAGTGGCCCGAGTATGGATCCCTGTGGTACTCCTTGTTTACAAGGCAAGGACTGACTCTGAGTATCTTGAACTATTACACATTGTGATCTATCCTGTAGGTATGACTTCATCAAGTCTTGAGCCACACCACGGACTCCATATCGATGCATTTTTTGGATCAGTAAGTCAATAAACAAACCACAAATCTGTAACTTGCCATCTAAGGCTGTTACAACATACTCAATGAAATCATATAAGACTGTTTCGGTACTTCTACCTTGCATGAAACCATGTTGGTTTGACGAAAGGAGTTCATTTCTAAGGAAGAATACTAGTAACTGATTTTTAATATTCATTTCGAACAACTTGGATACACTAGAAAGAAGACTTATTCCTCTATAGTTCTCATATTTAGTAGAGTCGCCCTTTTTGAAGATTGGAGTGATGAGTGCAGATTTTAATTTTTCAGGGAATACGCCTTGTTCCATAGATAGATTTATCAGATGGATCATATTAAAATCTCGTGGCTCGGCTAGGGTGAGTCCTGCACGATTCACTGTTGCACTGTAAATATTGTTTCCATCAGATTACATGATCCCATATGGGTAATGTGTTGCCATACATATACATGTAAAGTTACATCCATCATGTAATATAATGTGAAGTCATAACTTGACTTTGAATGTGAATTTCCAATATATTCCATTGATTATCACTTGTATACTTATGTAATTTTCTCCATTATTCCAGATTTAATAGCGATTTCTACATGTTTGATTAGGTGTTTTTACCATTATATTCAAGTAGTGCCAATTGACATACAGGCTTTAGTATGTATTATTAGATATATGTTCAAGTATTTGTGCGGAAAAATTCAATTTTTGTTGTAAATTAAACTTAGATCAATACGAATTTTTACATACATCAAATGTGCTTTTCCATATATTCCCCGATAATCACTTTTATTTTAATGTGATTTTTTTCCCTAATTAAAGATTTGACGGGAATTGTTTTACTTATGTCCGTTCAGGTGTCTTCACCATTGTTTTCAAGTAGTTTCAATCATCTTTACGTATAGGCTTATGATTCCTTAATATCAAAGGGGGGGGGGGGAAATCTGCAAAAAAAACATAAAATCAGTATTAATGATACTTTATTCATCATAAAATTATAATATATTGTCATATATTGAAGGAAAATAACTCAAACTGTCAAATCATTTGAATGTTGTAACAAAAACAATTATTTAACAAAATATCCTACTCTATACTTCATCTTGGAAATTAACTAAGTAGTTTAGCTGACTTAATAAGATTACCCACTCTCCGATTTCATGTTCGAATTGAGATGATATCTATCCACTTGAGATTTGAATGTCGAATAAATTCTCAAAATTATCTCACAGTTGGGTCTGCGACAACGAAAGTTTGAATTCGATTTTCTACAAAATGAAAAAATGACTATAATTTCATGATGAATGTTTCGTATTTTTTTCTCAGTACCTATTTACTCACCTGATACATAATCCGATGACAATTTGGCACCAACACACTCACTTACATAAAACACAAAAGACGGCTTGTTTGTTTTTAAAACCTACCTTCGCTAGATGCCCAACGATGTTCATCTTACCAATATAAACTGTGAATGAGGAGGAATGGGCCGAATGTCGGTAGGTGCGCATGGCTATAGCGTTATGGAGAATTACTTTTAAACGAAGGAGAATTTACACTTTACCTGTAATATTCATTTCGAATACGTCGTTTTACTGATTATCACATTAGTTTACAGTCATCATGTAAACCAGCGGAAATTACATGTAATAAAGCATTGAATTACATGCTCACTGTAAAACACGGGAGAAATGGAGGACATTTACTTAATTTTATATTAAAATTTTAAATTACCTGTATAATCAAGTTATAATACTAGGAGGATCATGTATTTATTACATTTTGTCATGTATATTTCCACCCACTTTTTACTGTGTGCGTTCCAATTAACAGTGATGCTCCTAAAGTGGCGTATGGAGTTAGTAACAAGGCCTATCCAGAACACATGGCTAATGACCATAGCAGTCGATACCAAAACACCAAAGAAAAAAACTATATTCAGACAAAATGCATAATTTTCGAAAAATACTTTCACCTTGCTGTCACGAAAACTGTGTTGCTTAGAAACACCACGAGAAAGTTCTCGTGGTGTTTTGTACAGCACAGCACAGTTTGAGTGACAGGCAAGGTGACAGTATTTTGATATGGATGATACTTTTTCAACTTTTGATTTTTGGTTGAACTGACATCTCTCTATAAAAATCACAATGATAGAACTTCGAATCTGATTATTCGATGTATTTCTCATTTGAATGGCTTTTTCATCTTTTCAGTAAAACGCATAGACTTTCATACAAGGCCAATAAAAAAAACATCAGTTTGGAAATTTGTTATTGTATAACTAACACCCTATGTGAGATATTGTGCAGAAACTTGGTATATGGATGTTTAAGATAAGGCCCGAATCGCATAGAATGTCCACTTCTTTTTCTACCATAATTCATAAAAACAGCCATAACACCTTTTCAATTGAAGATATGAAATTAGTCTATCAGTAGCTTCTCAAAAACTACACCAAACACTCCCAAATGGAGGTAATACTTGACAACTTAAGTTAGAAGTATAAACTACTAGTAAACACTAGTAAGTGATTAACCTCAAATTGGTTCGATTGTTGCTGTCTGTTCTGTGGTACTTAATAATCATGAGTGAGAGTAATGATAGTTTTGAAGCAAGTGCCGAGGTTGCTGACATCTACACCCACTCCTTGTTGAAACCCCGGATCACTTAGAGAAAAATACCTCAATTTTCGTTAAATTTGATAAAGCTGCTCCCCTCATCTCAATATAATTTACTAAGAACTCTCCAGCTATCCATTCAACATTGTTTTTATTGAACCTGAAAGTACAGAGCTTAATAGTAGCTAAATTAATTGACTTACCGAAATAATTTTCTATGCCTATTGTACCTCTCCGTACGTTCTACGGTCACACATTTCCCTCCTTTTCCTACCATAATTCATAAAAAAAGCCATAACTCCTTTTCAATTGAAGATATGAAGTTACTCTATAGGTAGCTTCTTAAAAACTACACCAAACACTCCCAAATAGAGGAAATACTTGACAACATTAGTAATTACTGCAGTATTAACTTCTATATATCGAAGTAAATAAAGCAAAGTAATTGCTACTAGTACTTGCTTAAGTGTTACTTCAAGAATTATGTGGAGTAAATACTTCGATTTTTAGAAGTGAAAACTACAACATGGAGCATTAACTTGAAGTACAAGCAAATACTCTTTTTAATCATACCACCCAAGTCTCGGTATTGCACGTCCATTTTCCGATTTCAATATGAAAGAAAAGTAATGCTGAATTTATCGCTGCTACAAAATCTCGCGAGTATGCAACAACGTAACACACAAAGGAAAATCGAATCAATTCGTTAGAGCCTCGGCACTGCCATTGTTACGTTCGCTACTTACGGAATGAAAGAAAACTTGTTTTTCCACTGTGGTCTTTGTTTGGGTTTGCAGAAACATTGGCCACGGACTTTCGTGACCGGAACTAATGTCGAGATATTCTGAAAATACTTCGAGATTAAGAGTAGCCATTCCACATCACATACGAGGTACACTAATGAAGATCACGTTCGCTTTTTCCCGGGATAAATAGCCGTTATTTACCAGATGGATTATTTTGTTAATGTATTTATTCGCTAGGGGATAGAAACACGAGCGCATTGGAAGGCATTAGAGGCATTAGTCCTGGCAAACAATGAATTCTGGTAGGCCAAGAAAATCAAGGAAGGCACTAACAAGCGGTTATTATGTTTTCTTCTGGTTGAGATTGCCCGTTTATTTATTCATTTTCTTGTTAAACCCATTTACAGAAAAGTACATAATTTTTCTTCATTTCGGTGACATTTTCATTGCGTAAACTATTTCTGTCACTTCCGCCAACAAAATACATTTCTGAAGTAAGACTTTTGTCCAAGCAATAATAACTGAAGCTTGTGAATTTAATTTTGTTTGATAAATCCATAATTCAGAGCCACAGTAACTGATTGGGACACTGCTATTAATGAACCGATATATCTAAAATATAATATCTGTCACAGCAGCTCATTTTGTCTCCATAATCGACGGGAATTAGCCCAGTTGGTGGAGTAAATTTTACACTGAAAGCACAAGTAATTAGCAATCTCGCTGATTTTTTTTTAATAATTAGTTTAGAGTATATAAGAGAAAGTTCACTAGTCAAAAGATTTCATAAAGTCAAAAAAAATTCGAAAAATATTTTTAATTTCAAAATCCTAGAATATTTTGGGCTGGGATGAATAAAATGAAAAATAAAAAATACCTTTTGTAGGAAACGTTTTTTTTACCAAAAAGATATTGAGCACTTTCTTTGTTAGAGTTATGGTTTGCCCGTAAAAAAATCATTTAGGAACTTATGCATACTTCGCACGGGGCCTAGTCAGCCGCCTGAGGACCTATTTTTTAGAACCGAGCGTATTACATTATAATCTGATACGTACTTACGAGATCCTAAATTGGAATTCCAAATACTCTATTTTTAAGTAGGAAATCTGAACTTTCTAATGGTATAGTTTATTTTTTTATTTTAATAAAACATTGTATAGAAAAAAACGCGTATATATATTAGAATCAAAAATTGAGCGTTTAGATTATAAATTTTCTCAAACATAATTTTTTTTTCATTTCGGAAAATTGTTATTTGGTTGACCTAATTCACGAATAAAATCTTCCAGTCATTCATTATGTCTCGTTATGAAATATTGCTCTTGTGATGATTTTGTAATTTTTCGGAATCTAAAGATCATATTAGCGAATACCTGCATACGTTTCTATTGTGTTTCTTACATGTTTTTTTTTCATACATTATATTCTTTGGGTATTCATCTGTTTAGTATAACAGTATAGAAATACACAATGCGGAGAGACAACAGAAAAAAAAAATGCAATTTTCTTCTTATACACAAAAAAATATTATAATTGAAAAAATTTCCGCACTGAATGAATTTTTGCTTAAAGATTCTCAACATGTATTTTTCAACCTATATTTTAAAAAAAGTTACATACAAATAAGTTCATTTTTAATAATTTTGCAAAGGCCTATATTTTTATATCGCTATGATCTATAGATTCCGAAAAAATTCAAAATCATTACAAGAGCCATATTTCATAACGAGACAAAATGAATTACTGGAACATTTTATTCTTGAATTAGGTCACCTATATAACAATTTTCCTAAACTAAATTTTTTTCTGAATTATCATTATGTATGAGAAAATTTATAATCTAAACGATCAATTTCTGATTCTAATATATACATATACGCGTTTTTTTCTATACAATGTTTTATTTAAAACGAAAAATAAACTATACCATTAGAAAGTTCAGATTTCCTACTTGAAAATAGATTATTTGAAATTCAAATTTAAGATCTCGTAAGTACGTATCAGATTATAATGTAATACGCCCGGTTCTAAAAAATAGGTCCTCACGCGGCTTACCAGGCGTAGTATTCCTAATTGATTTTTTGGCGGACAAACTATAACTCTGACAGAAAAACTGCAAATGTCTTTTTTGTAGAAAAATACTTTCCCTACAAGACGATATTTTATTTTTCATTTTATCCATCCCATCCCAAAATATTCTAGGATTTCGAAATTTTTTTTGACCTCAGGAAATAGATTGACTAGTGAACTTTTTCTTATATTTACCAATTTACTCTAAACTAATTATTGCTAATTACTTGTTCTAGTGACCTCTGCCAACTGGACCAAATTATTATTGCAGGATACAAACTATTGAGCAATATTGATCTGGTGCATAATTTTCATGATTTCGGTCGTTTCCACCCAAAATCGGTAAAAACCAGCATCGCTACACAGGCACAGACAATCTTATATACTTATATACTGGGTTATATACTGGGTTTTAGTTCATATTAATGTGAGTTTTTGATTTTGATCTCATCGGATTTCAGGGTAGATGAGTTTTAGTGAATTTTTGTTTTCATTTATCCAATATTAGATATAAAGCGGCCCTCAGACTGGCAAAAATTTCGCACAAAATTTTGAGCACAAATGTTGAGCTTATTTTTGTACAAAATATGGAATAGTCGTGGACGAATTATTTGAAGAAGCGACCGACCCATGGTCATCGTAACCTACTTCGCAAATTGAGCTTGGAACCTTTTATCAAAATTTCCTGAAGTAGGCTGATGAAATATTGCACAATATTTGTCAGCCCCCTCACACTGCGTTCTCTACTACAGAATATTGACAGGTCCTCAAAAATTCTCTAAACTTTCAGAAAAGTTTAGAACGCCCCACAATATATTGAATACCCCTTTTTTGCACAATATTTGTGCTCACACTCACACTCAGTATTTCTGCACAAAACCAACATCTTCAAAATTTTGTGCAAAATTTTTGCCAGTCTGAGGGCCGGGCCGCTTAAGTATTGGGTTAAACTATGTATGAAAATTTATTAAAATTTAATTTTGGTAATGTTTTGAGCCCATAGAATTATATAGTACTCGTAGATGGATTTTAGTGAATATTTGTTTTCATTTGTCAAATATATTATAGTAATAGACTAAACTACTTATACAGTGTGCACCACTTTAAGCAGCCACACCCGTTTATTTCATTGATTATTTTTCGACATATCTTGCAACCAATAAAAACCATCAATTTAAAGCTATGATGTACTTTCAAACCAATCACAACATTATTATAGTGGGAATTTTCTACTTAGATTATTGCCTCGGGAATATTCGTGGTATTTTGTTTTTATTGTGTGACAACAACTGATTTGACGTCTGTCATCAGTTTGCATGCAAATTGAAAAGTGAATTTAGATAACCGTAATGAATAAAAATGTTATATAGAGAATGTGTCTATGATTGGGACATCAAAAAATAATCTATCGAATACCATACGAGAGTTCGATAAAGTAGAATATAATTCAGCACATTTTTTCTCAAACTTGTTGCCATTTGGCAATAGCCACTCGAGCCCTTCGGGCTCTCGTTTCTATTGCCTGGCAACAAGTTTTCGAACAATCTGTCGAATTATTTTCACTTTATTCTCACTCTCTTGTGGTATTACAACTGAGAATACAATAATTTGAAAAAAATTTTTTTTCATGTTATAGTACTCAAAAATACCTACCTTTATGTTGATGAAAAATTCGTACATCCATTTTCCACAGCTAACTATGACCAATAATTGAAAAGTGAAAAAGTGAGGAAAACATATTAGGGATTTTTTCATCACAAAATTAAAATCAAATTCTGTTTCAGAATAACCTTGAACCCCCAGATCTCAATGCTTGAATCAATTGATTATACAGGGTGTCATTCGTAGCTGCCAATATGATTAACTCTTTTTCATTAGTAACATTTACTAAATTCTCAAAATTTCTTCACTTTTCAGAAAATTCACAAAAATATTCTAATAATACTGCGAAAAATAAGCCCATGAGAATGGAAACACACTGTATACAGGTGCTAACATGTAAAAAACAAAAATGCTAACACGAGCAACCTCGGGAGAACTTTTGGCTTCGAGAAATTCAATGAAAAGTAAACACTTGGGCGAGAAGTTAGTAAACAGGTTTTAGAAAAATCGCGTATTCTGCCTCATCCTGTAAGTATGGACACCATTCAAAGTCAATTGATATTTTCACAGCATAATATACCTGAAAATCAAGTAAAATCAACTTCTTCTTTTGACCTCGTAAATTTTATATCCAAAAATAAAAAAAATCTGTCGAGCCCCAGGAATAAATATATCCAGTACCATGTCCTTTGAGCTTCTGATACTATCAAGAATAACATATATAAATTTCAAGTTTCATAAAATACTTTTCTAAAAATATTTTTTTTTAATTTTAAAGCTTCTGCCACCACGTTACAACCGTGATAGTCGTCTGCCATTTCATTTTTAAGTAGCTATAGTGTAGTAGGAAATTTCAGGCTTCCATAAATAATCTTTTGTCTGCCATCTAGTGGCTCTCAGACTAATAGTTTTTACGTGTTAGAGATGCGGTTTCACAAAGAAAGAAACAAGATTCAGTTAGAATTTTTTGGCTTATGAAAAGTGGTTTTCCTTTTTGTCATTTTTTGCAAAGCGAATTTTTTGCAAAAGTCTTCTACATGCATGCTTGTCAAAATTCATTTTATACTCCTAAAAACTTTACGTGGGTTTTAATATCTACAGTGTGATAAGTGAACGATAAAAAAAAAATCAATACATATAATTGAATGTTTTGCTAGATTTCCAAAAATGATGAACAGTGAACATTTATTTTGATTTATTGTTCTGGATTTCCAATAAATCAGTCATTTCAGACCACAGAAATTTTGAACGCAATAAGAATACGATATTATTGATATATTCAATCGTAAACTGTTCAGTTGAGTATACAACGAACATCAGAATTCGAGGCAGAATTAAAAATTAAATAAAAAATAAAAATATATACAGGGTGTTTCATAATAAATGCGCAGGACTTCAGGATGTGATAGCTCGTCCAAAAATATGAAAAAATGTCTCTATTAACTTTCCCTCTAAAATGCACCATTTTAGAGATACAGGGTGTTGACATTTTTAAAAAAAATTATCGTTTTTTGCGAATATCTCTGGAACCGTTTATCGCACTAAAAACAGATTTCGTAGGCATTTTCTACTCATAATAAGCTATGTTTTGTGCAGATTTTTTATTTTTTAGAATTCATATTTGGTGAAGATTTTGAAGGGGTAGTGGGTGTTTTTTTCTCCAACTTCTACGCCACTGGAAAAAGTATGATTTTGAGCCGCCTACTTGAACCGCCAATATTTTCTACACAAAAAAGGTACTCTTGGTCATAAGCTCTAAAGTTGACCGTTTTCAAGAAAAATCAACTTTCATGTTGAAAAACATGGTAAATTTTTTTAAATAATTTTTTTCCTAATTATACAAAATTCATTTAAACGTTAGAACAAGTAACAAAACCAAACGTTGACTTCTTAATTGCAAAATAAAAATATAAAACAATAACAATCATACTCAGTTGAATTGTTGGAAATGTCCGCCGTTAGCTTCAATGCACGCAGCAATTTTTTGAGGAAAAACCATTATTTAAACAACATGAAAGTTGATTTTTCTTGAAAACGGTCAACTTTACAGCTCATGACCAGGAATATATTTTTTCTGTAGAAAACATTGTCGGTTCATATAGGAGGCTCAAAACTGTAATTTTTCCAGTGGCGTAGAAGTTGGAGAAAAAAACACCCACTACCCCTTCAAAATTTTCACCAATTATGAATTTGAAAAAATAAAAAAATCAGCACAAAACATAGATTATTATGAGTAGAAAATGCCTACGAATTCTGTTTTCTGTGCGATAAACGGTTCCAGAGATATTCGCAAAAAACGATTATTTTTTTAAATTTCAACACCCTGTATCTCGAAAATGGTGCATTTTAGAGGGTAAGTTAATAAAAACTTTTTTTCATATTTTTGGACGTGCTATCACATCCTGAAGTCCTGCGCATTTATTATGAAACACCCTGTATATTTATTAAAAAATAATAACATCCTACCAACATATGTGGTCTGTATAAATAACAAGGAATACTATAAAAACGTATAAGAATACAATAAATAATAAATTCATAATAAATAAATATGTGCTCTCATTATGCTTATGGAAAATTTCAGAAATTCAAGTGCTATAAATTTAACAATTTTCATAGGTAAATTGGATTTTTTAGCAAAATCTACAAAGAATTTAGTGATGGTTCCTCGAGCACCAATGAATAAACCAATAATTTTTATTTCACCAGCTATTTTATATCTTTCCTTGAAGAAAGGGATCGTGGGTTCATAAATATGCCTTTTCTCCATATCAACATCAAATGGTTGGTATTCATCTGATTCGAATCTTATTGTTGGGTACAATATGTAAGCAACGTTTTTCTTCCTGTCGATGGCTATGATATCAATCCTACGAAGACTGTCATTGGTAGCTGTACATTTGATTTCTTCATAAACTTCAACATTTTTGGAAAGTTCAGTTGCTATTAAATGCCGAATTGTGTTGTGTCTTGTATTTCTCATGGTCGTAACTAATTTTTAGACAATCCTATGGTCATGAATTTACCATCACAAAAATCGCAGCCGAAAATAAAAATTGACATGTCTGAGCGTTTTTCCAAAAAATAAACCCCTGAATTTTAAATGTCAATAAGGACAGTTATGAGGAAAAATTTATTCCCATTCCTCCAGTTGAAATCACCCCATTGGTTCCATATAACCATTACAAGAAGAGCAATCAATTAATTCAAAATAATCCAAGTATCCTTGGGTATCCATCCATAAGATCAACAAACAACAACTGAAGCTGGCGTGCAAATAATCCTGGATACGAGAAGCCAGAACGAGAAATCTCGACCCATGCCATTGTCGTTTGTATACATCCATCCAGGAAGCGAAAAGCTTCCGATAAATCTCCCAGAGAAAAAACTCACCTCTTTCCAAATTTCTCCCATAATTTCGCACCGTATCGCTAAACTACAGTCTCGAAAAACTATTTTTAAACCCGCCCGCTCACTCGACAACCGGCATTTAAAACTTCGTAATTGAAAAATACCGACACACGCTCCTAGCTAGGCATGCTCTTCCGCGTATTCGACGCTTTTCATCCAAAGCGACGTCGACGTCGTGAGCCAGCGTCTGCGGAAGTTAATTTTGATGACCGAGCGTCGGAGGGTGAATTGGCGCGTGCGCAATGGCCGCCTATCGATTTTGCATCCTAGTCGGAAGTTACACACACAAGGTGTTTTATGCGTTTTGTGCATTTATACTCAGGTTTTGTTCGTGGGAAATCGAGCGCTCTCGATTCGTTCTATGCGGGCCGGTATTTATGACGATCTTGATGTTGGGTAATTAATAAAATTGTTGGTTGATGCATCGGATCGCGAGGATTAATGGACACGCTTCGATGTAATTCGGGACGGGGATAATGGATGGCTAATAGTAATTGACGAGGGATGAGGGAAGCGGACGGAGGTTCATTTATACATATAAACTCATATCCGAGCACTGAATTCCAGTTAAACTGTAGATTATAGATCTGCTAATATCATACTTAGTCCGGATTTGTCACTCTTTGTCCTGCTCCAATGTTGAATCTCTAGAATCCAACCCGATCTTTGTCTATCACTTCAGGAAATTAAACTGTATACTCATTAATACTGATTTGAAATTATTGCAGACTTGATGTGCTACTTTATAATATAATAATAATAAATTTTATTTGCCAATGTGATACGATATGTACATACAGAGTCGCTGATATGTATGGAAACGGTCGATTATCTCTTAAAGTAAGATAGCTAGCGAAAAATGTTTAGATACAAAAGTTCTAGGATTTTTCAAAATCCATCATATTAACGAAATATTAAGTATAAAGGGTCAGTCAAAAAGTCAGGACGAAACAAAGCTGCTTTTTCTCTAAAATTCTGAACAAATTGATAAAAATGCATGAAATGATAAAATGTATTTTTTAATGATTGTCTAGGATATTTGAAATTTTATGAAACAATACTTATGCCAAGAGAAAAAGAGAGAAAACAAGTTTTAATAAACATCAAATTTTTCTTTGGACTTCTATTTAATAAGGTGCTCAAAGTGTTTATCATTTACCTCCTGACAGTAATGAACTCGCTGAACAAAATTTTGTACTGAATCTAAAACCATGTGAGGACTATTTGGCAGCCTATTTTTGTGGACTACATTTTTTATGTGACCCCATAAAAATAGTCAAGTGGTGTCATACCGGGAGACCTAGCTGGCCATTCAATTGCTCCCCTGCGCCCAATCCATTTATCAGGAAAAGCTTCATCTAGATATGCCCGTACCACACGTCCAAAATGTGGAGGAGCCCCATTTTGTTGAAACCATATTTGTTCTGCCATCAAATTGGGATTGTTAGTATTCGGGAATAATCGTCTAAGCTCTGGAATAATATGCTATTGTAAAAGTGACAAATATCGTTCAAGGGTCAAATTTCCGTTAATAAAATAAGGTCCTATGACGTGTCCACCAATAATGCCACACCAGACATTTACTTTTTGTGGCCGTTGAGTGTGAACTTCCTCAATCCCATGTGGATTTTGGTCTGACCAATATCTACAGTAGTGTCGATTTACGTGCCCGTTTAAACAAAATGTAGATTCGTCAGAAAACAATATGTGGTTGACAAAGTTGACATTTTCATTGAATTTATCCATAATAACTTCACAGAACTCGATTCTACGATCAAAATCGTCTTCACTCAATTCTTGTACCAAATGAATTTTATATGGGTGGAATTTTTGCAGTTTGCAAATTTTTTGAATGGAATATCGACTCATGTTATGATTCAAAGCCCTCTGTTGTGCTGAATTTATTAGATTTTCCACCACATCTAACATGACATTCAAAGAATTTTCTTCATTTGTAACGCTTACTGGTCTTCCACTTTTTGGTCGATGTTTGACACCTCCAGTTTCATGAAAACGCTGGATGTTTTTGAAACGGTTGATTTAGAAATGGGTTCCCGATTGGGATGCAATTCATTAAAAATATCCACTACTTGGTCACAACTATCACCGTATCCTATGATCATTAAAATTTTAATACGCTCAGTATCAGATAAACGTGCCATTTTTGCGCGAAAATTATTTACACTAAATGTATTTTTGACATGTGTTGTCAAGATCATCACTGTTAGACAAAAGAACGACGCGGCGTTGTTATGGAGCTGGAAACTTTAAAAGGTAACTTGATGGACTATGAACTTAATGGACTAAAACATTTTTGGATAATTTATTAGAAACTTATTTTCAAAATTCGATATCTCGAAAACTGTTGAATTTAGTAAATGATATGCTGAATAAATTTTGTTCAGAATTGTGAGAAAAATTGAAATGTGAAATAATATACAGGGTGTCCTATTAGAGAAAAAGCAACTTTGTTTCGTCCTGACTTTTTGACTGATCCTGTATACTTAATCTTTCGATAATATGATTGATTTTGAAAAACCCTAGAACTTTTGTATCTCAACATTTTTCGCTAGCTATCTTACTTTAGGAAATAATCGACCGTTTCCATACATTTCAGCGACCCTGTATAGTATGTCTATGATTTAAAATATAGGAATATAAAATAAAATTACAAAGTGATACAAATAAAATTGGAATATTAAGGTACTTTTAATGTTTCATTTTCAGAATCTGTTTCATCATCATAAGGTTTGCGTTTCTACATACACGTTCATTTTTACCTTTGAGCATAGAAATCTTTTTTAACAAAGATTTGAAAAGGAAGTAAATTTGAATTTCCTTCTTATCTGCCATTTCTGTTTCTGATGGCTTCACTGAATGAACTCTTATGATGAAATTTTATTTTGATAGTCATTTGTGTCGACTGATACAGTTTATTGAGAGGTGAATATCCATTCAGAATTCAAATTGAAATTTTCCAGAACACATATTTTTGTCATTCATGTTTTTTCAATGAATTTGAATGATTTCACAAATTGCGTACGTGTGTACGGACATGTGTACATGTGTACGGACATGTTTTAGAGCAATTTTTCTTTTTTTGTGTATACTATAGAAAATATGTTTTAATTCATAATTTGAATTATGGACTAATTTATACACTTTCAAAGTTAAATTGATTAATTATTTAATCATCTATTTATGAGTATTTGTACTAAAATACTCCACACAGACTCCTTGATTCCGTTTAGAATTTAGTCTTCTCTTCTCTCCATTGAATGAGCGATGACCATTTATGGCCAATTGCCAAAATAGAATAAACCAGAATAATTAAAAAAGAAAATAAAATATTACACCCAACAACAGTAGTCAATGAACAACTTAACTTTGACGTAGCTATTACAACTGGCTGTATGACGCATACAATCAGGTGTCCAGAACCTGGTGGTGGATCAGAGCTGTTCCAGATCTGTTCCAGAGCTGCTGTGATTTAATGTAGAGCCCAAGAAATCCAAGAAGAGGATCAAAAACATCTCTAATCACAGGAGACAAATTTAATCCTTCTGTCGAGGGTACATTAACATATTGGTCAGGACTCAGGAAACGCGTGTAAGGTTTAAATGCATTTAATCCAGTCATATTTCAAAAACGTGTAAGTTGATATGACATTTTGAATAACGAACAACGTAGAGTTCAAAGAACCAATTTCGGTAACACAACCAGTTCATTACAACCATTATAGGCTTATCAAAATCTCGTCAAGACCTGAATTTGGCTTAACAAACATAAGTTTGTTTAACTTATTGAATACTGTTTTTCAGTAATTGTTTCATCTGTAAGTCAGGAGTATTTTCACACATAGTGTTTTTAACATATTATAGTAATCAATATTATATTACAGTTGATGGTAAAGTGAGAATTCTAAGTTCCTTTAGTCCGGGTGCCAGTGACAGATTTCCATGACCAAGTTCCTCTCAAGCGAAAATTAGTGGAATGCATCAGAGAGTTATATTATAAAGCTTCGTGAACGTCAGCTGCGGTTCCGTGGGGGGAATGAGCGGTGGTTGCCTCCCACGCACAAAGAAAAAGAAATGTATTCAATTTTGTTTTCCTACCTGAAAACATGTTAAATTATCGCTAAAGCAATATCTTGACGACAGCTAGTTGGTAGAACACAAAAAAAAAATTGTACCTTCTATGATTTCCTCTCAAATAAAATTTTACCTTACATTCGGATTGCGTCAATTTAACATGTTTCCGGGAAGGAGGACATAATTGAAAATATTTTTTTCTTCGTGCGTAGGAAGCTACTGTGCTGATCATCCCCCCCACCAACCAACGGAATCGCAGCTGACGTTCACGAATCTTTATAATACGACTCTCTGATGCATTCCAGGTAGCCGAGTGGTTAAAGCGACATGTTTTATTCACTTTGGATGCCGGTCGGCGATGGTTCAAACCACGGCGACTGCAGAAATTTTTCTGATGGCCCGAGAAAGTGCTAGGAATCGCACGTAAAAAGGTAAGACCTTGTTAATCCTTGGCTCGCACAAGTTTCGACTTTTGAGGGCTGCCGTTCGTAAGGGGACGACAGCTGGTTAACGGAAAAAACAATTTTAACAATTTTTTAATAATTCCACTAAATATCGCTTGACAGGAAGTGACTGACCAAATTTTTACCGGGCTCCTGGACTATTATAAATATCTCCGATTGCCCGTTTATTGAGTTGATTTATATACAGGTATAACTTTAGCAATTTTTATTTGTGTGGAAATGTACAAACTAAAAATTGCTAAAATTAGGAAATATCATGGACAAGGACAAATACTTATCTTTATAAGAGATCAATGAAAGAATAAGCAGTCTGTGGAAGGAAAACACCATTACATGTCAAGAAACGAATTTCCTCCACAGAATCAAACTATCAATCAATACTACTCTCTTATGTTTTATATAATTTACTGATCCATTAATATTGAATATATCTGCTAGATTTTGGAAACAGTTAACTTTAGGATGTGTTCTATGCAGAAATCGTCGTGAATAAGTAAATTAAAAGTATAAAAAAGGTCTATGGGGAAAATATAAAATACACTGGAATTCAGTAGGAAGGCCCTCAGAAAACAGTGCCTCATGAACGTGTGTCAGAGTATTGGTACTATTGATCATCATCAGAATGTAACTAAGTGCATCTACTACAGGAGCCAGCTGAAGATTTTTGTATACATGTTAGAAGGGGTTGATAATGATTGTCTGTCTGTTTTCCAGTGTTGAGGTATGAGTTGAAAAATCAAATTTTGTATTTACCTTCAGTTTCTGACAATGACAATGGTAGACTGTGTCGGTCAGTGTTGTCTCTCCACAGTGTCTTTCCAAAACCTTCGCGAAACTCCGTGTCCTCGAAAATTATCTGAAATAAAGAAGAAAGGATGAGTGCAAATAGCAACTTGAGTCAGTAGATGTATTTTTTCGAGTGGTTGGGTTGACAACTCTTGTGAATACGAGAATGTATTGAAGAATTTTCAAGATATTGTAAAAGCAAGAATGTTGAAATTGATATTTTTTCTTAAAATTCAATACATTAATAAATATAAATAAATATAAAAATGTTACAAACATTATTAAATTAGTCAGAAATTCAAAATTGTAGATATATCTAGATCGGTAGACAGTGGAGGATGGGACATAACAAGTGGTTGCGTTCATCGAGCAAATTAATAATTTATATTATTTCATTTACCAGTCATGTGGATTACTTTATCATATCATGTGATAGGAAGGTTTATGAGCTATGTCTTAAGGGTGGAGAACTGAGGAGGGATAAAGAGTAGACGGAAAGTAGTCGTCAATAACACAATATGCATGCTGTTTCACGATTATTTTGAACTCTCTTCTGAACTGCCTGATACATGTTATCCCCCTTATGGTTGAGGGAAGATGATGGTCGTACATTTTGATTCGATAATAAATTATTCATTTTCTTACATTTTTATTCGGAGGTCTGGGTTGTTTCACCTGTTTCAAAAAGATTTTTGTTTTAGTGTATCAGGCTTATTGATTCTAACTGGAGGAAACTGTTAATATTTTATGGTCCTGCATGAATCTTGGGTTTTTTGCACATATACCGCAGATACCTTTTTTGGAGATAACTTGAGTTGCATTACAACCGTTTGATACAGAAATTATTTATGTGATCTTCGAATTTTAGTTTATTGTCGATCGAATCTTGTTTTGTTTCGTTAAGTATATTTTCATTGTAAATTTGGAAGGATACAGCGAAATGTGATTATAATGTTTATTTAAATATATATATTTAATCACCAGAGAATTGGAGTCGCACCAGTGTTTTATTATCGTCGAATCTCTTTCAATATTATCTAGTAGAAGTTGAGTTGAATTTTCACGCCACCAGGAAAGTTGTGTTATCTACAAAAAGTGTGGTATTTGCCGTGATGTTCCGTTGGCTCATATCATTAATATGAAGTAAGAGCAGTATAGGCCCAAGAACAGATCCCTGTAGTACTCCAAGTTCGATATTAGCGATTTTTGAGTAAGTGCTGCAGCGAACTATCTGATTATGTTTGTTAAGGTAAAATTTTCCCCATTCCAAGCTCATGTTTCTGAAACTATAGTGTGTCAGTTTCCGTTGTAATATTTCATGATTGACGCAATCAAAGGCTTGGGAAAAAGCACACTGCTAGCATTGATTTTCATATATACCTGTGACATGAAAGAAAATAGAGCTTTATTGGACCCTTTGTGTGGCTGAAATCCAAATAGTTTCTCTTAAATTATATTATTTGTCAGTAGAAAATTTTGAATGCCTTCCTTAACAACTTTTTTTATTACTTTCGCCAAACAATAGACTATTGCCAGTAGTTTGAATTGGAATAACGACATGTTTTCAAAAATGATGGGAATGTTCCTGTTCTAATCGAATTATTAAAAGTTTTACCAAGGGTATTAATGCTGCCTTAGGAAGATTTAGAATGGTGATATATCTACAATGTCAAAGGAGTTTTCGTTTTTAATGTCTTTTAAGATCGCTATAAAAGTTCAGTAAAGTTAGTGTCGGTTTGAACCTCGTTTCTGTGTTGATGTTCTTCATTCTTCATGGCATCCAAAGGAGAGTTAGGAACAGGGATGTTTTCACTAAGATTTCGTGCAATAAGTAGGAAATTAGTTCATTGGGCTCAATCGATATTACTCGAGGTGTTTTACCTCTTAATTCATTCAATATCTCATTGTCTTCCAGCATTCTTTACGCGTCCTCCATCCTCCAGTCTACCTTTATACAGGGTGCTTCATAACTTATGCGAAATTTTTCAACCACATATGCATTGCTACATAATAAGTCGGTTGCTGTAAAAAGAAATTAATGAAAGTCCAATAAGAAACGAGATAAAAAATATTTGAGTTTCACTAATTGAAAATATTAGAAGCGAAAAAACATACAAGGTGCAAAATTCGATTTTATATTTTAATAGTAATGTGGTAGCAGCGTCAGTATAGGTTTTGAACAGCTTTTGTAGGGTTGTTTGAAACAAAAGTTCACAGTTTTATTCTCGTTTTCTGTTGGATTTTTATTAAGTTTTTCTTTTCAAATAATCGACTTCATTTAGATTTGCCTTTATAATTAAAAAAAATTCCGATACGTTGTGAAATACCCTGTAGTGAATTTCTTCTGCTGTTCTGATTACTTCACGATATATACAGTACGTAGCTGAATTATGGAACAAATTCCATATTTCGCAATGTACTTTTGACAAAAATCCTGAAGTAGGTCGATTTTTTATTTCAAATGCCGAGTTTTAAATGTGTATTCTATGGAGGTTATGTCACTGGTTTTGATGCGGTGACGTAATCGTATTGCTACTTTAAGTGAAACACAAAATATAAAAATTTAAATTTTTATTGGATGCTGAGATTGAATTAGAACTCAGCAAGAGGTATGCGACTTGTTCGATGCGCAGTATCCAAATAGACCTATCAGGCTTTCAACAATTGGTAAGATTGAGGAAAAATTTAGAGAAACTGGTCATTTCAAACATATTCCGAAAGCTGGACGTCCTAAAATAGAAGAAAAAGTGAAACCTTAGTTTTATTGGGTGTAGAGACAAATTGCAGCAGACAAGGCATATCCCAACGTTCTGTATTACGTATCGTGAAAGCAGAAAAGTATCATCCTTGTCAAGAAAATCAACAACTCAATGAAGATGATCCCGATCGCCGTGCCGTATGGAATTCTGTGAAATTTTGTAGGATTTATATAACCACAATCCACGTTTCATTGAACAAATTATGTTTTCCGATGAAGCTACGTTTTGCCTAAATGGTTCAGTGTCAAAATTGCAGATATTGGAGTAGGGATAATCCTCACTGGATGACAGACGGACATTCTCAACACCCTCAGAAAGTCAATGTTTGGGCAGGGATAATAAACGACAGAATTAAATTGGCCCTTATTTATTCCCAGGAAATCGTTCAGGGAAGAATTACTCTGAATTTTTTACGAAATGGACTCATACCTATCCTTACCGATATTATTCCAAACGCCAACAATCCTAACTTACCAAATGAAAGTATATGGTAGCAACAAGATAGTGCACGCCCGCACTATACATGTGCTGTTGGCGAGTTTTTGAATAACTGTTTTCCTAGGAAGTGGATTGGTAGACGCGGACCGATAGAGTGGCACCCAAGATCTCCTGATCTTAAGCACCTGGATTTTTTCTTGTGCAATTATTTGAAATCGTAGGTCTATGTAGACAGGCCGCAAAATCTACATGAGTTGGAAAATCGAATTAGGATCGAAATTAGCCAAAATTACTCCAGAAATTATTCGCATTATGCAATGTATGACCGTAGATTTGCTTATTGTCAAGAGACTGGTGGATGGCATTTTGTACAGTTGTGTGCATAAAAAATTCGTACAAGGGTCGACACTAATTGAGGCATTGCACTCATTGCACTAGAAAAATTATAAAGCGCGTTAGTGACAAATATTGTATGAATCTTAACACTACTTATCAAAGTCGATAAGAAGTGTAATATTTAAGGTTAACAAGCCTGGCTCGCTATAACTTATAACTCCTGTACGACTTTTTTATGCACACAACTGTACATCTTATTTTATTGTTGTATTTTGTTGTTTTGTTGGATATAAAGTTATTCTCTTACTGAAATAAAGTATTAATTTTTGTTCACCCTATACCAGTATTGAAATATTTTTCAGATGAAGTATCACAAGACATCTACTTCAATTTGAAAAAATTATCGATTGTGTCACCACGTCAAAACCAGTGACGTAACCTCTTTGGAAGATACATTCAAAAATCGGCATTCAAAAACAAAAATCAGCCTTCTTCAGGATTTTTGTCAAAAGTGGAATTTGTTACATAATTTAGCCGAGCACTGTAGTTCTATAACTGAAGAAATAGTTGAGGAAAAACGGCTCGTTTGTGTATTTGCTAATACAGTGTGATTCAACACCACTTACACAAAATTTGTCAGTGTGCTCTCACGAAACCAGAATTACAAAAATTGAACAAAAAAATACCTGATTAATTTCTAGGAATGCACCGCCACTGGATAGAACTGCCCACGTGGAACCGTGAAGGGTCACATTACAAAATGGCAAAAATAAATTTTGCATATCACATAACACAACACATTATATTTTATCAGACATATCATATTGACAGATGTTATTTTTTTAACGTAATATGAGTCAGTTATTATCCAACATTAATTTTATGATCAGAATCAAAGTTGACATGAAAGATATCAATTCCCATTCTCAGAAATATTGGGAAAGATTTTAATATCGAAATCACTCACAGACCAATGCACGAAAATATGATGCAAAAAACATCCCCACATACATCATCTTTTTTTGTACCGAAGTGAAAGTTGAGTAAGTAATAATCTCGTAAGGCAGCCTTACGGCATTCGGAAATGCTGTATTTATCTTGTCCGTCCACTGTGAGGAAATGCTTCGGGAAATCGGTCTCATTTCCGTTAAGCTTCGTACAATGTAATCAGAAACAATAAATTTGGTCTTCAGAATTAATTGTTAGTTTTGTGTTCACAAAAAGTTTAACAGTTGTTTACATATTCAGGGGAACTTTTCTGGAGGCAAGGCGGTTTTTGCAGTCTTTTTCGTTCCACCTAGAGCAAAAATAATATGTTAATTTGCTATACCCAAAAAATTCTCTTAGAGGAAGCGTATTTTTCAAATGGAGTCTCAATCAATTACTTGTTGCTGTGTATGAAATTCCATAATTATCTATTATTATAAAGAAGTGAATCGAAAACATGTGGAAAATATCAATTCCTTGTAAAAAGCTTAGCAGTTTGTTAAAAGAATTTTTGGGTACAATCCCACCTGTGTAAGACGAGATCTTTGTAACCACATTTTGAAATGCCAAATGTCATGCTTTATGAAATAGTCGCACCTGTCGATCTGAAGAATTCCTAAAGAAGGTTGTTCTCATACTGAATTCTTGTATTCAATAGATTTTACCTGCAGCACTAGCAAGGGACTATAAATTGAAGTCTGACTTTCAGATGAGGTGATTCATTGTAAATAACTATTTTATTTACCTCAGTTTTGATAAATGATGAAATAAAATCAAACAATGACAAAAACTTCAGCATTTACGTTTCTGATTTTATGGGAAAAATACAATATCTCTCAATAGAATTGAGCTTTAATGACTTTATTGAATGTTTCTCATCTATTATTTTGTGCAACCGGCATTTGTTGAACCGTCCTTTCTCATTCCTATTGGTAACGACATTTTCAATATCATAAAGTTTTTTTTGCCTCTTTCGCTGTGAATACATTGATTTTTGTAGAAAATTTAGCTTGTCAAATAGTCACTTGTTTTTTATAGGAATTTTTGATTTCTTACAGTATTACTATTGGAGGACCAGTGAAAACTAGTTTTGAATTTCTTTTGATTTTCTTTCAATACGCCTTCATTCGCCTTCAATACTGCTTTAAAAACCGATAAATGGAGAATATCAAAAATATGTCCAATATTGAATTCAGGGACTTAAAATAACATTCTGAACAACAATCTATAACAATACTGTCCAACTCTGCAAAGGTCTTTGAGATGTGCCTGAATAGAATTTCTTTTCGAATTTGATGAATAGTATAACTCTAGATTCACATGGTTTCATCAACAAACATTCTACGATAACAAATCTCTTATATTTTACACAAACTACCAGCAATGAGTTAGATAAACAGCTACAGACTGATAGAATTTATACAGACTTCTCAACGGCCTTCAATAAACTGAATCGTCAAATTCTGTTAAATAAACTGAACTCTTCAGGTTTCGATATTCCTCGTTAAAGTTATTACTGTCATATCTTCAAACTAAAAAGAACACAAATTACTCGAATTCACTCCAACTAGTGGCGCACCTCAAGGAAGCAATCCAGGCCCTCTTCTATTTTCTTTGGTCATGAATGACATCAATTCAAACATTTCCAGTAACATATTACTCTTTGAGACGATTTGAAGATTTTCAGACCGATTGAAACAATTGAAGACTGTCTCATTCCAGAGAAAGCAATTAATTCAATACAAGAAAGCTGCACACTTAAAAAGCTTCCATGGAATATCCAGAAATGTAAATTTATGAAATACACTCTCTACAACAATATACAGTTTGACTGTTAAATACATTAGAACAAAGTTCAGAAGCTAAAGGTTTGGGCATCATATTCGATCCGACTCAGCTTCACTTCACAAATTAACCAAATTACATCTTCTGCAAAACGAATGCTTGCATAGCAAGATTAACAAGTAAATCCTACACGGACTAATCGCTGGATTGGACGTGTAGGACCTCAACGTTGGCCAGCTCGCAGTCCTGATATGAGTCCTCTAGATTTTTATTTATGAGATCATCTGAAGGTTCTTGTTTATAAAACTCCTGTACTAGATGTGACTGACTTGAGGAATCGAATAATTGACAATTTAAATGTCATAATGTCATATTTTTGAACGTGTCAGACAATCTATGACAAATCGATTGCAGTCGAGTATTTTATCAGAAGGTGAACATTTTGCTAACTTTCTGTAAGGTCTAAATTGTTTAATTTTCAATTTTGGTTTCTACTTTATATTGTCCATGGATAGTTTTTAGAATGAGTTAAAGTGAATGTTTTTGTTTTTTCTCGAAAACGAAGCTAGATATAAAGAAAACACAAAAAAACAAAAAATTGTATTTTCGCCCTCTCGCTATAAAAAAAGACACAGTTGTGTAGATATTTTACACAATTGTTCATTTTTTCATCATACGCGTTTTGTGAAATTCAATAAATATTTGTCAAGTCAATTTGTATACAATGCCTAAAAATACACAAAAATATGCACATCTACCATTTCACAATTTATATGTAAAACATCTACAACGCATTGAACTCATTTTACACCCGTTGTGCACTTTCTATTTGATATGCACAAATTTTATACTATTTCAACACAATTGCGTAATTTGCCACAACTTGACCAAGGCGTCGTCTTACCCAACTAAATACGCATGCGCGGCATTCCAAATGTCCACTCCATCATTGTTTGATTGTTTTATGTTGATCGAAGGGCGAAGCTGGTTAAGTGTACTTACCTATTATTTATTATTTGCTCATGTGGATGTGGTTTTGTGTCAAATGGAAGTGTAAGAATATTAGCAAACTGATACCAATATTTTAAGGTTAATATTGATATTATTTTTTGTTATGACATGAAACCTAAATATTTTTTTCCTCAAAGTTAGAACCTCCACATTTTCAACCTGTTCGACTTGTACCTTTTTTCTTTTTCACACAAATTATGAGAATCAGTCTAGTATTAATCCAGGAATATTAAAATATTGATCTCACTAGTACATCTATTTATGTGGGATACTTTCATTAGGGAAAGTTGGTTTTTCGCCCCTTTGCTGTTGCTGAAAACGGCTTTATCCTCCAACCCTGAAATAATTAATGCACCTGAAATGAACGTCCGCCCCCAACATCATTCCAAACTCCTTAAAAGTAATCCAAATGAATAGAAATCTACTTTTTGTTGTGATATCGTGCAGAGAAGTTAAACTGTTAGTTTTCCCCCTGTTACGAGTTCCTGTGGAACAGAGCGAATTCCCGAATAGGCCCTGGGTTGCGGATTTAGCTCGGTTTTAATGTTTGTCTCTCGAGTAGTTGGAAACGAACTAATTGCACTCTGTATCACGATAGAAATTTCATACACTAGTCAACAACTGCTGTTTGTGTCACACTTTTTTCTCTGGCTCCGAAAAATATGAACGATGTGTCATTCGATTCGGAATATCCTGTAGATGAGTTTTGAAAAAATTCAATAGCTGCTTGCAAAAACTGCAAATGTTATTAACAATTAACTGACAAAACCAAATGGGGTTTGGTGTTTTGCAAATATTTCAAAAACTATTTGACATTTTTCTAATTTGAAAATAGGTTCAATAAGAGGGGAAAATTTTCCAAAAAAACTTCCCGGAACTGTAGGACCAATAATAACTAGAAAATAATGAATCTGATTTCCAAGGAAGACATATCAATACTGAATATAAAAACAATAAAAATACAAATGAAACATAGAATGAAACTAAGAATGATCTGGAAGCGGCGATTTAGTGCTTCTCATAGAAAAGAACATAGGCATCTCCGCTCACCAGGGATCCGGATGAAATTGGATTCACACGTGAATCATCATATTCATGCCACGTGTTCGCATACGGATGTCTACAGTAGGCTGTGTAGTGTCCGCTATAGGTACATAATGCATACAGTCTATATCGACAAGGGGTTTCATTTTCTGCTGTAAAATTACTCATATCCAATGCCTCTAAAGAAAACTCAATGGTAATATTCAATTTTCTTTGGAATCTTTCTATTGAAGAAAACCGTTTCAAATGGATCACTAACATTTTTGGGAATTTATGAATTGATAGGGATTTCCTGCATTGCCTTCTCTCTTTGCACTTCGCACATGTCGGCTTCTCGTCACCATCTAAAATTTCTTCCCTTTTGAATGAATCCAAACATTGTGACAAATTTAGTTGGCCTGCTCTTCGTGGTATTGGGAGGGAAAGATTCCAAAACGGATCGAAAGAGACTGAACAGTGATCACAATAAGTACATTTCAATGTAGATTTTAACTGGCCAACAAAGTTGTCTACAATTTTGGAATTGTTCGACCTTAAGTATCTTGACCATGACTATTGTGCCTTCTCACTGTCAGTCAATTTCTCATCTATATCTCTCATTAATGGTATCGGCTTTTCCGTTACTCTATTGACGTCTTCATGTAGAATAATTATAATTTTGAAAATACGGCTGTAAACGAAGAATCTGGTTTGCATAAGCCCTTCCCACTTTGGACCTCTAATGAATAAATATTATTTAAACTCATTGAATATGAATACTAAGAGTTGAAAAAATACAGGCACTGGATAGATGAATGAACAATAATCCGCGGTCGAATAATTTTTATCGCGATTTTTCAATCAATTATGCATTAGTTAATTAACAATTTTTTCCGACTTGAACATGAACATTGCAACTGCAAGTGCAATAATCGTCAAATAACCATTCTGATATTTTTTTTTTCCTTTTTTGGATCTATTTTCTAATGGAAATAATAGAAGAAGTTACCGTTGGAAAAAATTTAAAAGAATCATGTTTCACTTTGTTATCAACAATGGAATAGAAAATGGAATTTGTCCAACCGAGTTTAAAATAGCAATAATCAAACCAATACATACAAAAGGTGAAAAAAGTCTTCCACCAAATTTTAGACCTATGTCTCCCGTAACTAATTTCACGGAAATATTTGAAAGAGTGGAGCTATTTCCAAACAAACACAAAATAATTTCTGAAAATTAATTTTGGTTCCAGGCCGGAAAGTCTACAGAAGGAGCCATTCAATTCTTAACCAAAAGAATGTATGAAACAATCGATAATAGCCAACCTGCCATTGGTGTTTTTCTAGATCTAGCAAAAGCATTCGTCACTGTTGATCATGAACAGCTACTGAAGTCCTTGCAGGATGTGGGCATACGTGGAATTGCACAAAAATTATTTCGTTCAAATTCGGATAATAGAAAACAATGTGTCAAAATTGATGAAACGTGTAGTACATTCGAATTGGTAAAATGCGGAGTACCCCAAGGGACGGTTCTTGGACCAATCCTATTCATCATCTACATAAACAATCTCCTTAGCATTAGATCATCTGGAAACATAGTAAGCTTCGCAGATGATACTGTTATATTTTATAAATCCAATAACTGGAAGAATTTGAAAAATGAAATCCAGTCTGATATGAACAACATTATTGACTGGTTCAATCATAAGTTAACTATTAATTTTGATAAAACGATGTTACTACCTATAACAAATTACAAAAATAATCTACCCCAGTATGAAACATTAGAAATAGATGATCACAATAAAGCTGTTTCAATAAAGCAAACTGACAAACTAAAATATCTAGGAATAACTATTGATTGCCACCTTCGCTAGGATCAACATATCAACAACATTATGAATCCAATAAGAACATTTTTGGGTCGCTTCAAATACCTAGCAAAAATTTTAACTCTAAAACACCTCAAAATGCTATATTTTGCACTTGTAGATTCCCGTACATCATATGGAATTATAGGATGGGGTGGAAAATATACCTACAGAAATTGGATGTATTACAAAAATACTTCCTTAAAATTATGTTCAAGAAATACAGAACTTACCCATCAGATGATTTGTACAAAGAAGTAAGGATACTAGACATTCGCCGAACTTTCTTTCTCAAAACAGTATGTTTTTTAAATAAAAACAAAACACTTGTCGAGTTTCTATCGCATAACTACCCAATAAGAGCTAAGAATTGTAGCAAAGTAAAAATAACTTCTACCAATAAACCAGTGGGGACTAAATGTCTTGCATTCCTGGGACAAAGATTTTTGAATTTAACTCGGAAACTTCTCTCTACAGTCCTTCTAATTCCGAAACTCATTATAGAAACAAAGTTAGGTTGTTTTTATTAAGTAAAAAGAGACAACTCGTATATAACCACTTTAATTGTAGTTATTAGTTGTTAAATGGTTAAAAAAATATTTAACGATAATTATATGTTCGTCTACTGCTTATTCAAATAAGTCTACGAGCTTCAATATTCATTTTTTATTACCTATTCATCAATGTCAACTTGCATCATATATGTATGTATATACAGTGTGTCCCACTTACCATGCTCACCATGGGTATCTTTTTAATGGTGAGAGACACGAGGTCGGCTAAATGACACCAAATGTGGAGTTTATCAAGGCCAACTATAATGTGAAAAAATATTTTGACAAAATCTATTCGTTTTTGTTTTATTCGCAAAAAACAGGTTTTGATCATTTTCATGTCTCGTCCGTAACTTCTTTATTTATGAAAATATTTGGATTGGAATTTCACATTCTTATGGCAGTTTTTTGATGAGATTTCGAAAAAAATTCATACCAACTCTTCTAGAATTTGAGATATCAGCACCAACTTTTATTTTTCAAATGTAGGTCATAGCTCACTATGACTTAGTTATGAATAACTTTTTTTTCTCTTACAGATGATATGTCACAGTAATACCTTTTTGTTGATAACAAGGGAGTTATCGTCATTTATACAAAAACAAAAACTGTTTTGAAGTTGCCATCTTGAATTTATAAATTTTAACAGAAAAATCATGATCTCCGATCTCAAAAACCCCCACATACCAATTTTGAATGGAATTGGACCATAATCACAAATCTTGTCCACCATATTGGAAGAGCCGCCATTTTTTATTTCAATAAAAATTCCATAGTGCATTGTCACCGGAATTATGTACATCTGCCAAATTTCAAGTTATTAGGACCGCCAGAAGTGGGTCAAAATTCACTTGCAAGAGACATGAAAATGATCAAAATCTGTTATTTGTGTATAAAACAAAAACGAATAGATTATATGAAAATAGTAGGCGCATTGAAAAGATGTGCTTACATGATGAGTGACAAACATAAAAACACAATTTATTATTGCTTAGTTGGATCCAGGTTGAGATATCTTATTAACTGTTGGGGAAATGCTTCAGATACATTAATTTCAAAATTACAAATTATGCAAAATAAAACCATAAAGGTATTGTATAACTATGACTCACGAAAATCTACTGCAGAACTTTATTCAGAAACGAAATTACTCAATATCAGAAATTTGAAGAAACTTGAACAAGTTAAACTAGTTCATGGCATGCAAGTTGGCTATATTAAATCAAATCACACATTCATGTTAGCACAAGACGTGCACAATCATAACACTCGAAATAAAGATTTTTTAAGAAACGAATTGAGACTTTCCAAAAAAACCCAAGATTAACCGATTTATAGGGCAATTGAAGCATATAACACAATTCCAGCACAAATAAAAGAGATAGAAAACAAAAATTCATTTAATATCAAATTAAAACTACATCTGAAATGTATTATGTTAGATGTATGACTATTTAATAATATGATTCATGTGATATCTGTGAATACCCTGTGATATATCTATTTAAATGAATTAACGCCAAAAAAGTTATTTGTATATGTGTGTATATAACAAACATTGTACTGAAGAAGACAGAAATCTTTGGGAGATCGTTTGCTAACGAACAGTCGTTACCGACCGGTGATGAACCCTTTACTCCCATAAACACCTAACTATGTAGGCTTATTATGGCAAGAACCTGTCAGAAAACAACTACTCCCCTGGCTAAGACCACGACGGGTATTGAATTAAATCTAACAGCTACTTGTGCAACGTTCCTCAAACATTGTACTATCCAGCTATTCTGTATACTATTTCATTATGTTTTATATTTTATATTTGATTATGTATTAGATTTTATGTATAGGCCTTGTTATCAGTATCCTTTTTGTATTGTATTTGAGGTCATAAATAAATAAATAAATAAATAAATAAATATTTTTTCACATTAGTTGGTCTTGATAAACTCCACATTTGGTGTCATTTAACCGACCTCGTATCTCTTACCATTAAAAAGATACCCATGGTGAGCATGGTAAGTGGGACCCACTGTAGAGTAAAGGTAATCGTTGATGACTATTTAAGATTTAATTCAAAATAGTGGGGTTCTGCAGCAAGTAAATGAGAACTCTTTAAAGAATGTCCAAGCTTTCGGGAATTATATTATTTCCATCACCAGGGAACTACAATAAATATAATTAATCATGAAATGTAATTTTAACTCTAAATGATTCTGTGAAATATGAGGTGATGATTTATGATGATAAACATTTCACATCCGCCATTGCCACCATGTACGTAAGAAGAATCAAAATTACAACACAGGTCTATTCACTAACTTTTAACGATATCGTTAGCAGTCGTTACCAAGCAATAGGTCGTTAAATACACAGAATCGTATTAATTTTTTCGTTATTCAATGACTTATCACTTGGTAACGACTACTAACGATTTCTTTAAAAGATAGTGAATAGACTTGTTAGAAATTTTTTGTCCTAATTTTCACATTTGATAAGTTTAAATAATATTTATTCATTAAAGGTCCAAAATGGGAGTGGCTTACGCAAGCCAGATTCCCCGTTTTCGGGCGTATTTTCAACCGTCTGGGAAAATCATAAATATTGGTCCTACAGTTCCCGGAGGTATACTTTTTTGGGAGCAATTTCCTCCTCTCATTGAATCTTTTTTCAAATTTGAAAAATGTCAAATGGTTTTCGAGATATTTGCAAATAACCACACCCAATTTTGTTCTTTCAGTTGATTGTTAATAACTTTTGCAATTATTGCAAGCGCCTCATGAATTTTTTCAAAAATCATCGCTATTCTGAACCGAATGACACCTCATTCATGTTTTTCGGTGTCGGAGAAGAAAGTTTGACCCAAAAAGCACTTGTTTACTAGTCTATCAGCGTTTATAAGGTCTTTTGTTCTTCGTCGGAACGTAAAATGGAACAAAGAAAGTTCTAATTATTGACGGATGTCCGAGTTTAATCGAAATTCGCTGTAGATGAAACGATTTCCAGGAAATTTATTCAAATAGGTTCAGATAAACGTGTTGGAACAAAACACGTTTAAGCGTTTACTAGATAATGGAGCAAAAATGTTTTTCTCGATCAAGTGCCCAGATTAAAACTTAAATGAGAATTAATAACTCATTGAATATTTATGCTTTAATAGCCTCTTTGCTTGCAAAAACGCTTTTACATCGAGCTGCTAATAAACATCACCGGTATTCGCCAGTAGTTGATTTCAAATTAGTCACAGAAATAATTGAGTAGTGTTATGGAAATTTGTAAAGTAAATTTATAGGGATAACGAATCAACATTTCAAGTTTCAAAATTACCGATGCTGTTTATGTCGAGACTATGGAAAATTATAATATTACTGAGTGATCAAATAGTGACATATATTGGACAGCTGATGCCGCTCTGGAGGTCTCGCTTCAGCATGAAGTCTGGTGGAGTTAGAGTCCAAACAGAGCAGTTAATCTTTAGAAGGGGCGTGTTTCAGGAAGACTCCCTCAGTCCTCTTCTCTTCTGCATATCACTATTGGCATTGTCCGTTGCACTCAGAAAAACCCATGGGTACCCCTGCGGCACCCCCAGCAACCAGAGGCGCAAAGTCACCCATCTCTTTCTACATGGATGCCCTCAAATTATATGCATCTGGAGAAAGGGACCCACATCAGTCCCTTAGGGTAGTGGAATTCGGGACCGACAAATGTGCCACGGTTCATCTCAAAAGAGGATGTTCAACTCGTAGACGTACATCATCTGGATGCCGGAGAGACTTATACTAACCTAGAGGTGGAGCAACGCCGCTCCCAAGAGGTAATCACAGTAAATCTCTCTCAGCGGCAAGTATCAGCATAAACTTCGACAGATCTGGTCATCAGAACTGTCGGGGAAGAACAAATTTGGTGCAACTAATATGCTTGCCTTTCCGATCCTACTCTACTCCTTTTGAGTGATGAAATGGACTCAGGAAGAGCTGCGACAACTCTACGTTAAAACTCGCAAAATGATACATCTTAAATCGTCCGGTCCAAGGTTATACTTCCCCGGACAACGGGGAGGCCGTGGACTTCTGAGTTTGGAGTGTCTGCCTAACAGAACGGTGCTGGATGGAGCCTGTAGAGTCATCGAGTTCAGATCCCATTCTCTGCATGGTCCGCGACCATGAGAAAGCAGGGATTGGAGTATTTCTTTTTAAGGCAGCAACCCGTGCAGCCTATGAACTTGGTCTCGTACTCGACACTGAACAGGCTAACCCAAACTCTGTCGCCGAGTTGGAACCCGTTTAGCAAAAAGCTCACATCAACGATGCGTAGACCCAGGTCCTCCTACAGCTACATACGAATAAGCCAAAGCATGGGGTTTTCTTCAACAACATGGAAGAGTAGCTGTTGTAAAATGTCTGGCATCAAAAGGGCTTCCGTTTCGCCGTGACAAAGAAATCCAAGGATCTCCCAACAATGGAAATTATTTGGTATGTGTGGAGTTATTGAGTGAATTCGATCCATTTCTTGCAGATCACTTAAACAAATTTGGGACTCCTGGAAAAGGTAACATTTCTTATTCATCACTTAATATATGTTATGACTTTATTGACGTAATGGTAAAACAGATCCTAAAAAAATTACAAATGAAGTTAAATCAGCAAAATATTTTTCCATTAACGTTGACAGTACGCTTGATCTGTCTCATGTTGACCAGCTAACTTTTATAATTCCATAAGTGTGACAGTGTTCCTGTTTCTGAAAATTATACCTATTATACCTTTGAGTATTTGGTGCAAACCATCTTGAATTTTTAGAGAATAATGATATTCCTATAAAAAATTGCAGAGGACAAAGCTACAACAATGTCCCAAATGTGAATTTGCCACCCCTATTTCATGTGCGGGACATTCACTAAACTTGTAGGTGTCCATGCTGATGGGTGAGGATCAGAGGCAACAAAGTTTGTTGAAATGGTTCAGAAAGTATGCAACTTTATTTCGGGCTCTACCCACCGATGGGTATGACTGAACATTTAGATTTAAAAAAATGTTAAAAGTCTTTCGCAAACCAGATGGTCAGACGAGCTGATGCAGTAAGCGCCTTGAATGAAGGTCATAAACAAATTATACAAGCTTTGAAGTCCATCGCAAAATACACAGAACAGACACGAGAAACTAGAGACGACGCCCTTAGTCTGTCCAGAAAAATGATAAACTTAGAATTTATTATACTAACGGCAATTTGAACCTCTGTATTGGACAGAAAGACAAAATAAGAAATTATCTTTAGAAAGAAACAATAACACTGGACGTTGCAACTAATTTATTTACTTCACTTCATTATTTCATCATTAACCTTAGGAATAGTTTTGATTACCTCGAATTGTCCGCCAAAGAAAGAAGTGCGGAATCTGATCACAAGGACCAATCCAAACATCAGGACTTCTAATTTTTTTTGATGGCTCTGCGCCATCAGTCCAACTGAATGGAAAAGAGAAATTTAATGTAGAAACATTTCTTTCCCTAATTATAATAATAATATCAATTTTATTGGATACAGGATATAGGCAAACAAAATTATACAAAGGGAATAGAAAGAAAAAACCTCTAACTTGTAGACCCAAAGGCAAAGTTCGTTCTCTTTCTGACGGTTTCCCAGCAGAAAGAGTTGCGCACTTCCACTTAACCTCTTAATTGATAACCCAGGTTATAACAGCGATAAAGTTTGTATGAGAACATTAGTCAACGTTTTGGTAAATTGTTCACAGTAAAATGAAGAAACTAATAATTTATTGGAAATATTTCATTTTTTGAACAAAAAAAAATTGAGAATCTTTTCAAGCATGATGGTAACTAACTGCAGTGGGGAACGCTCCTTCTACAAATTTAACTGAATAAAAAATTAATTGAGAAAAACAAAGCATCAAAAGAAGTTAACCCGTTTGTCGCATAGAATATGATTTGCTTAAAAACATAGATTTTTAAGAAGTGGTTAACCATTTTGACAATCCCAAATCTAAAAGGGTGCCTCTTCAATCAACATAGATTTTTAAGCAATATCCGCTTCTTCTGAAAGTTAGCTTCCTGGCTGTGGGGCAATTCAATGATACTGGACGACGACAATGACTAAGAAATCACCCTCATGAGGGTTTACCACCTCCGAAAGGGCAAAATGTAGAAAATTGATAAAACTGTAACCGAACAAATAGAATAAGAAATGTAAGAAAAAACACAAATAAAACAATATAGGAATTCCCCGCTAATTTTTAGGAGTAGTGGAGTTGGGATGGGTTTTCTTGTCAGGGATTTCTCTAGAAAGATGGTAGAAACAGTAGCCTCATACTGAAAGGAGGGTGGGCCATCCATGAGGAGAGACCTAGTCGCCCTTTATGGAAAATCAGTACTCCATGTGTGTCAATCAGTAGTATTATCAAGAAATCATAAATCTTGTTCATGATGCCAAAAAAGAAATCTGTATATATTCGTGAACGTCAGATGTCAGAATGAATCACAAGGAAACGTCAGTGCTATTAACTTCAAAAATCTTTTTGGAGCTTGTCAGAACAATTTTATTAGCCGATGATGCGCATGTGGTCAAGCTACATTGTTGAAATATTTTTGGCAACACTGCTTGATGCTCCAAGCGTTCTCAAGACACTGGGAGCGTTCCATACTTTTGCCGCACACTGTTTCGTAAACTCCAAACTCGTTATTCCTCTTTTCTCTGAAACGAGTTCATAAAGAGATGTAGAAGTCTTGAAACACATAATGTCTCAAAACTAACATTCATCATTAGTGTTACAGACTTCTGAGATTGCCTTTCGTGAACTGCAATACTTTCTGGGTGAAATTCTCGAACTTGAAAGTGTCATGAAAGTTTCTCAAACTTAGATGAATCAAGATAAGATTGAGACACCCCACAATGTTTCATAATACTCGTCAATTTCGAACAAACAAATTGGGTTCAGAACACCACGCTTATTGTCGAAGTGGCATTGTGAATGATTAATTTGATTTTCTTGCCAATCAAGAAACGACGTTACGAAAACTTTCACAAGAAAAGGCTTCGGCAAAATTAATTATAACGCGTCAGTCAGCAATGGAAATGGAAAATGGCAATGCTATAGTTCAAATAAGCTTATAGAAAAGAACTTTCCAGGCGTATTCCTTTATTAATATCATAGTCTAAGAGCTGGCAGTCTCTTTGACTGACGTGTGAGATACAAGTCCGAAACTTTGTGTGTACTTAATTGGAAATCAGTTAAGTCAATAGGAAGTCAGTTATGTCATTTTCATGGAGTACCTCATGGTAGCCACTTGGGTCCCTTACTGATCATCATATATATAAACGATGTTATCAAATGCTTCAAGAATTGAAAATTTTCATTGTATGCTGATGACCTTAAAATCTTTCACAGGATAAGGGATCGAAGTGACTACAGAGAGCTCTCCAAGAGGACTTGAATACATTTTCTGAGTTATGTGCTCTTGCTTTCTATTTGAAAATATGTCATCAAATAAGCTTCACGAATAATTATAAAAACAAACTGAATTCTGTAATAGAATCAAGCAAAATCAATTCAAGAGGTTAGCAAGATAAAGGATTTGGGGATCATAATGGACGACAAACTTAGTTTCAATGCACACACAAACAAAATTGCAAACGAAACAAATAAAATTATGGGATTTGTCATCAGGAACAGCAAAAATTTCAAGAATCCTAAAACCCTAATTTCTTTATATAATGCATATATTCACAGCAAACTAAGTTTTTGTTCTATAATATGGAACCCTCTATAATGCCACACATGTCAACAGACTGGAAAAAATCCAGAACAATTTAATAACATTTTTGGGATATAAAACTAATTCCTGTGTACAAGAAAGCATCTACGACGTCATCAGGATAAAATTCAATATTCTCCGACTGGCTGATAAAAGATCTCTTAATGGCGTATTATTTTCGACTAAAATCATTGAAAACCAAATTGACTAGCAAGAATGATTGTCACAATAGGGAATATGCAAGTGATTTAAATTTACTTGATTTTTTTACCTCATATACTTTATTGTCTTGAAATTACACCTAAACCATTAGTTTATCATTTAGTTTGTATTTAACTCCATAAAACTTTAATCAAAAAGTGCATAAGTCGAAACGAAGAATGACGTCACATGGCACGTTATGAAATTTATCTGTGTTGATATATATATATATATATATATATATATATATATATATATATATATATATATATATATATATATATATATACTGTGCTAGTCGTCTTTCATAGAAAATGGAGGCGTTCAAATAGTTCAAATCCAATCGGTATTTTATATATTATTTTAAAAATTAATTCTAAGACTTTCAACCGTATTTATATTTTTTACTATGTTGTAACGAAGTAAAAAATTTATTAAACAAATAAAAAAAAATTATGCATATTCCCTATTGCAATTCGATGTTCTACTAAGAAGCATTCCGAGAAAGGAATTTTTCATTTTCTCAAAGAAAGTGACAAATATTGGTACAAATTCTCCTCTGATCCGATCGCAAAAATAATTTAACCCATTTGTTTGCAAAAAAATAGATATCGATATATTTTCCAAAAACTACTTAAAAAAATCTTCATATTTTTAACCCTGTTCCAGCATGATTATAATTGATGAGATTTGAACCTCGTTAGATTCGTTAGATTTGTGTATTGAGGATTGAGAAATATCTCTCAAATAAAAAAAACGTATAAGGGGTTGCACACATGCTTCTCAATAAAAAATTAAGGAATATTGAGAAAATATTGAATATTCTTTTCAAATGATAAACAAAATATTTTTAAATGTTTCTATTGATGTTTTCAGAATATTTCGTATTTTGTCCTGGTGAACCATTTTTTGACTATTCATTGCAACGTTTAACGAATATACTAAAAATAACTAACTGGGGCATCAGTAAGTAATAAAATTTATTATCCGTTACTTTCTCCTGTAGGGTTTTTGATACTGGACATTTCACAATATACAGTTCTCTCATTAAAATTCCCTGTCTCCATGAAATCTTGAGAGCTTTATGATTACATTGTCCAAACAAGACGAACGTATTCGAAAGATGCGCATCAGTTTACGGTTTTAATGATGTAACTTCAGATGATAATGATGCAGAACAGCGGCGTAGGTATAAAAAAGCGACGAGAGTCCTGTTTCCTAATATATCGAAAAAAATACAAAATAAAACTAAATTTCATATTCAAAATCGATGGTGCAGAATAACCTAAAAAATTTAAATCTTAAAATTATTGATATAATTGATAGGAACAGATTTGCCAGCTATTTTCTAGATCTATTCAATAAGCACTAGTGTGGATTTAATTAATATAAATTAGTCAAAGATAAAAGCAGTTAGACTTGTTGGGCAGGAAGTACGGGATTGGAAAAAGGCAGAGATATCTTATACCAAGGCTTTGGGCTGCATCTTTCATAAAAGTTTTCCTTAACAAATAAGAGTATTGTGGTAATACGTAACAATTTTGTTTTAATCCCACTCAATTGGAAGACACCATTTACTGTATTTGAAAAAGAAAGTTTCCATTCATCACTCTGCCTATTTCATCAGAAATTCCTCAGGGTTCCGTAGTAGGTATGAAAAATGAACAAACTGGTTCAAAAAGGTAGTACCTTGCTGATTTTGCGGAAAACACATCAATTGAACATTGGATCATTTAGATAAGCTACTTCTGAAACATATTTGTTTATTTAGGATTCACAATCAGTCAGTTAAGTACCTGATGTTGTAAAATAGTTGTACGAATGCATTCGATTCATTGGGAAAATTCTCAACACTCCGTCTTAACAAACATTCTTTCAATCTCCGTCCTATCGAATTTGCATTATTTTATTTTCATCTGCAACCACTATAATCGTTTTATTACTCATATTGTCCAAATGTATATTTGTGATAAACGTTAGATACTTTGTTGTCTACTTTATTTTTATATATTTTTACAACAAAATTATTTCATATAAAACTATTAACAAATTACTGCAAATAGTGTGTATAAAGTAGCAAATATATCGATCGTTATAAATATTTGTGATATATAAGCCTGATTATAGTTATGAATCGTTTCAATCTAGAAATATTTACTGGTTCCCTTGTTTTCTTTATCGAGCGGAGGCGTATCCAAACTAAAGAATCACTGACATTTCCACATTCATCTTGTCTCAGGGGTATGCCCCAATCGTTCTGCCACGGTGAGTTTCTTTTGTTACGAAAATTTGTAGCATATGGCTTTTTAAATAGAATCTAAGGTCGGGGAAGTACCAAAGCATCTATAGAGATTCATTATCATGGGAAATTCTTGTGAAATATATAATAATAATAATAATAAATGCTTTTATTGACAGATATTCTCATACAAACTACAATGAACTACAGGATGAATGGAAAATTGTAGAATCTTGTCAAAAGGCAGAGTTCAAATCACCTGTGGGCACAAGTGTTTGCTCTTCCACTCAACTCCAACCCAACAAATATTCGATATAATAAAAATTATCATCTGTCACAGGAAATGCTTCTAAAAATCATACAATATGCGAACGCTTATGGAACAAGTTAAACTACTTACCTACTCAAAATTATATTACGTCAATCAATAGGATTTCAAACTCGGTCTAACGGCCTCGTTTGACAAATTTCCCATCTCATGTCGTAATATGAATCTTTACAATACCCAGCAAACCCAGTTACATCACAGAGATATCGCAGCGATGTAACAATGTGACCTGCGATATCGCATTCTTTTTCAAATAGACGTCGCAGGGATATTATTTTGTCCCACTCAAGATTCATCCATTTGACGTCGCTGAACAAGTTCTGCGATATAACAACGATATAGTTTTGGAGATATAACTGCGATGTGTTTTTGTGATGTATACGAGATGATCCCATTTTGATGTCGCAGGTAGGTGAATATGTGATATCACAGAGATGTACTTATATTAGGCAGGGTTTAGGTAATACATAAGGAAATATATTAGTGAAAAAATATATTTCTAAACATTTACTTTGGAAAAATATTATGTACTCAAAATTAAACTACATTGTTCTAGTCGAAGCATTTCTCGACAGTCAATGATAAAAGAAGAAGAAGCATTTTCATAATAGACGGAAGAAAATATACAGCAGAAAGAAGGAACACATTAATAATAGTCATCAATACAAGGAAATTGCACTATGAAATTTAGATTCCGACACAATCATTCACTTTTGAATAGTATTTGAAGTTTGTTGAAATTTCATAAAATTGACAACAGTCATCAATCACCATATCCCTGGAATATTGACAGGACTAAAATTCTTTAAGGGCGCCATCTCTGGAACAGACTAAAGAAGCAGACCACTATTTCATTTGTTTATTTGTATTCTGAAAATTCTAAACAAAATCGAATCACTCGACACACCAGGGTTTTTATACATCTCAACCGATTTGAAAATACCGACAGTGTTTTCGAAGTCCTTTTCTCATTGGTTTGAATTCAAAAAATGATGGCATTTGGTTGGTTTATATTATATGAGGGAAATTGTCGATGGGATTCCCCTTCTCATATCGTAATACTTATGAATCTTTACGATACTTATATCGTAAATATCCATAATTCAATTTTTCAGATTTAATAACGCAGAATACAAGGTTGAGAAATAACTCACGGACAAATAATACCAGCTGGTATATCAATGTGTCCACACCAAATAATCTAGTTTCAAATGCCTTCTGTCCGCCAGACGATCCTTCTTCTCAAGATATATTTACTGCAATCTCTTCGGTCGCCGTCTACGCATCTGAATAGTCGACAGGTGTTACCGAAGAGAGCAGTGATTGGACGCACATGGTGCTCGAGAAGGTATCTCGAAGAGCAGCTGCAAAAGCCGGCACGCCAGATTTCCGCGGAGCTTTCGGAGACACTGACCGAGAGGACCAACACGAATCGCAGCGGCGTGCCCAGGTATTTCAAATAGCAAAAATTAACTTGCCTTATATGCCCAATTGCACCGTTTTATGTTTAATCTAACTTTAACAAAACTACGATTATTTTGGTAAACGAGGATTAAATTAAGTACACCTATTGCACCGTTGGTTTTTTAAACAATGGTATTAGGGATTTTAATACTACCTAGTTGGCTTATGCAATGTCACAGAATATGAATACAATTAATTTACCGATATATTCGATATTCTGTGGCCATCCCAAGTATTCCTAACCTCATATTTTTGTAATTGGGATGAAGCAAGCCTATAGTTTTTTTTTTAAACAGTAAATTAAAGTGAAGAGTACAACAAATAACGGTTTGTATTGTTGTGTCCCGTTGTGTGAAATCCAGACATCTACAAAAAACCTCTCACGAAAAATCCTCAAGAAATCGCTCTTGCAACTTTAATAGCAATGAGAAATCTAGCGAATTAAATATAATTACGAAATACAAAAACATAATTTAAAATAAAAAGACTGGTGGGTGAATAATCGTCAAAATACAAAAATTTGGGACAGTATTGAAGTAATAATGTGAATCGACCAAAAGATATTTTAAAAAGATTCTATGAAAATTACTTGGGTACTTATCGATGAGAAATATCCCTTTCTGTTTCTAAATTCTTTAGCATCGCTACCCCCTAAAATTAATATAAATGATGTCATAGTTTTTTGTTTGATAATTGAATACAGAAAGTGTGCTTGATAGTCACACAAAACACTGTTTTGCATATTTTGTTTATATTTGTATTACTTTGCAGCTCGAATTTCTCCCAATGGGAAATATTGTTAGGATGAGAAGAGGCTTTTTATTGAGAATATCTACGAAGCTCAATATATTCTTATGTAGGTTGGCATCTACCTTGATACTTCCGACTAGGCACCTCCCACGATCACTATAATGGCAGAAAGACAGCAGCATTCACACGAACTTGACATTTTGTAGTTTATTAGCCTGACTAACCTTACGTAGACAGAATAACCTTCCAAAATTGGTGTTTTTCGTTTTAGCCTACGGCGGCGAATTTACACTCAAACTTAACCTGAGCAAGCTAACCTAGTACAGAACATAGTCATTAACCCAAACCTTTCGGGATTTTTACTTTTTCGGGACTCTAGACACTTCAAACTTGGACCTCAACTTTAATCGGTCAAAGGAGGATTACTTTCAACTGTAAGTTTATGGTTTTAAACTGAGTTTTCTTGACGGTACAATGTAATTGAATGAACTAAACTAAGCTTACACCCGAAACCACAGTTATCCATTACCGTGCAAGTGGCCCTTAGCCACAGATAATTATTAATAATAATATCATCGAATAAAATATTGGCCTCGAACAACTGCCCTTCTGCACAAGGTCAACCTTCATCAAGCCATATCAACTGAACTGTTGCCCTTCTAAGTTAATTAAGTCAGTCTTCATTAAGGCATGTGAACAACTACTGCCTTTCTGCGTTTAATCAACCCTCTTCTAGCCTTAAATGAACTTACCGGATCTACAATCAATTTGCGAATTGTCAGTAACTGTTCTTTTGCTATACTTATTATGAACAAATATAATCAAATTTTTCATCCTTTTTTTATCCTCATGTATTTTTTTTGTGTACCTATAGTTCTTTCTTTCAAATTTACTTAAAAATTATTGTGTAAATTATGTTTTTTTTAATTTTTGTTATATGATATGGAGCTCGTAGAAAAAATATTGTTCCCTAGCACGTGCGCCAATTGCGTTTCGCAAGCAAAAACTTATCCGAACTCCGCTTTGCATCATTTGTCTAACTGTATTTGCGGAAAAGTAAAACTTAGTGCACTTGTTAGGAAATAGTTATTTATGATACAAGTTCATAAAGTGGTACTTTTTTGCATATATATTTTGTTGTTATTTCCGTCAACCTGTTGCACCCCTGCGCGCAACCCTCAGAAGTATTCGAGAGACTTGTGCGAGCTAGGAAAGACGCAGCCTTTACCTTTATACATTTGATGCCATGCACGAGACCGGTGACCATGCTGGGAATCGAACCCACGACCCTACGCTTAGGAGGAGAACGCTATACCAGCCGACCAGCAAGGCCCATAATATGAGCGTGAAGTATGTTGAAAGAGGCGAAGTTTGTTGAACAAAAAATTGCAAAACAATAAAAAATAATAATAGAAATTTTGATTATTTTTGTTAATAATTATTATTTAAAATTAAGGTGAGTTTATACAACACGAAAAGTAAAGTAAGATATGAATAAAAATAAAACAATAAGTAATAATAAACGGATAATAATAATAATAATAATAAAGTTTATTTCACCAAGAAAAAATTTACAAGAGTGTGTATACATTATTGAAGTAAATAAACAAGTAGTACCACAGAAGCTTTGGTTCCAAAGGAACCGTCGCTTGTACGTGGTTTCATGTTGTGTATGTTCCATCATAATAAGTAGGCTTCATTAAACAAACATTATAGGTTATGAAACAATTTGAACATATAAAAGTATATAGATATAAAATATGAAAATGAAAAAATGTGGGATTGTGAAAATGTAAAATTGTAACAATGTAAAAGTGTAAAAATGTAAAAGTGTAAAATGTAAAAATGTAAAAATGTAAAAATGTAAAAATATAAAAATGTAAAAATGTAAAAATGTAAAAATGTAAAAATGTAAAAATGTAAAAATGTAAAAATGTAAAAATGTAAAAATGTAAAAATGTAAAAATGTAAAAATATAAAAATGTAAAAATGTAAAAATGTAAAAATGTAAAAATGTAAAAATGTAAAAATGTAAAAATGTAAAAATGTAAAAATGTAAAAATGTAAAAATGTAAAAATGTAAAAATGTAAAAATGTAAAAATGTAAAAATGTAAAAATGTAAAAATGTAAAAATGTAAAAATGTAAAAATGTAAAAATGTAAAATAGTTAAAATATAAAAAGTAAAAATGTAAAATCTAAACATTTAAACATATGAAAATATAATATATAAAATTTTAAATCGTAAAAATATAAACTATCAAAATGTAGAATATGAAATGTAACAATGCGAAGAGGGCAAAGTTTAAAATCCAAAAATGTACAAATATAAAACTACAAAAATATAAAAATTGAAATAACATAAATACATATATATCGACTTGTACAATAAAACACGAAAATACATTAGTATGAATAATAATAATTACAAATAATAAGTAGACCATTCTTGTTTTGATAGAAGATTATAAAATACCTGACCATACAATTTTTTTTCAAGTTAGTGTTTGATTGACAAAATCATGTAGTTTGATCCTTCCAAAAGCCAAAATCCATTTTTTTGTTTTTTTCTTGAATGAATTGATGCTCTGTATATTTCTCAAGTCAACAGGTATGAGACTATCGAGTTTTGGTGCCAGAAAATCACAGTGACGTTGCCCTATGGTTTTGTCACAGCGGGGCACGCTTAACGAGGTTGTTTTATTTCTTGTGCTGTAGGAGTGTGTGACAGGATGAGAATTGATTTTGTTTTTTTTGATGTTGACTAATAGGTTTAAACAAAAAAGTTGCCTGATATCTAATATTCCTGATTCGTCATATAATTTATCATTAGAGAATCTGAGTGATTTACCGTATATAATTCTCAGTATCCATCTTTGGATAACGTTTAAGTTTTCTAAGTGCGTATCATTCACACCCCTCCAGCCCACAATACCGTAAGTTAGATGTGATTGGACAAGTGCATAATATAATAACGTGAGATGTTTTGTATCAATATAATCTTTAAGGTATTTGAATCTATATAACATACCTCTCAACTTATTGACAATATTCTTTATGTGAAGGTCCCACTTGAGGTGTCACTCAATTACAATACCTAAATATTTGATCGTGCCAGCTTCAGGGATTTCTGAATTTGGTCCAATTACCAAAGGGCCCATATTTGGTAATCCACTAGAATATGAGGAAAATGGCAAGTATTTTGTTTTTTTCAGATTGTTTGTAGACCTTAGTGAATCAATATAAGAAATAAAAAGTTGCCAATAAAAATTTGGAACTTTATATTTATCACTTATACTCCGCTAATTGGCATATTTTATTTCTGAATGAACTTGTTATTGGTGAGTTTTATCACTTTAAATTATTTTATTTTATTTTACTTGCTGCATAAACCCAACGTTACTTTTGAAAATGAATTGATTATTTTGTTCCATAGGTTCAATAACACCCTTTGTCTCAAGTTAAGATTGTGTACATCCGTTCTGAATGTAATTTTTTGTAGGATAGTGTTTCATCCACAATTATTTCATGAAACCGAGTGCCAGCATGTATATTCTCAAACTATTCATATTCGACCAACCTATGTCCTTTAATTTACGAGATATTCTGTTAGTTTTGCGGATACCGAAAATCAAATGCAAAAAAGAGTTTTGGACTCTTCGAATAATTTGTTTAATTCGATATGTTAAACATAACATGGACCATACAGATTATCATCAAAATTGAACAAAGATAAAACCAATCTTTCAAATAAAGTTGCTATCAATCTGTATGGTGGAATATTTGTTACCTTATCTAATTTCGATGAATAAAAGCACGGTTTATGAGTTGATTAACATGCTCTTCAAATCCCGAAACACCATCCAAGATCACAAGACTTTTAGCTTCCTGTACTACCTCAAGCAGCTGATCATTTGCCTATCACAATCCTGGTACGCACGATATTTCTGTCAGTTTTTGAAGCTGAACACAATCACGTTGGATTCACTACAGTCAGGTAGATTCAGGAAGATTCTTTCACACATGATTTCATTTCTCCATTCATTCGACTGCAAGCATGTCTGATGTAAAACTAAAATACAACTGGGCACAGTCCACATACGAGTGTTCATTACCAAGTTTGGGTCATTTTATCAGATGTGACGTATAGATAGCGAATGGGAGTGGCCCAAAAATGGAGCAATGAGGTACTACAGATAGCAAGTTCATGTAATTTTAATTATTTCCCTCTACAACACAAACCATTTATTAACGATCATTTAGATATGAATTGATTAGTGTGACTGAGCGTCCGATTTCCTGAAAAACAGGAGACAGCTTGGAGACACAGCCAAGAGCACATGGAGAAAACATCACAGCATCAAATAAGATCTTAAAATTTTCAAAGAGAAGATTCTTAACTAGAGGAAACAACATTCGTATAAAAAACACTGGTATATTCAGGCAACAAAGTGTGGAGATACCAACTGAATGAAAACCGCCCACTTGACGTATGAGTGACCCCAAAATCAATCCCCCGGAAATTTCCTGACCCCGGCAATGCACAAGGGTTCACGTTACCTCCAACTTTGTCATTTATCACCTGATACGGTTGATACTTTCTTACAAAACTAAACCCTGTGAAACTTCGAACAAACGGAGACGTAGAAGTTATTCTGTTAATAAAATTTTATCCTTTTACAAAACTTCCAATCGATTTTATGCGATTATTGAGAAAAAATAATATAAATAAGTAGGATAAATTCAATCGTTGGAATCGAAAAAAAAAAATGAGCCAACTCGTTGTTATTGAACAACAAAAAAGAATATCCGCCAATTGTATACCATGCCAAATACGAAAACGGTGAAAAGTTGGTGATTAAACATCCATAAAAAATTTCTGAAAAATATAACCGAGTAAAAAGTCTGGAATAGAGTTTTCAAATAGGAGGTGAGAAAAAGGAACTCTAGATTTACCTTGTAGCTTGAAATTCAAACAATTTACTCAAAATTGTAACCAATGGAAGATAACACAAACTTTGCTTATCGATATCAAAATGCAAATTATTTATAATGCAGCCTTTCGCAAATTTCCAAAGTAGGAAAATATTCCGCTAATATCTCAAAATATATATTAATTTATCGTAATGTGTCTTTTGCTCTCAAATCCCAAATTCAAGATAAAATGCGTTACGCCACTGTAGGGAGGTAGTCGATCCGAAAAAGCACCTGGCTTTGTTGATTCGCAACAACTAGGTTGTTTTTCAGCTGATATTTATGTGAGATTGCACATTGCAGACATGTTTTAATGCTGCCAACAGGTTTGACGTACAAAAAATCGTGGCACTGTATCGCGACTAATTGGAGTTAAAGAGACTACCCAAGGTTAAACTTGCATTACCAGGTAGATTAATTTTAATAATAGTATTTTTTCGAATTCAATCGGAACAATGTTGAGTGATTCTCTTTGGATTGATTACGTCTCTATTGTTTCTTTCAGTTGAACATGTAAAGGCGAAGTAACAATAAAAAGGTAGTTTCTCTTTACACTGTTATGGAAGTGATTGTATAGGTAATTCAGTTATTTTAATTTATGTGAGAAAAAATGCACCTAATAGTTATAAAACAATTAGTATTCTATCGTTCGCGAGTGTTACTAAACTCATATCAAATATTGATTGACAGTTTGATTTTGTGGAGAAAATTTGTTTTTTGACATTTTATTTTTTGGGATGCTAACCTTCCACAAATATCCTGCCGTGCTAAAATCAAATTCGGTATATACTGGTGGCATAAAATCGTTTCAATAGTCCGTTGTAAGGGACGATATGTTTGACAAGAATTGTGACTCCTGACGTAAAAATACATTTGAAATCTACTGGACATGAAAACTTTTGAAATTTTTTATTGTTGATACTAATAAGTCGGATACGGGTATTAGATGATTTTTTTTTTGGACCAAGTAGACAAATGGGTAGCAAATGATGGGTCAACAAGACGGCCTTCAAGATTCCCTGATCTCAGTGTATTGGACTTTTTTAAGAGGTACACTGAAAAATAGAATATATCGAAACGAAATTGAAAATATAGAAGATTTAATAATTAAAATCATTGCATGACTGTATATCTGCTTGATAAAAGCTGTTGAAAACATCTTTAAGCAGCACTTCACCATTTCATTTTATATGAATAAAGGCGACTTATTATTATTATTATTATTATTTGACATGAAAGCAGCATTCTTATTGATGTTTCCTAAGGTTATATGTGAAGCATATGTATATTTTGATAGATCTAGAGTCAACTGATCTACACAAGCCTTCCAATAGGTATAAACGATGATCTATTTTTACCCCCAAAAAAGATATATTGTTGGATGTTTCAACTACTGCATTGTTAACCACTATGTGCTGGTTGTTGGTTTGTCTATCAAAATGCAGGATTAGTGTTTTATTTACATTTAACAAAAGATAATTGTCTAAAAACCAATCATTCAATTTTTGCTAATTTTCAAAGACGTATCATCTGCATACAATACAACAGCTTTTTTAACTATTTCTAGACGTTCATTCGTATATAAAATGTACAAGAGAGGGCCTAAAATGGAACCTTGTGGTACCCCTTTTTGATTATGGCCATTTCTGATTTAATAAGGTTCCCGGTTTCATCATTTTCTATATGCCACTTCCCGAATTCCATAAATATCAATTTTTTGCAGTAATATTTCGTATTCCACACTACCGAAAGCTTTCGAGAGGTCTAAGCACACTGCTAATGTACATTTGCCGCCATTTTGCGCGCCAAGAATATGTACCAAAGCTTTTTCAGACTATTTTGATTTCAGTCATGACTTTATTTTATTCTAAGAAGTGCATCAGTTTTCTATAAATTAGTTTTTCTGGAATTCCAGTAGATACTATTTTCCTGACAACCATTCATAGTATCCATTTCAATTTACACACGGACTCGTGAATTCACCTTACCTATGCGGGCATGATATGCATTTCTGTTGCAATTATCTCAGAATAAAAAGGCGCAAAATACGTCTCCACTTAATGTTAACATGCAACGGTTCCTGTAATTTTTTTCTCATTGTTATGGATGTAGTCTTTTGAATGGCGGTCGAACAAAAAACTGCCAACAGGTAGGTATGTGTACAACTGGCGCCCTGGGCAATATTTATTATTGTACGAGGATTATTCATAGATGTTCTTATGTGGGTCATGAAAATTGAAAATGAAGGCGTTTCAGTTACCGGATATGAGTCAGGGCCGTAATGAGAAATCTCTTGCGCATGAAGTCGGAAGAAATTTGTATATATCCAATAGTTATATATGTATAAAACTTTTTGAATACCTTGGACGCACTTTAGCTCATAATCTTACCTTTTACCGAGGCTAGTTAGAGTCAGGTCAGAAAATTTGAAAAATTTGTGAAAACGAATGTTCTTTTCATTTTAGATCGATCAATTTAAAGTACTCTGCAGTTCTTCTGCAACATTTTTCTGTTTTCAGACTGTGGAAAGTAAAATTCCCAAAAACCTATAACAAGAAACGAATATCCTTCACAAAAACAAACTTTCATTAAAATCTACAGTATTAAAATTAAAAACGTAACTAATAATCGGGAATATAATATTTCGTTAATTTCAGACTTGAACCGCGAATATCAAAATAATGCAAAAAGATAGCTAGGTATAGAGGAATACCTTCTTGCCACCACATTCAAAATTCAAATCCACTCCCATTTGGCATATATCTATTACCTACGAATATTGATGACACGCCTAAGACGCTATGTAATCAAATTGAATCCAAAAATATCTATATTATCTTCTCTCAAACGGGCGCTGGGAAACTATTGCGCATGCCGAATTCTGAATCATAAGAAATGTCATACATTTTCAAGGTTATGCTTCTTTTGACATTTTCAACCGTCCCATATTGAAAATGGGCTAACATTTTTCTATAATGTGGATAAATGAAGAATGAGAATCATGCAAGACGGTCTATTAAACTTCGTTTCATTAAAAATACGATTCATTGATCCATTTGTAACTCTAATAATGAAATGTCTATTTGTTACCTGCTATCAATTTTCTGCCAAAAGCGGATAAAATCTCATTAAACTTGAGGAAATGTGGATTGGGTGTGTGACGGACAATTGTTTGAAGAGGTAAATCTCGTTTCACATCGGCCTCATAACCGCCGAGAAAAATAGTTTGCTGGAAGTGATGTATTTTGCCTCCCGAACACGAATTCGAAGTAAAACTCCGGGATCTTAAATTATTTCAGGCATGAATCTAGGAATTCATAAAATGTGTCATATTCTCAGGAATAAAACCTGTATAGTGCCGCCCTCTTAAAATTAGCACAATATATAGACCTGCTCTCTGTAAACTTATCCAGATTATGAGGTTATGTTGGAATTTACCGAATTAGTACCACATAAGATATGCTTCTCATATCTTCGATAATTGTTGCTGCCAAATCATGCACGCTAGGAAGAGATGAAAAAACAAAATCGTGTCTTTGAATAGGAATCTCTGGCGCAAGCGCATTTATTCAGCGGCGCCCAGTTCGAAGCCGATGCTCATTTTTTGGCATCACATAGGCTGTCCTTATTATCCATTTTAGTAGTTAATATAGATATATGCATTTGGGGTTACTGTATTCTTGTAATTTTTTGAAAAACTTTACTGACCGAGGATTTTCAGCGAAGATTTTTCACAGAAACAGTAAATTATGGCAGGTACTTATGTTATTTTGACATTAAGGCAATAGTTTCAAGTTCTTCGTTGATACTATCGCTTGCGAGAAAACTTTCAGATATTGAAAATGAAAAATACAATTGCGTTCCTCCCTAGATTTTTCATGGAGATGTGAACATAAAAAAAGGACTATGTCCCCGGAGGAAATGCGTGGAAATGAATACCGGACTACGATATGAAGTTTTGGCCTACATGCATAAATAAAAAGTCATTATACTTTAATACCCCGCCATAAAAACCCCAAACAAATATAGCAACCCTAAATATCACATATTTACGACCACTTTTCGTGAACTGCGATATTAAAAACCGAAACGAGGTTGGTATTTCAGCTCAACATCAACGATATATATCCGCGGCTTTCAAACCATGAAATACCCAGAATCTGTATTATTACTCCATTAATAAAAGGCCAGGCGTGATTCCATAAACAAGTTGGCCTAATCTTTATCTCAAGCCATCCAACCTCAACGCTCCCGAACACCTCTTTATATTAGGTCGATAATTTTTGAGACCAATAAAATTTAAGAACAGGACCCATTGGAAAAGTAAGAAAATATAACAAAAATACAAAGAAAAATAATTTACGGCTGATTTGAGGTAGGGAACTAGAAGGGGGTGAGATTTTAGGGGTGGAAAACGGTTTATCATGATTTACGGCAAAACTACGACTCCTATCGAAAAAAGTTAGATGGCAAAGTTGTAGGTAATAAAAAGATTTACAACTTTTGTTCCACACTTTTTTCACATAATTTCAAAATTTATGCAGAAAATCGAAAAAACCGGCTTTTTGCTTTTTTATTTTATCTCCCACAAAAAAAATCCACGAGATATGGTGAAAACTTACCTTTTTATATCCCGCATACACCGTAATTTTATGGATTCGAAATATTTATTGTTTTCCCTTATTCTGATTTAATATCGAAAAAGCACCCTAATTTTCAATAGAAAATTTTCACGTCAAAATATCTACTTTTTGAAAAAAATTGTGTTTTTTATTCGTTGAAGTCTCTACTTTCTGATGATATAAAAAAATACATTACTTTGGCAAATTTTCTCGGAAAATGCAAAAATACTAAAAAACTAGAATTCGACAAAAAATGTATAATCATTACCTATGTGAAATTCTGAGCTATTCATTAAAATTCACACTTTAATTAATCGGAAAATGTAATTTTCCATGTTACATTGATGAATTAAAAAATTGCAAATCAAAATGTACTACTATAATTAACAACCAAATAAGTTGATAAACTTAATACTTTATAAGACATCTACAATATTTTCAGAAAGTTGTAGGATAATTTTTAAATTATATGCGTAGGTGCCTATTTATTGTTATTTTGAGATAACTTATATACCCTAAATAAATTAAGATTTCGAAAATATCGATTGGCAAAAATTAAATCATCTTTCATATTGGCAAATCTCCCACCAACAGCAAGTGCAGCAGAACATTGTTGTTTTAAAAAAATCTTGTTGTTTAAAATTGTTTTTTCCGTTAACCAGCTGCCGTCCCCTTACGAGCCAGGAATTAACGAGACCTTACCTTTTTACGTGCAATTCCTAGCACGATCCGAGGAGAATCTCGAAAGGAGGGAGGTCCGTTGGTCACCCACCCAAAGCACGACGTCGTCTAGCGTTGCTTGGCTTCAGATATCGGTAACACGGCGCTCTCTGTTCGAGCCATCCTCAACATTGTTACAAGGCATATTATCAGCTTCAAACTTGAATGGGTAACGAACTGACACCAACAGATTGGGGCGCAACATCAGTGTCAAATTGACAGATAAACGATTAATTCCAGACACATTGCTCAAAACTATTTGCTGCAGCTGTGAAACTGGATGTAACAGTCTAAAATGTGTCTGCCGAAAACATGGTTTGATATGTACCTTATATTCAAATTGTCATGTTTCTGGAAAATTTACCAATGTTGAAGAAAAAACCTACGAGGAAGTTGATGATTCGGATGAAATTGTGGATGAAGAACCAATGCACACTGGAAAATATATTGAAGACGAAGACGATTAGTATGAAAAGGTGAAATCACAGCAGATGCTACCAGCAGAAAGAGACACGCTGTAACTTTTGTTTCCATGGAAATGAAGTTGATGTCAAACTCCTGATTTGTAGTCCGTGATAATTTGTGACTGAGAATCCAGAACTTGAGCATTTCAACGTTGTTTCGCATCATTTAGTTATTTCAAGAATTTCTAACGTATATCATTTGAACTAAAAGTAAGAAAACCTAAATGAAATAAAAATGGTTTTTGGACCATGCGTCATCAGATTTACAAAAGTATTTACAAAAAATTTATCATAAAAATTAATACGGGTGAATATTTATAATGATATTCTTCGAGAAAAATTTCCTTAAAGGTTTTTTTAATGATTTCCAGCGCCCACGATTTATCAACATTGGCGCATTTCTGCAAGGTTTAAATTTCATAGCGCAATTCCTCTAAAAGTCGGTTTTTTGGATTTTTCGCATAAATTTTGAGGTTATGTGAAAAAACTGTTGAAACAGAAGTTGTGAATCTTCATATTACCCACAACTTTGTCACTCAACTTTTTTCGATAGGACTCGTACTTTTGCCGAAAATCGTGATAATCCGATTTCAACCCTTATAATATCACCCCTTCCACTTCTCGACCTCAAATCGCCCCTAAATTATTTTTACTTTTATTTTTTTATATTTTCTTACTTTTTCAATGAGTTTCATCCTGTTCTATTTTTTTTTTTCACTTTTTACCATTTTCAAAGTATTCAGCCCTGGCCCATTAATAAAAGGCCTCGCGTAATTCCATAAACAAGTTGGCCTAATCTTTATCTCGAGCCATCCAACCTCGACGCTCTCAAACACCTCTTTATATAGGCAAATACAATTTTCCACCTCTGAGGCGTATTTTCCGCGATGCGGAAAGGTGTTTCCTCGCCTCACTTCGTTTATCTATTTTTCCCGTACACGCCCTTCTTGCAGCCGGTTGACAAAATTTAAACCCTTATTTGATCTTGATACTGTTACTGGATATATCGAATTTCACTTTCAGGTCGATGAGAAGGGTGATACGCTGGTGCATTGATGAATTGGGGTTGACGAGGTGAGAACTCGCAAGGGAAAAGGGAAATGTTTTGATGGAAATCAATGCAGACAAAAATTATACACAGAAAAATTACTAAAATACTTGTTAGGCAAAATAACTAAATATCATTTGATTTTGATATTGGGTGATATGTTATACAGGATCACTTAGACTTGCCTTTTTTTAGTGGTATTTATTTAAATTTCCAGAATGTATATACAAATTGAACATAAATTTGAAAACAAATATGCTATGATCAGTATTACAGCCACATGACATACTTCAATAGGTTTAGTTTGATATTTATATTTTTATGATATCTACGTTCGTTGCAAGTCTACCTGATTTTATACAAACAATTACATACAAATATCAGCCTAATGACAGAATTAAATATTTGTTTTCAAGACAACAGTCGTCTAAACTCAGTAACTTATTGGGCAAATTGATCATTGCCCTTCTACACTTGTACAGATTCATTGAATTAACATTTTTTAATTTTCAGACTGTGAATGGTTAAAATTCCCAATTAACTGTCAAGAAACTGTAGATTTTGTTATGACTAATATTTCTCGGCTTATTTCAAATGTATAATAACGATAACGTATGGAAAAAGATCCATTAATCGAACTATAATTTTGATTTATTTGATGTGAAGCCTATAAGGATTATAATTCTGGAAACAACTACAAGACAAACTACACCAGTCATTGTGGAAATGCTTTTACAAGTCTGTGCTAGCACACAACTCCTCTGGTTTGTCCCAAAAACACCTTCCGATGTAATTTCAGTTCGTTAATTTAATCCTTCTGTAACATTTTATCGCACTTGAAAAATATTAACTTCCTTCTGACATTCAATTACTTACCCGTATAAATTGAGAATTCCCTCAATGAAAAATTCATATCACCCCCATTGCCAGCCAAAACTGCAAGAAACACTTTTGTATTCCTGTTCGACAGATAAACTTCAATTTACTAATTACTATATTGGGTCATTTTCATCCTAATTTGATGATTATTATCATCGGCCGAAGCAGCTGGTGTATAAATTTCGGAAGACCAGATGGTTCTTCCGATTGCATCAAAATCTCCATATTTTAAACTTCGATTAAGTCCCACGTCAGCCCTGACAAAATGATCATATAAACATAACATAAACCGAAAATATTTGAAGATGTGTACTAAAATTTGAATTCGACCACTATAGTAGTACTAGATAGTTGTTTTTGGCAGAACCAGTACCAGCAAAACTTGCAGTAAAAATCCTTGCAAGAAAATTGGCCTTGCAAGAAAATCATTTCAAAATGCTTGTAAAATCACGTTCAAATATCCTACATGAATTTATTTTCAATCATTATTTTGAATCACTACATATTGTCAGTATGCCCTGAAAACTTTAAATCAACCTGTAATCCCTACAGAGAAGAAATAATCGAAGTAAAAGCTTTTCAATTCCTAGATGCAATAATAATAATAATAATCACAATTTGGCAAGACTAGATGGAGACCAAGATATTCCGGTGTGGTTTGTCGAGGAGCGAACCGTGCTCATCCCCAAAAACGGAGATTTGTCGGACCCAAAGAATTACAAGCCGACAACATGCTTGAATGCATGTTACAAGGTGTTTATGCACATCTTATACACACGCATCCTCTCCGCAGTTGATCCGGTTTATGAACGTATATATAAGCAAAGAGGATCAATGAAAGGGGTCGCTGGCTGCAAGGAGAACCCGCTCATCGACAGATGTATCACGTAGGACTCCGTTCAGTACAAGCATAACCTTTCGATGGCCTGGATCGATTACCGCAAACCATTTGATACATCACATGAGCAATTTATTCTAGCTTGAACAATAAGGAATATCCTATCGCCCTATATTTCGATCTCAGTAGAGCATTTGATACTATAAATCATGAGTTTCTCAATCAAAAATTAAATCGCATTGGAGTTCGTGGAGAAGCAACTAGCTGGGTTGCTTCTTATTTACAAAACAGGAGCCAGATTGTCACCATAAATTCATATAAATCAGATCTAGCCACTGTCTCTATGGGTGTACCACAAGGGTCAGTACTCGGTCCGCTATTTTTTATCATATTCATTGACGACATGACAAAAAAACATAATTTATGCTGACGACACGAACCATATAATATCCCAAGATAATCTAGGCCAGATCATTCAACTAAGTAACGTTTGTGCTGAGGAATTCTTCGACTGGTGTCTGAATAATGGATTGATTCTGAACACTTCCAAAACATATTTTATGCTATTTCGACAGGAAAAAATCAGTTATAAGGCAAGCCATCTTGTCAAAATAAATAATATATCAATTGAACAAGTTTCGAGTATAAAATTTCTAGGTGTACCGATTGATGAGAAATAATATCGAAATTCTGGTAAGGAAATTAAGGAGCATCAGTTTTATTATCAGACAGCTGAAAGGCACTGTATCTTCATGATGTTCTCAGAATGGCATGTCATGGTCTAGTGTTGTAGCACTTGCATATGGCTTGATCTTCTGGGGTGATTAATCACATATTGAAAAGTATTTACTGTATTTAAAGTGTACTTCAAGTCTTTATCAATTCTCACTCTTCCCTCTCTTTATGTATTCGATGGAAGAGTATCTCACCTGAAATCAAAGATGTTGAACTCCGTTTGGGTTATATTGAACTATTGACAATCATTTGTGATTTTTTAATCTGTTTGTGTTTCGGTGTTTTATAATAATACTTTATTGGAAATAGGAAAACCCTAATATACAAACATAAATAACATAGAAAATTACAAAAATTATACTCTTAACATATTATTGCAGTGAATTAAAATAAATGTATTCATAGAAGCACAAATAATCATTGGATGAAATGAAATACCTATAAACTTTAAATATGAATCAATCATGTTTTATTGTGATTTTAAATACATTTTCAACATTTATATTAACTGTATTCGTTGACTGGTCTGATAGATTTCATGTTGTGTCTGATACATGTATGAAATTTCAATGATGAATAAATTATTTCTTCTTATTCCATATTTTTCAGGTTTTGTTTCAATTAACGAAGACTGTCCATACGAAGGAATAACCTGTGCGGGTACTCGGCGGTTATTATTATTATTCGCCGTATTGCTCCGTGGTGACTCTTAATAATCTCACTTTTCAGCTATAAGAAAACCTGTAAAAACCTACAGCACCGCTCTTGGTAGAACTTTTTCAATTTTTTTTCAATCAAAGCTAATAATCCCTTCTGATATGAGAAAAGGTATGCATGTGAACAAAATTCAAATATAAAATCATTTCAATGGCTCACATACTCCATTGTCCCACAATTCTGAGATTCCGTTGTTTACCTTCTCTCCCTTCTGGAACACAAATTCGCATGATGAAATCTCTCCTCCAAAAATACTTCATAATGGAAAAAGTAAATGGGGGTAGAGTTTGACTCGGTAATCCTTTTATTCTGCATCAATTCCATCATAACGAATTTTTCGAAGCGAATTCTCATCTAAGAGAAGGTATGCTGAAGTGAGCAGATTATACAGTTATATTTCATCTCCTTTTCTTATTAGATTGGACCGGCAGTAGAAGGCAGTTAAACGAAAATGATTTCCAACGGAACGGTAGGATTGTTCTGAAATTTTATTAGTTGGCGGAGGATCATTATAACTATTTAAGAAAAATAGATCATGTTCAAATTTTCGACTTAAACGCATACAATAGGTATTTTCATCGACAAGTATCCAAATGTCAAAGTTTCCTACAACTACTTTGAAATACTCTGTGAATATAATTGCTAAAATTACTACTTCATACTTTGCCAAGTATCTAACAGATATAATTCAACGGCCGTAAGGGACAATAGTTATTTTCCTTTTTATACTTGTAAACGAAAAGTTGAATTTTATATCTGCCCACAAAATCTTCAATCCTCAACAATTGTCTTTCAATCCAAAAAGAGTACTGGGGTTTGCCATCTTGGACCCAATTTGTCAGAACTGACACGCTATCAGATACTGACAGTCACGGGGTGTCTCGGGGCTCGGTACTAGGACCAGTACTCTTCTTGTTATTTTCTACTGGTCTGGCTTATATTGAATCTAAGGGAATGTTCTCAATTTTGACAGATGATGCAATCATTCTGTGGTAGGGCACCACTGAAAACAACGTTTGTAACAAATTACTTAGCACAAGATTTTATCAGAGTAAGAGAGTGGTGCACCTCCATTCTGCTTTCGTTTAATATACTGTAGTGTTTTGAAATGAGCTAACAATATCATTTATAAATAAGAGAAAGAGTATTGAACCAATATGGGAACCTTGGGGAACACCGGAAGTTACTTTTATTTCTTTTAATAAACTGTTAGCAATTTTAACGTATTGTATTCTGTTACTCAAATTAGAGCCAGGTAGTTTCCAACCACACCAAGTTTCTCCAATTTAGCAATCAAAAGCTCATGATTGACAGAATCAAAAGACTTGCCAAAGCTTTTGTATAGGACATCCACCTGCAACCTCTTCTCGAGTTTATTGCACAACTCATTCTGAAAAACTCCTAAATTCGTAGCTGTTGATCGACCTTTATAGAAACCATGTTGTTGATTAAAAATAATATGTTTATATAAGTCTCTGTTGCAGAAACTCATTATTTTGGGAGAGTTTCATTTAATTTATTTTAATTTTAAGTTTAATTTAATTCATCGCGTGAAAACAGTACTAGGATCTTTAATTCTACCCTGTGTCTATTCAGGGTCATACAGATGCAAAATATCGTTGGCCTTGAACTAATAAGACTGGGTGAGCAGTGTATTGAAAAACGGCTTTCAAAATATTAGAATCAGAAATTGTCTGCTCCGCTAGTCGTGTCAACTGATTTTTGTTACATGATTCAATTATTAGTTTTATTCTTGTTTTATGTGTGTAACTGTGTGTGTTGAACACTAAGGTGAATGAATAATTTATTCACACTATCTCAAAAGTATCCCAGTCCCAGATAAAGAAGACCTCCAAGGAAACCACTCCAAGGTAAGATTCTTAGTGCTGTCGTTTGATAAAATCATTTATTTTTTTTGGCATATCAAGATTCAGACCGCTAGTGGGATAAAAGTCCATTTCATCTCTGCAGAATTTTGAGTCTATCGATCTGTAACAGTCTCAAAAAGTTCATCAGAGAGTACTGACTCATAAATTTTAGGAATGCTTTATATCTTAGAAATATCTCTATAATTCTTAATATCATTTTTGCCATCTAATTTGAAATTAGTGGAAAGAAACGGGTTTTTCCAAGCACTTGCGAATATTTCTTTGTTGAATGATTTTTGGAAGAGAATTTTCAAGGGCAGAGTAGAGAGTTGCTACAGCTGCTCAACAAAATAAATAGAATACCATCAGGACCAGTACTTTTGTTTTCATCTAAATTTATTAAGCTATTTTGAATTTCGTTTTGGCCAACATAAGTATTTTTCATATTCAAAGGTACAAACTGAAAGTGTTCAGCAAAAGCGTTTGCATTGTCTTGCGGTGTTTCCAAACACTTGCCATTTATTTCCACTATTTTTGGAAAACCAAATTCTTTCTTCAAGGAATTTACGCAAGACCAAAAATACTTAATATTTGTAGTCATCATGTGTTCTGTATTTGATAAATATAGTAGGCAGCACATATCAATAAGGTACTTTGATTCTTTTTGTAACTTTTAAAATTCTAGGTAATCTTCATTGGGAGCCAGTGTTCTTGAATTTCTTTTTTTTTATTAAAGTTTAATCGCATCTACCTAACAGTTATTAGCGATTCGTTCATTTGTACATCCATTTACAATTTTGTTATTATATCAACCCTTTCGGTTACTGTGGTCATTTAAACGAACATTGAATTTGTATGTCTTCAAATGCCACCAGAATAATTTTTACGCCGTAATATCATAGTGTTCCGTAAAACGAACCTGTCTTATTCTATTTAAACAATGATATTAATGATCTTTCCCGAAATCTATCGGCTACTGTTCGAATGTTTCATATGGAATTGTTTCTCATGTAGGGCTGTTTTGAAGGTTATCGTCTACGGAAACTTTGTAGTGGGAATTTTTGTGATAAAAAAGGTGAGTTTTCGGAAGAAATAAATTCTATGCTATAGATTATACTATTGACTGCAAGTTTGATATATATTTTTCACACGTTTCTCCTTTTTTGCGTATGGTTTTTTGGTTTGTTGACGTGTTCGTTTTAACGAACATTGTGACTCCAGGTCAAACTTTCTTTGCAGGACTTGTTGAAATAAGTTGATAACATGGCTAAACGAAGAGGTCTAACAGAGGCGGAGTTGTTAGATTTAATGGACAATTTTTCAGATATTGAAGTGCTCAACGATGATGAGCTTGATCTATTAGAAGAATCAACCTCTGAAGGTATTATAATAGGTAATAGTTAGTTGACAATTATTGTGTAATACTATTTCAGGCAAAATCGGTGAATCGTCGTCTTCATCATCTCCACCGTCCACATCTTCACCCAAGCGGAGTAAGGTTGAAACACGACCTGTTTCAGAAGTTCGTCTTGATCAGATTGATAATTTTTCTGTTTTTGATCCAAGTAAAGATGGTTCCAGATGCAAGAATGGAAGCTGTATGAAGAAAACTCATTTCTGTTGTGAGAAATGTAAAGTACATTTATGCATCAACAGAGATCGCAACTGTTTCTGGGATTTTCACCATAGATAAATGCTGACATTTTATTGTTTTTTCGGACATTTTCTGCAATAAACTTATTTATTTGAAGTTCATATCGAGTTTCATTGAGTCACCATGTTCGTTAAATTGAACATTTTTTTTTCAAAAACCAATGACGTCACATTGTTCTGATTTTTCTAAAAATCTTCAAAAAATCAATACTTGAAAATTTTCAAACAATAATTTTTTTTTCCCAAAAACAAAAAGTCGTGACCGAAAGGGTTTTAATACATTTCAAGAATTTCAAGATGTTTTCTATATTACAGTTTCTGCTCTGCCTATGACGTTGTGAATTGTTACAGGAAAGACATTGTTTTTCCGGTGCATACCATATTTTGAACACTCGATGATAATATGTTGAACACTTAGTTTGATGTTGCACGTTTCACACACTGGCTCCTGAGAATGGGTCAGCAGGTAACTGTGAGTGAGTTTAGTGTGGCCTAGGCGTAGCCGATTTAGGATCACTTGGTGTTTCCGGTTTGTTGTTTCGTCTGGCCACGGTTTTACATCATATTTGATCGTACGTAGTTTCGCGCTAGCTACTTGCCATTGGTTTTGCCACCTTTGTCTAACTGATGCCCATATCATTAATTTGATGTCTGTGGATACTACTTCCGTCACTGTTTCGGATACGGCTGAGGTAACGGCCATACGTGCACATTCATCAGCCTTTTCATTGCCGGCTATACCAATATGTGATGGAACCCAAATGAAGTGCACTGTTTTTCCACTTTGATGGATTTCATGAAGTTCTGCTTTTATTTTTTGTGCTATTGGGTTTTTGGTATAGATTTGCCTCAATTCGTGTAAGGAGCTTAGTGAATCCGTCAAAATGATGTGTTTTTCACTCTCTTTCCCATTAATGTAGACCACTGCACGGTAGAGAGCATAAAGCTCTGCTGTGAAGATACTGCTAATTGCGGGAAGATTATAGGAGAGGGTGTCGGTTGTTGTGACTACTGCAGCACCTACCCCTTCGCTGGTTTTTGAAGCATCCGTGTAAAAATCATTGTAATTGGAGTAGCTGTCCTAAATTTGGTTGAGATTGTTTTTGATTACTTGGCTATTGGTGTAATGTTTGTCGTAATAGGATAGACTCGTGTCGCAGTTTGGTAGTGTTATAGTCCAAGGGAAAGATGGGTGGAATACATTTGGAAACGTGATTGGCAGAGATAGTTCGAGGGTATCAAAACGACACTAAAATTACTTGACACTATTCACAACACAGCATTACGAATAGCACTTGGCGCCTTCTGCACAACACCAGTTGAAAGTATCTACTGTGCTTCGGGAGAACCATCTCTTCAAAACAGACGTGCCTACCTCAGTCTGGCATATGCAGCCTCAGTGAGTGCATCCTCAACAAATTCCACATACGACAACACTTTTAGTGATAGATATAAAGACCTGTTCGCTAATCGAAGAAGGACCCATAAACCCTTCTACGAGAGAATTCGCAATCATCTTGAATTTCTTGTGGATTTAATTTTTCAGTTTTATCAACTTAATCAAATGACTGCTATACCATTTAGGATATTCGGATAGGGATTTGGTAATATTTGGCCACATCGATAGGGATAAGGAATGATATTTCCTTTTAAAGCATTACAGAGTTTTCTGAAGTTGTCCGAACATTCAGTTGAAGTTAATTATGATTCACTCTGTAGAAAAGTAATTAAATTTCGGTGAATTGGATGAAGTCGATGCTTCCAGAGAAAGGCCATTCAAATTAAAAAACTCCCTCCAGCTAGGCACATAACGGGGAAGTGTTGAACAAAAATGCATTATTATCTATGCAATCTTTCTCTTGCGAATTCGCGGACACCTTGCCCTTTATCTGTCTTTGGCATTGCTAATGACCAATTACTGTCATGTTTGTTCAACATTCGTCAAGAAAAATTCGCGGACCCTCTGATTATAACATTACTTTTACGGTATCTGCTTCGGTTAATTCTGAATTTGATATTCTTTCACGATTATCCAATATAATGTAGTATGGCGACCCGAGACGATAAATTATCGCGAACATGCTATTTGCGTGGCGTTCTTCAGCATGCTCAACAGAGCAGGAACGGCCCCAGATACATTCCACATAATTGGAAACTTTAATAAGAGCCTAACTACTAACAACAGCTCGGAAAATAATTTACATTTTTCTAGCATTTGGTCTGAAAAGGAATATTCATGAATCGACAAGAAGCGAATCATGTATTGACAATATATTCATCAGTTTCGTTGCAAACTAAGCTGAAATTATAGAATTTAACTCATCAGATCATTGAGCACAATTTATTTCATTTGTCCATGAACACCAAAATATCGATATACCTCATAAACTTATTTGCAATAAAAACTGTGTAAACAAAAAACTTTTAATACTTTTTTATCAGAAGAATCTTGGGAGATATTATTTATGAAACAAATCCCAATATATGCGTTAAGATATTCCTGAATACTCTGCATTATTATCATGATATTAGTTTTCCAATAATAAAAGTAAAAACTGTTAGAAATATTGCACATATTGAAATAGTTATTTTTCGAGGGGGAAACAACTCTTTAAATAGGTGTACATCCAGAAACTTAAATAATTCAATACGACTTTCAGTACCTATCTTAAATATATTTAAAATATTTCAATACCAGTTTAAGTAATTCAGTATCCACAAATATCGCTTCATACTTTAAATACTACTTTTTTTTCAAAAATATCCATTCCATACTTTGAATATAATTTTTTATCAAAATACCTACCAATATATTTAAAATATTTCAATATTTGTCAGTATCCACAAATAACACTTTCACTTTAAGCATTGTTTTCATACCAAAATATCGTTCTCAGTATTTTATTACAGTTTAAATATTACAATATCCTTTTTTATCCTCAAAATATTTGAGATGTACCTAGATAGTTCAATTTTCAATTTGTTTCACTAATAAAAGCAAATATGTACAGTCTTATTTTGATTTTGCAGGTTTTTACAAGAAATCAAAGACGCCAAGAAAACTTAAAAAATAATCTGACTCCACTAAAACAACAATAACATATTATTATTTGATTGATTATGAAGAAATTGCAAGAATAGTGGAAACCAGTGAAAAAGAATCTGTGGAATTCTTTAGCCAACTTGGAATTTGTTTCGAATCTGCACTCTGGGTTAATATAAGAGTTACAACAAAAAAAGGTATTCTGATGATTGTAATAACGTGAAACTTATTTGTTGATGCCGTACGTATAATAAAAATGCTTGAAATACATCAAATTTCACGTCTCTTAACTTGTAGATAAAAAAAAGAAAAAGGATTGATGTTGAAGACGATGTGACTGGTTCAGATGGAAGTGAATTTGACAATTCAGATTATAAACATTTTTCAATCAATTTGGATGTAGATTTTGAAAATGGCATGTCAAAGTTAATGATTATTATCGGATTCAAAATTATTTTATTTTAATAGATCGACCAGAAGTTGAAAATGAAGATGAAAATGTAATGGAGTTGCTCGAAAATGTTGATTTCAATCTGACTGATTATTCTGAAAAATGTCCGAATTCAATCCTACAGCATCTTATCAAAGTCCAACCTGGAGAAAAAAACTGTCATCGTGAAGAAATCAACTCTATGTTGGCTCTTAGAGGAAAAATCGAATACAAAATTAGGTACAGACCGCTTGGAGCGAGTAAAAGGGCCCAGTTTGGATTCACACCTAGAGAAAAATAATGAATCAAAGGAACCCAAGCAAACGAAACGAAACTGTTGTGTTAGTCATCTTTTGTTGAAGGCATGCGTTCCTTTAATCGCCGAAAAGTACTATGCTGTTGTATATAGCGATAGATGGTATATTAAGAGATTAATGGAATTGAAGGAAAGACTAGTTGTGATCAAATTTTTAAAATATGATCTTGACTCGTTTGTTTGGCCAATAAAGGACGACATACATAGGAGGTGTCGATTGGATTTATTCTCAAATATCTGCAAGTTTTCCATCCGTTCCAAATCAGTAGTCCATTATTGAGAGAAATCAACAAAAAATACAAATCCTTTAGAAAAGAAAATTGGATCAATTAGATTTCTAAGAGTTGATCTGATATTTTATTAGCATATCTTTGTTTTTGTTTGACACTTTTTTATTTTTAAATAAATATTTACTTTGGAAACCTTTTTATTTTTCATTTTCAGTTTTCCTTGATCCTCAAAGGATTATTGAATGCAATATAATAATATGCCCCAATAACTTAAAAACTTTCATTTTGATTCGTCATCAACAGATATACACTTTAGGCACTTCTGTAAAAAACACAGGAAAAATTATACCAAAATCCTTGATTCTTGGTTCCTTTTGTTGAATAGTTTCATCAGATTTTTATAACCTTAATAACACCAATTATTATATTCACTTCGTTCCATTCATTCTCATTACATTTCAAACCAAAGTGCATGTCCAGTATTTTCAATACTATCGGTATAAATTAATTATTTTCAATACATCTCTAGTACTTTAAATACCTTCAGTGTACTTTAGTTATTTAAATACATTTTCAGTACATTAAATAATTTCATTATCTTAAATATAATTTAAATATTTAAATACTGCGGTTTTGTTTCAATATATTTTAAATATTGTTCATTATCAGATATTTAATTATGGTGTACACATTTTGGGTAGTTGTTTCCCCCTCATTATTTTTGTATTAAGTGCGTAAAATGAGTATTTTTTTAATGGCACATGAGGGTGTTCATTTTTGGCCGAGACCGCAGCTCGAGGTCAAAAATTCTGCCATAAAACACGAATTTTATACACGAAATACAAACAACATTTTTTGTACAACCGTGAAAGTGAATTTACATCGTCTGAAATATATTAAAAATAAATACTTCCAATATATCTTGACGTCTTTTTTTGTCACGATAATACCGCTTTTAAACGACTTGTCTTGAAAATATTATTCAAGGTTTTCAGTAAAATCGTAATCAAAAATTTTTCCTCTCTGAAAAAAATAAGTCCAAAATAACTAAATAATATTAAATAATACTTCTCTTTTCAATACATGTTATCTTTAATGTTCTAATACAATATCACAGCATCCAGTGTTCTTTCTGTGTTAGGTACTATAGAAACGGTTTGTTGGTACGCCGCGTGTTTGACTGTTTGCTTCAATTTCAAGTTATTTTCAAGTAGATGAGGCTAGGCGCAAATTGGGACACGTATAGCACGTGTGAGGTGACACAGCACAGTACGTTGTTTTGTATTCTACAGGATTGAATACATTGGCGCAAATTGACGATGCAGCGCGACCTGGCACGACACGCGCCATCTCACAGACATGTCACGCAGTAGTTCAGACACAGTTTGCCGTGCCACGCGTGTGTGTACAACAAGTGTTTTCCTTGTTTTTTTTAAGAAAAAATTACAGAAGAAAAGTTAATAGAGGCTTATGGGGATTTTTTTGGGGTTCCTAAAGATATTAAATTTTTACAAGATCGCTCCCTTATTTCAACCCTTTGAGTACGTACAAACCTTATGGCTTTGGTTTTTCTCTATTAGATTATTATACCTATTCATGTGTTAAAATGCCATAAACGAGAAAATAAAAAACTTGAACAATTTTTTTCTGCAACAGGAAAATGAATTTTCTATTTGCCTAGCACACGTCCGATCGATAAATTTTCATTTCTTGAGCTCAAAAATGACATAATTTTCAGTGATTAAAATCCCAGAAACGAGAAAATTAGTCAGCAAAATCTGTCGTTATCTGACGGTCTATAAGTTCAATAACAACAATTGTTTCGTTCGTTTGTCAAAAATGTCAGATATTTTTTAATGCCGGCTAGTCGCGAACTGCCAATCAAATCCAAACTCCGCCGTTTCCTATTTGAAACCGCGTGTCTCAATATGCGGATCACCACGCAGCACGTGTAGCATGTACGAGTCGTGTCTCTCATGTCACGCCACCTCACACGCGCTATACGTGTCCAAATTTGCGCCTAGCCTTGAATGTTGATTATGATAGTGGTAGTGAGACCCCATCAGATATATCTGAGAAAGCAAATGCAATAGTATCTACTGATCGACAAGCGTAAGGATGCCTCCGAGAGTTGGTTGCGCAGTAGACAAAACCCTGGAGTGGGGCAGGAGCTCAATCGCTCTGCCTTATTAAACAGTAGTCGATCTTTGTCGCACATCTACTCACGCTTTCTATCGTTTGCGCATCTCAGAGGCATCCTTACGCTTGTCGATCTGTAATATGTAACATAAGAAACATGTAAAAAAGGTTTCTGAAAATGTGCTTATATGCTAATTTGGGGAAAAATCAAAAATTATAAAGCCTCCTACGTTATGGAGTGTCTACTCAATGTTGAAAAGTACATCGAATGTTAAGGAAAATATTGATAAAAGGAAGTTTTCAAAATTGGTCCTGCTCATTAAGAACAAAAGCGTCGGATACAGAGAAAAGAAATCTAAAGTTTTATCAAGGGATGATTTCAATAAATAAGATGCTGATGACGAAACAAATTTACTTTATAAGTTACAGATAAAATCATAATTTTGTAATATTAGTAGTAATTTAAATATTTTTTATTCCAGGTTGTCCTAATTTTGGGCATCAGCGGTGCTTGTCGCCGTGAAGAATTATTACTTATAACTATTGATGCCATTGAAGAGGCTACATTCCAGCCAAGAAAATTGTTGGTGGTAAATGTTTCTTAAAATGTTTCGTACCAGGAATAAACACCTAAGTTTCATGGTCTGGTTCCAAATTCACAGAAAACTAAGATGGTTCATTTGGAGACACCAGCGGGTTGGAGTCGAGCAATACTTCGTAATTCATATTTTCTGAAGAATCTATAATTCTTTATTTTTTTATTGACAAAGTTCGAAATATTTGCTGACCAAGCCTGTACTGAGGATAATTGAAGATGCAAGTGTTTCGCATCTACGGAAAAATTGGTTCAAATGGAAATTCATGGAGGCCACATGTATGAAAAACATTAATTTTTTTATCACTTCGAAAATATGAACAAGGTATTTATAAAATCAGATGTGGAATCATCTGCAACAAAAATACAAACTTCTGTCGCTATTTTCCATCGTTCAAGATGGAAGGTACTCATTTTCAGAAAAGGCATGTTTTTTCAATTTTCAATTGAGAGTGTTTCCCATTTCAACATTTCTTTTTTGTTTTGCCAGCCCGCAGAGCACGACATACCTATAAATATCAAGTAGGCCTAAGCTTTTCGTAATTCATCTGAAGACAACTACTGAAGCCGCCCCTGTAGTCATCTACACGATTAATGCATGGTAGAATATTCCTGATGGAATTTCTGCCGGTTCAAGCAGTTCTCAGATCAAGAGATAATGCGGATAACGGAAGGGTTGGTTGTGGTTGAGTGTATTTATTTTCCAGTTTTTTTGGAGTGTAATTAGTAGAATTAGTGGAGTACAAAATAGAGCCCTTCGCCTTCGAAAGATAAGTACTATTTGAAATAGGTATTTCCAGAATGAACTGGAACAATGAGAAACTTGTACGATTCATTCACATCATAGAGCACTTTCCTTTGACCATTCGGACAGAAAATGATAGTGATTTTCATAGGTCTCATTCTCACCACCAGAAATGATAATAAGAACCGTTTCAAATAAGATATTTCAAATTTCATGATTTACAAGAATACCAACCAAACGGCAGATTTAAGTCTTTTATACAGAAATAATCTGTAATATTTTTTATTTCTGTTTATATCATGTGCAAAAAGTTCACACTGCTAGATTGAGGAGCATATGTCATTAATGAATTTTAACAGGGGTACAATGACAAGATATTCTCTAGTTAGTCTCAGTGAATTTTTCACAGGCTATATATTTGTGTCATATTAGCTAGGTATCTATAATATAATTATAATAATAATAATGCTCCTTAAAAAACTCGTATGGATTGTACCCGAAGGCATAGCTTGTGCGGGTAGAGGACGGCTATTATTATTATTTGCCGTGACATCCGTGGCGACTCACTGATTTTTGGTGGCTTATTCACCTTTCACCTGTTGGAAAAGCCGGAAAAACATCCGTCTTCACGCTAGACCAAAATTTAAATTTTCAAATAAACTTGATTGTTATTTTTGATAATTCACCCCAATAGAATATCATGTATCTTTTTATTACCTCCAAACGAAATCTGTTTATTTATTTATTGGAAATTGAATACCTGTCCTATAAGCTTCCAAGAACTTTGTTATTTGTATGGATCGCCATTTAAAAATAAATTATATTATTCATTATCTGTACCTCCTGTATTTGCAAAATTCAGCATTTTGGTTCAAATGAACGTTTTGATCTCCACAAAATGTTTTATTCCGTGATAATTCAATTTACGAACAATTACTTTTTATATCAACGAATATGAGAGGTTTAAAAAAACTTGCACAATGATGTAGGTGTTGCGGTGGCAGTTTTTTGAGATATGATCAAAGCTTTTGACTGTGTCAACCAAAACATTCTTTTGAAAAATTAGAAAGGTACGGCTTAGACAAATAGTATTAACATGATTTGAATCGTATTTATCAGCTCGTACTCGAAGCCTGTCTCTTCAAAACAAAATATAGCAACAATTAAATATGAAATGGGAAGTAACTCAAGGATCAGTGATTGGCTCAGTACTCTTTTTGATCTACATTAATGACCTAGCCTCGATGAAAATTGGCATAATGAAAATGATATAATAATGTTTCCAAGGTAAGAGAGTGGTGTTATGCCAACATTTAAAAAAGTAACATCCTCACTTTTAAATGTCATCTGCCAGAACTTCATTTGAGTAATCAAGTTATTAACAGTAAGAGAGTTACAAAGTTCCTTGGCTTATACATTGATGATAAATTAAAGTTGTAAGAAAATCGACAAGAAAAGTAACTTTGGTGTCATTGATTCACATCTGTGATTTTGAAATTTGTTTTTGGGGATCTTTGAAGTGGATTTCCATTGATTCGTTTTGCAGAAAGGTGCAACACGATACAAGTATAATGCCAAATTCAGTCCCGCTTTTAAAACAGATTCATAGGATAAAACTATTTATATATTGGAAACAGTATGCCTCATCCACAGAAAGTTTCGAGATCGAATTCATACCAAAGCCCAGTTCATCACAAGACAAGCTTAACTTCACCACTTCCATTGTCTACACAAATAAAAAACTCTATTATAGATAATGACAAAAAAAATCAGTCAATTGCCCGATGAAATAAAAAAGATTACTAAAAAAAGAATGTTTGAAGATTCCGTGATAAATATTTTACTTGGCAGAGCCTTCTTAGAAATAGAAGTATTTTTTTGTTTGTTTTGATTCCACTAAAATAGTTTACACTACGTATGTGCTATTTTATCCAAATTTATTTCTTTCCTTTGAGAATATCAGAATTTTGTGCATTTTGTGCAATAGTCTTCATTCCTCAAATATTTGTATTCCTTGGAGTATATGTTGATGTAGATTTTATTCAGTTGTTTAACTGTAAATATCAAATCTTGACTTTTACTAAATTGACTTGGAGTGACGTGCAGTAATGTTATGTGTTTTTTTAACATTATAACATATCTTGAATTTTAATACTTTGACTTGCACTACTAATGTTATGGTTTTTATTTCATTCTTTGTTTATTTATTCCACCGAACAAGCCCAGTACAGGTTAATTACAAACACTTATGAATCAAAATGTGAAAACTAAAATAAACAGTGGTTTTGAATATTAAAAAAAATTAACAGCTGATACGTTACACCGAGGGGGTGACCACTTTGGCAATACGTGTACAAATTTGCCCCGCACTCGACCGCAATCGCTTGATTTTCGGCCGAAATCCCACAATCACTTAGGAAATCGCTCCAGAAATCCGAAATCACTTTTAAATCCCCGAAATCCTATCGGAAATCCGGAAATCACTGACAAAACTTTCGAAATCATCACCGAAATCGTCTTCGGAAATCGGAGTTGCTAGAGAAATGCGAAATTATAATGCATGCGTAGAAACGAACGATTGATAGATGCTAGGGAAACATATTTTTCCTTGTACTAACTTGTCGAATCATGAATCCCTCGAAGGCCGTGATTGTAGTCATTGTAGATCGGGTTTTGAGTTGTCGAATGAAGTGTCGAAGGGCCAAGGACCAATCAGTGTTTTAGTGAAGAAGATGTTTATTCAAATCATTTTTAGAATAGCCAACGGGTGAGGAGGTATAAGTTACTGATGAACTAAAACTCACTCTCTTCCTTAAAAATAGGTTTTTACTGTACGTCTTTAAGTGAATAGAAAACGACAAGTACTTATTTCATTACATTTTTGTCATAGTAAACCATTTATCATTATTAGCAAGTAATATATCGTATCATTATTAGGTCCACTTTATTATTCATGAATATTATTATTGAATTTCTATTCATATCTGTGTTGAGTTGCCCATGTAGACAAGAAATTAACTTGGCTGGTAGAAACTTTCAAATTGAGATAGCTTGCCCAAACACAAAGATGGAAATACTCGCACTCGCTTGAAATAAGTTAACATTTTCAGAAGTGAAATGGGTGAAATTAGTATAACTTACAAACGTGTTTATTACTCTAGTAATCTAAGAGCAGTCTTCCATTTCCACCTGGTTTGATTTATCATTTTTTTAGGAATGCTAGGCAACACTTGATTTTCCTTAACTGGTCCAGTATGCTTTTTACTACAGTCTTCTCAACCAATTACCTACACCCTTGATTTCTCGGTATTTTCCGTCACATCTTTGAGATTACCAAGAAGATTTTATAGGATATTTGTGATTTCATAAATAATTTCTGTGTTAACTATAGATAAGATGAAAAATCGAAAAATTGGGGATATACGAAATTAATTGAGATGACTATAACAAAAAGTATTTCCCCACGACTATTGTATCATGCACCAATTATACGTCTCTTTGCTCGACCTTAATAATACCCATTATTCACTAGTGAATAATGAGTCATTATTCACTGCTGTCAAATACTTCCTTGATTCAGCTATAATATTATATTGTTTTGTTACAAACAATCGGTTTTTAAAATTTTATCGTATAAACCACCGAATATTTTCAATTCAGTTCTGTACCTACATATTAAGAAAGAGAAGGCAAGGGGCATCTACACTGAGCTATCAGCAACTATGAATGTGCGAAATTGCTTTTGAATCCAAACAAATTTGACTCAAACTTGTCAACAGCATTGTATGAAATATTTGTTCTAAAACTTGATGTAGATGTTTTTCCAAAATACCTCAAAGAGCTTATGATCTATATTGGCTTCGATAATCATTTTTCGTTGTCATTGTTCAGTGATGAAGATATAGAAAAGTAGAAGGATTTTTCTAAGACGGACCTCAATAACTTGTCAGAAGATAATGAAAGGAAATTTTTTTGGCATATATTCGAGGAACGTCTCAATTTTCAAAATTGTGGAAGATCACAGAAAACTCTTAGTTAAAGTAGCTCAATTATGCCAAGTTTTTCTAGAAGAAAAGAGTAAAGTACATTCAGGCCACCAAACAAAAAGTAAAGGACTCGGGAAAAAATAATCATAGAAATGAGGAATCAAATAAAAATCACAAAGTATCAAATTGTGTATCTATCTACCCAAGGATGTGATTCAGTCATTCAGGATGAATATAAAGAAGAAATAGTTCGACACATAAAAAATATCGTCAAGTCCTACCAAATGAAGATTTTGAAGAATTTGACAGATGATACATATTACAATGTTTCAAAAAAATCGAGAAGCTAGTAGTAGAATTACAAGGAAATTGTGTTTTAGTTGAATGCCCTTTGTGCAGTTTCATTTCCAAGGCATATTCCTGCTCTGATGGGAGAAATAAACAAAAATGGGTTCTCTCCAATGTCAATAGACATTTCAAAACTCATTTAGATTTACGTTCCAATAAAATAAAATTAAAACATTCAGAGAAAACTAAACAAGCAAATCAGACAGGACAGCCATCGAAATCGGTTGGGATTTCCAAGAAATCTTTGGAAATCTCTTGGAATCGTATGCGATTTCCACAAAATCACGAAATCTTATATGATTCCCACGAAATCCCCGGAAATCTCTCGAAGTCACATAAGATTTCCAGGAAATCCTCGGAAATCCCAAATATTTCAGGGAATCATAAGGGATTTCGGCAATACGTGTACGTTTTCTGATGAGTGGTCACCCCCTCGCGTTTCACAGATTATATAAGATAACAATTAGTACCATCAGATACACAATTTGAAAAGCTGTTACCAGTTATTAGAAATTGCTATCAATATAACATTGGTTTAGAAAAATAACTGATACATTGCACATGCAACTGTAGAAGATAAAAGTCTACAATTTAATATAGAATACCAATAGTGTGAAATAATATACATATTCTTAAACTTTTGCTCATTTGGGAAAAACTCAAAAGAAAACAAATTGCTAGCTGAATGTGTATGCGATAACGTACAGGATGAGTCGAGTCTCAATCTCGGGCAGTGATGAAAAATCTAATATAAGTATTTGCGAGTCTTTGAACCATAATTATGAATTGTATGTAAGTTTCTGCATTTGTTGACTATGTATAGGAAAGAGGAAAGTATTCAGTTTTTATTGATGTTTATACTCCTTCCACTTTGTTAATAAAAGTTATCATTCTTCAGACAATAAAGTAACTCCATTTCGTCCATAAAACACCTGATTTTGATATGATTTCTTTGAATCTTTATTGCTTGGCATATAAGGTAGTGTTGGGGAATAAGGCCCGGTCGTAAATAAGGCCCACTGTCTTTTTCCTTGAAGACTGGCAAATTTTTTCAAATCTGTCAACATGGTTAGTTTCATCATCCGAGTGGTAAAGCTTTATTAAAAGATCGTTGACTTCAATTCGCCATTAACAACACTAGGTGATTGAGCAGTTTTAGGCTGCACAGATTATAAGTTCGCAAATAGGTGAGACGTCTTTTTTAATTCAACAAGAAACAATAGTTCTCCATCAGTTACTATAACATTGGTACTATCTTTCGCACTGAGAGAAAAATTAAAAGAATTGTTCATTTTTTTGGAAATTGCATGTTTGAGAAAAAGTGTTCGCCCGGTAATAAGGCCCTACCAACGGTCGCGTAATAAGGCCCGCGGGTAATATGCGAAAGTGTCTAGAATGTGGAACTTGGTTACACGAAACTTGCATAAGACTGACGACTGAAGATGTTGAGGATTTTTAATGTAGGGAATGTTCTTAAAATTTAGTCAATCAGTTTTTTTTAAATAATTTAATTTCCTTGTTTGAGTTTTGTTAAGTTTATCACTTTTTGTAGAAAATAATGTTTAATTTTGTTTTTTCTATTAGAGTTTCATTGAGTTTCTACCATTTCTGATTGATATAAATGTATATATTTATATTTACAATAAATAAATATATTCTGCATAATTTACTATGGGCTTTATTACCCTAATAGGCGGGTAATAAGGCCCAACAGCAAGTTTTTGAAACTTGTCTCATTTTGGTTACTAAGGTATTGAAGGAGACGAATATTGATGTTAACATAGCGGCAAACATCACAAACAATCATCTCATCAAGTTTCGGATTTTTTGAATTAAATATAAAGGATACAGAAATTTGCAAAGTTAAGTGGGCCTTATTACCCAACACTACCTTAATACTGATCTGGTAATTTCAAATAAAAGTTGTTCCCATTTATAAAAAAAAGATCTTCCTGTTACTATTTAAATACTCTAAATATATTTCAAAAGGACCACGCACGTTTCTTATGGAAAATGGCTTTCCGTGAATTTGTTCGAATTTTTGGTATGGTGTAGATCTGGATGCACTGATCAAAAGTGTCCATTGCCAAAAACTCCAAAAATGGTCAGTTTTCGAGATATGGCTCTATCAATGAATTTTTTTTTTTGCATTTTTTAGATTTTGACACATAATCAGTTCACTCTCATACTTAGGAAAAAACGAGTTTCAATGATTTCACTGCAGGAATCGATTGAAAAATAATTCTTTCTTTGTTTCAGATACTGTCATTTGAAGAAATTGTTATACACTGCTCGTCACTGATGATGTAACTGGACTATTATTTTCAATTTCTATTCTCCAGTTTTTGTAGAAACAAAAACTTCTGAATTGCTCAAGGTATCACAGAGTCACATATATTCAACACCTTTCGATAAGCGCACTAGAAAAATAATATTCGATACACACTATAGGAACTGAATCTGAGATACTTTTTTTTTTAAATAGTTTCCTAGTCGTCAAAGAAATAGTGGTAAATGCAAAATGAGCATATAGAAAATGTAGGCTGATGACATAAATACTCGTATCGAATGCAGTTTGTTTATACCGAGTGTTAAATATCAATAGAAACAAGGGAATACGTACCCAATAATCATTTCTAATCGCTAATCGAACCGTTAAGGCATTCGGGTCCGTGAAAATGTCTGAATATTTGATATGAAGTGGATTTCGATGCACTGATCAAGTGTCTATTGCTAGAGACTACAAAAATGGACAGTTTTTAAGATATGGCCGTATCAATATCTGATTTTTTTCGTTCTCAAGATTGTGGCCCATAATCGCTTAGCTCTTATACCCAACAAAAACGGAATTCGATCGATTTCTGCGCAGGAATTGACTGAAAAACAGTTGTATTTCATTTCAGATACATTCATTTGGAGAAATTAGCATACACTGCTCGTCACCGGCGATGTAGCTTGGCTATTATTTTCAACTTTTGTATTTCCGTGTTCGTAGAAAGAAAAACTCTTGAATTGTTCTAGTTCTAACAAACATACTTATATCCAACACAACTCAATTGTGGCATTTGAAAAATTAATATGCGATACACACTCTAAATATGATTTGAATTTTTTTTGAAATATTCTCCTGGCCATCAGGAAAATAGTGGAAAATGCAAAATAAGAAACTAGAAAATTGTATTTATAATGTACGTTGACGAGATGAATTAATACTCGTATCGAATGCAGATTTTTTAATCTCGAATCTCTAGTGAACAGCAAAAAAATATTCATTACTTCAACTTACCTCTAACAAATAGAATAAGATCACAACAGCAACCACATCATTGTATAGTACCCTACCCGATTTTGTTCAAACTATACATTTTTCGTTCAATAGTTCTTCATTTAGTGAATGCACCTACATTTCACTTCTGTAAAGATGACCACTGTCAGATTTTTGTGCATTGACTCTGTACTCTTCAAAAATTTTTTTCTTTTTTTTTGATGTTTCAGCTACTGCGAAGACAGTCATAGAACTGAGATTGAATAACGTTATCTTATTTGCCCCATGTATAATTTTGCAATAGTTCGAGTGAATACAATATTTGGTTTGTTGAACAATTGAATGAAATAAATATTGTTACTGTTTTACAATTTTCCCATTATTAGTTATATTCTTCACATGAAAACTCATTTATTTCAAAATTCAATGTTGTCTAGAGTTGATGGCCGTGTTCGTTAAACATCTGAGACCACAGCACTCCGGTGCATATAGGCTTTCGGCTGAGAAAAATCTGGCCGCTAGGCCTAGACAACATTGAATATATTGACTCCGGCCGTGAAAGCCTACATTCTCTCCCCAGTTATCGGTTCAATTAACAATTAGAAATGATTTTTCAGTATGTATATTTAACACTCGGTATAAAAAATCTGCATTCGATACGAGTATTCATCTCGTCAGCGTACATTATAAATACGATTTTCTAGTTTCTCATTTTGCATTTTCCACCATTTTCCTGATGGCCAGGAGAATATTTCAAAAAAAATTCAAATCATATTTAGAGTGTGTATCGCATATTATTTTTTCAAATGCCACGATTGAATTGTGTTGGATATAAGTATGTTTGTTAGAACTAGAACAATTCAAGAGTTTTTGTTTCTACGAAAACGGAAATACAAAACTTGAAAATAATAGCCCAGCTACCTCGCCAGTGACGAGCAGTGTATGCTAATTTCTCCAAATGAATGTATCTGAAATGAAATACAGCTATATTCAGTTATTTCCTGCGCAGAAATCGATAGAATTCCGTTTTTGTTGGGTATAAGAGCTAAGTTATTATGGGCCACAATCTTGAAAACGAAAAAAATCAGATATTGATACGGCCATATCTTGAAAACTGTCCATTTTTGTAGTCTGTAGCAATAGACACTTGATCAGTGCATCGAAATCCACATCATATCAAATATTCAGACATTTTCACGGATCCGTTTGCCATAACGGTTCGATTAGCGATTAGAAATGATTATTGAGTATGTATTCCCTTGTTTCTATTGATATTTAACACTCGGTATAAACAAACTGCATTCGATACGAGTATTTATGTCGTCAGCATACATTATAAACGATTTTCTATATGCTCATTTTGCATTTACCACTATTTCTTTGACGACTAGGAAACTATTTTAAAAAAAAGTATCTCAGATTCAGTTCCTACAGTGTGCATCGAATATTATTTTTCTAGTGCGCCTATCGAAAAGTGTTGAATATTTGTGACTCATGGATACCTTGAGCAATTCAGAAGTTTTTGTTTCTAAAAAAACTGTACTGTAGAAATTGAAAATAATAGTCCAGTTACATCGTCAGTGACGAGCAGTGTAAAATAATTTCTTCAAATGGCAGTATCTGAAACGAAGATAGAATTATTTTTCAATCGATTCCTGCAGTGAAATCATTGAAACTCGGTTTTTCCTAAGTATGAGAGTGAACTGATTATGCGTCAAAATCCAAAAAATGCAAAAAAAAATTACATTGATAGAGCCATATCTCGAAAACTGTCCATTTTTGGAGTTTTTGGCAATGGACACTTTTGATCAGTGCATCCAGATCTACACCATACCAAAAATTCGGACAAATTCACGGAAAGCCATTTTCCATAAGAAACGTGCGTGGTCCTTTCTGTTCATTGAACGAGTACAAAACATATTTGATTATTTTCCTTATCATGTAATAGATGAATCAGACACAACCGTTTTTTTGAATAAATTCTGTTTAGATTAGTGATTAAATCACAAGTAAGACCTTTTTAACATAGGTTAAATTTTTTTCCTTCATATTTGTTTTCGTTTTGTCGTTTATCACTTATTCTTACAATTCTTGGCAACATCTTCTAAAAAATCATTGATTTTTTATTCATTTGAATGACCTAATATCTATATATTCTATATATTCTATCAGTATGAATTCCATTTTTGATAGAATTTCTATACAAATATTTTGACATAAGGCGATGAAAATACGACAGAAATTGAAATATTTACATACAAACTTTGTCATATACGCTACTTCAATGCATATTGTCGGGATGTCAAAAATATCAAATTTAGGATTTGTTGTTTGTAAAAAATTGTTAGAAATTGTCAAATTTTATTATCAATGCCAAATGACAACAAGTTTGAGATAAATCCTGGGGAATTATTTTCTACTTTATAATAATAATAATAATATAACGTCTTTATTATTTTCAAAGAATAATTCAATAGGATTTTTACAGTAAATAAAAATAGAAAATAATGGGCGGAGTTCAAATTTGATGGTGAAACACCACAAAACTTGTTCTTCCACTCAACCCTGTGAAGCTGTGTATTGATTATTTTTTTTAAAACTCAAGTTATTCTTCTGTTTGCAGTTCAGTGCATTAAGGGAAATTATGTGAAATACCTATGTAAAAGTAAGTTATATTTGAGACTCGTTCAATATAATTTTGTATGATGCCTTGAAATTCCGTATATTGAGTATCTTCAGTCGTTGTGGTAGTTGATTGTAAAGATAGAAAATTCGGTAACTGAATGATCGTCTGAATAATTCTGTTTTGAATGGAGGTATTGTTGTTATCGAACTCTCGTGTGGTAGGTATTCGATAGATTATTTTTTCACATTCGTAGGTACATTCTCTTAAACCGTTTTCAATTCATTTTTCACTTTTCATGCAAACTGATGACAAACGTCAAATCCAAAGCATCAGTTGTCGCACAATAAAAACAAAATAACACAAAAAAAATCCGCGTCAATTTTCTAGGTAGAAAATTCCCACTAATAACGTTCTGGCTGACCTGAACATATATGAATGCTTTAAATTTATGATTTTTATTGGTTGCAAGAAATCTCAAAAAATAATCATTAGAATAATTGTCGTGGATAAATTACAAAAACAAAATCAGAATCGTCGAAACAAATTTAAAAATCACACTACTCACCAAATCAACAATAACGACACTGAAACCACCAATCACTAGTCACAAGCACAAAACCGAAAAAACGCACGGTCCACAAACCAAAGTTTTCGAAAAGCGCGGTGCTCTTCACGCAGTGGTCAATATCGGAGAGCAAGATGGGATGTGCGAGAAGAAGAATTAAAGCTCCGCCGTCCTCGAGGTAGGGCACGAAGAGCAGCTGGCAGATGTCTGAGGTTACCAAAGGTAAGGGAGGGCACTCACGACCACTTTGACTTAAGTGCTCGTAAATCAAGATTCTTTGCTCGGAACGCCTCTGGAGTTTTATCTCGTTCAAAAACGTATTATACGAGGAATTTGTCAATGTTTTTGTTGTTCCTCGGACAGTGTCGATGATTTTATTGGCGATAAATAACTTTGAAGGGTGCCAAATTTCTTCATGGAATGAACGGGTATGAGAACAGTTATTGTAGGCCAATCAATAGAGCATTTTTTCCTAACAAAAATACTAGTAGAAAACCGACTGTACCATCATATAGAACATAGTTAAAATTGTTTTTTCCGTTAACCAGCTGTCGTCCCCTTACGAATGGCAGCCCTCAGAAGTCGAAACTTGTGCGAGCTAAGGATTAACGAGGTCTTACCTTTTTACGTGCGATTCCTAGCACTTTCTCAGGCCATCAGAAAAAGTTCTGCAGTCGCTAGGCTTTGAACCTTTGACTGGCAGCCAAAAGTGATTAAAACAATGTCACTTTAACCACTCGGCTACCTGGCCCGTCCGTAGTTATATTCTGTTATGTTTTCGACTCGCAACTGTCATTTATTGATCTGTTATAAACATTAAAATAACAAAAAAAGTTTTTTTTAAAATTGTTTGCTTATAAAATAAAAACCAATAGAGCAATCTGGTTGCTTCAATAAAAATAATTGTAGATAATTGAATTACAAACAAAATGGAATGTTTTACGACCCGATTGGATCATTAGTAACGGAGGAAAACCCGGAAAAGCGAAAAATTTAACGATTTTTCAAAAAATTTATAACTCCACCATTTTTTAAGAAATAGGGTTCACCCTTCTCGTGAAAGTATTGCATAATGTGCACTTTATGTGCCACAAAACAGGCTCTGAAAGATCATTAGTTTTGGCACAATTGCAATTTGAATTTTTTTTTGCACTACATTGCAGCGTGCCTGGGTGCTCTAGTGATAGTCCGATTTCAATTTACAAAACAGATTTTGAAAATAGAAGTACAGTACCACAAAACGGATATTCTCATTTTGCGCTAAAATGCTGCGAACTGGGTGAAAAATACTTGCAAACATGACTGAAAACGGCCAAGATGGTGGAAGCGGTTGAGTGGAAGGAGTGAGCGGGAGATGAGGGGAAGCGCATTATCACGTAACCCGTTTATTAGAAGAATTCCCCTCATATCCCGGACTCTCCTACCAGTCGGTAGCTAACGCGGTCTCAGCCGTTTTCAGTCATGTGTGCATGCATTTTTCAACCATTTTGCACCACTGTAGCGCAAAATGAGAATATACGTTTTGTAGTACTATAATATTACTTTCATTATCTGTTTGAGAAATTGAAATCGGGCTATCACTAGAGCATCTAGGCACTCTGCAAGATAGTGCAAAACAAAATTTGAATTGCAATTGTGCCAAAACTATAACGATCCGACAGCGCCTGTTTTGTTCACACATAACGAACACATGATTCAATACTTTTATGAGAATGGCCAATCCTATTTTTGGAAAAATGGCGAAGTCATGAATCTTAAAAAAATCGCAAAATTTACTAGTCCAGTTCCCAGAGGATTTCATCCTACAAAAGGTGGGGTAGAAGATTTTATTTTTTTATTTCGTTTTAATGAGTATAAAGAGTACAATATAAAAAATGTGACTAAATCTGGGCTCGGCACAACTTTTGGTAGCCGAAAAACCTCGAAGTTTTCGTACATTTTTCGGTTTTTTGCAATATGTCGAAAAGGAGTGGTTCTAACGAAAGTTGTAGAGCATTAAATTGCCTACAAATTTTATAATAAATTTTTTCTTCTACGACCAATAGGGAGCGAGCTACAGCATCTTAAAGATGAACCATTTTTCTCAAAATGGTAAAAAAGCCAAGTAACGCCTTCTTTTGTGTGAGTTATTGCGGCCCATACATTCTTTGGTTGCATTTTCGAATTATATTTTGGTACGATAAGGTTCTCCAGACAGTTTGTAGGGCGATGTGACGGCGTTGTGAGGGCTGGCAGGGATCCCGTTACGCGGCCATCTGTTCATCGCATAATAATCCTGATGTGATCTTTGACAAAACCACAATCAACGCAGTTGCTCAAAACAAGTTTCTGTCGAACGCCAATAACAAGATCAGGTTAATTGAGCTACTCAAAACAGAGTTCGAGGATTGTGGAATTCAAGTCAGTCATGCACATGAGGATGCTGACAGACTCATAGTGGAAACCGCCATAGCCAAGGCCCAGAAATGTGATGCTGTGGTGCTGGTTGGGGAGGATGTTGATCAAAGAGTACAGTTAGTTGGGGTACTTACTCTGTGATGTTGATCTCCTTGTGCTCATGACAGGGCTTGGGCAGCAGTACAATAATTTATTCTTCCTGAAGCCTGGGAGAGGTGGTGCAAAATATGTATGCTACTCAACAGCATCATACAAATTCAATCCACAATACATCCTCATCAGCCATGCTTTCAGCGGGTGTGACGCTACATCTGCCATATTTGACCACGGAAAAGTGAAGCTGTGCAGTGTTCTGGAAAAATTTTCCGAAGAAATGAAGCATGCGTTGGATGTGTTCTTGGATGAGCAGAGCACAAATGGAGCGATTATTGAAGCTGGAGAGCTTGTGTTCAAAGCATTGTACCAACAGGGGACGTTCAGTGGACTCGCAACCTTGGACGAATTGCGATACGATCTTTTTAAAACGTACGTGTCTGCAGGTAAAGTTAATCTTGCTCGGTTGCCACCCACTTCTGATGCTGCTACTCTACACTCACTAAGATCGTTTTACCAAATTCAAGTTTGGCTGGGTGCCACACACTTGAACCCCAACCATTATGGGTGGACCAGCAGTCTACAGGGCCTGATTCCACAGCATGCAACGAAGGACCCAGCACCCAAAAGCCTACTTGAAAGTGTCTCGTGCACTTGCAGATCTGGATGTCAGCGAGCCTGCTCGTGCGTCAAAGCCGGGTTGAAATGCTCCAGCATCTGCAAGAGATGCAGAGGCACCGACTGCGACAATGTCCCACTATACTCCTCCGAACTGGACACAGATGGTGAGGAAGAGGAAGATACATTCACCTCATCAACCATGGATGAGGTCTACGAGGACCCACCCATCATGGCACCTATTCGTGAGGAACCATCAGGACCGTCGAAACGCCTAAGAAGGAAGTGAAGTGGAAGGTTAACTTCTTTTTTCATTGGTCAATTTTTCAATGTTTTCATTGTAATGAAATACTTCACTTGTTTAATACAAGTTTTTTCCATACACATGTTTTCTCGCTCTCTTGTCTCCTTTATTCCTTTAGTTGGTGATTAATTTTGTGATAGGGGGAAAAGTTATAGATCATTCTACTTCATTTTCATAACAATGACGTCCATTTCGAATTTTCTGCTAAGCACCATAGTTTTGTTTCACTGTATTGACTTTAGGCCCAGATGAAACAATGCGGCGAATAGGTTGAAGTGCTTTTTCTCATATTGCATTGAAAAAATTTCCATCTTTGAGATGCTGTAGCTCGCTCCCTATTGGTCGTAGAAGAAGAAGCAGTGGATGAAATTTGTATGGATTTTAATGTTCTACAACTTTGTATGGGGACTATTTTTCGCAGAACCACTCCTTTTCGACATATTGCGAAAAAATCGAAAAATGTCCAAAAACTTCGAGGTTTTTCGGCTACCAAAAGTTGTGCCGAGCCCAGATTTAGTCACATTTTTTATATTTTACTCTTTATACTCATTAAAACGAAATACAAAAATAAAATCTGCTACCCCACCTTTTGTAAGATGAACCCTTTTTTTGGTCTCTGGGAACTGGACTATACCGGTTTTTTCAGCAACCAGATTGCTCTATTAGTTTTCATTTTATAAGTGAATCAATTTAAAAATGAACACGTTTTTTTGTTATATTTTGTTATATGAATGTTTATAACAAATTAATAAATGACAATGTCGGGGCGTGGCGCAGTGGTTAGAGCGCCCGACTCCGAGTCGAAAGGTCCGGAGTTCGAACCCTGGTTGGGCTGGGATTTTTTAATTTAATTTAACCGATTAAATTATTAAAATCTCGTGGCTCGACTAGGGTGAGTCCTGCACGATTTACTGTTGCGTTCCAATTAACAGTGCTGCTCCTAAGGTGGCGTATGGAGTTGGTAACAAGGCCTATAAAGAGCACATGGCTAATGACCATAGCAGTTGATGCCAAAACACCAATGAAAAAAAAAATGACAGTTGCGAGTCGAAAACATAACACAATTTAACTACGGACTGTCGTCATGTGATGGCATAGTAGTTTCCTACTAGTATAGTTTTGTTAAAAACTCACTCATGTTATGCTCTATTGCTTGGTGTATTCAGAAATCAGTTGGAGTTTCAGTGGTTGTGGCACTAAGAAAATCATAAATAATTCGATGGAAAAAAAATTATATGGTTTGTAAGAGTCCCATAGTTTCACAGAGTGGTCCATAAAACGAAACAAGCTAGTTAGTATCTGCTACAATTTTTGCAAAAATCGTTGACACGTGAATTTTGTTTTCAAAGAACGGTGACTTCCAACCCAGGAATTTTGGATAGCACGTGGAGGTCAACTAATTTGTTGTGTTTTGAAAGTATCATAGTGTTAAAAGGACATGTCACTGGATACATATAATCCTAACTTTTTTTTTCATTATAAGATTTATTATTCTAGTGATCAAGGGGAACAACTTCCGTCCACAGAAGTTTTTTGGACCTATACAGGGAGAGCTAATGAAACGTAGAATGTCTAACAGAAATCATGAAATTCTGTATAACTGCAAATTTTTGTTTAATTTCTGGATTTGATATTCTGCAGACAAAGCTGATTGATCTTTCTATAAGCTAATAATCTATACAACGAGCACGTAAAGGTTGGAACGAATTCGTTAAAGCTTGATATGACCATTGGGGAAAAAAGCTCACATATGTCTATTTTTTCAGTTGCGCATTTTTAATCCACTTATATTTTTGATGAAGTCATCACTGTTCGAGTTATGACGTCATTATATTTTTTTTAATGGCAATACCCTATTTTGATAATACCTTCAAAAAGGTAATTTTCTGTGTATTGAAGTCATATTTTTTCTTATGTTATACAGTGTGTTTTACTTCTCATAGAAACCCCCTTGTAACTTTTGACGTAGAACCTTGAAATGAACTCACTGCACAAAGTGCACGTGATATACACTGCACGCCAGAAGCGATGGAACCATCAGTTCTATTCAAAATTGGTATCCGAGGGTTTTCGGGGTCAGAGAGAATGAATGTTGGACAAGTTTTGGTATTATGGTCGGATTCTATATGGTCCATATTCAGCTTCAAGCAGGTGAACAAGTTTTGTCATTGCCGGTTCCATTCAAAATTGATATGTGTAGGGAATTTTGAGAAAGACGATCTTGAATTTTTACAAAAAAAACATGATTTAATCGACTTGAAAAAAGCCATGAAGCAATTTGAAGCAATTATTTTTTCCTTCTTGGTGCATTTGAATAAAAACTTGTATATAAACTTATTTTCACCTTCAATTAATTTTTTTCCTTTTTAGTGATATTGAATGATAGCATGTCTTTGATTTTTTCTATTCAGTCGTTTCCTAATTCTAACAAAATGAATGAAAATGCTATATTGGACATTATAAATCGATTCATTCAATAAAGCGTGTAATATAAAAAGTAATTATTTAGTGAAAAATCAATCTTATAACCCAATAAATTATTGTCACATTTTTAAACCGATAACTGTTACACACGTGCAGAGAAACATCTGCGAATAACAGATGGCAGCCTCCAAAATATTTCTCTGCCATATACCACCATTTTAATGGAAACAGACTGATCAATATCTTCTCGAAGTCAATAGAGGACTTCGGATAAGGATTCAGTCATGCCACCACACAACTTTTGGCTTTTAAACTACTGGCACGTTTTTCGGCAAGTTTTCTTCATGTCAGGGTTTCTGGCAGCCTCAGGAACCCCGTAATATGATTGAAATTGTTCATAACGACGGGAATATGGGGATTTTCCATAAAATACATAACCCTAGGGACTTTAATTTTTTTTAGGGATTTTTCTCACAAAATGGCGCTAATTTCAAAATATATCATTTTCCTGAATTTAAAAAAAAATGCGTATTTCACGTTTCCTAGTTGCCAAATAGTTGATCGATCTAGAAAATATTCTGAATGGTAACTTTCACGGACAAACAAACCTTATTACCTTTCTGATTAAAATGCTCTTAGCCTAAATACTATGAGGTTACATCACAGAATTTGTAATTTGTGTCAGTTTTGTGGGTATGTGTTACATTTTAATCATAACTGTTAAAATGGTTGAATATCATTTCTACTTTTGAACTTTTTCATGGAACGAATGTGCACTGACAAAGAAATAACCCTACACTCAGTGCCGCATTTGCCAGCTAGCATGCTACCAAGTACCAGTTAGCAAATTAGCCAGTAAGCAAATGCGCCTGGGGGCCTCGCGCCTGTGCGCAAAGTAAAAAAAAAACTATCAAGTAAGATATGTTTTTTATACCACCTACAGAAAATTAATAAAGTTAGAAATGGGAATAATAATTATAGTGTGGAATGAAATTCTAGAACACTTGCAAGCGACTAACGCTTTGTTGCAGTCGTCCGATCAAGATCTTAACACGAGATAGGTACTCTCTTTATAAATCATTACAAGGCTACTTCCAAGCAATACAATCTAAATTTTCAGATATAGAGGCCAAAGCCCTAATTGGCTGTGAAGAATATCAGCAATCGACTTCAAGAAAACTCAAGCAAAATACAAAGTACGACCATTTCAGCAGCAGCTCTACTCACAGACCTCATAAAAGAAGGCACTACACTCGAAGAAGTTATAGAACATCAAACACCTAGACAACGTTTTGAAATTCATGTTTTTATTGTTGTAATTGTCTGCATTAGCTAAATGCATGGAAGCTAACCATCAAGTGACTAGTGTATTTGGAATACTTCGGCAGAAAAGATCTTAAAAAGAACTATCGTCAATTATTTCCTAGACGATGTCAAAGGCAGTCTGGGCAATGAACTGGTGCAGTTTGTGAAGCTGCTGAAAACAGATGTGGCTGCTGATATTGACAGCAGAAAGAAAAAGCACGAGGCTCAGGAACTTCAAGTTCATAAACTGTTGACATAAAATTCATTGGAATCGTGTTTCCCAAATGTTGGAATAGTGTTTCGCATTAACTTGATTTTGATAATCACCACAGCGGAGAATGTTCTTTTTCAACGTTAAAGCGTTTTAAAAATGTGTTAAGGAGCACAATGGGACAAGAACATCAAACGACCTCAATATAATGAACATAGAAAGTGATTAACTTAGAAATATTGATTTGACGAGTGTTATCTCCAAATTTGCTCGAATCAAATCACGGAAAGTCTTTTTGTAAATGTGCTGTTTTATTTTATATTCTATACTTTAATACTTAATGCAAATCAAGGGCCTCTTGTTCACATTTGCTACGGACCCCACGGTGGTTTTATCCGGCACTTCCTAGATTACACAATACCTCTTTTAATAACAAAACTCTAGCTCTAGTTTTGAATTTAGCGCCATTTTGAAAGAAAAATCCCTAAACAAAATTAAAGTCCCTAGTGTTTTGTATTTTATGGAAAATCTCAATATTTCCGTCGTTATGAACAATTTCAATCATATTACGGGGTTCCTGAGGGTGCCAGGAACCCTGTCATGAAGAAAAAATGCTGAAAAACGTGCCAGTAGTTTTATAGCCAAAAGTTGTATGGTGGCATCACTGAATTCTTATCCGAAGTCCTCTATTCAGATATATCCTGAAATAAATGTGTTAAAAGAGCAGAGGTGTATTTTCGACCTCTTCAATACCTCTTTTATGGACTATTCTAACTATGATCAAATTATATAAAACGAACAATTAATTAATTATTATGAATTTTTGGATCTAAAGAACGGGTTGCCATCACATGGAAGACTCGCATCTGTCATTTATTAATTTGTTATAAACATTTAAATAGGGTTTGTGGCCGATACACCAGGTTTGTGCACTGTTGGGGACAAGAAACGAATTTGATTGGCGCTATTGAATTCCCCGCCAAAACACGACGCCCTCCATACGTCTATACCTGTTGTACGTTTGAAGTGACAGTTGCTTCATTATACGTACAACTCGATGAGACGCTGTGTTTACTGCTCTAAATAAGTTACAAGCTGGGACTAATTAAGGTTCTAACAATAAACATTAGTTGATATTGTTTTTATATAAGTTTAAGTAGTTATAATAATGGTTATTGATCATATTGGAGCGTTCAAATCAATCGTTTTCTTTATGAATCTATTTATAATTCGAGTGGCCAGAAATGGAACAAAAATAAACCTAATTTTTCCATTTCTGGCCATTAGATGGCTACTAATGGACGAATCATTTTCCAATTCTGGCCACCGAGTGGCGACTATTGAAAACTACATATATTATCCTATTTACGGCCATTCTAACATAAACTGAACCCCATAACAATGGAGTATCTTAAAAAATTTCAATTTTCATTGGCATGCATATAGAAATAATTAATTCCATATAATGACCCCAACACGAATTATCAAAAGAGAACAAATATTAAGAAAGGAAGAAAACTTTTCCAATATGAACCTTCATAAATTTCCAATGCTCTGGCAGCAGTGAGAAGTATTGGTATGAAAGAGGCAACCCTTTGTAAGCTGTACGGGGTTCCCTGAAACCCTGGGGAATGAATTGAGTGGACAGGTTTCTGATAGTACAGGAAAGGTTGAAAAAGTACAATTTTAGGCAGTGACGTAAAAAATAAATTATTGAATGGACAATGAACATTTCAAAATAGGGGTTTCTTATAGGAAAGGAAGGCTTTAATCTGTAAAGAAGTTGGGAGAAAACAAATTTGCCAACTCCATTCACCTAAAATACTCCTGGCCGTCAGTGGTTCCAATTATTCATGACGCGCCACCCTGAACTTTTTCAAAAACAATCAGAGTACATCAATCGAGCACGATCACTCATAACAGAACATAATTGAGTGGTTTAAAGAAACCCCAGAAAAAAACAGATATTGAGAGTATCTACCAAGTGTTATTACCTCATCGAAGTGGATTCAGATAGCAGAGTCCAAACAATATGCAAATTAGGAGAATAAAGAATAAAGAAAAGTTACGAAGACAACAAAAAAAGGTCAACAGGAAGAAAGAGTTAGAAGCTGGTACAATGTCTAAAAATTTGAGGAAGAAGAAATCGAAAACTATGGAAAAAAGCCAGGCCGACGGATATCAAACCATTGAAGATTCGGAAATTGTTATTCAAGATTCCACTGAGCAAAATGAAAGTGATAGAAATGTATTGAACGTAACAGGAAACTCCAACGAACATGTGAATAGACACGAGGATTCAAGTCTACAAGTTTTGGAAAATTCAGTAAAGATTCAGGAATTGAAACCAACTGTCGACAGAAATGTTGTTGTCCAGTATGAAGGAAATTAGTATCCAGGAAAAGTAAAATCAAATTCATTATTGATTAGTACAATGGAAAGAAGTGGAGAAGTGGGGAAGACTGGAAGTAGCCATGCCATGCCAAAAAGACGAGATTTGGTGCAATGATATCGAGGTCATGGAGACCATTAAAACACCTTTGAGAAAAAATTCCCGAGGAATACACACTGTGAAAGAAATGAATAAATAGACAAACTTTTGTTGATTTTATGAGTTGTTTTCTTTCTCATCTAGTATATTATTGGTACAGCATATCAATTAACTTTCATTTTTGCTTAAATGTGTCACCAAACTCTCTTGACATCAATAAATCTGGTAAGGAATCTTGGTGGCCATAGATGGTGGTTGAATGGCATGGATTTGGTACCAGATGGCTACAAATAGTGTCAAAAAGGCCAGTTGAGGAACAAAGTGGCAACAAATGGTGAAACTGTGACTATTATGATAAAAATTAATTCAAGAAAATTCACAATATTTCATCCCTAAACGAGTAGTATGAACCATAAATAGAAATATTAAATTTAATGAATGAATTGATCAATGTAGTAATTATTTAAGTGAATGTTTTCGATGCCATCAATTACAGATTTGCTTAAAGTGGCCAGAAATGGTATATTCACCATAACAAAAAATGTGTATTTTTAACTTTTTTGCTTATAAAATGAAAACTAATAGAGCAGTTTGTTTCCTTCCTTGAAAAGAATTATAATTAATTGAATACAAACGGAATGGGATATTTTACGATCCGGTCGGATCGTTAGTAACAAATGCATTTAATTTTTTTTGCACTATCTTGCAGCGTGCCTGGATGCTCTAGTGATAGCCCGATTTCAATTTCCGAAACAGATTATTAAAGTAGAAGTATAGTACTATAAAACTTGTATTCTCATTTTACGCTACAATGGTGCGAAATGGGTGAAAAATGCATGCAAACATGACTGGAAAACGGTCGAGCTGGTGGTAGGAGAGAGCGAGACATGAGGGGAAGCGTATTATCACGTAACCCATTCATTAGAAGAATTCCCTTTATCTCCGAGACTCTCCTACCACTCGGTAGCTGACGAGGGCTCGGCCGTTTTCAGTCATTGTAGCGCAAAATAAAAATACACATTTTGTAGTACTATACTTCTACTTTCATAATCTGTTTCGGAAATTGAAATCGGGCTACCACTAGAGCATCCAGGCATGTTGCAAGATAGAAAAATTTAAATTGCAATTTTGACAAAACCAACAATCCGACAGCGCCTATTTTGTGCAAATATAAGGTGCACAGGGTCAACCCTATTTCTTGAAAAATGACGGAAATATGAATTTTTATAAAAATCGCAAAATTCTTCGGTTTTTTCGGTTTTCCTCCGTTACTAATGATCCGATCGGGTCGTAAAACATTCCGTTTTGTTCGTATTTCAATTACCTACAATTATTTCCATTGGAGCAACCAAGATTGATTCATCAGTTTTCATTTTATAAGCAAAGGAATATAAAAAAACATGTTTTTTGTTATTTAAATGTTTATTACAAATTGATAAATGACAGTTGCGAATCGAAAACGTAACAGAATATAACTACGAACTGTCTTCTTTGTGATGGCACAGTCGGTTTTTTACTAGTATTTTTGTTAGTAAAAAATGCTCTATTGATTGGCCTAAACAGGAAATTAACTTGCTTGAGAAAAAAAATTAACGAATGCCGAGATCGAACCTGATACCTTCAGTTTACTACGCAGCGACGCTTTTCTCAGCACCACCACAGTATTTTAGAGTGCTTTGAATTTATTGTCTATACTTTCCATCATGCCAGAATAGCTTCGTTTTCAAAAAAACCATTGGAGATGGCGTTTTTTCAATATTTTTGCGCTATAGCAAAAAAGCTGTCATAAAATGACATTTCGGGAAAAACGACAAGTTTGCGTTGAGATCTGCAAGCGTCAAGGGCTACTTTGGTAAGCGGTTGTGCCGGTTGTAGAAATAATACCTTTCCTACTTTTCCTAAATGCTTTAAGGAAAAAACAGTGAAATTTGGAAGCGACAATGAATAGACGAAATGTACAATAACAAACAGAATAACTTGGGTGAAACTGCTAGGCTTTTTCGTATTTAATTTGAACACATCTTTCGGCGGAGTCGCCAGTTTCAAAACACCATAACTGTTAAAAATCTTCACCTTCATGTTAACCCTCAACAATCAAAGTTTCCCTCTATGAAAAATATGCCACTTCACAGCTTTCCCAAACCAACACAAATATAAAATATGACAGACACACACGAAATTTAAATGCCCTCTCCACCCTTTGTTATCTGAACGCGTATCCCTACCATACTATTCAGTTTTGACAAGGATATTCGTTTGTATTTATTTCAATCAGATTAACCTATTGTTTTGTGTTATAAGCATTAAATTCTAAATGTTCGTTTGGATTTACGGTTCTGCTGCTAATAGTCCGCTGCACTACTAGTGGGAGAGCTAGGTAAAGAGTTATGATGATGGTCAAACGGCCAGGTGCAGCCAAAATATTAGATAAACGGCAGATGTTTACTTCAACATAGATCGAAAAAAAAAATAAAAAAGTCAAGGTGCGTGGTAAATGTTTCTTCTTGTCTGTGAATAAAAACTATTCATGAAGTTTTTAGTGGTAGTACAAAGGTCAGGCGTGGAATAGTTAAGTAATACTTACTGTCACTGGTATATTTATTTATGAGTTATGTATTTTCGTACACAAAAACAAACTTGCTTTCTCGACTAAACAACATCAATACTCGACACGCTCTAATGACCTAATTCCAAACATGCACTGAACTGCACTATACCAAAAGAGCCATCTTTATCTTGGGCCAAAACTTTATAATAAACTGGAGGACCACATAAAAAGTGCACCGAATACAAATGTCTTCAAATCAAGGCTGAAAAGTGCCCTAATCGAGAAAAATTGCTACACCCTCGATGAATTTTAATATTATCTCGCTAGGACTAAGTATTTTAAGTGGACTTGACCAGGTACATATACTTTAAGTGATCCTAATCCTAAGCTATGAAGATTCATTATTATATTGCTAGAGGACGATATATTTTAATTGAACTTGCCTTCTACACATGTTATGATTAATGCTAGATTTTATTTATTGATAACTTTTTGATATACACCTTCCTGGGTCTTTATTGTGTATTTTATATTTGTTATGTATCTCATTATCATAGGTTAGATATTTTAATTGACGTACTCCTTGTTATTGTACTTATAGATATTTTCTCTTTGTACTTTTCAACAAGTGAAATAAACATATTATTATTATTATTATACAGTAGAAAGTGTAGAACTTGCTCATTATTCAACTATCATCGAACGCACAAATTCGACAGTCCACGTTGACTGTACAGTCATGGTGTGCTCTAAAATTTATACAAAATACTACAATAGCCACTACCTATGCTCCCTATTGAAAAGGGGGCACATAGCAGATCAACAAGACTCGTCCAGTTCTTCGAAATACCATTAGGAACCACAAATATTTTCTCACCCATTACAACTAATCTCAAAATAGCAAACAAATTTACAATACCCTACTATTGTCAGAACTCAGCTTTGTTACCCCATAACAATTTTATCGTGGCTTGAAGACAAATTTCTCAAGATTGACAATATTGTTTTCTGTTATGTACTAGAAACTAAGAAGTTATTTCGAAACTGAATGTTATTTCTTATATTGTTGATGTACACACATTTTCATGGGTGACATCAACATAAATATATTGAAAACTACGGACACTAATACCAATAATTATATTTGTTTTATGGCCCAGCAGAGGTTTTTTTCTTACATAAATAAACCAATCCGCGTAACTGAAGAAACATCTAGTGTGATTGATCATATTTACATAAAACTCCCAGAAAAACAAATTCTTAAAAAAATCGAATTGAAGTCTCATATTATACAATACCATCCTTATTCATCACTATAGAATCATAATTTTGAAAAAAAGCATTGTCAGCTTCCATAGATTGCATCATAATGAACAAAAGAGATTCCTTGAAAAAGAAAACTGGAGTAACATTCTCAACTCGAATCAACCAGAATATGCTTATACCCCGTTTACTAATAAAATCACTGAATATATTAATTTATCTACTGCAACCACACATATTAATCGAAATTACAAAAAAGAATTGAAACCCTGGATGACCACAAGTTTTTTAACTTCAATAACAGGGATTACTTAAAAAAAAGATTGAATAAAAAATACTCAGAAGAACTCCAAACAGAATATAAAAAATATAGAAACTACCTCAATAATCTCATTAAAACTCAAAAAAATAACTATCATATTAATAAAATCCACGATGCCCAGAAAAAAAATCGAAAAATTTGGCAGAATACAAATGAAATGACCAACAGCAACTCGAAATGCCGAGACAAATATAATAACGAGAATGGACAAAAAATATCCGAAGACAAAAATATTGGGCAACAAATGGCAAATAGTATCGATAAACATAACAGTACACCAGAAAGAGATGCAAATATTACAGATTCCCTTCTCTTGAGTCCTGTATCAGAAAACGAGGTTAAAAAAATCATTTCTACTCTGAAAAACAACAGCTCTGAGGGCCCTGATGGTATATCAGCACAATTCACAAAGAAATATAACTTATGTTTCGAACTAGGATATGTACCTATTTCTTTTAAACTCTCTTTTACAATCCCAATTTTCAAATCTGGTGTCAAGAAACTTGCTACAAATTATAGGCCAATAACTATCACGAACAATTTCGCCAAAGTTTTCGAAAAAAGAGTTTGAAAAATAGAATAGTTGTATTCTTGGAGAGGAATAATATTTTACATGAATGTCAGTATGGATTTAGAGAACATATGTTATCCGAAAATGCTGTCTTCTGTCTTCCATTTGGTTCACAGTATATGGAATAATTTCAATGATGGAAACAAATGCCTTACAGTTTTTTTAGATCTGGCAAAAGTAGAGGTTTGTCCTCTACTTTTGGATTCCTTGGTTCGTGTCAAATTAAGTTTCAACTAGTGACTGTAGATGTCATGAATAACTTACTGTTATAGTATGTGTTGCCTCACGGTATTAATTCTTGAGTGGATTCGTTTTGATTTCGAGAGCTCCATAAATCCTTTCTGATGAGTGCGTTAGCACGAAACAGCTGTCAAAGGTTAGAACTCTCGGAATTAAAACGAAATATACTCTATTTTCACTTAGATTCTGCTTGCGTTCCTCATAACGTATTAGAAACTTGATTGAACCTTGGGTTGGTCAGAACAACGAATTGTTGGCTGCCTGTCAATTTGTGGACAAACCTCTACTTTTGGATTCCTTGGTTCGTGTCAAATTAAGTTTCAACTAGTGACTATATATATATATATATATATATATATATATATATATAAGTGAAAATAGAGTATATTTCGTTTTAATTCCGAGAGTTCTAACCTTTGACAGCTGTTTCGTGCTAACGCACTCATCAGAAAGGATTTATGGAGCTCTCGAAATCAAAACGAATCCACTCAAGAATTAATACCGTGAGGCAAGACAGAATATAACAGGAAGTTATTCATGACATCTACAGTCACTAGTTGAAACTTAATTTGACACGAACCAAGGAATCCAAAAGTAGAGGTTTGTCCACAAATTGACAGGCAGCCAACAATTCGTTGTTCTGACCAACCCAAGGTTCAATTAGGTTTCTAATACGTTATGAGGAACGCAAGCAGAATCTAAGTGAAAATAGAGTATATTTCGTTTTAATTCCGAGAGTTCTAACCTTTGACAGCTGTTTCGTGCTAACGCACTCATCAGAAAGGATTTATGGAGCTCTCGAAATCAAAACGAATCCACTCAAGAATTAATACCGTGAGGCAAGACAGAATATAACAGGAAGTTATTCATGACATCTACAGTCACTAGTTGAAACTTAATTTGACACGAACCAAGGAATCCAAAAGTAGAGGTTTGTCCACAAATTGTTGGCTGCCTGTCAATTTGTGGACAAACCTCTACTTTTGGATTCCTTGGTTCGTGTCAAATTAAGTTTCAACTAGTGACTGTAGATGTCATGAATAACTTCCTGTTATATTCTGTCTTGCCTCACGGTATTAATTCTTGAGTGGATTCGTTTTGATTTCGAGAGCTCCATAAATCCTTTCTGATGAGTGCGTTAGCACGAAACAGCTGTCAAAGGTTAGAACTCTCGGAATTAAAACGAAATATACTCTATTTTCACTTAGATTCTGCTTGCGTTCCTCATAACGTATTAGAAACCTAATTGAACCTTGGGTTGGTCAGAACAACGAATTGTTGGCTGCCTGTCAATTTGTGGGCAAACCTCTACTTTTGGATTCCTTGGTTCGTGTCAAATTAAGTTTCAACTAGTGACTGTAGATGTCATGAATAACTTCCTATATATATATATATATATATATATATATATATATATATATATATATATATATATATATTGGGTATAACCCTCAAAATGTTCTGCCACCGTAGACACGTGTTTCGAGCTTAAGCTCTCATCAGTACGGTAAAATCAAGTGCGAAGATGTACAACACTTGGATGTAAAAATAGAAACAAGGGAAGTCAACAACAGGAGGCCAACCACACATTTGTTGCTTCGGTTAGAAGACCTTGTGCTTACAAGGCAACAACTAACGTCGCCACGGAGGCAGCTATAGCTACCTGCGTGACAATCCTACCCAGGAAAATACTAATAAGGATGGATTTAGCGAGGGGCAATATATGAAAATATAAGTAGAAAAGTTATTGGGTATAACCCTCAAAATGTTCGCAACCGTAGACACGTGTTTCGAGCTTAAACTCTCATCAGTACGGTAAAATCAAGTGCGAAGATGTACAACACTTGGATGTAAAAATAGAAACAAAGGAAGTCAACAACAGGAAGCCAACCACACATTTGTGGCTTCGATTAGAAGACCTTGTGCTTACAAGGCAACAACTAACGTCGCCACGGAGGCAGCTATAGCTACCAGCGTGACAATCCTACCCAGGAAAATACAAATAAGGATGGATTTAGCGAGGGGCAATATATGAAAATATAAGTAGGAAGCCAACCACACATTTGTGGCTTCGGTTAGAAGACCTTGTGCTTACAAGGCAACAACTAACGTCGCCACGGAGGCAGCTATAGCTACCAGCGTGACAATGTGTGGTTGGCTTCCTGTTGTTGACTTCCTTTGTTTCTATTTTTACATCCAAGTGTTGTACATCTTCGCACTTGATTTTACCGTACTGATGAGAGCTTAAGCTCGAAACACATGTCTACGGTTGCAGAACATTTTGAGGGTTATACCCAATAACTTTTCTACTTATATATATATATATATATATATATATATATATATATATATATATATATATATATATATATATATATATATATATATAAGTGAAAATAGAGTATATTTCGTTTTAATTCCGAGAGTTCCAACCTTTGACAGCTGTTTCGTACTCACGCATTCATCAGAAAGGATTTATGGAGCTCTCGAAATCAAAACGAATCCACTCAAGAATTAATACCGTGAAGGCAAGACAGATATAACAGAAAGTTAATTATGACTTCTACAGTCAGAACAACGAATTGTTGGCTGCCTGTCAATTTGTAGACCAACCTCTACTTTTGGATTCCTTGGTTCTCGTGTCAAATTATGTTTCAACTAGTGACTGTAGTAGATGTCATAATTAACTTTCTGTTTGCTGAAACTGGGCTCACATCTGTTTTCTCTTGAATGTTGAAGTTCATTCAGACAGACATGATGTAGTATCCCATATTTGTATCCAGAATAATCCTTGAACAGGATGAAAATTGTTCAATTTCAAATTTGTTTTATATTATGTAAAATTTTAAATTTCACTTTGGTCCATGGACTTGATGTTTTTATACGGCTTCTTGTACACCTGACGAGTACGCACTGATGATGACTTAACAGTGGAAAGCGGTCTGCTACGATTTTTAAAATAAAAATATTTTGCGTGGAATACAAATTTTGGTCCTTCAGTACATTGAAGCATGCACACAGCTTGACAATTTTCAATTTATATTAATTGTTTAAGAGTCAATGTACATAAACGATCATCAATCAACATGTAATTACCTGAATAAAAATTACCAATAAATATCAATCAATATACTTATACTTACCTAGACTATAAATTATTGATAGATATAAAAATAGTTTTCTCATGTTAAAAGGTTTATACCTATTTTTGAGAAAGAATGAGTAAATAAATAATTGAAGATGAGATCTTTTGTTGACGAAAGTCAATTGAAATCTGCCAAAAAATTATTTTGAATGACATTTGCTATCTTGAAAAATAGGGTGTCCGGTACCAGTCAATCACCAATGTTATTTCTTACTTCTTTCCTATATGCGGTCCAATTCTACCGAGTTTATCGAAGAACGGTTATTCGATAAAAGAATGCAGACAGTTTATTTCAAATTACTTCTTTCTTTGTGTGATTATCCCACTGAACTATTTTTATCATTCGATTCCATCATGTTCTTTCTGGAGCACAGTCAATTAATAGTCTGCACGTTTTTCAAGATTCACCATGTGGATCTCAATTATAATAAAATATACGAGGTCGGTTAAATTAGGGAAAAGTTACTTTTTCCTTATTCATCAGTTTTGTGAAAGATAAATCTAATTTTTAGTCATTGAATTATTTGGAAAAAAGCAGAAAGTTATAATTTTCTTTTTTTTTAGCGAAAACCTGAGGAACTAGACGATTTAACTGGAACGCACTTGAGGAACTATTTTGCAAGGAATCTAAATCTGTCATCGTATTTTTCCAATACGTTCTTGATGCCAGAGTTACAAAACTCAACTTTGGTTTTTCCTATGGACACCATACTGGATTTTTACAAAAAAAAAAAAAAATGATCGAATCTTATACGCTGTTCAAAATTGGGAAATAATCGTATTTGCGAAGAGAGCTTTGGAAAGAACGCCAGAAACCAGCCAGAAACCCCAGTTTTGTAACAATATTATCCAATCAAAATACATCAATATGTTTCCAGCTGGTGCACATTACTGCGAATGAGAGAAATAATAACAAAATTTCCACCGAGCGAAACCATTCGATATTTCATACGTTCATCATCCACATCATGCGTTCCGATGATAAAATGGCCATCAATGAAGTGAGGCTTTCGTGACAATCGCACAAAAGCACGAAAATTTCAATTCGTCCTGCCCATTATTTGCGAATATCCCACCGTACGATATCCGTCAGCATTTAGAGTCCTGTTTCATTGTTTGCGGATTAATTCCGTAAACTGTTGCATTTTTCGATGAAACTTGTTCGGACAGATAGGACTTTTACGGCCGTAATAAAATGTACGAGGCAAATTTCCGAGTGGGATGATACTCTCGGTGACATATTAGTTGGGTCATCGTTTTTTATACGGATTATGTTGTATGAGAGTAGCAAGGGTTGTGAGTTATTTTCGGGATTTCACAGTAAATTACTTATTCACAGTTCTCACGAAAAGGAAAATCCTGTAATGTTCAATCTCGATGAGACCGCTAACGGGGGAGTAATTAATGATATTTCAGAAGATTCAACCTTTCTGCTGGGTTTCAGAGAAGTTAGAATATCTCAAAAAGTATTGGAGGAATCGTTTTAGAGTCAATAGAACTTTTGTGGAAAATTATAAAACCTACAAAATGATTTTTTATACGACCAGTACCGGTGCATTTCTCACTGAGAAAATCCGGGAAAACTTCGAAAAAGAGACCATTTTTCAAAAATTTATAATTTTGAAAAACCTGAAGCTGGACAAACAATATTGCGGAAACTGATAGATGATAACATGTGGTTCAACTGTGCGCAAGATGTTTTTTGTCCTATGTGTAGTTTTTGCACAATCGCGTTATAAACAATTTAAGGGCAAATCTTTCTAAATGCGCCGATTCAAGGGAAATCATCTCATTAAAATTCTGTGAACGACATTTAGAAGTAGAGATCAATATCTACAATTTGTATATTTTGGATTTTCACCTGAGAAGTGGGAAATGTGTTGAAAATGTCACTGGAAGTTACCCTTCAACTCGAGTTAACTTCAGTGCAACTTCGGGTGACTTCGGACGTACTGAAGCGTTTTGATCAACTTTCAGTGACATTTTCAACACATTTCCCACCTCTCACATGAAAATCCAAAATATACAAATTGTAGATATTGATCTCTACTTCCAGTTGTCGTTTATAGAATTTGAATACGACGATTTCCCTTAAATCGGCGCATCTTGCAAAATGTATCCTTATATTGTTTATAACGCGATTGTGCAAAAACCATCTTGCCTGCACAGTTCTATGTATCAGTTTGAATTTTTGAAAATGGTCTATTTTTCGAGGTTTCTCCGGATTTTCTCAGAGAAAAATGCACCGATCTGGTCGTATAAAAAATATTTTGTAGGTTTTATAATTATCTACAAAAGTTTCATTGACTGTAAAACGATTCCTCCAATACTTTTTTAGATACTCGCAAACAACAAAAAAGTTGTGTTTTTTTCACCATTTCGTGTTTAAAAAATTCCACAAAGCGATTTTGCTGGGGCGAAAACCGGGGTTTTCATTTACGAACTATCTTATAAAAAGTAGTATGGGCCGTTTGCGTCTTTTATTTTGCGTGAAAAGACCCACTAAACATGTAATGTTACAAAATATTGCCACAATATTATGAATGGCTTGTCATCGTAAAATGAAAATATAATATTGCATAAAGTTCAATGCTATATTTAAGTTTTTAACATAACAGAATAAACTAAAGACAAGTTGTTTGTGAGTTATAAAGCAAGCTATTGATTGGGTTTCAAGTGCAATGGTACATGATCCATGAAAGTTCATTGTAAATGCAACAATACAGAAACTATCTACGAACAATGTGAGTGCAAGTTACATTTGGAATTATCGAACAAGTTCAATTCGCAATGTTGCATTGAGTTTGAAATTGCATGATATTTACAACCATACATGAGCTAACTTCAAACAATATTGACAGTATTTGAGTATTTAGAAAACACAATACACTTTCAATTTTCGATTGCATCATCGCAGAAATATACAAAATGATAAGCTGGGACAATTTTAAATGGTAAGTATAAAGAAACTTGAAATAATATTTCATTTATCTGAAATTCAACCAGATTTGAATTTCCCGGTCTTGATGAGATGCCACCTAACGGGGCGACCCAGTAACCCAGATCCCAGACAAGCACGCGCCTCGCGCCATTTTGATATTTTAAATTATATTGTTGTTGTGTGTCGTGCCTTTGCGTTAGTTTCGTTTTGGATACTTTCATTCGTTCTTAACCTAGGTACCTAAGTAAAGTACATATTCTTCTGCAATTTTGTTTTTTGATTAAGAGTTCTCTGAGTGTTGAAGCAGCATAATGGATAATGCTAATAAATTTAAGGCATCTTCATGTAAGGTAAGGCGATACATTAAATATTATTTTAGGTTAGGATGGTCTGGTATGCTCATTCTGCGTTTATTACGGAAATGTTTTTTTTCTCCTTATATTGCGAATAAATCTGGTAGTAGTGTCAATTTGAAAGGTACTTTTACATTTGTAAATGATGTGGAATACTTTTACATCTCGATTTTAGTTGCAGGTTTTTCAATATATTGGTGCCTTGAATGAAAATTTTTGTGTTGGCACAAGTTTTGAACGTTTTTTCACAAATCATTGTGCCATGTTTTGCAATTGGATCAAGAAAAAAGACAATTTCAGAATCAAGGAATTGAAATCTAAACAAATTTTAAAATTCAAGTCAGTTCAATTTGAATATAAAGCAAGTATGTAAGCACAATAGTGTCATAATCAAGGACAAGTTCAATTGTACATTCTATATTGAAATAAGACCATAATTGTTGAGTTGACAAATTATATATTTATTTATAATATTTTTGTTCCAGATGCAGTGAGAAATTCATCTCCATGCATCAAATAAATGTGATGGCTTGGCTACAATTCGCAAAAACACGTTACTTGTAGGGTTGGGTAGTAGATCGAGATGTCGATATTTTTAAGCTACAGATTCAATTCAATGATTATTTTGTTTCAGGAACCTGATAAGGCCAAACAGATTTTTATTTTAAATATGACATTTCAATATGAGTACTTTTGTTTTTTTGTGATATTTTAATTAAATGTTTCAATATCAAATTTTTGTCTTTTTGATCTCTAAGATTTAAATGGACATTCAAATTAAAAGGTATCATTTCAGAAGATTTTTTGGGCTGTCACTGCTTGTTACTAAAAACTAGAAAATGATGAATCTGATTTCCATAGAGGACACATCAATACTGAATGATCTGTCTCCCATGAAGATTGTGTTCATTTTCTATCAATATTAGTAGCAAGTAGTGAAAATCCAAAAATTATTCAGTAGCGAACAAACCTACTGGAACGTAATTTATGAAATATTACTAATATGTTATGGAAAGGAATAGACAAGATTGGTGGTAAGTTGCTGCTATATAAAAATATTGAACATGTTATTTTCCAACAATTTATATTCTATGTTGCGATAACCTTGCTGTAATTACTAATTATGAAAGATTACATCCATCGATCCATTTCAGTAGTTGCTGCAACATTGTCATAAGACGTCATTTTCAATATCACATTTGCAATTTTCCTGTATATTATATGCAATGTTGCAGAAACCTTGCTGGAATAATTGATAATGGCATATACCATTTGTAATATTGCTGAACGTCCGTTTCAGTAGTTGCTGAACCTTTGCAGTAAGGTAGCAGAAAACTCTGATGTAACATTACACATTACCATGAAAGGTTACAGAAATATTGAATGAATGTTACTTTGCTTAGTGGGGAGACTCTTATTTTTATTTACAGCTTGGCCTAACAGAGGTTAAAATACATAGACTAGCACCATTGTTTAAAGAGAAATATTTCTCGCTTATGGCAAGAAAGACCTCTGGAATACGCTCAATCAGTTCAATAGAATAATTATTATAGATAACGACCCTTTGCGCTGAATACTTGAATGACAGAATACGAATAGGAAAAATCACATACCGCGAGATGGCGCTGTGAATGACAAAATGTCGGATTTAGGTGTGATCAACAAATATTCTTTTTTCTGTCATTCAGAACAATCATAAGCTGTAAATCAAATTTTTTGATAATATCCTTATTTTAGTTTTCTCAGAGATGCTTACTGTTGATTTTATTTATTGTTACTTATTGCCTGATTTTTGTTATTGATAAAAACAAAATGCCTGTGAAAGTCGAGATAATAATTTTGGTTATCACATCATTTTTGTGGAACTGACGCCTCCAATGGAAAAGTAATAAAAAGTGTATGTATGAGATCCTTTACAATTTTACAATCCCCACATGAAATTACCATGAAACCTACCGTAAAACTAACTGGAATATATGGAATAATATGGAAAATTATTTTACTTCTCAACAAGAGAAAATCAGCTTTCAGAAAGTGCTTGCTGCAAACAAACATATACTTTGAAATAGGTCTCCCTATCTTCAACATTGTCTGCCATTTCTTAACTGCCATGGGATTCGAAGGAAATTTGTGTAAAGAATTATCCGAAATACCGTATGATGAGCACATTCTTCGTGATCTTCTTTACATTACCTCTTCCAATCCGCTGCATTTCCAGATGGTATATAGTTTATTTAAAACAAGTGCTCATAAAATATCATCCAACTATAACACTTTCAATACATAAATCACGTAAAAAGATCACATTTCAGCCATATAAACACAAGCCACAAGGAGACTAAATATTTAACAAGGAGGGTTTAATCCCCATAAGACAATGGGGACACTAGTAGAAAGAGATGAAAGAACATTTGTCACGAAATGTGACGTAGTTGGACGTGTCATGGCCGCCGTTCTCTATAGACAGTGACGGACTAGCTCTTAGTATATGAGAGTTACTGCTGACAGTTTTGTTGCTTGGCTTGAGTTCGATTCTGTACTCATATCCAAGTACGTCACTATGACGCGTTGATGCTACAAGATTCTGATTGGCTAGAGCTTATTAAACCCTCCTTGTTAGTTTAGTTTCTCTGATATAAACACACACAGGACCACAGGTTAGTTTGTTGGTCACAGCTCGAGTATTTCAAACAATTAATAGTAGATGTCGCCCACTCCGAGATTCTTCTAGAATCTAGGGTCACTGAATCTAGAAGGCCGTGCCCAAAGAGTACATCAAAGAGTACACCAACTTACTCTTTGGCCGTGCCGTCCTTGCGGGTATGGCCAATGGGCGTGGTCCAATACTTGAAATAGTTCCAGTATTCAAATAACCCACAAAACTTGCTCTCTAATTGGTGATTTTGTGGGTTATTGGAATACTGGAACTATTTCAAGTATTAGACCACGCCTATTGGCCATACCCGTAAGGACGGCACGGCCTTCTAGATTCAGTGACTCTAGATTATTCCCTATATTATTTCAAAATTACAGCGTCATCTATTATTACTATAAATCGTTCTAGTCTATTGAACATTGAGAATGATTGAGAATATGAAGAGTATTCTGCGCAAAGGGTGCGACATCTATAATTAGTTGGTTGAACCTATATAAAGTATTTGAGCGGTGGTGTATATATATTTTGACAGTTTTCACACTAATAATCGATTTTTCAAACCCAGATAGTGACCTTCTTCAATGTTCATAGTTTCAAAGATGACTTGAGGTGGCGGCAGAAGTCAAAAATTACTACACACATTTGATGAATTAAATACAGCCATATTGTGATGAAAGTATAATATTTTCAAAATTAACTTTTAGTGGGCTGGTGTTAGTAAGTTGCACAGAGCATGAAGGAGGGAGCATGAAATAAGAGAGCCAGCACGCAGTATTGCCAAATTTCTTGATCAATCATAAATACGAATGTTTTGACAGACAAAGCTGTCATGTCATAATTGTCATCCTGTTTGTAGTTGTTTATTGTTAAAATGTTGTTGTTAAAATGTAATACAATGATTATAATGGAGTATGACAACAGATAAGTGGAATGTAATCCAATTACACCTAAACAAATGGAAATTTTGGAGGAATTCATCTCAATATAATGATTAGAACTAGTGATTTCTTGATAACTTCCATATCCAAAGAAGCGTTCAGCTGCTGAAACCTATTAATATTTATGCTTAAAGGGATCTTTAACTAGAATTTAGTGTTAAAACTTCATCATTAAAACAAAAAAAAATTAATTTAGTTACCTTGGTTTGGTTTCGACTGTTAATGCGGATGATCTCGTGGGTTCGTGGATGTAAGCCCTGACCATATTTATAACATTCTCACACAAAGGTTTTGCGAGTCGAAATAACTTTAGAAATTTTTCATCAGACAGATCAAAAGGATCTGTCCTTGGAAGTACTTCTCGCCTTATGATATAAAATTCTTCAGCATCGTCAACATCTGCCATAATTCCGTCCCACCATAAAATTCTTTGAAGATAGTTATCCATTATTATGAAGCTTAGTCGATATACTTCAATCCGAGCTATATCGGTATGTTATACTATATACACCGGTTATTTTCTCTTCAAACAATGGTTATAGTATTATTTCAAGATAGACTATATAGATAGACTATATATTATGATAAAAAACACGAAAACAGAAAAGAGTAAGGTTAAGGGTCCTAAAATATCACACTATTGGTCTTCCCCGGCTGATCCCCTCAAACTACCTAGTAGAAGCATCAGGGAGCTATCCTTCTCTTACTATCCGATAGCAAGACATTCGAGAATACCACTTATCAATTGTCAGTAGAACCACGCCCCCAATCTCTCGGTTGTTCTACTCCCTAGCTTTCAAGAATATGCACCCAGGCCTCTTGTTTTTTACGCCGGTACCCAGTCCGGATGAACACACGGATTCTACGGAACAAGAGAGTTTGCATTTTTGAAAAAATATCTAGTAATTGTTATTTGTGTTTGTCTGGTCGTTTTGAAACGTGCCTCACTTCGATTATATTTTTAGTAACGTACAGATACAGTCGTGCTTCAAGCAAGCTGCATTCGTTACGGACGAAGTCCAGATTACATAATAGAAATGTCATGTAAGAGGGAGAGAGCTGGTGATACTGCTCTGATTGAGCAACACTGTTAAAATTTTAAATTAAGAAGAAGAAACTACTAATGAGAAGAAGAAATTTAGGGTTAGATTTCAAAGTTATGAATAATTTGTTTGAAGGTTGTAGAGAAATTTAGCAAATACGATTACTAAGAAAAGTCAGTATATGGTGATTATACTCCACTCGAAATTCTAACACATACCTTTATTCCAGATGGAACATGACACTGCCCTGGACGATCACTCACGAACAATTATTCACATAGATCTCGACTGTTTTTATGCCCAAGTAGAAATGAACAAGAATCCCAAATTGAAAGCAGTCCCTTTGGGCATCCAGCAAAAGAATATTGTAGTAACAAGCAACTATATCGCCAGAGAATTCGGTGTAAAAAAATGTATGTTGATTAAAGACGCTTTAAAACTTTGCCCAAACTTGGTATTGGTCAAAGGTGAAGATTTGCACGATTACAGGCAAACGTCCTATAAAGTAACGGCACTATTACAAAACTACTCGTGTCTTGTGGAACGTTTGGGCCTTGATGAAAATTTCATAGATGTATCAAATCTTGTTAGCGAACGTATTGAAACCAGCTCCTGTTGTGATCCAGTTGGCAACGTTTTTGGGGATACCAGTGATATGTGTGATTGTGGTTGTAGTCAAAGGCTTCAAATCGGTTCAGAAATTGCTGAAAAGATTCGAAACGATATGAAAGTACAACTGGGGTTGACAGCTTGTGCCGGAATAGGACATAACAAACTATTAGCCAAGATTGTTGGTAGTAAGCACAAGCCAAACCAGCAGACAGTTGTCTTTCCGAACAGTGCTGTGGAATTGATATTAACCTTAGACATAGTTTCTAGAATACCCGGTATAGGCTTGGTTCTCTCTGAGCAACTCAACAGCATTGGAATCAAGACAGTTCAAGACCTGCAGAACACTAGTATATCGAAATTGAGCAATCTCTTAGGAGAAGAAAAAGCTAAGCAAGTTTACAATTTTAGTTTTGGGATAGATAAGACAGCTGTTAAATCTTCTGGTAAACCTCAAAGTATTGGCATAGAGGACAGCTGCAGGTCGATATCAGCCGAAAAAGAAGTAAAAGAAAAACTACAACAACTCTTGAGTAGGCTGTTGCTACTGGTTGCAGAAGACGGTCGAATACCAAGAACAATAAAGTTGACGGTTCGAAAGTTTGATAAAAACACCAAATTCAGTGTTCGAGAAACAAGGCAGTGTAACATCAACTCATCGATGTTCAACTGCAGTGACCTGACCAAACCGGGACAGGCAACTTTGAATAAGATCATGTCGATCATCATGCGTTTGTTTGCCAAACTGGTGGATAGTAGTAAACCTTACCATTTGACGCTACTTGGTTTGTCATTCACCAAATTCTTGGAGCGTCTCAGTGGAAAAAATGCTCTGACAAGCTTCCTGGACAGAGATATTGAAGTACAGTCAGTGACAAATATAAAATGTCTGGATGAAGGTCGAACAGCTCCTAAACAAACTCTTTCTACCTCGACAGGGAAAAGTCCTGAAAAAGACCTGGAACCTGCTGCGAAAAAAAGCAAAACTGGTGCTATAATTGCGAAAAGACGTTTTGTGAAAGCGACTGAGGATTGCGAGTCACAGTTGAAGCTGAGAGTGGCTGAACTGAGGTTGAATTCTACAGAAAAAACTACTGACAGTAACCATAATGTCTCCTGTCCTCCTGATGCTGACGAAGAGGTGTTTCGAGCTCTACCAAGGGATTTGCAGGAAGAGTTATGGGAAGAATATAAGCTAACCAAAGAACGAGACAAGCCTGCCACCCATCAAGACAAAAGGATGAAACCTAATAGTATTCTCAATTACTTAGTGAAACGATAAATTGACAAATATTGAATTGATAGTTTATTCCTGCCATTTTGAAATCGTTTATCAGTACAAAAATCTATCAGGTACATGAAAAGCATTTTTCATTTTATTAAGTGATCCGACATAATAGCTTTAATTATAGTTGTAGGTTTCAAATTGTATAAGGCATGTTATTTTATTGTTTCAAGAATACATCAGCAAGTAGCATGGGGGCTTCATTGAATATGGAATAAGCAACTATGCAAAAAATATTTGTTGAGAGAAGGCCAGATCTAAATATCTTCCATTTAATGTTTATTTTTGAGAATTATTATAATATACAGTGTGAAACATAGGTATTGAAACCCTCTAATATCTGAAAAACAGTTATTCAGTTGCAATAAAATTTGATACAAAGCTATTAACCTTCCATAGTTGCCATACTTTCTAGTTTTTCAGTATCTCAAATGGAACTCTGTATATTCATTTTTATCAATCCCAAAGTTTAAGTCAACCATGGCATGTCCAAAATATATGTTTAGGCTATATGAGGAATTTAAAGTTGCATTTTTTTTATCTTTGTAGTAAAGCTATAAAATATGGTTCAGGATAAAATTAAATTCAATGGTCTGCATTTTCCTGTTTTAGTTTCACTTCAATTATTCAATGATACCAAAATGTAAGCTTCACAAAATGTGGATTTACATTTATAAAAATCCAAAATTATCTTCTACTGACAAAAAATATTGGATAAAAAATGTAACAAGTATAAGTATATGACAGGATCTTGAAAATTTTAGAAAATGTTATTTTTGAGTCATCTGTAGATTTTGAGATTGCTATTGTTATCACAAACTAATATAGATGGTGTCCTGTTTTGAATAAATTACACAAAGTTTACTGACAAACTAGAAAGTATTTGAACTGGTAACTATTGCTAATTTCCGGTTAACAATCTTGATTGTAAGTGAATGTGCCATTCTTTAGATATTTGAGGATAAACTTTTGTGTTATAACTTTCAACTCAATGATCCCATAGTATATTGTCTCCAAGATTGGAATGTACTTTTGGTTGTGGTTAAAATAAAAATGCTGAATGTGTTACCTCAGATACCATAGTAGAAAACGTCCTTACATTTTTTATGTTTTTATGAAGTTGTATTTTAAATTCAAATAAAAAAATTAATAGTGAATATTTTCCTGTGTTCAATTTCTTTTGTCATATCTCGTATTATAATTTTATTTTCAGTTATTTGTTTTTTATTGGAGCTGCAGCAAAGAAGTCTTATGATTATTTATGCACATTGTAGTACTCTGGTTCTAAAACTCTGCAAAGTTTGGAATTTGAGTTGAATTCAGATAATTCAGTGATAATTTCACTCGCTATATGAAACTCTCTTCTACTGCGTTATAAAGACCAATAAGAACGGTGTGTCTCGGTAGTACACGGTTCCTTTCTTTTAAGCCGGTAAGACTACGTCGTCATTGACAAAAAAAATAATTCATTTTTGACTTCGTTGGTTTGTGAAATGATCTCAATAAACACAACGCGTGCTCACAATCCTACCGAAAATTCTGTCAGAAATCTTGAACTAGATCAAATTGCTTTTAGGTAAACCACTCGTCCTAGCGGACCAAGCAATTTGATCTGGTTGATTTCTGACAGGATTACTATCGATAGTTCTGAGAGCACTTGTGGTATTACCACCGACTATTCCACTCTTCTCAAGATATTCACGTAATCTGACCAATCACAAATCAAAGACAACTTGTATTATCGCGAAAACACCAGCTGTCTCTAAATTCTGATTGGTATGTCAGCGTTGGTGTTTTCAAAGATGTAACCATAAATGACAAAGCAAAGTTTGACAGATCATAATTGTACGCGAAAACGTCAAAATGAGTCGCATCGTAACTATATAATAAATTATTGATGGTTATTAATACATTTTATCCACAACTGTTAATTAATAAATCTGTTAAATATGAGATTTTTATCAAGTAATGCCATGCATTACCATATAGAATTGAATAATAATGATAGTTCGATGGAATAATATTACTCAATCGTTGCGTAAAATTTGACAATTTGTAAATTTACTTGTCACTGTATTTGTAGATATACTGTCAGACGGTTTGTGGGTTATTTGTTCTGAACATTCTTATCCCTGGTATCATTAGAGAAATGTATAATAGTGAATCTGATTTAGAAGATATGTCTTGTACACCGCCAGACATATTAAAATTAGCGGCTAGCGCTAAAGAAAATCTACCTAACAAGTCAAAAGGTAATGATGCGGTGTACAAAAGTTTTATGTTTTGGCAACTGTCACAAAAAACATCGTCTTTTTCTGAAAATGTTATCCTAGTATATTTTGTTGAACTTGCTAAAAAGTACAAGTCATCATCATTGTGGGCATATTATTCTATGCTGAAGAGTACATTGAATATTTACCATAGTATCCACCTAGAGACTTACATGAAGTTGCAGGCATTTTTAAAACGTCAGTCCGAGGGCCATCAACCTTCACTCCTGAAGAAGTCAGTAAATTTATAAAACAAACGCCAGATCATACCTATCTAATAACAAAGGTATTCTTACAATAACGTAATTTTCAGCTTAGAACTTTCCGATTTAATCAAATTATTTATATAGTTGTGGATAAAGTATAGTATTCAACACGCGTATAATGGCAATTACCCACTCAGATGTTACAACACTCGCCTCCGGCTCATGTTGCAATTTCATCTTCGTGGGTAATAGCCATCATTATACGCTTGTTGAATAATATACTATTTTGTGATTATAGTTGATTGATTATGGTTATGATGAATTGATTGTTCATGTTTATAATACTACTTTTAATGTTTCGTGAATTCCACTCGTGATTGAATGTATCTCATAAGTCTGTCTCTTATTTCTGAACTCAACTGAATTGTATCGAGAAAACACCACTCGTCCTGCGGACTCGTGTTTTCTAGAAGCAATTCAGTTTCGTTCAGAAATGAATCGACAGACTTATCGCGAAAATTCAATCACTTGTGGTATTACTACTGATAATTTCACCCGCTATATGAAACTCTCTTCATTACCGTAGCTGTAAAAACTTGGGCCAGATTGTACACCTTGTATTGCTCTGAAGGATCTTACACATTCGAATTACATCCAGCCACATTAACATATTGTATTTGTATACTTATAAAACTGAATGGACCAACTCTTCTAAGTGACATCAATTTTATCTCTTCAAATATCGGGATAACAAAACATTTGAAGATTAGGTCAAACATGGCAAAAAAGTGATCGGTGGAAAATCAAATTATTGAACAGTTCTCAAATTTATTGAACAATGCATATAAATATAGAGGTATACAGTGTGTAGATATATATTAAATTCAATAATTTGAAATAACAAAAATATGTACAATTTCAACTTCATATAGCATACAAAATATGTTTTTACAATTCAAGACAGTCATCGACAATTACATAAATATCATACAAAAGTAAGGCTCAACTAAGAATCCCATTGTTTTACTGCTAAAGAGTTATGTTTTTCTTAAATAACCTTTTCTGATATAATTTCATTGGTGTTGTTTATCATAGATTTTATTTTAGATATCTCACTAGTCCATATAATGATAGTATATACAAATACTGACTTACAGACTTTCCAAGGAAATGAAAATAATTCTGGATTGACAGTCATGTTCTGTTTTGAATAGAGCACGTTTATTATCAAAAATTTGGCATTAGATTGATGAACACACATTTTCTTGGACCTGTGAAATCAGTACTGCAAAGTTGTAAAATTCATGTAGGTACCTATTCTTATTCAATTTTGAATTGGTTTTGGAAGTAAATGAATAATAGCCTTAGCTGCCATATACCAAAACAAATGTAAACAAAATTATATCATAAATGTAGAGAAAACAATATTTAATGAGATTATTACACAATTCGAGTTTCAGTAACGAGCATAAAAAATGTTCAGTCCAACATTTTAGGAAATCAATAACTGGAGTTCCATATCAGGGTATTCATTCATTGATCCTGAACATCTTAGAGCTTAAAATTTATCATTTCATATTGTTGATCTCTCAAAACAAGTTATAACAGGATTTATAACTATCAATTGCATGAATGAGTGGCAAAGGCACATGTTACCTAGTGCTGTTACCACTTTTTATGCAAAACCATACAAAATAAAAATCATTGATATTAGAAAAAGACATGGTGAATTCAATGCAATAATAATAAAAAATCCAGTATACCTAAAGCACAGCTTACTTACAGCTTCCCAACTCTTGTGGCGGGAAGGGTTTGCGCCGATCTGCTGGCGCAGCGCTTATGCCCCGCCTCTTGGGCTAGAAGACTGCTGTGACGTGCGGTCGGGTAATAGGCGGTATTATTATTCGTTGAGCGATCATAGTCGTGCGTTGATAATTTTGATTGTTTGGTTTAGTTTTCTAACGTTTTGATTTTTGATAGTGAAATGAGTGAGAAAAAAGCGGGCCATGTGTGTGCAGTGAAAAACTGTTTTATTAAAGGGTACAACTCTAAGAAATTATATCGTTTTCCCAAGGATCCTAATCGGTGAGTATATCATACCAAAAAACTTCAATTAATATTGTACCTACCCACGAATGTCTATGATTAAAAATCCTACTGATAAAAACATAAATCGAGTCCCGGGTTTCAATATAAGGTACGTTAATTGAGTCCCAGGTTCCAAAATAAGGTAAGTAAATTGAGTTCCAGAATATTGTTACAGATGAATAAGAATTACCTGTAACTACATGAAACAAAATATAATTTTATTTACCTTCTACGTAAGATTTTAGTTCGTTGGGTTCTCTATACTAAACTACTTATATTCAACTTTGGTGCCAAACAAAATATAATTTCATTCTATATATTCTACGTGAGAGTGTTAGAATGACAACTTGGTACATTTGAGGCCAATAAAAAATGGGACAACTCTTATAGCAGAGTTTTGTCAATAGTCCGTCAGATAATGACAGATTTTGCTGGCTCATTTTCCATTTTCAGGAAAAACTGGTTTTTTTTTCTCGCTTATGGCATTTTAAAACATTAACAGGTATAATAGTAAAAAACCAAAGCCATAAGATTTGAACGTGCTTAAAGGGTTGAAATGAATTTGTGTTATGAATATGTCATATATGGTATTTAACACTGGATATCTGTCAAAAATTCCAAACAAAAGAGTAATCATTCCGCATATGAATGCAGTGACGAAAGGTGGAATAATCGCAAAAACAACTGCCCTATTTTTTTTGGACGCAAGAGTACATACGGAACTCAGCACCCCGGGATGAATTTACCTACACATAAAGGCAATTAATAGAAGTCGAACTCAATTTATGTGGATGACCCTTTTCTATGGGCAAAATTCCCCGTGATTATTTTATTATACCTAATAATGTTCTATTGCTTTCAAACAAAAGTTGGTATACCTACTATATTTCAAGAATAACGTGGAGTAAATTCTCAGAAAACAAACAATTTGGTATGCAAAATTAATCTACCTTTTCTTGAAATGTACTATAGTTTCATTATTTATAAATGGGTTTGTTGTGATATGGGTATTCACAGTTTTTATTGATATTTAATAGGCGCCTTTTTAAATGTCGGAAAATTGGAATTAGTCTACGACGATCAATTTTAAACAAAATGAATAATTTATAAATAGATATTTTTATTTACATTATCATCTTTTATTTTTACGGAGCTAGGATATGGGCAATGAAACCCAATCGTGAAGACCTTTTAGAAAAAGTGAATGATCTATATAATGGCTACCGGCTATGCGAAAACCATTTTGCAGAAAAACTTTTTACGAATCACCTTCATACACTGCATTGCCAACCCTATTTCCGTCTCTTGAAAGCAGTTCTAGATCTGCGAAGGATGACCATTCATATACTTCACCCCCGCTACTTTGTGCGAAGATACGAGTTCTTACAGTAGTTCCAGCTATTGCAGAAACTGATTCAGGATTAATCTTTTTATTGTTTTTTAAAGGCATACGAAAATAACAATAGAGATAGATTTGGAAATCTGCAAATGCCAAATGATAAGTTTGTCGAGCACATTTGTAAAATTGAAATTATATTTCAAGAAAGCTTTGAAAAATTCGCAAAAACAAATATTTGTAGCGCACTTTCAAATTTAAGCAATTTAACCTTTTAGTCATCCTCGTAAATATTTGCCGAAAGAATTTGTACTTAGATTATATTTAAGAGTAAGAATTTATTTCACTTTGAAAACAATAAATGGCAATTTTAAAAATATTAACAGTAATAAAATGATAATGTGGAGAAATCTGTAGAAGTACTCACTGTATCTGTAATGTAAAAATATATTCTGTTACTTGTCCATCTTTTATTTTTCAATTGTGCAATAAAGTTTATTAGAATCCTAAACACGTAATTTTATTATTTAAACTAATTCCTCTCATAAATTCAATTAAAAAACCCTATTATTTCCTACCTATATGTCGGGTACCTACCTAATTTCATTGTTATAATAGGTAATACTGAGATACAATTTTTTGACTAAATATCTTAATCCGGTCCCGACTTCTAACCCAAGTGAGACAAAGACCGCGCCATTCCATCTCGCTTGGTTCCCGATCGCCAGATCAAAGGCGCCGCTCGGAGTTGTGGAGCTGAGTGGTATATAAGCTGTGCCTAAAGCTTGAAGATTCATGCATTGTTATTGAGAAAGAATTACTCATACAAGAGAAAATGTAAACTGAGTTTTTCTAAATGCTGTGATTGACTCAAGTACGTTCATTTCCTAGGTCATGGTGCTGGAATCTTCAAGCTTGAGGGTATGAGTCTTTAAAACAAATAACTAACAGTTAAAAGTTAAAAAATTCTGTAAAAATAAACCAAATCCAATAGAATTATCAAAAAAAAAATTATGTTTTTCAAATTACTGACGATTTATTTCTTATGGTAGCTTCAGACTTATCAATTTGCAGTCGATTTATTTATTGTTTGAAGCATTGATTACCTTATTGATAGATGTAGCACGGAAAATTGCATAAATTTATGATGAAGAAATTGATACATATGTAAGAACAGTATAAAACTTATATACCAATCTGAATAATTGAAAAATAAAATTCAAAAAACTTAATAAAACATTTGCAACGACTAGCAATTCAAAATATTCTAGGAAACAATAACTTGATAAGTTTAAAAATCGAGATCTGTTCTTTAAAAATGTACAAGCTTCAAGCATAAACAAGAAACTAACATCTAGTTGGAAATATCCATTTAAGTAGATTAAAAATATTGGTTAAAAACGGTAATTCTATAATAATAGACACAAAAATTCACCAACCAGAGGTCGATAATCATATCATAAAAAGCATCCGTGTTTGTTCATTCTTTGAAATGTGATCTGGGAATAACTAATAAAACTATAGATGATGAATGTCAAACTTTCCAATTACTTAGATGGAACAAACTATAACATGGGACTGTTTCATAAACGAATCGAAGTATTTATTTTTCATTGATATACATTTTTAACTAAAACGGTTAAAAGGAGTATTATTCATTATGTCCAACTAATTATTTAATGACAAGGAAATCACAGCATATTTTGATGATGCTATGTTCTGTTGAAGACACTTGTACTTTAATTTATACAGGGTGTCCATCAGGAACTTACTCTTTTCATCTCCGACTTTCTTTTTCAAGAGTTACCTACTTCATATAATTGCTTTTCTTTAATACAGTCCGTAAAATTGTTTTTCTTAGATAAATGTTTACGTGAATGTTGTAAATCACACTAATCTTGTTGATTCACAAAGCAAATGAATTTCAATGTTTAAGATTTATGAACGAGTCAGTTGTTCTGCAGGAACGCACTACCCCCGATGGTCTACAACATTTTGAAATGATTTTATGAATATAAGTACTCTTGTGTGACGTCGATTCGGGTCAATGAAAATGAGAAAGTATTATTATTATTTCGACCGCGTCTATAGTCTCCCGAGAGTAAACGAGGAAGTCTTGGAACACCCAGTATATTGAAATAATCTCATGTACCACTCAACATTTCATTTATCAGTGACTGAACATATACGAAAATATAACAGATGCAACAAGCATGAATGTATTGAGAGTAAAAATACAAGCAGAGCACGGTTTGCTTACATATTCAAAGAATTGTTTGTTGAGTAGTTTGTAGGAACCGTACGAAGGACACTGGCGATCCAAAATTTCGGCAAAACATTTCTCTGCGGTTGTGAGATCACTGAAAAGTAAAAAACGTTATTAGTAAAATTATTTCCATTCTTTTCGTATTTTAATGGAATAATATACCCAGAGAAACGATGAAATGTTTTTGTTGTGATGCCGCAAACCACTATCACATTCGTATCTGAGGGACGTGAGACCACAGACCACAGATTGTTCGATAGTGGGACATAAACAGAATTATCATTGTTTGCAAGGCTTGTTAGATAAAAAGGAAATAAACGAAATCTTTTTAAAAAACAAGATTTTATTTATGAAGTATTCGACTAGAAAGTAAGAAAAAGTGTATGAACTTTCTTAGGGCGTGTAGCAGATTTAGGAAGAGACGAAAAACTTCTTACTTTTTATAAATCGCCGACGTTTCGATCTTTATTTGTCCAACCATTTGGGAAAGAGGAAAGATTTATATTGATATCCTTCAAAACCCCGGTTTCCGCACCAGCAAAATCGCTTTGTGGAATTTTTTAAACAAGAAATAGTGAAAAAAATTACAACTTTTGCGTTTTTTGCGAATATCTCAAAAAGTATTGGAGAAATCGTTTTACAGTTAGGAGAACTTTTGTAGAGAATTATAAAACCTACATACGACCAGATCGTTGCATTCTTCGTTGAAAAAATCCGGGAAAACCTCGAAAAAGAGACCAATTTTGAAAAATTCATAAATCTGAAGCTGGACAATCATGTGGTTCAACTGCGCGCAAGATTGTTTCTGTCCGATGTGTAGTTTTTGTACAATCGCGTTATAAACAATTTAAGAGCAAATCTTTCTGAATGTGCCGATTCAAGGGAAATCATTTCATTCAAATTCTGTAAACGGCATTTGGAAGTAGAGATCAATATCTACAAATTGTATATTTTTGATTTTAACCCGAGAGGTGGGAAATGTGTTGAAAATGTCACTTGAAGTAACTCTAAATGCTTCAAAGTGTACCCGAAGTCGCCCAAACTCATACGTAATCTAAGCCCAAACTCAACTCAGTTAACTTTAGGGCCAGGTAGCCGAGTGGTTAAAGCGTCAATGTTTAAATCACTCACGCTGCCGGTCGCTGGTTCAAACCACAGCGACTGCAGAATTTCTCTGATGGCCCGAGAAAGTGGTATGGTACGATACAATGGGCATCTACCTACGTGTCATCTGGTCAGCCTTGGGTGGCTGAACGAGCCTACCACGCACGAGGTGGAGTGTTTAGTGGGTATACCTGAGGGGGATTCAATTCGGACTCAGGGGACTCCCACACTACCTCATGGGATGTGTGTGTCAGGCCGGATAAGGTGCCCATAAAGGGTTTCAACCACCTTGTGCGAAAAAGAAAAAAAAAAAAAAAGGGGGGGGTGAAAAGTTTTGAATGGACCACTCTGTTATCATAACATTGTATTTTTAGAAAATGACCTCTCATTTGACCAACAACAAAAATATCGACAAATTAGTTTAATGTGTTTTGAAGTGCGACATTAGGCAGGCCTGATTAACAAAATTTTAAGCATAGATATATCTGAACGAACAAATATTGTACATCTGGTAAAACTATTTTATATTCCCACAGCTACAGTTCCACGATTATCATCAATTCAATGATATCCGGATGTATAAAAAAACCCAATATCTACGTTCCTTGATAAAAACAAATGAAATGAACGCTTGTCTTGCATACTCTCGCTATGAGATTATTTCCAGAGAGCGAATCAACTTTGACGCCACTCGATATGACTAATTGTTCATCAAAAACATTTGCTCATCCAACGTTTTATCGAAATAACCTTCAGACTGCACCAGGCTATTTCTGATATTCGAAAGAGAGCTAAATTCTGTTCGATTTGGTTACAAGGCATGGCTGAAAACTAGGACAGAAACACAAAAATATACAGTACGAATATAAAATACTGTACTTATTGTACTTGCAATAAAAAAAAAAACTCTAAAGCAATGTAGAAAACTTTGCCAATAATTTCATACTGCAAAGATCAATCGATAATCCTGAACACTTGAAAAACCCTAACGTAGTTAACATTTCATTGATTCAAATTTCAATACCGTCAATCGAACCACAACAAGAACAGAAATCCTAGAAATCATAAATCCGTAGAATCTAATTTCACTTTCGGAGAAATAAATGATTTACTCGTTTATTATATTATTTGCCAAATCAAAACAAATGCTGCGCAGGTTGCGATAGAATGAATGTCGTGTACATCAAATTGTGCTGTCCGTACATTGTAACCTAGATTACACATATTGTAAATTTCTACCTGACGCACAATATTTTTCAGACCCCTTGGAAAGTATTACCAAAAAAATCGAACCCCTCTGAATATAAGGTTCTCAGAGCAATTAGTGTGTTACCCACCATTTAAAAAATGTAAAAGGCTATTAATAGAAGTTCATCTTAGGGAACATCTCGAAAGGTTTTCATTATTACCACCAATACAATCGGGATTCCCTGAATGTTATAGTTGTGTCACTGCTCTGCTTCACATTGTTGATGATACTCTCGGCTACAGTTTGGCAAACATACCTGAGATTGTGAAATTCTCACTTCTTGCGCGAACAATCACGTGAATATCACTGGATAGTCCGTCGTACGACTAATGCGCATCATGGGCGTGAATATTTTCACAATTGCAGCTATGTTTGCCAAGCTGTACGTATCAAGGAAACATTGGTTTCTCCTATTCGCGATCACCATTAGCACCAGGTGGCGCACCGAAACTCCGGGAAAACAAAGCAAACGTCATTTATCTATGAGTTGACAGTTGTTGACGTGAATTTTATTATTGAATTTCTTCTTGTAACTTTCAACTTTCGAGTGCTTCTTTAAAAATGCCTGTGGTGAAGATGTATTTGGCTGATATTTCAGTATATAAACGGAAAAAGTAGTCAAAGAGTAGGCAGTATATAATCATGTTTTATTTTGTGAGGAAAAGAATGTTGATGAGCAACGAGTTTTTGGACTTGTCTACCAAATTCATTTCGTTTCCTTGATGAACTAGTTTCTGGAATTTTTTGCCTCTTGTGCCTAGAAGATAATTAGATTTACGCCAATTGTGGAGACCTGTTACAACACTAGGACCAGATGACTCAATGGAGATAAGAGAATGAACCGGACAGTATTAGTGAGTCGAGCAAAGACAGCGGACTTGAATAAACGGAAAGTTTTACAGTTTATTATCTGTTACCAATGTACTATTGCAAATTATAAATAATGTAAAGTTTGTTGTGTTAAATATAAACTACTATTTTTCCCAATATTATTGTGGAGTAACACCAATTACAAACAAAAATTCTCTATAACTAGTTAGTAAAAATATTCCAATATTAAGTTTTCACATATATTTACCATTTGGTATCCCGATTTTCATTCTAATTCCCCATGTTTTTACTAATTTCTGGTTTCTGGGAAAAAAGTGCATGGACACATTTGCAGATGAATAACTCTTGCGCTGCGGCACTGAACAAAATTTTTTTGACTAACCAGTCATATCAAAGCTATGCTTTTTGCATTGAATCAGAAAAATCAAACCAAATATAGAACAAAAAAGAAATAATCAATAATTTGTTAACACTAGATCTTATGGCAGAATGTTTGTTTTCCCAGAGTTTTACGAACAAATTTCAAAATGTAGATGTCGCCCACTCCGTGGTGATCGCGAATAGAGTTGTTTCTCTTATTATGTACATTTTTCTCGTCGCCATCTCAATATTTAACCCTTCCTTTTGACGTACCTCAAGGATCCATCTGAGGGCCATTGTTATTTGCTGTGTATTTATCTAGGTTACTAAATAGTCAACATTGCAAAATTCATCTTTATGCCGATGACATGCAACTATATATAACAGTTTTTTCCCAAAATGTCACACAGAGCTTGTAACCAAATCAATGAAGATCTAAATGATTTTATTAAAACAGCTACAAATCATTGTCTGAACATCAATAGTGATAAATCAATAGCAATATTATTTGGATCGAGAATAAATCGCTTGACTATACTCAAATCTGTTAATATGAACATAAATAATGAACCACTGAATATGGTGAAAGAAGCAAAAAGTTTAGGCGCTTCGTTGGACGTTGAGTTGTGCGTTAAAAAGCATATCAATAAACTGCTGCAGCGTTCGTACTTTATGTTGAAAATGATTTATGGTCAACGGCCTTTGGGATTGAAAATAACATTGGTATTGTCAAATTTCACCAATGCAGACACTTCACATGTTCCAGTCAGTACATAAAAAACTTGTAGAAAAACGAATTCCTTTGATTTTGAGAAACAAATTATGTTGCAACATAATTTGTTTCGAGAAAGAGAAAAAAATTATGATAATCATCGATGACAATTATTTCACGAATGAAAAAATCACCCAACCGGCTCTTTCATTTATATTGACGTTCAATTATGGTTATTCAGGTTAGGTTAGGGTGACTAATTTACGCATTTTCAATTCAGTTTGCTTGCAGCCGTTACGTCATTTTAAACTTCCCGCTAATTACAATACCAATCACAGAGCACGTCTTTCATGCATTTTACCGTTGTCCCGCTATCACGGTATAAAAATTTCCTTTAGGTTGGGTTTAATGTAGTTTTGGTCAGTTTAGTATAGTATATTGTACAATGAGCATAAAATGACATACATTTCCCACCAGTAGGTATTTGAAATTTTGTAGTACGAGCGTAGCGAGTACTACAAAATTTCATATACCTACGATTGGTCAATGGGTCATTTCATGCTCATTGTACACTATACTTTTTCTACGACCATCTGAATCATTAACAAATCTGTAATATTTTTAATAATCCTTTTTATCATAAACTCTCCTGTCGTCATTTTTACATGGTTTAGATATTTTTTCTTTCTTCACCCGTTGAATGAAACATCTATTTTTTTCTTTTTGTACACGTACAATTAGGTACTGATATTGCCCATTTCAAAAATATTCTCAGCTGTACAAGGTGTTTCATAAAAGCCAAACTATATACTTGAAGTCAAGTTATTTCGAAAGAAACACCGTGTATTTGGTAGAATTCTTCTGGACTTCCATTGTCTAGAAACAAAGAAAATAAATTCTTTGCATGTGTTTAAGTGCAGTGCCTTTGTGCCCCTAACATATGTATAGGTATCCATAATAGCCAATTAAGAGCCGAACTACGAACTCGAAAACATGATGGCTTCAGTTATCAATACAAAAATTTCAAACAATAAAAATCGCGTACATTAGCATCATTGGAATAATCAGATACAGAACGCAAGTTGTCCACATTCGAAACTATGCTTAACCCTGTAAATTTCAAATAAAACGCGAGAACTACATGTACATGCGAGCTCATGCTGTGACATTAAGGAAAAAAACAATTTAGATAATGAACATCATACGCATCAAGAAAATTAATACTAGGGCGTATCAAGTCATGTAACATAACAGCCGCACCCTCAAAATCGAATTGGTTATCCATTTAGTGCGTCATTCTTCGATGGTTTGAAATCGCCAATGACATATTTAGAAAAACTTTGAGGAACAAACGTTTTCAATTAGGTACTGATATTGTCCATTTCAAAAATATTCTCAGCTGTGCAGGGTGTTTTATAAAAGCCAAAATACATACTTGAAGTCAAATTATTTCGAATGAAACACCGTGTATTTGTTATTCGAAATTAATTTCCATTTCTTGCGCCTTTCCATCATTCTATAGCAAACCAAAATTAGTTGCCACGTTGCCGTGATATAATTTATAGTACCATTTTTACCGCTATCAAGTCCTTATAATGAATGGGATAAAGTTTACTCATCATTTTAATTTTGGAAATATTTTCTGCAGAAATTGGTTTTACTTTCTGAAGATTATACAATTCTAATGATATCTCTCCGGGCAAAGAGTTCCAAGGGTGGGAAGATTGATCTGGTCGGCTTATTTTTAACGAAACCGCTGGGGATGGAACTGTTGATAATATTTCTATTAAAGAGCATCGGCCATCAAAATATCTTTAGAATAGAAAAACATCGCAAACATTCTTACGGTGTTCCAGAGTGGTAAAGGACTTTGTGCGCGAGGTATAACCGATAATATTAACTGCTGTTTTTGGGTAGAATCTAGAAGTTTTAGTGTATGTTTATATGCTAGACTCCATACAGTTCGCAGCTAAATTCAACAACAACTTATTTTTCCGAAAACATTTGAATTTTGACAAACATTCTGAAATGGGATGATTTTTATTTTCAAGTGTCTATTTCCGAATATTCTTCAGAAAAAGAGGTTACGACACCGGTGTTGAATTGATGTAATCGAGACTATTTTGAATGCCATGTGATAAACTATTAGAAAGGTCGTTTAGTTCTTTATACAGCCATATAAACATCATTTGATTGATAATAAAAACTTATTATTTGTTGTTGTGGTAAGATTCTGCTGTTTTGTGTCCATTATTTTGTTTTCCCTTATTTGCATTTAATTTCAGTTGACTTTTATGTTTTTTTACATGAGGGAACCACACCGCATTACTCAAATTGAACAACATTTGTACGTTTGGTATATAAGCTCATATGGCTGGATAGAGAATCACGACTACAAAGATTCAAATGTATCACCTATTTTGGAAATCTGGCAATGAGTTTTTATATGGATTATGACAACTATCAAAGAAAATTAAAAAAAACACCTTTTCTTCCAATTTCACTTTTGAAATACACTAAATAGTAAAACACTGTAAACTGAAAATAGTAAAAACTTTACTCACTCGCAAACTTCCTTCTTTTTGATACTTCTCGACGATGGTTTGAATATTCTTGAGAAACATGATGCCACTTGATTCGTGTTGTCATTTTGCAATGAAGTCCGACATTGGCTGGCACTTGAATGGAAGAATGCTGCAAAATATAAGTTCACGTTTTAAAGGGAAACATTCTCAATTGAAAAAACATGACTCCTCTGTAAATGGAAGAGAAATTTAAAAAATAAACATTATTATCATTACTTTGAATTAAAACACATTCGGAGGGCGCACTGGCCTCATCATTACCCCAATAATCACTCCTCAAACTATGACGTAAGCAGCTATTGGGCCCGAGAATCGTGTGCCCTGAGCAGACGTAACGAACAAAGAATGACAGCCTTTTGCATTCTTCTGGCTATGATTTCTGACATCTTGCGACATGCCAGTATGATTCTCAGGTACGAGAGTAGCGAATTCATCACACCGCCAAGGGACCCTATTATCAGAACAACCATTATTTTACAGAATGGTCTGGGTAGAGCATGCAGAGTTCGAAGAGTAAATCTCGATATTTTGTCCGTTTTCACTCCTCTTTTCGGACGATATTCGTTTCGCCAGGAGCTGAAAACTGTCACCCTGTAGCAGTAAATATTTTTAATTGTATCTTTCAATGTGCATCTGACCAAAACTTATATCGAACTAACATACGCAATATAAGTCAATGCAGTTTTTTATTTGAGGAAAAAAACGCACTGCATCTAGAAAACTGGTCATAGGATCGAATGCAGAAATCATACCAATCAAGACGTTACTAGAATAATTATATACTGAAAACATTGTTACATTGGACCGGGGAAATTATAGAATACAGAGTATTCATGGTTTTTGTATTTTTGTCAAAATTGAATATTCTTTCGACAAATAAATCACATTGTATATCTTGAAACTTAAAGACACCCATAAATTAGCGGTCTTAAAACTTTCCCACAAATCAATCCATACAAGTATAGGGTTTTGAACTGATCCTTAAAAAAATTATTTGAGATTGTGGTTCTCTCTATGAAACAACCTGTATGAAAAATGTGTACTATGGGTACTCTGTTGGTTACTGGGTCGAGTGCAACAACATACCAAAGTTACAGAAAATTTGACCAGTAGCCACTTTTATAAGAAAAGTCCAATTTACCCTAACAAGAAAACCGACTGAGGCGGTACATGCAATTTTGCGGGATATTTGGAAAACAGACCATGATTTCATTTGTTTTAGTTTAATCAAGCTGGCGAATGTCTCACGTTTGAACCCACATAAGATGCCTAAAAATTATGGTGCGTCGAGTGAGTCGATTTTGTTTAGATTTTTCAGAAGACAAATAAACAAATGAAAAAGTGTTCTGCTTCTTTAGACGGTTCCAGAGATGGCGCCCTTCTTATAGAATTTTAGTCCTGTCAATATTCCAGGGAATGATGACTAGCTGTTGTCAATTTTATGGAATTTCAACAAACTTTAAACATAATTCAAAAGTGAGTAAGTGTGACGGAATCTTAATTTCATTATGCAATTTCCTTGTATTGATGACTATTATTATTGTGTTTCTTCATTTTGCTGTATATTTTCTTAGACATTCATCATTCATCCAATAATAATTTATTTGATAAAGATCCATAGTAATTGAATAAAATACATAGAAAACGATTCGATCAGACAGTGAAGAAACTACTGTGCTGGCGAAACATGTCTGATTAAATAAAATTTGTGAATATCTAATCGTTTTCTGTGTAGTTTGTACAATAATAATTTGATCATGTTCCGTTTTTGTATCATTTGTAGGCAATCCAGAGAGACGAAGAAAATAATTCATCTAGACTACGTTTATCTGGACGATCTCTATCCGCTTCAAATTCAATAGCATTGAGTCGAGTAAAACCACCCTTCAGTTTATATCTCAATATTTAAGTGGATCGAAGAATCCTATTCTTCAATCCGATTGAAAAAAGCTAACTTCACAGCAAAATGTCGAATTTCGTAACAGTAAATTTCTTGTGTTCTGCGAATTAAATCACGTTTTTCCTTAATCAGCTGAATGAAAAAACTGCTCTCTTCTTTGGACCATACGTTTTTTTTCTTAATTATTATTTTGCTCTTCATTTTGAGAAAAACAATTGTCAATATAAACACTAATCTGAATTTGTCAATTTCAAACTCGTTTATCTCGTAATTTCACTTCTCTTCAAGGCGATCGGTTGGGTCCAATCCTATATTTTATGGAATTGACTTGAGTGATTCATTCCAATCCGAACACTGTATATATCGATTAGGTGTATCGGATCCAGTCAAGTCAAACCCATTTTGAGCGGATCCAAAGTTGTGAGATAAATGTAGTCAAATCCAGTACCGAAAGTGAGTACCTACCGCCATATCATTTTCACATAGTATCTTGTATAGAAGATATTTTAATGAAAATCATGGCACGAATATATCTCACACGGAATCTCGCCATTACTGCTTATATTAGCACAAGATTGACAAGTTCTAATGGTGAATTTTCATGAAGCTTAATTTCAATACTTATAAATGAAATGCGTGTTTATTATTGTAGTTAACTGCATTTCAGTGAAAAAATTATATAAATAAGTCGAAAATGTAACAAATAAAACTGATTGGTGATAGTGATTCAGTAAATTCCAATAATTACGTTTCTTTATTCATTTCATTCGTCGGCAATACTTGAAAACTTCTGTTCTTGCAAATTTACCCTAACAGGAAAACCGACCGTGTCGGTACATGCAAATGCGGAATAAATGGGAAACAGATCACGATTTCATTGTTTTCTCTTAATCAAGCTGGCACATTGTCTCCCGTTTTATCCCACAATTTTGTAGGTATGAGTCGACATACCAGGGTTTTCAGACATCTTAATGCCACAGTTTTGCAATCGGTCGACTTAACAGGGTTTTTAGACAACTTAATCCCACAGTTTTGCAAGTCGGTCTATTTAATAGGGTTTTTGAGACAACTTACTAGTAACATTTGTGAAAATCAGGTGGAAAATGACTTTATAAAGATCTCTCACATCAACTAGTGAAATTGACTTTGAATAATGAAACTGGAATTAATATTTTTTGTAATTATCTGTACTATAAGACGGTAATAATAATCAGTGACGTATTATTCTTAGCTTTAGGGTGCCCAAGCGAGACAAGGGAAGACGGAAGGAAATTCCAGCCGCCCTTAATGGGTTTTCTCTGACCAAGTGACTGACGTCACTGACTATTATTTCCTTCTTATAGTATAACTCGTTAACACTTATTCACTCACTTGTTACGTGCTCCCCATCGTTGTGGCACAAAAAATGCAGAAACTCCTTGAAACTGTCCCGCATGAACTCCGCCAAATACTTCTCCTCATTGTCTAGGCACGGCTTGACGTCGTAGGAGAGTTCGGTAACTCTTTTTTCCAGCTGGCTCCTTTCGCTGTGGCAAAAGGTACTCTTTCTCTCGGGAAGGAACATGAAGGCGTACTGTAAGTAGTTCTTGAACTCGACGGCGTCGGTGTAGAGTTTGTCGAACGTCGTGGTGCCTTTCGTTTGGTTTTGGCATTTCCAAAAGAAGTAATCCGCCAGTTTCTTGGTTGGCGTGTCGGGGGCGGGTTGATTTTGGGCGCCGATGAAAGCTAGAATAAAAAATTACTGTTCGACGGAGAATTTTATTGAAACAGTGCATTCATGAAACATGGAAGCCCATCAATTTCAATAGTATAGAAAAAATCTTGCCAGTCATATGGGTGAAAATTCCGAAACTATGATTTTTGATGTCTGGCGTCGTTAAAAAAAATCGGCAACTTTTGAACAAGATTAATTGAGGCATACTACTCATAAATACATTCCCGATATCCCCATTCAGAAACTTTCGACAAATTTCGACTATAAATATTTTATTTCTTCAAGCAAAGTGATCGATAATCATTCCTCTGGACTGTTTTTTATTATTATTGGGGGATGTGAATAAAATAAATTTCAAGTAAATGCTTATACTTTCTTGAGACAGACTTATTTATTTCATAGAGACATGAAAGAGATAAATATATAGTATAAGCATTTGCTAGATTTTATTCACCTCACCCATTATTAGATGGCGGGGCTAGCCAGTGGCTGAAATGCAGGTAGTTCTGTATAGAACCTTTCTGCACCCCGCTATCAGGTCTATCTCGTGAGTACTCCGGATCATTTACTGAACTCCTGGAGATTCCTCACAAGGTTTTCCTGCGGGATGATTCTTCTGCACCGCAGTGCCGAATATATCCATCCTCATGCGAGCCAGAGCATCGCATTCAAACATTATGTGGGAGGCTGTTTCGTCCTCCTCATCACAAATTCTGGAATGTGTGGATTCTTGATGTATCTTCAACAGTTGCAGGTGTTTTCTCAGGTGGCAGTGGCCTGTCATCAGTCCTACCACTTTCCTGAGAGAGTCTCGGCTTAGTTCCAGAAGGTGTCTTGATAGCCGGTCGTTTGGCCCCATCATCATTATTTTTCCGTGAGTATTGCCTGAGGCACTCTCCCAGAGAGATTGATGATGTTTCTAACCTATTTCTTTGTGTCCTGCTTAATATCCCCAAACGGGATTCCGCAGGCTGGTTCTGGTCCAATGAGAGTTGTTACTGCCCCCGCTCTTGCTAGGGTATCTGCGCTCTCATTTCCCTGGATGCCCTTATGACCTGGTACCCAGACAAGTTTTACCCTGTTCTGTGCTCACAGTTTTGATGAGCCTCCCAAACCAGTTTGAAAGAGAACATGAATCGCCGCCTGACTGTCGGAGAGAATCGCTATGGGTTGGTTTCTAGGACCCCTTCTTAGAATCTCTCTCGTGCAGACGGAGATTGCCGTTACCTCGGCTTGGAATATAGAGGCTTGAGTACCGAGGCTTAGACTAATGTCTTGCCTCGGTCTCTCCCCGTATATTCCAGCCCCTACTCCTTTGCTAGTCTTTGAGCCATCAGTGTACCAGATTTGCCCTCTTGAAAGCATTGGTATGGCCCTTGATGTAACTTCCCCATCTTCTATGATGGTGGTGTATGTTCCATCAAAGGAGTACGTTGAAGTCATTTTGTCCGACGGCATCTCAGACTTGTCGATTCTTATGACCTCCAGTATGCTGGAGTGGCCTTGGTTATTGCCCCTCCATTGGCCCAGACATTTTAGCCTGGATGATTCTATCCTCGCCTCTGCTGCAATATGCAAATGCAGAGGAGGGAGGTTCAGGATTACCTCTAAGCTAGTTGTCGATGTGCTGGACATAGCACAAGTGACTCCGAGCATGGCCAGTCTTTGTTAACTAGCCAGCTTCTCCCTGGTTGTCACTTGTTCTACCTTTGGCCATCGACAGCAGGGCTCCGTACGATATCGAGGGCCTAACAATTGCTGTGTATAGCCAGAGAGACTGTTTGGGTTCAAGTCCCCATGTTTTGCCAAATGAGCGTCTGGCCATCATTGATGATGTCCTTGCTCTTATCAGAACTTTCTCCAGATGTTTGCTCCAGGTGATCTTTGAGTCCAGGTTTAGCCCCAAGTATTTCGTCTCTCCTGACATCTGTACACTTACACCAAAGATTCGAAGAGCTCTGTTGGTCTCCAGGTTTTTTTTCGGGTGAAAGGAACTATTATGGATTTTTGAGGGTTGACCCTGAGGTTCTCCCTCGTGCACCACGTCTGTATGTCTGTAAGGGCTGATTGCATCAGCTCTACACAGACCCCCATGTACCATTATGACGATATCGTCCTCATAGCCCTGGGCAAGTACTCCTCTCCGATTCAGATCTACAAGGAGGCCGTCCACCACGAGATTCCACAGTAGAGGGGATAGTACTCCCTCCTGAGGGCATCTTCTCGTAGCCCTTACCTCCATTGTGCCCTCGAACAGGGAGCTTGTACTACTCTAGAGCCAAGCATGGCAGATATCCACTAGTTCAGGGCTGGATCAACGTTTATTTTCGTGAGGGCTGATGTGATGGACACATATGATGTGTTATCAAACGCCCCTTCTACGTCAAGAAACGCTGTGAGTGCAATCTCTTTATTCATAAGAGATTTCTCAATCCTGCCTACTAGGCTATGCAGCGCCGTTTGGCAGGATTTTCCAGGTTGATAGGCATGTTGGTGCTCCGAGAAAATTGGATACTCTGTATCTTTTTCTCGGATGGTCATATCAACTAGTTTTTCCATCGTTTTTAGCATAAACGATAAGAGACAAATTGGTCTGAATGCCTTAGCCTGGGCATATGATGGTTTCCCCGGCTTAGGTATGAAGACCACCTTTGACCTTCGCCAGGTGCTGGGTACATGCCTTTAGGCCAGGCTCGCCCTAAAAAACCTGACTAGGTGTGGAATCAGTAGGTCTGCTCCTTGCTGTAACAATACAGGTTGGATTTCGTCTGGCCCTGCTGATTTGAATGGAATAAAAGTTGCTATGGCCTATTCTAACTTCCTGTAGGTGATGACTTCTTTCGCTGTGTCCCAGGTTTCCTGTCACTGTACTGAAGCTATATTATAATTTAGCGTTTACTGTCATAATAATAATAACTAATAAAACACTTGAATATAAAGAAAACAAACTTTGGAAATTATTTCAGTTTCTTTTATATATTTTTAGTAAATTAAGTTAGAATCAATGTCCCTAGCTTCTATCGTCATTTCTCTGCCACAATTTCAAAATTCACTAATTGTACATTAGATAACGCCTTTTCAGTCGTGGCAGTTACAGAAGGCAAATTTCACGAGTTGAAAAATAGACTTGTTGATAAAAGTTATTGTCGTGGTCGTTTGTTACTGGTGGATTTAGAAGGAAATCGTGGTGAGTCACACTCAAAAATATCATTCCTCCGATAGTTAGCTATTTCAGGAACATTCATTGTACAGTTTCCGTTCAAACATTATAGAGAGTTTCATATAATTCTCGTGTATTTCCTTATGCAAAGTGTGAGATTATGGATTTAGGGCGTGGTGAATTATTTCACGGAATCATTGAGAATCGTCATTCCTCTAGCTCCTTGTCAGACAGAAATGATGAGAATCCAGAGGAATGATGTTACTATGACCTAGGTCTTTTTTGAAGTAAACATTGGGAATGGTTTAAAGTTTAATAGATCATGTTGCAACTGTAATTACCATATTGCCTTAGTTGTTGCTCATTGGCAGTAGTAATTTCAACTTTGTCAGCATAACTTGACACCAATTATTTTACTGCTGATACTATTGAAAGCGATAGTTTATTTGAAACTGGTGAATTCAGTTGGCAGTTTTACACATTCCAACAATATCTTTTTTCAAGAATAAGTCTTTACAAATTTAATGATGAAGCTTCTTTCAAAACCACGTCTAAAACTCGAAAAATCGAAAATTTAGAATGATTCGTATGTGATTGCTATAACTCAATAATAAACAATTATAACTAATATAAAATTCAGCGATTTTTAATTGGGACAGCCGGTATATTTTCACTTCTTCTGTCTCTACATAGCATACTGAATACAACCGTGTACCACTTGTCACTTTTTGTAACCAAATTTTATTTTGAAATTCATTTTTTATTCCCGAAAGCTATGAATGGATACCTTCATATCACTAATTTCAGTCCTAACATTTTGGGAAAAAACAACTTTACTGTTTGCGGTCAAAATGTATCTGCTATGTAGAATATAATTTTTCAATTTCTATCACTAATTTTCTTCAAACAGCAACATGGCGGTTCGTAGGGTTGCGATTAATTTGATACTGCACACTATTAGGTTTAAATACATACAATAGAATGGACTATGTTTTGAGATTAAAATAAGATTTAATGCATCGAATAACGTGTAACCAAACAAGATCGTTAATCCAAAAGCTAATAACATATCTCCTTGCATAAATATTATTATTAACATGTTTTTCAAACAATAACGTACACATTACCTAATTTACTTCTGCAGAAGCGAGGTAAAATAATGATTAATGATTTTGTTTTATCAGTGGTATCAACTTAAGCATCATAAAATAATATTTTTTTCCTAAACTAACGAGCCACCAATCACCATGTTGCCATTTAAAAAAAAAATTAATTTCAAATTGAAAAATAAATTTTACACAGCACCTACATTTGGACCAAAAAGAGTAAAGTTGTATTTAACTTAGAATTCTAGGGAAGAAATTACTGATTTGAACGTATCTGTATAGCACCTTAGACTAAAAAAATTATTTCAAAAAGAAAAAAATTATTACACAAAGTGACATGTGATACACGGTTGTATTCAGAATGTCATTTGGAGACAAAAGAAGTGAAAATCGAACGTTTATGTCACTTCCGGTGACGATGGAACACTCTGTATATTATTCCAAATTTCAATTCTACTCGAAATTCTGAATAAAATAGATAGTGCAAAATCCAAAGTATCATATCCAAAATTTAGCCGTTTTCGTGAATTTTGAAATAACTTTTTACTAATTAAGTATGTACTCTCCAATTTATTGAAGAAGAAACCCAAAATGATAGATATTTATTATGAAAATTACTCAAGGTGGAGTATATGGAGTGATTGAATTTTAATTATTTTTTTACAGGAGATAAAAAATCATCATTGTTCATAAAAATGCCAGAAACGAAAAAATGTAATTGTTAATGAATGTCCAGGATATTTTTAATTTCATGAAAACAATAATTACCTATGCCAGAAACTAAAAATGTTTTGTTTGGAATTCTATTCAATAAGGTGCTCAAAGTGTTTACCATTTACCTCCTGTCGGTAATGACTAAGCTGAACAAAATTTCGTAGAGAATCTAAAATCACGTTGGGGAAAGGGTGGAAATTCCATGCCTTATCCTTTCTTGCAACTTTTCGATATTTTGAAAAAAGGAAAGAGGGGTCAAATCGGGAGTTGTAGCTGGCCATTCAATTGCCCTCTACGCCTTCACTACATTCTTGTAACAAATGAATTTTATGTGGATGGAATTTTTGCAATTTGCAAATTTTTTGAAAGGAATATGAACTCATATTATGATTTAAAGCCTTCTGATGTGTCGAATATATTGGATTTTCCACCACATCTAACATGACATTCAAAGAATTTTCTTCACTTGTATTGCTCACTAGTCTTCCACTTTTTGGTCGATCTTTGACAACAGCAGTTGATTTAGAAAGAGGTTCCCGATAGGGATGCAATTCATTGAAATTACTTGGTCTTCGTCTTCCAACACCATTTATCATATGATCAAACGTGCCATTTTTGGGCGAAAATGTATTTTTGACATGTGTTGTCAAGTTCATCAGTATTATTGTTATGGAGCTAGAAATTTTCGAGGGTAACTTGATGGACTAGGTATAAACTTGAGAGAACAATCAAATAATTTTTTTAAAACTACGCGTTCTCTCGATGAATATAAGAATTGCCAACTGAATTACACAAACAATGAGTTGCCATGTGGATGATCATCCCGTTTTTCTCCAAACCTGTGATATCTTTACTCTAATAAATTGTTAATCTACTCAACTATATTTTGTATTTCACTTATTTTTTCTTCATGCATATATTGTTTTAATGTATTTTTAATACTTGCCACTAGTTTATATATAAAATGGTCAAATAAAAACCGGTGTCAAATAAAGTATCTATAATGGACTTTCAAACTTCAAAATTTAGAATATGATGTGCTATATCAATTTTCTTAAGAATTTTGAGGACAATTGAAATATGAAATAATATTCAGGGTGTTCTATTAAAGAAAAATCAACATTGTTTCGTCAGTACTTTTTGACTGATCCTGTATACTTAATACATATCGGCGACCGTGTATAAATACCTAAGTATATTGTTGCATTCGATTGTTAATTTCAGCGCGTTTTTATAACTTCCATTTCCGATGTATCAATAATTAATCGTTATTGGTTGGTTGCAGATCAGCGCACCTACCACAAGACCACAAGAGAGACAGATAAACGAGGTAAAATAAATAATTCCGTGACGGAGATCCAATCTTGGAATTGTTACATAGGTAGGTTTAACCAGGAAAAAGTCGTCGCATGACGTCAATGTCAAATCACATTACGCTTTTAGAGAATTCGATCGAACAACTTCTTAACGGCGATTAATTAGGCAATCCAATGAACTGTCAAATATGGGTGCAAAGGGTGGATAATAACAATAAATAATTCTTATGCTACCAGAGAGTAGAATGAACGTTAATTGATATTATACATACAGAGTGATAATTTTAAGACGAACAGCATTCAATAGTTCAGGATATAAATGACACTATGAAAATTTGTCGAAACACGTCAATTTACATATCAAGAGGGAAAACTGTTGAAGTATTTGTTGTTGTATTACATTCAACCCCCTCACCCCCAGGGCATCTACCCCTAAAATTTTAAATAGCACTCCCCACTTACGAGCAAACACTACCTTGGTAAAACGGGAATCAGTTTTGAGCCTACATTTTTGTTTGAGAATTTTTTTTTTAGCAAATTAGGTACTCAATGTTTTTGTGTAAATTCCGGACTTAAGAAAGGTTATGATAATTTTTGAGAAAAAAAATTAAATGATAAGTATGATGAATTAAAAAAATTGAGATGTTCCGGAATTCTTATGGGACTACGTACCGAGCCCATACAAAAAATATCTCTTTCATGAAATCAATGGTTTTTGCAAAAAACGGATTCTACGATTGGAAAATGTATATCTGATTGGCGCTATAATCGAGAACGGACTAATGGCTAATGTTCATCGATTCTATTATCTCAAATCAAATCAAATATACTTTATTGCACGAAGAACATTATTCTTATTTACAAAAGCATTACTTACTTACTATTCACACATTATTAGTGGGTAATATTGTGGTATATAAAAACACTCACAGAAACAATTAAAAACTTAGTCTCAGGAAATATAAATAAAAAGTAGGTACCTATAAATAAAAATAATTGTGTACATACATGAACAGACAAATTAAAATTTTGTGAATACTAGGTCACAGTCACAATAATAAAAAATGAAAGTAAAACAAATAAAAATAAAAGTAAAGTAAATCCCCATTCTTGATAAGTCTGCCAACAAACATTATAGCTGGAAGGGATGAGGAAGAAATTCGACTTTTCGGTGTGACGCGCTGATGGTGGTTCTTATGTTTCCATGTTTCAAATTCTTATGTAATTCTAGATAAGTTAAGTACCTAAGTACATCTGTTTTTAGTTTTTTGTTTCTCATCAATGCAGTACTTAACCTCAAGAATGTATAAGGAATGTATTTAATTTATTAAATCAAATAAATGCGAGTTTTCGAAGGGATTGTGTTCACTGTGCCGTCACAGTCATTCATTTGAAAATATTTAGGGCGGGTTGTACAAACAAGTTCACTAACAGTTCAACTAAACTAAGTTCAGTTGCTAAGAAACTGGACATTTTATTGGCTAACCCCTAGCAATTGAATCAAGTTTGCTGTTGGTGAACTTGTTTTGTACAACCCGCCCTTAATGGAAAAGGGGCTTCAAACTTTTATCCTTTATTTACATTTTGCAGGTTCAAATAACAAAATAGGGTACATTTTTTGTGCGTCTGTATGTTTTGTTCGTGTTGCTTCCTTCTGATAAAATTGTAACGATTCCCCTGAAACCGGACCTGACCGCTGTTCCAAAAGGTCCGCGAACAGTTTGAATATCAACTGTACTTGTGCTTACAAAACAATAGAAAACATTTTGAACAATTCATAAAGTACATAATTAGATTAGGTGAGGTTAGGTTACAAATTTCATCACTACCTTCATTATCATAGTTTTTAGGAGATGGCTGTGATGGTGGAACCCATGAAAACTTGCATTATTTTGATTTAATGAATGAAATAATAAATTAAATAATATTCTGTACAATCGCAAGGTTACGTACTTCAATTTTGAAACAAAAAATCGAAATAGATGTAACTTATCAAGAATTATATAAGAAATTCAAAAATAACGAAATAAGTGGGGGTTGCTGTTTAAAATTTTAGGGGTGATACAACAACATATACCACAACAGCCGTTCCCCTTGATATGTAAATTGACGTGTTTCGCCAAATTTTCATAGTGTCATTAGTTTCAGAAATATTGTATGCTGTTCGTTTTTAAATGGTCACCCTGTATATAATAAACATTAAAGCAGTCCACGCATAAGGAAAGCAAAATTTACAAGGGGGCAAAAAAAAGTATAAAACAAATTCACCTATTGCAGATATTATTACCATAAACACACACTCATATTATATAAGTTACAACCGAGGGGAAAACATCTCCTTTAACTTTAAATCTCGTACAACTTAAAATTTTGAGTCTTTCAGTCATCGGTTTGAGTCTTTCAGTCTCTTAAATATTTTAAATCTCGTACACATTTCCCCCTTGGTTACAACCCTTAAGGTTAAGACCCACGCATGGATATAAACTTATATGAATTATAAACTTAACTATATTATTCTGCACATTGAGAATAGGGATGAAGAAAATGAACTGAGGTGTAAAATTAATGAACAAAAAAGATGAAGAATGGAGGAAATTTACATAAAAGTTGAAAATGTTTGATTGGAGATAGATTTACATTGCAAATTTGTCAAATAATTCGTTTTGTGATTCTTTGATTTGAGAAAGTAAGTAAGTAGATTAAAAGCTGAATATATTTCCATTTTCGTCTGGGTCATGAATTTCTTTCCTAGATTGAAGAAATATTCAAGATATTATTTAAATTTTGAAAAGTGAAAATTAATTAATTAGTTTGATTTGATCAAGAAGAGTTATATATTTTATGGCCTATAGGTGAGTGTGACATCTTTGTCCTACAGTTTTAAATGTGCGTTATTTCCTTAATGTAAGGTAGATTGTTGAGTTTAGAATCTAAGACGTAGTTGCACTGTAGTTGGTTGGGATTTTCGGGGAAACCATAACTAAAATGGATTTTTTCCACGTAAACTAAAGATTTACGCACTGTTCACTGTGCGTACAATCATCAATTGCGCGTAAAATCATCAAATGTGTGTAAGGTAATGTTATACGCACTGTTCGAACATTTTTCAAAATGGCAATACCTATTTTTCGTCTGATTATACGACGAAAATAACTGTCGTAGAAAAAAATTTCGTAACCTAAACTTATTTTTTTTAAGACAATGCGTAAACTAAGCTTTTACGCACTGAAAACAGTGCGTAAAGTAATACTTTTTCGCACAAGAGCGTAAAAAAATCACCTGTGCATAATAGTTATTTATGTATCAAGGTCGTAAAGTAGGCGTTTATGGCCAGCGGCGTGGATGATGGCGTTAGCCGAGGGCCATCGCACGCCGAAGGCCTTAAACGCATTTTACGCACGTGATACATACAAAATTTTATGCACTAGCGGTTTTATAGCGCGAATCACAAATACTGACTTGAAATGCAATGGTCTACACGTTTCATACGTTATGCATACAATAATTAAGGGTAACATAATATGAGGAATGTGAAACTATAGTAGCTGAGTGCTATATTGGAGAATCTATTTCAAATAAAAAATTGCCAACGATTATGAACAAATGTTAGAAAGAGTATTGCTCTATTGAACTGAAATTATTCTAATTCGTGTTAGGAATTGCATGAAATGATGTGTGAGTATAGACAATTTGAGAATTTTGTCTACTTTACGGCCCGCCGGGCCATAATGCGTCCACGGGCGGTAAAGTGCCACTTTACGCCCGGCGAACCGGGCGGTAAAGTACACTTTACCGCCCGGCTAGTGCATAAAATCATCAACTGTGCGTAATAGTATATTACGTAACAAGAGTTGTAAGTAACCCATTACGCACGAAATGAAAAAGTTTATGCACGAAGCCGCGCAGCGGCGAGTGCATAAATTTCATGAGTGCGTAATGGGCTTACAACTCGTGTAACGTATTATACTTTTTCTATGACCATTCATTTTCTTCCATTAAATAAAAAATATCGCAATCATTTAAACTTTATTATAATAGTTGTTAATAAAATCTTCGCTGGAGTGCTCATAATTTCATCACTTTCACTACTATCAGACATATTCGTAAATAAAGTTGAGAAAATGTTCGGATACAATTATATATTTTGTTCAAGAAATTGACAATATAAATGACATGACATTTATTTTCATAGCATGCTACTTTACGGCCCGCCGGGCCATAATGCGTCCACGGGCGGTAAAGTGCCACTTTACGCCCGGCGAACCGGGCGGTAAAGTACACTTTACCGCCCGGCTAGTGCATAAAATCATCAACTGTGCGTAATAGTATATTACGTAACAAGAGTTGTAAGTAACCCATTACGCACGAAATGAAAAAGTTTATGCACGAAGCCGCGCAGCGGCGAGTGCATAAATTTCATGAGTGCGTAATGGGCTTACAACTCGTGTAACGTATTATACTTTTTCTATGACCATTCATTTTCTTCCATTAAATAAAAAATATCGCAATCATTTAAACTTTATTATAATAGTTGTTAATAAAATCTTCGCTGGAGTGCTCATAATTTCATCACTTTCACTACTATCAGACATATTCGTAAATAAAGTTGAGAAAATGTTCGGATACAATTATATATTTTGTTCAAGAAATTGACAATATAAATGACATGACATTTATTTTCATAGCATGCTACTTAAGAAAACGTGTCCTATTTTTAAAGAAATTGCATAACGTGCTGTCTACATTTAGGGGCATCACTCTTTCAATCCTAAATATATCTCGCTAATGCTAAAAGTTTTTATGTTTTTTAATTGACTAAATTTGTGTAAATAGACCAAATAAAGTCTTGCGTAAATAAAAATTTGATTGTAATTTAATTAAACCAAGAAGATTAAGTTTTCTTCTCAAAACGCACGTGTATGTTATGAGATCTCATTACGTGCATGTTATTGTTATATGTCATTTACAAGGAATGTTGACAGTGCGATTTTTGACATGGGCATGGGCATAAAAAAAACATTTATCAAAATGACAATACCTATTTTTCCTCTGATTATACGACGAATATTGAAAACTTCATGAGATAAAACATTCAACTATTGCTACAATTTCCCAATTAACTGTCGTAGAAAAAATTTGTATGATGATTCTTTAACCTAAACTTATTTTTCACCTATCGTTATTTCGTATTTCAGTATGGCTTTTTCTAGTATCTACTACAGGTACTTCTACTTTCAAAATATGTTTGAGAAATTGAAATCGGACTATCCATGACGCATATAGGCTTGTTTGAAGCACACTTAAAGTAAAACCCTGTAACTTGAAAAATAACGAAGGTATGAATTTAAAAAAATAAAATAAACCTCTAAATTTCCCGTTTTTTCCCATTTACAACTGGTCCTATCTTCTCTCTAGAGGTACTAGATTTTTTTTTAAACACGTTTTTTCGTATTTGAATGTTTATTTCAAAACTATGGACTGTCTTTCATGTGATGGCACAGTCGGTTTTCCCCATAGACATATATTTCTATGGTTTCTTCCCAGTATTTTTGTCAGAGTAGGATACCAAATAAAAAAAGTTTGTTTAAGAATGAAATGCAAGAACGTAAGAACAAACTTATTGAACGGAACGTAATCACGGTTTATTCCATGTTTCATGCATTCTTCCTAGTACTTGCTCAACATGAGGATTTAATTACATAGAGATAACCGTTTATAATAGAGGATTACTATATTTTTATAGTGGCCTTGATTTGGTAAAAACATAATAAACGCTTCCAACCTGTTCACTTCTATTTACAGAAGATTAATCAAGACGCTTCTGCAATTCAATTGTCTTCGTCCAGAAGTGTTTCCTATCCCAACCACCGGCGTTGCCACCACTTTTTTCAGTGTGAAGCCACCACTTTTTTCAGTGTGAAGCCACGAGTTTCTAGCCACGAATTTCTCGCGGTGATACGGCGCGTACTCGACCACCAGTGGTCCCGAAATTACGTTATAATTTCGTGGCTAACCATGAATTTACTACACTATATAGAGGATCGCCAAAGTTTTCGTGGATGGGGGTAGTTTTGCATAAATATGGGGATTTTTTGCATAGATCTATACTATAGAAGGTGTTCTAGAAGACCCATGTGTCAAAATATTTTGTCGGGCAGGATTTTACCCCCGCCATCAATAATAATAATTTTAAATATAAATTAATTAGTTCGTCAAAGTTTAAGTAGGAATTGGGGTAGCAAGTTTTTTTTCCTGTCGAGTAGGCTTCTCTACATTGGGGATAAGGAAGTTATTTCTGTATTTATGTAATAAACAAGCCGTCTCTAGAATGAAGATTTCTATTAGTGTCAAAATTGTGTGTCCGGAGAAAATCGGGCGGCACGATTCTCGCATCTTGACTTTGAATATAAATCTCAGAGCTCGTTTCTGTAGCACGAATATACTTTGCAACAGAGCTTTGTTGCAATTCCCCCAGAATGGAATTCCATACCGTAGATGAGCTTCGATAAACATTGACATAACAACCTGATGACAGTTTCTTTTTTAGAGCTGTTATATGAGACTCAAATTGCAAAGTACTGTCAATGTGTATGCCTAGGAATTTTGTAACAGGTTTACTCATAATCAATTGAGATCCTAGAGTTACCTGATCTAATTCTAAGTCCCACTTAAATGTTATCAGGTTTGTTTTCGAAATGTTAATTGACAGCATATTCGCATCACACCACATTTTAATTTTTTCTAAATCTGTTGAAATGGATTGGACCAGGGTAGCACGATCTACATTGTGCCAAGAAACAGTAGTATCATCTGCAAACAGTGTGAATCTTCCAGATATATCCAGAAAAGCCATATCATTTACTTACATAGAGCAACAAGAGGATAGGGCCCAAGACCGATCCTTGAGGGACTCCTCGTACAATTGTTTTCTTCTCTGAACTATACGGACCTAATGATATTTTTTGATTTCGGCCTGTAAGGTACGAACTGAACCATTCCAAGGCATTCCCCCTGAAGCCATAATGAAAAAGTTTCTGCATTAGAATCTCATGACTCACACAATCAAAGGCTTTGGATAAGTCAAGGAAAACAGCTGCAGCCGCCTCCTTTTCATTGATGCTCATGTATATCTTGTCAAGGAAGTCGAAAATAGCATCGGTAGTGCTTTTTTTATTTAGGAATCCATACTGTACATTAACCAGTATACCTACCGTATCTCTCCAAAAAACCCATTACTCTGTGTTTAACTATCTTTTCAATGATTTTTGATAGCGTCAACAGTATTGAAATTGGTCTTAAGTTATTTGGATCATCAATAGCACCTCCTCCTTTGTAAAGAGGTATTACCATTGCAGACTTTAAACTGGAAGGGAATACACCTGTAGCAAAAGACCTGTTTATAGCTGCTACCAGAGCGCTTAGGGCTTCGTCAGGAAGTTCCAACATCAACTTTGCTGATAAATGATCTTCACTAGAGGAATGTTTCTTCTTTATGTCATTAATTACCGACTTCAGTTCAGTTCAGTTAAATCTGTATCGTATAAGAACAATAAGTTTGTTGGGGAACCTATTTTTTGCAAGTTCTCAATCGGGTCAATTATTGAGGTGGTATTTTGTGTTAGTTGATTAGCTATTGAACAGTAATACTCATTTAACAGATTAAGATCTATGTTCATCTCTGGTTGTTTTTTACTATTTTTTCTTCGCAGGTTGTTAGTTATTGCCCACATCTCTTTCTGTTTATTTTTTGCCTCATTAATTCTGTCATTATAGACATAGAGATCTTTAGCTATTTTTATGGTCTGTTTGTAGATACTGCGGTATTTATTGAAATATGTCATGAAAAAGTTGTTATCACTATGGAATTTCCTGATAGTGTGCAGACAACGTAAATTACCGGATGATTTTTTTATACCTTTCGTGATCCAAGGTTTTGATTTTTTGTTTATTCTCAACCGTAATGGAAACGCTTGAATGAATTTTTCTACAATAATTTTATGAAATGCATTCACTGGATTTTCTGTTACAGGTATGGAATTCCAATCTATATTTTGAAAAAAGGTGCTTAAATTGCGCGTAGTTTTTTTTACTATAAATGCATCCATATGTTTTACTATTCTTTGGGATTGTATGTTTCAGATTATTGGGAATATGACACAAAATAGCTTCATGATCCGATAAACCTGGATTGATAATTGAAACCGATACATCTTCTATATTCGTACAAACGTAGTCAATAATAGTAGACGAGAATTTTGATATCCGGGTAGGTCAATCAATAGCATCGTTAAATTGTAGCTCGTTAACATTCGTTAACATTTGGGTTTCATTACATACTTTATTTGCAAAGTCTATATTGAAGTCCCCAGCTAGAATTATTGAAGTAAGTGGTGATAAATGAGACAACAAATTTTCAAGTCTTTCCATGAAAAGTTTGGTATTTGTCGAGGGAGGCCTATACGCCTATAGATACACAATATATACATATTTGAGTTTTTGAATGGATAACTGAGAATTCGAAATGTTTTTCAACAATGAGATTGTCAAATTTGTCAATATTTATAAAAGAACAAGTTCTCAGGAATTCATTTCTCACCAATATCAGAGTTCCTCCATGTATTGAGTTTCTCCTACAGTAATTTGAAACTATAGAATATTCTGGAATATACAAAGGTTCATCAGTTTTGAGCCAATGCTCAGTCAGAAGGACTATATCAGGTAGATTATGTAGAGTACGTCCCCTGGCAACAAGGATGGAAAAATTAAGAACTGTTGTCTCTTTTCGTTATGGTGTCCAAAGCCATTAGAAGCCATTGCGTGAATGAAGAATCATAACATGCAATTTTTCAGTATTTGGGGTTATATATTACAATACCGAAAAATGACAAAATGATTCATCATTCACTGCAATTTTTCGCCGTACCTATGCGTCGAATAGCAAAAAATTGCGAATATTCGCGAGGGTATGTACGAGCCCTTATTTAAGAGGAAAAAGTAGTCGAAGGGGAGGCAATTATCATATTTTATTTTGTGAGGTAGAGAATGTTGCTGAGCAATGAGTTTTCAGACTTTGTTTACAAAGTTCATTTCGTTTCCTTGATGAACTAGTTTTTGGAATTTTTTATATTTATCAACCGTTTTAATGACTCGCCTATTCTGTCTAGAAAATAATTAGATTTCCGCCAATTATAACCAAATATTCTCTTACTTGATTTGAAATCTTCCAAAATGAAATATTCTCTGCAAAGTGCGGATATTTACTAATTGGCTTCCTGGTTTCCAGTCTATTTTCCCATGTTTTAACTAATTTCTGGTTTCAAGGAAAAAGAGTGCAGGGACACATGTTTTGCAGATGAATAATTCTTGCACTGTGGCACTGAACAAAATTGTTTTGACTTACTTGTCATATCAAAGCTATGCTTTTTGGATTAAATCAGAAAAATCGAACCAAATATAGAACGACAAGGAAATAATCAACAATTCATCAACACTAGATCTTGATCTTATGGCAGAATCTTTGTTTTCCCTGAATCACCACTACACTGTTTCGCGCCTAAATTCTGAGCGTCATCTGGCGGGAAAGCAGTTTGCGAATCGACAGTATCCGTCAATCTCGAGTCTGTTATTTCTTTCAATTTCTTACATAACTTCATTATAAGGGTCCCTAGCAGGGTTGTTATCAAGGAATCCTGGGTCCCCAGTATAATTTTACAACAAAACCAAAATATAAGAAGATTCTAATGCCGTGCAAAATGCATGTCAAGGAACTGGATGAAAAAAATGGTGATATCCTCCAGAATAACGAATGTGGATAATTCCAAGACCATCCAGAACATATTTTAAATCTTTGCGAAACCATAATATCGACAAAATTAGGCAAAATCCCCAACTTTTGTTAAAGGTATAAGGTATAATTCACCGTTAGAATATGTCCGTTGGTCTGTTCGTAGACACTGCTACTTCAAAAGAACTGAACAATCATTATTATTCCACACGATTGTAATAATTGGGACTATTGATAGGGAAAACCACTCAATAATATCGTAATTATCCTATGTAACCTTGCAAATATATGATCAAAACAAAGCAAAAGACCAAAAGTACACTTACCTATGAACAGAATGACTAAAAAACTTGCGTGAATCCAATCATGTTTGAAACGCACAGACATTGTATATTCAAATTTTTACAGTAAACAAATGAAAACCCAATCAACCACCAAAACAGAAACAACTGAACAACAGAACAACAAACAACTACACAACAAACAACTACACAACAGACGACGTCAAAGTCAGTTCTGTCAAATACGCTGAAAGTAGTAGAACAGAGAAAGGCTGCGAAGTCTGAATCTGAAAGGAGGTGTGGTTCATATCCAATGCTGTCTGGGTGTCTGGTTTTCGGCAAAATTGCAAATGCGCATGAACAATGTAAAAAATGGGGTCATATCACTGGGACTTCCAGTCCAGTTCCACATCGAAATGTGACGTCTTCGAAATCTCAGTATTCGGTACTCTGATTCCCATTTTTTAAGTAATTTCCGTTCCCCGTCAACGACGATGGAAATGATACATAACAAAAGTTTGCAGTTTTTACTTATGCTTTTTTTGAACACGATGATACATTTTGAACCTGTGAAACATTTCTTTTCCTCGGTGTCACAGTTCCAATGCATGTTCATAATTTTATATGCTTGATAGCGAATGTCAGCTACCTCAAATATTCAAATCATAAACTACAGTTCTATATTATTTGTTGATAATAGCATTGTTTATATAGAAGATAGTCAACCTTATGAGATTATAATTGGATCAAAATGGATGCGACATGTAGATGGCCATAGTAGTGAGCTCGCATCCAAGTCATGTCGTAACTTGATTGAAACAATGGAAAAGCATTAAAATCAGGGTTTTTTGAAGAAACCTGCAATAAAATGACGTCAAATATTCATGTCTGTAACTAATCACGCTAGATGACACTCGCGTTTGTGACGTTTGTGTCCAATACCTTTTCCACGGGCATTGACTATGTTCTATTTAAACAATGATAATAGTGATAATTCAAATTCAAGGCTCAAACTCCTTCCACAGAGTCACTAACTCTCCAAGACATATGTGTGTTTTCGAAATGTGTTCCCGCTAGATGGCGCTCAGAATTTAGGCGCGAAAAAATATAATGGTGATTAGCTAAAACTCAATCTGTTGTTAAAAAAATCTGTAAATAACAAGAAACCAGTTAAAATAGATACGCTACCACCATTGTTCAAATAGAAGTAAGATAGTCAATGCCTGTGGAATCGGTATTGGACCTAGGATCACTGAATCTAGAAGGGGGGACACCCATATTGTCAGAACGAACTATATCAAATAAAGAAACTGACAAACTTTACTCCATCAGATAGCTACTTGATCAGAAAATGAAATGAACAGATCCATACTTATCCCAACTGCACAATGTAAAACAGCACAACATCAAACCGTACTTCGTCAGACTGGACGACGGCAGAATGAAAAGTATCGACTGTACTTTCCTGGATTGTCATTTCGACAAATATGTAAATGATCAGAATGAGCTTTTCACAGAAACTCATTGTATCAGAAGAGAATTTTAACAGAAAAGGAAATCTTCAAATTCGTACATCCTCCGATTCGTGTTAAACAAAACCAGCAACTCTGCAGACCAACAATTATCTATACTGTATTAACACCGACTGGACTTGCTCCGACCGATACATGAGCCGATTGAATTCGATCAGATTCGTATTTTATCAGAAAGTGAAAACAGCAGAATCGTACTTTGTCAGACTCAGAATTTGGCGACTGATGGATTTTTCGTACAGTGTTGCCGGTGCTTATAAATGGAAAGCAAATAGGGAAATTGTTCATTTATGTTAATTCAAGAATAATTGGATCATTAATAGGTCAAAAGTTTTATTTTTTTAAACGATTATCTTGTTTTGAGCGCTCATACATACAATGGATCTGCAACAATAATAGTGTTTTCATGATTGATGAATATTTGAATTTGCTTGAATATTTTGAAATATGGTGGTGTTTGTTCGCTGTTCTTTAATAAGTAAAATTTTGTTTTACAAAAAGGCAAAAAAAAATGTTTAGTATCTGTATCCTGACGAAAAAATAAAAAATTTAAATTCGTAACTAAATAGACATTTTTATTTTGCTCTGCTATTGGTGTAAGCAATAAAGTAGTTTATCGCCATCAACTCATCTGCATAGAGATGTCTAGTGTATTCCATTCGTCATTAAAATATATATGTCGAAATTTACATTTAATAGGTATTCATGAATCGTTGTTCTTTTAGAGATATCTCAGTATGTGTGTTGACTGGGTGAGAACCTGCTGGTCGAAGTGATTTCAAAACTTTATTATCAAATCAATCCAATCAATCACAAATTGTATGCCAGTCCCTCTCAATCATATCAACAATATTAACCAAATCATGATTGAATCCCTTCGGTAACAGTACATCAAATTATGCCAGTAATTCTACTAAAAACTTTCTCTGAAATTCACTCAGTAAACGTAATACAATTACAAAATCATTTTCCTTTGATTCGAGGAATCATTACTGTGCAGTTTGGCAACACCGCTACGCCCAGGGTATGTATTATGTGTTGCTTGCTATTCTGTCTGATGGCGCATGGTTTTGAATCGCGCAATCTGACGGATTCACGGTCTACACAATCCGGTCTGACAAAGTACGAATTTGATAAAATCCGAATCTGTTCAAATGCACTTCTGCTGTATTCATTTTCTGTCGTATTACCGTTTCGATGGAATCATTTTCTGATAATTTCCCATTTCTTTGTAGCACTAGTTTGGATCTTTTCTGGTTTACATTTTTATCGTTCCTACAGAATGCAGTCTCCATTTTATCATTATAGAAATGTAATTTCTGGCAGGATCCAATCGCCATATGTACAGTTGACAATTTTCCAGTCGCCAAAGTACGGTTCTACATAATACGAATCTGTTTGTTTACTAATTTGAGTTTTTACATTCTGACGAATTACCTGTCGGATATTTTACATTCTGCTAATATGTATGGACCCTCTAGAAGGCCGTGCCGTCCTTACGGGTATGGCCAATGGGCGTGGTCCAATACTTGAAATAGTTTCAGTATTCAAATAACCCACAAAATCACCGATTAGAGAGCAAGTTTTGTGGGTTATTTGAACACTGGAAATATTTCAAGTACTAGACCACGCCCATTGGCCATACCCGTAAGGACAGCACGACCACCTAGATTCAGTGCACGACCTCCTAGATTCAGTGACCCTAATTGGACCCAAACGCGAGTGTCATCTAGCGTGATTAATTACAAACATGAATATTTGACGTCATTTTAGCCAAACTAACAGAAGGGTTTAATAAGCTCTATCCAATCAGAATCTTGTAGCATCAACGCGTCATAGTGACGAGTTTGGACATGAGTATAGAGTCGAACTCGAACCAAGGAACAAAACTGTAACCTGTAATTCTTACATGCCAAGATTGCAGAGTGCGCTAGTCCCAAGGAGACTGAACATTATTTAACAGGAGAGTCTGATCCCCGTAAGACAATGGGGACACTAATAGAAAGAGATGAAAGAACATTTGTGACGAAATGTGACGTAGTTGGACATGTCATGGCCGCCGTTCTCTATAGACAGTAACGAACTAGCTCTTGGTATATGACAGTTACTGCTTTGTTGCTTGGTTCGAGTTCGACTCTGTACTCAAGTCCAAGTACGTCACTATGACGCGTTGATGCTACAAGATTCTGATTGGCTAGAACTTATTAAACCCTCTTGTTAGTTTAGTCCCTTTGGTTTCTGTCAATTTCTTACATAACATAACCTCATTATAAGATAGATTTCCTAAAATTTGTGATTTTCTTGCAATAAAAATGGGAAGCGCGTTCGGACATATCCCAAATAATGGGTTCAACTATTATTTCCACCCTGAAATAACTCCTGGTCCAAACGAAGAACCAACATTTGATCCATTATTAGGTTTTGAATCTGGACGAAAAGAAAGAGGTAAGGTAATTTCAACAAACTTTCCTGTTCCCCGTCAGTAACTACTTTCTTTTTTCAAAGTCATGATCGCAACAGAGGAGGAAATGAGATCTGCCAAGTTACCACTGGAAGATCGGGACTACTGTGCCCACATGCTTTTGAAATTTAGATCCTGCAGAAGAGATAATTATCCATGGGTCGTAATGTGTCAACATGAGAAGCACGAGTATCTAGATTGCAAATATGAAGAGTGAGTGAAATTATCTCCGAAAGTACAGCTCCTGCAACTTTTGACTTTTTTCAGCTTCCTGATAAGAATGAAAGAATATGAACGAGAGAAGCGACTGAGAATTAGACATCAAAAGGAAATAGCAGCTCAGGGAGCTTGATCTAAGCATTGTAGCATGTGAATTGAGTATAGATAGATGTTTTAAATTAAAATTTGATTACCTATATATTTGTTTATTGTTACCCAGAAACAAGTGGGAACTTATCAAATGTTCTGAAGTAGAACACATATTTATAATAAAAATCTAAGTTAATATGCTTCAATTTGAACAAAATTATGCGCAATTGTTTTTATGGTGAATGATTAATGAAAGAGTTTAGTTTAGGATGACTATAAAAAATTGGGAAATTATTGATGTTCAAACTGTACACAACTTTTCCTCATAACATTTTGCTGAATTTTCTGAAATAAGGGTACTTTACTCTTGTGCAACTTTTATATTTTTTGAAATAATCTGTATGCTGTTTGACTTGCAACCATACTAAGTGCACCTAATATGATTATGGAACATGCATCAACTTCATAATAATATTTGTTTTTTGGTTTCGCGATTAATAAAAAAAAACCATTTGTTGTACACCTAAATGGCCACAAAAAAATGAGAAAATGAGCCACAATATGAAAGGAAAGCTTATAAAATGAAAAGTGACAACAGACTAGTCCCCTGAACATAGTTCATCCTCTTTGAATTTGAGTTTTTATAAATGATCCTCAACATGCTATAAATCTCTAACAAAATTCAATACTATCTTCCTAAACTGTAAATGAATGGTTTAATGCATTAAAACTGCTTCATAACATGAAAATTTGTTATTTCAATTTTATTAATCAACCAGAAAATTTTAAGTTTCTTGCAGAGACTCATGTAATCCAATACCTGTAATGGAACATAGCCAGAGGAGTAGTTTCATAAACTCGTTTTATAGTGTTAAGCAGCCAATTTTTTGTTTTCCCCCTTTGTATCAATATTAAAAAAGCAAAAGACAATAATAAACATAAATAGTTTATTTGTATAAATAGATGAAATAAAAAACAATTCACAGTAAAATATTTATTTAGCTCGATAAATAAGTAAAGCTTACAAAATCTAAGAAAGCTAACTAAAGAATAGTCACCAATTGCTTAACACAGTTCATCCTTTTATTCTCCAAATCATTCTGTCCCGAAAACATATGCAGCTGCATAGTGGAAAGGAAATTTGAGTTTTCATTTATCTTAGCTGTGATATCCTGTTTGTAGGAGTTAGACGAGGTCACCAGAGTTCCCAGAGCCACGTAAGTTCTGAATTGCGATTCTGCATCTGTCAATTTCGTTAGGATGTCGGGCAAAACTTGAGCTAGTACCGAGAATCCTATTTCATCGTTACTTTTGATGGTGAGAATGGTCAAGTTCAATAAGCATGTTGCCAAGGCCACCTAAAGACAAAGAACAGTGAAAAAAAACTTAAATTATGACACACCAGTACTCACCTGTCCATTTTTGTTGAGTTGTCCCAAGGTGGTGAAGTTTTCCATGATATCGAATCTATTATTATAAACTAAATTTTCACCAGGTCCGTGTAAGCATAAATTACAAATAGTTCTGAGAGAAACGATCATATTGTTGACTACTTTACAATTACTGGTTATGTAATTTTTCAATTTTTCCATTATGATGCCGTTATTCATTGAAGAAATTATTTCATTGTTAACCTTATCCCTTACTGCTAGTCTGATCACATCCAGAACAGGAAAAATGATATCTGAAATTAAAAGAAAAAGATGAAATGTACTACAAAATATATCCAACATATTGATAAACAGGTTTGATATAAAGATTATGATGTCCAATGTACATGAAATGGTTATTTGTGTATTTAGAGCGCAAAGTTATAGATTGCCGCTCAACAATGGAGAGCACTTTGTGCTCGAAATATACCCAAGATTTTTTTCTACAAACGCAGCTCTTGGACAAAAAAACGCTTGATACTTCATTCAACATAGGCATATAATATTACCCATGAGAAAATTATCTATCAATAGCTATCCAAATATCCACAAAAAAAAAAACGGAAAATACCTCATGCATAAGAAAAGAAAAAAAGGACCGCCGGCAGAGATCGAACCCGGGAAATCTGTTTGATATGCTGCGCCTCGAACCCCTCCATAATTTTGGTTATTTAAAATGATTTGAATTCATTGTAACATTATCTATCATGCCAGAATATGTTCGTTTTCAACGAAAGTAAAGATAGGATAAAGTGGTAAAAAATAAAAAATGGTCGGCAAACAAGATGTCACAAAGCCTTTGGTAGAAACAGTTGCAACATTTTTTCTTACAAAAGTAGCAATTACTATTGGAATAAGTGGAGCTTGCAGAAGAGTGGAACTGACAAATATGCTTATACAGAATGTACACATGAAGGCTGTTTTCAGAATTATTCTACCAAATACAAAAATTTGAAAGAACAAAAGAAAAAATATTGGAAGCAATTTTGTGAGCGAAACTACACACAGAAATACAAATTTGCGAAAATAAAGCAACAAACTTAAGAGGACAAAGTCATATAGCCAACTACAATAATTGCTCTTTTAGTATATTTTATATGAATAAATAGTTGAGTTGTGAAGTTTTGTATTTGGATTAATTGTTTGATATTACCTACTTGCATTTTTTCTTATAAAGTTCATTCATGCTGAACATTCAGAAACATTACATTTGAATTTCATTATGGTACTAGGACTTTTTCAACTTCATTATGGTTCTAGCATCATAATGAACTTCATTATGTCACTGAAATACAATGAGAACGATATCATTGTAATATGCCAGCAGATAAACAAATAATTGAAATAGATCATGAAGATACCTGTAAACCATTACTTATTATATGAAAATGCTATTTATATATTCAAAAGAGTGCATTATGCAAGAAGAATCTATCCAAAATTATAGTATCCAGTGTGGCGTTACATAAAAAACTGACTGTACATTTCTGCAAATTTTACAACAGCTAAATATTTAATAAAATCAAATCAGTCTTACCATCCGGCCAATCAAGAAGCTTGCAGAGAGTTTCAAGGCCACCACCCCCACTCAGAGGCTCTGAACAGAATTTCACGACTTCCTCCAATTCTGTATCTTCCAGCCTATCGTTTCCGTCGCCAGTCTTGAGGTTGAACTCTTTTAGTTTATTGAGAATGACGTTGGGATCTCCGATGTCGAAAGAACGGTACGATGTTATGGGGAAAAAGTTTCCAGCCCCATCTTTGGTCATATTACTGGAAGTACCACTCAAAGGAGCGGTATTCGAACTAGAAGACGGTCTGCCGGTACTACCGAGAGCAGTTGAGTAGCTACTGCCACCTAGAAAAAGAAGTTAATAATCAGGGTTGGCTAATATCATGATTTTTTTTTTTTATTTTGATTATGAAAATGTCATAATATCGGATGAATCCGATATATTATATCAGATAATATATTAAAAATTTTGATTTTGTTCCAAGGCTAAAATGCAAAAACACGTAAAATATAAAATCCCTTTATTATGGTAAAAACTAATATCAAACTTCAGTTCAAAATAACAAAGGAGACAAAAAATAACATTTTGCATAAAATACATTTGTATAATGCAAGATTGGGAAAGAGGAATATTATTATCATCTTCACTTAAGGCTTTTGCATCTTTTCGGTATTTTGGTTTAGACATTTAAAAATAAATACTAATTTACTGACCTTTTCGTTGTCATAAGTAAATGATTTACATCATGAGAAAAATGAATGTACACAATAAAATTATTACAACATGTTATGCGGACGACACAAACATTTTAATTATAGAAGAGGATGTATTATCATTAAAGTCATTGGCTGAGAATATCTACACTAAAGTGATAACATGGTCAGACAAAAACCATCTGATAATTAATAAGACAAAGACCAATGCCCTAATGTTTGGTGCAAATAGTCGGGAACACCAACAGCTTTTGTTGTTTGAAAATAATGATGACGTCGTGGCTTCTTCTGAATCTATCAAAATGCTAGGAATTACCTTTGACGCAAAACTCTCATGGAATTCACATATTGACATTGTCTGCGTCAAACTCAGGAAAGGATGTTTCGCACTAAAGTTTATGTCGAGTCATTGCAGTGAAAATATCCTTCTGCCTTTATACTATGCTCATTTCCATTCTCATATGAGATACGGAATTTTAAATTGGGTAGCAAGTTCTTCTTCACAAAGGGTGTTTTTAATACAAAAATACGCAATTAGGATAATTGCAAAAGTAAGTAGAAGAGACTCATGAAGAGATATCTTCAAAAAATTAAATATTCTGACTGTTATGAGTACGTACATCCTCCAAGCATGTTGTTTCATTTTCAAAAATAAGGCTACTTATAATGCCATCAGATCACAGCATGAACATGAAACCAGACGAAAAAACCTTATTTTACTCCACCGGCATAACACCGTTCGGTATCAGAAAAACTTTGAGTATATTGGTTGCAGGTGCTATAATTCTCTATAATTATTATGCTTACTAGAGACTTGGAAATTATTCAACAATGGTGCGATGCAAATTATTTATGCTTCAATCATAAGAAAACTAATATAATGGGCTTTAACTTTGATTGCCAGAATCTTAACTTGAACAGACAAATTTTAGAATACAAAGAAACTACTAAATTCCTACGAATATCCTTGGATGAGAAACTGAAGTTTTAACATGTTTTAACTTTAACAAAAAAATTAGCATCATGATCATTTCCCTTACAGTGGTCACTATCAAGTTAAGCGCATCAACAGCTAAAATAGTTTATCATTCACTGATAGAATTCCATATGAGATATGGTATTTAGACCGTCAGATAGTGACAGATTTAGGTGCCCCATTTTTGCATACAAGCCTCGAATAGGGTTGAAAAGTACAACGATGTTGAGTAAAATGGAGGGAAATTTATTATTTATTTATATTTATTTCTCTCTCTCTCATGATATGCAACACTAGATTTATTTTCTGGCGAATAATTAGCACAGGCCAATTATTCATTAAATGATATTTATTATTATTAACAATACAATATGACTGGGTGAAAAACTTACACCGTATTTAATTTGTAATTTTTTACAGATATTCGAGATCTCTCAGTTTGGCCACAATAAACTTTGTCACATTATGAATTCCTGAATTGTAACAAACAACCTATGGCATCATCCTTTGATCTTAGTAGAGCAATCATAAACTTTCAATAGAAAAATAGGAGTTAAAGAAGTTTCAAAGGACTGGATTACATCGTATTTGAGAGACAGAAAACAATTTCTGGTTATAAAGGGTAAAAGATCAATGGAGAAGAGAACAACACTGGTGTAGCCCAAGGATCCATTCTGGGACCGGTATTGTTCGTTATTTTTGGCATACCCTTATCATATATGCAGATGATACAAACACAGTCATCTCAGATAAGCAGTATCAAAATCAAATGTTGCATCAAACCATGAATGGTGCCTTCATAATGGACTTTTGAATAACAAGGTTAGCATATTCAGGAGCAGGAGAAAACTTCAGCGAATTAGCCAGGGAGAAGTTATTTTCTGACAGATATTTGCCACGCGTTGATTTGATGTATCTGACATGTGAGAAGGGGGTGTTTGAGGGCTTACCGAGTTTGATGAATATGTATTTAGGACACATTCTAATGACCTGAGTACTCAACTCAAAAACGAGTATTTTAAATCACACTGGCTGTAAGACTTTAGTCAAAGTCAATACCCTTTTAATAGTTATTCATCAATAACTGACATTTATTACTATTAACAATACAATTCATTTACATGTAAATAGTTGCTTACCTGTAAAAGGATCCAAGTTAACGCCCATCTGTCCTTGAGTTGAAGAACTGGATCCTGGCGTATATCTTGAACCCCCTGTGAAAGGGTCTTGATATTCACTACTAGCTGGAGGTACATACTGTTCCTTGCTATTTTTCAAGATGAAATCAACCACCTTGTAACAATAAAAATACACAAATCAGTAAAACGCAAAGATTTGTATATCCATACCACTCCACTTTGAGATATAAAATGGACTTCTACCACTAGTTAATAAAAATACATTAAAAATATTAAAATGAAATACTCAAAACATAATGCTTCTAACTTATAATAAAAATAAAGGTTTTTTTATCCACAAGAAACAACACTAATAATAGGGAACTTCTACTGACATACATAATTATTTATTAGTGCTAAGAAAACTTTACATTTTATAGATACGCCCAATCCATGAATATAAATGTTGTAGATAAAATTTAAAAAACCTGATAAAATGTCAGCCTGCTTAGGCAATGCTGCGGTATGATCTATGAGTATTTGAAAGAAATTTACACCAAATAATAAAACATTTCAACCAAAACTTTTGATTTCCTTCAGCTGAAGGCATTCTCACTCTGAACAGAACATAGAAGAGAATAAATAGGGCCAAACAAGTATGGACCAAACAACTATGGCCCAACCCCTCTTGTGAGAAATGCTGTTCTGCATTCTCTTATTAGATTATCTTACCTGCTCTAAATAGTCTGCTGGCAACATATTTTTAGTCAAAAATTTGTTTGCAGCTTGATAGGGATCGTCTCCTCTATTGTAGGGCAACTTCAAAGGTGGTTTTCCATCTTCCACATCCACAGAAAACACAAAATCATAAGACTGAAAAAAGATATTATACCATGGAAGAAAATAAGAAACAGCTTCAGATTCCCAATACCTTTCCTTCAAACTTGGTCTTTCCAGCTTCATCCTTATCTGTGCCCCCTAGGACCTCACCAATCTTATCCCAATGACTGTTGTCACCATCTTCAACCCATGTGTAGGCTATTACAGTTTTGCCATCCCGAATCATTTTCATTTGTCCGTTTCTTTTCCCTGGATCATAGAGTGCTTCTTTGCCTGGCAAGCTATTGAAAAAAATCAGGATGAGGAACTGTTCAACAAATCAGAGTAAAAGTAGAGCTGTAGGATACACGGGCGTAGCCAGGGGGAGGGTTTTGGGGGTTCAAACCCCCCCCGAAAAGTTAAGATATTAGCAATAATAAATGAATGAACCTTCTGTTTTTTTTTCATTCTTATCTTGAACCCCTCCCGATACTAAAACCTGGCTACGCCCGTGGTAGTATATCATATAAGTCGGAGTTGAGGTTGCGGGGTAGAGTAAGAGCAGTTGTGTTGAGTAATTTAGTAGTCGGACATCCTTTCTTATGCACATGCAACTATTAATCCAAAACGATTTCACAATATTTCCGAGTAGCTAAAAGGTGATAAGATTAGAACGAAATACACGAGTATCAGGACGGCAATGTGCAAACACTCTGCTCGCCTACAACTCAACTGGATTGCCATCCAAATCTGTTCTCTTCCTTCAGAACTTCAAGTAATCATTTTCCTACAAGACCAACTGTATCTCCTTTGTAGTATACCTACCCCTCCTGTCGAAGTGTCTACAAAGATCACACAAAAACTAATCCCTAATTTTATAAGTCCACTCCTTCAATTTCAATTGTTGTGTGCTATTAGCTTTATAACTATCCTAAATTGCACTCATCGTTGTCTTAATTGCCTTCAAAAAACCCATTATTTATAGTCTAGTTTTTTCAAGAAACTAATGACTGTCACTCAGAATATCTATTTGTTAGTTACTCACTCTGAAACCTTGACTCCACCAATTTCTTGCAGTGCTTGGTGCTTGAGTGCATTAACTTCTTCGCTGAATTTCAATAAGTCAACTTCATCTGCTATTCTATCCTCCTCTTGTGTAAACACCCTTACAACTCCATCACTAAAATCATCAAAACAAACGAGAATAATGAGTGTATGACTCATTTTACAGGGTCTTACCTAGAACCAGTCACAACGTCGCCATTTGGTAAACAAGCTACAGTCCAAACTGATTGAGCTGGTAGGTAGATAGAATGTTTATTTTCGCCTCCTTGCCAAAATCTAACTGTCCTATCTTCATCTGAGGCTACGAAACTATCTAAACCATGTTGTCTGCACTTTGCTATACTAATGAGTACAAAGATTAGTTAACTAAACTATAAAAACTAAAAAGCTTCACAACAAAACTGTTCAGTTCCCCTAGATGGCAAATAAATTCCCTGTTTAGGGAAATATGTCAGTTATACCTATAAATGAAGTTGGTATGTCCATAATAAGTATTCATATTTTCTCCAGAGTAATTCCACACTTTGATAGATGCATCATTTCCAGCACTGATGAAATACTTAAGTTCCGGGAAATCTTCAAGACATCTAACAACATCCTTGTGTCCTGAAAAATTTAATGAAACAAATACAATCGAAAATATGATGTAATACCACGACAGACATTAAACTACATCTGACAGATATTTCTGTAAGTTTTAATGCTCTTTATGTTATTGAAAGGCTTCCTATTAAATTTGGTAACGAATAATATCAATAAATGTTACCCCTTAGAGTATTCAGTCTTTGTCCAGTAGATGTCCACATTCCTATGGTTCTATCTGCAGATGCAGTAATAATTCTTCCATCGCTGAGCTGTTTGACTTGCCAAACTGCAGCCTCATGCCCAGTGTATGTTACAAGTGACTTTGAGGTGGAGGAAGAGAGAGACCAGAATCTCGCAGTACTGTCCCATGAGGCACTGAAGAAAGTGTTTCCTTCTGGTCCTTTGCTGAGAGCACAGACTGGAAAAAATATATTAGAACTTGTTTCTGGCCCTGAAAAGGCTTTCATCACCAGTATTTGTATGTTCCCCTTTGAATGTGAAAGTAGGAAAAGGTTCGCCAGGTTTATAAACAAATATTACTTTGTCATATCCACCGGTAATAACCAAACCGTCGGGATATTCTTTGGTTGGCTCCAAGTATAGTACGCTTCCTACAAAGTTTTCGTGATTCTGGTAGGTCATGACTTCATGATAGGTCCTTTGCAGCCTAGTAGAAAAGTGGTAAATATTGATAAAATCTAGTGGGCTTTACTTACGGGTCGTATTTCCAATACTTTGCTGTCCTGTCTCTAGAACCGCTTATGATATCATTACTATTTGTCACTGTTACAGCTCTTATATCCATCGAATGGCCGTACAGTGACTTGCTAAGCTTGAATTCCTTAGACATGGTTGATCTGAATTCTTTTCAATAGAAAGATAATCATAAGTATGCTATTTCATAACAATTATATTGCTTCAATTAAAACTCAGAAGCAGAAGCTAGAATTGAAAAGTCAAAGATGCAATGAAATTGGAAAAGGTTATGAATTAGAATTATAAGTCAAAAGTCATCCTGCATCCTGCCAGCCTTGTCAATTGTCAACTAAATTTGAGGTGCTTTCTTGCGTCGCATACAATTTATTTTCCCTTAGCACAGCTAAAATAATATATATATACAGGGTGATTCACGACGAATTGTACATAGTCCAACCATAAGTACTATGGACCAATGCCATTTCATATCTGGTATTGAAAAATGCCTTGTTTCGTTTTTGACGGATATAAAGGGCGATATTTGAAAATATGTGAATTATTAAACGTTAAATATCTCTAAAAGTAAAAAACTCAGGCATATGAAATTTTCCACACTGAAAATGCTTCCTGAGCTCAATAAAATAGTTTTTGAAAACAAAATTATTTCAGGTCCGGACTTAGTTTTTTTTAGATTTTCATTGGTTTTTTAAAAACAACACCCTGTAAGCAACATCAGGCAAATTTTATTTTTCTCACTTTGAAGCTTAAGGACAATACTAAGCAACAGTTTGAAATTGAACGCGGAAGTTTTTGTTTGATGCAGAAAAAAATTGCACTTTCAAAAATACTATAATTTTAATGGATTCACATTCCGCTTATGACTGATGCGGCACTACATCGATAACACATCATAATTTTCAACAGAAATTATGAGGACAGTTCATAATACAAGAGATAAAGTATTATTCAACCAACCGTTAAAATTCCAGGGTCGTATTTATTTTGTTTTATGTTTTTATTGATCCAGTATAAACAACACCCTGAAAAGCGGGTTGAATAGATTTTCTTTCTGTCACGTCAATGCGGATGGTACGATAGAAAAAACTTTTTTTTAATTAGTGCAAATGTATTTTTTTTTACCATGGCTAATACAGCACTACATTGAAAAAAACATTTATTTAAAATAAAATCGTTCGGAAAGTATTACTTACTCGATTTAAAGATTGATATTACAGGTCCTAACTTATTTAACGTTCTAATTGGTTTTGTAAAAACAATACCCTGTCACCTTGAAGGCTGGCTAATACTAAGTACTTGAGCAAAATTAATCAAAGAAGATCAACGTGAAATGTTTAAAAACTTATTGATTTCTATTTGGCAAGTAAAACAAAACCTTTCGTATCCAATAAAGATGGCAGCCGACTCCGTTTTATTTTTCTACGGGACACTTTTTAAAGTTTGCTGCTGACCGTCACCATAAGAAATACATGAACAACTATTATTGTGAAAAATGGAATGTAGAGTGCAATTACAGACATACAAATACTGAAATCAGTTTTCTAGAAAATGTAATTCAGTTGATTCAACGATAACAATAACATATTAAATTAAACTACCTAAAAATGACCTAAGCTGATTTAGTTTTAATTGAACACGAAAAAAATGGAATATTTTGAAAAGTATAAGTTTAAAGGATACTCATTCTGCTTATAACTGATGCGGCACTACATCGATAGCACATTATCATGTTTCAACAAAAACTTTAACGAAAGTTCATATTGCTCAAGATAAAGTATTTTCAATCAACCGTTGAAATTCCAGGCCGTATTTTTTTTCAAGTTTTTATTGATCCTGTAAAAATAACACCCAGTAAATGGAGTTGAACAAATTTTCTTACTGTCACGTCAAATATGATGATGATACCAACTGAAATAAATAGACACCATTTGCCATAGAAGAAACTATTACTTTTAAAAACAGTTCAAATGCAAGTAGGCTTTTAATCCGCTTTGAAAAACAAATAAAGCAACGGGTGACAGAAGCTCGGGTATCCATTTTGACAGTTTGAGTTGGTCATTCAGCACGATGCCTCATCAGTTTACTTACGCAGAATACGCAGATATCATTTTTGTATACGGATGTTGTAATGGAAATGCCAGAGCAGCAGTCAGGGAGTACCGTAGAAGATTCCCACATAGAAGAGTACCGAACCACCAAACGTTTAACAACGTTTTTACGCACCTGCGAGAAACGGGAAAATTTCCTTCTGGTACTGCAGAACGTGGTGAGCGACTGACTGAAGACCAAAAAGAGCATATTTTAGAAATGGTTAATCAAAATGATAAGATAAGTACCCGGCGAATATCCAGCATTTTGCACATTTCCCAGTCCACAGTTTTCAGGACGTTGAAGAAAGATCTCCACCATCCCTATCACCCCCAACTGGTGCAGAGACTGCATCCGGGAGATAATCTTCCACGTTTGCGATTATGCAGGTGGATCTCTGCAAATAGAAGATACATTTATCAGATATTGTTTTGTGATGAAGCCCAGTTCACGAAAGACGGCATAAACAATTCCAGAAATAATCACAACTGGAGACATGAAAATCCGCATGTTATAAAGCAAACTAGATTTCAAGTTAGATTCTCTGTCAACGTTTGGGCAGGTATCATCGGTAATAAATTAGAGGGTCCTCATTTTTTGAACGATAGATTGAGTGGGCAGGAGTACCTTGATTTTCTGGAGAATGTTCTCCCTGTTCTTCTGGAAGATGAGGAAGTCAATGTGAGAGATATGAGATTTCAACACGATGGAGCAGGACCTCATTCAACCAGGGCAGTTAATCAGTTTCTCAATCAAAATTTTCCCAACAGATGGATGGGACGTGGTGGGCCGATTCCCTGGCCGGCGAGATCACCTGACCTTACCCCACTAGATTATTATTTGTGGGGCGTTTTGAAAAGCATAGTATATGAGGTAGAGATTACAACAAGAGAACAGCTACGTGAGAGAATAATTGAAGCATTTCTCTTCACAAGAAGGCATCCAGATCAGATAAGAAAAGCCGTAAGGAATATCTTGAAAAGAGAAAGGAAGTGCCGGGAGGCGAATGGATGGCATTTTGAAAATAAACTTAAATCCGATTAGGTCTCTTTTAAGTAGTGTTTATTTGTTATTGTTATCGTTGAGTCAACTAAATAAAATTTTCTAGAAAACTGAATTTGTTATTTGTATGTCTGTAATTGCACTTACTCTCCGTTCCATTTTTCACAATAACGGTTGTTGAAGTTGACTAAAACATTTTCATGTATTTCTTACGGTTACGGTTAGCAGCAAACTTTAAAAATTGTCCCGTAGAAAAATAAAAGTGAGTTTAGCTCCATCTTTCACATTTGATCGGCTGCCATCTTTATTGGATACAACATCCAAGGTTTTATTTTACTTGCAGGATAGAAATCAATTAGTTTTTGAATATTTTACGTTAATTTTCTTTAGTTAATTTTGCTCAGGCATTTAGTATTAGCCACCCTCCAAGGTGACAGGGTATTGTTTTTACAAAACCAATTAGAACGTTAAATAAGTTAGGACCTGTAATATCAATCTTTAAATCGAGTAAGTAATACTTTCCGAACGATTTTATTTTAAATAAATGTTTTTTTCAATGTAGTGCTGTATTAGCCATGGTAAAAAAAAATACATTTGCACTAATTAAAAAAAAGTTTTTTCTATCGTACCATCCGCATTGACGTGACAGAAAGAAAATCTATTCAACCCGCTTTTCAGGGTGTTGTTTATACTGGATCAATAAAAACATAAAACAAAATAAATACGACCCTGGAATTTTAACGGTTGGTTGAATAATACTTTATCTCTTATATTATGAACTTTCCTCATAATTTCTGTTGAAAAATTATGATGTGTTATCGATGTAGTGCCGCATCAGTCATAAGCGGAATGTGAATCCATTAAAATTATAGTATTTTTGAAAGTGCAATTTTTTTCTGCAGAAAACAAAAACTTCCGCGTTCAATTTTTTTCAACTGTTGCTTAGTATGGTCCTTAAGCTTCAAAGTGAGAAAAATAAAATTTGCCTGATGTTGCTTACAGGGTGTTGTTTTTAAAAAACCAATGAAAATCTAAAAAAAAACTAATTCCGGACCTGAAATAATTTTTTTTTCAAAAACTATTTTATTGGGCTCAGGAAGCATTTTCAGTGTGGAAAATTTCATATGCCTGAGTTTTTTACTTTTAGAGATATTTAACGTTTAATAATTCACATATTTTCAAATATCGCCCTGTATATCCGTCAAAAACGAAACAAGGCATTTTTCAATACCAGATATGAAATGGCATTGGTCCATAGTACTTACGGTTGGACTATGTACAATTCGTCGTGAATCACCCTGTATATATATATGATAAACACATAAAGCTGTGCCCTTAGGTTTTTTGAAAAGAATTCTTATGACGTCATTGAAATAAATAATCCCAAAATCACATAATGTTGAACTATTCTTTTATATGTACATATATAACTTCAGGATATTTCAAAATGTATTCAAATTTATGTTTATGTAGTATGTACGACTTTTTCAGAAGGGTGAAAAAACTTTGTAATACTAAACTCTCAACTCGTGACACACGGTGACTTGTGAAGACGACAATAAAGTGCACGGCACGGAACGCTCTATGATTGGTCACTGTAATGGCGGTGAGCACAAAACAACAACACATGTTTTGTGGCGGTGAGTTTAAATGACAGACAAGAAGAAGGCAAACTGAGTTAAAAATGCATGAATTATTAGCCAGCCTTACCTAACCTGACTAACCTTACGTAGACAGAATATCTATTCAAAATTGTTAGTGATTTACCGACTAATTATCCATAATTGTTAATAACCTAGCATTAGGCGGTTAGGCGGAGCGCTTATGCCAAAGAGTAGGCTAATCTAATGGTGGATTTATGCAGCAATCATAAGTCATAAGTCTTAAGTCATAAGGAAGAATATTCGTCAATGATTGGTTGGTCCGTATATTCCAACCAATCATTGACGAATATTCTTCCTTATGACTTAAGACTTATGGCTTATGATTGCTGCATAAATCCACCATTATATTTGCTTATGCCGTGCATTTTGTTGTATAGTGACTGGAGACGTCGGTGACTGGTGATTAAATTGTGAGGTTGTGAGTGCGCGAAGGGTGCGCCATCTACAATTAATCAGCTGAACTGATATGAAGTAAATGAGGTCTTTTTTGCCATAAGCGGAAAGTGTATCTATGTTAACTGTTTTTTGGATATTGATCGATTTTTGGATAACAAATTGAGTTGAGTAACATTCCAGTTTTAGTATCATATAACTTTAGATAGCGGCAAAAGTCGAAAGTTCTATTACGGAGTACTTGCTCAGTTCCCAGTGCTGAATGCATCACAATGTTTCTTTTCATAATCTTCCAATCAAAAATAAACTGTAAAGCAAAAAGTGACACTGCCTACTTGGAGGAAATTGTCTGGAAACCAAATTGAATACATTAGTTTCTTTAGGAATATGGCAGCTGATCCCATCACCATATTCTTGTTTGAGTTCTGATCACCATCTAGCGGGTGTGCATTTTGCGAACCGATAACTTCTTACCCGATAGAAAATAAGTAGAAGACCTGCAACGGCTGAAACATTCCACCAGGTACCCAATTTTTGAATTGTCGGAATTGATTCTCTAGAGAAATATGACGTAATTTTTTAGATAGATAGGTACCTATTGCTCGAAATTGAGATAAAATGACGTCATATTGTCTCTTATTTCTCTAGAGAATCAATTCCGACAATTCAAAAATTGGGTCCCAGGCACAGAACTATAACCAGTTATATAGTTCTGTGGTCCCAGGAGAGAAGAGATGAGAAGAAAGAGGAAGATATTAAGATATTAATGGCTACAAAATGATGAAAATCAGACCAAGTCGTAGCCCCATGAAGTGATCTGGCCGAATGCACCAAGAGGGAACAAGGATCATAAAATTAAGAAGAAGAGAATTTAATGAAGTTTGAGGTTACATTGAATTTAGAGGGTTATGTTATAACGGCTAAATTTGTTTATGTTTAGAAGATTGTGAAAATGACCGAATTTACATTAAATTACCGTGAAATTATCCCGGATCAAACTGTTTTAGACAATTGGAAAGAAGTTACACTCACAACAGGTAGCCTATTCCACGAATTTCTCTTTTTTTTCTTTATGATATCTTTCTAGGAGGCACCCAAAGTACTCTTCAAGATATAAAAGTCGCTGAAAAAGCAAATGGATTTTGTTATGAAGATTCTACAAAGCACTATACCAGAAATAGGTTCATTTATTGGTACGTATTGTCACTGTGTTTCGTGTTTTAAGACCAATACATTTTTTTAAATATCTTTGTTTTATGAGATTCGCTCTGTTGCGGTTTCTCTTTCTATAGTCTCGATTTTTGCAGGAGAATTAACTACGATATTTTGGAATTAGTGGAACACAGTCTTGATGTCAATCTTACAGCAAACCGGGTGAGGTACAGATTCACTGACACCCCTATTTTAGATGGCATATCCATACATGAGACATATGAAAGTGTCATAGTACTGGTTCCCACTGTATGCAGTGTACATCGTTTGATATTTCCACATCCTGACAGATTCCACAGACAAGTAACGTTCATCCTATTCACTAGGCCTTCTATTGACCATTTTTGTTTGTTTCAGGATGAGCTTTTGGGGGCATATCCAGATCTTGCTGCTCCATCAATATTTTCAAAAGCTTCAGTCATTGATGCCAGAAATCCAAGCACTTTTCATGTGTTCAGTAATCCCAGCACTGCCAGTAAGTTTCTCTACCAAGTTTTTGAAATTTTTGCTACTCAAACGAAAGAATGTTTTAATGCTTTAAGTTAATTTTCATATACTACATAAAAAATAGAAATTTTTCTATTTTTGTCATGATGATTTTATTAATTTCCTGTTGTTTGCACAGAAAAAATGTTCAATTTGGTTTTTAGGTGACCAACTTCCAAATTTGGCTAGTTCTTATTTGTTACCTGAAACTGAAGAAGCCTTCTTTATATTAGCATATCCTTCTACTGAACTCTTGCTCATCAGACAGAACCCAGATGATGGACAAGTGGTGTCTACAGAGTTGAAAGGTGAATCTCTAATGCCCAGATTTTTGTCTGGACTTGCAGAGAAATTTCGGTAAATTAGTTTTCCATAATATATTTTGGGATGTGATAATAAATATTTTTTAGTCAGAAAAACTCAGATGGAGACAGTATAGTGAGCCTTTTGTTCTATGTGGTGGATTACGAGACCTATGTGTTGACCCTTTGCAGAGATGGACATTTGAAATTTTGGTCTTGTGCTAAAGGGCAGTGTGTAGCAGTGATTGACATTCTTGAAAAGACAGGGGAAAGCTCAAGAGATCGGGTTCAATCAGGTATCAAATTTGGGGATATCTGTTGTCTTGGTTGATATTTTTTGTTACAAATTTTCAACATGGTTTGGTTTTAGCGAATTTGAGGAAAGCTGTTGATGGAAACAGTTCTGAAAGCATTTTAGCTGTATTCATGAGTTTTGCTACTGGGTGTCAATTCCATATTTTGAGTCCTGTGATAAGAGGTCTAGAAATCACAGTGGATCGTTTGGATACAAAACATTGTCCAGAGGTAATGAAATATTAAAAAAAAATGTGTTACATTAACCTTCTTTTCCCTACCAAGTCTCAGTGCTTTCACCATTTTTGAATCTGGATGGATTTTTATTAAATGAATATCTTGCTGATTGAAAAACTGGGTAAACATTCTTGAGAAATGACAAATGAATTGACAGTTTTTGATATCACTCCTACTTTCAAACAGTCAATTTTAATTTTAAGAGTGACCTCATTGACTTTGCTCTCCAAACAAATCGCCTGTGGACAGCATGGCGATGCGAAGATGGCGAATGTGTGGTATACACAACTGCCCTACAGACCGGAACATACTCTGCTTCTCGACACTCTGGTCCTATGAAATCTACCAACTGGGCCCCCGTTATCTTGGAAACAATGCCAGATGCTAATCAAGCACCAGCTAATGATGGGGAAAGCGACCCAAAGCAGGTCTATCTGCAGCATATTTTCCACCCTGGAAGATTCCCCATGCATATCATCACCAAGGCTTTATCTGTATGTATTCCTCATTGTTGAATTGTTGTTATTTCCGTCATAAATCAAACAATTGAAGGACTAGAAGGCACGAAGTATATTATATGTTTTTCTCGTTATATAATTTTTGATGAACTTTCAGATTTATAAGAGATCCACTATAATGGCGGAAATGCACATTTCTGCTTCTATACTGAAACAAAGGATATGTTTAGCTGTTGATAACGAGATTCAGAATACTTTGAATGGAACAAATGTGTCCGACGATGAATATCTGGAATGTGCAGAGTGGTATGTCTTGAATCTTCTTTATATTTTATTTTGAGAAGCAGGCATGAAATGGCTTGCAAAGTTTGAGTTTGCAATTATAAAACCTTGCTTCAAATAAAAAATACCTCTAACTAACTAACTAACTAATTGAGAGTGACTGATCTTTAATAATAATCTTTATTGACCCCAAGAAACATAAATGTTTATAATAGAGATCTAAATCTATAATTAATACAATAAATAACAAAATTTCAAGTTGGAAATGTTTACATCAGTTTTCTTGATTTTTTTCGAATGTTTGTCTTCATTCTATGTGAGATGAGCCTATTTGATGGTCTAGTTGAATGAAATTCCATAGGTGAATGTTTCTTATCATTGATAACAGAATGTATGAATATATTAATTCTATTATTAATTATTTATTTGATTGACTTGTGCACATTGTGTTCTATTTTATTATTTATTTGATTTTAATTTGTTATGAGGATAAGCTTATATGAGTCGACCATTTCCAAAACCGGGTATATGCTTTCAGTCTAAATGTTCAAGAGAGCCAAAAAACTGTGGAGAATGATCGCCACCCATTTGAATGGGTGCAGGTAGAACTTTCAAGTTGGCACCTAAAAATAGACAAAAAAAGTACACTTACCTGTGGGTAATGGCAATTAACCTTTATGGAAATCTTGTGAGCTATTTGCCAAACAAATTGTAATTACCCATTTTTGGAAGTAAATGTATAATATACCCCCATTTGTAACTAAGACAAAACTGGCAATATTATATGCAATTTTTTAATGAAATGAGGCAATAATGAAATGTATTTAAAGAAAAGCAAATTCACAGAACACAACAATAAAAGTAATGTTTGTTTGAAAGTGGTTGACAATGTATTAGTGTTAGTAGAATTCTTCTGGACTTCCATTGTCTAGAAACAAAGAAAATAGATTCTTTGCATGTGTTTGAGTCACGACGTTTCAACAGTTAACATCTACTGTCGTTATCAAGTGTTTGAATACGACAAGATATCTCGGATACTTTTTATATAGCATGCAACTAATGTACCTGCTATAAAGGTAATTATAATCTTCGTGGGGTCTCTCTCAGGTCATCAATGTTTATTAATGTGATACAACGACCTTTTTTGGTGAGTGTTATTATTGATGACCGATCTTGACAGGTCTTGACACAGAGTTTTTATTGAAATCTCAATCGATCTAGCAGACTGATAAGTGGCTTCCACACATTCCACACATCTCTATGCTCGGCTTATATTCAGAATAATGGCGTGTTCAGTCAGCCGAGCATAGAGATTCGGAATGTGTGGAAGCCACTTATCACTCAGCTAGATCAATTGACTATGTATAGCCGGTTTTGAACTTGAGTTAACAGTGGATTTGAAACGCAACCCAAAATTCTCCGCAATATTTAATGGGTTTTGGACCAGTTTGGACCTGAGCACTTCTACCACATGAAATGCTTTATCATCTGCTGACAGATGGCACCTCTAACTCGATTTCTGTCAAAAGTGGATATACCCAGTTTTGGAAATAGTCGACTCATATACAGTCTGTCCATAAAGTAATCCACCCCTGTTAACTTTTGAACGGAGTGAAATTTTCCTTTGAATTTTTTTTGGTTAAATGGTATTTCATAAGCTACTTTTTGACATTGATAAAAAAAATCTATCTTGCAAAATGGCGGCCAGGCGCCATTTTGGAATATTTTTTAACTGGCATGGGGGGTCGAGTGATACCTCATTCGATTCGTTTTTCAATTCTCTATTCGGCAGCAAAATTTCAAACAGAAATATTATTCCAAAACAAAATGGCGGTACATTATTTTAGAACTCTCACGAGAGGATCCTGTCGTATAAATGACTATTAAAGAGCTTTAGTGCAATGATAAAATATTTTTTCGTTTCTGCAAGAGCTTCTTGTCACTCAAAATGGCAGATGGGTGCCATATTAGAAAAAAATTCAAATAAGAAGTGTGATACCTCGTTTTATTGAATCTCAGCAAATCTCAGAAATCTTGTCCCATATACGATTCTGAGGGACAGAGAACATTTGTAGATATCAAAAAATATTTCTTCATTTCAATTGAGCTCGTTTGAAGCTATTTGTTCAAAGAAATCGCGTATAAAAGTTCTAACATTTTGGATGAATATTTTTGTCTGAAATTTTGTAGTCGTATGGGAAATCAAAAGACAATTCGAATGTCAAAAAGTAGCTTATAACATACCATTTCACCAAAAAAAAAAATCACAAGAAAATTCCACCCCGTTCAAAAGTTAACAGGGGGGGTTACTTTATGGACACACACTGTATACATTGTATAGTGTTTATAGCGTTTGTGATTGTTTATATACATTTTGTTTTGTTATTTACAAATTCACCCTTACGTTTATATTTACTTGCTTTGAGAATAATTTTTTTCGACAATAAAGCATATTTTGATTTGATTTGATATACATATTTTCAATTTGTACAAAGAATTGATATCCAAAAGATTGTTTGGAGCAAATAAATGGGATGTGGATTCAAGGAATGGTAATTTAAAAATACATTCAATACTTTTGTTTTGCAAAGATTTAAGTGGACGCAAGATAGTACAATTCGCAATTCCCCATACTGATATTAAATATTTTAATTTTGAATAAATTAAACTGAAATATATAATTTTTCGATATATCAAAGGAATGTAATACCTATCGAATTTTGAACAAAATACCAATTATAGGAGATTTTTTTTCGAAGATTTTCAATATGGCTTTTTCAAGAAAGGTTTTTATCAATGTATAATACCAAAAATTTTGTAGTTTCTGAATATTTTATATTTTTCCTAACGAATTTGCGAAATGACTGGATTTTCTTTTTGACAAAAACTAAAGGAAGATTTATCAATTCAAAGTCATCTTGTGATTGTTTAACCAAAGCAAAATTATTTTTAAATCAGCTTGAATATTTTCGATTGTCATTTTTCCGAAAATAAATTAATGATGTGTGTCATCCGCAAATAATTTGAGCTCATCATGCAAACTAAGATTGGATATTGAATTGAAATATATGAGAAATAATAAAGTTCCAAGAATTGAACCTTGTGGTATACCACGTGTTATATATATTCCCTATCAAACTTTTTCCATTCCCCATAGAAACATTGTTTTCTCCCAGATAAATAATTTTGGAACCATTTATGTACATGACCTCTAATCCCGATATTGAATAATTTACATAATAAAATTTCGTGATGTACCGTATCAAATGCTTTCTATAGACCCAGTGACATTAAACAACATTGGAAGTTTTCATATAGGATTAGTTGAATTTTTGTAATCAAATCCAACACGGCAGACTCAGTGTCACTGGCTCTTCGGAAACCATACTGTCCATTATACAAAAAATATATTTTATCGATGTAATCCATTACTCTATGGTTCATGATTTTCTCAATAATTTTAGATAACACAGCCAATACTGATGAAGGTCGATAGTTACTTGAAATTTCTTTTTTACCGCTTTTAAAAACAGGTGTTATTCTAGCAATTTTCATATTATGGGGACCATTGCCAGTGTCAAATGATTTATTGATCAATGCGCTTATAATACAAGTGGATAATTCTGATGCAACCATTTTTACAATTTCAACACTAATATTATCAAAGCCAGTCGCTTTTTTGTTATCAATATTTTTTATAGTATCCTGTCTTTGTCACAAGTTGTTTCTTCTAATAACATGGAATCAGTCACTGAAACAGTATCACAGGTGTTGGATTGTTCAAACAAAATAGCTGAGACTGAATAATTTTTTTTTGGTTTATCGTTTTATGGCCAGCTGTTCATCTTTCTCAAAGGCCACAATTCGAGTGGAGACAGGTGGAATTATATTGATAACCAAAATTATATTGATGTATCCAGGGATTTTAGTATACTTACAAAGATTGAGGCAATTCAGTTTTACACTTTTTTTTAGGTGTTGGCAGAAATTTTATTCATGCTGTGTCCAGTACCATATAGCAAGTCTAAAACCTTTAGGTTTGATGCTCCTGCCTTCTGTATCCGGAGCTGTATTTCTGAAAAAGTCCGCCTTCTCTTTTTTGAGACCTTTGGATCCGCTTGAGCACATGACACTCTGCAATGATAATACATACAACGACCAGTTTGTCAACTTCTCGATGTTGGCCGAAGGTATGAGTGGCAAAACGAAAAAAAAAGTTCTTATATTTTCTTTTTAGACATGGAAACTACCGAAGATGTTATGAGACTTTTTGAAGTGATAGTTTATTTGGAACAACAGATGAGCGAAATGTTCGTTCAGGCATTTGAAAAAGAGCTGTTCACTTTACAAGTACCGGATATTGTGATGGAAAATATATTAGAAAAGATTCAGTCAGAAATGGATTGTCAAGTGAGTCACATGTGTTCAATGTCTATCAATGAATCAAAATTTTATTGAACTAAGTTTTTTTTTACCTTCTCTCTCTCTCTCTCTTAATTTTTGTCCGTGAGTTTCCTTTCGGCGCTATATGGACATGCCTCGCTGCGAGAAGTCCGTTCCCATCCGGCCTTTAACCGGCGTAGACAGCAACGCTGAATCGGGGGAATGCAGAGTCTTGCTCTAGGCAATGCTGCATCCCATGTTATATTGGCACTTTTTTATATTTTTGCTGGCACGTTTTAACCATAACCTTTACGCTATGGTTTTACGGCGGACTTCACAAACACTTAAATCTTGGGTGAATGCACGTTCTTTAGACTGCGGACATTACAACACATTAACCTGACTTCCACCACGAGGCCAGGCCGCCATCTGACCTCTACCGCTGCCGGAAGTCGAATCTTTTTTTTACCTTAATAACAAGTGAATCCTAACAGAATTAAAGTTTCAAGCATATTGTGCAAACGTCTATGCAGCTTGTTTGATTAACTTGAAATAAATAATTTTATTATGTCAGTGTCGATTATAATACTTGTCAAGTATTGCCCTGTATACACATATGGAATTTATTGTTACAGTTCACCTCTCACATTCTGACTATGCTCAACAATATCGCTGATCTATACAAAGCAATGCACAAAATTTTGGAACTCTTGAGATACGAAAACACGTTGGCAAATCCAGACAACGAGATAAACCCATCAGCAATGTTTCATTTCAGTTCACAACTCGGCGTCTCTGTTGTGGCAGGTTGCTTGAAGCAACAAGCTCAAATTAGGTAGCACGAAACATTTTTGACTTTGGTTTAATTGTTAAAAAATTTATTGTTTTCTTCAGGTTCCAGATTTGCCGAAACCTCCTGCTCATATGTAATATTTTGCTGAGCGGCAAGGCTTTTGATAGCGGTGTTTTGGAAGCTGTGAGATCTGTTTGTACTCCAGAAATAGTGGTTTTGACACAAGCTAGTTATGTTATGCTATGGTTGAGCGGACTACCATCATTGGCCAATTTACCGCAGTAAGTGACAGTATCAAAAATGAGAGTTGGAAAGTCGTTTTTGTTTACTCCTCTGGTTGTTCATTTGATTATGTTTTCCTCGGTGAAAAACTCAAAAATGAATGTTTCCAATAATTAGGTATATTCGTTTTGCAGTGTAGTTTGACATAAAAGATACCATGATGGGAAATTTCGACAACCTCAAAACAATTGAAAGATCAACTTCAAAATTATACTATTTTCGCTACTTCAGAATTCAGAACCTAAGAAAACAATTTTTTTTGCAATAATGAAATTTTTCTGTTTCTAGTAATTTCTACGTAGGAATATAAAGTGAATCAAAATCCACTTTATGTTCATCTCTTGGCGTGATCTGAAAAAAAAATCATTTCCATTGATTCTCTTGACTTATACACTAATTGTAATATCACTAGGTATTGTTATACATGTTATATAAAAACAATAAATAAATATTACAACTCTTAGAAAGGAATGAAATATTCTTTCCACGATAAAATGACATTCTTAAAATAAATGAAAATACTCATCATATATGATTAAAAGTCACAATTTTGGCTAAAGGTTGATGCCAAAAACAAAAAAGTCACAATATTTCATATATGTGCTAATCTTCAATATCTTGTTCAGTAAAGGAATGAAAAATTAGTACATACAATTTTCTTGTTTTAGTTAATCTAGGAAAAATTACTCCCTGCTTCAGCAAAACTCACTGGAATAGTTAATATAAGCACAAGTTTTTTGAATGTACCTACGGAAAAATTGAAATTATCTAAATGATGAAATATGTCCATGGCTGCTATTTTTTTCTGTCTGCTGATTTTTCCTGTCCACGCTGTTTTTCCTATCCAAACTGTTTTTTTTGTCCATTCTGTTTTTCCTGTCCATACTGTTTTCCTACCCTTACTGTTTTCCTACCCATACTGTTTTTCCAGACCACACTATTTTTTTGTCCAAACTGTTTTCTTGTACATATTGCTTTTCCTGTGTTCATGTCCATACTGTTTTTCCTGCACATGCTGCTTTTCTTGTACATAAAGATTTTTTGTCAAGGCAGTTTTTCCTGTCTACACTGTTTTTTGTCCATGTCGTTATTTCTGTCTACAGGTTTTTCTGTCCATACTGTATAACCTGTTCATACTATATTTCCTGTCCATACTGTATTTTCTGTCCATAGTGTGGTTCCTGTCCATGATGTTTTTATGTTAATTTTTACTTTTTTACTGTTTTCCCGTCCGTTCTAACTTTTTTTGTCCACACTGGCTTTTCCTGGTATTGGTTTTTCTGTCGATATTGTTTTTCCTGTCCATACTGTATTTCCTGCCCATACCGCTTTTCTGTAAACACAAATTTTTCCGCACATGCTGTTTTGTCCTGGCCAAACTGCTTATTCTTTCCAAACTGTTTATCCTGTTCATACTGGTTTTCATGTTCATACTGGTTTTTCTTGCCATACGGTTTTTTCCTATCCATACTGTTTTGTTTCCCTGTCCATACTGGATTTTCTTGTTGGTACTGTTTTCACTGTACATACCGGTTTTTCTGTACATACTGGTTTTTCTGTACATACTGGTGTTTCTTGTACATATTGTTTTTTTTTTTGTAAACGCTGTTTTTCATGTCAGTACTGTTTTTTCTTTTCTTGTCGGCACTGTTTTTCTGTCCATACTGTTTTTCAGGACTGTACTGTTCTTCCTGTTCGTACCGTTTTGTCCCCCATACTAGGTTTTCCTGTCCTTACTGAACCTGAATTATGCGAATTAAATCAACATATGACTGGATGTTAGCCACTGGGACATAATAGAAAAAAATAAGGACAGAAATCTGAAATTCTGCTGAAGGCTCAGCATTTTCTGCATCCTTTGTTGAGCAGTTAGTTGTATTATATAAAAAAAATCGAAGTTTCAGTCCCAAACTGAAAATTTTATAATTCCTAAGTTTTCAATTCTGTATACATGTAGTGTATTACAATAACAGTATCATATCTTCAAAGAAGTAGTTTCAAATCGTTATTGTTTTTCGTGAAATATAAGTACTATACATAGAAAATTACTGTTAAGTTTACCTCGTATAATTTGTTTACTAATACATTCTTGATATTACTCATATTTTGGTAATGAAATAAATCAATCTTATCTTACATTCTGAACTAATGGTCACATTCAGATCCGTCATCAATAAACTAGAATGTATGTTACCAACTGAAATGGTATTAAATTCGAAAACCACATATTTTTTCTGCTATTGTTATTGAACTCAATATTCAAATGTTTTATAACGTATACCTTTTAGGGATTCAAGTATGCAGAAATTGACACCCCTCAAACTAGCGCCGGTATTTCATTTGAGGCCCACAAACACGGCCATTTCGCTTCTGGAACTCTTCACTTCTTCGACCGGAGGACAGGAAGCTAGGAAATCATTCGCTAGGGTGAACTGCAGTGACGAAACTCTGGCTCACTGGCATTTTTCTTTACTGCCGTTCCTGAATCATCTGAGACATATTATGTATCCTTTGAAACTTTGTAAACGAGTTGTGATGAAATAGTCTTCATTATAATGTTTTATTTTTGTTATGCCACTAGATTATGTTTATTTTTCTTCTTGAATCGGAAATAATATAATAATACTTCTAATCACCATCAAATCTGTAACTTGATTGCATGTTTCTTTAACAAAATCGAATCTACTGAAGGATGATTGAAAGAGAGATGGTAGGGTAACGTGAATTTTAAAAGTAATGTTTTTCTTAAGAGCAGTCTAGATGGCCAATAAGTGGTGGTACAGTTCTAGCCGAGTGGCTGCTGAGCAGCGGCCAGCATCTGTGGTTGCAGCAGTACGTTCGACTATTAGGCAATTGGTGTGAATGGAACAGTTGCACAAGTAAGTGGTTACTCTCAAAATAACTGTCATTTCGAATAATGTCAAACGGTTATTGGACGATTCCTTCTTTGGATGAAGATTTTGGCGATTGTCCGACGTGAATAACATATTTGTAATTGTCCATATCTCTACTTCACTTGTAGGAAATTTTCTGCTGGCAGCTTCGTTTTTGACAACAGGAGAAAACTACAAGGCTCAAGAACTGTTCGAGAAAGCAGCCAAAGGAATCTTTACAGATACCTTTTTGCAGGAAAGAGTTCTAAAAGGCGCTGAAGACAATACCACCAAGGCTTACTTCAACTATTATTTGAAAGTGAGAATTTCATTGACCAACTAAAATGATTGTGAATGAATATCAGAAGCAAAATGTTAGATTTCTTATAATTTCATCAAATATATATAACTAAATTTGCAATCGTCTTCAGTATTTCAATTTGCTTTATCACTGTTGAGTTTATCAACGTTTTTTATAGGTTATTCAACTATTTGAGTTGCATAAGGCAAGAGATTGTGCAATAAGTATGGCCAATACTGCGCTGAGTATTGTTGAACCAGATGATCCTCTTTCGGTAAGAACAATATCTAATCTTTTATAGATCAAATGATTTTGACTTATTTTGTAGGCAACCCTGTATTCGATAAAATTCAAACACCAGCTCGCTCTTAAACACTATGAACTAGCTTTCGAATCCCTCTATTCGAATCCAGACCCTGAACGCAAAAAGGACAATTTGAGAGACCTAGTAAAAACATTACTGGACGAAAAAAAGTTGGACAAGTTGTTGAACTTCACTTACGGAAGTATGGATGAGTTTTTCACAAATATACTGTTGAGCAGAGCCAGAGCATCAGACGGCATCAGTAACATTTTCTACGATTTTCTTTATTCTTATCAAATTAAGAGAGGAGCACTTTCTCACAGATTAGGTGAGTTTGGAATTGAATAAGTTACAAGGTATACACAAAGCGTTTGTTTGAAAGTGGTTGACAATGTTTCACTTTGAGTAAGGTTATTCTGGACTTTCATTGTCTAAAAAAGAACAAAGAAAAATTCAATTCTCTGCAATTTTTAATCTCGACGTTTCAACTGTTAAAATCTACAGTCGTTATCAAGTGTATAATGCGACAATCTCAAGGATACTTCTTATATATGCTGTGGATAATTTTGTGTCATTAGCCTAGGGGTAATTTGGCGGTATTCAGGTAAGATTGTTAATTACTGTGCCAGGTCCCTGCGGTACAGCATTGTTAATTCTTATCGCAATTTCAATTGACCCATGCCACTAATTAAGGGTTTCCACACATTACGGATTTCTATGCTAGCATGACTAAAGACTTTGTTGTTCATAATATATGCACTCTCTTTAAACTTCTATACCTTCTATACCAGCCCTCTTCTTTATGGATGACTTCGGCTTCAGTCCATTTTATGTTGTGTTGGGTCGTCCAGACATGATCCGCTATTCCTGACTTTGATGTTTCTCCTCGTTGAGTGTTTCTCTTGTGTTCAGCGAGTCTAACGCTAAGTGGTCTCTTAGTTTCTCCAAGATAAGATTCGCCGCATTCACAAGGGATACGGTAGATGCAGTTTTTGGAGTCAATGTCAGCGTTACGTGGTCTGGTCTTTGTGAGATGGCTGCGAATAGTGTTACCTGACTTGAAACATGTCCGTATTTTGTATTTCGACCCAATTCGCTTTATTCTTTCCGATAGACCTCTAACATACGGAACGCACAGGGTGGTTTGTGTCGGCTCATCTGGTTTCTTGTTCTTATCCCCCCTATATACACAAAGGTTGATAGTATTTTGAAAGGCAATGGATTTGTATTGTCTGGAAAGGAAATAGTACTGAGGCTTTAAACATTTTTCACCTCTGAAGACAGTGTTCTTTCCCTCATAGATGTTTTTTGACAATTATGTTATTTCCAGAAAAATTCAAGCAAAATAACTTTCATAATACACTCCTGGACAAAATTATCGCACCACATGGTATTTTATTTTTTTAAAAAATTTCAAACTTTTATCTACACATTGCCTGGAAAGAAGATGGCCAGTGGCAGGTGTTCTGCTTGTTAGCCCTGCTTTATGCAAAAGATTTGTTACAGTAGAGCACTTTAGCCGGTTCTGGGTCTCCTCCCACCACAACGATAAAACCTGTGACCTTCCAACGACCTTGTCGGGACTATAATTGGACACCAGTTATATGAGTACGACAAATGCGCTTCAAACTATCATTGAACACCAATATTATGAATACAACGAATTAAATGCGTTTTAAACTATAGGTGGATACCAATAATATGAATACAAAGACTTTAATGCGTTTAAAACTACAATTGGACGCCAATAATATTAATACAACGACTTTATTGCGTTTAAAACTATAATAGGAAACCAATTTTATTAATACAAGACTTTAATGCGTCTGAAACTATAACTGGAAACCAATAATATGAATACAACGACTATAATGCGTTTTGCAAATTCAAGCAATTGAAACTTGGTGAAAAATTGAAAGTAGAAATCTTTCAACCAACAAGACCGAAATGCAAGTAAACAACCAACGATGTTGCAAGGAGCAAAATTCAAAATATCTGCAAATATAATGTGGTGCCATAATTTTATGTTGGAGTGTATTTATATTGAATTGTACGGTCGTATGAAAACAAATCGTTTGAAGATTAATTTATAATTTGAATGATATATTTTATTTAAAAGTATTTTACAATTGTTGAATAAGTTATTAATATGGATTTCATGCGTAAAATTGGTTTATTAAATTGATATAGAATGTTTGAGCTATAATCACTTAACGTTCTAATTTGTATTTTATGAATTTCATTCTTATGATGTTAAAAACTGATATTTTGACTATATTGGAGTTTGAAAAAGTCATTATAATCTAATGGAAATACTTCAGTTTGATATATTTCCTTTCCATCGATTTCATCAAAATGGTTCCTCTACAATTTGCCTCTCTCCAGCAAATTCCTCCTCCTTTATATTCTAAACCTTTGTGGGTGTAATGAAGTAAAGATGGGTGTATTTCCAGTATCATAATTATCATTGGTTGAATAGATTGACAAGTCCAACTTTTTGGACTATTTTCAGCTGCTTCTGTTATGTACGAACAGGCATTCAGATTAAATCACATCAACACTGCGGAGGCTTTGGAAAAACAAGTGAAATGCTATCTAGCTGCCAAGAATGTATTACAACTCTGTAAACCAGAACATGCTTGGGTTGTGAGACCATCTGATCCTGACGAAGAAGAGGAAGAGATCTTCATCCAGCCTTTGGCTGGATCAAATCAGGTAATGATTGATATTTATTTGTCGAGATATTGGAATTGTCTGTGTTACTTTTGTGGAACTTGTCAAATTGTTAAGATTAAGTATCATATATCAGATCCCATAACTGTGTTTTCTGATTAACCCCAGGGGTATCATATGCGCTATTCAATTTTTTAATACTGACAAGTCGGTACTTGAATATTGTGAATGTGATTTAATTGAGATTTATATAAACGCCAGTAGAACAGGTGACTATCTAAAATTAGCAAATAATGAAATGATCTCATTCACAGACCGGTAATTCATAAATGATGTTCCAACAAATGTTAAAGTATTACTTTTACTCTTCAAGCCAGAACATGCTTGGGTTGTAAGACCATCTGATCCTGACGAAGAGGAGGAAGAGATCTTCATCCAGCCTTTGGTTGAATCAAATCAGGTATTGATTTGTCGAAATATTGAAATTGTCCATGTTACTTTTGTGGGACTTGTAAATGATTGCTTGTGAAGGGTGTCAAATAGTAGGATTGTTAATGAGTCATTCTAAAGGCGCTTTGATCACTACCACTAGCTTAATCTGGGTTAATTTGTTCTCTTTTGTTTGTATGCGTGTATTATAATATGGTCTCCGTTTTACAATCTAAAAAATACAACATATATTTTGTCTATGACCACAGGTCTTACAATGTAATGAACAATGTAATGAAGAATTCCAAAATCTATCATTACAGGGATTTCAGAATTGATATAAACCAATTTCAAATAGATCTAGAGGCATTACCTAGGGAAAATATTTATGTTATTGAATCAATTGATGATACAATTGAATTCTTAAATAATCACATCATTCTCCTAGCTGATAAACATGCCCCACTGAAAATATCACGTTTCTCAAAAAATAAACAGAAATACACACCATGGATCACTGACAACATCAGCCTTATGCAGAAGCTATATAGAAAAAGTCGAATGCCCGCCCACTTCGAATTCTACAAACAACTGCGTAACTTCACATCAGCATCTATCAAGAGGGAGAAGAAAGCTTACTTAGGATATGCACTACGGCAATCGAATAGCCGCCAACGTTGGCAAATTTTCAGAAAAATAGATATATTGAAGAGCAAACAAAATAATCTGCCGAACAACCTCAATAACGTGAATGATTTGAATAATTACTTCATAAATTCCTCTAAAAAATTACCAACAGCCAAGTCCTGAAGTAATTGATTCTTATTCTAATAGAGTAAAAGAGGGTATCGCTAGTGTCTTCAATTTCTCCCAAAAGTCACGGACGATAACGTCTCTTCCATAATTAAAAACATAAAATCCAAATCATTTGGTTCAGATAATTTGAATATAAATCTCATTCTACTCTGCTGTCCGTTCATTATTGCTTTCATCACTCACGTCATGAATCAATGTGTGAAAAAATGTTACTTCCCTAAAGTATGGAAGCATGCTTATGTGTTACCACTACCCAAAATTAAAAACCCAACGGAACTCTCCCATTTACGGAGAATAAGCATTCTTCCAATACTGTCTAAAGTACTAGAGAAAATTCTAGATGTACAGATAAGGTGTCACCTTGTAACGCATAATATACTTCCCCAACATCAGTCAGGATTTAGATCAGGTTTTAGTTGCGCAACAACACTCTCTTCAATTTCAGATAATATATTCCATTCACTCGACAATAACGAAATGTGTGCTCTCATATTATTAGACTATTCGAAGTCGTTTGATACTATAAATCATTAAATCTGACGGCCATTTTACATTTCATTGGATTCAGTGAATCAGCTTGTTCTTTAATGGTATCGTACTTAGCAGATAGAGTTCAACAGGTCAAATTGGATAACATCACATCCGATCCAATTGATTTTCGACAAGTTCCCCAGGGAAGTATTCTGGGTCCCTTGATGTATACCATTTATACCAATAATTTTTGCTCAAGCCTGACACGCTGCAAATATCACTTCTATGCGGACGACACGCAGCTGTACTACTCATTCAGGTTTTGTGATATAATAGAAGCCAACGGTTTAATTACTCGGATTTGAATGAACTTCTTGATGTAACAAATAAGCATTTACTGAAAATAAATTCGAAAAAATCGGTAGCACTCCTATTTGGTCCAGATAAACAGAGAGAAGAGGCCTTGAATACTATGCATATACAAAATGGTAATGACACAATCGAATTCAAGAATACATGTAAGAATCTAGGACTCTTCATGGATTCCAAACTGCGATTAAAATTTCATGTCACTCAAAAACTCAAAAATGCCTATACGTCTTTGAAGCTCATTTATGGACATAGACATTTTCTCAACTCCAAATTAAAAACTCAGCTCTGTGATAGTCTAGTACTTTCGCACTTCAATCACTGTGATGTTGTTTACGGTCCATGTATCGATAGTACTGACACTAGAAGCATTCAAAAAACACAAAACTCATGTTTGAGATTGATATATGGGATAAAAAGACCACAGCGTATTTCTTACAAATTGAAGGACACTGGATGGCTTAGCATGTTTAATCGCCGTAGGCACCACATGGCAAGCCTTTTCTATAAAGTCTTGAAAAGTAAAATACCAAAGTACTTATATAGGAAAGTTACATTCAGAACGGATATACATAACCTACATTTGCGGCGTAGAAATATGATAATGATTCCAAAGCACAAGAAGCAATTATTCAAACGGCCTTTCTCCTACAATATAACCTTTTTTTAGCGATATAATGGATATTCCAAATTTTTCCATGTCACATGATGCATTCAAAAAATGGTACAAACGATTTCTGTTTTCTCGACAATGATTAGTATTAAGTAGTACAAAACTTGATATATTTATGTTGCCGTTGAATAGGAAATTATTTCTAGATACATTTCCACTCTTTATTTGTTTTTTGTGACGTCAATTTAGATAGGATTATTTTTTGTATTCTAAGGAACTGTGGAAGAAACGGCCACTTGGTCGTAACAGTTCTCCTATTATTTACCATTGTACATTTATTCTCTTCGTGTTTCTGTATTTATGGTGAATAATAAATGTATTATTATTATTATTAATTACGTGAATATTACGGTCCTAGATACATGTAACATCTAGTAATTTTGTATAATTGCGAACAGTTTAATCCACTCTGGAGCCGAGATATCTTCTGCTAGATTCGACGAAATAAGAGGTAAAAAAATATCAAAAGGAAGAGAGTACGCGCTTAGAAATATGCAAGGGAGATTTATTCCTTATAAATTATCAGTAAAATTACGTATCAGGATAAGCAAGGACCAGGTAATCGACCATGTATTCTTGGTGGTGGATTCTACTGCGTTTTCAACGAATTATATATAGTAGAAGAGGAGTTAGATTTGGAATTTTTGAACTTGAATGACCCCAGATTGTAGAACGAGAGGATGGAAAGGACAGAAGAAAGTGTACGAGGTACTAAAGAGACTTTGGCTTCTTGGGAGGAGACGCGAATTGGCCAGGATTAAAGGAGGGTAATGTCTCTTTTGGTTCTAGGAAAATAGTAGCACTCTTGACTGATCTTCCTAAGGTTATTGGGATGCAGGTCTGCACAAAGGAAGTCGATGACGAGATAAGATAATCAAACATAGAAGACACCATGGAAAAGGCGGAGAAGCCCACAAAGACGCGTTTTGACCTTGGGAAGGGAGGTTACTTGCACTCAAGTACGAAGGAATTTGCGAAATGGAAAAAGTTTTCGTTATAAGCTTGTTTTTTCCCCGATATTTTTGCGCATGAGAGTACTGGAAGTATTTATCAGAGGTTGAATCGGATACTAGAATAGGAAGCGATAGGTTAGGAGCCCAAGAGCTCAGTTTAAGGCAAGAGAAAATTTGCAAAGACGCCCAAGGGAATCTTAGATAGAAGAGTAAACTAAACTCAGAACCAAGCACGAAAACTGTAAAATATATGGTGGTTGCCCAACGAGACGATTCCAGAGGAAGAGTTGATTCTACCCCTGCGATCGGAAATTATTGCATTGTACAAATTACACAAGGCGTTTTTCCTTTTACTATTAATGAATGAATAAATAATCTGAGATCGATTCTTATCACTAATGGAATGAATACAATATGTATTGTCTAAGATTAAAACCCATTTATTTTGTTACAGGAGTTGAGAGTATTGAAGCTGCGCAAACAAGTAGAGGTAGTCAGCATCGAAGCTATAAAGACTGAACTGATTTTTGCAAGTGCAAAACTGAAACTAGCCAGATTCAACAGTGCTGCACCTGTAAATATAACAAGTGAGTAGAAAGGAAACATCTTTAGTTGGTTCTATTTCAAATAAATTATTCATTGTAGGCGCTGTGGAGTTAGTAACTCTACTCAATAACGCAGGTTTGTTCAAAACTTCATTGGAAATTTGCACAACTTTCAATCTACCGTACACTAGTGTGTTTGAAACGCTCACCAAGCATTGCGTTAATTTGACTGAACAGGACCATCCCAGTGCTTGGAACTGGCTTGTAGAGAATGATTTGCAAGGTAATTTATAAAGTCGGACATACACTATCATAGATGTAACTTCAGCAGTGAATGGAAGCTTTAGCAAAAATTTACTATGTTTTCAGATCTGCCTGTTAACAGAGACAGCGCTTCTGATGTTGTTTGGCAGTTGCTGCAAGACTACTTGGAAAAATATGAGAAGCCAAACATGACTACCTTGCATTACGTGGTTTGTAAAAAAATCATCAATATGAGGATGTATGTACCTCACTGGCTGTTGACGTCGTACAAGGTGAGCTCAGCAATTTTTGTCACTGCTAAATCTCTCACTTTACTCTTATTTGCAGCTTCTAAATGCACCTGAACTGTTGCGCATTCTACATGGTTCTGGTAGATTGGAAGAAGCCATAGAAGTGGCCAACGAGTATCTGCTGGCTGCTTTAGGATACGGCAAAGAATTTTACGGATTTTCCAAACCAGTAGCACCGGTTAAATCCACTTTTTCCCTGCCTGTTTACGCTATTCAAAGTTTGATAGACGAACTGGATATTCAGAATTCGAAGAGGCTTGAACAGCCATATATCAAGGTAAAAATTGTTTATTATGTAACTAGTTTCGAATTGTACACTATACTTTTTCGACGACAATATACTACGAGATTTTACCCGCAGAACATTACAGTAAGTCGTCGGAAAAGTGTATTTTTTAAGATGCTTTATCGCATTTTTAATTATTTATTTTATTCATTCATTTATTAAATGAATACCTTCCAGTCAGAACAAGTTCTGGTATAAGCAAGTTGTACATATAATAATAATAAAAATGATTGATGACAATAGTTGCATCTTGCAATTGAAACAAATAAATCATAAATCTCTGATAAACAGAATTAACATATACAATTAAGATAAAACCATAAAAAAGTCTTAAATTAGTGAACAAAGATTGAGCAATTTGTTACATTATAAGGTAATTTGTTCAATTTATCTAGAGCAGCTACTTGGAAACTAGATTAAACTTATGATTTTTTTTATAGGAGTACGTCAATCTGAAATCTGTGTTTTTGAAGTATTTGGAGACCTCAACCAGAGTTTCCAATCAAATGTGTCAAACCAGCTTATCCTCGGGGTCTTTGAGAACAAATATGCCTTTGTTAAGTTAGTACTTAGATCATAACAGTATTGTAAATTGTTTTTTCATCATTTATTAAAAAAAAGTGAGCTGACATTTTTTTATTCTAGTACCAAAGTCATTTCCCCACACTTGAAAAACACCAAAGCTGCTATAGGAAAAGTTTTTTATTAGAAGAGAATATTGTATACTTAGTAGAAAAATCTGACATTCTTGGACAACTTGAAGATTGCCTGTCAAGGCGCAGGCCGGAAGCAGCTCAATAATAATAATAAATTTTTTATTTCTCTTCTTTAAGTGTATAAAGTAGAAAAGATTTCTATAAATACAACAACAAGTAAAGCGTTATGAAATACTTACTATTTCGTATATATCAAATATAGCAATAAACAAACATATCACAAAAAATACGAATTAACGAGAATAAATATAAAAACTGTAAAAATACAGAAATAAACAAACATACATATTATATCATAAAATTAAAATCCCAAAAAAACAGAAAAATAGATAAAATTTGTAAAGATACTACAGTCTGGTTAAGGCTTTCGCGGCCGAAGTTTTCAGTGTCACAATTTTCAGTCGGGTTTGAAGGCCGTCGTTTTATTATCTCAGGTGACTGGAGATTCTGTCTGCGGATATTGTATTTATTCTGACATATTTGGTCTTGTGCGTTAATTACCGTATCTGTATTTGGTACATTCTTACTAACCCTAATAGACCCATTTCTACCTGCCGGTTTAATCTCGTTGATATCCTTTGTTATTTCAGAATTGCTTATTACCGTAACTGGGTTAGGCATATTTTCGATAACGTTAATTGACACCTTTTTGCCTGCTGTCTTAATGCTGTACTTTTCTTTTGTTATTTTGGAATTTCTAAGAATGGGGTTCCATATTCGGTTGAGGTTCACAGCTTCTTCTTTTCTGTTAAAATTCTCCGTGTGTTTGTGGATTTCTATTGCCTCCCGTACAAGTCGGCTATGGTATCCCTGGTTGGGGGCAAGAAGTATTACGTCCTCAAACAGAATCTTGTGGTTTCCTTCAATGAGCGCGTGTTCCCAGTTAACACAAAATGATCTCAGAGATGGTAGTGGGATTCACTTTCATGTTTCAGATCACATCAGTGAATCGAAAAGTGACTTCCATTACTATCGCGAAAACATCTATTCGGTGCCTCGTTGGTCATTTCGAGACATCAAATTGTGATGCCAAATGTGACTCAAAACAAGCCCAATGTGAGATTCTATTTATACGACGAAATCAAATGCACATCAAGATCAATTAACGTTACAATGTGAAAATTAATGAACTGGTACTTATTTGAAAATGCGCTTCACTTTCTGACTCTCTTATATGTCACAAACACTTCAAATTTAGAATTCTATAATGAATTCATAGGTATGATTTTGTAGGTTTTAATTGTGGCTAACAGTAAAACTCGCCTGTTACTCGTTCAGACTCTTCGAGAGTTTCATGTAAGTATTTCGAATTCATAATGAACAGAAACATGTAAAACAGCAATAATTGTGATAAACAGATTCATTTCAGAACTTCAATTTTCAAATTCGTAAATATAATTTGCAGTATGCTAAATTCAATGTAATCTATCAAATTTTTTATACATTCATTCACACATTAAGGTATGAAATAAACAGGAAAAAGATAGTGAAATGTTTAGACATTTCAAAATTTAAACCAACCTGCTAATTGTGATTCTTTTAAAACTTCATCACTATATACCAATCAATTGTTCTGCACTCACTTTGCAAATTACATGCCGATATAACACCTCCTTATGTATCCAATTCCCTGTTGAATATGGAAAATTCGAGGTTGAAATAAATTTTGCCCTGTTTCAATATGAATAGAAATAATAAATACATCAATTTTATTATCCAAAGCAAAAGCTAATGAATTATGGTTTATAATAACATGGGATGCTAGAAAACAAATACGTGAGTTGATTCCATAATATGTATTTTTGATAAACAAAGCATTAAAAGCACTAGTTAAACCTAAATCATAACAAAAACAAAATTTTGAAAACAGAAAATACTAAAATTCAATTCCAGTTCTCTGTACAGCATTTTCTTCCCGACGGAATCAGTACCTAACCTGAAAATGCCGAATTTTTAAAACACTGAATATACAGTTTCACTTACCGTTTTTTCTTTGAAGAGATACTAAGAAATCTTGGGTGATGTTAAACACACTTGAATTAACTATTGAAAGAGAGATAATCAAACAGAACACTATCACGAATGCTTATAGAATATTGATAAAATGACGCCGTGCCATCAACCCAATACCTACAAGTTCTACACCCGACTACCGACAGTCTCGACAAACAACGCTCAATGCCGGTTATTTAGGTCACTGCTTCAGCAATGAAATCAAAATTCATGTCAATGTGCTTCGCAATTTTCTGCACATTTTGTACCTCGAAACGATATTAACGAGAAGAAAATTGTGAACAATTCATAATATTTGGCATCACAAAGCGGTAACAGCAATGTATATAAGTAACTCACACTGTTACCACAATAATCAAGAAAGCGACATCGCCTAGAGGTTTGTGTTAACTGGGTTTAGCCACTACCGACTTTTCCGTTTGGCCTAATCTGCATTTCCTCTGATGTTCCTTCAGCCTTGTTCCCATCGATCCTTTTATGGTTCCGATGTATACCTTTCCGCAAGTGCATGGTATGATTCAAAATCAAAAATTTAAATTCATCGAGGTTTGAATTATCAAACCTGAAGCATTACAAAATATCTCATTTTATTTCTTTACAGAGTACAAAATGATGAATATTTCAGTTACTATTCGAATGTATCACTAGATAAGTGGAATATAGCTTTTTTCTTCAAGAATTTTGATCAGTAATGTAAATATCACTGAATGATTTGCGAAAAATTATCTTACGGACCTGACTCACCGCACAAAACTTGAAAAAATAGCATTAGGGATGAAAATTATGAGGATATGTTCGCCAGGAAATTTTGGTTCTGATTCGTTAGATTCAGTTTGTGTACATAAAAATAGGAATGTCTATTTTATAAAAATAGACATTCCGCCTTTAATATATTTTTTTTTTACTTTTCTTTTTTCAGTCGGTAATTAGACAAATCCTCATTATTTTCATTTCCATAAGGGCTTCAGTATTTCAGGGCTTTTTATCATTTCTCTGACCTCCCAAACCCCTACATACCACTTATGAATGGAATTGGGCAATGATCAAGAAACTCGTTTGTCATCTTGAAGCCGCTATTTTGATTTCATGAATATAGACAAAAAATCATAATCCGACCCCGAAAACCCCCTCATACCAATTTTGAACAGAATTGGACCATAATCACAAAACTCGTCCACCATCTTGGAGTCGCCATTGTGAATTCATACACTTTTTAAAAAATTCGTAATCTCCGTCCCCGAAAACTGCGCATACCAATTTTGAATGATATCGGACCATGAATACAAAACTCTTCCGCTGTCTTGGAGCTGCGATCTTGAATTCATGAATTTTTACCAAAATAAATCTCCCACCCCTGAAACACCCTCATACCAATTTTAAATAGAATCGGACCATAATCACATCTTGTGGATCATGGTGGTGGGGCTGGTAGAGCGTTCGCCTCTCAAGCGTAGGGTGTTTTCCATAGAAATATAATAAACACTAGAACGCCAATAAGTTCAGAATAAGGTGGTCCCCCTATGGTAGATACACCAACCTATATGAGTTTGCACAATATAGAGCGCAAGTGTTGCCTGGGAAGGTCTTAGGATTTTTGACTCCCTGTTAATGAATCTGGTATAAGTAGTCGATAATAGCATCTGCAATATAAGAGTTTTCATTAATGATATATACAGATATACAGTACAAACCAATAATAGAGTTCTTGAAAATAGAAATATTGAGTGTAGGTCTTCTATTTTGTGCTTTCTCTCGACCAAGTAGGGAGAAATTATTGTGATCGTCAAAAATTTCAAATTTGATATTTTGATGGGAATTGATTCTATTCCACTCAGTCTGTAAATCAGAAAAAAAACTCAATTTGTGTGTCCATCGGCCTCACGCCTAAACCGTTGTACCTATTATACTCGAAATCATACTCGAATCAATTAAGAATCCAATGTATGTGGTGATTTTGAATCATATTATGGGATGAGAGAATCTACTTCTACAAATTGATTGATTCATTAAATAGTTATCAATGCAAATAGTACGTAATAATAACAATAACAAAGGCTTTTATTGACATACAAGACATTACAATTTTTTTTACATGAGTTCAAACTACTTGTTGACTCTTGTTACCACTCTTCCACCATTTTTGTTGTTAAACAGAAATGCCCTTGATTGGAGATATAGATATAGAAAATTGTGGCATTATGTTTCAAAATCTATTGATGGGAAAATAGAATCAATTTTGTAAGTGTTTTTCTCTTCAGTTCATCTCTAATTTTCTCAGTTTGCGACATTGTAATATTGAAAAATCTAATTCTGGTGTAAATGCTTGTTATTGCTTTTATCATTTTCATTTTGTGACTCACCTCAAAGGGAGATATATCAAAAAATGTGGATTTTTATGGAGCTGAATAATTTTTCATCCTGGAACAATATTGATGAAGTTTGGTGTATAGAGGTTTCTAAAAAATTCGATTCATTTGGCATAAAATTACCAGTAATTGCAAGAACCTGTCGGACTTTTCTCTCGAGGAAAATACAAATATCTATAACATTTTGTGATGGCCTTATGAGACCACCTCTATTTTTTTTCAATAATTTAAAGTTTTCTGCATCTGCAGAAGATTCTGTAATTTCTTCAAGAGTAGACAATCATACTCTGCATTGGATAATTTTTTGTTATAGATTTAACGACAAATCCTGATATATGTGTAACCACATTTTCAGTCAGAGTACTCTAAGAAAAGAGATAAATTAAATCAAATGATAAAATTCCCCATCTTCGATCAACATGTCGTTGACATCAATGTCATATTTTTTTTGTAATGGACAAATTCAAAATCCAAATTCAAGTCCAAATTCAAAATACCAAAATCCAAGTCCAAAATCAAGTCCGTATAAATATTATTTTGCCTCTGCGTCGTTGTCAATATATTGGTGTTATCCAGATTCACACAGTTTCCCTGAACATCAACTGCCAAAACCTAAGTATGCCAAAACTCAGAAACCGACACTGTTTTCTTTCTCCGCTTGATGCGTCACGATAGGATTTTAAGGCGGTGTTGCCAAGTTTACTGGACTTCCCACAATTACCTGCCCTAACCACAGATGATATTCCGAACTGCATTTGGAACACGAAAAAAAAGGAAACTTGGCAACGACGTGACCAGAAACAGCAATAATGCGCAAGTGCAAAGGTTGGTCATCATTCCCAGTTTGGTCATCGATCTCGTGCACGGCATCACACGTTAAAAGGTAATAACTGCGTCTTCCCTAGCTCGCACAAGTCTCTGGAAGACTTCTGAGGGTTGCGCGTAGGAGTGCAACAGGTTGACGGAAATAAAAAACAACAAAATTAAAAAATATATATTGGGGCAGCCACCTTGATGAATCATGAATTTTGACAAAAAAATCTCAGATCCCCAAAGCCCTCACATAACAATTTTGAGTAACCATACGAAAAAACTCCTCCGCCATCTTGAATCATGAATTATGTTATGTCACTACATTCATAATCTCCTACCCTACTAATTTTGAATACAATCGGACCATATTCGTAAAACTCCTTCGTAATCTTGAAGCTGCCATCTGAAAATGAAGAATTTTTAAATAAAATCATAATATTCAACTCATACCAATTTTGAATAAAATTGGACCTTTTACAAAACTCATCCGCCATTTCGAATAATTCATAAATTTTGACAGAAACTCATAATCTCCGACTCCCCCACTAACAAATTTTGAAACCTAAGAATGGGCGTATAAAAATTATTCAAAAAAATTGTTTCCGCCCGGGATCGAACCGGGGACCTTCCGCGTGTTAGGCGGATGTGATAACCACTACACCACGGAAACAGATATCAAAATTCGTTTGAAAAGATCTTGGTACATTAGAGTTACCGAAAATATTCCTGATGATGACAAAAGGGCCATACCACAGAATAAAGAAAGTCTATATTCTGTGGCCATACTATTACTCTCTCATGAACTGACTTCCATAAAATTTGGTACATGAATTTGACAAAGAAGTTTCGGATTTACAGACACAAAATCATTTTATACCTACCACAACTCATTTTACATGCATATGGCAGTGTTGACAATTTTTAATTTTTCAGTTACAAAAACATGATTTTCAATTTTATTTTTCGAAATTAAAAATCTAGGCCTGGTTGAAATCTACCATATCCGACAAAAATATAATTTTTAGTGAGATATTCGTGAAATGCGTTCCCGCTAGATGGCGCTCAGAATTTTCATTTGCATAAAGTGGAGTTCACGATCAAACTTTCACGTTTTGATTTTTACGTTCCGTATTCTAATTCACCTATAAGGAAACGAAACATAAACAAAGTTTGGCTTAGTACACTTAACTCTTTCTTTTCGATTGTCAAATAATGTGTCTGCCGTTATTTCAAGTTATCTGAAACTACGAACACTAGAGAATATCACCAAACACAATATTTTGTCCAAAAATCAAACAATGGCTAATGTCCATAGCAGTCGATGCCAAAACACCAAAGAAAAAAAAATAGATACACTCTCGCTTATGTGAAGAAACACCTGAATTACTTTAAATCAGTTCAACCACATAATTACCAAGCAACGGAGTGTGTGTAATGGTTTGGACGGGGAGCAGATGGCTTCAGTGCTGTCTGTGTTGACCTACCCTTGCACTGATGAGGGGCAACAACCTCGAAACTAGTCTGCAGGTGGTCACTCTGTCCAAATCAAAACATAATTCTGCTGGTTGGTCACAGAGGGCACTTGCAATTGCGTCCTCTGATGCTTGATGAACGTTGCATAAGTATCTGTTAGATTTAATTCAACACCCGTCGTAGTCTTAGCCAGGGGAGTAGTTGTTTTCTGATAGGTACGTGCCATAATAAGCCTACTTAGTAGGTGTATATGGGAGTAAAGGGTTCATCATCGGTCGGCCACGACAGTTCATTACTACGATCTCCCAAAGAACTGTTTTCTTCACACATAATAACAGATGGCGCACCCTATTTATCCTCTGTAGGGTCACTGAATCCTAGAAGGCTTTGACTTTCTTACAGGCCAAGGCCTAATCTCTGTATGCGTAATTGCTTCTGAAATGTAATTAATTTAATTGAATAAATGAAATTTGACACAGTCCTAGTTTTATAGTGATCTGGTTTTAAGCAAATTTTGGTAACTGTTTCCGTGGTGTAGTGGTTATCACATCCGCCTAACACGCGGAAGGTCCCCGGTTCGATCCCGGGCGGAAACACTTTTTTTTGGTTAATAGATTTTTTTTGGATTCTAACTGAAATCTCGACAGAATGCGGAACAAGATACTTCGAATGGCAACGAGAAATCTACTGTGAGCTTTTTCCGGGACGAACAATAATATACTATTTCCCATTTTTCGTGAAAAAAATATCGATTTTTCAAAGAATCGTTTTTGGAAAGGAATTTCACTATTCCGCAGTTCAGGATCGTTCCAAGATCATCCATAGCGAATATATAGGATCTAAGAAAATGTTGACTCTTAATACTTTGAAAAAACAAGGTTTTTTTTGTTCTTTTTTCAACCAATTTCAAACCCCAGATTTGCTTCAAATTTATCACTCGGAAGGACCTTGTCGTGCAAAAGTCAGGAATGTAATCAGTTTCACTCAATTCAACATAGTTTTTGAAAAATCCTATTTTTCTTGAAAAAAATGTAGAATTTTCAAAAAACTTGTTTTTTGAAAGGAATTTCACTATTCCGTAATTCAGCATCGTTCCTAGATCATTCCTAGCGAATATGAAAGCTCAAGAAAATAGTTGATTTTTAGGCCTTTAAAAAAAAAAACAGGGTTAACCCCTTTGTTCTTTATTTCAACAAATTTCATACTCCAGATTGGCTTCAAATTTGCCACACGGAGGGAACTTGTCTGACAGAAGTCAGAAATGTAATCAGTTTCAATCAATTAAACATAGTTTTTGAAAAATTCCGTTTTTCGTGAAGAGTCGATTTTTCAGACTCGTTTTACGAAAGGAATTTCACAATTCCGCAGTTCTGCGGCGTTCCTAGACCAGCGAAAAGAAGGGCTCTAGTGAAATATTGATTTTTCGGCCACTTCAAAATTTAAGGTTTACCCCTTTGAACTTTTTTTCAACAATCATATCGCAGATTGGCTTCAAATTTGCGTCACGGATGGAGCTTGTATCGCATAAATCAGAAATGTAATTAGTTTCCCTCAATTCAACATAGTTTTTAATTAATCCTGTTTTTCGTGCAAAAAAGTCAATCTTTTAAAAACTCGTTTTTTGAAATGAATTTCAGAATCCTGCCATTTCAGCATCGTTCCTAGATCATCCATAGCGAACATTAGGGTTCTAGCATTGTTTATATAGAAGATAGTTAGTCAACCTTATGGGATTATAATTGGATCAAAATGGATGCGACATGTAGATGGCGACAGTGAGCTCGCATCCAAGTCATGTCGTAACTTGATTAAAACAATGGAAAAGCATTAAAATCAGGGTTTTTTGAAGAAACCTGCATTAAAATGACGTCAAATATTCATGTTTTGTAACTAATCACGCTAGATGACACTCGCGTTTGTGTCCAATACCTTTTCCACATGCATTGACTATGTTCTATTTAAACAATGGTTCTAGGAAAAAGTTCATTAGTAGGACTTTCAAAAAAACTAAGGTTTAAAGCCCTTTGAACTTTTTTCAACAAATTTTATACCACAGATTGGGTCCAAATTTGCCTCATTGGTGGATCTTGTACTGCAGAGATCAGAAATGCAGTCGGTTTTTCTCAATTCAACATATTTTTTTGAAAATCTGGGATTTGGTAAAAATTATGGCAAATTGACTTCGCGCGCCATCTCACAGACGGTAGACAGAGCTCAAGGTGGCTAATGTTTCAGCCATTGTCTAATTAGACAATGTTTCAGCATTGTTTAAATAGAACATAGTCAATGCATGTGGAAAAGGTATTGGACACAAACGCGAGTGTCATCTAGCGTGATTAGTTACAAACATGAATATTTGACGTCATTTTAATGCAGGTTTCTTCAAAAAACCCTGATTTTAATGCTTTTCCATTGTTTTAATCAAGTTACGACATGACTTGGATGCGAGCTCACTGTCGCCATCTACATGTCGCATCCATTTTGATCCAATTATAATCCCATAAGGTTGACTATCTTCTATATAAACAATGGTTTCAGATACGTTTCTAACTTGCTGCGATTTCAGGCCATCACAACTTGATCATTGTCACTTGATCCTTCCTCTAAGAAATGACAGGACAATTACTGCAATAATTTAATGATTGTTACTCTTACACTGTTTTCAAATAAGGAATAGCTAGAGAATTCCTCCAGAGAATATCATCCTGAACATGTCAGAAATTATACCCGTTTCGTTCTATCTGTCATGTTATTAGAACAATCAGAATTTTCGTGAAAAAAGTTTGGTTTTCCAAATACTCGGGTTTTAAAAGGAATTTCACTTTTTTGCAGTTCAGCATGTTCCTACATTATCCATAGAGAAAATGGAGACTCTACAAAAAAGTTGATTTTTCAGCCACTTCAAAACTTTGAACTTTTTTCAACAAATTTCATATAATGAATAATACTATTTTTCGTGAAAAAAAAAAACGGTTATTATAAAAACTCGTTTTAAAATTCCGAGTTATATATAACACGGAATTTATAACTCGGAATTTTGAAGTAAAATTCCGACTTACAACTCGGAATTTTGAATTCAAAATTTCGAATGTCGGAATTTTAAAATTTCAAGTTACAAGTCGGAATTTTACTTCAAGATTCCATGTTATAACACGGAATTTTAAAATTCTGAGTATAACTCGAATCAAAATGTAACTGCAATCATCTACAGAATGAAGATGGACATACAAATGAGAGTAATCAATGTACCCCAATTTATTTAATATTTATGATATTGACATTTCATATTTTACACCTAATTTTATTTATATATTATCATGCTCCTCACACTGGCTGTGACAACAATGTTATTTTGTGACATTTTATTCTATTGTTCGTTGTGATTTTATAATTTTGACATGTTCTACACCTGAAAAGGTATTTTTTTTAAAGAACTAATAAAGGATATCTGTCTATTCAAAGTCAAAATATACTTTTAAAATTATTATTATTAGAAACTATAATGGTGAGTCTCCCCAGCTAAGCATCCAGATGAAAGGGTGCACCATCATAATGTGCTCTGGGGCGACTCAACAAAAAAGGTGGCACATTTGCTATTTCAAATGAAGAAAAGACCCGGAAAAACCTACAGTACTAGGTATAAAATAAAACAAATCCCCAATTTCCTATTTCATTTATTGGAAGAATGCTTATTGTGAACAAACTTACCAGTTAAAAAAATCAACCACCTATTTGAAAAAGTGGAATTGATGTAACAAATTCTTACTACCCTATTGCTATACTTTGAAGAATTTTGTGTCTGCTTTCGATTCAAGGTAAATAAAATTTAAAAAATCACATTTCAACTATTTAATAAATAAAGTGACAAAACCAAAATAAGTCACCCCGAATAATCCGTGAACGACTTTGAATTCAATCTATACAAAATAAATTACTCCTCAGCAGTGATAAATACAAAAAATTGTAAAAACTACAGAATTTGTTTTGCCTAAATGAAATTTCAAGTTTTACCAGTTGGAGACACTTTCGTAATCGTAAAATGTTTTCAAAACACCGAAAATGTGTGACAATGAGCAAACAACAAACAGATTTCAGGTTATCTATCCACAAATAAATACCTCATTCTGTAAAATATAAGAATAAATTATTTGACGGCCTTGAGCTATTTCATTTTATGGAAAATTACACTCCTATTATGAGGGGAATCCGGTAGGTGGTTGGCCCGGAACCGAATATTGTGGCCTGAAATTGGCAAAATTTGCGGCGGCAGCTGCGAATCCTGGAAGGCTGCCGGCACTGAAGCCTGGTGGGAACTGGCTCATCACTTGTGCTGCAATTGAAATTTGAATAAAGGTTATTGTTTGGTATAAACCTATATAAAAGGCATAAAATGAGTTCAGAATACTGGCAACAAAACGCATCATCCAGAAAAGAGAGTTATATGTCCAAATTCGATATTTCCCTATAAAAAACCCTGCTGGAATTTACAGTGGTGAAAACTTTTAGTCACTTGTCATATAAAACATCATCTTCTAAATCTTTCGTATAAATGAAAAGTGTACGTCTGATTAATAATGCCGTTCGCGTTAGAACAATGGAAAATAATTTTAATCAAGGTTATTGTTTGATATAAACCTATAATAAATGGCATAAAATGAGTTCAGAATACTTGCAACAAAACGCATCATTCATTATTTCCCAATCATAATTACTATTTTCAAAACACCCTGCTTATATTCAATTGTGGAATTTACTACAGTGATGAAAACTTTCTGTCACTTTCTGAAAATCTTTAAAATGGTGAAAACAAGAAAAATCATCTTTAGCAGTTTTTGAATTGTATTCAAGTATTCCAAGTCATCATATAAATGAGAAAGAAATGTACGTTTTATTAATAATGCCGTTCACGGTAGAACAATGGAAAATTATTTTAAGCAAGGTTATTGCTTGGTATGAACCTATAATAAATAGCATAAAATGAGTTCAGAATACCAGCACGAAAATGCATCATCCAGAAGAGAGCGTTATAGTCGAAATGCAATATTTCTCCATTATAGATTCCATTTTCAAAAAACACTGCTTTTATTCAAATGTGAAATTTACAGTGATGAAAACTTTGTCACTTGTCTGAAAATCTCAAAAATGGTGATAATATAAAACCTCAATTTAAGCAGTTTTTGAATTGTATTCACACCTGTTCCAACAAAGTTTTTCATATTATATATGACAAATGTACGTCTGATTAATAATGCCGTTCGCGTTAGAACAATGGAAAATTATTTCAATCAAGGTTATTGTTTGATATAAACCTATAATAAATGGCATAAAGTGAGTTCAGAATACTTGCAACAAAACGCATCATTCATTATTTCCCAATCATAATTACTATTTCCAAAAAACCCTGTTTATATTCAAATGTGGAATTTACTACAGTGATGAAAACTTTCTGTCACTTGTCTGAAAATCTATAAAATGGTGAAACAAGAAAAATCATCTGAAGCAGTTTTTGAATTGTATCCAGGTGTTCCAAGTCTTCATATAAATGAAAATTAATAATGCCGTTCACGGTAGAACAATGGAAAATTATTTTAAGCAAGGTTATTGCTTGGTATGAACCTATAATAAATAGCATAAAATGAGTTCAGAATACTAGCATGAAAATGCATCATCCAGAAGAGAGCGTTATAGTCGAAATGCAATATTTCTCCATTAGATACCATTTTCAGAAAACCATGCTTTTATTCAAATGTGAAATTTACAGTGATGAAAACTCAGTCACTTGTCTGAAAATTTCAACAATGGTGATAATATAAAAAATCAATTTAAGCAGTTTTTGAATTGTATTCACACCTGTTCCAACAAAGTCTTTCATATTATATATGACAAATGTACGTCTGATTAATAATGCCGTTCGCGGTAGAACAATGGAAAATTATTTTAATCAAGGTTATTGTTTAGTATTAACCTATAAATAAATGGCATAAAATGAGTTCAGAATACTAGCAACAAAATGCATCATCTAGAAAAGAGCTTTGTATGTCCAAATTCAATATTTCCCCACCATGAAAACAATTTTCAAAAAACCCTGCTCATATTCAAATTTGGAATTTACAGTGATGACAATTTTCAGTCACTTGTCTGAAAATCTCCAAAATGGTGATAATATCAAACATCATTTTACGCAGTTTCTAAATTGTATTCAAACCTGCTCCAGGTCTTTCATTAAAATGAAAAATGTACGTCTGATTAATAATGACGTTCGCGGTAGAACGATGGAAAATTATTTTAATCAAGGTTATTGTTTGGTATAAACCTATAATAAAAGTCATCAAATGAATTCAGGATACTAGCAACAAAATGCATCATCTAGAAAAGAGTTTTATATGTCCAAATTACATATTTCTCCATCATAAATACCATTTTTAAAAACCCTACTTATATTCAAATGTGGAATTTACAGTGATGAACACTTTCAATCACTTGTCTGCAAATCTAAACAATGGTGATAACAAACATCTTAAGCAACTTTTGAATCGTATTCACACCTGTTCCAAGTTCCAAGTCTTCATATAAATGACAAATGTACGTCTGATTGATAATGCCATTCGCGGTAGACCAATGGAAAATTATTTTAATCAAGGTTATTGTTTGTTATAAACCTATAATGAATGGAAATGAAATGAGTTCAGAATACCAGCAACAAAATGTATCAATATTACCCAATCATAAATACTATTTTCAAAAACCCTGCTTATATTCAAATGTGGAATTTACAGTGATGAAAACATTTAGTCACTTCTCTGGAAATATAAAAAATTGTGTTGACAAAATCACCATCTTGAGCAGTTTTTGAATTGTATTCACACCTATTCCAAGTCTTTCATATAAATGTCAAATGTACGCCTGATTAATAATGCCGTTCGCGGTAGAACACTGGAAAATTATTTTTAATCAAGTTTTTGTTTGTTATAAATGAAATATTATCTTAAGCTTTGAATTGTTTACACATCTCACATCTGTTCCAAGTCTTCATATGAATGACAAATGTATTGGTCTGATTAATAGTGCGGTAAAGCAATGGAAAATTATTTTACTTTAGAATATTTACATGTAATAGTAGTAGTACATGCACATGTCATTAAATGATTTCCAGTTTGAATAAATGCAATACTTGTGCAGAAACTCACTTGTTGATTGACTACTCGAAGACGAAGTTGCCGCCAATCGCGACAAGATACTCCTTTCGGACATCTGTAACCTCTGCGCCACCGGGGGTATCCTAGCCAGCGTGGCCGGCAACCTCGATACATCCGATTTCATATCGGAAAGCAACTCCTCCAGCTGGTTGAGCACCTTGTGGAGTACCGCGTTGGCCGGCTTGTTTCCAGCCAAGGATTCCTTGCTGAGGTGCTGGTGGGACTCGGCGAGACATTCCACCTCGGCGAATCTGGCGTTCAGAGACATTGCCGGGTGGTTGGGGTCCTGGGTGAGGTTGAGGTAGGCGGCTCGACGGAGTTGCTCTTCAATCACCAAAGCTTGCTCTAGTAGCTGCAAAGAATCATTCATTATAAAAATAGTAGTTTCAATGAAAGCTATTTATTTGAAAGGAAACAAACTGTCCAGATTGATCATAACAAAAGTGATTCTAGAAAAGCAATATGTGGTGTTCCCCAAGGGCCAGTTCTAGGACCTATTTTATTTTTTATTTATATCAATGATCTGTTAAATACGAAAATTAAAGGAAAATTGTTTTCCTACGCTGATGATACAGTTTATAAAGGTAATGGGAATACCTGGGAAACAAACATCAACAGTCAAAATTAATACGAAACTAGCTAAATAATATCTACCTTGAACCTCCTAGCGAGGAATTTATTTTTGATTTCCAAAAAGTTTCCTTTTCCGACGTCCATTTTGAAGGGTTCGTTGATAATGGCGAACCTGGCGTCGGCCTGTATGTCCTGCCACCTGCCGTAACCATGAGTCACTATGCCGGCCAACAACCAATAGTCATGGCGTCGGTGCCATATTTCGTAGTCGCGTCCTGGAGAAGCAGCTTTCTCCTCGTTGAGCCATAAAGTGTGTAGTTCCGTGAAACCACCGTCGGCAATATTGAACATGAATCGTTTCTTAGCCTCCAGATCTATCTCCCTCTTAGATTCTTTCTGCAAATGGATAATACATAATTCAGCGGAGAAGGATATTTTATATAGTTTATCGCATCATATTACAAGATCGACAAGCGTAAGGATGCCTCTGAGATGCGCAAACGATAGAAAGCGTGAGTAGATGTGCGACAAAGATCGACTACTGTTTAATAAGGCAGAGCGATTGAGCTCCTGCCCCACTCCAGGGTTTTGTCTACTGCGCAACCAATTCTCGGAGGCATCCTTACGCTTGTCGATCAGTACATATTATTAACATCATAACAGCACAACAACACATAATACATTAGTTACAAAATATAGTGCGTTAGTTACTTTATACTTCCCTAGATACCTAGCTTAAATGACAATAACGTGTCAAGAAAGTGACAATAACCAAAGTTGTTGATTTTATTTTCACATCATCGTTGTCAATGATTCGATAAAGCTTTGAATGTAACTAGATTGTTATGCAATATAAATAAATCTCGGAAGTTGCACCGGCAACGTCCTCGATTATTATAAATCGCATAATAATCTCGTTACATTAATAGCTAGCTATAAAAGGGGTTTAACCTTACACGTGGTTGTTGGTAAAACAAGAAACAAAATACTCGGGGCTCACTGAATAAATTCGAGATTTTTGTTTAACATCCGATTCTGAAAGGTTGGAACTAGACATCTCTCAGATTACATTATCAAATTTTTGAAAATACAACTGTGAAAAAAATTGCAGAACATTGACCAGATTCACTATTATTTATCTCACAACGTATTTTTTTTTCGAAAAAGTACTTCGAGAGATGCTGCACTTATACATTTTTCTTTGTCAAAAAAATTACAAAGATTCATTCAAAATCGCACCGTCAAAATGATTTTCGCTGAATCCCTGCAGACTCAATTTTGGATAATTTTTATGATTCGAGCGCCCTCACAACTATGTACTTTTACATGGATACTATGAATGATTGAATTCAGGAAATAATGCTAAGGAAATTGAATTATGAAATTGAATTATTCTAAATATTCATACAACTGTACGTATCAAATAGACCTTTATCCGATTTTTATAAAATTCCCTTTTGTTTCAACAATGATATAATCAAATACTCCCAATAAAATTAATTTTTTAGGTTTATATATTGATCAATATTTATTTTATCATGGTCTACACATACTGAAATATTGAGAAAAAGGATACTTCCAGTTATTGGGGTTCTATATAGAATCCGAAATAAAATTCCGTTGAGGTTTAGAAAATGCATATATTTTTCATTGATTTACTCAAAATTATAATATTTCATTTCTGTATGGGGAACTGTCAAATCATGTATACTCAAACCACTAAAAATTCTCCAAAACAAAGCAATAAAAAGTATTTTCTATTTAGTTTACATTATCGTGAACCAACTATATTAAATATTTATAAACCCCAAAGACTTTTTGATATTAGCACCGTATATAAATACAAAATACCCTTGTTAGTTTTTTCTGTCAAAAATAAACTGAAACAATCCAATTTGAGATTAACTAAATCCAATTAATCATAGCCATTCAACAAACAGATATTGGCAAAAGATCTATGTATAATAATTTACCCAAGTTCCTCAAACTTACAAAAAGTTCAACAGCTTTCAAGTAAATTAAAGAAAAATTTATTAACGTAATAATATCATTTCATTCTTTAAATATTCCTATACCTTATTTCTCCCTCACAAATCATTCTGGTTTTACTGCTTATTCATCATATATAAATCATGTATAAATTACGATCCATCAGTCAATGTTCCCTGTTATAAATATATTATTATTGTTTATTGAGAATAATAAATGTTACTATTGTTATTATTATTATTCATGAGTAAAAAAATAACACTGAAGCTATTAGGAAATTTTAGAACAGGAGAGGAGATAAAACCAATAGAAGCTGTAAATGGGTTTATTGAAGTTTTGAATAATAATATGCTAGGAATCGCAGGTAAAAAAGTAAGACCTCGTTAATCCTTGGCTCGCACAAGTTTAGACTTCTGAGGGCTGTCGTTCCTAAGGGGACGACAGCTGGTTAACGGAAAAAACAATTTTAAACAATTTTATCACGTTTATTTTCGTCCGTGTTGGTGAAATATTTTAATATGAACCTGCTGGGGAGATGAAACCCTGTTTCATCTTCAAAGCACTTTCATCAATAGCTACATAGAAAACTGTAGCTAAAAACAAGTTTTTAGGGGATCAGAAGGGGGTCAAATGAATGCTGCTAAATCAAATGTCTGTAAAAGTGATAACTTTTCAAGGAAATGAAGTCTCATCATAATTATGAGTGCGGCCAAGATCATGAACACGTATAGAATTTGTCAGAAACTAGTTGATTATTGTTGATTGCATAAAGAGATCACGTATTTTAAAGACAGTTTTGCGTTTTAATCGAATAAAATCAGACGGAAACCGATCGGCATACGTGTCGTGTGGATCTGAAGAGTCACCATATGCCTTCAAATGTTTTGAGAAATAGGGCATTGTTGAATCTATACGTGTTTATGCACGTCTTTGAGATGATAAATTATTATAATTATTATTGTTATGTTCCACGGGTTAGCGCTATTTTGGCTTGTTCATTGGCATTGGCAACTACCAAAACCCTAAAGGGCATACGTTATAAAATCATTACACATTTTGGCAGCGGGCTGACGGGCTAATAACTTATTATAATGGTATGAAAAATAAGCAGCTGAAAATATTTCAAAGCAAGAAATCCAAAATGAAACACAATTATTCTCACCTTAACGTCTTTCTCTTCTCCTTCAACAATCGTCACCTCCTCCTCCTTCTCAATCTTTGGTTTCTCTTCCTTAACTTCCTCCTCTTTTTTCTCCTCCTTCTTAACCTCCGGCTTGACATCTTTCTCCTCTTCCTTCACTTCTCCCTTCATCTCTGCGGGCTCTTCTTTTTTCACTTCTTCAGACTCTTTTTCTTCTGCCTTCACCTCACTACCGACCAAAGTGGCATCAGCTTCGGGCTTCTCCTCAGCCTTAACGTCCGCTTCAGCACAAGGTTCAGCTTTTTCTACTTTCGACAGGACGTCCTTCGTATCCTGAGGCTCCACGATTTCTTTTTTATCGTCCACCGACTTTTCACTTTCGGATTTGACATCTTTATCCTTTGTTTCGTCGCTTTGTACTGAATCCTTATCTTTGTCTGAAGTCTCAACCTGTGTGGGAGCCGGACTAGGGGCTGCACTTGTTGCGGGAGTAGCGCTAGTACTAGTAGTAGCACTTTTTGGGGTGTCTCCTTCAGTCGTCGGAGTGGTACTAGTTTTATGCTCCAAAATAGTTTTCTTAATAATCTCCGGTATGCTATATTCTCCGTTAATATGCTCGAACTCCTGCACTTTCTTCCTGATAAGGGACATAACCCCAATCCTGGTCAAAACGTGCTGCCTGCTGAGTCCCTCACGAGGGACTCCGTCCGCGAAAGTATCCGCATTGTCAGCACCAGGTTCGCACAGATGCCTCATGAACAAGGAAACGTAAGCCTTGAAAATCTTCTCGGATTTTCCTCTCAGGTCCCTCACCAACCACTGAGAATTGAAAGCGTCTTGCGGAGGCATGCCATACCGCATAATGGCGTTGAGGAAAGCTTTACGTTGTCTGGCATTGAAACCGAGGACTTCGATGTTTCCTCCAACTCTAGCCAAAAGAGGCGGTAGTGGTCGGTCTTTCTCTTCTTTCCTTTCCATTTTCCTCCTACTCCTCCTGGGGAGAATATATCAATGATTATTTTTTAAACGATCCTGTCATCCAATCGTCATGAGAAAACATTTTTAAATCGACCAATAGCATCAAAATTACACTGATTATTTGTTAGTAGCAAATTACAGAAACAATTTTTTCACGTTGTCTAATTGAATCTTTGTATTTGGAACGCTAGAGCAGTTTTCTTACAAATGCAATGAAAATTTGGTATGATATTTCTCGATAGTGGCTATAACAGCTGAATTTTTTTGATAATTTTCATCCATTTAGAATCGGAGATAATTGTACTCAAAGTTGCTCCCCAATAAACGTTTAAATCATAGCACCATAGGCCAAATGCAATCATTGTTTCAATTAACACGCTGTACATAAGAAACGCGTCTTACAAATTTGATGGAAAACTAACACATGTCAATAAACTCGCACTGGTAGCCAAAAGTGATTGAAATAATGTCACTTTAACCACTCGGCTACCTGGCCCATTTGAAATACAGGCTCCCAAAGACGGCAATGTTTTGATCGATGAGAGCATAAAAATGACAACAAGAGCAATGACAACAACGCGCTGCAGCTCGTAAGGAACACGAGAAATATATCCCGAAATATAGACCAGGGCATATAGAAAATTGAAACTCTAGAATTGGAGAATTGGGCAGCCTCCCTGCCCATATTATTGTCGTCAGAATATAATATATTTTCTGAACAAAATGGTCAAAGAAAATTTGTGATTACTTGTTTGGTTTTCGTAGTATATTTTACCCCTCTTTCTAGTTTGGCCCGATTCCATTTACGGCGGAATTCATGATTTTTTTCTGCACATTTGCAAAATATGCATGATATCTTATATCTACATCTAGATGATTTTAATTGTGCTATAATATTAGAAAACTCTCTGCAACCCAAACCTGTTTGACGTGCTATGTCCGTTTGATGATTTTATGGCAATTAAGGATATTATTATTATCATATAACATTCCATTTTCCATTTCTAACTTTTTTTTGCAGCCAACATCGCTGCAACTGCTTTGTGACTTTTTTTCAAATGGCTTTCTTTAATGAAATGCCCCTTGTGAACTAAATTGATTCGAGCCATTTATCAGTTTTCAATCACTTTTAAGCAATCTGATCGTCGGAACTATAAAAGTTACTGACACTGACACTAGCGACAGAGCAGTGTTGCCTAGTGCCTCCGACACTAGATTGGATGGTTGAAATTAGGGGGAAATCGTACAGTCGGAACACCAAATTTACTTTTATGGTCGACGTATGTCTAATGGGCCGTAAATAGAAAACTTTTGGCGCATACCGTACTGTTCCAAATACCTTAAATGAATGCATAAGAAAGTTAGCCATTGACTTGGTTGTCACGGTAACGCAGCTTCAATATAAACATTTCAAATTCCGCACCTTCGTCATTGTGAAGTATCAGTCATATTTCGCTTTTGAGATTCTCTCTAATGTATAAGGTGAATAAATTGCAATAAATTCGAAGAAACTTTACAATTACGGTGCATTTAGTCAACGAAAACGTGAAACCTATATCATACCAGTTTTAGGTTTAGACATAAATTTAAGAATGACAGGCACATTTTAAGGAAAAGAAAAAATACCGTTCCTCATGAGTAGGTATATGAAAAACCAACAAAAGACAGTATAACCATGGAATATGTATTCGTTTGTGACAGCTGCCATGAAACTTTAGGTACAGGCGCATTATGGGCAATATTTTTATCGTAAACGTAAGATTCTTAAAGTTGGAATTTTCAAGGTCACATGTTTTTAGCATAAACTTAATATTGTCGCGAGAAGCGCGAAATTGTAATCGACGACAACTTCAACATATTCCTGAAAAAAGAAAATCATCTTATGCTGCTCTCACGAAAGAAGAAATAGAAAAAATGATAGCAGCATGGGACGAAAATACTTCAAATGGCGTACTGAGGAAGTTTTACCACACTGCTAGCTACGAATTGGCATGGAGAGGCGGAGAAGAGACAAAAGCATTAGGACAATATTTTAGAGAAGAAATAGATTAGTATGGAAATCAAGCTGGAAGGATAGAATGTAATCCAATAATTTCTAAAACCGCACAAGGTGGATCACACAGGTTAACTGATAGCAAATTTTAACGCCAAATGAAAATGACACTGACAAATCCTATGCGTCTCTTTCGTAAATTAATGTCGAAAAGAACTGCAAATATACAAATTGATCGATTATTTTTGACACCTAATCCAAATCGGCAGGAACCTTTTTCCAATGGGTGGTACAAAAATCTCCCAGTAGGACAAAAATAGAAAATAGGATAGTGGACAAAACAAGCGGCTCAGAAGATTGGCTTGAATTCTAATAAAATTAACTTTAATGAAACGAAAGAAACACAATTTTGTCTTATTTCCACTAGTTTTTTATATTTACGACCGGTTTCGGGATTTATCCCATTATCAAGTATAAAAACTAACTAATACAATTGTACTCTTAAACCTAGTTATATAGGGAGTTTGCAGGTAAACTGGATGGAAAGGTAATTAAATGAAATCAAATGAACATGGGTGAAACGATATAAATTCAATACTGGAGGTTATGGAATAAAGGAAAGAAAATGAATCTGTTGGAAGCCATGGAAATCAATAAATCAATTAAAAACCCGAAATATAGAACCCTCAACGAGCAACTCGATTTATGTAGGTCTCCACTTTTGAATTTGTGATTTTGACTTCCCAGGTAATTTCCATAACCTCCAGTATTGAATTTATATCGTTTCACCCATGTTCATTTGATTTCATTTATTTTCATTTAATTACCTCTCCATCCAGATTACCTGCAAACTCCCTATATAACTAGGTTTAAGAGTACAATTGTATTAGTTAGTTTTTATACTTGATAATGGGATAAAGCCCGAAACCGGTCGTAAATATAAAAAACTAGTGGAAATAAGACAAAATTGTGTTTCTTTCGTTTCATTAAAGTGATTATGAATTTCCACAAAATAAACAAGTCATCAATTACACAAATCTAATAAAATTAAGGTTCCAGTGTCACAATTTTCACTCGGGTTTGAAGGCCGTCGTTTTTTTGAATTTCTTCCTTACGTTTCGCTAGCGCGAGGGGCTAGCTTCTTCAGTGGCTTCCACAGATTACTGGAGATACCGTCTGCGGAGATTGTATCTGGATTTGGTACATTCTCACTAACCCTAATTGACCCCTTTCTACCTGCCGGCATGTAGAAAGGGGTCAATTAGCGTTAGTGACAATGTACCAAATCCAGATACGGTAATTAACGCACAAGACAACCTAAGTCAGAATAAATACAATCTTCGCAGACGGAATCTCCAGTAATCTGAGATTATTCATGATGTATAAGCTTCTGAAGAAGCTAGCCACTCGCGCCAGCAAAACGTTAGGAAGAAATTCCAACAAACGACGGTCTTCAAACCCAAGTGAAAATTGTGACACTGAAAACTTTTGCCGCGAAAGCCTTAACCATTTTGTCATCAAGTTTACAAACCATTCACATCGTTCTTCTGCTGTGACACAACTCGCCAAAAGTGGAGTAGGTGAGCAGCAGTTGTTGAAAATAACAGGACACTCATCTGCAAGCTCCTTCAACCCTATCAACAACTTGACGAAGAGCACCACGCAAGTGAGATCAATAACTTTGAGACACTGTTTCGACCTCATCATCTCAAGGAAATTTTATTATAACTTACAATAATTGCACCATTATTGAGAATTGTAAACATATTCAATTATTATTCAATAATTGTTTAACATTTTGCGAAATAGTTTTAAAAATAATCACGCCGAATTACTATCGTGGTAATATTTTTTCTTATAATCTTAACTAGATTAGCACTTTGTTAACTCGTGAGATTTCTATAGCAACAAAGATTCGTGCATCTAGATAAAATTACCACCACTTGTGTAATTGCTGTAGAGAATTTTTGTCCTTGAGTTTCAAGTTACTCTACTCACCTACTGAGATCCGGGTCATTTTTCTCATCGAAATCATCGTCTTCCTTATCTTCTTCAGACCCAGCCGAGAAGTCCGAATGGTAGTCCGACAGATTCTCCTGCCAAGTGGAATCCTGCGGGGCGTCTGTGGTCATTCCTCCGTCGTTATAGTTCACCTGTTTCCTCACGCGCTTGCCTTTACCCAACGTTCTGGCGATATCTTCTTGCTGCTGTTCATAGTGATGCCTAAGCAACTTGATCCAGTAGGCCGGATCGGTGTTTTCGGCTTCCTGCTTGATGATTTCAGTGTTCACTTCCTCTTCGATTTCTTCTTCTTTGGTAACGTAACTGGCTACCTTGAAGGAGCTGAGGTACTCGTTGGCCCAACTTTCTTTCTGCTCTATACCTTCTTTGCTACGATCGAGAAGTTCGGTCACAGCTCTATTGTCGTAATGGATGGCTTCGTCTTCTTTGCCTGGGTGGAATTTGAATTTGATTTATGTATCCAGTAAATGCCATTTTTGAGTACTTGGTAGTTTTAATTCACTTGGTAGTTGGTGCTTAAGAGGGCGCCTCCGTCAAATGTGTTAATAGATAGTCAAAAGATGGCGGGGCAAACGTTTTTTTGGAAATCCTAGGTGTAACTACTGCATTCAATACGAGTGGCAAGTAAGGTTAATTTCCTTATCCTTTCCTTGATACTTAATTAATAATGATTCAAGAAATCGATGATGACAATTTTTTTAAATTGAAAAATCTATTTTTTTTTACATGAATACGGAAAAAATTATACAAATGTATATACATTACGTTCAAGTAGTTGAATATGTGATGTTTTAACAAATAATTATTTCTCGATAAAATGACCCGAGTTTGCAAGGACAGTCATTTGATCTGACAATAGGGATAGAATAGAATAGGATTTTATTCATCTCTGAAATTTTTACATACATACAACATTACAATATTATATACATGCAAAAACTTATTGGGCTATTCAAGATAAAACATTCAGAATTATGCAATCAAAAAAATTTCAAGATTTGAAATTGCTCTGCGATTTAAACACAATTTGACCTTGACGTTGAATAACTTCCCCCAAGCACTAGTGCTCCGAGTGGTTGTTTTTGGAACATTGAGTAATTTTAATATCTTTAGACATATATTACATAGCGTTTGAGAGCCATCTAACGGTGACAGTTTGAACTGCGTGAAGTAACGATGCATACATCCGTCAGAGTAGCTAGAGTACGTTTTCAAATGGAAGGAAACAAAAAAATCAATTTCTGAGTATGTTGGTTAGCTTCTCGGATGTTAATGTTTGTATGCAAATAATATTTATTTCAGAACGGGGACATATTCACACCCCTCGTACTATTTCAGAGGTTAGAAGAGTTGTAGGTCTTGCTTCCTGGTATCGACGGTTCATGCGTTCGTTTTCTACCAATGACTCAACTCACACAAAAAAATCGACCATTCATTTGAGATTCTGAATTTGAAAAGTCACTCAATAGCGTGAAACAACATTTAGTCTCAGCACCCATTCTTGCGTGTCGAGACTTTAATCTACCTTTTTATGTCGAGACCGACGCTTCTGATTATGGTTTGGGGGCAATACTCTCACAGAGATAGCCAGAAGAAGAAAAAGTGGTCTGTAACCTCAGCCGGTCCCTTCTAAAAATGAACGCAAGTATTCCACTACTGAGAAAGAATGTTTAGCGGTACTTTTTGCAATCGAGAAATTGAGGGTACCAAGTTCACGGATATCAGCGACCATGCGAGCCTTAAGTGGCTTTTCAATATAAAGGAACCAGTTGAGAGAATAGCAAGTTGTACACTGAGATCACTACGATTTTGAGGTCATTCATAGAAAGGGAAAGTTTCCTATTTGTTGAATCCAGGTACCAATCAGCAACTGAATCTGAGCTTGAAAATGGAAACTTTATCCATGAATAAAAAGAAAGCTCAGATAATTTAATAAATGTGAGTTTGTTGATTTTATGACGACAATTCTAGACTAATGGGATTTTTAACACATGTATTAAATTATCGAATAAGTAAAAAGATAATATTAAATTGACAAATGATCGGTGTATTGTTGAGGCCATCTATTTTATAATATGACTGTACCCTACTATCGGATAAAAAGGATGAAATATTTCGCACGGAATCGCCTCTGCATTTGAATTATATGTCGGAGGCGCCGCCTCAAGGACGGTATTTATCATCACCTACCGTGATTCTCTTTAAACAGCTCTTCAGTACCGAACCTCAAGATATCGTCCAACTCCTGCTTGGTAAAGTTGGCTCCTTTCCCGCCCATACCGGGTCTTACGACCAAATGGGTCAACATCATTTTCCGTTTGGCAACTTGGGTGACTCGTTCTTCCACGCTGTTCCTCGTGACGAATCGGTAGATCATCACTTTGTTGGCTTGCCCGATACGATGAGCACGGGAGAAGGCCTGGATATCGTTGTGAGGATTCCAATCGGAATCGTAGATGATGACGGTGTCGGCTGTCGCGAGATTGATTCCTAAACCTCCGGCTCTCGTGGATAAAAGAAAAACGAACTGCGGAGCGCCGGGCGCGTTAAACCTATCGATGGCTTCTTGACGTTGACTACCGGTAATCGCGCCATCTATTCGCTCGTATTTGTAACTAAAAGGAAAAAACTCCAATTTAATCAACGTCAAGTGCAAGGGCGTTGAAGAACCGTCCTTTCCCTTCTTTACTTATCCCAACTTCACTTTCGGGATCCCGAACTCCTGATTCTGACTTTAATAATAATACTTCCTCAAAAATATTTATTAAAAAAAAATATTAAACGAATTAATTAAACGAAGTTTATTGGATCCTGCCCATTGGGCAGGATCCAATAACATTTGATCTTCTACTTCGGCGGCAATTGATTGAGAGAGACTTCTTTTTTATTTATTTATGTTAGTAATTCCAGGAAAAGCCTGCCATTATTAAAATGTGCGTGTAAACGTCATATAAGTGCATCGTCAATAATAGCAAACATATATCTACTGTAAATTGTCACTTGAACATTTATTGCAATTTTATTCATTGATAATTTGTACTTGTAAGTTATAAAACCGTCTGCCATTGAAGAATTTGTTTGTTTATTTTTATCACAATTCCGATAAAAATATCGATGGCAGACGTTAGTTGTATACATTTAACCCACAATTTGTACGTGTTCATGCGCGTCTGCCACCCATTTGCACAGGTGCGAAAAGTCTGCCAGTGGAATATTTTGATTACTTTACAGAACTCTAGTGAAATGTCAATTGGCAGACATGTACATTATTCGAAATATTAAATTTTTAATACAAGTCATTAAATAGTATAACATAAGAGCCGGTCTTTTCACTTACAGATAAAGTCCTTGATAACTGTATCTTTCAGATATCCTTCATCTACCGTCTTTTCACCTTCAGGTAGATATATCCAATAGATAAATATGATCTATTTGGAGGATAACTTGTCTGGCACTTTTAGTTCGAGATAAAGCAGTATTTGTTGGATAAATGCCACAAAACAATACCGTTTTAAATCGAATTTAATGTTTTATGGGGAAATTAGTGTGAAGAATAATCAACTTTGGCTTCGACTTTGACAGGGTGGTTAATGTTGAAGTTTAAATTTGAGATTTTACAAACTTTTGAATTTTGTAACAATGGACGTAGTCCAAGATATAGATTTGTTGTTAGACGGCGATTTAAATGAAATAATTAATATTGGAATACGAGAATATAATATCAGACCCCAAACAGACCATGTTAACTATTGGGATGACCAAACATGTTTTAAACGTTTTCGACTATCTAAACAATCGTTGAAGAAATCCGGAATCCTACAGAAAGGTAAAGGTTCAGAGCTAACTGCTTCTTGTGAAATATATAAATTATGCCGTTTATGCCCAATTACAGCTTTTATTATGTGTAATAGGTATATTTGTAAGCAAATATTATAGAGTTATTTTTTTAGGAATTATAATCGAGCCCTCACACCCATGAATAAATTATTATTGACATTAAGGTATTTAGCAACTGGTAGTTTTTCTATAACAGTGGGAGACACTTGGGAAGGATTCAATTTTGAAAGCAACGTGACATTAGGTACAATTCCAACTACCTGTGAGATATAATACGATGAAAAGACGGAAGAAAGTTATTCGTCAGATATTTCTACCTGAGAAGTTTATCAGATATCAGAGACTTTATTGTAAGGTGAAAAGACCGGCTCTTAGTATCCACTAAAAATGTCTGCCATTTTTCGATGGATTTTTAAATCAAAAAATCTATTGAAGTACGCAGACATTAGTTAATTGTTAAGCAATATCCTATACTTATGTATGCTTGAGTCTGAATGGAAATAAAGAAATCGAATTGAATCCAAAGTTATCAACAATTTCTATTTTCAACACGACGCTTAGTAGCACTGTTGGCGATTGGAAATTTGTGCTAGTCATCATCTTTTACATTAACAAAATTCAATGGCAGACATTCGTTTATATGACAGACAGCTGAACATGTCGCTAGCTGCCTGTCTATAATTGTAATTCCTGAGTTAAAAGATGAATCCTGAGATTAGGATTTCCAAATTGAAGTTGGGATCTTAATAGTCGGAATTCAAAGTTCAAGGAAACACATTCATATTGTGAAAGAAAAAATACTAGTTTGAATCAAGAGCCAATAAAAAAAACCGGAATAATTACTTCATTCATTTTATGATTTTGAATTTTTTATGAAAAGTACTTACCCGTCCCCTTCAAGAAAATCTTCGAGGATGTCCAACATTTTCGTCATCTGCGAGAAGATAAGAACCCTATGCCCTTGCTCCTTAAGTATCCTGAGCATCTTCGACAGCAAAACCAACTTCCCCGCAGCTTTCGTCAGCTGACCCACGTCCCAATTACCGTGCGGCCCCAATGGCGCCTCTTCGGCAGCGGCGGGAAAGAGATACGGATGGTTGCAGCATTTCTTCAGGTCCATCATGATGTTCAGCAAGGACACTTGCTGGCCACCGCCTTTTGGATTCAGAGCCTCGAAGTTTCTCGTCAGAATGTACTTGTAGTACTTCTTCTGCATCGGAGATAGCTCGACTCTCACGATGAATTCGGATTTGGAGGGCATGTTTTTGAGTACGTCCGCCTTGAGACGTCTCAACATGTGAGGACCCAACATTTCGTGCAGCTTCTTCACCTGGTCTTCCTTCGAAATGTCCGCGAATTCAGATTGGAAAGCTGACAATTCGTTGAACTTCTCGCTGTTCAAGAAATTCAACAAATGGAAGAGTTCCTCGAGGTTGTTTTGCAAGGGCGTACCGGTTAGGAGAAGCTTATAAGCAATGTTATAGCTGTTGAGGAATTTGAAGAACTGAAAAAAAATCATTCGGACTCATTTGTTTAGCAATTATGATGAACTTACTTTGGACTGGTTGCTCTTCAACCTATGTGCCTCATCTACTACGAGAACTGCCCATTCGATGGATCCCAGACAGGCTGAATCTATAGAAACCAACTCATAACTGGTCAATAGTACATTGAACTTTATAGAGCCGGCTCTAATTTTAGAAGCTCGACCACCTCTGACAGCTCCTTCTTCAAAACTTATTTCGTTTTCTCGAATTACAGCTCTGCAGTCTTTGTCACCTGAAAACATTTCCTCATTCATAAAGTTGCAATATATCAAAACAAAAACCTCGCCAAATAGGCGAGTTACAAGTTAGAACCATACAAAAAATATATACAGACGACAGTTTTCTTACTTACCAACATAGGTGATGCAGTAAAAGTCTGGAGCCCACGTCTCGAATTCTCTTTCCCAATTGATCATGGTTGACAGAGGCACACTGATCAAGAATGGACCTTTGCAATGCCCCTCCTTGAAAAGAGAGTACAAAAAAACGATAGTCTGGATGGTTTTTCCCAAACCCATCTCGTCGGCTAGGATGGTATCGATACCATTTGCCCATGAGTAGCGCAACCAATTGAGACCTTCCAACTGGTAATCGTGCAACTGACCGCTTTCGTCCAAGTAGGTGGGTTGTCTATCCAGTTTTTTCTTCAAGTCAGAGCAAGGTTTGTCTGGAGGTGGAGTGTATCTACGACTGAAATGAAAGGTTGTTCACTATTTTTGCTCAAGAATGTAAAACTTTCCTGATAAGGCAAGAGTGACGAAGATAAGAGTAGTTGGTGTGATGTTGGATGCATGCGTTGGTTATCAAAACGGTTACTGAAATAGCGCATCTGTTGTATGTCAGGGCGGTCGATGGCATAATACCTATCCATTATTTAGTTCTAATGAACAAAAACCCAGCCCTAAACCACGATATGGCTGACAACCGAAACAAAGGAGTCACCGAGTAATATTTTACGATGTACGTCTTCATTAAACACGGTATTGATTTAAAAAAATGGAACGGCGCCACGTGGTTATGCTGACCCCGTAACTAGAACGGGTGATCGTTGTTAAAGAAAAAGAGTCGTATAACTCTACACGACCTAATCCAGATAAGAGCCTTTGATGGAGATACGGTGGAACACCCCACGTTCTCAATCGTCCTGGAGTTGACCAGAACATAGCATCACTGACTTTCTTTTATTTTATACGTGCCTTCAAGAGGAGGAATTGTTTAGCCTCGGCTTTTATTTATAAAAGACGAAACGGTATTTGCCCTAAGAACCAGAGGTATTGATTTAAAAAAATGGAACGGCGCCACGTGGTTATGCTGACTCCGTAACTGGAACGGGTGATCGTTGTTAAAGAAAAAGAGTCGTATAACTCTACACGACCTAATCCAGATAAGAGCCTTTGATGGAGATACGGTGGAACACCCCACGTTCTCAATCGTCCTGGAGTTGACCAGAACATAGCATCACTGACTTTTTTTTATTTTATACGTGCCTTCAAGAGGAGGAATTGTTTAGCCTCGGCTTTTATTTATAAAAGACGAAACGGTATTTGCCCTAAGAACCAGATCATCAGAAGAAAAAGGAGGGTATGGCCGTCCGGGGATGGTTATCGCACATCCAGCAGTTTTTCTTCGAAAAGTAACCTGTGCCAAAACTGGTTTTTGCGTGGCCTGCGAATCCAAACTATCGGGTGCCGGTAAATTCCTGAAAGGAGTCGCGGGGGCCCCACGTTGGGCGCCACGTCGAGTCAAAACTCTTCCTCAGGAAATAGCTGACAACATAAACAAAGGGTTCACCTAGTAATTTTCAACTATGTACGTCACTGCCGCTATTTTGAACTCGGTATTGATTAAAAGTGGAACAACGCCTCGTGGTTAGGCTGACCGCAACTGGAACGGATGGTCGTTGTTGAAGAAAAAGAAAGATAACTCTACACGGGTGCGTTGCGTTGTGCCCACATCTCATTACACCCACATTTCGTTGTACCCACAGCTTCCGAACATAGCCGAATCAAGCGCAGTTGCCAAATGCTGACATGCAATTCTCTAAAAAAATTATTGTGGGCCTAGTGAGACATTTCGTTACACCCACATTCAATGAAGTTGCGTTTTGCCAAAATTTCATTAGGCCCACATTTCGTTAGACCCACATTTCGTTAGGCCCACATCTCACTACACCCACATTGCGTTGTACCCCAATTTCATTACGCCCACATGTCTCTGAAAAAATAATTATGGGCCTAACGAGACATATCGTTGTACCCACATTTAATAAAATTGCGTTTCGCCCAAATTTTGTTAGGCACACATCTCATTACACCCACACCGCCTTGTGATCAAACTTCGTTACGCCCACATGTCGACGTCTTTGAATAAATGTCATCTGCAATTTTATTGAATGTCTCATTAGGCCCACAATTAATTTTTTAGAGAATTGCATGTCAGCATTTGGCAAGAGCGCTTTATTCGGCTATGTTCGGAAGCTGTGGGCATGACGAAATGTGGGTGCAACGAAATGTGGGTGCAACGAAATGTGGGTGTAATGGAATGTGGGCACAACGACATGCTCCCCTCTACACGACCCAATCCACATAAAAGCCTTTGGGGACATGGTGGACATTTAACACAAGGTGCCCACAGCGGCACCAAGACCCTCCAGGCACTGCATGCTACTCCTACCACAGACGCCTCACCAGTATGTAAGTACTGGTGCCCCACCCCGCGTCCATGTTTACTCTGATTTTCAATGACAGCAGCGAGCAGAGCATCAACTCGGCATTTAGCCGCATTAGCTTCATGTGCCATATGCTTTAGTCAAGCTGATTAGCCGACACAACTTGAACGTCAAAAATTGTTTTGATATTAAGACTATTCATTCAAAATTAGTGTTTTTTCTTGGGCGTCCTGCCGAATTTACACTCAAATCTAACCTGAACAAGCTAACCTGATTCGCAGCAAACGAATTGTTCCGAGCGTCTAATGTGTCATCACTCGCGTCCGATACGACCACTGATTCGGTATCTTCTAATATGTATGTAATAAGCTACGTCCGATACGAATATATGCCTGAAACTTCTCATGCCACTTGCTTAATCATTCCTTGAAGAGAACAAGATGTTCAACATCTAGTTATTTCTGACAATATTCGGAAGAAGGTATGCGTAGAATGTTAAATATGCTTATAAAGGAATCATTCCAATAAAATAAAGTATTAATTTTTTCTACCCGAGCCGCATTTTCTTACATTTCATAAAAAGGCACCATTTCAAGTAGCAAATGAGTCACCAAGGTAAACAATAATTTATACCTTTGCCGTGCCTCTGGCGAGAGTCGAGATTGTATTTTACGGAATATGGGGAAAAACAACCAGAGTAACCTAAAACGCTTTGCTACATGTTTCTCTCCCAAGCTACTGAGAAATTTAGTTGACTTGCTGAATAGGAGCTGGTTCCTTACACGATTTCAGGTGGTAAGCGTGGAAACCCTACATTCTCGATCGTTCTTGAGTTGACCAGAACATAGGTAGCTTCACTGACTTTCTTTTTTATTTTATACGTGCGTTCAAAAAGGAGGAATTTTTTAGCCTCGGCTAAAGAAGAACCAGATCGTCTTAAGCAAAAGGATGGTATGGCCGTCCGAGAATGCTTACCGCACGTTGAGCAGTTTTTCCTCGAAAGGAGTTGCGGTGGCCCCACGTTGGGCGCCACGTTGTGCCAAAACTCTTTCTCAGGGTAAATAACTGATTTTCAAATAAAAATACCAGAGCTTCTTTTAATTCGACAGGATAACAGGAGTGCATATATTGGTGTCAACAATAACTAATTCATTACATTTATAACTTTGTTCCAAATTACAATTTCCACATTTCTTCAATGGAAGAACAAGCCAAAAACGTATCTAAAATTGAGCATGCACCAATATCTACTAATACTCAAAAACATTTAGTATAAGGTGAAAACCAAAAGGTCCAGCATCTAGTTATTTCGGAAGGAAGTATGTGTAGAATGTAAAATCTGCTAGCTAATACATTTCAACAGCGTATTAATTTTTTTGTCTTAGCCGCTTTTTTCACATAACATAAAAATGCACCATAAACATCGGTTGACAGAAGCAAACTAGTTCACAAGCTGGGCAAACATTTATACCCTTGAGAACATTGCGAGTTGCCGTGCCTTTGGCGGGAGTCGAGGTCGTATTTTGGAATTGGATAAAACAACTATAGTGGCCTAAAACGCTTTGAAACGCCTTCAAAGAAAGGTTAGGGTAAAAATGCAATGTAATTTTCTTTGTGATAAGTAAAACCTAGATTTTTATATGTCTAGTCCTAGAAATATGAGAGACTGCATGTTTCAAATTTTAAAATTTCAAAATTTGACTCCATTTGGAGTATTCTTCTTCTTTATGATGAGTTAGTTTTAAGCAACCCCTTACATGTTGTTACATTTTTTAATGTGTTTGTAAGTGAATCTAAATAAATGAACAAGGGACGCATATGCGAGAGTGTATTTTCCTCATTTCTGCATCAATGACTCTTTGGTGGTACAGTGTTTTTTTCCTGGCGTCCACTAATTCCACTTCGCATATCACCGACAACTCTCACCATCAATTCCCTAGACAATTATTTCCCACAATCCCCGATTTTCATGCCACTTAAAACCAACCATTTCCACCACAACCATATTCTACGACTGCCGAATCCCGTGACTCACAAACTGCACCACACCCACCTCCACTGAAAACCAATTATCACAACAGCCGTTTCCATGACTTCTAATTTTCCAGCCACTGAAAAAAAAATCAGTTATTGTTAACTTACGGCGTTCCCCTCTCGTCATCATCCATCAGCTCCTTCGCCTTGGGCTTCTTTCCTTTGTTCTTTTTTCTGGCTCCGCCCAAGCAAGCCGACCTCAAATCCATGTAGTACTCGACGGCCGGTTTCAGTCCGGGAATGTCGTCACTTTCGTCTTCCCACGTTGCTTGGTCGTAGGTCAACTCGCGCCATTTGATCAAGTACAAATTCCTACCATCTCGCATGGTACGGTGATTGATGACGCGGTGCACCACCAACCATTCGGGTTTCACGCCGTACTTGTAGTATTTCTCTTCGAGCTCTTCGTCGTTATTATTGCCGCCCATCTTCAGAAGCCTGAAAGGAACACCAATTTGGTAAAATAAGCCGGTTTGCAAGGCGTTCTCAACGCCAAAATACCTACCTGCTGAATCTGGAGTCGGCCTCGTCCATGGGTTCCTCCAATTTAGGGGGCTCTTCCATGTCCCACTTTCTCGTGTAGGCACGGAACATAAGAGGGTGGTACACGTCCAACTGTAGCTCAGTTATCCAGCTACAATGCCAATACGAAAGCTGAAAACGAATTCACTCAAGAAAATTGTACACTTCAAACAGGATGAGTCTGCAAGATCCCCAGGGATTTTGCAAGCAAGATCCGCAGGGATTTTGCTAGTAAGATTCGTAGGGATTTTGCTAGCAAGATTCGTAGAGATTTTGCTAGCAAGATTCGTAGGGATTTTGCTAGCAAGATTCGCAGGGATTTTGCTAGCAAGATTCGCAGGGATTTTGCTAGCAAGATTCGTAGGGATTTTGCTAGCAAGATTCGTAGGGATTTGCTAGCAAGATTCGTAGGGATTTTGCTAGCAAGATTCGCAGGAATTTTGCTCACAAGATCCGCAGGGATTTTGCTTGCAATAGCCACAGGAATTTTGCTCCGCAAGAACCGTAGGGATTTTGCTTGCAAGATTCGCAGGGATTTTGCTCAGCAAGATCCGCAGGGATTTTGCTCAGCAAGATCCGCAGGGATTTTGCTGGCAAAGTTAGTCATACCTCGTGCCATTTGACGAAAAATTCCCTGTGTCTCGTCCTCGGCTGTTCTTCCCCATCCTTCTTTTTCGGCGGATCGTCCACCCACTTCCAAGTCAGGATTTTGGCAACTTTTCCGACGAGAGGCGGGCATCCGCACCTCGGGCATCTCCAGTCGCCGTCCGGAATATCGGTGAGCGGCGGATTTAGGCAATGGGTGTGATAGGCGGAAGTGCAAGAATCGCAGCACAAGAGCTCGCCGCCATCTTTGCAAACTCGGCAGAACTCTTGATGTTCGTCGTCGTCCTGTTGAATAGGATCTGGGTTTTGAGTCGCGTTGGATTTTTATCATGAAATGATATATCAGTGGCTTCGAGAAGCCTTTGGATATTCTGAGATATTCTTATCTCTTGTCATACCCGAGTTTCAGTATAAAGGGAGTATCGTAGTATAGGATTCGAAGAGAGGTCGACCTTCAACCATCTGTTTACTGGGTAAAACATTTTTTTAGGCCAATCAATAGAGGATTTTTTCGTAACAAAAATTCTAGTAGGAAACCGAATGTGCTATCACATCACATCACAGTCCGTCGTTACGATATTCTGTTGTTTTCGACTCGCAACTGTCATTTATTAAATTGATATAAACATTTAAATAAAAAAAAAACGTGTTTTTGTATATTGTTTTGCTAATAAAATGAAAACTAATAGAGCAATCTGGTTGCTAAATTGTAGAGAATTGAAATACGAACAGAATGGAATGTTTTACGAGCCGATTGGATCATTAGTAACGGAGAAAAACCCGGAAAAAACGAAAAAATTTGCGATTTTTCTAAAAATTCATAACTCCGCCATTTTTCAAGAAGAAGGGTTTGCCCTTCTCATTAAAGTATTGTATCATGTGTACTTTATGTGTGCACAAAACAGGCTCAGTCGGATCATTAGTTTTGGCACAATGACAATTTGATTTTTTTTTTGCATCATCTTGCAGTGTGCCTGGATGCTCTAGTGATAATCCGATTTCATTTCAAACAAATCATAAAAGTTGAAGTATAGTACTACATAACGTATATTCCTATTTTGTGCTACAATGAACTAAAACAAGTTTTTTTTGTGAAAAAATGATAAATGAAAATTTCTGTTTTTATACCACTTTTATTTTTAACACTGCAGTTTCATCATTTATGGACATTATCAAACTATATTTCAAACTGATAATTGAATATACCAATACACTTGCCTTTTATACCTGGCTTTTCTCATTCACTAATAATGACAATTTAACTCATATAAAATTAAAAATCTAAATAAGTAATTACATAATATCCTTGTACCTGAAAATGTGTTCATGATGGACAATGTGGCTACATTAAAAACTGGGGAATATACCAAGTCTACATTATCATTAAGTAAATTAAGTTTATGTAATTCTAAGGATTTTAAATAATTCAGTTTCCAACCTTTGTTGGCATAGTGCAAAATTTTCCGTATCGATTAGTTTCGGGAATTTGTGCCTGCTTGTTTTTTTATATTTAAATGTTTATAACAAATTAGTAAATGACAGTTGTGAGTCGAAAACATAACAGAATATAACTACGGACTGTACTTCACGTGATGGAATAGTCGGTTTCACTAGTATTTTTGTTAAAAATCAGCCATTTTATGCTTTATTGTTTGGTGTATTTGAAGTTTTATAAATAGTCGAATACGCCTAAAATGCCTTGCCTATCGAAATGTGGTCATTGCTATCTTTGATTTAATTTATTTAAATTTTGTTTTATGTGCTGCACCCATTTGTAAACCAAACGAATTTTGTTTTAACTGATAGCTTATAATATAAAGATTATGCCTAGATAGTATTGCCTACTCAGTTCTGATCATGACTACCTGTCAAGCAGGTAGGAACCGGTAAGTAAATATAGATAACTTCAATGATCTGTTAACCAATCGAAATATATATCAGAAAATATATAATTTAATGGTAAACGCGATGGTATAGTATTGCCTGCAATAAACTGATCATAAAATTGTATTGCCAGACTTTGAAAATTCTCTATTACACACACCTCGTACGCTCTACTTTCTCTCTCGCGCGTCTTTGCTGGATCCAATTTTCAAACCAGCAATACTATTTCATGAAAGGTTTATTGAAGGCCATACTATACCATCGCGTTTATCATTAAATTATCTATCTTCTGATATATATTTCGATTGGTTAACACTTCAGTGAAGTTACCTATATTTAATTACCTGTTCATACCTGCTTGCCAGGTATTCATGATCAGAAATGAGTATGCATTACTAACTAGGCATATTCTTTATATTATTAACTATCGGTAGAAACAAAATTCGTTTGGTTAACAAAGGGGTGCAGCACAGAAAAAAAATTATTATAATTAATTGAATCAAAGATAACCATGACCACACTTTGATAGGCAAGGCATTTTAGGGCCGGTTGTACAAAACAAGTTCACAAACAGTTCAACTGAACTGAGTTCTGTTACTAAGGAACTAGAAATTTCATTGGCTAATCTATAGCAACTGAACCGAGCTCAACTAAACTGATGATGAACCAGCTTTGTACAACTCGCCCTTAGACGTTGAGTTGAACGTGAGTGGGCCCATATCAGCCCCTCCATTGCAGCCAATGGCCTATTGTGGCTAATTTTAGACGTATTTGACTATTTACAAAACTTCATGAGAAATATGTTTCACCCAGTTAACAGATGGGTGAAGGTCGACCTCTCTCCACCTCTTAGACTATCAAAGGTCACACATCGATAACTTGGAGAAATAGATAAAACTCAATTTTTTTAAAGTCAAAATATACTACCATTGTCAGAAGTTTTATAATTTATAAGCATGAAATTCATTGAATTACATTATAAATCTTAGATTTCAGACGTGCATTCGAAACGATAAATAGGGAACTATTGATAATGAAGCTGGAAAGATATGGATTATGTCATAATGTTATGAAGTGGTTCGTGTCATATCTGAAGGAAAGAAAAATTGTTAAATATAACAATAGATTTTAAACTGAATTAGAAATTGAATTTGAGTACCTCAGGGTTCAGTTCTTGGTCCAATTATTTTTATATTATTTACCAATGGTATTATTCATCATCAAACATTGTCAGGTAAAGTTATTCGCATATGACACAATGCTGTATTATTCAGGTGAACCGAAGGATATTGAGTATTTTCTTAACGAAGATTTACAGAGTATATTCAGTTGGTTGAAAAATAATGGATTAATGATGAATATGGACGAAACTAAATTTATGGTAATGTCAAGTCGCCATAATTTAAAATACCTCAAAGAACAACATCACTTTCAACATGAAAATAGATGGAAACAAGATAAATGAAGTGAACAATTTCAAGTACTTAGGAGTGATTCTAGACAGTACTTTAGACAAGTCTCAATAATGTAATTTTGTAAAACGGAAAATCGCCACAAAAATACATTTTTTATATAGGCTGGACAATAAGGTGCCCATTTTTTCAAAATTAACTATTTATAAATCAATCATTGCTCCTCACATTGATTACTGTGGAACCCTGCTATTTTTGGAATAAGAATTCAACTTTGACACTCTGTATCTCAGAAAAGAATAACTTGCGGACATATGTTTATAGGAACTTTTCCTCTTATTTTGATGTCAGCAACACGCTCCTGAATTTTCTACACGTACTTAAGAAACACCCTGTATATATAAATCATAAGCTACAACGGTGATATTTCTCGTCAACATACTCGCTACCGGACGACTTACCAAAATAGAATACCTTGTACATTATCATTCATTTGGAAAGCTGAAAATATGTTTTATTCAACCACCATTTTTTTCTTGCATGTATAGAATTTAGTTTAGTTTTGAAATAAAGTTTTGTGAATTAGCATTACCCTTAAATTGTAGTATTATAAATTGTCTTGTATATTATTTAAATAACCTTAATTTTTGTTAATACAAGAAGTATTAAAATATGAACGTTCATAAGTCAGAAATGCAGATATGGTATAAGTATTAGAGAACATATGCATGGATACATCATAGCCCTCATACATTAAGCAATTTTTGTTATGTGCAACAGAAAAATACTACGTTTCAAAAACTACTTTTAAAACATTTTGAAGTGTTTAGGATTATTTATAATATATACTAGTATCATTAAAACATACTTTTATTATGCAACCTTGATAACATAATAAAACTGATATTTAAAATCAATTTTCTAATATATGTTGATGGTAAATTTTTCACTACATCCAAACTATTCTTAGATTTATTTTTACCAAATCACTATTGATCTTCTGTTATAAATAGCCATTCTCTTACTACTACCTAACCTGTTCAACTGGTCCCTCATTTTCGCAATGTGGACAGCTCCATTTTCCTTCTGGAGTTTCTTCAAGCTCAGGTTCAAGACACACCAGATGGTAAGCTCTGGGACAGGTATCGCACAGGATGATTTCACCCCCTTGCTGGCACACCTCGCAATAATCCTGATGTTCATAGTTTTCTTCCTCGCCCTTGCCAGTTTTCATTTTCCTCTTTTTGACTTTGCTTTTGTTTCCGATCTTGGTCTTGGCTTTTCGTCTGGGAGTGGCTTCCTCAGAACCGCCCTCAGAAGGCTGGTCCGGCGCACCTTCAACCGGAGATTTACTGGATTTCGGATCTTCAGATTCTTGAAGCATCTGTTCGAATTCAGCATCGGAGTCTTTGTCTGAACCTCCTATGCTGACATCTTCTTCATCCTATGATTTGAAATTCAAATTGCAATCTGTTTTTAGAATCCCATTTTATATTTTTAGAAACAAACTGAAGATAAGTTTTAGCGATATGAAAATTAAATTGAAAGTAGTTACACATTTATTGAATATTAGTAAAATGGGTCAGGATTTTCGTTATCTAAAAGAAGAGAAATGGTACAAACAACCCAGATCATCAAAAAGAAATGCATAACAAGAGGAAAACATTTCCGAAAAATGACCCACAGAAATCAAGGAATCAATACAAAAACAGCAACAAGAATATACAAAATGATATGCCGACCACTACTGGAGTATGCTCTCGTAATTTTTTGAAGTTGCCGAAGAGCAGCCCTGAACAACCTCAAAATAACAGAAACATCCACTCTACGATGCATCACAAAAATTCGACACCCTCAAACAACCTCTTATATGAAATGACCGGAGTGAAACCAATCACTTATAGAATTGCTGACCTCAGACGAAGATTCACAGAAAAAGAAGCCAACTTTAACATGCTCATCGGTATATGCAAACAAAGGCCAGAAGGACACCACTTGAAATACAAATATCCAGAAAATACAATTTGAGAAATAATATCAAAGAAAGAATACTTTTCTTTTATATGTATATATATATATAAATAAGGATGGATTTAGCGAGGGGCAATATATGAAAATATAAGTATAAAAGTTATTGGGTATAACGGTTGCACAACATTTTGAGGGTTATACCCAATATCTTTTCTACTTATATTTTCATATATTGCCCCTCGCTAAATCCATCCTTATTTGTATTTTCCTGGGTAGGATTGTCACGCTGGTAGCTATAGCTGTCTCCGTGTCGACGTTAGTTGTTGCCTTGTGAGTACTAGGTCTTCTAATCGATGCCACAAATGTGTGGTTGGCTTCCTGTTGTTGACTTCGTTTGTTTCTATTTTTACATCCAAGTGCTGTACATCTTCGCACTTGATCTTACCGTACTGATGAGAGCTTAAGCTCGAAACACGTGTCTACGGTTGCACAACGTTTTGAGGGTTATACCCAATAACTTTTCTACTTATATTTGTTTATATCTCGGATCTCGAAAGTAGTGGAGAATTGTAATTTTGGGGTTCTGAATAAAAGCTGGTGCAGCTTTTTTTGATATAATGTTACCCAAAGAGCTTTTTGTTTTCGGTCACGTGACATCAGATTCAAAATTATTAATGGAACACCCTGTATATTTTGGCATTTTTATGTTCCTCCCAATGAAACAATTTCAACAAACTATCACTCTTGTGGTCTAAAACGATCAATTCAAAAAATACAGGTACTTCAATATCCTCTGTCCCACGACGTCTGAAACGGGCAATTGCCAAATTATTTAGGTTTAGGGTCACCCTGTGTATTTGGGCAGTCCTATATTTTATGTGATGATTAAAACAAGGCAAAATTAAATTAATCATCCATATGTTATTAAAAATCGTTGTGGGACAAAGGATATTGAAATACCTGTATTTCTTGAATTATTCGTTTTAGACCACAAGTGTGACAGTTTGTTAAAATTGTTTCATCAGGAGGTACATAAAAATGCCAAAATATACAGGGTGTCCTATTTGGGATTTTGAATCTCAGATGTCACGTGACCGAAAACAAAAGGCTCATTGGGTAACATAGTATCAAAAAAATCTGCAACAATTGCTTTAATTCAGAACCCCAAAATTACAATTCTCCACTACTTTCGAGTTCTGAGATATTCCCTATCCAAAACTTCGTGGGACACCCAGTATATATATTTTTTTTCAATTATCTTATAAAAACACATTTTTCCATGTACTAATAGCTGACACAAAAAATTATTGTTCACTGGCTGAAGGACCTCGGTCGATGGCCTTTTGGTAATTACCAATAAATAACGATTATTATTATTGGTACAAACAAACAAATGGTGTCAACATATCAACTATATTCTTTCTTACTGTTATCATGCATGAAAATTTAGAGTTGTCTTATTTTCTCTATAAAAGACGGCAGATTCAAAAATAAACAGTTATAGTTGTTTCCTTACCGAACTGCCTCGCTTTCTCTTGCCCAACTTAATTTTCAAAGTGGGCACCTTGGAAGCTTTCTTCGGCTTACGACCCCTCTTCTTCTTCTTCACTTTATCTTCATCTTCCTCATCCTCTTCATCTTCGTCATCATAAGGCTCAGAATCGGCCTAAAAATAAACAAATTTAACAACAGTTGATATCAAATGGGATTCTTACTTCAACCACTTTTGATGATGAAGCTTCTTTCGAAACCCTTGATCGATTGGACTTGGGATAACTCTCTTCTGAAGTGGTTGAGGGAGGTGCAGATGGTTCATTACCCTCTGATTGTAGGTTGGGATTTATATTAGAAAATTCACGCCATTTTGCAGCAACAAGCATCATCAACTTGGACATTGGAACCTTAAAATATATTTGTGATTATAAAATAACTTAAAGAAATCAGTACCATACTTTTGGATTTTCCTTAGCTAGGAGTGGTCTGACGTGTTGTTGGAACAACTTGTAGCTCGTTAAGTTTTGGAAATCAGATTCCGAGTAATCAAGATCTACGTCAGTTAGGCCAAAGGTAGAACATACTTCTTCAATTGTTGGCATACCTGAAATGACAAAATTAATAATCAATAAATAAAATTTATCGTTTCAAGATTAAATTATGGTTAGCCATCTGGAAGAATATCAAAATTAAATCATTGTCATACATAAAAATTCAATATATTAATGATGATCACAAGAGAAGGTATTATTTATTTCTTTCAAGAAAAAAGTTAGTGTTGAAGTTATAAGTCAGAGATATCATTAATAAACTCAATAACTGGATATGGCTACTTAATTTCATAAAGAGTTCTCTCAAAACTAGAACTTTTCATGATGAAACTAAATAGAAACGGCCAATTTTCACAAAAAATGATAAGTACCGCGAATCAGGATCCACAAAAGTTTTGAAAAATGGGAAATTTTGTAACAAATATGTTTATTGTTTCATGGCCTTCAACAGTTTGAAATATTTTGTTGGAACAAAAAAAATTATGAAATTTTCGTACCTCCTCCCCCACTGGTAGATTCTGTGGATGGTGCAGGTGTAGATGGTGTAGAAGAATGTTTGGTAGAACCCTTTTTTCTTCCCCTTTTGCTGGTATTACCAAAATCCGAATCGCCACCGCCATCTTCATCCGCAAATTCACTTTCCTATAAAAAACCCTCAGTATTACTGATGATTATAAAATTACTTTGTCGATTACTTACATCTCCACTGTCGTTTTTACGTTTCTTCTTTTTCTTCTTGCCTCTCTTTTCCTCTCCCCTTGCTTTCCTTTTCTTTCCCTTCTTCTTTTTACGACCGTCTTCAGGTTCATAGTCATCATCTTCTTCCTGTAATATCGCATTAATAAATCTTTGTTATTGAAATATTTTCATGAAAAGTTGTGGAGATAAAGAAAACTTCCTGTTTTTCAGGAACTGAATTTGACATCTACAAAGGCAACCCTTCAACTTTTAATGATGCTAAGAAAAGTAAAATAATATCTTTTGATTTAATTATGAATCTGTTGGGTCCTATTTTCCCAAAAATCACTGAGAAATTATTCACTGAACATTTTTCTGATGAAAGTGATTTTGTAGCATTTAAGCTTTTTCTTATCCTATAATAATAGCAGTAAATTTATTTTACAGAAGGGACAAATTTTAATGCACATTTTTATACAGGTTTTTCATTCAGTTAAAATAGAATGACATTATATTTAGTAATTTTGTGTTGCCAACAATACAAACTTTCCAATAAAAAAAATCATAGATGGAATAATTTGAAAATAAAATTTGACTTGTAGTATCCGTTGAACCCCCTTTCCCACAAATAAAAATAATGGAATACTGTTTCTTGATTTCATGATCATCCTGGTGGAAATTTTCACAAAGGATTTTGTAAATGTGAAATGACCTTTTGAAAACATTAAACACGAAATTTATTTCTGTGGCATCTATTCAACCATCTTTCATCTCTACAAAAATAATGTATCTGGCTCTTGCTGGGGTTTTTCTGAAGAAAAATTTTAAAATTATGTTCTGAATTGATTGAACATAGAATCTGATTTTGAGTCATCGATTCAACCCACTCCTCCAAAAATAATAAAATTAAAGAATTATTAAAAAATTATGTATTAACTTAATTAAAATATGAGCCAGAAAAGTAATTTCATCATTTCTAGAGCAACAGAAGGAAATTAACTGGACACTAAAATTATATTTCATGTTCAAGAGAGAGAATAGAGAACATGCTTTATTAATTGTCCGAAGATATATAAAATATTGTTGACCAAGTAAGGCCCTAAAACTAACCTTAAAGTAAAATACACAGGAAAAAAACCAACAATATAGTAAAATCACAGGTGGTAAAATAGTAGTGTCTTATGAAATAATATAAAAGTTAGCACATGAGAAACACTTCACAAGAAATTTAAAAAAAGTTTGAGTTAAAATGCATCATAAAATTCTTGTAAAATCTAATAAGGTTTTTATTACAGGAGTGTTTTTACCCCCTTCCTGATTTTTTAAAGGATCTTAATTCTTTGGTGTGTTTGGTATTCAGTTTTCAATATCCTTTGAAATGAAGTAGAAAATCAAACTACACTCTCAACATATTTAGAGGATAACTTTCCAAGTCAAGAAAAATAAAACTAATATCAAATTTTATTTTTGTTTTGGAAGTAGAGACATATAGGCAGTCACAAACAATATATGCATTAGTAAATAATAATACATAATACACTCAAGTTATATGTCCCTTAAGGAGTAGTAAAATGAGGATGAGCTTGTCAAATATTCATTAACTTTAGTTTTGAAGACATTATATTAATATTATCGATACATTTCAGATTGTTGGGAAGTGTATCGAAATGCATCAAGCAGTTTTGAGTATTCTCAAATTCCTAATTCAGCAAAAGGCATATAATTCCTCGTGTCTAGTGTGGACATAATACACTCAAGTTATATGTCCCTTAAGGAGTAGTAAAATGAGGATGAGCTTGTCAAATATTCATTAACTTTAGTTTTGAAGACATTATATTAATATTATCGATACATTTCAGATTGTTGGGAAGTGTATTGAAAAGCATCAAGCAGTTTAGAGTATTCTCAAATTCCTAATTCAGCAAAAGGCATATAATTCCTCTTGTGTCTAGTGTGGACAAGTCTATATTTGTTTATATATAACTCTTTATTAGCAACATGCTCTTCACAATGACTAAAACATACACAGTTAAAACTACCATACTAAAAAACTATGACAATCTAGTATAATTTGAATTTTGAAATTAATAACATAAAACAAACAAAGGTTGTATGAAGGCAACACATTTTCTAGAATTAAATCCGGAATATGAGCTTTCACATATTTAAAACATTCTCTTTTAGATGAAAATATTGATGATATTTTTTTCAATTCTGTTGGTAGATTGTTAAACAAGATCAATCCTTTATTAAATATTAGTTCCTGCTTTCAAATTAGGGATAATGTAAAGATCATTAGTCTTTTTCCTACATGTATTATATGTTGCATAATACTTATATATGTCAGCTGATCTGAAAGATAGGTTGGAAACATATTATTTTTTAATCTACAAATGAAAAATAACATATTGTGATTTATTCTTTGTCTAATTGTCATCAATGATAGAGTATTCAACATTTCCTTAATTGGTGCTCGCCTATTACAATTTAATATTGTCATCATGGCCCTATTTTGTTATTTTTGAAATATATTCATTTGCTCATTGTTTTAAAAAAATAGAATGGTGCTACAATAATCAATATGAGGTGCTGTGACACTTTTGTATATTGTGAGTTTTGAAAATTCAGATACTTTGTTATTCAATCTATAGAGTTAAGTAGTGTATTTTTTGGTCACTTTTTTTATATAATTCACATTTGCGTTCATATTCAATTCTTGGTCCAATATTATGCCCAGATATTTGCATTCTTCGACTTGTTTGATTTCCTCATTTCCAATGTTTATGTGAAATTTAAAATTTTCAATTATCATCTTAACCTGACATCTATTACCTATTAGCATAAATTAACTTTTTTTACATTAAGTTTGAAACCATTATTACACAACCAATTTTTTTAACAACAAAATTTAACAACAATAGACGAGGAAAGTGTGTCGTCACAAATGTCATTCTTGTCAAAAACTGATTCCAAACAAAGAATTTCAGGTGATTTCATCTGTTGATGATTTGCTGCTTTGCTTATTAGTTTGTGTTTGGTTGTTTAGATTTTGTTTTCTCAAGCAAAAGAAGTTGAAAAATCTTTACAGAAATAGTCTGACAAGCTGATTTAAATTTGACGGATGTTTGTTTGGAATCGGTTTTTGACAAGAATGACATTTGTGACGTCATCACTTTCCTCATCTATTGTGTTATCTGCGAAGTTTTATTTTACATTTTGTTACTTGTATAGCTATATCATTTATAAAGAGAATAAATAATATTGGACCAAGGATTGAACCCTGTGGTACTCCAGTTTTTACTTTGAGTAATTCCGATAGCCTCAATAGGCCATTGGCCGCAGTGGAGGACCTGATATAGGCCCACTCTCGTTCAAATCCAAATGATTTTTCTGGACAGGCCAAGCAACTAAACTTTTAAAAACCATCTCATACCATTATTCAGAAAGTAGCAGATTGGTTGCTAATAGACTTTGACTTGCAAGGTGAAGAAACTAATGAATTTGAATATTTCTACTCAACTAAATGGTTGTATTAAAATATAAATCACATAACTCATTTTTTTTATTTCAATAAAAACTGTTTTAGAATAATGTCTCGCTCCTCAATTCTCTGTGGTTAGCAGAATATCCAGATATTTTAAAAGTTGTTCAGTAAAATCAACGATTTTCTAATGTTTTTATTCAAAATATTATCTTTCAAATTACCCCTCCTTTGGGAACAGCGTCTTCAGAATCCTGTTCATTATCAACCTGTTCAGCAGCATCTTCTGGGGCATCTTCTTCCCCTAAAACAAAAATTAATTAAAAGTGCTTGTCAACCATGTGGACGATGGTCAGTGCTATCAAAACAAAATTTAGGAGGGAAAATATGAAATTTCTAACCCCCAAAGGCAATACACTTTTATTATTGAAATCTCCTAATTTGCAATCTGCCAATCTCTTTGTTTGATGTCCTCCATTTTGTTAAGGGTCAGGATATGCCCGCGCGCTGTCACAAAAATAATGAAAATCAACCTCCCCCTTCCCCCGCGGAAGTAATATATCTGATTATGAAGTTGTAATTACCCTTTTTTCTCCCTATCAGCGACTGAATATCGAACAAATGCAAGTGGGTTCACTCGGAAGGACACTTGATCGTGAAGTTTCGATAAGAAATAGGCAATAAATTAGCTTTTTAAAAGATGAACTGTAGCTCAAAGTCGGCTTACGTTTGCACCTATGCAAAGCTACACAACACAACCTTACCGGCGAAATGCTCCTCCACGTCTTCGTCTGAAGCCATCACCATACACTAAATGGACACACAATAAATAATTTCCTGAACTGTTTTCACTTTATCTCTTAAAATAACCTCTTTTCACAAAAAATATTAAATATATGCATCCACCGCTCGTTCATACATATATCCCCACTCCCGTCGTTGATTACTCGATGTGAATTGGTTGACATGCGCCAACTGTCATCTGTCTTCCGTCTCTAGTTGCGTTCGGATGTCACTAAAATAGAATTATGTACCGAGTGTCCCAGAATAAAGGGGATACCCATCGCTTATTTTTTATCGCCAATTTGGAATTCAACTTTAGATGCATAGAAATCATAATATATATACAGTAAGTATATACAATATTTATCTATGATTAGATGTCAGCGGTGAGGTGGCGAAAGGTCGAACCACTTTCGCGCACGTTGTGCTAATATGCGAACACAATATTGATTATCATTTGTAGCAAATATTTGGGAATATTCTCTTCTTATGTTGGCTCAACGCAACAATTATACACTACAAATTATGGCTTATTTTCTATCTCCGTACATTGGCCAAATTTCAGCGCGAGTGCATCGTCATTTGACGTCATCAGGCCTACAGAACTGTTCGTCTGCCATAAGAGTACGTGTATTTTTATTCTTTTTGACAGCGGTTTTTATAAAATTATTATTAACAATTTCTTGACGTTTTCTTCAGTGTTCGTGTTTTGTGAAACATTTGACTTTCCGTTCAATGGTTTTCTAGTAATATTAACTCAAGGAGACTAATAGGACCCCTACTCTTTGCTAAAACGTTATTTGACTGGGAGAGTATGATCCCCATAAGACACTACCTACCTAGCTATTGAGAAAATGACGTCATATTTCTCTGGAGAATCAATTCCGACTATTCAAAAATTGGGTACCTGTTTGTAGCTATTTCATTTTCAAACATCTATTAGAATCTTCCGAGTGAAATAGCTATATACGAGGATATATTAAAAAATGCTTAGCCTACTATAGAACTAAACAAAATTTCAATGTCAAAATATTTTATTACTCAACATTTTCTCCTCTTACTTGGATATATTTATTACAGCGAACCTGCAACGTCTCTAGACCTTTCAAAAAAAAAAATTCTTCTTGCTCTGCAAACCAGACCTCCACAGCTTTTATTACTTCCTCGTTGGAAGAAAATTTACGACCTTTTAAACTTTTGTTTGGTTGAGGAAAGAGATGATAGTCGGACGGAGCCAAATCTGGTGAATAAGGGGGGTGTTCTAGTAATTCAAACCCTAAATCACGAATTTTTTTGCATGGCAACATGAGATTTGTGTGCAGGGGCGTTGTTCTGCAAAAACAAAACACCTTTGGATAGCTTTCCGCGTCTTTTCTCTTTAATTTTTTCCCGTAGAGTGGTCAGTAATGTCGAATAGTAATCTCCAGTTATTGCTCTAACCTTATCTCCATGGCAATCCCAAAAAACTGAAGCAAGAACTTTTCCAGCAGATTTTTGGACACGAAACTTCTTAGGTCTTGGAGAACCAGAGTGTCGCCATTCCATCGATTGTTGCTTTGTTTCTGGATCGTAGAAATGTACCCAAGTCTCATCCATAGTAACAATTCGGTTTAAGAAGTCTACATCGTTTTCAAATCGAGCACAGATCGAACGCGATGCTACTACCCTTGCACGCTTTTGGTCAACATTCAAACATTTGAAAGATCCATTTTGCAGCAATTTTTCTCATGTCCAAATTGACGTGAACTATATGATGAACGCGTTCGTATGAAATATTCAGTGCTTCAGATATCCGTTTTAGCCCAATTCGACGGTCTGTTAAAATCATGTCATGAACTGCATCGATATTTTCTGGGACTGATACAGAAAATGGCCTTCCCGATCGGTCATCATCTTCAATGGAAAATTTAGCTCTTTTGAAGCTTGCAGTCCAATTTTTCACGATCGCATACGAAGGACATTGATCACCAAGGGTATTAAGCATATCTTCGTAAATCTGCTTACCTTTTAACCCTTTTAAATACAGGTACTTGATGATGGCTCGATACTCCAATTTTTCAATTTTCTCAATTTCGGTGAACATATTTTTTCTTTTAGTTTATTGCGTAACTCTGGTTTACTTTTTTGACGTCAAACTTTACATTGCCACTTCTAATAAGTTATTGTTCGTTGCTATGGTAACGCAATATTTTGTTTATGCAGGGAACTGGTCTAGGCTAACTAGATATCAATACATCCTCGTATATACAATAGATGAATAAAAACTGGAGTTGGTTATTAATAAAAGAATAAGAGGAAAATAACTAAACACAAGTTTGTTCTATTTCCTAATGAATCACTTCTCAAAATTGACCTCAATTCTATTCAGATTAAAAGTCAAAAGTCTTTAGAAGTATTTAGATTTCAAAAAATTTGCAAGATATTCATGAAGTATATGCACCAGTTACATTTTTACATGGATTTCTTCAATACTTCTTTTTTGCTCATTTGAATTAATTTCGCACACGTACGTAACAAAATTATCCACATTTATTTATTATAATAAAAGTAACTCTCCGAATTTTTCGTTTAAATTTGAAATTCTCTACATTCAAATAAATCCATACCCAAACACCCAAACACCCAAAAAATCAATAGATTTGCCTTATAAAATACCGAGATAAAAGGTTTAAAAAACCGAGAAAAATGCATGGGCTCTTACGGCAAACCAACCATAGTGGCAGCCCGGTGACGTCACTGATAGCCGGTGGCAATCGAAGGAGAAGTCCGATAAAATAATTTTACTAGGGCCTGGGGCCATCCTTTGTAATCACATCAGCATAGGGATCACGAGACTCGACTCGATCAAATCGACTCAACTCCTTATCGTGTCTATGAAGTTGTTCACTAACGTTGATCGAATATGGAATATGCTATCCTAACAAGAGAGTTAGGTACAATCGAGTACTCGATTTCATATTCGATCGACGTTCGTGAAAAACTTCATATACGCGATAACGTGTTGAGTCGATTTGATCGAGTCGAGTCTCGTGATCCCTATGCAGATAAGTGCAGCTGTAGGTTAGGTGTTCTGTGGTACAGCCTGGCAAACATAGCTGCAATGTGGAAATATTCACGCTCATGATGCGCATTAGTCGTACGACGGACTATCCAGTGATATTCACATGATTGGTCGCGCAAGAAGTGGGAATTTCACAATCTCAACTATGTTTGCCGAACTGTAGTCAAGAGTCACAAAACATGTGTTGTTGTTTTGTGACAAGAGTTCTATATGCGACAAGGCCGATAGGTACTTCCTTGTCGCCAGTCGAAACGATATAATATGATACATCAAACTTTCAATCAATCAAAATATCCTTTATTGTCAGAAGATATTATCTCATGGACAAAGTTTTAGAAAATGTATGAAGGTAAAAGAGATAAAAGTAAAACATAAAGAATATAAGACTTGTCAATAAATAAAATACAATAAAATACAATCACAGTTTGTTAAAAAATTAAAAATGAAAACACAAGAATACATGTATATATAAATAAATAATCAATCTTAATATAAAAAGATGCGCGACTTGTTAATCAATAAAATACAGTCACAATAGTTGTTAACAAATACGAACACAATAATATATGCATAAATATATACATTTGGGCTGAAGGACCTCGGTCAATGGCCTAGTCTATTATTTTATTATTATTAACATTGAGGAATTAGTTTACGTCGTAAAAGGCTCTCTCGATAAGGATCAGCTTGAGTGATTTTCTGAATAAAGATAATAAGTCAATGGTTTTAACTAATATGTTGGAAGATGGTTATATATTAAAACGGCATTATATACCAGCGATTTTTTTAATTAAATTTGAAGAGGGAATAGGAAGCCTCAAGTCATTATTTTGGCGGGTGGATCCATGAATAGTATCATACAATGATCATACAATCTTACAATAACTTCAATCATTATAATTCAATTTTCGTTTCCGAATCATTTTCAAACCCATTTCATTTGAGAGTGATTTTTGTTAAAGACGTGAATATCTATGGCATCGTTCTGAAATGAATTACCATTTATTTGAATAAAACATACTGTGTAATGTGTATGGACTGAAAATAAAATGAATGCAAAGCCAGCTTCCGGCAGAACTTCGAATTCGATCAGGATGTAACTATAGAAATGTTTGACTAGAGGTCAGTCAAAATTATCACAAAACATGCCAGTAATATCCACCAAAGATCAGGATAAACTTTATGAAACAATAACAACAAGACTCTATTCTAAAAACAACAATAAGGAAGACTCAACCAATTCACAGGTAAAGAGTAGATTAGCTGGTTTTTCGAAATAAATATTTTGTGTTTATTCCAGTCATTCAAGTCATTCTCCATTACAAAATCAGATACATCAAGAAATGCGAAAATTTTGAGTGGAACTGCTATCCAAAACTCAACCTTGAAAGCTGGTGTACGTATTATTTAATTCATATAAATTCTCCAGTTGTAATAGTAGTATACAGTGCGGTTTTATTATAGCAAGTTCGTAAAGTAGGACTTTTTTGTATGAGCGTGAAGTTTGTTGAATGAGGCGTAACAAACACGCGAGTACAAAAAAGCCCTTTACGAAAGTGTTTCATACAAAGTTTTTTCTTCGACAATTATTATATAGCCAAATTGTAGCAATTATATCATTAATTTGAATGTTTAATGATATGAATTGTCGTCGTATCATCAGATAAAGACTTCCGAGTTATATTTTTTATCTATCTCAATGACCTTTTTTATATTAATACTATAGGTAGGTAAAACTCATAGTTTTGCAGATGAAACAGTTATATTATATGGAGGAAAAAACTGGACTGAATTACAGACTGAGACTACATTATAATTTGAAAAGATCAAAAATTTTGATTATAACCTACTCACATTAAACTTTGAAAAAAAACGAAATATATGCCATTCACATTTTGTAATAATACTCTTCCAGACATGGGGCCACTAATAATTGATAATAATACTAGAATAGAAGAAACAGATAGTATCAAGTACTTAGGGATTATGCCTGACAGGCATCTTAAATGGGACACACAAATAGAATTCCTTTTGAGGAAATTGCGAAGTTTATTATCAAAATTCAAGTATCTCAAAACATTCATGGACATAAAAACTCTTGACATTCTTTATTTTTCATTAATACACTCTCAATTGAATTATGGGATTTTAGCTTGGGGAGGAGTCATGAAATCCCACCATAGAAATATTGATGTTCTTCAGAAATGGTTTTTGAAAATCATATATAGAAAAAGTTATTTATATCCAAGTGATAAACTGTACAAAGAATCAAAGAAAATGGATATAAGACAATTATTTGGATACAACATAATGATTTATCTAACGAACAGTCGTTACCGACCGATGATGAACCCTTTACTCCCATAAACACCTACTGCGTAGGCTTATTATGGCAATTACCTGTCAGAAAACAACTACTCCCCTGGCTAAGACCACGACGGGTATTGAATTAAAAGCAGGTACTTGTGCAACGTTCCTCAAAGCATCAGAGGACGCAATTGCAAGTGCCCTCTATAATGGTTTATATCTACAAACATAAGACGAATATAAACTTCAATAATCATATTTATAATACAAGAAGTAAAAATAGTGTCACAGTTAAAAATAAAATTAAAATAACAAGGTCTCAGAAAAATTTAAAATATTTATTGCTATTTTACTATGATTTAATTCCAAATCATATAAAAGGGATCAAGTCATTATTCTCATTAAAAAAACAATTGAAAAAATAGACTCAATAAATAGTCTCATCTAAATTTATTTCATGATATATTTCACTTCAATAAACTCAGGTAGTTTATTTTTATTATCATTTTGTTGAATTTTAAAAGTTTACAAAACAAATACCTACATGTAATTCTTACCTAAAATATCTCGCAACAAGTTTTTAACTTCGCGGGTATAATGGAACCGTTTATTCACCTTTTCATACAAATTGATGTAATGCTTCTTAATTGAATTTTGAATAAACTTTATTATTATTATTATTTGACGCAAAATACTGTATTTTTCAGAAATGCATAGTGTAAAAAATTACTTTACGCACAGTTGATGATTTTACGTACAGGTGATTTTTTTACGCTCTTGTGTATTACTTTACGCACTGTCAGCAGTGCGTAAAAGCGTGGTTTACTCATACTACTTTTTGAAAAATTTCAAATGTCATCTCAATATTTTCGGATTCTGTTATTTTCACAATGTGCACTCGAAATATGAATGTGCATAACTTAATAAATTTGAACGGTTCGATGTAGAAACACTGAGAACAAAAATATTTTGAATGTGATACCATGTTTATATTGAAATACTACATTTTGAGAGAAGATGGCGCTGGGAGCACATCAACTTGAAAATTTCTAAAGGCAACGAGATGGAAATTATTGTGAAAATACCTGTTAACGAAAATCGAAAAAATGTAGACGGTTGAAAAGAGAACTGAATAGCACTCTGACCACCCCCCCTGTCATTTGAAATTTTTGAATTGATGTGCTCCCCCGCGTCTTCTATCGGACAATCACAGTGTATTTCAGAAAATAGTATCGGTGAAACCATTCAAAATGGTTTATGTTCCATACTTACATATTTGTACAGGAGGTGGGGGGTTATAAAATAATTCGAACAATCCCGTAGAGATAATAATAAACCAAACAAACATCTTGAGTAATACTATTTCGATTAGACATCTGTTGAAACATATGTTTCATCTTCAACTTTCAGTTAATGAATGCAAGAGAAAATATTACATATGAAGAACTAGATGAGGAACCAGCACATCTCAGCCCTGTTTCATTACTATCGAAAAGGGAAACGTCAACAGAGAACAATAAACAGAAAATGGTAAACACAAAAGCATGAGTGTAATATGGGAATTCTCTGATTTTATTTTGGCAAGAAGTTTCTCAACTTCCATAGACATCTTTATGTATATTTAACAATTTTACAACAATATCGACGGAATAATACTTCTAAATTGCTAAATTGCTGCGAAATTGGCGAAAAATGCTTGCAAACATGACTGGAAAGTGGAAACGGCCAAGCCTGCGTAAGAAGTCGAGTGGTAGGAGATATCGGAAGATGAGGGGAATTCTTCTAATAAACGGGCTACGTGATAATACGCTTCCCCTCATCTCCCAGACTCTCCTTCTACCCGACCGCATACGCTGGCTCGTCCGTTTTCAATCATGTTTGCAAGCATTTTTCACCTATTTCGCATCATTTTAGCGCAAAATGAGATTATATATATTTTGTGGTACTAACTTCTACTTTCACAATCTATTTGAGAAATTGAAATCGGACTATCACTAGAGCATCCAGACACGCTGCAAGATGGTGCAAAAAAAATTCAAATTGCAATTACTCGGTTGTGGTGCATTGGTTATTATAACTGCCTCGTTCATATGACAACTTTCGATTTAAATTATTTTCGTCGATTTAAACTATTTTCGTCGATTTAAATTATTTTCGTCGTTTTCCAGAATGCAGTAAAGGGAGACAATTCAATAATATTCTTTGATATTCATTTTGGACATTTTAGATTACAGAAGAAACATATGACAAGGACTCCATCATTTCTGGTAGTCAAAAATTACAAGAGTTGAAGAATCTACATAAACAATTACGAAAATCCTCGATTGAAATTGAGACGCCAGTAAGTTATTCTAACACGCACTGCTTAAAAATTCACCAAATACATTCGAAGTAAAGAGTTGAGAAATAATTACATAGATATACATGCTATTCCTCGAAGCATGAGTCATTCCCTTACCCTTAGTCATGTGATATTCTCTAAAAGTACCTATAATTCATGAGTCTTGACGCTCTTACCTACTGGCAGAAACTGGAAGTAAGGAAGAGAGCAGAACTGTTTTCCTAAAATGAATAAAAAAAAATTTTTCATATGGTTCCAACTTAGTGACACAAACTGTGTATTTACTAATTTCAAAATTCCAATCTATCAATCTCTCTCTTTATATATCATCACCACATGTCCAGATCTTGAATGAAGACCGTTGTTTTTGTAACGCGCGCATCCGCCAAAACATTGAAAATTCTGAAATAATTTTGATGTTTTAATGGCTACCCATCTACTTATATTTTTTTGTAATTGTTTTTATTTATACAAAATGTTAACCAATGTTATGTAGGCATACATTCAATTCAATTTTGCTATTTTTCTTTCTTTGTATGTTTATATCATTGATATTCATCTTGTTTGTGTATTTTGATATAATATTATTACATCATTAATTTTACCTGAGCATGGACAAGTTTTAAACTTATTCAGAAAATTTCATTCTTCATAAAAGTTGGTGCATTCAATTAGACTACATACGCGCATATCGGTTATTGCCAGTGACGTACGGCTAAAAAGGAAACTGCCGATATTCTAAAGTCACTATGGAGTAAAGTGACATTAATATGCAAAATATCGAAAAATGATATTAGAAAAAGTTGTTTGTGATTGAATGATATTCACAGTTATCCAGTTTAGTCTACCAAGTACCAATATTAATTTTCTTAAGGATCCTGGCATTATTTCATTATATTTCCATTAGATACTGTTTTTTTTGACTCATATTCAATATTTTGTTAGATCAGGTTATTGCTTTGACAGATAATTTATGCTAATTCAGTAACTTACTACTAAGGCCAACTCTTTAAGTCGTTATCAAAATTAGTAATTGGTAGACTAAACTAGATAGATGGGAATATCACTTATTTGCAAACAACTTTTTTCAATAACATTTTTCGATATTTTGCATATTAATGTCACTTTACTCGATGGTCAATTTAGAATATCAGCCGTGTCCCGCTTAGCCATACGCCACTGGCAATAACCAATATGCGCGTACTTAGAATAATTAAATGCACCAACTTTCATGACGAATTAAATTTTCTGATAAACTATTAATAAAAAGGTTCCCATCTGGGTCCAACATTTTTGGCGGACACTGTATATGACAAGGGTACGAAACAACAAAACACAGCTCAAATAGAATGGATGGGACTCGAAAGTAGAATCACTATCATCTGGAAACATAATCTGGTATACACATGGTTCAAAAACAGATGTGGGAACAGGTACAGGAATATATGTTGTGCGGCCAAAAAGGAACGCAATAGTCCCAATTGGCAACATTACAACAGTATTCCAAGTTGAGACACCTGTCATAAGTGGCACTGAGATGAATCTAGACCGTGGGTATAAAAGAAAACACATTTACATTCTATCTGACAACCAGAGCGCAATGAAAGCTTTGAATTCAATACAGATGAAGTCAAAGCAAGTTTGGAAATGCCTTCAGAGCCTCAACTCAACTGTGTGGGTGCCCTGACATAGGGGAAATGAAGGCAATGAAATAGCAGACCAACTTGCAAAACATGCATCTGAATCACCACTCACAGGCCCTGAGTCAGCGTTTGGAATTAGCAAAACCCGATGCGGAAACCTAATCAATGAGTGGAAGAATCCAAAACACATCGACACAGCACAGCCATGGTGAGGAACCTGAGCCAAACACTGACGGCTGACACCCTCAACCTCAACAGACCTAAGATCACAATCACCGGCTTACTTGTGTAACATACATGTATTGTGAAGTGTAAACGCTTTTAATTTGTTCCCAAAACCATCAACATTTGACACGGTTGATGACTGTTTTTATTATTAAATTTTATATCATTGTGCACGGAATTGAGAGACGCTCACGACCATATATTAAACCAAATCAAACAATTTGTGTACCGGCTAATTAGTTGCAATAAGTGCATCATCGTAGTGTCCATAAACCAAAACAATACAAATGTCCGGCTTCCAGTACGAACAAAAACCAAACCAATTCCTCACAAATAATTACCATGAACTGTTGTAAATGCAAACTGATTATTGATGATGATAACTATTTTGAATGCGATTCCTGCAGGAGACCAATCCACAACCAATTTGCCTGTTCGGAACTATCAGTATCGGAAGTGAAATGCATGTTATTGAAAAAGAGTGCTAAGACTTATCTGCAAAGACTGCAGCAGCGGACTCCTACAAGTTCCTGCAATCCTTCAATCAATAGAAGCACTGAAAGCGGAAATCAAAGCAATTAAAGAGAGCAAACCCCCTTCCACTAACACAGCTTCTATAGCTCCGACCTACAACTTCAACAAAATAATGACACCACCAACCAAGAAAGAAAAATATCATGATATTTGGACTAACAGAGGACCCCAACGCTGAAGACAGTTTTGGAAGTTTTCAACTCAATAAATCGAGATGTTGCCCCCCCCCCCAGCCATTGTCAGATCATATAGAGTAGGACAGACTTTGTCAACTCGCCAAGACCAAGACCCCTGAAAATAATACTACAAACAGCAGAAGAGGCAATAACAATTATCCGGAAAGCCAAAACCATTCGAAACATAACAAAATTCAGTAGACTCATCATCACCTCAGACAAAACTCCAGCTCAAGCTAGGCAATACAAAACCCTGAAACAAGAGCTTTCAGAGAGACTAGACAATGGAGAAAAGCATATAAGGATCAAATATATATCTGGAGAACCAAAAATTGTAAAAAACTTCAACTAATATCCAATAAAAACAGCAACAACACCATTATTTGCTATTATCAAAATGTCCGAGGCCTCAACACAAAAACACGCATCGGCTGCTGCTTCTGAATTTCGCATAGTCGCTATCACTGAAACCTGGATCCAACCAAATATTTACCATAGCGAACTATTCGATGATAACTACCTAGTGTTTCGCAGTGACCGCAACCTCGAAGCCAATGAAGTATCCGCGGGAGCGGGGTGCTACTTGCTGTTAGAACCGAGATTCCAGCAGCCGAAATAGACCTATCTCATTACCGGGACAATTTCAGCAGAATTGACCTGGTAGGTTGCAAATTATTATATAAACATAAACTCTTATACATATTTGTCACCTATATTCCTCCAAATACTAACCATCAACAAATTCAAAATCTATTAGATCTTCTCGGAACCCTAGATTATCTGTATGAGAATCGATTGTTCATATTAGGAGACTTCAACTTAATAAACTTCATAAACATGGAAGATAGAAACATTGCAAACAACCCCAATATGATTAGTGTTCAACAGTTCGCGAAATTTTACGATTTAAAACAATATAAATTCAATATTAAATAGCTCAGGACGTTTACTCGACCTAGTGTTTTCAAACACTGAATGCCAAGTTCAAAGGGATGAAATTGCATTTGTCGCAAAGGATCAATATCACCCACCATTGATTGTATCTATGGCACTATCTGTACCAAAAGAAAACTTTGATTATAATGTAAATGAGAGCAGCTACAATTTTCGCAGAGCCAATTTTCCATTGCTATATTCCCACCTTTGTAACATTGACTGGATGTTTTTAGATTCATACGCTGATCCAAACCTGGCTCTACAAGAATTTTATGCTATTCTCCACTCAGTCTTTGATCTATACCCACCAAGCTCAATTTTAATCAAAAATACCCCCCTTGGTTCACAAAAACATAATCAACCAAATAAATAAAAAAAAACGAGTATTTGAGAAACTAAAGAAGACAAATACAGAGCAGGACCGACAGATATTCAAAAGTTTAAGAAAATATATTAAAACCAATATAAATGCCGCTCACAAACAATACATTGAACCCCTAGAGAACTCAATTAATACAGATCCATCTACATTTTGGACGTTCGTCCACTCCAAAAAAGGCACCTCTAGAATACCGGGATTAATGTATCACAACGATATCGAACTGAGTACTCCGCGAACCATAGTAAATGGACTCGCTGATTTTTACAAAAGTGTTCATACACCACCAACGAACAATTACAATTATCCACAATCCTGGACCAATAATCCTCAAATTTCTCCAAATACATTTGATGAAACCGAAGTATTAACTACATTGAAGAGATTGAAGCCAAAACAAACAAGTGGCATTGATAAAATTCCCAAGTTACTTGGTCAGGGACTGTGCCTATGACTTTCGAAACCGCTCCAAATCATCTTCAATGTTGCAATAAAATCAAATTCATTCCCAGACGTATGGAAACTATCTACCATTTGCCCAATCTTCAAATCAGGATTGAAAAATAATATATCTAACTATAGGCCCATCACTAATTCCCAATTTTGCGAAAGCCTTCGAAATATGTATATACAACCGAATAGTTCCACTTGTTGAAAATATTATACGAACTGAACAACATGGGTTCATAACAAAAAGATCAACAGTCACAAATTTAAGGCGGATTTAGCGGATTCACAATGCATAATTTAGTGCATATGCGTAATTTTAATTCACACCTAATCCATCAAAGTTCAATACAGGGACTCGATTGAAATGATTTACCCGTTTCACAATTTATAAAGATATCCCTGTGTTGAACTGTTATGGAGTATGCAGAAAAATTACGCATTTTAAATCAGGAAAAGTTGCCTTAAAATTACGCATATGCACTAAATTATGCATTGTGAATCCGCTAAATCCGCCTTTAATATGCTTCACCCAGGCAATAAGCAACGCAATCCATCAACAACTGCAAATCGATACTATTTACACCGATTTTTCAAAAGCATTCGATAAAATAGACCACACCATTTTTATGGTAAAACTTAATCAGTTCGGATTTAATACTAATCTGCTGAGCCTACTGAAATCCTACTTATTCAACCGGTCGCAAGTTGTACAGTATACCGGGTGGCTACGGAAGTATTGCCTAAGGAATATCTCAGTTATTGTATGAAGTAGGTTTGTGAAATTTGGAGCGTCGATATAATGACATAAGAGCTAGAATTTGAGCATATTGACATGTCAAAGTTAACTTCCGGTCTGACCGGAAGTAACATCAACTTTCTTATTTTAAATGGAAACCCTTTTTTTTTTCTTTTCGCTTTATTCATCATTAAATTCCCTTTCTAATGACATATCACAAGTTGGTATCTAACCAGAAACTAGATCAGAAAAAAATTATTATTGAAATTCACCGAGTAGGCCGTGGAAGCAAAATGAAAGCCAAAAATTGAAAAGTTGGTTATGGAAACCATACGTCACTTGATAACAGTTGCTACTACTGTGATATTTTATTTTCATTCGTCGGCGTTATAAAAAGCCGCCAAAAAAAATATTGGAAAAATTGGGAAAAAAACAATACTCTGTAGGTCCATAACTTAAATAGGAACATACAACTTTTTCTTGCCTGTACTATTCAGCATAACCATTCCTTTCTAATGATATAATAGAAAATAATTTTTTGAACTGAGATTCCGAAAAATCCAATTATTATTCTTCAAATAACCAAACAGATTATCGCCATACGCAAAAATAAAATTAAAAATAATGTGGAATGATAAATTATATCCTGTAGGTTCTAGGTTAAATAGGAACATAAACGTACTTGGTCTGTGCCATCGTCCATAGATATTCTAATATCTACCTATGGACGATGTTTGTGCTATTCAGAATAATCATTCCATTGCAATAATCATTCGAACCAAAATATTAACAAGTAGGCTGATTAAGATGTATTTTGGAATGAAACAAAAAAGAAATGAGAGCTGTCACGAACGCTGCTATCCATATTATTTTGACGTTCGAAGTAGTGTTTTTGATTCTGCCATTTTAAAAGGGTTTGGAAATCGAAATCAGTTAGTGGAATATTCAAAAAATGTCCCGTTATTCACGAACCGAACAAATTGACATGCTTCTCATTTATGGTGAATGTTTAAAAAATTCTTATGCCGCTGAACGATTGTATTTAGAGCGATATCCAGGGAGGCAGCAACTGTCAAGAAGGTATTTCCAGTATCTTGAAGAAAAATTAAGAACTGAGCCTGATGTTCACGAAGACCAAGAAGCATTTGTTATTAATGAGGAAACTGAAATTAATGTATTAGCTTTAGTACAATATGATAGCACAATTTCCTCAAGGCAGATTGGCGCCGAATTAGCTATAAGTAAGGACTCTGCTAGGAAAATTTTGAAAAAACATCGATTGAAATCCTTCAAGTATCAGTTGCATCAACATTTGTATGAAAATGACGGTGAAAGGCGCCTGGAATATTGTAATTGGTTTCTTCGACAAAATGCTGAGAATCACCTATTTAACTATTATATCTTGTTTACGGACGAGTCAAGATTTACCAACGATGGATTATTTAACAGGAATAATACAAGGTAGGTACTGTACTTTATTTGGATTATTGTCGATAGTCGAAGTGTAAAGTGCTAAAAGTGTGAACGGTCTTTTGTTCCAGGTACTGGGCGATAGCAAACGAGCACCGGTTTCGACAAGGCGGCTTCCAGGAGAGATTTGGTGTGAATGTTTGGGCAGGAATAGTTGGAACTCATATTGTTGGCCCCATTCTTTTTCAAGGCCAACTAACCGGAGAGAGATACTTTAATTTTTTAACGAATGAAATTTCGGAATTCATTAACAACCTACCAGCGGAAATAACTGAGAGAATGTACTTCCAGCAAGATGGCGCCCCTCCGCATAATTCAAGAATAGCGAGAAATTATCTTCAAAATCGCTTTCAAGAGAGACCTATAACAACCCATGGTCCAGTCAGGTGGCCATCAAGGTCACCTGATCTTACTCCGTGCGACTTTTTTCTATAGGGGCATCTTAAAAATAGGGTGTATGCCATACAGCCTACAACTCTACATGAGCTAGAAGTAAAAATTAGTAGAGCTTTCCAAGATATCACGCCCCAAATGTTGAGAAACGTTTTACTTGAAAATATCACCAGAATCAATAAACGTATTGACGCTGAGGGAATGCATTTCGAACATTTGTTTTGAATTTATTTTATCTTTAATCCTATCAATTTGAATTTTTTTTTTCGATAAATCTGTTTTTTCGTTATTTGAAGAATAATAATTGGATTTTTTGGTATTTCATTTCAAAAAATTACTTTCTATTATATCATTAGAAAGGAATGGTTATGCTGAATAGTACAGGCAAGAAAAAGTTGTATGTTCCTATTTAAGTTATGGACCTACAGAGTATTGTTTTTTTCCCAATTTTTCCAATATTTTTTGGCGGCTTTTTATAACGCCGACGAATGAAAATAAAATATCACAGTAGTAGCAACTGTTATCAAGTGACGTATGGTTTCCATAGCCAACTTTTCAATTTTTGGCTTTCATTTTGCTTCCACGGCCTACTCGGTGAATTTCAATAATAATTTTTTTCTGATCTAGTTTCTGGTTAGATACCAATTTGTGATGTGTCATTAGAAATGGAATTGAATGCTGAATAAAGCGAAAAGAAAAAAAAAATAGGGTTTCCATTTAAAATAAGAAAGTTGATGTTACTTCCGGTCAGACCGGAAGTTAACTTCGACATGTCAATATGCTCAAATTCTAGCTCTTATGTCATTATATCGACGCTCTAAATTTCACAAACCTACTTCATACAATAACTGAGATATTCCGTAGGCAATACTTCCGTAGCCACCCGGTATAGGCTACAAATCGTATGAATTTATGGCTACCAGTGGGGCCCCATAAGGAAGCAATCTGGCACCACTTTTATTTTCCCTCTTCATAAACGATATATGCGACAACATAAGCAGTAGTTTACTTCTCTTTGCGGATGATCTTAAATTGTTCAAAGTGATCAAACACCCTGAGGACTGTATACTCCTTCAAAGTGATATTGATTCCCTGCATACATGGTGCCTAGACAATAAACTACATCTCAATATACGAAAATGCAAATTCGCAACATTCTCGCTTAAAAATAATCAACTGCACTTTAACTATTCAATAAATAATATCCATCTAGAACGTGAATACCGAATAAAGGATCTTGGAATAGTATTTGACCCCAAACTTAACTTTACTCCACATATTGATAAAATAACGTCTGCGGCAAATAAAAATGGTCGGATTCATTTATAGGAACTGCAAAGACTTCACCAACAAACAATGCTACCTCTCTTTATACACTTCATGTAAGAACAAGACTATTCCGCAACTCAAGCAAAACATCTTGGATCTATTCAGCGTGCGTTTATGAAGTACATGGCTTATAAATTGGATGGACGTTACCCTGAACAAGGCATAGACAATGACATTTTACTCAACAAATTCAACCTTTTGTCACTCAATGATCGGAGAATATATCATTCATGTTTATTTGTTTATAAAATTATCAATTATCAAACAGATTGTCCTGAGCTATTATCAATGTTAAACTTTCGAGTACCTCGTATACACAGCATAAATGCAAACTGTTTCTACCTTCCAACACCTAGAACTAATATCTTTGTCAAATCACCTTTATATGCAATCTGTAACAAATTTAACAACTTTAGTGAAGAAACCGCTGTATATAACCAACATATAAACCCTTACAAAACAAAGATCAAACAAATTATTTGTAAAAAAACCAAAAATGAGTGAAGATTACCAAAACTACTCTCCAAATGTTAAGTACTTATTGTGAATAATTATTTGAAACCGACTACATATTAACATACTGTTTTAGTTCTAGCTGTAACTCACAATCATAAATTATAATGTATCGCTGTCCTGTAATTGGGGCTTGACCCTGTTTGAACAATAATAGTTATTTATGTATCAAGGGCGTAAAGTAGGCGTTTATGGCCTGCGGCGTGGATAATGGCCCGATGGCGTTAGCCGAGGGCCATCACACGCCGAAGGCCTTAAACGCATTTTACGCACGTGATACATACAAAATTTTATGCACTAGCGGTTTTATAGCGCGAATCACAAATACTGACTTGAATTGCAATGGTCTACACGTTTCATACGTTATGCATACAATAATTAAGGGTAACATAATATGAGGAATGTGAAACTATAGTAGCTGAGTGCTATATTGGAGAATATATTTCAAATAAATAGATCATCACCGAAAAAATTGCCAACGATTATGGACAAATGTTAGAAAGAGTATTGCTCTATTGAACTGAAATGATTCTAATTCGTGTTAGAAATTGCATGAAATGATGTGTGAGTATAGACAATTTGAGAATTTTGTCTACTTTACGGCCCGCCAGGCCATAATGCGCCCACGGGCGGTAAAGTGCCACTTTACGCCCGGCGAACCGGGCAGTAAAGTGTACTTTACCGCCCGCTAGTGCATAAACGTCTTTTTTTTCACTAACCGGACACTGATGCAGCCTTAGAAAAACCCTAAACACCATGGGAATAAATAGAGATACCGTGGAGTATGGAGTGTAGACTGTGGTGACGAGGAGGAAACAGCTTCTCACATCATCTTCGAATGCGACGCGCTGCTCAACAAGTGTAACAGAATATTCGGACAGATCAACCTAGAAACAGGCATGAATCCGAAAAACCTAGTAAATAGACTACTAAACCTGGTGAAAAACACAGACCTATTTAACTAGGAACTACTGACGACGGGACAATTCAATAGACCCCAGCTGGTCTCAGTGCTAAGGGATACCTCAAAGGTAATCCCGGTATTCCGCTCGTCAGTCTTTACCCATCAACCAACAAACCAGGGTACGAACGCCTTAACAGTAAATTTTAGGATGTATACTTTATTAAGTAGTTTATTTGATTCATTTACTCAACCCATGACTTGAGAAATGTAAATTAACCTATGACTGAATAAAGGATTTATATAATTATCAAACCATAGAATTCGGCATTCGCGACCGATGACAGCCTCCAGTCACTTCCACAGATCACCAAATTTTCCATGAAGTAGAAAGAAATATTTAGGGTAACATATTTCGTACTGTTCTTCAGTTATTTGAACCTCGAAGGCCCACCTTGGAAGCGATCAGAGACGCAATTGAGCGAGCGAAGAAGTTAGAAATCAACAGACACAAAAACGTTGGAACTGACGATGACGAACCCACATTCTTTCTATTGAGCGACGCTTCCACATCGACAGATAGTAGAAAAATGAAGAAAAAGGCCAAGAAGAAAAAAACAAATGCAAAACCGCAAAGTACAGACACCAGTTTATCTCCAAGGCAATGTTCGCGAAAACCAAAGAAAAGTAAAAGAGCTTCACGGCTAAAGTAACAAATTTTCTTCCTCAATAATCAATAAATATCATTAAGCACCGCTTGTTTTGATTTATTCTTATTTATATGATGAAAATGAAAGAATTACTATCCACAGATCAACAAAATATTAAATCAAGAAATTATGGAATGCAGTTCATCAAAGGGAAGATTTTGATAAACTGTTGTTTGAATGGGACCAACATAATTATTCATTCGGGTCAAGAATAGTAATTTATGTACCAATGGTATACGAACCCGAGTGCCTGAGGGTTTGTAAGTCGCCCGAGGATAACCACATCTTTTTATGCCCGCGGTACATACATAACTTTGACTGATTGTCACCTCGAACACCTATGGATCGCAACTACTATTGCAGGTAAAAGTTTGTGTCTGGGTACTGTGTATAGGCCTCCAAATTATAACTTGATATCATGTATGGAAAACTTGGAAAACTTGATTGCATCTTTTTTAACATTTTGTTTGGTGGTGACTTTAACATAGACATGTCTCAACCTCATAACAATAACACCCTCCAAATGCAAAGCCTGTTGGATAAATATAATTTGTACCAAATCATTAACCAGCCTACCCGAGTCACCGAAAGAAGTAGTACTTTAATCGACCTAATTATAACCTCTGATGAAACTATCATAGAGCAAAACAACACCCCCAATATGGAGGATATATCTGATCACTTTCTAGTTGAGTGTCAGCTAACTCTTGAACGCAATAAGCAGCACCAAATCCTTCAAAAATATCGAGACTTCGAAATTTGATTATGACCTTTTTCTATTCGACTTGCACTCACTTGACTGGGGTAAAATATTTTCTTTCCAGGATGTAGACGAAATGGTTGATAGTTGGAATTTAAACCTAGGTGAATTGTTTGATCGCCATGCTCCTGAAAAAATTGCTAGAATTTCTAAAAGCCCTGCACCGTGGCTTACAGATACTCTGAAAGAGATGATGAAAATCAGGGATAAAGCTCTAGTCAAATATAAAAAACTGAAAACTGAGACATCATGGATTTTCTATACGGAAATGAGAAATCATGTGAACATGGCTGTTAAATCTGAAAAGCGTGCTTATTTAAAATTTAAATCAAAATCCAGTCCCAAGGAATTCTGGAAAGGGTTAGACTATTTAAATATTAATGAAAAATCTCAAGAATACCTTAACTTTTTTCAAGATCCTGACAAATTTTATGACTTTTTTATTGACAATATTCCCTCTGCAGATCAACCGATACAAATGAACAGGCTCATTGATAAGTACAGACAACTGAACAATGGAAACAAATTCAATTTCACTCCTGTTTCTATCGAAGACGTTGAAAGTATTGTAAGCACTATCAAAAGTAATGCTCGGGGAGTGGATGGTATAAATCTGGAAATGCTCTCGCTCGTGCTACCCGACTTGATTCATGTTCTTACATATATCATTAATAGTTACTTAGCACAGGGTAAATTTCCGAAAATTTGGAAAAAATCGTATATTTTTCCTATTGCAAAAATTAAAAATCCAACTGAATTGCTACACTTCAGGCCAATTAGTATACTACCAACGATATCTAAAATTTTGGAGAAAATTGTTTCGATACAACTCAAAAAATTTCTGGAAGTTAATAACGTTCTACCTGTAATACAATCTGGCTTTCGTGTCGGTCATAGTACAACTACAGCACTGGCTCATGTTACCGATGATATGTTTAGGGGGTTTGATCAGAAACTAAGTACCATCTTAGTACTATTAGACATTAGCAAGGCCGTTGATACGCTCAATCACGAATTAATGTGTTTGAAAATGAAATTTTTTGGCATTGATGACATTGCACTGACGTTTTTTCGTGATTGCTTATTCAACCGTAGCCAGCAGACTTCCATTAACGGACATATCTCCAATAGTAGGATCTTAACCCAAGGTGTGCCACAGGGAAGTATCTTGGGGCCACTTCTGTTCTGCATCTACACAGCCGACTTTTCCAAATATCTAGAATTTTGCAAAGTCCACCAATATGCTGATGATACCCAAGTTTACCTTACGTTCGATCCTCATCAATTGAATATTGCATGTGAAAAAATTACGTCTGACCTCCACTACCTGTCCGATCTCTCTAAAGCCCACGATCTTATGCTAAACGAATCCAAAATGGAAATGATCGTTTTTGGGTTCAGGAGTTCGGAAATCTCCGAAAGTCCTGATTTGAATATCACCCTCAACAATGCCACTCTCAAGGTATCGAAACATTGTAAAAACTTAGGTGTTCACATTGATGCGGATTTAACGTTTGGTAGACATGTGAGTGAACTCCTAAGAAAATCTTGTTGCAAAACTCAAAATGTTGTATATGCACAAAGGATATTTTGGATACAACATTAAAACTAAACTTATGTGATTCCCTGATTTTGTCTTCTCTGTCGTATTGCGAAATTGTGTACTGGCCAGCCCTAACCAAACGCGATCAAGAGAGCCTTCAGAAAGATCAAAATTGGTGTATCAGATTTAGCTACAACCTAAGAAAATATGACCATATCAGCAATTCATATGTGCGATCCAAATGGCTGAAATTGAATGAGCGATTTAAACTCCACTTGACTTGTTTGCTATATAAAATCAACAAAAGTAAAATCCCTAGATACTTATTCACGAAGCTAGTGAAAGGGTCGGATATTCACGATCGCTCAACTCGGACTTCCTGTCTGTACACTGTACCCGCACACAAAACTGCAATATTCCAAAGATCATTTTCCTACAACGCTATTAAAATATTTAATCTTCTTCCCTGAAGCTATCGTCCTCTGTCAGTTCCTTCAGAAAACATGTCAAAGCTCACCTCTACAATTAAGTTCGATCTTCTCAAGCCATTATTAATGTTATTATCTTTCACTGTATTACTTTTTCTTTTCTTTGTAAATGATTATCATTGTGTTTGAAATTGCTGCTAAATTGGGAAAATGTGGAAGAGCAGCTATGCTGAACATCGCCTCCTCAAATGATTCAGTATTTATGTAATATTAATTTGAAGAAAAAATAAAGACACATTATTATTATTATTATAACTTTATGTCATACTAGTTCGTTATTGCAATCCAATCTCATCAGTATTTTAAAAAATCCGGTTTGAATTAATAACATTGTCATTTTATCCTAGTAGACACTATCGTTGCTAGGTGAATTTTGACGTAAATGTAATAAAATCACAATAATTTCTATATGTGTCAAAGTTAGAAGTCAAAATGAACGAAGATTTTCGAATTCCTGACAAAATTATTTCTCTTTATGCTCGCGCGGCCATAAAGTGAACTTTATGCCCGCACGGGCATAATATACGACATTAGATAGTTGGTAACTAAGCAATACAAACACAATAATGAACTTGTACGACATAAACATTATTTTGTAATCAAATTATTAATGTTAATTCGTTTTCATTGTCATAAGGAACATATCTTCTATAGATTTAAGTCAGTTGCAAGGAAAATTTATACAATATAGTTATCCCAGGTCCTAAAGATATCTCGGCGACCTCTTTTTAGGAAATTGTGAAGCTTTTTGTAACTTCTCTGAGACATTATTGAGAGCTTTATATCTTCTTCAAATGTCCGCCGCCTGGATGATCTCAGCGAGGTCTTAACGATTTCCCACGTGGAAATTCTCGAACAATACTCTCTGGCAAGTTCTCTACGAAATTTTGTGGCGAGTTTTCTGCAAAATCTTGAGGCGAGTACTTTTGAAAATTCTCATTTACTGCTCATGACGAGTTCTCTGTGAGTTCGCATAAAAGTTGGCTGTGTGATCGTCGCAGTGCCTCTGACGAGTTCTGTGGGAACTTTGCATATACAGGGTGTATACTGAATGATGTCATTAATTTTAGGTGGCGATTCCTTGTCATATTCTAAGAAGAACATTTCATATAAACGTGTGTCCTAACTTGCTTCAGTTGCATCAGTTTCATTTAAAAATCGGCAATTCATCAATTACTCAAAAGTCTTTTTGACGATTTTTAAAAAAGTGTTTTAACTGATTTTCGGAAATACTTCATGTCTGATTCAATTAGGTAATTTATTGTAAATTTGCTTGCTTCTGTAAATCAAATACTGTTTCGTGAGAGTTGAAGTGGGAAGAGGGAGGGTAAGTTTTTTTTCCCGACGTGTAAATCGCTTCGTGTTGGAGGCAATGAAATTCTCCCTGTATTTGTGCATCAAGCTCTCTCTAAAATGAAAATTTCATAAAGCGTCAATATTTTTTCACTGACGAAAATTGGCCTGCACGATTCACGCATCTTCACTTTGAAGATAAATTTTAAAGCTCGTTTCTGGAGGACGAAGACACTTTGGAATAAAACTTGACTGCAAGAACCCCAGAATGGAATTGCATACCGTAGGTGGGACTCAATAAATGAGTAGTATGCAGTTAAGGAAGGTGCCATTCCGAGTTAGCGAGATATTATATTGACAACGTAACAAGCAGATGACAACTTTTTTTTTGAGCCGTTATTTGAGCTTCGAACTTCAGAATTGTACCCCAAGAAATTTTGTTTCGGGCTTGCTTTTAATTACTTGAGAACTTAAAGGTACTTGTTCTAGATCCATCTTGAAAGTGACCAGATTTGTTTTTGTAACATTTAATTATAGCAAGTTAGCCTCACACCAATTTTTGATTTTTTCTACGTCAACAGGAATAGTTCGAATCAGAGCATCATGATCTTCATTGTGCCAGATAATCGTGGTATCATCAGCAAACAATGTAAGATGTCTGAAAATATCTAGGTTGGCCATATCGTTTATGTAGAGCAGAAATAGAATAGGGCCCAAAACTGAACCCTGGGGAACTCCACGTACAATTTTTCCCTGTCAGAACTAACATTGTTTGATAGTACTTTTTGATTTCGATCAGTAAGGTAAGATCTGATCATGTTTTGGTTACATTCGGGAAAACCTTAGGAATTCGCAATAAAAATTTCATATTCAGGTTACGTTCGGGACATCTATAGGAACTCGCAATAAGCAAAGGCAATTTTTTATTATTACTATTTGGTGCTTTAGGAATATGGTTAAGTTAAGGGGAAGGGTAATATTTCCGAAGTATATTTTGCCTTAATTTGTTCTTTATTGAGTATTATAATAAAAGGAAAAGTGGTAGCAGTAGTAAGTAGTAATTGTTTTGAAGAAGCTGAAGGCAAGTAGGACGCCATGCATGGGCTCTTTTGGTCATCCTCTTCTATTCTCATCCATAATATTTTGTATTATATTCGCTGAAACGGTACCAAACGGCATGTATAACGGAACTACCTTGGTCCGTATTCCCAAAAACTTCATCTGATCTTCTCAGGTTATTTGGAGGTGTAGGGTGTGTGCACTTGCCAAGAGATTGAATTTTTTCAATCCTTCTCCTCGTGAGAGCTCTAGTTGCACTGGTTCTCAGAATAAAGCTGTTATTTTATAAGTATTTTAGCGTAGCTGGGCAGTGCTGTGAATATACTAGACCATAATTTTATGTAAGTTCGTTATTCAAAATGAACTAACTGCCTTTGTAATATTCACTTGTATTCAGAACTGCGTAAAATGAGTAGGACGCCTTGATAATCTGAAAAACAAAAACCAAAAGTTTTGGGATAATTATATTTTTTCTTACGTACTGATATAAAAGTATCCAACTTGAGTGGAACGAACTTTCCAGCCGTGAGATGAAGAGGTCTGTTCGCCCTAGCCATAGTTAAAAGCATTGCTATTTTGAATTCTGAGTCTGCTGTGATCCAATCGCATTGCCAGATGTACATGGGTATTTCGTCTGCCTGAAATTACAAATAAAATACGTTTATTAAATCACTGCTTTCAGATGATCACAGAGTTGGCATGTTTTAAAACATTTGTTTCAAAACAGTGTTTTGAAACATGATTTAAACAGGAGCCTCTGATTAAAACATATTTGTTTTAAAACAATTGTTTTTAATCAGTTTTTTATTGATAGAAAAAAACACTAGATAATTAGGTAATAAATTAAGTGCCAATTTATGCAAAATATCATTATCATAGTCATTATCACAATCCTAGTCTTAGTCGTTGTCTTAGGAAATTTTTATATTTAGTCATTATAGTCATTAGCTGGATAATTAAAAATTGACAGATGACAACACTGTCATTAGTATCTTTTTATCAATGTATCCCATTTCAATCATTTCAATAAGAGTACCCTTAGGTTCTTGGCTCATTTTTTTCCGAAACACAGTAAACAATAACAAATAACAATGGCTAAAGACCATAGCAGTCGATGCCAATACACCAAAGAAACAAAACAAATAACAAGGATCAAAAGTCAAAACAAATAATTATTTCTGTCATTTGTCAAATAGGTTTTGGCGTTGTACGTGTCTCATAAGAATAAAAATTGAAAATTGCCAACTTTAAAGGTCAAATTCTCAAGATTTTGACTGAGACTAAAACTAAAGAAATTGCACAAATGCTCCTAATAAAATGTACAGTTTCAATTTGATTTTATGATTAAGACCGTGACTGTGATTAGGACCTATGATGAAGACAATGATGCATAAATTGGCACTAACAAAACTTTAATAACAGAAAAACAAATAAATAAAAAAATATTCTCCGCTCTGTAACAAAATATGACTTCTCTTAAAAATAAATAGGATTCAAAATTTGGAAATAGAAATAAGCATATAAAATTAAATCATTCTGATTCTGAACCAATATCGATACTTTCAATCTCTTCTGTTTTTTCTTAGCAATAACTTTTGTTTTAAACATGTTTTTAATGTTTAAATCATGTTTTCTAAATGTACAAAAAAACACAATTTAAATCAAATAAAAGAGTTTCAAATAAAAAAATCACAATGTTTTGCTTTAAAAAAAACATGTTTTTTACCAACCATGGCTGATCATGATCCCCATGTGACAAAAGAAATACGGTTTCAAGAAGAATTTGACGTAAATGTTTTCTGTATTTCATAGAACAATAATATTAGCTTTAGTATGTCCAAATACTAAGGACGACTATTACCGATTTCCTTGAAAATTTGCCTATAGAGGAATGTAGGAATTCGTGGCTGCATTACCTTGAGAGTAATTTCATTTCCAAACCAGCAATACAGCACCAGTTGAAAGCAAATTGCCATCATATAAATGAGCTCAGTCCAAAACTGCTTATTACTTGCAGGCGTCTGAAAATGTTGAAAATATTTCAGTGTGAAAAAAAATTAAAGTACTGCCGCGTTTATTCTCGCCATTGCGTCTATGGGCTGAGAATGTTTTTGTTATTTTTTTGGAATATAAATGGAAATAAATAAAAAATAGGCGTACTATAAATCTAGTCAAAGAATGTTTTCAACCCGATATACCATGCTCATAAACATTTTAAGGTTCAGAATACTAATAGTCCAGGAAGCAGTCAATTTTTTTGTCGTACTTATTTTCCGATTCCGCAAACATGGATATAATTAACGAACAGTCGTTGCCGACCGATGGTGAACCCTTCACTCCCATATACACCTACTAAGTAGGCTTATAATGGCAAGTACCTGTCAGAAACAACTACTCCCCTGGCTAAGACCACGACGGGTATTGAATTAAATCTAATAGATTTTTGTGCAACGTCCCTCAAGCATCAGAGGACGCAATTGCAAGTGCCCTCTGTGACCAGGGTGACCACTTGCAGACTAGTTTCGAGGTTGTTGCCTCTCATCAGTGCAAGGGTATGTCAACACAGACAGCACTGAAGCCATATGTTCCCCGTCCAAACCATTACACACTTTGTCAACAAATGCGTGTACTCGGATAGTTGGAAGTTAGGACGCATCGCCTCTTCCGGCTAGCTCAGACCGCCTATCCGAAGTACAGCATCGTCGCAAAATCTCAGCAACTCCTGAGCTCTTCATTTATTTGGGAAAACCAGCAGGAACGCGTCTGACATACGAATTCTTTCTCGATATTGTTGGTGTTGCCAACCAACGAGGTCCCATTAATTCGCATGCCAGGCCGATGATCACTCACTACCAGAAATACTATTTACACTTAAAACACTACTGAGCCATCCAGAAGTGAGGGCTTCTCTCCTAGGAATTGTCCGAGCCCTCAGGCAGCTCCTGGATGACTGCCTAAAACAGCCATTTGAGCCTTTATTTATACCATTGCCGAACATTTAAGTCGGCCAATGGTATCGCAAAAGTGCTGGTAGGCGGAGCCTATTAGAACTCTCGCCTCCAGATATACTCTCCGAGTATTTTTCCAAAACTTCAATGTAGTATTTCTGGCAGATTATGACAACTTCGCTGTTTGGTCAACTCTGGTTCACGCGATGAAGCGGTTTCTAGGCCGCTCCACCAAGCGAGCAGAGGGAGAATAATCCGAATCTCCGGGTTAAGAGAGTGTTCTCCCTCTGCTCGCTAGGTGGAGCGGCCTAGAAACTTTTGACAGCCTCGAGGTCTCGATCCCAACGAAATCAGACGTGCTACGCAATTTATTTGAAGTAGAATGATACAATGTTTGAATAACAATGGTGGTCATATTGAACATTTACGCTAGAGTTCAGTCAATATTATGCAATATTTTTTATTAAATTATTATCTATAATTTTCCTTTGTTTCCATGGCAATAACACACAGAATCATTCGGCAAGATAAGGTATTTCTCGATTTCTATTGAATAACTCGATAGTGGTTGAACTTGGGTATAGGGAAAGCTGAAATAACTCATCCTGAAATTCACTTGAATAGTTGAAAAAGAAATGCCATGTGAAAAATTTGAGTTTTTAACAATTTTGTAATGTGACATTCGAAAATCGCCTGCGCCCATATGGTACAAAATGGGACCGTCGATGGGACATCAGGTGTTAGCCTGGACTACCAGCTAACTGCTCTATAAATTTGGTTTCCTAATTTTTGTACGGTTTGCGGGCTACACGTGTTTTCGTAAAGTACTACAGCGGTACTTTTTTTCAGGTAAATGGACATATCTCAAAACTGTAATAGATAAGTAGACATAACTCAGGTTGTCTAAAGTCATAATCAGAAGGCCAATCGAACCATGACAAAAAAAATAGGTTTCCATTTAAAATAAGAAAGTTGGTACCGACTGCGACTGTTGATATACCCTGCATAGCAGTATGACTAAAAACGTTTGAGGTGGAACGCACATGATCAATTATGACAGCATACTAAATTTCAAATTTCTAGTTCAACTTCAAGTTGAAAAACTTCTAATGCACGGCCTACGTAAATCACGCTGTATATGAGGCACCCCCACTATAATGATTGTGTATCTTTTCTGCCTTTTTAAAAAAACTGGAGGATAACAATGAATATGTTGTTTTAGAAGAGCATTGAAGTTTTTTGTCAGAAAAACTCGTGGACATGAACGTACCGCAATAAAAAGTAGAAAGTTATAGTTACCGTTGAAACCAGGAACAAACATAAACAAAATAAGAACAAAGTTGTTAAAGTTTGAGCAAGGTTCAAAAGCGTGTGTATGTTTTCCAAATCATCGCAGACCCTGAAAAATTCCGTAAAATGAAAGTGGTCCTACGAGTACCTAATGCAAATAAATACTTGTAAATGAATTGTAAATGCCTGCAGACTCTTTTCATTTCTTGGTCTAAGATCATCTTCAACTCTTGCGAATTGTGAAGTCCATCCGTTGTCACTGAAGGACCCATACATTTTTCAACGGACCTTTCTCTGAGTGAAGCGAATGCTCCTTGAATGATTTCCAAATGCATTCCTATGCAGTTCATTATATTCATGAACAATGAATCCATGCCCACTATACTGAAAACAAAGAAAAATTCAAGAACCAACAGCCGTTTTCTCCATGAATCCCAACTAATAATAAAAAATGAACGAAGGTAAATATGCCAGTTATAGTCCTATATCCAGTTACTGTCCACCTGGCTTTCCAAATAACGAATAAGCTTCTGTAGTATTATAATCTATTAGTTAACAGGTGCCATTTTTTAAAAATATTATATAGTCATCAAAAATGATCATGGTGTCATGTAGAAAGTTTTAGGTAGTGTCACAAAAGTTATAAACAATTTAGTGAAAAAAAGGGGACTTTGGTTTTTTTTCAATGTCTCGAAAAATATTGAAAATTTTCGAAATGTTAAAAAATATCTGAAAAGATCAGTAAACCTGAAAAAAAGTTCAGATTCTCGAAAGTGTACCTTCAATATTTATAATTTTTACAGAGCCCTGAAAATAGACCCAAAAACGGTTAATCTGGCTTCCGCCCGCGTTGCTTCACTCTGACAAAACAACAAAAATTATTTTAAAATATTAAATAAGACTATTAAGGAGTAAAAAAAATTATGTACTATTAGGATACATCCGCGGTTAAAAAAAATGTATCCCTATTTCTCCATAAATTATGCATTTGTTAACAAATTTTTCTGAACTGAATGTAAACATAGAAATTACGATAATTATTGAACTAAAATGCTAGGATATTCCTCACTCAGTGAAGTTATTCTTACTAGGCTTACAAATCGATAACCGTTGCGGAGATTGTAAAATTTTGATTTTCCACTTTTTTATTAACAATTGAAAATAACGGTTTAAAATGTATATGAGGTTAGCAAAGCAGAAAAAAAAAATTGTCGCGCCCTAACTTTACGAGGATATATTGAAAAATTCTTAGCCTAGTATAGAACCAAACAAAATTTCAGTGTCAAAATATTTTATTACTCAACATATTCTCCTCTTAATTGGATACATTTATTACAGCGAACCTGTAACGTCTCTAGAACTTTCAAAAAAAAAAATCTTCTTCTTGCTCTGCACCAGACCTCCACAGCTTTTATTACCTCCTCGTTGGAAGAAAATTTACCTTTTAAACTGTTTTTCAGTTGAAGAAAGAGATGATAGTCGGACGAAGCCAAATCTGGTGAATAAGGGGAGTGTTCTAGTAATTCAAACTCTAAATCACGAATTTTTTGCATGGCAACATGAGATTTGTGTGCAGGGGCGTTGTCCTGCAAAAACAAAACACCCTTGGATAGCTTTCCATGTCTTTTCTCTTTAATTTTTTCCCGTAGAGTGGTCAGTAATGTCGAATAGTAATCTCCAGAAATTGTTCTACCCTTATCTAAAAAATCAATCATGATTACTCCATGGCAATCCCAAAAAACTGAAGCAAGAACTTCTCCAGCAGATTTTTGGACACGAAACTTCTTAGGTCTTGGAGAACCGGGGTGTCGTCATTCCATCGATTGTTGCTTTGTTGCTCGATCGTAGAAATGTACCCAAGTCTCATCCATAGTAACAATTTGGTTTAAGAAGTCTACATCGTTTTCAAATCGAGCACAGATCGAACGCGATTCTACTACCCTTGCACGCTTTTGGTCAACATTCAAACTTTTGGGGATCCATTTTGCAGCAATTTTTCTCATGTCCAAATTGACGTGATATGATGAACGCGTTCGTATGAAATATTCAGTGCTTCATATATCCGTTTTAGCCCAATTCGACGGTCTGTTAAAATCATGTCATGAACTGCATCGATATTTTCGGGGACTGACACAGAAACTGGCCCTCCCGATCGGTCATCATCTTCAATGGAAAATTTACCTCTTTTGAAGCTTGCAGTCCAATTTTTCACGGTCGCATACGAAGGACATTGTTCACCAAGTGTATTAAGCATATCTTCGTAAATCTGCTTACCTCTTAACCCTTTTAAATACAGGTACTTGTTGATGGCTCGATACTCCAATTTTTCGATTTTCACAATTTCGGTGGACATATTTTTTCTTTTAATTTATTGCGTAACTCTGGTTTACTCTTTTGACGTCAAACTTTACACTGACACTTCTAATAAGTTATTGTTCGTTGCTATGGAAACGCATTATTTTTTTACGCAGGGAACTGGTCTAGGCTAACTAGATATTAATACATCCTCGTATATAAAGTTAGCACTGCCACTGTGCTAGCCAACAATTGTCGAAATCTAGGTATTTGATGAAAAAAAATCCAGAAAATCTTTTCTCTGTAACATTTAGAAGTTATTTTTTATGGCAATTTTTGGTAAACCCGGAAATTTCGCGTTATTGGCAACACCCCATGCATATATGACCAATTATACTTTTTTTATTAAATTAAACTGTGAAATATATATTGGTCATCCATTTTTCTTTTGAATAAATGAAAAACTCATTGTGAAAAATTGAGAAATTCAGTTTTCTAAGGATAAATTCATGTAGTTGATGATTTTTTTTGGTTGGCTCCAAAATTCGCCAAACAATTTTTTTTCGTTTACGACAATTTCTCGACAATTATTCGACAATTACTGGAATAGGTCTCTTCGGTTTTCTGGCAAGTGGCTTTGCTAACTTTATATACATGGGTTTAAAGCTGAATAATTTTATTTTTATTTTCACTACCATTGTTTCATAAACAAATACCTTCATTGTTTATGAGCAAATCAATTTTTTTTTGTAATATATTTATTGATGAAAGTTATGATTTTCAAAGAATAAATAATTTCTTAAAATAATTAATTTGTTGCTAAAAAATGCGTTTGTTGATTAACAATCGTTATTTGCTGCTAAATATTAAAATAAGGGACCATTTTTATTTAAAAATCATAATTCAATAATATATTACTTTTTTTTTATTTGCTCATAAAAAATGTATTTGTTTATAACAATTTTTTAAACAATGGTTTTAAAAAATTATTTTTATTCAGCTTTATTTATTTAGCTTATATTCCAGTGAGTTTGAATTGATCCTCCACCACGAAACACGAAAACTATAAAACCCGCTATTACATACATACATTCTCATATCCCCATTCAGAAACTTTCGACAAAGGACCCCGCAAACTCCTTATGGAATTTGGGTCCCGGTGGATTTTTTTGAATTTTTGGTATGATGTAGTCCATGTAATTCTCAACCAATGTTACCATTGCGCCAACCTAAAAAAATTAACAGTTTTGCTGCTAGGGGGCGTTGAAATCATCCCTTGCGCAGATTAGTCTATTTATTTTTGAAGCCGGTAACAATATTTTCACTTGTTTCATTGTTGCTAATGTTGCACAATATTGTGCTGTTTTATAAAAAAAATTCTTACCCCCTCCCTTTTTTCCCCCAACTCCTATTATGAAACGCAAAAAAAATATTTCTCGAGTGCCTTCAAATGTATCGTCGAATGTTCAAATATGCCTAAATAAGGAAAATAACAGTTTTTTTATGATTATCCCCCACCCCCCAAATGACACAAAACGAACAAATTTCAGTGGATTTTTCTGAATTTTTGATATGATGCAGTTCAAGTTATTTTGAATAGAAATAAATCGGATGACAAACCCCAAAAATGAATAGTTTTAATGCTAGGGGGCGTTGAAATCATACCTTGCTTAGAATAGACTATTCTTTATTATAGGCGGAAACAATATCTCTACATATTTTTGTTTTATTTTATGCCGAACAATTGTGTAAATTTTTATAAATTGAAAATCTAAAACCTACCCCTTACCCCGAACCAAACCAAACCAAAACACGAAAAAAATTTATTCAATCACCACCTCAAATCCAAATTGTTGATGTCTAATTTTTATTTATTTTCAAGATATTCGCCCAATTAATTTATATTTAAAAATCATGAACTACGCCCTACTAAGAAGTCAGCAAACTCTACCAATATTTTTCTGAAGGGAGGGAAAGGTGGAATTATACAACTGTACGATTTCCTCAATTTCAGCTGATTAAAACATTTATTTTGATAAAGCATTTACAAGTAATCGGGAATTAATTTTTTTCATGTTTTAAAATAGGGGTAGGGGGTAAGGAGGAGGTTTTAGATTTTTAATTTATAAAAAAATACACAATTGATCAGCATAATCTAAACTAAAATACGTAGAGCTATTATTTCCGCCTATAATAATGAATAGTCTATTCTGAGTAAGATATGATTTCAACGCCGCCTAGCATAAAAACTATTAATTTTTTGGGGTTTGTCATTCAATTTTTGTTTGTCATATCAAAAATTTAGAAAAATCCACCGAAATTTTTTCGTTTTGTGTCATTTGGGGGGTGGGGGGATAATCATAAAAAATTGCTATTTCCCTTATTTAGGCATATTTGAACATTCGACGATTAATTTAAAGGCACTCGAGAAATATTTTTTTTGTGTTTCGTAATTGGAGTTGGGGGAAAAGGGGAGGGGTTAAGATTTTTTTTTATAAAACAGCACAATAATGTGCAACATTGACAACAATGAAACAAGTGAAAATATTGTTGCCGGGTTCAAAAATAAATAGTCTAATCTGCGCAAGGGGTGATTTCAACGCCCCCTAGCAGCAAAACTGTTCATTTTTTTAGGTTGGCGCAATGGTAAAATTGGTTGAGAATTACAAGGACTACATCATACCGAAAATTCAAAAAAATCCACCGGGACCCAAATTCCATAAGGTGTTTGCGGGGTCCTTTACCTAAGGATTTAAGGAAGTGTCTTGGTGTAATAGTTATTTTCCTGACAAGTGCGGAAAGTGATACTTTTCCGCACGCGATTGCCGTTGCCCCGAACGACGCGAAGCGGAGTTCGAGCAAGCAGCCCGGGAAAGACGGCCCTGGAAAGTCGGTCCGTGAAAGACGGGAAAGACATTTTACGCATGAATTAGGAACATTTTTCTACGACCGCATAAAAATTCAAAAAGCACATTGAAAATATATATTTTTCTTCAACATACAAAACTTTCAATGAGAACCCACTCTAATTATTATTAATGTTAATATTAAAAACAAAATTTGTTGCATTCTGCAAATGAGTCAGAATACCCGGTCCAGAGTAGTTAGTTGGTGCGGTAACTGACTGTTACGTTACTAGTAACACTCGTAGATTGCAAAGTGCATGAAGATGACGGCGACGACATCGGTTGCAAGTTTTCAGTAGGTAATTTCATTCGAGATCCGAGAAGTTCTATGTTTGTTATACCTTCGCCTGAATCTGCTAGAAACGTTGCCGAGGATCGTCTAAAACTGTGATCTGTGTAACATTCTGGGTTAGGTAGCCCTGAGTAGGTAGCGATCTCTGCCGGCATTTTCCAAATATGTTCACGCTTACGCACTGAACAGCAATAGTGAAAAAAATTACAACCTTTTTGTTTTTTTTGCGAATATCTCTAAAAGTGGAGGAAGTGGAGGAAGCTGGAAAAACAATATTGCGGAAACTGATAGATAATTACATGTGGTTCAACTGTGCGCAAGATGGTTTCTGTCCGATGTGTTGTTTTTGCACAATCGCGTTATGAAGAATTTAAGGGCAAATCTTTCTAAATGCATCAATTTAAGGGAAATGATCTTATTTAAATTCTGTAAACGGCATTTCGAAGTAGAGATCAATATCTACAATTTGTTTATTTTGGATTTTCACCTGAGAGGTCGAAAATGTGTTGAAAATATAACTGGAAGTTACTCTAAATGCTTCAAAGTGCACCCGAAGTCGCCCGAATTCAACTCGAGTTTACTTCAGTGCGACTTCGGTTGACTTCGGACGCACTTTGAAGCGTTTTGATCAATTTTCAGTGACATTTTCAACACGTTTCCCACCTCTAAGGTGAAAATCCAAAATACACAAATTATAGATATTGATCTCTACTTCCAGATGCTGTTTACAGAATTTATATACGACGATTTCCCTCAAATCGGCGCATCTTGCAAGTTGTACCCTTAAATTGTTTATAACGCGATTGTGCAAAAACTACACATCGGACAGAAACCATCTTGCGCACAGTTGAACCACATGTCAGTATCCGCAATAATGTTTTTCCAGCTTCAGATTCATAAAAATTATAAATTTTTCTTAAATGGTCTCTTTGTCGAGGTTTTCCCGGATTTTCTCAGTGGAAAATGCACCGATTCGGTCGCCGGATGAAACTCCATTTTGTAGGTTTTATGAATCTCTACATCTCTATCGAATATAAAACGATTTCTTTAATCATCTTTGAGATATTTCCAAAAAACCTAAGAAGTTGTATTTCTTTCACAATCGTTTGTTTATAAAATTCCACAAGCGATTTTGCTGGGGCGAAAACTGGGGTTTTCATAAACGAACTATCTCAAAGAAATTAGTATGGACCATTTGCGTCTTCTATTTTTGGGGGGAAAAACCTCTACCGGGTGTTTCACAGTGGATGGAACATTAGTTGTATCTGGAGAACAGAAAGACAGATCATTTCGAAAATTTGTGGGCGTGGATAATCAAACTTGCTCTATCCGTCTGAAATATTTTCATCAATACAGTGTTGCCGCGTGTATCAGAAAGTAGTTGCTACTTTGTTATTTCAAATGGAACACCTGGTATACTATATCATTTTTGGAATCCTTAATTCTCTATGCCCATCTATGACGATTTCCGAGATAAAAATTATTTTGTCCAATTTTTGTGCAAATCCTAACCATTGAAAAATATCAATTTTTTCCCAATGCAAATTTACAAAATATTGCAATTTGGGTTATAGCTGCATGAGACCATTAAGTATTCTGTCGATGAACTGGATCTCAGTTTCAGAATTCAGGTAGGTTCAGAAGTGAGTTCCTTCCGGGGACTCATGAAAATGATTGAAACTCCGTTTTTTAAATGAAACACCTTGTATATTATTACTTATTTGAAAAGCTGTAACATTTTTCAATTTAATTCAGTATACTTTCCCTATACCTATATCGTACAGTTTGTTAGTTATGATCACTTATGTAATGAATTCGTCTTCAATAAAATAAATATTGGATAGTGATTTAGATAGAAGGATATGAACTTCATTCTGACAGAGAACTAACATGTTATTCCTTCATTGTCATCCTGTATTCAAGTTGCATGGGTGTGAAAGTACTATGGCACAAAATAATTACTCAAATGTGGTTTTGATGGATTTATTCATCATTTATGGTCAATGTAACAAGAATGATTTACCTCGAATGAATTCGAGAAAATTTATTAGATTGAGTAGAAATTTTAAAATGTTTGTATCATCATGAAAAGCTAAAAGTATCAAAGTCTAACATGTGTATTAATAAATCTAGAAAGATTTAGCGGTTCTGAATCATTTCAATGAATGTTCAAAATGTTTACAATTCGTTTTCAAACACTTTCTTAAGCGAACATCAACGGCATCTACTGTGGCTCTTTGAATTTCATTTGGATCTAATTCCTGAAACGCTAGGGTCACTCGATGTTCTAATTCTTCCCTTGTGTTGACCGGTGTTCTGTAGACTCTTTGCTTGATAGTGCCCCACAAATAAAAGTCTAGGGGTGTATGATCAGGGGATCTAGGAGGCCAGTTCCATGGACCCAAACGTCTAATCCATCGATCGTCAAATATACGGTCCAATTCCAACCCGACTTCTGCAGAGCAACGAACAGGAGCTCCATCAAGTTGATACCAACGTGATCGATATTGTTCTAGTGTCAGTTCTTCAATTAAAATCCCCAACCGTTGTCCTCAAGATATTCAATTATTTTCTAGAATCAAAGTTTTCAAAAAGCGCAGTTGATTGTTCATAATTAAATAGAAAACGTTGAAATAAATTTTTCTTGAAATCCCATTTCTCTTGTGATATGCGGATTTTCGGTTGCCCAGTAATGAAGATTCATCCTGTTGAAAATACCTTCCCTCGAAAATTTTGATTCATCAGTCCATATTATCTTCTTGAGAAAACCTTCATCTACTTGTGTACGCACCATCGACATTTCACATAGTTCGATCCTTTGCTGAGCGTCTTGGGGCTTGAGAACTTGAACTTTATGAAATTTGTATTCATACATTCCGTGTTCCTTCAGAATCCTATGAACTGATGAAAGTTTCACACCTAAATCGTGAACCGCACTACGAATGGAAGCTTGAGGATCCCCGTGGGAGTATGCCAAAACATTTATTGCGTTGTCCTCATTACCTGTCACAAGTCTAGGCAAGTTTCTTGTTACTCTCAAAGAAGATCCAAACATTTCAAAATTTCTCTTCAATCTAATGAATTTTCTCAAATTCATTCGAGGTAAATCAACATACTTTTCATTAAACTCTCTGCATGTTCTACTGATATTCTTGTTACATTGACCATAAATGATGAATAAATCCATCAAAACATGTTAGTTCTCTGTCAGAATGAAGTTCATTACATAAATGATCATAACTAACAAACTGTACGAGATAGGTATAGGGAAAGTATACTCAATTAAATTGAAAGGAAGGAACTCACTTCTGAGCCTCCCTGTATGCTGAAACTGAGATCCAGTTCATCGACAGAATACTTAATGGTCTTATGCAGCTATAACCCAAATTGCAATATTTTATTTTATTTAAATTTGCATTGGGAAAAAAATTGATGTTTTTTAATGGTCAAGATTTGCACAAAAATTGGACAAAATAATTTTTATCTCGGAAATCGTCATAGATTGGTATAGGAAATTATGTGGGAAAGTTGTGAGGAATCTTATAAGGATTCCCAAAATGATATAATATACGAGGTGTTCCATTTGAAATAACAAAGTAGCTACTACTTTCTGATACAAGCGGCAACACTGTATTGATGAAAATATTCTAGACGGATAGAGCAAGTTTGATTATCCACACCACCACGCCCACAAATTTTCGAAATGATCTTGTCTTTCTGTCCTCCAGATACTTCTAATGTTCCATCCACTGTGAAACACCCGGTATACCTGCATTGGTCTAATTCACAAGGTGCTCAATCGTTGCTTCGTTGGATTTTTAGATAAAAATTGCGCTGCCTACTCACCTATAAGCATACGAAAATATCGCGAAGGCCTGATACCCCATCGCCATCACGTAAGTAGCAATAGTATCATATTTGAACGGCATCCAGCTGTGGTATGGCAGTTTTTTGGGTACCCATTTTTCTCGATTGCCCTTTCCAAACAGCAAGGCTACAACGGGTGTGATATAAGCATTTATACAAACGCCTTGTCCTAATACGTGATAGAACATAGTATATTTTATTCCGACTTTCTTGTATTTTCTGGAAATTAAACCAGGAAAAAACTTTCCTGTGGAGCTGCTTTCGTAGCGGAGATTTGTGGATTGCAGAGTGGCCATGAGATTCATCAGATTGTCACCTTGGAAATGAAAGAAGACCACCTACAAAAAAAAAATCAATAGTGGGTATTGTGATTATTCTGACAATTTCTCTCATATTATATCAACTAATCAAATACCATAATTCTTTTCAAATATATATATATATATATATATATATATATATATATATATATATATATATATATATATATATATATATATATATATATATATATATATATATATATATATATATATATTTTCAAATCGGTGTTTCGCCTCTTCCTTATTTATACGTTTCCATAGTTTCAACAATCACTGTAAATTTAGAAACGTCAGTTTGACAGTTCAAATCTTCAACTGACATTAATGACAGAAGATGAACCGTTCCTGCAATACACATTCAGTCCATAATAATATAATGCTTGTTGCGGATGGGATTTTTTGATTTAATTTGAGCTATTAAATTATTAAAATCTCGTGGCTCATGTCAAGCAACAAGGGAAAGGGGCGTGAACCCAACCGTAATAGCATGGATTCACGCCATGCTGTCCCAAAGACTAGCAAGAGCAACTCTTAGAAGTAGCTCCAGCGAGGCCATACCCATGAGGGGCTGTCCACAGGGGGGAGTCTTGTCCCCTCTACTTTGGTGCCTCGTGGTGGATGGCCTCCTAGTAAAAATAAAAGATCTGGGTTACTACACTCAGGCCTATGCTGACGACATTGTTATTCTGGTCGATGACCGGGGGTCCGGCCTCGTGTGGGGCACGATACAAAGGGCTCTCAGCGGGGTGGATGAATGGTGCCGTTCGGTGGGACTCAGTGTAAACCCTGAAAAGGCTGAACTGGTTCTCTTTACCAGAAAACGCAAACCAGGGGACCTCCCAGATGTTCAACTCACTGGAAGGTCCCTGCAATATAAAAGCTCAGTCAACTACCTTGGAGTCATCCTTGACTCAGGGCTAAACTGGAACGAGCATATTGATCATAAAGTTCAGAAAGCCACAGCGGCTTTCTGGGCATGTAGAAGGGCATTTGGCAGTACGTGGGGGCTCGGCCCCAAGATTCTATATTGGATCTACACAACTCTCATACGCCCAATGATTACGTACGGAGCCATCGTGTGGTGGCAAGGTGCAACATCCGGCAAGTCGAGAACCCAATTAGCTAGGGTACAAAGGCTTGCCTGCCTTGCGATAACAAGTGCAATGAGGACGGCACCTACCAGGGCGCTGGAGACGCTCGTAGGACTGCCCCCCTTATACCTCCTTATCGAACATGAAGCACGCAAAGCCGCAGCTCGCCTAAGAAGTTCTAACCAATGGCGGAGCGAGGGAATGTATGGACATTCTCGATTATGGAATCAGACGGTAAGGGATTGTCCCCTTCTTGAAATGCCGGGTGACAGTTCGTTACCTGCCATACGATTCAGTAAAGGGCCGCTGACAGTAATTCCCAAAAGGGAAGACTGGGAGCGGATCGGGCACCGCCTGCTTCCTACCAAGGGGATCATTTGGTACACAGATGGCTCCAGAATGGGTAAGTCAGCCGGCGCCGGGGTATACGGGCAGTCTCCGAAAGCGGAACTTTGTTACGCTCTAGGAACTTTTGCTACTGTATTTCAGGCAGAAATGTTTGCCATACTCGCCTGTGTAAGAGAGAATCTCAACAGAGGCTACCGCGGCCAGCAAATCACGATATGCACCGACAGCCAAGCGGCGATCAAGGCTCTCACATCATATCACTTCGTTGCTGGTGTCTGAATGCATCGATGATCTGCAAAGGCAATCTTCCGCCAATAAAGTAAAGCTACTTTGGGTCCCTGGTCATACCGGAGTACCTGGAAACGAACAGGCTGATTATTTGGCCAGACAAGGTGCGAAAAGCCCAGCGATGGGACCAGAACCTATCATAGGAGTTTCAAGATCATGGTGCGTCTCAACCATGACGGCAATTCTGGAAGTAAAATTCCAGGATACATGGAAAGATACACCAGGCATGAGGCAATCGAAACTCCACATCGGAGGCCCTTCTACCAGGAGGACCAAGACTCTGCTCACACTGAGCAGAAAGGAAATCAGATTAGTGACAGGGCTCCTGACGGGACACTGCCACCTCAACAGGCACATCAACATTTTAGGTTTCACGGATGATACCGAATGCAGGTGGTGCTTGGAGGATGAGGAGTCAGCCACTCACATCCTCTCGGAATGCCCGGCAGTGGCAGCAATACGGGAAGCACACCTCGGGAGCATCGTACTGAACCCGGAGAGTGTGAGGGTGGAATCCGTCAGAAGGCTGGCCTCTTTCGCTCGCGAGATAGGCTACCTTCAAAACTGAACCATCTCCCAGCAGTAGTGGGTGCATAACGGGCCCGATTGAGAGGCCTACATGCTTATGGCTTTGTCCGCCCACATACCTTGTTCCATCTATCTATCTATATCGTGGCTCAACGGGGGTGAGTCCTGCACGATTCACTGTTGCGTTCCAAATAACAGTGCTGCTCCTAAGGTGGCGTATGGAGTTAGTAACAAGGCCTACCCATAACACATGGCTAATGATCATAGCAGTCGATGCCAAAACACAAAAAAAATGGTATAATGTATTCGTGAAATTGTCTAATCGAATATCTCTTCAAAATGCAGAATTTTCAAAATACTTTCACCTTGCCAGTCGCTCAAACTATGTTGCTGTAAAAAACACCACTTAAGCAGGCTCTCGTGATGTTTCTAAGCAACACAGTTCTCGTGAGAGCAAGGTGAAAGTATTTTTTGAAAATTCAGCATTTTGTCGGGATATTACTATTGAAATCACCATAGCTAAACCTAAAGTCAGCAAGAACAAACCTTATCGAACCACTCAAAATGGAAAGAACACGAGATCAAATGGAGCAGAATTACAACAACTTAGTTTTTCCACAATGAAATCATCGAAATAGTATAGGAGAAGTCCAGGAGGTCCAAGGTGGAGTCTAGGAGGTTGAGGAATCCCAATAATTCAGAAGAGAAGTCTAGGTGAGTCAAGGGTCGTGGACAAAAAAATCAATGACTAGGACTTCTCCAAGCCATAAGCGCAGAGCTAAGAGCATGAGTTTGATGCTGCGAAAAATAAACCAAGAAGTTATAGCGAGGCGCTACAATCCAAGTCAGCCATGTCAGCAGTATCAATCAGCTTCCCTCCGAATAAAACAGAAAGAAACACTGACATAACTGCTGCAGAACTAGTCATTTACATTTGAGCTGCTGGGTGAGATCAAGATCAAGGAGTCCAATGAGAGAAAGTTCGTTGATCACAAGCACAACAAGATCAAATTCTTCAAGCTCAGGAAAAGAAGAATATGGTAGTTGTTTTAGTGCTTATTTCATAGAAATAAAGCTTCAAGAAATAACTGATTCCTACTATATTTGCAACTGACATTCATTACTCCACTAACTGATGTTTCTGTCACATCTAATATCTCATCAATTCCTATGTATAGGGTGCTAGAATCTTGTTCAGTATGTTCATCAAGGAAAGATCGTGATAGTAAGTCTGCAATGTACATCTGAGAGCCCGCAAGATACTGGACTTCTATCTTAATTTCAACAGTTTTATTCGGATCCAATGTAGTACACAGGATACTATCTTATGGATAGCTTTTTTCATAACAGCTACGACTGCGCCATGTTTTAGTGCTTATATCAAAGAAATTATATTTGCAACTGACATTCATTAGATAGATAGATATGCTATGGAACATAAATATAGTAAATAAAGTGGCTTCATTGATAAAAAAAGTTAAACTTAAATGAAAGTATTGATGCAGAATTACACAAATTCCTATATTATACCTAGTTTCCACCATTTGAACAGTCATTCATTCAAAATGAAAGATCGCAACTTCATAATATTAATCAAGGACTTCACAAGGTTTGTTAAGTGTGAAAAGATATGGGTATTGAGCAGAAGTACAATACCATCAATATCACCGATTTCAGAGAGAATCGCATTTTGTATTATGCCCGCGTAGATAGGACAGTCAAACATTGCAAATACTCAATCACGTGTAAGTTACAAATTGAACACATCTCTGATGTGTCAATTTGGTAAAAGGAGCAAAGGACTTCCTGCTAGACATTCTGATTTGAGCAGTAATACGAGTTATATATATTTGTGAGGGGATACTTTGATGGATCGGTAAATGTTAAGCCATTGTATATCAGCGGGTGGGAAGAACTCTCTAAGTAAACCGAAATTACTACTAAAATCAGTATAGGCCATTTGCGTTTTTTATTTTGTGGGGGAAAAGCCTCTATAGTTTGGTCTATAATTGAAATTTGACTTCCAGGGAAAAGAAAAGGACCAACAATGTATACACATCTCCCCAAAAAAGTCGAGCTTCAACTGAAAAAAAAGACACACATTCGATTTTCTTTTATTTTCCACTCACCTTTGCAGCACCCAGCACACGAGTAAATATTACACTCAAGCTCTTAATCAAGTCGTGTTGATTATCATAAATAGATACCAAACCGAAAAGTTCAGTAATTGTGAAAAATACGTTAAACAAAAATAGTCCTGCGGTACAGAGAGTGAACAGCACCTGGATCGTTTTGTTTTTGCTTTCGGGTTTCCACAATCCTGCACAACGCAAAAGCCAGCGATTTACGGCAAAAAAGTCTTCAACATAAGGATCTGACATTTTGGAGAAGTAAATGCATTTCTGGAATGCGATTTACCTATATATGCAGTGCTTGAAATTAATACGTTTTCGTATACTTATCTTTGGACATAGTTTTCAGCTTTTGATCTCTTATTATTTATTCAAGAAACTTCAAAGAGTTGACAATGTGAACTGTTTTTTAATATTCGTCAGAGATGATTCATGCCATTTTGACTGATTAATAATTTATATATCTATTCGGGAAGAATTTTGCCTTTGAATTACAATTTGTAGGTAACTAATTTGATGGAATTAGGGGCTACTTATCTTTGGAAATAGTTTCCAACTCTTGATCTCTTGTTATTTATTCAAAAACGCCTTAGATTAGAAGCGAAAGATCAAAGAGTTGACAATGAGAAATGTTTTTTAATATTCGTGATATTCGCAACGAAACATCAGAGAATAATCATGCCATTTTGACTGACGAATAATGACTAGGAATATATCTATTCGGAAAGAATTTTGCCTTCCAATTAAACATAATTCAGCAGGTTATATTGAAACAAAAACTGCATATTTCGATAATGGTTATAAAACTTGCTTCTATCGGGATTCGGTCTGGGAAAAGAAGTATTCTCTTTTTTGCATTCACAAATTTTTATTTTCTTTATCGAAGGCTACAATATAATTTATATTAATCGGGATCTGAGCATTGAGGAGCAGAAAATACATACATATTTAAGAAAATTTCTGAAGGAAGCCAAAGAATCAGGTAAAAAAGCGACAATTAGACAGGACAAACTGATTGTAGATGGTATCTCATATGGTTACGAATATCTAGTTGAAAACAACAATTTTTCATTCAGAACGCAAGATGAAAAGGACCGTAATAAAAGAAAACAATCTTCCGACGAAGAAGAACCATTGTTGAAAAGAAGCAATTCTAACAATCAGAGATCCACCAGAAATACAAGAAAACTAACCTAAGAGGATTCTTCAAATTTTAATTACTATTAAGAGCACTGTTCACGAATTTGAGTCTTATATAAAACAATTTTAAATTGTGAAAACGTTAAATAGTTTTCGAGAAAAATTTTTTATTCATATTTTCACGAAAATTTTTACTTTAAGCTTAAATATTAAATTTTTACTCTTTACTGTTTTTTGAACTTTCAATTCTAAAAATCAAACATACACACACGCAAATCAAAAAATGGACCAATATATTAGAGACTTTGTTCCAGACCATTTCGACACCAAAATCATTAATAAAAAACAACTGAGGGATATTCTGGAGCCTAGAAAAAAGGCAACTTTTAATGTATTACATACCAACATTAAAAGTGTGTCTAAAAACTTCGACGAGTTTAAAATATTCTTGAAGATGTATCAGGAAAACATCGATTGTCTAATCATGACAGAAACTTTTGAAATACTTGATACCAACTTATACCAAATAGAAGGATATGACTTGATATACAATCATGGCAAACTAAATAAAAATGATGGTGTAATAATTTACTTGAAAAATAATATTAATTACAAATATGACCTAATAAAAATAGGACCTATTTCAGCAATTTATGTGTCCATTTAACTCAATAAATCTAATATTGGCATAATAGCCTTTTACAGATCTCCATCACTTTGTCACTTAGAATTCAATAAAGATCTTGTAAAATTTTTTGAAACTCATATACAAAAAAGCACACTTAACCTTTTAGTCGGAGACATCAATATAGATATCCTGGATGACACTAATTATGCAACAGAATATTTAAATATTTTAAGTGAATTCGGATATTTACCAGGCATTAGTAAATCAACAAGACAATCTGCGTGTTTAGATCATATAATGATCAAAAGCGAATTATCAACAAAACAATTCTACCCAGCCATCATAGACTTTTTAATAACTGATCACAATCCAGTTTTTCTTCAAACAGTTCTTCCTGATTCAGATGAAAGAAGGGAAAATGTATGTCAAACTCAGGGAACTGTTGGAGGCAGAAACGTGGATTGACGTATATAACACTATGGATATGGACAACGCAATTCAAATTTTCAGAGATAAACTACAAAAGTTTGTGACATATTCTACTAAAGTAGTGAAAATTAAGAGAAATATGATTAAAAGAAAAGATTGGATAACTAGTGGGCTGGTAAAATCAACTGAGAAAAAAAACGAGTTGTACAAAAAAATGAAGAAGTACCCTAATAACCAATTTCTGAAACAAGAACTCAAAGAATACAATAAGCGATTAAATTATTTGAAAGACACTGCCAAAAATAATTACTACAAAAACAAAATAGAAAAAAACCCCAATAGCTCTACCCATTTATGGAAAACCATTAAAGAACTAGGAACCGCGAAAAAGAAAATGAACGTCAATCGAATAAAAAATTCAAATAATGAAATTTTTACTGATTCATCCAAAATAGCTGATGTCTTAGCAGATCACTTTTCTAGTGTAGGAGAGAACTTGGCAAAAAAGATCACGAAGTCCCACCATAAATTTACAAATGCAAGATTACCAAATTCAATAGTAATTCTTTCAACGACAGAGCTAGAAGTAAAATATGTAATAAAAAAATTAAGAAATAATAAAGCACCTGGAATTGACCATCTTACAGCAGAAATACTGAAGGACACTGTGGAGTTCATCACAACTCCCCTATGTTATATTATAAATACATGCATAGAAAATGGATATTTTCCAACCTCACTAAAAGAGGCGGTCATAAAACCGGTGCATAAATCGGGAGATAAGCTAGATCCGAGTAATTATAGACCTATATCACTGTTATCTGTTTTGTCCAAAATCTTTGAAAAAATTATTAAAACAAGAATAACAGCATTTCTTGATCGTTACAATATAATGTCTGACAAGCAATATGGATTTAGAGAAGGCAGATCAACACAAGATGCGATTGCGTATCTAACAGCAAAAATATGTAAAGCTATAGACGGAAAACATCCTGCAATTTGTATATTTGTCGATCTGGCTAAAGCTTTCGACACCGTGAGCCATCCGGATCTACTTGTCACACTTGAGGAACTTGGTATAAGAGGAAAAGGACTAGAATTAATGAAAAGCTACTTAGAAGACAGAGTTCAGTACGTTAAGGTGGATGAAAAGTTGAGCCAACCAAAAAATGTGAATTATGGGGTTCCGCAAGGAACAATTTTAGGGCCTACGTTATTCTCAATATATATCAATGAACTCTTCAATTTACCTACGTGCGGGGATATAATCAGCTTTGCTGATGATACCGCGGTCTTTTATGAGGATAGCTCTTGGGGATCCCTGAAAAAAAAAATTGAAACAGACTTTGGTACAATTCTAATTTTTTTCAATAACAAAATTCTCACCATAAATGAATCAAAAACACACTTTTTACCGTTTGCGAGTTATAGCAAAGGATTGCCTTTATTTCAAAATCTCAACATACCCATTACCAACAGCTTCATGGAAATCACATCAAAAAATTAAATTAAGTATTTAGGCATATACATTGACAGTCATCTGAAGTGGAGTAAGCAGGCTACAGTAGTAACAAATAGATTGAGAAGTCTCACTCCCAAATTCAAACTATGTCAGAAATTCTGTGACATAAAGCAACTAAAAATACTTTACTATTCATTAGTACAGTCTCATCTATCATATGGAATAATCGCATGGGGAGGTCTAATGAATAATTATGCGGAAAAATTGAAGTATCTCAGAAGTGGATACTCAAAATAATGTTCAAGAAAGAGTTCAGATACTCTTCTGAGATGCTGTACCAAGAAAGTGGCGTTTTCAATATCAGGCAACTGTATTGCCAGGCTGTACTATCACATCAATTCCGAGATAGAAACACCAGAAAAATTGCTCATAACTATCCAACAAGGTACAGGCAAGAATCGGTGATTGTTCCCAAAGCTGAAAAAACAATAGGTCAGAGAAGTCATTACTTTTTAGGCTCTAGAATATTCAATTTACTACCGATTGAAATGAAAATGATAAACTCCTATAACCTCTGGAAATATAAGGTAAAGAAATGGATAATTAGTCAACCAAGAGAAACAATAAATGAAATAGTAGATTTGAAAAATAAATTATGTAACTGAACACAAAATTATATTTTGGTCCAATGGTTTTGTATATTGAATTTCTTTGTACGATTGTGTGAATATGCTTTGAATAAAATGTGTGATCATTTCTGTTTGGTCAATTACTCGTACTACCAATGTATGTGTAATGGTGTATAACATTATTGTCGCTTTTTATAATTTTTTATAATTTTTTATAATTTTTATAATATTTATTATTCATTAGGTTATGATATATTCCTTGCTATTTTATATTTTAAATTTGGTATGTTATTTTGTGTAGACACCAATAGTTTCAATTCGAACTCAAAGTAGTATTTGTAGGAGGTGTCCATTATTGTTTTTAAATGATCATCAGCCGACAACCCCGCGCGGATTAATTTCCTTGGGGTAGGCAAATGTTTATTTGATCCATACATGTAAGCATCCTTGTGTATATTTATATTGGCTGAATAAACGTATTATTATTATTATTTTTTTTCTTTGGTGCTTTGGCATCGACTGCTATGGTCATTAGCCATGTGTTCTTTATAGGCCTTGTTACTATTTCCATACGCCACCTTAGGAGCAGCACTGTTAATTGGAACGCAACAGTGAATCGTGCAGGACTCACCCTAGTCGAGCCACGAGATTTTAATAATTTAATCGGTTAAATTAAATTAAAAATCCCAGCCCAACCAGGGTTCGAACTCCGAACCTTTCGACTCAGAGTCGGACGCTTTAACCACTGCGCCACGCCCCGACATATATAAATGAATATTATTAGGAACCATATTATTATTATTATTATTATAAGATGTATGAAGTAAAAAAGGTGTAGCACAAAAATTTTCGTGTCAACTTTTCAATTCTATTTTTCAATTTTATTTATGATTATTGAATATCGAAGGAAATCTCACATTGCACAGTATGTTATACCTTTTATATGTATAAAGGTACTGGTCGACAAGCCTAAGGATGCCTCCGAGAATTGGTTGCGCAGTAGACACAATCCTGGAGTGGGGCAAGAGCTCACTCGCTCTGCATTATTCAAGCAGTTAACGTCGTGAGTGTACAGTCAGTGGAATAAAATTATTGTGGCGTTATTCTGATTGTGTGTTGAATTTGAAATCCTTGTGTTGTGTATAGTTTTGAAATATTATTAGATAGGTTATAGTATAGTTTGTTGTGTTTGAAAATGCCTTCAAAGAGTAAAGTGAGAAATATGATTCTGAGTGGACAAAGTAGGGAAATTGTCAGTAATGTCATCAAATTTATGCAGGCAGAAGCAATGATAGGTGAAACCAGTATTCCTCTTGTAAAGGTTCAAGAACGAGTTGCTGCCGCAACGGGAGTTTGCGTTAGAAGCATTAGGAAAATTAATTCAGAAATGAATAAAATTGAAAAAGGTGAAATGGAACAATTCTCAACTCCAAATAAAAAGAGAAACAAAAAATCAAAAGTTACCATGGACAATGCTGATATGGCAGTGGTCAGAGGTCATGTGATATTGTTAGTCAACTTCTGTAAGTATGTTCCTCGTGTTCTTTATTATATTTATTTACCTATTTCTTATATTGTGTGGCGATGCATTCTTTTTCTAGTCGTACTTTATTTATGCTTATGGCTTCGGGAAAATTATGCAATTTTCATAAACGGTCCAGTGACAATTATATTATTCGAACAGTTCATTAGGAATTAATGAAAATTCAGATAAGAACCTACGTTCCTACGTGTTGCAGAAACATTTCTCTCCCGATTGTACATTCCGATGATAACCAGCCGTAAACAGTTGTCGATCTTTGTCGCACATCTACTCACGCTTTCTATCGTTTGCGCATCTCAGAGGCATCCTTATGCTTGTCGACCTGTACATTACCAAATTGAGATCTCTCATAGTCGAAAAAGAATTTGAGTTTTCTCTAACACATGACGAAAAGAATGCTATTTATTTCATTTGTATTAACAAAGGTATTTGAAGATTGTTTCCCTAAACGGAAAATTTAAAAAAAAAATCAATGGATAACTCAAGGAATACGAATATTTGCAAATAACTTGAAATCACTGCAAACCATGAGAAAACAATATTCTAATGAGTTTTTTATAATTTATTTCAATAATTATCTCCGAATTTATAAAATGTTTCACAAAGATAGAGTTGAGAAGGCAAATAATAAAGTGAAAGAAAACTGAAGTATAGTGAACAGTTTGAGAGACAAATCAAATTCACTACCAAAGCAAATCAATGCAAGTTCAGATTCCCTTAATAACTTTTTTCGGCAACCATCCGGGAAGTGTTCACTTCCCGGACACTTTTTCTTTGGGAAAGTAGCACTTCCCGACCTAGTCATGGAAGTACGTACTTCCCGGACTAGGTCGGGAAGTGCTCGAATTTTAATACAAATATTAATATAAATAAGAATTAGAATGTTTCTATTGGTACCTATCTTCTGTTCGAATTTCAATATACAGGGTGTATCTAAATAACACCAAAAAAATTAAAGGGGTGATTCTGTGATGAAAATTAATGTGAGTGTTTGATATAAAATTTTTTGAAAAAACCCTCCCCGGAAAAGTTACACCCCTTCGAAAATTAAAAAAAAAAGGTTTTTCTTTTTTATTTTCCCTGTATATCAAGCTAAAGACACGAAACTTGGTAAACATTATCTGTCAATAAGAGTACACTTTTTGAAATTTTTTCAACCCTGAAGTATGTTTAGAAGGGGTTGATTATTCCAACCCCTAAGATATTTTTTCTTACACCTTTTTTTAGATGAAAATTTTTTCTTTAAAAAGTATGACAGAAAAGCCCAATTTATTGAATAACTTTTTTAACTCTACAAGTTTTTTTCGAAAACTTAAGCATTTATGGGAAAAAAATAAATAAGCTCATGTAAAATAGCATTTTATTAAACAACAGCCAACCAAATTATGATTATGATTATTAGACTTCTATAACTAAAAACAAAAGTGAACAAACAATGAACAAAAACCTGTCGAATATCGACAATACAATTATAATAAATGTTGAAAATGACCGCCTTCAGCTTCAATACAAGCATCTACCCTTTTCCTCATAGAATTGCGTATACGATGAAATATTCCTGGAGAATTTCTTATAGTTTCACACCCTGCTACAATGCGGTTTCGCAGATCATAGATATTTTCAACTGGGTTTGTGTATATCAAAGATTTCAGATATCCCCATATGCAAAAATCCAAAGGATGAAGGATTAAGGATAAGGTCAGGGGAGCGGGCTGGCCAGTTTACAGGTCTTCCTCGACCTATCCATTGATTGGCATACACCTCATCCAGGTGAGTTCTTGTACGTATACTAAAATGAGCTGGTGCACCATCGTGCATAAACCATAAATGTTGCCTAATTTGAATGGGAACCTCTTCAAGAAGAACAGGTAATTCTTCAAGGAGATGACAATATGCTTCACCATTTAATCGTAGTGGAAGAAAATGAGGAACAATTAAATGATTATCAATAATTCCGAGCCACACGTTTAATGAAAATTGATACTGATGATTTTCTTCAAAAAAGCCATGAGGATTTTCGTCAGCCCAAAGGTGATTGTTGTGAAAATTTCTAATACAGTCTCTTGAGAAACTCGCCTCGTCAGTAAATAAAATATTTCCTAAGAACTGTGGTGCTTGGCCAATCATATTAATAAGCCACTGACAAAAAATTACACGGGGTAAAAAATCTCGAATCATTAACGCCTGCACCCGTTGAAGATGATAGGGATACAACATTTGTTCTTTCAAAATTCTAAAAACAACGGAATGGCTTACATGTAGGACACGAGCTATTCTCCTGGTACTAGTTTCTGGGAATTCTTCAATTGAATTAAGTACGGCTTCTTCTACAGCTGCAGTTCTAACTTCTCTAGTACGACCAGAATCGGTGAATAGTTGTGAACGTAGTATGATGGGGTAGTCTACGCTGTGGGTACTGTTCAGCATAAAGTCTTTGCGCTTCCAATGAATTACCGTTAGCACGACCGTATGTAAAATGCATATCTGCCATTTCCAAATTCGAATATGCATTCATATTTTCAATCAACTAATATTTCCTACAATACACAATCATAAAACTTGTGAAACAATAAGATGGGTGACAGAAAATGACACTACACAATCCTAGTGTCAGTATTAATGTTTTTATGCAAAGCACAGGCCACTAGACTTGACGCAAAATACACTCGCGTTAGCTCATCTTTTTGAAAATGCATTGCATTAGATTTTTTTTTCTCGTAAATGCTCAAGTTTTAGAAAAAAACTTGTAGTGTTAAAAAAGTTAGTCAATGAATTGGGCTTTTCCGTCATACTTTTTTACAGAAAGTATTTTCATCTAAAAAAAAGTTGTAAGAAAATATATCTTAGTGGTTGAAATAATCAACCCCTTCTAAGCATACTTCAGGGTTGAAAAAATTTCAAAAAGTGTACTCTTATTGACAGATAATGTTTACCAAGTTTCGTGTCTTTAGCTTGATATACAGGGAAAATAAAAAAGAAAAACCATTTTGTTTTTAATTTTCGAAGTGGGGTAACTTTTCCGGGGAGGGTTTTTTCAAAACATTTTATACCAAATACTCACATTAATTTTCATCACAGAATCACCCCTTTAATTTTTTCGGTGTTATTTAGATACACCCTGTATAATACAAATAAGAACCGAAATGTTCGAAATATTCAAATTTGGAATCGTTTCATCCGGTTAACAGATGGGTGAAAGTCGACCTCTCTTCGTCTCTTAGCAGTGGCGCATCCAGGGGGGGGCATGGGGCTGCAGCCCCCCCCCCCCGAGATTTATAATGGTCACAAAAAAAATGAAATTTCTACTGTAGATAATAATTGTAATGAGCGCACCTACTAATATAAAATAAGCCCACTGGTCATTATTGGTCATCCAACAGATCTATTAGGGCAAATTTTTAAATTCATCGATGAATTCATCGATGAGCATTGCATCCTTATTTAACTAATGCAAAATGACAACGACCGGATACGGGATGTGGGCAAGGCTGCGACCATAGTGACACGATGACCGACGATGTAATCCGAATCTCCTAAGGAACGAGACGACTTTCTGGACTAGACAAGCCAAAAGCCAATAGTCAATTGAGGAATCGAGTTGCTTAACTAATCAATAAATCTCAATCCCATCTCAGATTCGAACATTTTACTACATAAAAATAGTGTTCACGGATAAAATATTTTAGTTGAAATACCAGAATACAGTTATGTGAATTTGTGTAAAAGTAAAGTAAAGAGTAAGTAAAACTAAAAACTACTGAAAGTTTTATATAACCTAAAATTAATTACGTAATTGTAAAAAGTGATAAGACTGATAAGCAAATTTCGTATTTTTCAGAAAAACATGAATAAGAGACAGGCATCTTTACTAGGATATTTGAAACCTAAAAAATCTAAAGTTAGTGACATTCAAACTGTAACTACAATCACACCGCAAGAAGCAATTTTTGAGACGCCCAGCACATCACATTTGCAAGAAAATCTAGGTAGCAATTTGGATCCTGAACTCGAAATACCCGATAACGATATTTCACGTTTTGTAAAATCACAAGAAGCCTCAAGTGATTTATTGAGAAAACTTGAAAATATTTGGGAACCAGAAGAAACTTTCAAGTTTCCAGGCACGTCTTTCGGAAAATATGAGAGACATTTTCAGTGGTCGTGGTTATCAAAATATAAGTGGATAGCCTATTCCAAGGTTACAATCTAAAGTTAGTGACATTCAAACTGTAACTACAATCACACCGCTAGAAGCAATTTTAGAGACGCCCAGCACATCACATTTGCAAGAAAATCTAGGTAGCAATTTGGATCCTGAACTCGAAATACCCGATAACGATATTTCACGTTTTGTAAAATCACAAGAAGCCTCAAGTGATTTATTGAGAAAACTTGAAAATATTTGGGAACCAGAAGAAACTTTCAAGTTTCCAGGCACGTCTTTCGGAAAATATGAGAGACATTTTCAGTGGTCGTGGTTATCAAAATATAAGTGGTTAGCCTATTCCAAGGTTACTGATGCAGCTTATTGTAAGTTCTGTGTTTTATCAAAGATAGATGAAGTAGGACATAATAAAAATCAAAACGCTGGAAAATTGGTCAGTGACGGTTATAATAATTGGAAAAAAGCTGTTGAGGCATTTAATCATCACTCTGTTACAGACTATCATAAAAAATCTGTTTTGCGAATTAGTACTTTCAAATGTGTTTTGGAAAATAAAACGCTGCCAATAACAAAGCAGCTTGATAAAGCCAAGGCTGATGAATGTTCAAAAAATAGGAAAATTTTATCGTCTATTATAAAAACAATAATTTTTTGTGGAAAACAAGGAATTTCCTTAAGAGGTCACAGAGATTATGGTCCATTTGATATCCAACAGAGGCCATTTGATAATGAGGGAAATTTTAGGGCATTATTACGTCAAAGAATAGATGCCGAAGATGAGGTTTTGAGTACGCACTTTCTGAATTGTAAAAAAAATGCTACATACATTAGTTGGAATATTCAAAATCAGATAATTAATAAATGCTCTGATTTCTTACAAGAATTTTTGGTGGCAAAAATAAATCAAGCAAAATATTTTTCAATTTTGGCAGACGAAACTACTGACATTTCGACCGTAGAACAATTTTCTCTATGTGTTAGATATGTTGATGAGGATAATTTCAAGATTTGTGAAACTTTTTTAATGTTTCATCCACTTGCATCAATTACGGGTGAAGAACTCTCAAAACAAATTATTAATAATTTGAAGCGACTTGGGATTAACATAGAGTACATGAGGGGGCAAGGTTATGACGGAGCAGGTTCAATGAGTGGAAAATTTATAGGCACACAAGCTAGAATCTTAAACTTCTTTCCAAAAGCCTTATACGTTCACTGTATGTCCCACTCATTAAATCTGGCTATTTCGGCTTCATGCGATATGCAGGATATATGAAACTGTTTGGGAGTTATTGAAAAAATTTATGTATTTTTCAAAACCCCTCAGAGACAACAAGTTTTAGAGAAAAATATTGATGAGATCTGTCCTGATTAAAAAAAATCAGGATTAAAAAAAGTATGTCCAACAAGATGGGTTGAAAGGCACGATGCTGTTTCGGTATTCACAGAACTAATACACGCAGTTTTTGCTAGCTTAGAAGAGATATCGTTGTGGGTCAACAAAGATACCTCATCCAGTGCCAGAACCCTTTTACTCTCAATATCAGATGGAAGATTTATAATTGCCCTGTATGTAATTGAAAAATTGTTCAGTTATACTGTTAAACTGAGCCAATTCCTACAAACTGTGAACACAGATATTGCTAAAGCATTCTATTATATTGAATCTATAACAAAAAGCTTATCGAACTTAAGACAAAACTCTGAAACCGAATTTAAATCTATTTTTGACAAACATAGAGATATTTTATCTTCATTTTCATGTTTATTTCCAAAAGGCGATGATAATAAAACTGAAAATGTAGAATATTTTGCAAAACTTTGTAAATTTTATGAAAGTGACATTAACGAAAATGGGGGTTTTGTTAACGAAAATTTGTTACAATCCGAGTATATGCTGTGGATTGATGAATATAAAATGATTATTCACAATGCTGGCAGTGAGAATAAGAAATATCAAAGTCCAATCGACTTACTAGCATATATTAACAAACAAATCTATCCCAATATTTATTTGTTAGTTGAAATATTTTGTACCATACCTGTGACTACAGCCACAACGGAGAGAAGTTTCTCGACTCTGAGACGTTTAAAAACGTATCTAAGAAATTCAATGTCGGAAAATAGATTAACAGGTTTAGCTCTGTTAAATATTCATTATGAAATGGATATTGACCCAGAAAAAATAATTGAAAGACTCGCTCAGGAAAAACGTCGCCTGGATTTTGATATATAATAGATTTTTTTTTAATGAAAGTTTTATGTTATGTTTGAATTTAAGGAGTAAATTTTATTTCTTACATAAATGTTAAATGTTGATTTAGCCCCCCCCCCCCCCCGAAATTTAATCCTGGGTGCGCCCTTGTCTCTTAGACTAAATGCGTCTCATTGATTTGTTATTCTACATGACTGCCGAAAAAATAGTGTACGCAACACGTCCGAAAACAGTTCTTTTGGACTCGTTGACTTCCAGGACTCGCTAACGCTCGTCCTAGAATTTGGTCTACTCGTCCAAAAAAACAGTATTTTCCGGACTAGTTACGTAAAATACTATTACTGAACAATTGCTGAAAAACTAACTTCCACTATCAAACCTACATCAAATCCTATGGAATATTTAAAACATGCTAATGTCTCTATGGACTGTAACATAGAAAATTCAGATTTATTTGAGTTAAAACAGACACTACAGGAATGAAAAAACAAAAATTCCACTGGAATTGACGAAATATCTGTAAAAATTCTTATCAACCTTCCCAACTCGGCCTCAAATGTACTAGTCGAAATTATAAATGAATCCTTTGCTCTCGGAGAATTTCCTTCATGTCTGAAAACACCACTTGTCATCACTATCAAAGTTAATTGAAAAAATTGTAAAAAAGAGTATTACATTTTTTAAATACCAATGAAATATTAGTTAACTCCCAATTTGGATTTCAGAGTTCAAAAAGCACAAACGGTGACATTTTTCTTTTCTCGAACATGTTTACAGCAATCTCAACAATGGAGAAGCTGTGGAGACAGTATTCTGTGAATTTTCTGAAGCTTTCGTGTAAATCATGAAATCCTTCTAAATAAGCTTAGCTATTATGGCTTCAAAGGAGTATGTAATTTGTTAAGGTCTTATATAAGCGGCAGAAAACAATTGGTCAAATCTAATGGAATTTTATATAGCAGCAAAGACATTTTATGAGGCGTACCACAAGGATCAGTCCTTATATATTTGAATGATCTGGCCCTTATTTCAATTCAAGGACAATTCACAGTATTGTGGCGAAGCTGCGGGCGATGCCGGACCTGAACTCTCACGTATAGCTAGCGACCAACCGCGGGAGACTGTCGATGCGCTTGCACCGAGAAGAATCTGGGCGCCGCGGTGAGTCTGGGCGATTCGATGGAAAATTCTGGAGCATTCAGAGAAGTCAACGTCGGATATAAAAAGAACTACGCAGCGGACAGACGGATAGTCAGTGAAGTGAAAGTCGAATATAAATACCTAGTTCCGTGATGTTATGTAAATTAGAGTATTGTGTTATTGTATCATTGTATTTCGTTAAATAAATTATTTTAGTCAGTTAATTAGAGTATAAATCTACTACATTGGTGTTAGAAGTGCGATCTTTAAATACAGAGTGTTCGTGTAAGTAGAAAGTTTGTGTATTTCGGACAATTATTTTCGCGTGTGAAATAGACAATAATAATAATAATAGACTGGTGGCCGTGGAATAGACTGTGTGAAATAGACAATAATAATAGTAATAGACTAGTGTCCGGGAAATAGACTGTGTGAGATAGACAATAATAATAATAATAGACTGGTGACCCGTGAAATAGACTGTGAGACATAGACTAAGACAAAATGTGTTCGAGGAAAGTTCGCCTGGTTGAATTGAAGGTTGCGGAATTGAAGCAAGAACTGGAGGAGAGGGAACTTGACACAAGTGGTAAAAAGGCCGTGCTTCAAACAAGACTTGCAGAGGGATTAGTCCAGGAGGGCGAGGACCCAGAAACGTTTTTATTCGAAGTTTCTGGAATAGATATGAGTTCCATAATTAGTAAACTCGACGGAATGGAAGACAAAATGCAACAGAATTCGAATGGTCTGAAAGAAGAATTTCAAGAAAGTTCGAGAAATTTGGAAGAAAAACTTCAAGAAAAACTTCAAGAAAGTTCGAAAAATCTGGAAGAAAAGCTGCTAGAAAATTCGAATACTCTGAAGGAAGAACTTCAAGCAAAACTTCTAGAAAATTCGAATAGTCTGAAAGAAGAATTTCAAGGAAGTTCGAGGAATTTGGAAGAAAAACTTCAAGAAAAACTCCTAGAAAATTCGAAAAATCTGGAAGAAAAGCTGCTAGAAAATTCCAATAGTCTGAGAGAAGAGATTCTAGAAAATTCGAAGGGTTTGAGGGAAGAGCTTCTAGAAAACTCGAAGAACATGAAAGAAGAACTTTGTGGCGTAGCAAACCGATTAGAAGAAAGAATGGGGACTGTCGAGACAGAGATGGAGAAAATCAAGGATGAAATCGAGGAAGAGATGGGAAAATTGAAGGAAACAATCAGCGATGAAATCAGAGGCGGACTCGAGGCGGAAATCATCAAAATAAAGGAGAAACTCAGTAAGTTGGAAAACCAGAATGACACTACCAACACCACAGAATCTGTCAATGAAAATTCAATGCTGGAACTGAGTTTGAACTCAGATGATGTTCAAAGGGGTTTGAAAGATGTAAAAATCAGTCCAGAAACAGGAAAACTCTCTATGAAACCACCTCAGTTTGATGGAAAAACAAACTACCGCCGACAATTTGAAGCTGCAGCAAAGGCGAATGGATGGAATGCAGGAGATAGAGCTGTGGCCCTAACACTGGCGTTGCGTGGAGAAGCAACGAATATTCTACAAACCCTCACGGCACAAGAGCAAGAGGACTACGAGCAGCTGATCAAACATCTAGAATTACGGTATGGACAGACTCATCTAGAACATGTATACCACTCACAGCTCAAAAACCGCTGCCAGAAGTCAAGCGAATCCCTACAGGAATTTGAAGCCGACATTGCACGCTTGGTTCGCCTTGCATACCCAGCTACACCAGAAAAGGTAATGGAACGACTAGCAGTTCAGGCATTCTTAGATGGACTTCGTGACCAGGAAACGAGACAAGCATTAACACTAGCTCGTCCAACACATCTCGTGGATGCACTGGCACGCGCTTTGGAATTTGAGGCAGCGAAGCAATCCTGCAGAAGCCAAAGTAAAGTCCGAGTTATTGAAGAAGACCCACAGGAGCCTGCTAACCTGGAAGCTGCCATAAGAAAGGTGGTGAAGGAAATGTTGCCTGAGAGAAGACAGATAAGATGCTGGAATTGTGGCAAAATTGGGCATGTGCGTATCAAATGTCCAACATTCAAAGAATCGGTACCGATGCAGGAAAACTAAAGAAGGTCGATGAGGAGGGGCGATCGTCGACCTGTATCCAGCAAGCCCCCATTAACAATGCATATGTCGCTGTCCTTCAACGTCAAAACAATGGTGTTTTTGTAGACTGTCTCATCAACAACGAGCCTTGCACCATGCTGCTAGATACAGGTGCGACTAGGACAATCCTTGGACCTGCTTTTATTAAAACACCAGAGAGAATGGAACCATCATCCTGGAAGCTACGCACAGCAACAGGAGAGCCAGCCACTGTACTTGGAGAGCTACCGATTGAACTGATTCTAGGCAGCACAAAAGTGAAACATCGGGCATTAGTAGCGGACATTGAGGACGAGGCAATTATTGGAATGGACATCATGAATTCCAGAGGGTTCGAATTGAATTTCAAAGATGGCGTTCTACGTGTGAACGGAGAAGAGCTGGTGCTACATGGAAGAAGTGAAGAGATGATTCGTGTTCTGCTGGCTGAAGATGTAAGTGTACCCGAGAGGGCTGAGACCATACTTGAGGCTCGCTTGGACGGAGGTGCGAGCAATGGAAGCGTGGTGATGTTCGAGCCCAAGCTTCATGATGAGAAAATTGGACGAGGGATTGCACTAGGCAAGACTTTGTTGCGTGCTGACAAATTTGTGCCAGTAAGGGTAATGAATGTCAATTATTACCCAGTGACCTTGAAGAAAGGAACTGTTTTGGGGCACTGCTCGTCAATTTCCTCTGTGATCAGGAGTGTACACGGAACTGTTAGTCAAGACAACAACCTGACAGCGGAACTGGAAAAATTGGTTACCATCTCTTCCAAGGGCATTAAACCAACCCAACAGCCCAGATTGAGAGAATTAGTCAAGAAGTACCAAGACATTTTCGATACCGGACAAGGAAAAGGGGGCCGAACGAATGTAGTTCAGCATAAAATTGATACTGGGGATGCCCGGCCGATCCGACAATCAGCTAGAAGACTTCCTCTTGCCAAGAAGGAAGAGGCTGACAAAATAGTCAGTGAAATGGGGAAAGATGGAATTATTGAACCATCCGACAGTCCATGGTCCTCTCCAGTCGTGCTGGTGAAGAAGAAAGATGGATCAACACGGTTTTGCGTAGACTATCGTCAACTGAACAACGTGACGAAGAAAGACAGTTACCCTCTTCCGAGAATAGACGACACCCTGGACACATTGGCCGGCTCCACGATTTTCTCGACCCTTGATCTGAAGAGTGGATACTGGCAGGTAGAACTGGCTCGAGAAGATAGAGAAAAGACAGCCTTCACCATCGGCTCAGGACTGTGGCATTTCACCGTTATGCCATTCGGGCTTTGTAATGCTCCAGCCACATTCGAGAGATTAATGGAGACGGTTCTGAAAGGGCTTTCATGGAGGACGTGTCTGGTATATCTCGATGACATTATTGTAGTTCGCAAATCGTTCGAAGACCACGTTAAAAACCTGGAGGAGGTATTCATGCGACTGAAAAACTCTGGATTGAAGCTGAGCCCCAAGAAATGCCACCTGTTCCAAAAAGAAGTACGTTACCTTGGCCATGTTGTCTCTGGGCGCGGAGTAGCAGTGGATGACGAGAAGATTAAAGCAGTGAAGGAGTGGCCTATCCCGAAAGACATACACCAACTACGTAGTTTCCTTGGTTTGTGCACATACTATCGCCGATATGTGCTGGGGTTTGCCAACATCGCTAAACCACTGACCAGGCTCACGGAAGGTCAAACAAAATTCCAATGGTCCGAAGAATGCCAAGACTCGTTCAGGAAGCTGAAAGGGGCATTGATCAACGCACCGATTCTGAGTTATACCCTTCCGAGTGGAAAATTCATTTTGGACACGGACGCCAGCAACGTGGGACTTGGAGCTGTCTTGTCCCAGATCCAGGATGGGCAAGAGAAGGTGATCGGATACTTCAGTAAAACTCTCAGTAAACCGGAGCGTAACTACTGCGTCACCAGACGAGAACTGTTGGCTGTTGTCAAGGGAGTAGAACACTTTTACAAATACGTGTACGGGAGAAGATTTCTGTTGAGGACCGACCACGCAGCCCTTAAATGGCTTCTACAGTTCAAAAATCCCGAGGGCCAAGTAGCACGTTGGATCGAAAGACTCCAAGAATTTGACTTCGAGATCGAACATCGAGCAGGGAGTGGCCACAAGAACGCAGATGCCCTGTCAAGGAGACCATGCCCAGACGACTGCTCACACTGCCGACGAGCAGAAGAGAAGGAAGCAGCGATTTGTAGAACCACGGCAGTTGACAATAACTGGAATGACAACGAGGTCCAGAAAGACCAAGAAAGAGATCCGGATCTTGGTTTAGTCATCGGTTGGAAAAATAGTAATCAAAGACCGACATGGCAGGAAATCGCAAGATATTCCCCAGCAGTTAAATCCTACTGGGCCCAATGGAATTCCCTTACCCTGGACAATGGGGTCCTGAAACGTGTATTGGAGTCCGAAGATGGTGGGGAGGACAGACGTCAGATAGTGGTGCCCAAGAACAGAAGACAGGAAGTACTCCGAGAGATCCATGATGGAGTTGCTGGAGGACATCTGGGTGTGACGAAGACCCTGCAGAAAGTAAGACAACGGTTTTACTGGGTCAATTGTCAAGTTGATGTCAATGACTGGTGCAGAAAGTGTGCTGTTTGTGCTGCCAGCAATGGACCTCGGACACGACCCAAGGCCCCGATGCGACAGTATAATGTAGGTAGTCCATTCGAAAGAATCGCCATTGACATCGCCGGCCCGTTCCCCGTATCAGATCATGGAAATAAATACATCCTTGTGGCAATGGACTATTTCAGCAAGTGGGCCGAAGCCTATGCCCTGTCCAACCAGGAAGCCATCACCGTCGCGGACGTCTTGGTGAAAGAGTGGATATGTCGATTCGGTGTCCCCTTGGAGCTGCACTCGGACCAAGGCAGAAATTTCGAATCCAACCTGTTCCAATAAATCTGCCAACTGCTGAACATCCGCAAGACGAGAACCACAGCTCTACATCCACAGTCCGATGGAATGGTTGAGCGGATGAACAGGACTATCAATCGCCACTTGTCCAAGGTAGTCTCTGACCATCAAAGAGACTGGGATCAGTATCTCCATTTGTTTCTGATGGCCTACCGTTCCGCAGTACACGAGTCGACCGGCCAAACCCCTGCTAGTATCATAATGGGCCGAGAGCTGCGACTTCCCTGTGACCTAAAGTTTGGGATGCCACCAGGACAGGATACCGCGGGAGAGGACTACGTCAGTAAACTCCGGCAGCGAATGGAGGACATCCACGAACGAGTCCGTTTGAACATCCAGAGTGCCAGCGACCGAATGAAAGCGACTTATGACATCAATGCCGATGCTGGAGGATTTCAGGTTGGTGACCTAGTTTGGCTGTACAACCCGATGCGTCGCCGGGGCCTGTCACCGAAATTACGGAATTCATGGGAAGGTCCGTACAAGATCATCAAGAGGATAAACGACCTGCTTTACCAAATCCACAAGCCACCCAGAGGTAAACCCAGGGTCGTTCATTTCAACAGGTTGGCCCCTTACGCTGGAAATCATGACCAAGTCCGCACCCTCAGACCACCAGAGGATGCGATGACGTTCCAGAAATTCATGTCCTTATACTCAAATGGACAGAAAGTGTCACACGGGGTAACTCGGGAGGAGCCACGGGACCTTTTCAAAGTGCCAGTCGATTACGCCCTAGCACACTGCGTCGCAGAAGATCTTCGAATGTCCAGGGGCATCGCTGTAGTGTTCTCCAAGAAATTTGGCCAACTCCAGACACTACGGAAACAGAATCCAGAAATTGGAGGTGTGCTACAGCTGAAGAAGGGCCAGAGGAACATCTACTACTTGGTGACCAAGAAGCATTCCCAAGACAAACCGTCCTATGAAGATGTCTGGAGGAGCCTCACCCAACTAAGAGATACGATAGTGAACCAGAATCTGGTGGACTTGGCAATCCCAAAATTATCCTGTGGTATTGATGGGCTGGATTGGAGAGTTATAAGAAGTATGTTGGAGACGATATTCCGATCCAGCGGCATCCAGATTTTGGTTTGTTGTAATCCTATTCCACGACCTAACATGAAGACTGTGGAGTGTTATTTTCATCGAACTTCACGATGCAGATATGGGGAATCCTGCAAATATCGACACACTCCAAGGATGACATTTCGGGACGAAATATCTCTAAGAAGGGGGCAATGTGGCGAAGCTGCGGGCGATGCCGGACCTGAACTCTCACGTATAGCTAGCGACCAACCGCGGGAGACTGTCGATGCGCTTGCACCGAGAAGAATCTGGGCGCCGCGGTGAGTCTGGGCGATTCGATGGAAAATTCTGGAGCATTCAGAGAAGTCAACGTCGGATATAAAAAGAACTACGCAGCGGACAGACGGATAGTCAGTGAAGTGAAAGTCGAATATAAATACCTAGTTCCGTGATGTTATGTAAATTAGAGTATTGTGTTATTGTATCATTGTATTTCGTTAAATAAATTATTTTAGTCAGTTAATTAGAGTATAAATCTACTACAGTATTATAATATTTGTAGATAGCAAACTGAGATTTGATCATCGTGTCATTTCATTAACAAAAAAATTGGCATCAGGATGTTATGCACTCAGAGTCGTATCAAATAAACTGAGTTCATCTACGGTGAAGATGGTAAATTTAGAATTAAAGATAGCGTATTACAATCGTGATGAATTTACCAATGGTACTTTGGTATAATCCTGATTTTATTTATTTTTAATAGTATGTATTGTAGTGTTTATATTTGTTGTTTTGTATAATTGTTAAAAGTTTATTTTTAACTTATGCAATTTATTATAATTTAATTGTTTGACATATCACGAGTTAGTGAATGGAATTATAAATTTTTGTGTGTTTTTACATATATATGTGTTCATTAACATTTTTCAACTTTATGACATATTCGTGAAACTGCGTTTAAGGTTCATATAAACCCATGAAAAAATGAATGGCAAGTTTAAAAACTCTGAGTCATTTTGGCATTCAAATTGAATAATTAGAGAGATGTAGAAGAAAATCTGATGAGCAGTTTTCGAGGAAAAAATAAAAACCTAATTTTTAGAGTTTTTTTTAAGTTTTTCCAAAAACCATCAGATTCCATTTGAAATATCATGACATATCAATGTCAAATTAAAAGGTAATCACGATTTTTTTCAGAATTTTTAACTTCAACGTTCCCTCACAATATAAAAAAAAAATCTGAAAATCTTATTATTAAATCAATGACAGTTGAGAAGAATCGCTTTTGCAAGTGATATTTATACGAAATTTAGAAAACTGAACATTGAGGAACTATTCATACTATTTTTCAGACATAAAATCAAACGTTTCATATTTTTAACAATGATTTTCAAAACCTTGGACAAAAAACGGTAAATCGCTCCAGTAAGTGATTCCTCTGCAGTACATGAACTAAAAGACAAAAGTAGTTCTGCTATTGTGCACAGAATTATTGTCACTGTCATATTTACTGTACAGCGTTGCCAATAGTTCTAGACAGCGGTAACCGATGTAATTTGTTTAATTTTTCGATAATGGAAGTTACGTCGATACGGGTTTGTCAGTTCATCAGTTGGAAATTGGATTGGTCTGCCTAAATCCTTGGAGTCCTTGGACACAATTGAAGAAGTATGTAAGTAATAAATTTTATGTTTTGCGATTTGCCAACAAAAGAGTGAAGACACTACAAATTCAACCAAATTCTTAGACAGGACTCAGCAGAGGCCCACAGTATTCAGAAAACGAGGTCCCGGGGTCTCCACCCAACAAAATTTTGAAGGCACTGTGAATTCCACCAAATTCACAGACAGGACTCAACTGATTTCGAAAAATTATTTCTCCGAGGTTTCCATACAACAAAAAACTAGAGGTCCTGTTAGTTTCACTAAATTCACTGACAAGGCTCTGTAGAGGTCGCTAATCGACAGTAATGAGGCCCGCGAAGTCTACATTCACAAAAAAAACGGAGATACTGAAAACTGAAATATTTTGTAGACCACTGAACAATAAGCCTATACGAAGAGCTGGAAAAGAGAAGAAAAGAAAGAAAGAACCTTGAAAACGAGGCCCAATAACATAACAATGAACTCATAATCCGAAAACCAATGAATTAAACCACCAAATTACAAACAGTAGAGAAGGTATGGACACAATCGTTACTAGTTCCCTTCAAAATGGAAAGAATAATAGAAGAGAGAAGATGGTGCCTCACCTTTTTTCTCACAACTCCCTTGACTATATAGCTAAAAAATGCATTGAACTACATTACCACAATAAATACCAGATAATAATTAATAATCCTGAGCTATTTCGCAGTACTCCGAATAATGATGAGATTTGGCAACAATGCATTACCAGCAGGGTTGACCGTTGGATATTCGGTAGATATTCCAACAGAAAACTGTAATTTATTTGGAAATAATATAAAAGATCGCTGTCACTATGGTGTGAAAATCATATCTTGTCAGTGCCATCTTACAGTTCAGAAACGCGAAATATTTGACTTTATATGAACCTTAAATTGCAAACTGTTTAATTTTAATATTTAGTTAATTTTTAATTTTACAAGCTTTGTCAATGATAATTTGACAATAATGTATATTCCCCTCTCTCTCTATATCTCTCCTTTTCCCAGACCAAATCTCCGATAGAAGCAAGTTTCTTTAAGAATAAGACGGTCGATATAATATCCTCTTGATAATGGTAATGTTAAATCAAAGGAAAAAGTAGTTTAAATTCGATTACTATCGATATAATTCAACGAGTTCTAAATTAAAAATGACTGCTCTCCTCTAGTTTTGTGAAGGTGTACTATCTGGTTGCTTGTCAAAACAGCAACTTTCTTTCATCTGTCTTTTCCTGAAAACTTGGTGGTGAGACAGACGTCGACAAAAGATACTACTAGACAATAATTGTGTACAGTTTGGATTTCATCAGACTGAACTGGCGGTGCTTCAATCACTGGTATTTTTTAAAACTGCATAAAATGAGTAGGACGCCTTGATAATCTGAAAAACAAAAAAAATATTTTTGGAAAATGATATTCTTTCATACGCACTGCTATAAAAGTTGCCAACGTGAGAGGAGCGAACTTTCCAGCCGTGAGATGGAGAGGTCTCTTTGCCCTAACCATGGTAAAAATCATTGCCTTTTTGAATTCTAAGTCTGCTGTGATCCAGTCGCATTGCCAGATGTAGAAGGGCATTTTGTCTGCCTGAAATTACGAATTAAATGATTTCATTGAAATACTGTTGTGTGAATCAACTTAACAAATAATCCTATGAAATTCCCTAACGACTTTTCATGAATCTGCTGCTTTTCTATCTGAAGTGTACAAATTATCTTAAAATAATATTTATAATAATAATAATAATCTTTATTGGTCCTTTTGATCATTTACATGATATTGAATACGTCACAGTATTGTATACATAAATAATAACAGATAACAACTTTTACAAAACAGAGAACACACAAAAAATGTACACATCAATTTGTTTATGAGGACAAGTGCACAATATAATTACCTAATAGGTATATTAATTTTTTTTTTCAATAAAACATACATATGAATTTATATTAGTCAATATCGGAATATCGGACAGAATGAAACAGAATAATACCAACTAGCACTGTACATAATGAAGGTTCTAGGTATGGAAATACTCTTAGATGGTTTAATTCCTATCTCACAGGTAGAAGTCAAATTGTTAAGTCTACAACGACCTCGTCGCCAGCTGACATAAACAGCAGAGTGCCACAAGGATCAGTACTAGGCCCTACACTTTTTCTACAGTACATAAACGATTTTGCTTCTATAGACATAAAAGGCCAATTCACGCTATTTGCTGATGATACAACGTTACAGTAGACTGATAAAAAAATATTGTGATCTTCATCAAACTAGCTGCTCGGATATTATTAAAATCAAAGATTGGTGCGACTCTAACCTCCTTTCTTTCAATATTTCTGAAACTAATATAGTATCATTCTGATGTAGTATTGACAACATACTTCTAACTTCCAATCAAAGTTTCATTGAGAATAGAACTAGCGCCAAATTCCTCGGAGTAAATATAGACATTAAACTAAAATTTGATGATCATATTGCAGGTCTTAATAAGAAACTTTCTGCAGGATGCTATGCAGTTAGAGTTACTTCAAATGAATTGGGCTCAACTGCAGCAAAAAGCGCTTATTACGCACTAATAGAGTCACACTTACGATATGGAATCCCATTCTGGGGCGTTTGTGCAAAAACCCAAATAGAGTCGGTTTTTGTTCTGCAAAAAAGAGCACTCAGATACTTGTGCAAAGTCAAACGACGGGACTCTTGCAGGCCTTTATTTGCTACGAACAAGATTTTAACGGTTCATGCTATATTCATTTTAGAAACAGTTTGTTTATTACACAAACATAAAACAAATTTTCTCTCTGCCACTTCTACCTATGCCACCAGACATTTCAATGATCTCAGACTACCTTTACCTACGTCAACCCTCATTAAGGACTCGATTGTGTATAATGGTCTCAAGATGTATAATCATCTACCAGATTACTTGAAAACTTTGGATAACATTCGTTTCAGAAAAGCACTAAAAAACCTTCTCAGTGTTAGACCCTATTATAGTCTGCAGGAGTTTTAAAACGACAGTTTTTTAAAATAATTTTATAGTTTACTTTTATACTCTTATGTTTTATCATATTTTTTATTGACATTATTGTTATTGCAGTGTACCTATAGTTTTTTATTTAATGTGTTGTTCTATGCCCTACATTGTTAATTTTATCGGTATGCTAACTGTTTTTGAATATTTTTTAATGACATCGTTGTTATTGATTTTGCAGTGTACCTAAAGTATTTAATGTGTTGTTCCATTCCCTATAATTTTAATTTTATCGAATAACCTTCTTTCTTCAATCATAAAACTTTGTCAATAAGATTATCTTCTTTGGACAATAAAGCATATTATTATTATTATATTTATTATATCACATTTTAAGATATACATCCAACAAATAAACAATTTTCAATAAGGAATTTTTTGTTTGCTGTGGTAAACTTCCTGCTTTCATTAGTATTTTTGATTTCTTTTGGCAATTTGTTATAGCTCATCAAACCCATATATGCAGGTGAGTTTTGTGATACCCTGTATTTATAATGTGGAATATAAAAATTTTCTTTTTGTCGTGTATTTGCGTTATGAAAGTTTTTGTTCTGAAAGAATTTAGTTTAAAAATATAGTTACATAATTCATAAATATACAGCGAAAAAATTGTCAGAACATTATATTTGACGAACAATCCTCTACAAGAGTAGGTTGAAGGAACGCGTGACACTACTCTCAATATTCTTTTTGCAGAGTGAAAACGTCTTGAATAGCAGTTGAGTTGCCCCACAAACATATACCATACCTAATTCGAGACGCTACCTGAGAGTCGTACAAGGATTCCTGAGCAAATAACACACAAAGAGTTCAGTCTCTTGCTTAAGTATACACAGTGATTCTTCCAGTTGATATTTTCATCAATGACCAGACCAGAAATTTTGTTTCATTTGTATTATCTATAATTACAACGTTGACGCAGTCAGTTAATGGTAAACATGTTTTTTGCCAGTTGTGAAATTTCATGATTTGTGTTTTAGAGGCATTCAAATATAAACAATTCAAGCTGCACCATTCATTATAGAGTTCAAAACTTCTTCACTTTTTTGTTGTGTTTTGATTTCGTCTTCAACCGATAGTATCAAAGATTGGTCATCAGCATCCATCGTTAGATAGGACTCTGTTAGGTACTCATCAAGATCGTTGGTGTACAACAGGAATAAAATCAGCTCCAGTATAGACCCTTGCGGAAAACCTATATTTACTTATTTATTTACTAGTTTCAGAATTGATTTGTCCTGGTATGTTAACGTATTGCAGTCTGTTAACCAAAAAGGAAGATATCCAACCAAGAGCTGAACCCCTAACTCCATAGTTATACAGTTTTGATAATATTAAAAAATAAAAAAAGATCCCCGCAGGATAATCTCCTTCTTCAAAATATTCTGCAACTTTTTCGAAGAATGGAATTGCAGCTGTATTTGTTGAATGATCACTTCTAAATCCGTGTTGGTTTTTGCAAAGAATATCAAACATTTTAAAAAATTTCAGGATTCGATCTAAAAATGAATACTCAAAGATGTTCGAGAAGCTGGACGTAATTGTTATCGGCCTATAGTTATTGTAGGTATACATCCACATAAATGTCAGACAAATTGAAGATCAAATGGAAATATGTGAGCATTTCAATGAACATTTTGTAAATATTGGAGCTGAATTACACAGAAATGTAGCAGATACCCTCTCGCTCGTCTACATTCCTGAATCCCACCGAGTATCAGGAAATTCATGAAATAATTGACGAGCTAGACGACAAAAAACACCTTTATGCAAAGGTATCACCAGTAAGATTTTCAAAAAGGATGGAAAAAAAGCCCACGCGAAAAGAATGATTTATCAAAGCTACTAGCCATTGAGTCATTAAATGGTAATGGTTATGGATGGGGGATGCAAGCGTCAGTGACTAGGCTCCAGTAGGTCCTTTTCGCAAGCCCTGGCATCTTCACTCATCCCATGGCGGATACCTGCTTATGAAAGTCGAAATGTCCTTTTATTGCAATGAGTGCAATTCTTCCTCCTTAATAGTGGCAGCTCCGAAGACGTTTTGTCTGACCCTGCCATAAATACCACATTTGCACAGGAAGTGGAAGGAGTCCTCCTCATGACCACATTCAGCGCATAGTGGGTATGCCTCAACTCTGATGAGAGCCAGGTGCCTCCTGAGGCCGTAGTGGCCGGTTAGAACTCCCACTAACAGTCGGAGTTCTTTGCGGCTTAGCTTCAGTATCTTGGCCATCTGCTTTGACTGCCTGCAGCCGTCTATCCCTCTCCACTCTTTTCCCAATGTGTCAAATTGTCATTAAGTTGGGATAACGTCTGACCGCTAAACATAACAAGTTATACACCATAGGGCTGATTGATAATAACGAAGTATTCGAAAAACGTTATTGGGGCTGCCCAACGTTGCCTTTGGTCACGTTGATAACCACTCCGTGTGCCTGCAGTCTTGGAAACAGTGTCTCAAAGTGCATCAGTTGTTGCCGTTTTGAAAAAGTCATTCGGCAAACATAATTTGCTAGAAAGTTTTGACGCAAATCTATCATCAAGAACATTTTCTTTTGCCAACAAAGTTAATATGTGACGCACAGGATATGCCCCAACATGAGTGTGAGTGTTCTGGTGAATAATAAAATTGGTTGCCTGACGCCGTCAATGAATTTTTGCAACACAGCACCAATAGAGTCTGATAGGCTTGTTACCATGTGGTAGGGTGAAAAACAACAGCTCTGAGGTAGTGCAGTAATTTCTAGCTTCAAAAGGGTGTCAAATTCTTCCTGATATGTGCGTTGTTTCTTCGGTGAAGTTTTCTCGATTTGTGGGTCACTGGTGGTCCTGGGATGTTTGACCTTTGCAGTTTCGTCAAGATGTGCCATGGGAACCTTAGCGAGATGAGTGTGAAATAGTATAATTACACTAGCGACCTCAGATGGGCCATAAGTTTTTGTTTTGAAGAATATGAATGGGAATGAATTTGTATCATATGATGTGAAGTCGACTATTTACATTAAATTACCTTGAGAGTTACTTCATTTCCAAACCAGCAATATAGTATCAATTGGAAACCCATTGCTATCATATAAACTATCTCAGCCAAAAACTGCTTACTATTTGCAGGCGTCTGAAAATGTACAAAATGTTTCAGTTTCGAAAAAATAAAATACCTGACTGAACAGACCAGTACGTACTGCTAAAATTTTGTTAATGAGATTAAAGAAGAACTTTTGGAGAAATAGTCAATTTAGGCAGAATAGACATTCAACCTAGGAAAAATTTCAGTAGAATTGGAAAAATGTGCAGACCTTCAAATAATCATTTCAAGTGGAATTTGGCATTGATCCGGCCTCTGCTGAAAATTGTATTGTACCATCAATACAATTTTCAGCAGAGGCCGGATCAATGCCAAATTCCACTTGAAATGATAGAGGTGATAAAACAGGTTTTAAAAATATTTCTCACTAGAAAAATAATCTCAACACTGTTTTCTTCCTTTACATGATTTTTTGAGTGTTGTCGTTTGAAAAATTCATACTTATATTTTTTATAACATGCACTCTTTTTCGCACCACCTTAGAGATTTGAAAGGAAATGGTGAATTACTTCAATAATGATTTCAAACAAATATCGTTCTGATTAAATATCTGTTGTACTTTTTTCTTCGCCATCTTCCTCTTCTTGTCTCACCTCTAGTTCCTGTGGATTGTTCTAAGAAACAACGTGAATATAATAATTCTAATATTTCTTCATTTATATCATCATCATTAATTTCATTAATTGCAACAATAGAGCAAGAGTGCAATTAGAAAAATTGATATGGAGTAGTCTTTCTGGAGCAGGCGGGAATATTTTGAGTCATAAAATAATAATAGTTATTCATAAAATATACAGTGTATTCGTGAAGAGTACACTCGTAAAAATAATAAACACAGGAAAAACATATACCTAATGAGAGTTTAATGTGGAACAAATAAATACTCGATAGGTGTAAAACACTTGTTTCGAGAAAAAATAAACAAAATAAATAGAAAGCTGAGTATGAATGTACCGAAATATAAAAATTTAATGAATAATGTGCTAGCACAAAAAATGGAAAATACATATAGGTACGTACATATACAGTGTTAACTTTTGAACGGTTTGACGTACTAATATGGGACAAACCCCGTTTTGTTATAATATACTATTTTAGGTAATATGCGGGGAACTTCTGGAGGGAGCACTAGTGTAGTTGCAGCTGAATGGTAAGTAATAAAAAATGTAAAACAATATGTTTTTTTTCTACATCAAGACTTGGTAATTTATGTTTGGGCCAATTTATTAATATATACATATCTCCAATTTTCAGGATCCTCCTCATTCTAGCCATAAATACTTGGACTCAATATAAATACTGAGATGTTGTAAGAAGAAACTTTACAACTTAACTGAAACCGAAACTGATTTTTTTTTCATGAATTCCATTATCGCGAATAGAATCTAGAGAAAAAGCCAGAGAGAGCTTGGGACAGTGTTTTTAGCTCCTGTGGTCTATATATTTATGGCATCAGACATTTTTTAAAATTGAATCCAATTATTTCGGTTTTCGTTAAACTCGTTAGATGAACACAGAATCACTGATGGTTGTTTCTGTCTTTTAGAAAAAACTGTAGGATTAGATTAAATGTGTTATTTTCATAAAGGCATGGCTAACTAAATTGGCATTGTTTTTATCTGAAAAATTCGTATATAGAAACTTCATCGGAACAAACAAACACACCGTAACAAAATGTAGAAAAGTTATAGTTACCGATGAAACCAGGTACAGGCATGTACAAAGTATGAACAGAGTTGCTACAGTTTGGGCCAGGGTCAAAAACGTGTGTATACTTTCCAATTCTTCGCAGACCCTGTAATATTCCGTGACATGACAAATTCTCCTGAGAGTAATGCAAATAAATACCTACTTGTAAATGATTTGCAGATGTCTGCTGACTTTCTTCATTTCCTGATTCAATATTATCTTCAACTGTTGCGAATTGTAAAGTCCATCTGATGACAGTGAAGGACCCGTAGATTTTTCAACGGCCCTTTCTCGGAGTGAAGCGAATGCTCCTTGAATAATTTCCAAATGCATTCCTATGCAATTCATTATATTCATGAACAATGTATCCATGCCTACTATACTGGAAATAATGAAAAAATTGAAAGACCAACAACCGCTGCTTTGATTATATGAAAGTATGATGTAACTAAATTAGGTCCGAACGTATTATTTTAAAAGATGTCAAACATTTTCGTAGTTCAGCTCTATTCAACTTTCATCAACTCTACCTTCAGTCCTGGGTAATATCCTTAATTTTCATGCTTTAAATACAAAGTCTGTTCTTTTTCCAATATCTATATAAATCAATAATTTGTTTTCTACAAAAAATCTAAAAATTGCCAGTTTTATGTGAAATCGCAACTTTTAAACAAAATAATGATAACATTAATGTACGAAACCATATCAATATTTCCTAAGATAAAATATTTCCACTAAAATTTCTACATTATTTTATATAATTGCTTACACTACAATAATTTTATTTTAACATATACAATATATAGCAATAATGCTGACAGTGAAAATATACCCAAGCCTTCTAATAGTTGAACAGCATAACCTATATAGCCCTCTTGAAACCATGCCCTTGAATCAGCCATAAAATTCCTTCATGATTGTTTGGAAAAATTGCAAAATATGGTCCTTTCATTTATAATATATATACATCGGGGGCTACAAATAGAGATGGTTTGAGGTGATGGCTTTAATTATGTGATGAGAATTATTGTCGGACCACTAGGAAAATATTATTGGGGTTTGCATTTTCCTCTACTTCTGATCACTTTCAAATCTTGTCAATTATTTCAAGAAATTGATATATTTCCAGAATGAGCAAGTTTCACTTCTTTATTTTTCTTGTACGGATGACTTTTCAATAATATTAGCAATATGTTACCAAAGTTTTATATTTTTTAATCATGTTAGTATCTACACAACGTAGAATAGAATCTAGAATAGAATATCTTTATTGACCATTTTTTGGTACAAAAGTACATGTGGTAAGTCAAAAATAAATCTAGGAAGAATAATAAAACAATAGTAAATTAAAAAGTGTATGCACAAACAATAACTCTTTCGATACTAACAACATCAAGACATAAAATTTCAAGACTTACAATTTTGAAGAGCTCATAACATATCTAGCAACGTGCCTAAAAATTTAATATCAGTATCTATATGTATTGCATTACCTAAGCATGTCTTATCTGCTGGCTGATCTGACTGTTATGGAAACTCATAAATACTGACTTATTTGTGTTTAACACAGAGCGATTATTTTCACACCAGGAAGAAAAACTACGTATTGCTGAATTCGCTTTCGAGATCACATTTAATTTATTACTATCAGATACTTTCATTGTGATATCATCGGCAAACATTGTAATGTGACAGTCATTCATGTGTTCTGGCAGGTTATTTGCAAACAAAAGAAATAATAACGGTCCCAATACCGAACCCTGTGGAACTCCCAATCTTATTGTTAAAATTGTTGTTATTACCGTCAACCGATTGCACCCCTACGCGCAACCCTCGAAAGTCTTCGAGAGACTTGTGTGAGCTGGGGAAGACGCAGCCCTTACCTTTTAACGTGTGATGCCATGCACGAGACCGATGACCATGCGAGGCTTTGAACCCTCGACCCTTCGCTCCAAAGGCGAACGTTCTACCAGCACGGCCACCACGGGAAAGACTTATCGTACCCCGGAACACTTAACTGCCATAGAACGCCCTTCCGTATACGATTTGATCCAGCTTAGAAAGTTATTAGGAAAATCTAGTCTCTTTAGTTTTTCAGTTAGAAATTCTAGGGATAGGGACACTAAATCAAAAGCTTTTGGTAGGTCAAAGAATAGCGATATAACAAATTTATTAGCATCTATTTCAGTATATAGATGATTTAGCAAGTGACAGGCAGCTGTCTCAATGGAATGTTCTCTTCTGAAACCATGTTGGTTAGTACATAGAAGATGGTTCATTTCCAAATAACCGACCATTCTATTCGCAATAATTTTTTCAAAAAGTTTAGATCGTGAAGTATTTAGAGAAACTTGTCTATAGTTATCAACATCCTGCCGATTTCCTTTTTTAAAGAGAGGAATCACCAGAGCCTTCTTGAATTCATTTGGAAACACACCTTGTTTAAAACACGGATTGAGTAGATGTGCTAGAGGTTCAATGAGACAGTCGATTATATTTTTTCAATTATTATGGATATTTCATATATTCCAGTTGATTTTTTATTTTTCATTGAATTCAAGTTATCATAAATTTCATTTTGAGTAATAAGATTATTCTGGAAGGGATAAATAATTTTCACGCTTCCACTTGTGGTGCACGATAATGCCGTATTCTGTCGAAAATGTTGGGTTTTGATAAGTTCGGATACACTCGAGAAATGCTCAGCGAATATTTCAACTATTTCACTAGGATTCTTTAGAGAAACTAAATTCTTTCAAGTGTAATATTCTGACCATATATAATTTTATTTTTCTTACCTAATTCATTATTCATAATTCTCCATGTTTGTGCCGATTTATTATCAACCCAGAGTAGTGCTTTATTTTGATTCTTTTGATATTGTTTTTATGTTCCTTTAACCTTTTTTTCTAATTAGACATGCTCTCAGTGCATAGTTTTCTATACCTTGTGATGCGAATGAACATGTCACGCAATATCCTACCTTCCTCGATTATTTTACCTGTTATCCACGGTTTGTTACCCTTATTTTTAACAGAGTAACACTTTTTTGGGCAAGACAAAAATTCATTGTTACTGACTTGAGTGTTTTGATTCCAAACTTTCTTTATCATTTCCTCCTCTTCAACTAATAAGTTATGGTGATTACAGTCCTTTTGAATATAACTGATCATTCATGAGATTTTTGCATAAAAAATTAATCGCAGTCAAATAAATCATGATTTTTCTCTGGAAAATACCATAGCGGCTGTCCCATTAACTTCTCAAAATTTGCCGACAGCCATTTTCATTGGGTTTCGTTAGAGAACAAACAGGTAAGTGAAAAGTCAAGAAAATGTCAACAAACGTTTCACACATTTTCTTACATTATCTTACAGGGAGTGGGCCATACTAGAAAAATATTTCAAAGATAAAATTTTTCTTCATCATTCTCAAACTAAGTTACAAGATCCTCAAAAATAGCTTCGTTGCATTTTGAGTTACTGCTAACTCACCTATATGCGTACGAAAACATCGGTATGGCTTGATACCCCAGTGCAATCAGGTAAGTAGCAGGAGTAGAATATTTGAACGGCATCCAGCTGTAGTATGGCAATCTTTCGGGTAACAATTTTACTGGATTACCCTTCTCGAACTGCAAGGCTGCTATAGTGGGTGGGATATAAGACAATATCAAAGTGGCGTGTGCCAGCATGAAAAATAACAAGGTGTATTTTATTCCGACTTTTTTGTAGTTTCTTGAAATGAAACCAGGAAAGAACTTTTTTTTTGGGTTGTTCTCGTAATGGAGATCTGTGGATTCCAGAGTACCCATGATTCTTATCAGATTGTCGCCTTGGAAATAAAAGAAGAGCACCTACAAAAAGAGAAGTATCGTTTAATGGTAAGAATGGTTTCAGAATCGTTAACTGAAAAATTTTGAGCATGATGGATTGCTGAGGATCCAGCTTGAAGATAAAACTGTTGAGGCCATATTTACATTTACCGTAAAACATGAAAAATTAAGAAAAATCTGAAAACGAAGAGACAGAAACTTAAGATACAGGACAGAAAGAAGACAATTCAAATAAAAAAAGCGTTGAACATCCCCTGAAGCTGAGTTTGAAAAGGAAGCAAGATTTACCAGTGACAGTTCCAAAAGTAAAGTCTAATGAGAGGAAACAGAAAATCATTAATTCAAAGTTCAACTGTAGTAATGAACATTTTTTAATATAAGTGGAAATTGTTTATGAAGACAGGATACATGTTCCTTCCTTTCACTACTAAAACCACCTGTTGTGAGCCATATGTGATTCGGGGTATTATTGTCGCAATGTCAAGCCAGTGCATGGCTTTCATTTTCAGTTCACATTAAGGACGATGATTTGCTTTTGTTGATTCCATGTTGCGGATGCATGTCCCAAGTTATTTTCTCATCTAAGAACAGCCCTAAGTATTTGACATGATCAGCAACTTGAAGTGTTACGCCAAAGAACTTGGGTAGCTTCATGCCCCCAGAATTATTTTGCTTGTGAAGGGAATGTGGGGTTTCCCTGGCAATTTCCAGCTTCGCGGAGTCTTCAACCATATTGGTCTCGGCCTGTCTATTTTGGAGCATTGACAGTATCCACCTGCAGGTAATTTCGTCAACGCTTCTCCTCCTGGCCGCTGTGACCATACTTTCGAATAATGTTTTGTCAAAGGTTCCTTTGATATCTAGAAAAGTGCATGGTGCTATTTCTTTTTTTGCCAGAGTATCCTCCAGCCCTGACACCAATGGGTGCAAAGCCGTCTAGTACGATTTTCCTGTTAGATAGGCATGCTGGTTCAAATGTAAAGGCCGGTCTATAAGAGCTGCCTCTCGTATGTCCCTGTGTTTCCAGTTCATCCAAACCTTAGTTTTATATCGCGTATAGACGTTTGGTCCATTGAGCGTTTTGCATGTTCTCTTCCCACTGGGTCTGCTAATGCTCTGGAGAATTGATTAGATTCCTGTTCTCTCAATTTTGAGATCTATAGGCGGTATTGCAAGACTCACACATAGAGCATTGGTAGATAGACACCGTTTGGTATATCAACGCGGTCAGTAGAAACATTTTCGGCAGTGCGGAAAGGATCATACTCCTAAGAGAATCTCGTGACGTGGCCGTGGCCCCAAACTGATGCCGCATACTGTAGGACCAATTATTAATCTCCTCGTGTGTAATCCAGACTATCTCGTGAGAAGAATTCTGGCTAGAGCAGCTACCTGCCTTGCAGCCTTCTCGCAGGTCTTCACGTACTCATTGAACCCTTTTTTTTTCGTCAATTCATATAACCAGATACTTCATGTACCTCTCCGGTACAATTACTACCTTCGCGACTTCGAAGTGGATACCTTCGCGTTTTCTGAGTCATTTTACTATTATTGCCTCGGTTTTGACTGGAGCAAACGCTAGACCATGCTTGGCTCTCCAGTGTGTGATCTTATTCATGCTACGGTTTCATCAGTACCTCTTTCCCATTTACCGTGACTATCAGTTCGAAGTCATCCGCGTAGGCCACAGTTCGCGGGCTGGTTAAGCTTTAGTATCCAATTATGAAGAATGTTGCAAAGGGTGGGGTCATACACTGACCTTGCGGTACTCCTTGGGCTGGATCCATGCAGAAGCTTTCAGTGATAACGAACTAACTTTCCTGTAAACCATCACTAAGAATCATTCACCGCTGTCTGGCGTATTTAGCAAACTTTGATTTTTTTGTGTATTTGACATTTCGTCCTCTGGCCCAACACAAGTGGAGTATATAGTATGAAATAAATATCTACAGTAACAACAAGAAATAGGAACTTATTTCGAGCTTAAGCTCTCATCAGTACGGTAAAATCAAGTGCGAAGATGTACAACACTTGGATGTAAAAATATGAACAAAGGAAGTCAACAACAGGAAGCCAACTACACATTTGTGGCTGCGGTTAGAATACCTTGACCTTTCAAGGCAACAACTAACGTCGCCACGAAGGCAGCTATAGCTACCAGCGTGACAATCCTACCCAGGAAAATACAAATCAGGATGGATTTATCGAGGGGTAATATATAAAAATAAAAATAGAAAAGTTGTGCAAACGTAGACACGTGTTTTGCTTCCTGTTGTTGACTTCCTCTGTTTCTATTTTAATATCCAAGTGTTGCACATCTTCGCACTGACATTTTCTGTCGATGAAATGATAATTCCATATAAAAGAACTACGGCATTGCTAATTTGTTGCATGTCAGGCATTGTATCTTACAGGAAACATATATCAATTCAGTAGCAGGCAAAGTATCGGCTGAGATACATTTTATAGCAAATTGAGAGGATTGAAACTTAAAGTGTAAAAAATTACCCAGTCATTAATACTCTATTCAATAGAAGACTGTACAGATTTTTTTTCTTCGTCAAAGATTTGCCAAGTAAAACATTGAATGAAATTTGAAGGCAGATCTCTCAGTTTCTACTCACCTTCACGGCTCCCATCAAATGAGTTAGTGCAAAACTTACGTTCTTAATCAAGTCGTACTCATTATTGTAAGTATAAATTAAACTCAGAAATTCAGTGAATGTGAAAAATACGTTAACGAACAAAAATATTCCTACGGCGTAGACAGTGAATAGCACCTGAACCGTTTTGCTTTTGTTTTCTGGTTTCCACAATCCTGCACAACGCAAAATCCAGCGATTCACAACAAAAAAGTCTTCAACATAAGGATGTGACATTTTGGAGACGTAAATGGATTAGTGGAAAAGCGATTTATATATACAGTTATTCAAATTATAGTTGATGGCAAAATTATACGTTTTCGTATACTTATCTTTGGAAATATTGTTCAGCCTTTAATCTGATATTTATTCCACAAACGCGTTAGATTCGACATGAAAGATCAAAGAGTTGATGGTGAGAACATTTTTATATTATTCGTGGTATTCGTGCATGTGGAAACATCAGATATTAGTCATGCCATTGCGACTGATAAACGATGTATAGGAAGGAATATATCAATTCGGAAAGGATTTTGCCTTCAAATTATGCATAATTTGTACCTCATTTGTTAGAATCAGGGGCTGACAGTCAATGTATTGAAACAAAGAACAACATCATATCGATTATATGAATGTTACATATATCCAATAAAAAAAACTCCGTTTGTTTTCTATTAGTTTCGATAGAATTCGATGTGTTAGACCTGAAATTCCTAACAGGTCCATGCAAAAGAAAAACTTAATGTCGCTGATTCTGATCTGAAGTCAGTTGACTATAATAGTGATACAGATTTTTTCCTCGAAAAGTCTACTGTACAAAATGGGTCTCTTTGGAGAGAGCTTTCTGTGCAGACTTTTCGGGAAGTTGGCAGAAATAGATCACCATAATGATGTGTAAATGCAAGAAGGCATCGGATTGTAGAAGACATGACACAGTCGGAGAGGAAAAAAACTAGACCCATGTCCGACAAACCAACCCGCCAGTAGAAATGAACCATTTAGTGAGTAGTATAGGCAAATCAAATCTGGCCAGAAATATCATTTCTGCACAAATAAATCTTATTTTGTTGATAGGGGGTTCGATTAAATTATGTTTAGTTTTCATGATCTGGAATCACTTTTATATTTTCATTTTTATTATTTTTTGATTCCCACAAAGTGGAAAATCCTGTAATGTTCAGAGAACATCGTAAGAGCCGAAAAAAAAGTAGGTAGAAAATAGTGTTCTTGGATTTATACAGGCAACACCTCCAGAGGCTAAATTGAATCTTTAATTCCCATCAGAGAACTCACACTGGTTGGTTGAAAATTAATCGAATTGGATTTTTCTTTGTTCACCCTGTTGTAGAGCACATAACGAAAAAGTGTAATGAAAACGAGATCAAGGTGACATTGTACCATCATTGGGGCATGGTATTCCCAGAATAAATAGGCGTTTTGTCAATTATCGGATTTGTTGAAAATTCTGAGCAGGAAGTTTCACTTTTCATCTTTGACACCCTGTATCTCGAAAACTAATCTGCTAACTTTTTTGCCCATGGACACTTTTGCCAAGAAAGCCATTTTCCATGTTATTATTACTATTATTATTAGATGGCCGGGCTAGCCAGTGGCTGAAGTGCAGGTAGTTCTGTATAGAACCTTTCTGCACCCCGCTATCAGGTCTATCTCGTGAGTACTCCGGATGTTTTAATGAACTTCTGGAGATTCCTCACAAGGTTTTCCTGCGGGATGATATCTTCTGCACCGCAGTGTCCGAAGATATCCATCCTCGTGCGAGCCAGAGCATCGCATTCAAACATTATGTGGGAGGCTGTTTCGTCCTCCTCATAACAAAATCTGCATTGTGTGGACTCTTGATATATCCCCAACAGTTGCAGTGTTTCCTCAGGTGGCAGTGGCCTGTCATCAGTCCTACCACCTTCCTGAGAGAGTCTCGGCTTAGTTCAAGAAGGTGTCTTGATAGCCGGTCGGTTGGCACCATCATCATCTTTTTTTCCGTGAGTATTGCCTGAAGCACTCTCTCAGAGAGATTGATTATGGTTTTTAACACATTTCTTTGTATCCTGCTTGATATCCCCAAACGGGATTCCGCAGGCTGGTTCTGGTCCAGTGAAAGTTTTTGCTGCCCCCGCTCTTGCTAGGGCATCTGCGCTCTCGTTTCCCTGTATGCCCTTATGACCTGGTACCCAGACAAGTTTTACCATGTTCTGTGCTCCCAGGTCGTTAAGGTTTTGGTGCGCCTCCCAAACCAGTTTGGAAGTGAACCTGCATGAACGCAGGGCTTTAATCGCCGCCTGACTGTCGGAGAGAATTGCTATGGGTTAGTTTCTAGGACCCCTCCTTAGAATCTCTCTCGTGCAGACGGAGATTGCCGTTACCTTGGCTTGGAATACAGAGGATTGAGTGCCAAGGCTTAGACTGATGTCTTGCCTCGGTCTCGCCCCGTATATTCCAGCCCCTAATCCTTTGCTAGTCTTTGAGCCATCCGTGTACCAGATTTGCCCTCTCGACAGCATTGGTATGGCCCTTGATGTAACTTCCCCATCTTCTATGATGGTGGTGTATGTTCCATCAAAGGAGTATGTTGGAGTCATTTTGTCCGACGGCATCTCAGACGTGTCGATTCTTATGACCTCCAGTATGCTGGAGTGGTCTTGGTTATTGCCCCTCTATTGGTCCAGACATTTTAGCCTGGATGCTTCTATCCTCGCCTCCGCTGCAATATGCAAATGCAGGGAGGGAGGTTTAGGATTACCTCCAAGCTAATTGTCGATGTGCTGGCATGGCACCAGTGACTCCGAGCATGGCCAGTCTTTGTAAACTAGCCAGCTTCCCCCTGATTGTCACTTGTTCTACCTTTGTCCACCATAGCAGGGCTCCGAACGATGTCGAGGGCCTAACAATTGCTGTGTATAGCCAGAGAGACTGTTTGGGTACAAGTCCCCATGTTTTGCCAAAGGAGCGTCTGGCCATCATTAATGATGTTTTTGCTCTTTTCAGCACTTTTTCCAGATGTTTGTTCCAGGTGAGCTTTGGGTCCAGGTTCAGCCCCAAGTATTTCGTCTCTCCTAACATCTGTACACTTTTCACCAGAGATTCGAAGAGCTCTGTTGGTCTCCAGGTTTCTTTTTCTGGTGAAAGGAACTATTGTGGTTTTTTGAGGGTTGACCCTGAGGTTCTCCCTCGTGCACCACGTCTGTACGTCTGTGGATTGCATCAGCTCCACACAAACCCCCATATACTTCCCGTTGACCATTATGACGATATCGTCCGCATAGCCCTGGGCAAATACTCCTCTCCGATTCAGATCTACAAGGAGGCCGTCCACCACGAGATTCCACAGTAGAGGGGATAGTACTTCCCTCTGAGGGCAGCCTCTCGTAGCCCTTACGTTCATTGTGTGCCCGAACAGGGAGGCTTGTACTGCCCTAGAGCCAAGTATGGCAGATATCCAGTGGTTCAGGGCTGGATCAACGTTTCTTTTCGTGAGGGCTGATGTGATGGATGCATAAGATGTGTTATCAAACGCCCTTTCTACGTCAAGAAACGCTGTGAGTGCAATTTCTTTATTCATGAGAGATTTTTCACTCCTGCCTACTAGGCTGTGCAACGCCGTTTGGCAGGATTTTCCAGGTTGATAGGCATGTTGGTGCTCCGAGAAAATTGGATACTCTGTATCTTTATCTCGGACTAGTTTTTCCATCGTTTTGAGCATAAACGATGAGAGACAAATTGGTCTGAATGCCTTAGCCTGGGCATATGCTCCTTGCTGTAACAATACAGGTTGGATTTCGTCTGGCCCTGCTGATTTGAATGGACAAAAGGTTGCTATGGCCCATTCTACCTTCCTGTAGGTGATGACTTCTTTCGCTGTGTCCCAGGTTTCCTTTGAGGGCCTGGCCTCAATTTGTACTCTCTGGGGTGCGACTGGGTCATTGATTCCCCTAGAGTCAGGAAAGTGGGTATCAAGGAGGATCTCTAGATATTCTTTCCCTGATTTGGTGAACGATCCGTCGGCTCGTGTTAGCGTGCCGACAGGATTCACCGGATCCTTTGACAAGATCTTATTCAGTCGTGAGCATTCAGCCGTGCTCTCGACTTCTTCGCAGAAATTCTTCCACGCCTTCCTTTTCTCTCTTTGTATGGCTCTTTTGTACATAAGATTAGTTCGGGGTCCTTTATGTTGCCAGACGTTGCGGAAACTGATAAAGAAGCATCTTTAACTTTATTGCCAGAAAAAATTCCTTTATTTCAACAAGAGTGACGTAGACGGAAAATTTTTGTAATCAACTATTATATTAAAATGCGATCAATGATCTCGAAAACTCGATCATCAATCGCCTTCATTAATACACAAGTTGATTAACTATTACATTAGGTTATATAACTGAAGGTTCAATAAAAAACTGTCATTATTCCTGATTCACTTTATTAGCAAAACACGAATAAGTATTTAGTATTGAATATCCAAACGTTTCTGGGATATTTTTCTTCCAGAATCATCCAGTAGTTTTTCACAGTTCATTGGAAACTTCTCATGAAGGCGTAGAACGAATAAGAGCCTTTTAGTACCTGAAATATACGTTATCCATAAATAATAGTGAATAAAATGTCAACCATCCAGTTAGAGACCAGTTTGGCGATGCCATAGAAATAATAATAAACACTAAAATGCCGAAAGAGAATTCACCTACTGCTGAGTTTGCGCAAAAAACAGTGGAATCAGTCAGGGTCGGTCTTAGAAGAATGTAATGGTAATAGTAATAAACTTTATTTTGAAATTTTGGCCATTCGAACGTCACCATGGGCATTGTTTGTATTTTTTAAATTTTGAATCAATCGGTCATCAGATTTGGGCAATATTCAAGCCATTTTCCCCAGATAAAGATTTCAAACTACTGAATACTGGTTTTGAGGAAAAAAATACATTTTATTCGAATCAAATCAGAAGGGTTGTTCAAACGGTGGAAATGGTATGAATAATAACAAAATATGAAAAGTGTTGTTTTAATTGTTCAAAAATAAGGAACAAACATCAAAGTCAAACTCCCAAAGTATTCAAAAGCTCGAAGTTTTGATTGCTGACAGATTCTTATTCAGCAGTCAAAAACACTTCGGAAATATTTTTTCAAATTATTTCAAAATTAATATAAAAAATGTAATGAGTGCTACTATTTTTCTGATAATTTCGAAACAAAATATATAATTATAGATCTTACTACATCGAAACAATAGACGATGTGCCTGGAATCTCTCTTACGGCAGTGTTGCCAAATTTATGGAAGTTGCGGCTGGGATTTTTAATTTAATTGGAACGATTAAATTATTAAAATCTCGTGGCTGGACTGGGGTAAGTCCTGCACGATTCACTGTTGCGTGCCAATCAACAGTGCTTCTCCTAAGTATGGAGTAGTACCAAGACCTACCCAGAACACAGTGGCTATAATGACCAAAGCAGACGATGCCTCTATGAACACCAAAGAAAAAAAATAATGATTAAAACCGCTTTTTTTATTTTCAATAGTGAGCAACAAAAAAAAACTAAATACAAAATAATTTGAAACTAATGAAAATAATGGGCGAAGTTCAATTCAGACAGAGAAGACTTCACTGAATGAATTGTTCTTCCACTTAACCCTTAATTTTCTAATCATAATTCATGAGATCTGCGACACCTATCATCTGTGGTAGGTATTCACTCACTGATGTTGGGTGTCTTTTAACTGATTTATGGATAGTAGGTATTAGCATTCTAGTGATTTTTGTTATTTCTCAGAAGAATACAGAGGATTTTTCAGTACTTCATCTTGTCCTCTCGGGATCGTATACATAAGTCCAGAGTAAGCACAAAAGATCCAATAGGTCGAAGTGTGTGTGAGGTCCAATGTTATAACGGGTTTGCACTCAATCGGAAAAGTAACCAAAGAAACGTGCTTCTGGCTTCTTGGCCTTCATCAGTTAGTTGGAGTGAACTCATTTTTTTATTTTCAATACACTTCTCGCTAGCATAGTTTCATGTATATTTTTCTGGGTCGGATTTTCACATAGGTCGCTATAGCTGCTTCCGTGGCGATGTTAGATGTTACTGTTATCTCAGATACTTCTGAACCACAAATGTGTAGTTGGCTTCTTATAGTTGACTCGGTTTTTTTCCTGTTTTCACTTGTTGTTATTACCCTTGTTGACTTGTTGACTACACTGTACTGTCTACGGTTGCTTTTCCAATTGAGGCAAACCCGCTATACCATTTTGATTATTATTACTAATTCAATGATCGAAAGTTTTTTTTTTACGTACCTTCACGAAAGTTTCGAGTGTTAGAGGAAAAAATTTTCCTGCAGTAAGAACAAGTGGTACATTTGTCCTGGCCATAGTCAATATCATATCTTTTTTCAAAGAAGTGTCCATAGCAATCCAGTCAGACTCCCAAATGCACAATGGAATGTTTTCAGCCTTAAATTATGAAAGCTTTTAATTTTTTATGAACTCAGCTTTGTATTTTGCAATAATTATGATTGTCTGATAGCATTTAGTTATTTTTGTAATAACATGCAATATTTAAGAAAAGATAATGTTAAATTATAAATAGTAGCTGTCAACTTAGTGTTGTATTCTCGCTAATATAAATTAAAATTGGATATTGCTGATTGATGGGGTGTGCAGTCATCCTTCTTCAAACTTTTAAATACATATGAAACGAAATTGTTGAAATCAGTATTCAAAATTCACAATCCTGCAGATCACCAGTCACTAGATAGTTCTCCAATTTTTTTGTTTATTTGTCCTTTTTTGAATTGAAATATTCATATTGCGTTTTACTCACCTTAAGCTTCACTTCGTTCCCAAACCAACAGTATAACAACAACTGTACAGTCAGTGCGAATAAAAAAGATGATTCGGTTAAAAATTTCTTATCGCTTATAGGTGTCTGAAATAAACAAACTTTTTTCAATTATGACACACTACAATCATGTGTAGATTGTTTACGTTCAGGGTTAAGAATAGTGAAGAACAGATGCAGAACATGGAACAACCAGTCTGCAAGAGGTATAGGTATTTAGTCATATCTTCCAAATCGTCGCAAACCCTGCAAAGGAAAATATATTTAAATTTTTTAGTTTGCTGCTGCATATAATTTTTTCAATGGGACACTTTGCTTTTTCTCATGTTTCAGTTGAGAGCGTTGTTTAACATTGTGGTATCAGTTTCTTTATAGAAAATGATAATTATTTTTTTATAAAAATATAAATCCGCATAAACCTATGCAAAAAGTATTTTTGTCGGCAAGTATGTTTCATACTTGGCAAAGTTTTCTACCAGAACTACTTTTGTAATGCCCTTTGTAATACAATAGTATTAACGTCGGAGTCGGAGTTGTATATTTATAAATATTTTGAGGTCATCGGCAAAGAGCAGTTTGTTAGAACTAATTGAATCACAGATATTGTCAACAAATAACGAGTACAAAAGCGGTCCAAGGTTGGATCCTTGAGGAATCCCAGACGTTGCCGAAAACTTTTTTCTCCATCATATATTCCACATTAAGTTTGCTGTTTGACTAGTAAGACCTTAAAAGATTTTGAATTCTTGAAGAAAACTGAAAATTTGGAAAAACAGTCCTATTACAAATTGAAGATCTTTTAGATCATTAGAAAAAATGTACAGGTTGTCATTTGGGAAATAGTTTTGGTGAACTTCCGGTTGAACTGGAAATGGTTTATTCTTAATTGTGACGGCAAAATTAGCGTGTATGATTACTATAGCGACATACCAAATTTGAAGCCTGTACCTTCAAAATTATACAGTGTGTCCATTTAGTGCATAATTCTTTGATATCTCGAAAGCCATAACCTATAGAGAAAAACTTCAAATGAAAGACTTTTTCAGTTACTAAAATTGCTTATTTTCAAAATATTTTCAACATTACGAGTTTTTTAAATAGAACACCCTGTATTTTTTATTCAGAATTTGTTCCGCCAGGGTTTACCTCTACATCGCTGTAAAAAAATTGGAATCGGTTGAGGCGTTGCCAAGTTATAATTGATAAACCTATTTTTACCACTACTGAAGGGTCATGTTGAATTGGGCATGGTATATTCATTTATTCAAATTTTCAAAATATTTTTGGCATACAGTAGTAGCAAGGTCTCACGTTCACCAATCCAGTAATTTTGCGACATGCTCTTTAACACGGTGCTCAAAGGACCCCACAAACTCCTTATGGAATTCGGGTCCCGGTGGATTTTTTTGAATTTTTGGTATGATGTAGTCCATGTAATTCTTAACCAATGTTACCATTGCGCCAACCCAAAAAAATTAGCAGTTTTGCAGCTAGGGGGCGTTGAAATCACCCCTTGCGCAGATTAGACTATTTATTTTTGAGACCGGTAACAATATTTTCACTTGTTTCATTATTCCTAATGTTGCACAATATTATGCTGTTTTATAAAAAAAATTCTTACCCCCTCCCCTTTTCCTCCAACTCCTATTACGGAACGCAAAAAAAATATTTCTCGAGTTCCTTCAAATGTATCGTCGAATGTTTAAATATGCCTAAATAAGGAAAATAGCAGTTTTTCATGATTATCCCCCACCCCCCAAATGACACAAAACGATTCGGTGGATTTTTCTGAATTTTTGATATGATGCAGTTCAAGTTATTTTGAATAGAAATAAATCGGGTGACAAACCTCAAAAATGAACAGTTTTGATGCTACGGGGCGTTGAAATCATACCTTGCTCAGAATAGACTATTCATTATTATAGGCGGAAACAATATCTCTACGTATTTTTGTTTTATTTTATTCCGAACAATTGTGTAAACTTTCATAAATTGAAAATCTAAAACCTTCCCCTTACCCCCAACCCCTATTTCAAAACACGAAAAAAAAATAATTCAGGCACCACCTCAAATTCAAATTGTGGATGTCTAATTTTTATTTATTTTCAAGATATTCGCCCAATTGATTGATATTCAAAAATCATAAACTACGCCCTACTAAGAAGTCAGCAAACTTCATCAATATTTTTCTGAAGGGAGGGAAAGGTGATTTTAAACAATTGTACGATTTCCTCAATTTGAGCTGATTAAAACATTTATTTTGATTTTGATACAAGTAGTCGGGAATACATTTTTTCGTGTTTTAAATTAAGGGTAGGGGGTAAGGGGGAGGTTTTAGATTTTCATTTCATGAAAAATTACAGAATTGATCAGCATAATCTAAACTAAAATTCGTAGTGCTATTATTTCCGCTTATAATAATGAATAGTCTATTCTGAGCAAGGTATGATTTCAACGCCCCCTAGCATCAAAACTATTTATTTCTATTCAAAATAACTTGAACTGCATCATATCAAAAATTCAGAAAAATCCACCAAAATTTTTTCGTTTTGTGTCATTTGGGGGGTGGGGGGATAATCATAAAAAACTGCTATTTCCCTTATTAAGGCATATTTAAACATTCGACGATACATTTGAAGGCAATCGAGAAATATTTTTTTTGCGTTCCGTAATAGGAGTTGGGGGGAGAATGGGAGGGGGTAAGAATAAAACAGTACAATATTGTGCAGCATTAGCAACAATGAAAAAAGTGAAAATATTGTTACCGGGTTCAAAAATAAATAGTCTAATCTGCGCAAGGGGTGATTTCAACGCACCCTAGCAGCAAAACTGTCCATTTTTTTAGGTTGGCGCAATAGTAACATTGGTTGAGAATTACATGGACTACATCATACCAGAAATTCAAAAAAATCCACCGGGACCCAAATTCCATAAGGAGTTTGCGGGGTCCTTTGCATTTAGAAATTTGCAAGATTCAGACGACGTTCATTGGAATTTTTTAAATGGAACACCCTGTATTTTTCTTCACAAATGTATTCCGACATCTTTCGCCTGTTGCGGCGTTGTTAAGTAATGAGTAATTTACTTATGTTTACTACTATTTCGGGGTAATTTGTACGTCATAGTTCTTTCATTTATTTGTATTGTGGAAATATTGCGTTGCTACGATATAATCAAATTTCTACATGGACCATCATATATTTATTTACAATAGGAACATTCACAGGCTCTCCAAGTTTGAATTTAATACAAATAGAGTGGGTTTTGACAAATTGATCCCAAATACTACTTTCACAGAGATTTTTTGCAGACTGTTAATTAATTTTTCGAAATACATTTCCATTATTTGTGTAGTGGCCTGTCAAACATCGCAACAAATATACCTCAAATTTATTTAAAATTTTGCTGAATTCCCACCCGAAACCCGCGTAGTAAAGGAATATTGTTTGTATTATCACGTAGAGCTTGCCTCCTTCAAGTTAAATGGAGATTTGGATTGCGGGAATGAGGACCATAAAAGTTGTCCAAATTTTAAAAAATTGTCCTCATCCTGGTATTCCAAACCTCCATTGTTTGTACTGTAGAAGTTGCCAAATAATACATATTTTATGTCGAGATGTTTTTATTCGAAGTATTCCAAATAATAATGTTTGAGGTTGAGGTAAGAGAAAAACAAGTAATGGAGGAATCAAAGCAAATGAAAAACTCAATACAAAAGTTGTACGAAATGTCTTCCATCCTGATTGATACAAGCCTCAAGTCGCATTTTAAAATTTTCCCTTACGTTGAACAACATGATCGGTGTTATACTTCGAAAGGCATCCCGAATTCTTTCTTTCATGTCATCAATAGTGGTAGCAGGTATGCGATAAACCATAGAATTCACGTGGCCCCGTAAAAAAAGTCTATACTGGTCAAGTCGGGAGATCTCGCTGGCCATTGGATTATGATAGTGTGCAGGTGCACCATCCAATTGAAAATACATGTCCTGTTGAATCACCAGTGGAATATGCTGAAGTAACTTGGGCAGATCACCTTGTAAAAAACGTAAAAATCTCTCCCCGGTTAAATGCTGCTCGAAGAAAAACGGCCCAATAACGTAATCATGGAATATGGAATATAAAACATTGAGCGACTACTTATGTTGGGAGTTAGAAATTTATGCTTTTTGAGGAACTTCGCTACTGATGATTTCTTAAAATCTAAATGTTTACTTATTTTTCTAACACTCAATTTCGGATCCTCAGTTACTGATGAAGCGATTGCAAATTCATTTTCTTCTGTCAAAACAGTTTTTTCTCTTGTAGATTGTTCATAATTTACACTTCCTGTGTGCTCAAATCTATCTTTCAATCTTCTGAAGCACATTTCTTGAGAGTGTCGTCTCTGAGAAAAGTTTTACCATGATTTTCCCCCAAAGTTCACCATGCTTATCAATTCTTCCTGAGAATAATCCATTTCAAACACTTAACATCAAACACTTTAAATTTTCGAAACTGAATTAAAAAAAAAGTGATAATAAAACGATAATTTTTTTTTCATGGCTAACTGAGAAGGTAGGACGCGCAGATATACTTTTAGGGAATAATTTTGAAGATTTCTGCGCCACTACGGATAATGGGACCAGTTGATCAGACAATATCAAATTTATGATCCATGTGTGTGTGAATATTTCAGGTATTTTTCAGTGTATAATTGTGCTCCAGAAGGGTATTTGGGAGACTAGATGATAAATAATGGGTTGACGCTCTGAACTAAAGAATGTAATTAAAATAGAAACACTTTGAATTAGGTTGAACTGTTTGAGCAGGTCAGTGGATGAACTGCATTTGGACCACTATTCTGATGGCCTTTAGACCACTGTTTCAAAGGCAGACGTTGCTTTTGACATGTTTGTTTATTTCACATAGGTACATAATATGATTTAAATCACAAGTAACAATATTCCCACAATCAAATCAAATAAAGGAACTATGCCTTATAAGTAGCCCTGATATAGTGATAAACATAAGGAAATTACTCATAATTTGACAACGCCGCAACCAATTTTGATTGATAAAAAGGCGAAAGATGTCGGAATAAATTTGTGAAGAAAAATACAGGATGTTCCATTTGAAAAATTCTAATGAACGTCATCTGAATCTTACAATATTCAAAATGCAAACTTCAGCACCCTGCTACTACTGCATGCCAAAAATATTTTAAAAATTTGAATAAATGAATATACTATGCCTAATTCAACATGACCCTTCAAAAGTGGTAAAAATAGGTTTATCAATCATAACTTGGCAACGCCTCAACCGGTTTAAATTTTTTTTACAGCGATGTAAAGGTAAACCTTAGTGGAATAAATTTCGAATAAAAAATACTGGGTGTTCTATTTAAAAAAACTCGTCTACGAGTCGTCCCGCTTTTATAAAACACCCAGTATTGTTGAAAATATTTTTGAAATGGTATCTTTAGTAACAGAAGAAATTTGTTTTCAAAGTTTCTCTCTACGATAATGGCTTTCGAGATATCGAAGAATTACGTACTAAATGGACACACTGTAGAAAAATTCAGGGACGCACCTCACTTACTGGCATGTACCTGTTTTTGTAAAGAAACTAACGAATGTAATGAACGTGAAAAAATTTACTTGTATATGTTTTGTAAATGTCGACAGATTTTCCTTATTTCCAGTTTCATTTCTCGCCTCAGTTCCAGAGAATCTCTAAATCCATTTGAGTCGGGTACTTTTTTGCTGCATCTTTCTCTCAATGTGGAATAGGCATTTTGAATCAAAGTCAGGTTCATTGCCATGCAATTCATAATATTTACACATAATGTATCTGTCGCAATGATCCTGAAAATAAACAATAGTTACCCAAGTAGCAAAATTATTGCTTTATGGAAATAATATATTTTTTCTGCGACAATTCGTAAACTAACGTTTTACGCACTGTTCACAGTGCGTAAAGTGATAATTTTTCGCACAAGTGCGAAAAAACTGTGCGTAAAATAAATGTCACTCACCAATTCAAAAAGTCAAATTCAAATTTTATTTAGAAGCTAACATTCAAAAGTACAAAACGAAGGAAGTTCAAAACTTTAAACATTCAAATTAATAATACAGTTAGTACAATACGATATATTCAATCCCATGGAGGAAAAATCTTTTGAAACAGGGAATTGTAAATTGGATGATTCGTTTTCTGTTGGTGTCATTTCCCCTAATTTATTTCTATGAAAAAGGTTAGTCTGGTTAATAGGCACAACTCCTTGGTTCATTTCTAACCCTGCTCCTTGCATTTTTTTAGCCATTTCTAATTTATTTTGAATTGAATTTTCAATGTAACCTTCGGCAACTTTCGTTAATTTCCAACCGCCATGGCGTTTCAGACTTGTTATGTCGCTTCCGGCATCGACTAACAGTTTCGCTGATGTTCTTCTGAAGGAATGGCTAGTATAAGCATCCACATCAAATAACTGCAGGAACTTTGCAATTTTCGAAGGTATTTTACCAATTTTGTTTATACCTACGGTTTGCTTAGTACACTTTCTCCCCAAAATATAGTTGATAAATAATCGCCTGTGATCACAAGATGGCCTCAAATCGATATACTTTCTGAAGAAGTATAAAAAGTTCATACTATCGGTAATCTTAAATGTACGTTCTGCACCGGTCTTTGTATTTGGTATATGTACAATTAAATCAGAGCCCACATCTTGGATATCGTCCAATGTCATTTTCAATAGTTCATCTCTTCGGCATGCTCCCGCAACACCCATTATTGCCACAACCTTCAACAAAATGAATAACTAGTAAAAATTCTCATATCAAAGTAGGTATATTTATCCTACCTTTTCCAGTAGATATTTTTCATCAGGTGCTTCTGTGAAAAACCTCTGGAGTTCTTCTCTCGTACATATTTTTGATTTTTTCGGATGATACCCATCACTCTTTCTTTAAAGAAATGCGATTAATTTCGGAAATTTCGAGATATCGATATTTTCCCTCACTGCCAGTGTGAATCTCAGCATTGAATAGTGGGACCACATTGTTGAACTCTTCAGTTTCTGGGACTTTTCATGAAAGAAAGCAAGAAGCACCATTTCAGTGTAGTTGTTAGGGCGGATATTTCTTTCCAAACACCATTTCATAAAATAATCATATTGCCCATCATATATTTTCTTAGATTTTGTGGGCAGCAAATCATTCATCGCCCGCTCCGCCGCTTCCCAGATATCCGGAACTTGGCTGGGACCAGGTATATTTCTAATTTCATCCATCATCCGTTATTACTTTGAGTCAATTTCTAACAATCATCGTAGATTGTAGGTAGGACGCTTAGATTCTTAGAAAAGTCAGATGAATGACAATCACAACAGTAAACATGATCACAGCTACCTTTCTGGAGATTTAGTACATAATGAATTCCTTTCTTGACATTTTTTATTGGTTTCATATTTTCGAATGGAATTATTGATTTCTAAATAGCTGTCGTAGAAAAAACTTTGTATGAAACACTTTCGTAAAGGGCTTTTGTGTACTCGCGTGTTTGTTGAACTCGGATTCGCCTCATTCAACAAACTTCACGCTCATACAAAAAAGTCCCACTTTACGAACTTGTATCATAAATAGCTATTATGTCACACTAGTTCATTATTGTGTTTTTATTGCTTAGTTACCAACTATCTGATGTCGTACTTTATGCCCGTGCGGGCATAAAGTTCACTTTATGGCCCGCGCGGGCATAAAGAAAAATAATTTCGTCAGGAATTCCAAAATATTCGTTCATTTTGACTTCTAACTGACACATATAAAAATTATTGTGATTTTATGACATTTACTTTTGTCAACATTCACCTAGCAACGATAGTGTCTACTATGATAAAATGGCAATGTTATTAATTCAAACCGTACTTTTTAAAATACTGATTTGTATTGGGATTGGATTGCAATAACGAACTAGTATGACATAAAACTTTATGTACATGTATGTACCGCGGGCATAAACAGATGTGTATACCCTCGGGCGACTTACAAATCCTCAGGCCAGAGGCCCTTGGGTTCGTAAAACGTCGCACTCAGGGCATAAACATCAATTTATACTCTTGGTACATAAATAACTATTGTAAGTATCTTATAATGTCGAATTGAGGAGTATTTTATCACTTAGTGAGTTTGACTGCGACATTTATGAGTTTGTAGAAAAATGTTTTTTATAACGTTGTCGTATAAATATTTATACAACTCGCATTATAAAATTGAAGCTTGCTTTTGGCTTAAAATAGTTTTAAAACGCATTATAAGACCGAGTTAAAACCGTTTTGAATTAGTGCTTTTAGTGCTTTATAATGAATATTAAGTTTCTGTACTTATAACACCTTTGAGTTCTACGCTTAAAACCAGATTTGTAACAGTTATAAACAACCTGTATAAAAGCTTTATAATGTGATGAATGAAACAGTTTTTTAGGATAGAGACAATTGGTTTATAAAATAAGTATAAAATTATTTATAGTCTACCTATAAAGGCGTCGCTTACTCGGTTATAGACAGTTTAGAGGAAAAAATCGTAGTATTTGGAACAAAAAAGTTACAGTATATGCGCAATAAATACTATATAATAGCTATTTATGATACAAGTTCGTAAAATAAAGTTTTATTGTATGAGCGTGAAGTTTGTTGAATGAGGCGCAGCCGAGTTCAACAAACACGCGAGTACAAAAAACCCCTTTACGAAAGTGTTTCATGCAAAGTTTTTTCTTCGACAGTTATTATATTGCCAAATTGTAGCAATTATATCATTAATTTGAATGTTTAATGATATTAATTGTCGTCGAATTATCAAATAAAGACTTCCGAGTTATATTTTACGCAAAATACTGTATTTTTCAAAAATGCATAAATGTATGAACAGTGTGTAAAAAATTACTTTACGCACAGTTGATGATTTTACGCGCAGGTGATTTTTTTACGCACTTTTGTGAAAAACTTACTTACTTTACGCACTCTCAGCAGTGCGTAAAAGCCTAGTTTACGCACTGTCGTAGAAAAAACATATTTATAATAACCGTTTTGTGCCCAAGTTTGCCCAATGAGACAATGGCAATGTATCATGTAAAAAAGCATTAAAATTCTTTCAGTGACTTCTACAAGATCACACCTAAACCAGTTTAAAAAAAAAACAATATGTGGCAACCTCAGACATAAATAAAATCAAGGGTAGGTTTGTTCTGGAAAATTTGTTTTATAGAGCAATTCAAAACAGTTCTATAAAATCATAAGTTTCTATAAGGTTTCTTATAGAATAAATTTTTTTTAGCGTTTTTATTGACACATAATTACTGTATAACTCAACGCCATATTTATTTGCGGGTTTGAGCATTTACAATTGGCCGCCATTGTTCACGAAAAATATTTTCGAATATAAAAACATATAATTAAAACAATTATACACCTTTAATAAAAGTATAGACCGTTATACTCTATTTATTTGATTAATCCATCATTATACAGGTATTTCCGATTAAAAATAATTCCTTCGAAAAAATATAGTAGGTACATATTTTAATATTTTTATCAGATCAGCCAATTTATTACTAATTCAAGGCACTTCTTTTTTTTTGATAAAAACATGTATATACAGGGCAATTCAAATTCGACCCCCACCATTGGGATCTCCTAAACTACAGGAGATACGTCGAAGCTTAAATTGGGGCAAAGTTGCGTATTCTGGTGCTTAACAAAATACTGTTTTGAAACTTGGAAAATTCCGAGTATTTCCGGAAATATCGGGAAAAAACTGAAAATCGGAATTTTCGTTTTTATTTTTTTCTATCGTTATTTGACAACATAGCTCAAAACCAAAAGAACATTTTCATTGATACTTTTTTCAGCTACACGTTTTCATGTTCAGATTTACTATCTTTTTTTTCTGTTATGGGCGCCATATTATTTTTTTATACAGAAAAATAGTGGTTCTCAATCTGATTTCATCGATGTATAATTTGTTATGATTTGCACTTCTGGAAACCACAGATATTTTAAAAAAACAACTTCATCTGAGATGGTCATGACTCCATCGAAAAATTTTGTTTAATAAACACTTGTTGTCAGAACTCATTAAACATCATAAGTTTGCACAAATACTTCAGTCGAAGTGTCCTTATTCTCAAATGAAGAAAAACGAGAAATGTTGAAACTTTATTATAAATTTGATAGGAATAGTACGAAAACAACACAAATTTATTTTGAATTATATCCGGAAAGATAACAGCCGGATAGAACATTATTCGGAATTTTGGGCAAACACTTGGCTGAGTACGGTGCGTTTCAAAAAACAAGAATGAAATCATGAACTTGTAAAAAATGCACAAAAGTATTACAACAAGTGTTCGAAATGATGGCCTTCCTCTTGAATACATAACCGAGCTCGTCGTCTCAAATTAAGAACAGCCCTAACAATATCCCTTCTTCTCTCAGTTCATCTACTGTGTCATATTCTTGCTCTCCATAGATTCTGTTCTTTAAAGTGCCCCACAAGAAAGTATCCAAAACTGTAAGGTCTGGTGACCTTGCCGGCCACCTCACTGGTCCAGAATTTCCTAACCACCTATTGGGAAATCTTTGCTGTAAATATTCGCAAACTGCTCTTTTATTGTGTGGAGGAGTCCCGTCATGCTGAAAAAAACAGCTGTTATAATTAACAAGGAGAAACGTCATATATTCTTCGAATTCGTTTCTTAAGAACCGAAGATAGGTTTCCCCGTTCAAAGTATTAGAGAAGAAATGAGGTCCAAGTATTCGGTCGTCATAAATTCCAGCCCACACATTCAAACGAAACCAAACTTGTGGTCTGACTTCTCTGAAGTGTCGAGGATTATTTTCACTCCAAATGTGCTCATTATTTCTATTAAAAACACCACAGTTCGAAAAAGTACTTTCGTCGGTCCAAATAATATTTTTCAAGAAGTTTGTAGGGTCTACCCTATTCGAGAGCCAGCTACAAAATTCCATCCTTCTCTCAGGATCACCTGGATGTAATTTTTGTGAAATATGTATCTTATAACATTTCAAACCACTTTTTTGAATTCCCTCCAAACGCTCGTCCGTGGCACATCCATTCCTGCCGAGACTTGATGTGTTGATTTGGAAGGATCTGCATTTATCTAAAAAAGTACCAAAAATAATTATACTTCTTCGAATATGGAATAAACAATTATTTTACCTCGGCTAATAAGTTACGTCTAATATTTTGTTCCATTCTGCTTTCATTTTTCATTCTTGGTTTTTGAAACGCACCGTACTCAGCCAAGTGTTTGTCCAAAATTCCGAATAATGTTCTATCCGGCTGTTGTCTTTCCGGATATAATTCAAAATAAATTTGTGCTGTTTTCGTACTATTCCTATCAAATTTATAATAAAGTTTCAACAAATCTCGTTTTTCTTCATTTGAGAATGAGGTCATTTCGACTGAAGTATTTGTGCAAACTTATGATGTTTATTGAGTTCTGACAACTAGTGTTTATTAAACAAAATTTTTCGATGGAGTCATGACCATCTCAGATGAAGTTGTTTTTTTTTAATATCTGTGGTTTCAGAAGTGCAAATCATAACAAATTATACATCAATGAAATCAGAATAAGAATCACTATTTTTCTGTATCAAAAAACAATATGGCGCCCATAACAGAAAAAAAGTTGATGATGAATGCCAGAAGACGAAACGTCGGATAGTAAATCTGAACATGAAAACATGTAGCTAAAAAAAAGTATCAATGAAAATGTACTTTTAGTTTTGAGTTATGTTGTCAAATAACGATAGAAAAAAATAAAAACCAAAATTCCGATTTTCAGTTTTTTCCCGATATTTCCGGAAATACTCGGAAATTTCCAAGTTTCAAAACAGTATTTTGTTAAGCACCAGAATACGCAACTTTGCCCCAATTTAAGCTTCAACGTATCTCCTGTAGTTTAGGAGATCCCAATGGTGGGGGTCGAATTTGAATTGTCCTGTATATTCAATCAGAAATTTTAGCTGCGTAGGGAAATTCATGGTGATGGACGAATTTCAGGAGTTTTATAAACCTAATGATATCGCATATATAACAAAGAAAAATTCAATTCTCTGCAATTTTTATTCACGACGTTTCAACTGTTCAAGAGTCAGACAATGTATACTATTTGTTTGAAAGTGGTTGTCAATGTTTCACTTTGAGTAAGGTTATTCTGGACTTTCATTGTCTAAAAAAGAACAAAGAAAATTTCTTTTCTCTGCAATTTTTAATCACGACGTTTCAACTGTTAAAATCTACAGTCGTTATCAAGTGTATAAATGCGACAATCTCAAGGATACTTCTTATATATGCTATGGATAATTTTATGTCAGTAGCCTAGGGGTAATTTGGTGTTCAGGTAAGCTTGTTAATTACAGTGCCAGGCCCCTCCGGTACAGCATTGTTAATTCTTATCGCAATTTCAATTGATCCATGCCACTAATTAAGGGTTTCCACACATTACGGATTTCTAGGCTAGCTTGACTGAAGACTTTTTTGTTCATAATATATGCACTCTCTTTAAACTTCCTTCTATACCAACCCTCTTCTTTATGGATGACTTCGGCTTCAGTCCATTTTATATTGTGTTGGGTCATCCAGACATGATCCGCTATCCCTGACTTTGATGTTTCTCCTCGTTGAGTGTTTTTCTTGTGTTCAGCGAGTCTTACGCTAAGTGGTCTCTTATGGTGAATTTATGCAGCAGTCATAACTTTTAAGTCATAAAACTGCTACATAAATCCACCATTAGTTTCTCCAAGATAAGCTTCACCGCATTCACAAGGGATGCGGTAGATGCAGTTTTTGGAGTTAATGTCAGCGTTACGTGGTCTCGTCTTTGTGAGATGGCTGCGAATAGTGTTAACTGACTTGAAACATGTCCGTATTTTGTATTTCGACCCAATTCGCCTTATTCTTTCCGATAGACCTCTAACATACGAAATGCACAGGATGGCTTGTGTCGGCTCGTCTGGTTTCTTGTTCTTATCCCCCCTGCGGTCTAGAACCTCTTCTATATGTTATTTTGGGTACCCATTTCGTCGCAGATCTTTCTTGATATTGTTCAAATCGATGGTAATACTTTTATCTGTGTTACACAGGTTGTAGGCACGGTCCACCAGCGATCGAACAACCCCTCTCTTTGTAGCACCATGATGGTTCGATTCGAAGTTCAGGTATTGTCCAGTGTGAGTCGGCTTTCTGTACACTGATGTTTGACACTTATCATTGTTCTTTTGAACTTTCACGTCTAGAAAAGGTAAACCGTCTTGGGTCTCCTTTTCCATCGTGAAGTTTATGGACTTTCTGATGTTATTCAGATGTTCCAGAAAGACGCCAAGTTCCTCGTCTCCGTGGTTCTATATGACAAACGTGTCATCAACATATCTCAACCACATCTTATGGGCTGTCTCTGTATTAAAAGCTTCAAACCATTCCATATAGATGTTTGCTACTAAGGGCGATAATGGGGATCCCATCTTACCTGAACACTGGCAAATTACCCCTAGGCTAATGACACAAAATTATCCATGGCATATATAAGAAGTATACTTGAGATTGTCGCAATGATACACTTGATAACGACTGATGGAAAATTTTCAAGAAACTCACCCGAAACAATGGTAGTAGAGAGGGAAACACTGATAAATAAACGCTACAGAGTACCCGCCCCATGTGGTGGGCTCAAATGGAGTCCATATAAAGTAGGGTAACTTCGGCAGAGTGAAGTTACCATCAGTACTATTGCTACTCCTCATCAAAACCAGTCCACCAACAAAATATGGTACGAAGCCTAATGTCACAGTAAAGACAGCGAAACTCCAAAATATGTATGTAAAGAGACTGCCAAACTGTTTGTAACTCTTAATAATTGTTTCCGGATCGAATCCCTTTTCTGGGCACTTTTCGTAACTAAATGCTCCTCCTCCTAGATTTGCCATTATACGTTTCAAATTCTGATTATTCCTCAATATGAACCATTCCTTGGCGAAACCTAAGGTGTGGGATAAGGCTACAGTTACACATTTTGATAAATCATACTTATCTTCATAGGTATCCATGATGCATATCCATTCTGCAACCCCATAAAAGAGCATCAAGCTCATAGCTACCCTGCTTTTTATCAAAAATATCAATTGGGAAGTTCTTCCTCCGTTGGTGGGACTCATCAGTACGGTCCAGTTGAAAACCCAGTGATTTGCGCTGAAAAAGTTTTCTCCTGGTGACTCGCCCATTTCGTTTGGAAAATGGAAATGAACACAAGCTGTGATTTGTTTTACGCCTCGCTCCCGTTTAATGTTTAAAAATGTATGAGGTAAGAAGGACTACTTTTCGTCCAGTAGGTAATTGTTTTCTTTATAGCTTTAAGTAGATGATTATGGGAATTAAACTGGAATTAAAGGCGGGTATTATTTGTTACAGGGTAAATTATCAGTAAATGATACTCATTTAACAGTTTTTTTCAATAGAACGAACGAAATTTTAGTAAGGTCAATTAAGGTGGTGGGACCTAACAAAAATTCAGGATTTAAACAATTCGTCTGCAACAATCATTTGCGTTTACGTCAAATTCAAGCAGGGACAAAAATAGATTTTTTGTTTGGTAGGAGTTCACAGCATTTGAAAAATTTCGTAATATTGCAATGGAAGCAGAAAGTGACTCGCCCCTATAACTGTTATGTTTTTGAAGATAATGGAATGAAATTTGGAGGATCTGTATAAGACATAAAACTACATCTTTTGACAAATAACTCAACTTCATGCAACTTTTTGTTTCACCGGAAGTGACATAAATTTTCGAATTTCAAAAGAGACATCCGGTATATTTTATTTTTGTTTTTAAACTTATTATTTATTCTAGAAAGCTATAGATATTGTTGATCGTCAGGTACGTTGGACTGCGAATTGTCAGATCATAATGAGTCTTAGAGATAAAGCCAAATTAAAGCATAAAACAAATAAATCGGAGGGGTCCTGGTAGTATTACAAAACACTTAGAAATTATGTAACATCCGCTGTAAAAAATGAAAAAATGAGCATTCTTCAAAGAAATTTGTAGTAACAATAATCCCAAACAACTATGTAAAGAACCGAAAAATATCGATATAGCAAAGAAAAATAACGAAGTAGAAAATCCTAATCATTTATACGATCCAAATAATATAAATAGCTATTTTCTCGAGAGCGTTCCCAAATTCTCAAATGATAATAAACAACTCATCGAATTCTATGATAGTAATGTTGGGAATGGTATTGACGAAAATACCTTCCAGTTTCGGATAGTTGAAGGCCACGAACTACTGAACATTATGAATAAATTAAGAAGTACTGCAGTTGGAGATGATGGACTAAATCTAAATATGCTTAAAATATGCTTTTCTGATATCAAGAACTTTTTGTTGCACATAGTAAATTGCTGTATTTTGGAATGTTACTTTCCAAAATCCTGGAAAGTAGCGCATGTCATTCCCTTTCCCAAAACAAAAAATGTTGAGGAATACAAGGACTTGAGACCTGTAAGTTTACTTCCCACATTTTAAAAAATTCTAGAACATATCCTGAATGATTTAATGAAAATTTTTATATACCAGAATAAACTGATCTCTAACTACCAATCTGGGTTCAGAACACACCACAGTTGTTGCACAGCATTATTAAAAATAACTGATGATATTCTAGAAGCCAGTGATAAGGGATATATTTCAATTTCGGTCTTATTGGATTACAGTAAAGTTTTTGACAGTTTGAATTCTAACATTCTAATGTCAATGCTAGGTGGACGACCCAACACAACATAAGATGAACTGAAGCCGAAGTCATCCATAAAGAAGAGGGCTGGTATAGAAGGAAGTTTAAAGAAAGTGCATACATTATGAACAACTAAGTCTTCAGTCAAGCTAGCATAGAAATCCGTAATGTGTGGAAACCCTTAATTAGTGGCATGGATCAATTGAAATTACGATAAGAATTAACAATGCTGTACCGGAGGGGCCTGGCACTGTAATTAACAAGCTTACCTGAACACCGGCAAATCATCCATAGGCTAATGACATCAAATTATCCATAGCATATATAAGAAGTATCCTTGAGATTGTCGTATTTATACACTTGATAACGACTGTAGATTTTAACAGTTGAAACGACGTGATTAAACATTGCAGAGAATTGAATTTTCCTTTGTTCTTTTTTAGACAATGAAAGTCCAGAATAACCTTACTCAGATGATTATAGATTTGTATTCCCGTATACAGGGGTCCATTGCGCGTTCGGTTGTATTTGTAATTTGGTAGGATAACTAATTGATTCCTTGTTGGATAATGGTGTCTATCTGCGGGAGAGCTACTTTGTGGATATACAGATTTGAAAGGGTGAATATTTTGTGGTCTTTAAAATAATTCCCTCCTGAGACCCTGAAGTTGAGACCAAAAAGCGTTCGAATAGCTCGTTTTTGATTGATAAAAGTCTTATGCGATGAAACTGCCGTACTCCAAAATTCGGTATAGGGTGAGGCAATTAATATTACGTCAGAGTCCGATTATTCAAGTTCTATAACAGCAAGGAAGATGATTCGAAAGCCAAATTGTTTCCTTTATAGCTTTAAGTAGATGATATAGGAAGATGATTAAAAAACCAAAGTGAACTAGACAACAGAATATGTCACCAGAAATCAATGCAGATTATACAGGGCGAACTGAGGAAAATCTACAGGGTCGAGTGTTAGCAGTGTCTTGCCACCCTCCAGAAATTATTGCTGAATATAAAGGGCGGACCAAGAAAAATAGAGTTTTAAATGGAATGTCATATATAGCAAAAATTTGTTTTATACGTAACCCAATTGACCCAATTAACATATTTCAAGATAAAATACTCTATTCTTGTTTATTATCATGGTCAGCCGAGCGAAACTGAATAAGGTTCGAGATAACCAGAAAATCTACTTAACATTGTGCAAAAATCGCACTTACCTTAAGTCTCAATTGCCACCCTAGTCTTCTCTCTACAGCTTCTGTGGATAAGTCGGATGTGGCACTTGATTTAAAATATTGATTTCTTTCAAACCAATAATCGCGTCACGAGCGTGACTCTAAGATTTATCTCTAGCTATTAGGAATTGACTAGTTCACTTGTTCAACTTATTGTTTGAATAACTGAAAACTCTAATTTTTGTACAAATGAACTGAAAACAATAAATCTAAAACATTTAAACATGTCATAAGTTGAACTTGTGAAAATAATAAGAAATAAAATTTACCAAGAACTCACTTTATATAACTGTATAAATGAAATAAACGAAAAACTGTCGGTAGCCAGTATCAATGTCTTTCATTGAATTGAAAATGAATCTTGAGAACTTTAAAAAAGCAACGTTGTCAGTTCAACTGAAATTATCCTGAATATTTTTTTTTTCATAAAGGTGAGTTATGTCGATCGGATCGGATTGATTTTAGGTGAGGTTATATAACTGTAGGTCCAATAAATAAAAAAACTGTCATCTATTCCATATTCACTTTATTAGTAAAATACGAATACATATTTAGTATTGATTATCCAAACGTATCTGGGATATTGCTGTAGGTTGGAATTAATTCTCTTTAAAATTCTTCTAAATTGTTCTTCTTCTTCCAGAATCGTCCAGTGTTTTTTCATAGTTCATTGGGAACTCCTCATGAATGCGTAGAAAGAATAAGACCCTTTTATTATCTGAAATACACTTTATTCATAAAAAATAATGAATAAAATGTAAACCATCCAGTTAAATAGTATATTACACACCGAGGTGGGAAGAGATTCATTCCTGTCGCGAGATTAGTTAGTTAACCGACACGCAAAGCATCGAGGTTAGCTATGATCTCGAGACAGGAATGAAAGTTCCTTCCGAGGTTTGTATACTATTTTATTTACAACCATCATTTTTCGATCAACATTAATAAATCTCTGTTTCGTTCTGAACATACCTAAAATATCACATTTAACGACAAATTACCAAGAACGCGGTTTTCTCAGAATAACCAAGTAGATATATTGTTACCGTGACTACGGGGTATACAATTGTCAGATAAAGTCGGATATTAAATTCGCGAATAATAAATTGAAAAACATGTCTTCCGACGAAGAATTTATGGATTGTACCCCACCAGAAGTATGACAGGCTGCTCACGCAGCAGTCCAGTGCTTGGTGTCAGAGAAAAGTAAGCATCTAAAAGCCATTGAATTCCCAGGTAGCACATCATATCGGCTGAATCTTGGTTCCATATTGGACCAATATTGTAAATGAAAAATCAATATTGGTCCAATATGGGTTAATATTCAAAAAATAATATTATATTAATAACATTGGTGGATTATTGGTTGAAATAGTTTTGAATGTAGATTATCACACGAAATATTGGGTCAATATTGGTTGAATAATTTCTACCAATATCGATAATACAATATTGGTTATATATTGTTTTCCACATCTAGAATAAATATTGCAATCCAAATATTCTAGTCATATCGATTATAGGGGAAAAACACTATACAGGCCGTTTCTTTTATCATGTGGTAACATTGCTATATTCTAAACCGTAACAGATACGAAGACGATTAAATGGGAGAAAAGGTAACTATTGTGGAGAACAGTACAATGGTCAAAGAAAATTTACAGGGAGTCTCGCCCTTCCCGAGTTATACAGGGAAAACTGAAAATGCTGTTATTTGTTTTTTACGAATAGAATTGTTATATCTGAAAATATAAAAAAATGGAGAAGGAAAGTTTTAATGTATTCTAAATGTACTATAAAAATGTAACAATGAATATTTGATTAAACGTTTCGTGTCAACACGGCCACCATCAACATTTCTTTTCAAATACGGACCTGTCTGTTTTAGTACAAATATTGATGAAGCGATAAAATCACAATTCAGTGGTACATCACACTTGATATTTTTATAACGTTTCATTTTAAATAACTAACATCATCAGTGACAACAATTTTTAATAACGGTCCTGTCGTTAGGTCGTTTATGGATTCCACAAAACCTAACTCTCCGATATAAAAATTAAAATTATTAGTTAAATTAATTAAAATATTAAAATTATGTTTACACTAATAATAAAATATATCTGTAGTTTCAGAGACGAACGATAGCAATTTACCTCGGAAATAAACTTACTTAAGAGTAGAAGAAATCAAACAAACAGAAAACAATTTATTTCATATTGAATTTTTGAGTGAAAATAAAACCAATACAGAAAATGAATTCTTCATGATAACCTACATTAAATGCTCGAATTACCGACCTCTTTGTTGAATGCACATAAGTTGTCTGTCCATACAATTTCTGTGGCAATTTTCTAGCATGATGGGTGTAATGCTATTACATGCATCTCTTATTTTTTGTTTGAGATGGTCGATATCTGTACTAGTTGTCGAAAAAACTTTATCCTTTATGTATCACCAGACAAAAAAATCTAAAGGAGTCAGGTCTGGGGATCGAGCTGGCCAGGCAATTGGTCCATTGTTTCCAATCCATTTTCTTGGGAATATTGCATCTAAATGTTCCCTTACTATTGCTGCATTATGGGGAGTGGCACCGTCTTGTTGAAAATATTGTATTTCACGGCGGATGTTCAGTGGCAATTCATCTAAGTAGCCATCAAACTCATTGGATAAAAAATGTAAATACATTCCACCATTCAAATGCTCGTCGTAAAAGAAAGGACCTAGTATGTTTGTTCCCAAAATTCCCAACCAAACATTTATTCCGAACCTGTCCTGGAAATTGGTTTCTCTATGTAAATGTTCATTTGTATTATTCCACCTATAATGGATGTTTCTGTTAAACCAACCATTGTTGGTGAATTTTGATTCGTCCGTTCATATTATTTTATTACAAATATTTCCAACTTCCCTATTTCTACGTCTCAACCACATCGCAAATCGTACTCTCCTTCCGTAATCCCTTTCATTGAGGTGATGAACTTTGCGTATCCTGTAGCATTTGTATTTGTTCTTTTTCAAAATATTTCTGGTAGATTTTACAGAAATCCCTAGTTCGTGGGCAATTTCTCGTAAAGAACAATCTTGATTAGAAATATTTTTGTAACTGACCAATCCTAAATTGAAAAAAAAATATTTTCGTCACTTTGTTAATCTTTATGAAGTAATATTTGCTTACCTAAAACATTTATTTGGTTCCGCATACTTCCAGTAACAACACATTTTCTAGTTTTATTTCTATCAAATGCACCACAGTCTCTCAAATTTCTTTCTAATCGTCTAAACATTTGAATGTTTGGAATACGATTTGGGTATAGCTCACCATACATATTTTTTGCCAAAAGAGGATTTCTATTTGATTTTGCATAAGCAAATAGCATATCAGTCCTTTCGTCATTTGAATACATCTTTGATATGCCTGAGTGTATAAACGACTGACAGTTCTTAACACGTATCAACAACTCATTTATTCGTCCTGCCATAGAAACCAAGCAAAGCCTACTTGTTTAAAAATGGTAAATGAAGTGAGATGCTATTTAATTGTACCATATCACACAATAGTCGTATTTTGACCAAAAACTAATATTTTCGTTACTTCCAGGATTGAGAATTATAGAAATATTCAGTATGATAATTGATTCAGAAGAAATCAGCCTTGAAACAAGGATTTCTGTAATACAAAAATGCCCAAGAAGGAAAAATACGAATGTTCGTTGTGTTGGGGTATTTTCTTATCGAAATTATTGGGTGAAGTCTGAAGTATGCCAATAGTTGAATAGGTTTTGAAGAAATCAAAATAATTTACAAAAGAACTAACGACAGAACCGTAATTAAAAATTGTTGTCACTGAGGATGCTAGTTATTTTAAATGAAACGTTATAAAAATATCAAGTGTGATATACCACTGAATTGTGATTTTATCGCTTTATCAATATTTGTACTAAAATAGACAGGTCCGTATTTGAAAAAGAAATGTTGATGGTGGCCGTGTTGACACGAAACGTTTAATCAAAGATTCATTGTTACATTTTTATAGTACATTTAGAATACATTAAAACTTTCCTTATAAATTTTTTTATATTTTCAGAAATAACAGTTCTATTCGTAAAAAACAAATAACAGCATTTTTGGTTTTCCCTGTATAACTCGGGAACGGCGAGACTCCCTGTACATTTTCTTTGACCATTGTACTGTTCTCCACAATAGTTACCTTTTCTCCCATCTAATCGTCTCCGTATCTGTTACGGTTTAGAATATAGCAATGTTACCACATGATAAAAGAAACGGCCTGTATTGTATTTCCAAGTTTGTTAGAATATTGGTTGAATATCATTTCCATTTTATTTGACAAATTGTAATAACTCATATTGAGACAATATTGGTTGAATGATATTTACCAATATCGATAAAACAATATTGTCTTCACATCGTTTTTAACATCTAAAATAAATAACTCAATACCAATATTCCCCTAATATCAATTCTAGGAATAAAAACTATATTGTATCTCCAAATGTGATAACACATTGGCTGAATATCATTTCGCCAATATTCAACAAATCTTATCAATTAACATTGGGTCAATATTGGTTCAATAATATTTATCGATATCGTTAAAACAATATCGTCTTCATATTGTTTCCTGCATATAGATTGAGATGAAATTTGAATATTGGCCGAATGTTCAATGAAACATATTGAAATTATATCATGATCAAACCTGGATAAAAATCCGCTAGGTGGCTCTACATATAGAACGTTTTCTAAAACCTACGAAATACTTCTCATAAATTGTTTTCAAGACTCAGTGGTTATGGCGATCAAACGGCAGACTCTGGTCTCACCTTCATCAACTAGAAGACATTTAGTAATTTACTAAGGTATATTGACATCCACCAATATATCCAAATGATATTGTACCAATATTGATGAATATTGTACCAATATCGATAAATATTTTGAGGCCATTATTGCTTCAAGAATATTTCACCAAAACTATTTCTAAAATATTCCAACAATATTCGACCAATATCGCAAAATGTTCACATTTTACTTCTCGACAATATAACTTTTGAATATTGTGCCAATATTGTCAGAATATTGTATCTGCGATATTGTACCAATATCGCCGAACATTTTGAGGCCAATATTAGTTCAAGAATATTTTGCCAATATTATTAAAGTAATATTGGACCAATATCGCCGAATGTTCACATTTTTTTTCTCGCCAATATTGCATTCCAAGTATTTCGCCAATATGTTCACAATATTGTACCAATATTTTACCAATATAGGTGTGCTACTTGGGTTATTGTGTTATTTTTTTAAATATAAAAAATATTCATCTAGAATAGATGAAATGAGGGCAGGAAATGAGGGCGGGAAGTGAGGGCGGGAAGTGAGGTCGGGAAGTAGAGGTGTGTAATGTGACACTTCCCATCCTTCAATGACGTTAGTAATGGCAGCATTACACATATAGTTGTAAATAAAATAGTAATAAACAATAAACACTAGAATGCCGAAATGACACCTCCAATTAATTAATTCACTCACGCTTGCGTTTGCGCAATAGAAAGTGGACTTAGAGAATGATTTTGGTGAAATATGTTAGAAAATTAAATAAAAGTTGAAGTGGGATTTGTACTTTTGCTGATGTATCTGGGGTCCATCTCCGATCTCAGAGATTGTTGAGGTACTCGCTTACCAAGAATATGGAATCAAAGCTTTGTACTCAGGCACAATTTGGAATTATTGCCCTTCAAACGGCAATAAGAGCAATTTTTGTTATTTTTATTCATTAAAACATTCTTATCAGATTTAGGCAATATTCACGCCATTGCTACCTTCTTTTGAAGATTTTGAACTACTGAAAAAATACTGAACAATTTGTATGACTCAATTCAAATTTCAAAGTCAAGTCACCCATTTTTTATGTGACAAATTTGTAAATACCACGCAGAAACATATTTTTTGGAACTGCAAAAATATCTGAAGGGTTGTTTAAAAGGTGGAGGATATGAAAAGGGTTATTTGTACAGGGTCGGCCAAATTTGACCCTTTTAAAGGGAAAGTCCTGTTTTCACACTAGATAGATGAAAACTGATGGCTGTCTGCGGATCAAATTTTATGACGAACTCACTGGTGAAAACCGCATATCGATATCTATATCATCGTTTATGAGTTACAGCGTGTTTTTCGAAAGTGTGCATTTACGAAAAGTTGCTGTAACTCTTTTCCTGTCGAAAATTCCTTGTTTCTATAAAAACATTTCTAAAGCACTTTTTTATGTAGAATTCAATTTTATGTATCATTATTATTATTATTGTTGGAGTTTTATTTATTAGTAGTAAATATGATAAATTGTTATCAGTTTTATTGAAACTATGAGTTTCAATTACTGCTGTGAAAAGCTTTCTCAACATTTTTTGATAGCTACTAGCGAACCATTGCTTTTTGTTTTATTGTCGCGTCGTCCAAAGCCTACTTGTTCAAAATGTGTGTTTCAAAGTCTAGATGAAAAAATCTAAAAATCTATTTCAGAGCTGACTGAATGAATATACAGGGTGTATCAATAACTACCGAAATGTTATTTGAAAGAATAAATCACTTACACCATTGAATTCTACGTAAAAAAGTACTTTGGAATTTTTGACAGGAAAAAAGTTACAACAACTTTTCGTAAATGCACATTTTAGAAAAACACGCTGTAACTCATAAACGATGATGATATCGTTATGCGGTTTTCACCATTTCCAGTGTCCAATTCGGCTCACCCTGTATAGTGTAAAAAGAAGGAACAAACTTGAAGGTTCGTCACTCCCAAGTATTCCTATCATTTCCAAGTTAAGCTTAAAGTTTTGATAACAGTCAGATTCTTTTTCAGGAGACAAAAATACTTCGAGATTGGAGGTCAATGGAGAATATCTCAACTTTTATGTCACATCAGGCTGTAGCGTTTTTTATTGGATTTTCTCAAGACCCTGTTATTCATCATATTTGTAAGATTTGGTGTAACATGAAGATGTTGTTTTTGAATAAATTCTGAAGTCAAAAAACCCAGAAACACGAGTCTTCCAGTTTTTCCAATTGAGGCAAACCCGCTACACCATTTTGATTATTATTACTATTTCAAGAAACGAAAGTTTTGTTTTACGTACCTGCATGAAAGTTTCGAGTGTTAGAGGTAAAAATTTTCCTGCAGTAAATACAAGTGGTACATTTGTCCTGGCCATGGTCAAAATCATATCTTTTTTCAAAGTAGTGTCCATTGCAATCCAGTCAGACTCCCAAATGCACAATGGAATATTTGCAGCCTTAAATTATAAAACCTTTCAATTTGTTATAATAATAATAATAATAATAGGTCTTTATTTCCATCTGGGTAAACATAACAATTTTGGAGTATAAAAATTATATAATGGAAAAAGGCGAGGTGTCAGCTGGTTGCGATGTGTAGGTAGGTACACACCGCTTCCTCTGTTTTTCAACCTAACCTTAAAAAAAATATATACATAAAAAACTAATACAGTAATATATAGTATATATCTAACATTCAACAAAACCATACTAATTAACCTATACATTTCTAAATAGTTCCTCCTTCAACAAAATTAATTATATAATTGTTTCAAACGAAGGAGAGGAAAAAAAAACAGAATATGATCACATTGTCCCAGATAGCATCATTTGACGTATTTTTCTTTTGAATGCATATGAACTCAGCTTTGGCTTTCGCAATAATTCGGATTTTCTGCTAGCATTCTGTTACTTTTTTCAACAACAACGTAATATTAAAAAAAAGATGATATCATGTTATAAATAGTAGTTGTCAACTTAAAATGTATTAACGTCGCTAATATAAATAAAAATTATATATTGCTGATTGATGGGGTTAGCAAACATCCGTCTTCAACCTTTCAAAATACATTTCAAATCAAATTGAAATGTACTTTTTTCTACTCCCCTATGTGAATTACTAACGTCACACATCGATAAAAATGTGTAAAGCTTCATTTCACGAATCGGTGTGTGAAGTGCCATGCTTTTCTTATGGGATTTATTTCACGCACCGGTGCCATAAGAGTCAATACAAATTCACACACCGGTCGCTGGTCTAGGTAGCGGTGGCGAGAGAAATTGACAAATATGACAGTTCCCGCAGAGTGAAGTTCAGAGTTACATCAGTTAATAGACCGTAAATAGTAATTAATTATCCTCTGAATTAATAAATAGTACGACGAAATTTTGATTTAAACCGATTAGCCGTGTATTTCACAACTGAGAATAATCGTAGTTGTGTTGTCAATACCAACAGTACAAGCAGCACTAATTTTGTAGAGAAAGAGAAAGTAAATGTACATTTTGACAATTTACAAAATTGCAATATAACTGTTCATAATAATTATTATTGTAATAAAGAAAATTAGTCAAATTTTCCTTTAATTCAATCTCTAAGTAAAAGGTCGTAGAAAAAGTATAGTGTGCACCACGTGCGTGAAGACTTTTTTACGCTCGTGCGGATTGTGAAACTCGCCTGCGGTTCGTTCCACAAACTTCCACACTCGCGTAAAAAAGTATACTTCACGCACTAGATACACAATATACTATTTCTGCGACAGTGCGCAAACTAAACTTTTACGCACATCCTATTTCTATAAACCTAGTCTGTTTCTTCCTTCTTTTTGAAACTGCCTTCTCTTCAGTAGGGGTCAAATGAGAGAACAAACGGATTCGAAAAGGATTCGGTGCAAAAACCTATGGGAGAACAAATGGATTTACATAAAACCCTATGAGAGAACAAACGGATTCGGATAAAAACCTATGAGAGAGCAAATAGATTTAAAGTCAATGAGTGCACGTGTCAGATATTATATTTCACACTTTTCATGTTACCTACATGTCAAGGCAGGTCAAAAGAGATTAAATAGATTCACATACAAACCTATGAGAGAACAAACGGATTCGGATAAAAACCTAGGAGAGAGCAAATAGTAAAGTCAATGAGTGCACGTGTCAGATATCAGATTACCTAGAATTTGCTGACGTCATAGTTCCGGTCGGCGAAATTCAATACGGGTTCAATGACTTCTCACAAGGTCAATGAGTCAGGTATCAAATTACCTAGAATTTGCTGACGTTATAGCTCCGGTTACAGACAGGTCGGCGGAATTCAATACGGGTCAATGACTTTTCACAAGGTCAATAAGTGCACGTGTCAGGTATCAAACCATCTGGATTTTTCTGACGTCATATTTCTGGTTACAGACAAGTCTGGACAAGTAGGAGACACCTGATACGGGTTCAATGACCTGGAATTTGCTGACGTCACGTTACAAACAAGTCTCGACAAGTAGGAGACACCTGATACGAGTTCAACAACCTCTTTCAAGGTCAATAAGCCAGATATTAGATTACCTGAAATTTGCTGACGTTATAGTTCTGGTTATAAACAAGTCTCGACGAGTTAGAAAAATTTAATAATGGTTCAACGACCATTTTCAAGGTCGATAAGTGCACGTGTCAGGTATTAGATTACCTGGAATTTGCTGACGTTCTAGTTCTGGTTACAAACAAGTCTCGACAAGTTAGAACAATTCAATTTTGCCTGAAGTCTAAATTACAAATTTTTGATTATTGATATGACATCAGTAACTTGTAACGTCAAATAAACAACTCGTTCATTTATATCTGTTACCTCTTGCATTTTCTTTTTTATGCGTATCATTAGATTTTTGCCATATTAACAGTGATTCCATTTACCATTTACCATTCAAAGCATCGATATTATAATTTATTTTCAGGCACTACAGTGACAACAATTAATCTTTGATGACAAATTGCAAGTTTATTTCTGTTTTTCTCATTTCCATGACAACGAGAGGTATACTGATATCATATCACGAATTCATCCATTTTACATTATTAGTACCTACATATCAACATTTTTTGTAGTATTAATACCAGTATTTATTATTTCAAAGTGCACCAATAAAAAAAAATTGCGTAAAGTATTCAGTATCCACTTATACTTTAATATACTATTCTAGCACGTGCGATAAAAATAAACTGCGCGTAAAAACATCAAGTATTTTTTTTTTGCACTTCTCATACATTTATGGACTCAGAAGTCATCATACGTCGAAAATTGAGTACTTCATATGACAAAATAACAATTACTACAATTTCTCAAAACAACAGCTGTCGTAGAAAAAATGTTGCATTATAGATTTTCTTAGAGCTTTTTTGTACTCACGTGTTAACAAGCTTCACGCTCATGCAAAACAGTCCAACCTTAAGATCCTGTATAATAAATAACTATTTTCAACTCACATCACTAAAGTGGCATTTAGCGTAAGGATGTGTACAACATGTCACAATATATCACAATATGTGTTTGTTCCGAATTTTCAAATATATTACCATGGCAACTCCATTATATGAATAGGTACTTGTTTGATTTCAGTAGTTATAAACACGCCTGACAAACTTGGTCTTGGCCTTTCAATTGCAACTGTCTTGATAACATAAGAGGTACAAATCAAATTCAGGAAAAACAATTTTGTTGTTTAAATATGATCAAATAAACGAATATTTTGGAACCTTTGGTGTGAATACAATTTAAGAAAAAGGAAACTACCCAAAACACCAAACTCGACGCGCGTTTCGCCAGCTAAGTTAGCATCTTCAGGAGCTAAAAGCTTACTATAAGTAGTTTAGTAAGCTCCTAAATACTTCTATTTATACCACTATTTCCTAATGAACGTCAAATTTCGAATCTACCTACTCTACCTACTACTTATCTGAGGGGCAACCACACTCACCATTAAATTTGTCTACTTTTGTTGTTTACTAATTCTAGTAATTTACCTGCACTAAATTAATTTTAATGTTATCCTACTTGTTTTGGATTTGATGAGAAAAATTTCTTGGAAAAAACAATAACTTATGAATTTATTGAGAAGAAAAAAAAGAAAACAATTTTCAATATACCACGAACTTGAATAACTTGGCAATTTCCAGACTCTCGAATGCATCTAGAAGTATATGGTCATGAACCTGCCTGATTAATTTTAAGCTTCTATCATCAAGTCGGTGGTCGTGATCCAAAGTATGTTCGGCCACACTCGATTTTTCGGGTCTTGAATATCGGATATGAGTAATGTGTTCTCTGAACCGTACTTTCATGGCTCTTCGGGTTTGACCCAAATACTTTTTCTCGCAGTCCTTACAGCTAATTTCACAAATCCCCGACTTTTCTCTTTCATCTATTTTATCTTTGGGAGTACCCAATACTTGTTGAAGTTTACACGAAGTTTTGTATACCACCTTCATATTGAGGGTTCTGAAAATAAGAGGATATATTGAAAAATTCTTAGCCTACTATAGAACCAAACAAAACAAAATTTCAATGTCAAAATATTTTATTACTCAACATATTCTCTCCTAATTGGATAGATTTATTACAGCGAACCTGCAACGTCTCTAGACCTTTCAAAAAAAATGTTTCTGCTTGCTCTGCAAACCAGACCTCCACAGCTTTTATTACCTCCTCGTTGGAAGAAAATTTACGACCTTTCAAACTTTTTTTCAGTTGAGGAAAGAGATGATAGTAGGACGGAGCCAAATCTGGTGAATATTGGGGGTGTTCTAGTAATTCAAACCCTGAATCACGAATTTTTTGCATGGCAACAAGAGATTTGTGTGCAGGGGCGTTGTCCTGCAAAAACAAAACACCTTTGGATAGCTTTCCGCGTCTTTTCTCTTTTATTTTTTCCCGTAGAGTGGTCAGTAATGTCGAATAGTAATCTCCAGTTATTGTTCTACCCTTATCCAAAAAATCAATCATGATTACTCCATGGCAATCCCAAAAAACTGAAGCAAGAACTTTTCCAGCAGATTTTTGGACACGAAACTTCTTAGGTCTTGGAGAACCGGAGTGTAACCATTCCATCGATTGTTGCTTTGTTTCTGGATCGTAGAAATGTACCCAAGTCCCATCCAAAGTAACAATTCGGTTTAAGAAGTCTACATCGTTTTCAAATCGAGCACTGAAATATTCAGTATTTCAGATATCTGTTTTAGCCCTATTCGACGGTCTGTTAAAATCATGTCATGAACTGCATCGATATTTTCGGGGACTGACACAGAAACTGGCCTTCCCGATCGGTCATCATCTTCAATGGAAAATTTACCTCTTTTGAAGCTTGCAGTCCAATTTTTCACGGTCGCATACGAAGGACATTGATCACCAAAGGGTATTAAGCATATCCTCGTAAATCTGCTTACCTCTTAACCGTTTTAAATACAGGTACTTGATGATGGCACGATACTCCAATTTTTCGATTTTCACAATTTCGTTGGACATATTTTTTCTTTTAATTTATTGCGTAACTCTGGTTTACTTTTATGACGTCAAACTTTACACTGACACTTCTAATAAGTTATTGTTCGTTGCTATGGTAACGCAATATTTTGTTTATGCAGGGAACTGGTCTAGGCTAACTAGATATCAATACATCCTCGTACCTTCCAAACCTCGAGTAACTCGAGGTTCGAATGGGATGACGACATTTTTAGGAGGGTTTTCCTCTTTTTGAAAAGTCGAAGAGCTACGAAGAGCTACGACTGCGAGAAAAAGTATTTGGGTCAAACCCGAAGGGCCATGAAAGTACGGTTCAGAGAACATATTGGTCTTATCTTACATTCAAGACCCGAAAAATCGAGTGTGGCCCAACATACTTTGGATCACGACCACCGATTTGATGACACAAGCTTAAAATTAATCAGGCAGGTTCATGACCATTGACTTCTCGATGCATTCGAGAGTCTGGAAATTTCCAAGTGTAAAAATAGTATGAATGCTGATAAGGGCCCTATTCCTTACAGCCCATTATTCAAGTCCGTAGTACATTGAAAAATGTCTTCTTTTCTTCTAAATAAATTCAAAAGTTATTGTTTTTTTTCAAGAAATTTGTGTCATCAAATCCAAACAAGTAGTATAGCATTAAAATTAATTTAGTGCTGGTAAATTACTAGAATTAGTACGAGGATATATTGAAAAATTCTAAGCCTACTATAGAACCAAACAAAATTTCAATGTCAAAATATTTTATTACTCAACATATTCTCCTCTTAATTGGAAACATTTATTACAGCTAACCTGCAACGTCTCTAGACCTTTCAAAAAAATGTTTCATCTTGCTCTGCAAACCAGACCTCCACAGCTTTTATTACCTCCTCGTTGGAAGAAAATTTAAGACCTTTTAAACTTTTTTTCAGTTGAGGAAAGAGATGATAGTCGGACGGAGCAAAATCTGGTGAATAAGGGGGGTGTTCTAGTAATTCATACCCTAAATCGCGAATTTGTTGCATGGCAACATGAGATTTGTGTGCAGTGGCGTTGTCCTGCAAAAACAAAACACCTTTGGATAGCTTTCTGCGTCTTTTCTCTTTAATTTTTTCCCGTAGAGTGGTTAGTAATGTCGAATAGTAATCTCCAGTTATTGTTCTACCCTTATCCAAAAAATCAATCATGAATACTCCGTGGCAATCCCAAAAAACTGAAGCAAGAACTTTTCCAGCATATTTTTGGACACGAAACTTCTTAAGTCTTGGAGAACCGGAGTGTCGCCATTCCATCGATTGTTGCTTTGTTTGTGGATCGTAGAAATGTCTCATTCATAGAAACAATTCGGTTTAAGAAGTCTACATCGTTTTCAAATCGAACACAGATCGAACGCGATGCTACTACCCTTGCACGCTTTTGGTCAACATTCAAACATTTGGGGATCCATTTTGCAGCAATTTTTCTCATGTCCAAATTGACGTGAACTATATGATGAACGCGTTCGTATGAAATATTCAGTACTTCAGATATACGTTTTAGACCAATTCGACGGTCTGTTAAAATCATGTCATGAACTGCATCGAAATTTTCGGGGACTGACACAGAAACTGGCCTTCCCGATCGGTTATCATCTTCAATGGAAAATTTACCTCTTTTGAAGCTTGCAGTCCAATTTTTTACGGTCGCATACGAGGGACATTGATCACCAAGGGTATTAAGCATATCTTCGTAAATCTGCTTACCTCTTAACCCTTTTAAATACAGGTACTTGATGATGGCTCGATACTCCAATTTTTCGAATTTCACAATTTCGGTGGACATATTTTTTCTTTCAATTTATTGCGTAACTCTGGTTTACTTTTTTGACGTCAAACTTTACAATGACACTTCTAATAAGTTATTGTTCGTTGCTATGGTAACGCAATATTTTGTTTATGCAGGGAACTGGTCTAGGCTAACTAGATATCAATACATTCTCGTAAACAACAAAAGTAGGCAAATGATGAGTGCGGTTGCCCCTCAGATAAGTAGTAGGTAGAGTAGGTAGAATCGAAATATTAGATAATTTGACGTCCATTATGAAATAGTGGTATAAATAGAAGTAAGGTAGGATAAGTGGTTTAGTAAGCGTTTAGAGTAGAGTAGAGTAGAGTAATTTATTTGACCACTTTCCTGATGATGCTAACTTTGTTGGCGAAACGCGCGTCGAGTGTGATTGTGACGTGGTTTTGGTGTTTTGGGTAGTTTCTTTTTTCTTGAAGTTTAAATATGAGGTCATAGAAAAAGTATATAGGATATTCTACATATCAGCCGTCACTAGATAGTTCTTCAATCTTTTTGTTTATTTGTCCTTCATTGAATTCAAATATTCAGATTGTGTTTTACTGACCTTAATTTTCACTTCGTTCCCAAACCAACAGTATAACAACAACTGTACAGTCAGTGAGGCCAAATAACCTAATTCGGTAAAAAATTTCGTGTCGCTTATTGGTGTCTGAAATAAAAGAACTTTTATGAATTAGGACACTCAACAATCATGTTGAAAAGTTTTACGTTCAGGGTTAAGAATAGTGAAGAACAAATGCCGAACAATGAACAACCAGTTTGAAAGAGGTATATGTACATATTCATATCTTCCAATTCGTCGCAAACCCTGCAAAAGAAAATATTTTTAAAATTTCTTTGTCGGCTACCTGATATGATTTTTTATGTGGTACAATCTGTATATTCTCATGTTTTTTTAAGATTGATATTGAACATTGTATAAGAGTTTCCTTATCAAAAATGATACTTATCGTCTTATACATATACAGGGTGTTTCTTAAGTACGTATAGAAAATTTGGGAGCATATTGCTGACATCAAAATAAGAAGAAAAGTTCCTATAAAAAATATGTCCACAAGTTATTCGTTTCTGAGATACAGAGTGTCAAAGATGAATTCTTATTATTTTTTTTTGTGAATAATTTCAAAATAATTTTGATATTTGGGTAAAGTTTGGTATCTGGGAATATTCATTATTTAGTTTGTGTAAAAAATATATTCTTGGTAGAGGTCACTGCGAGCAACTGTTTTCGAGTTATTGAGATTTGAAATAATCGATGCAAGTGATTTTGAATGACAAGATTCAAGATTTCAGTTCAAAATAAATTCAATTAGAAATTAGTTTTTTCACAACTAACACAAAATTTGATTTTGTCATTGAAAAATCATCCCAGATACCAAACTTTACTCGAATATCACAAATATGTTGGCATTCATTCACAAAAAAACAAATATAATAATTAAACTTTGACACTCTGTATCTTAGAAACGAATAACTTTCGACGTTAGCAACATGCTCTTGAAGTTTCTACACGTACTTAAGAAACACCCTGTATAAAAACGAAAAATGGATTATGTAATCCAATCTTCTACATGAACCTATACAATAAGTATTTACCTCAGCAAGTAGAAAACAACTACTGCCTCCTACAACCGTTCAATTATATATCTTTTTTCTATATGAAACTGACTTGGGAGTACACTATAAATAGGTGTGTTCAGTTTTGTCGGTAAAGCTGATCTAAACAGATATATTACATCTGATCTCTCTCTCTCTCTCTCGAACACGTGTTATTCATTTGTATTTCTCTTTTGAGAATAGCTACTCGGATCAGCTTTACTGACTCAAATGAACAAGCATAAGGTGAGTGAGTATACGCATATATTTTTTTAATTTTCACTCTTAATAGCTATTGACGTGAAAAATTGTACTTGTGAATGTTTTGTAAATGTCGACAAATTTTCCTCATTTCCAGTTTCATTTCTCGCCTCAGTTCCAGAGAATCTCTAAATCCACTTGTGTCAGATACTTTTTTGGTGCATCTTTCTCTCAGTGTGGAATACGCATTTTGAATCAAAGTCAGGTTCATTGCCACGCAGTTCATGATATTTACGCATAATGTATCTACCGCAATGATCCTGAAAACAAACTATAGTTATGATATTGTCAATAGAGGACTTCGGAAATCAAAGTCAGGTTCATTGCCACGCAGTTCATGATATTTACGCATAATGTATCTACCGCAATGATCCTGAAAACAAACTATAGTTATGATATTGTCAATAGAGGACTTCGGAAATCAAAGTAAGGTTCATTGCCACGCAGTTCATGATATTTACGCATAATGTATCTACCGCAATGATCCTGAAAACAAACTATAGTTATGATATTGTCAATAGAGGACTTCGGAAATCAAAGTCAGGTTCATTGCCACGCAGTTCATGATATTTACGCATAATGTATCTACCGCAATGATCCTGAAAACAAACTATAGTTATGATATTGTCAATAGAGGACTTCGGAAATCAAAGTCAGGTTCATTGCCACGCAGTTCATGATATTTACGCATAATGTATCTACCGCAATGATCCTGAAAACAAACTATAGTTATGATATTGTCAATAGAGGACTTCGGAAATCAAAGTCAGGTTCATTGCCACGCAGTTCATGATATTTACGCATAATGTATCTACCGCAATGATCCTGAAAACAAACTATAGTTATGATATTGTCAATAGAGGACTTCGGAAATCAAAGTCAGGTTCATTGCCACGCAGTTCATGATATTTACGCATAATGTATCTACCGCAATGATCCTGAAAACAAACTATAGTTATGATATTGTCAATAGAGGACTTCGGAAATCAAAGTCAGGTTCATTGCCACGCAGTTCATGATATTTACGCATAATGTATCTACCGCAATGATCCTGAAAACAAACTATAGTTATGATATTGTCAATAGAGGACTTCGGAGAAGGATGCAGTCATGCCACCACACAACTTTTGGCTCTAAAACTAGTGACACGTTTTTCGGCAACTTTTATCAGGGTTCCTGGCAGCCTCAGAAACCTCGTAATATGATTGAAATTGTTCATAACGACGGGAATATTGAGATTTTCCATAAAATACAAAACCCTAGGGACTTCAATTTTGTTTAGGGATTTTTCTAGAGTAGGCTAAGAATTTTCCAATATATCCTCGCATGTTCAAAGAATAAAACCCTCTAGCTTGAAAGCTCTCGGGTTTTATTCATAACATTGTTTTCGTTGAAATTGAAAAAAATAATTGCTGATAAACGAGGTCTTGTTATATTACACCCGATAAAATTTTTGTATCCTCCATCTTCACTTTTTTAATCACTCTGTAGATTTTCAGAACGCTATCACATCCCTGACTGGTTAGATTCATTAAGTTTACGTAAATGAGATTCGAGTATTTACGAAACATGGAATCCACAATTATTGCAAATCCAATTATTTTGTAGGAGTTTGTAGGAGTTGAATTGGCGGAATTAAAAAGTTTTAATCTGGAAATTTTAACGCTTTCTGTTGACGTCCGTATTCAGTTAGACCCTGCTTGAAATTTGCATTATTATGTTCATTAGTCTAACTTCATAATGTGAATGAGACTGCGGAAGAGGAAATAAAGGAATTGAGTATTCAAATATTTGACGGCTTGTATTATAAAAAGTGATCGCTGGAAATATCAACTGTCTCTGTTCATAAAACCAGGTTTCGAGAATAAGAAATAAGATAAAGGGTAAAGATTATTGGATTACCTTTATTTCAAAGACACCGAAATTATCTCCTTCGAAGAGTTTATTTCACTTGGAAAGCAAAAATCAATGAGACCTAAAGTCTTTTAAATATTGAATACTATATTGTAGTGAGGAAGGAAATAAAGAAAATTCAACTGTCAGCTGCAGCTAAATGGTTCCATGTCCTTTTTGGTATTATATAGTGTGCCTAAGATAAAAATGAACAGCATGGGTAAGTCAAATGGGCAAAAAGTAGGGCAATTAAGGGCTCAATAAATAGATGTTGAGAAATCCCAACAATGTTGTTTATTTCCGGAGATATTCGAAAATAACCGAAATTTGGCGATTTGGTTTTTTGAAAAGATCCGACAAAACTAAAGACACTCTCTCATTGCCTTTTTCTTACCTCTACAAAAATACATCATTTCTTGAATTTAAAAAAAAAATGCGTATTTCACTTTTCCTAGTTGCCGAATAATTAATCGATCTAAAAAATGTTCTGAGCTTGGTAAATTTCATGGATAAACAAACCTTAGTACCTTTTTGATTAAAATGCTCTCGGCTTTTCATTCAATAACTTAACTTTGAGGTTACATCACAGAACTTGTATCAGTTTTGTGGGTACTGTACCCACAAATTCTTCTTAATGTTTTATGATATTAGTTGACGAAACTACTGATGTTTCCGACAGGAACAAATGTCCATATGTGTGAGATATATTGAGCCCAGAGATAACATATATAATATACTACGTGAAGATTTTCTAAGATTTGTCTCAGTACAGAGTACTTCATGAAATTATTTGGCTGATACAATTCTCTCCACACAGAATCGTTCAGGGGTTGATTGTGAATACCTTATCGGACAAGGGTATGATGCATGGACGTATAAATGTCTGGTTTGATGGCGCTTCTTCGATGAAAGGCTGTTTTAATGGTGTCCAAGCAGGTATCCGCCAAACTTATCCAGAAGCATTATTCGTTCATTGCAGCTCGCATTCGTTGAGTTACAATCGGTATTATAAAATCAGTGAGGAATTTCTTCAGAGCATCGGCAAAAAGAACGAAAAACTTGAAAGAAAATATAAAGAAAACCTATCCCGAAGTGAGATGGCAAAATCTTACAGCAATGTGCGAAACTTGCGTTGAGAATCATGATGGTTTAATTAGATTCAAGCAAATTTTCAATTTTGAAACTCTTGAAGAACTAATTGAAGAAAGGGATTTTGAAACTTCATCAAGAGCGACTTCCTTTTTGAGGTATATGATTACTAGTGAATTTGTAGTGAGTCTGAGTTGCTTGACCATGTTGTTTTCATTCATACCTCTTTGTAAAATACTCCAGTCACCTCTCTGTGATTTGGTGGCCGCTTTGCAACATGTTGATTTGATCATAGATGATATCAATGATATTTGAAAAAATGTCAAATCAAAATTTGCCAACATTTATTAGAGTATTCTTCTGAAGATCCAGAAGAGTAATTTAGTATTGTATTGTAATTGTACTTCTAGGTGATTTCATTGATCAACTCCACTCAAGATTCCAGAAGCATAAATACCTTCTTTTCGTAAATCTTTTTTTTCGTGGTATCCAAAAATAATAAAATAGTGTATGGTTTCCATATGAAAAAATCGTGTTTCATCAGTTTTCTCGATGTTATGTTTTGGGTGGAAATTTCGACCACCTTGTAAATTATTTTCGAAAATTCGATGGACCTGTTCATGACTTGATGCTTAAGGTGTGATTCCGTGAAATTTCACATTTTCAACTGTTACTGTCTATGAGTTATGATTTTTTCGGAGTGGTGCTGTAACTGTAAAATTTTTCAGAAAAAAATCAATATCTCGAAAACTAACAAATTTGGGTATAGGCATTGTTATATAAAGTGAGCCTAAAATGTGCTGAGAAATTCAAAAATGTAATAAATTATAGGGTGTTCCATTTTAAATAAGGAAGTTGCTCTCAACTTCCGGTATAACGGAAAGAGACCGGAAGTTGAACATATTTTGGTTGAGAAGGCCATTTTGTAAAACCCACCACCACAAAATATAAAGTTTTTTATTTTGAATCGTTCTCCATATATTCCTAACGAACGCTCGTCGTGAAAGACTCAGTACAGTAAAAATATTGAAGGTCCCAAGAACGATCCTTGTGGTACACCAATATCGAATAATTCTGAATTAGTATCGTTCCAATTTAGAAATATTTTCCTATATTTCATGTAGGTCATAATAATTCATGCAAGGAATTTTCCACGAATGCATGCGCATACAATTTATCAGCGAATATATCAAAGTCAGTGGAGTCGAAAGCTTTGGATAAGCTTTGGATAAAACTACACCTTTTCCAGTTGTATTTCAGAAATCATCAAGTTGATTTCAGAAAGCGTCAATTAAATTTCAGAATAGTTACTTATATTTCGGAAAGTATCAATTGTATTTCAGAATAGTTGAAGAGTTGATTTTCAGAAAGTGTAAGATAAATTTCAGAACAGTCAATTTGATTTCAGAAAGTATCAATTGCATTTCGGAATAATCAACTTGATTTCAGAAACCATCATTTGAATTTCAGAATAGTCAACTGTGTTTTAGAAAATGTCAGATGTATTTCGGAAAGAGTAATTTGTATTTCGGAAATTGTCAATATCGATCACTATTTACGGAATTCAAATAAATTTTTCTGAAATTTTTCTTACTTCTTCTAAACTTGAAAATCTGTTTGGTAGTTACTTTCATTAACTGAAGTTTTATTAGTTATTACTTAGACAAAAACAATAAAATACTATATCAATTAGTAAATTTCATAGTATGGTTTTTCTGTAACTGTGATTCTGTGTCCTAACGCTTTGTGACACATTCATGTTGCTGCTAATTGTACCCAGCCTTCTCCTTCGTTGGCACAAGCTACAATCCTTTCTCTATCTCGAGCTGTGCTTATTATTATTATTTATTGTGTTGTCATAGAAACGACAATGTAGTACCAGCCTACTCCTCAAATATTCACCAAATCGCGAGCCATACACCTTGAAATTTATGATTTTTGCAATATAAATCCTGCTTTCTGAAATTCTTTTTACGTTATTTGAAATACAAATGACACATTCCGAAAAACATATGGTACTTTCTGAAATACAACTGACTATTCTGAAATTCAAATGATGGTTTCGGAAATCAAACTGATTATTCTGAAATACAATTGAGGCTTTCTGAAACCAAATTGTCTTTTCTGAAATTTAACTTATGCTATCTGAAATCCAACTTACTATTCTGAAATACAATTGATCTTTTCCGAAATATAGATGACTATTCTGAAATTCAAATGACGCTTTCTGAAATACTACTGGAAAAGGTGTAGTTTATCTGTGTGAAGACAACAGACTACAGGTTCTAATGCAAATAAGGCAATCGAAAAGGGTGTGTTTCTATGATTATTTCCTTGGTCTATTAAATATCAGTCATCAACCAATCATACGTTTGTTTCCTGTTTGACAGGACCAATCAACACGCTCTATTAGCGACTATTTACATGATGCACAATAGTCACCGACTATTCAGCATGATACTCATATCAAGGAGCCTGAGCATCTGACAGTACTCTAAATAAATACATATTAAACGTCAAATAAAATCAATCGTGTTGAAGCTGTATAAGAGAATGAATGTTGACCTTCTACGGTTAATACTGCAAGTTCTTCAAAAGCTGAACAAATGTCACAAATTACGCATGGTGGAAATGTCTCATACAATAATTGTGTTTTTAATTTCAATTGATAAATTATAAAGATGGTGCTGTTTTTGTTTAGATTTTGTGCTTTGTTCTTGATATTTTGAATAAATTATTCCAAATTGTTTAATTTTCATTCATTCATATGACTGATATAAAGAAGTAGATTCAAGAAATAATCTTCACAAATATAACACGACCTTGATTAATTGTCGACTATTTTATTGCTGCTAAATTTCTCTTGTATTTATTAATTTTACTCGACATTATTTTGGCATTAATAATCAGAGATGAAAGCCCTCGAGCTTCGCTCTCGGGATCTCATCAGATTATTAATGCCAAAATAATGTCTCGTTAAATTATTATAAAATACAGTCGAAATTTAGATGCAATAAAAATAGTCGACTATTTATCAAGGTCTTATTACCCTTGAGAAGAGTTACACAGTGTATATTCTAACAGTCAGGCTGTACTATAGGTTCCAAGCTCTTCGGAAAAATGTTGTTATGAGAAATTGAATGATTTTCGAGAAACTCACCCAAAACAATGGTAATAGAGAGGTATATACTGATAAATAACTGCTACAAAGTATTCACCCCATGTGGTGGGTTCAAACGGAGTCCAGATAAAGTAGGGTAACTTCGGCAGGGTACAGTTACCATCACTACTCCTCATCAAAACCAGTCCACCAACAAGATGAGGTACAAAGCTTGCAGTACAGGTAAAAAAACCAATAAGCAGAAATATGGATGCGCAGAGTCTACCAAATTGTTTGTAACTTTTAATAACTGATTTCGGATGGAAACTCTTTTCTTGGCAATTTTCATAACTGAATTCTCCTCCATCTAGATTGGACATTATACGTTTGAATTTCTGATTATTCCACAATACAAATAATTCTTTAGTGAGACCTGCGGTGTGGGATATAGCTACAGTTACACATTTTGATACAGCATACTTATCTTCATAGGTATCCATGATGCCCATCCATTCTGCAATTACATAGTAAAGCATCAAGCTCATAGCTACCCTGCTCCGTATCAAAAATATCAATTTGGAAGTTCTTCCTCCGTTAATAGGACTCATGAGTCCTGTCCATTTGAGGATCAAGCGATTTGCGCTGAAAAAGTTTTCTCCTGGTGACTCGCTCATTTCGTTTTGATAACGAAAATGAACACAAACTGTGATTTGTTTTACGTTCGCTCCCGTTTAATATTTAAAAATGTATGAGGTTATAGGACTATTTTTCGTCCAGTAATTGTTTTCTTCATAGCTTTAAGTAGATGATTATGGGAATTAAACTGGACCTAAACGGCGGGTATTATTTGTGACAGGGTAAATTATCAGTAATTGATACTCATCTAACTGTTTGTTTTTTCTATAGAACGAACACATTTTTAGAAGGGCAAATCAAGGTGTTGAAACAATTATTAGCCTACAACAATTATTTTGAGTCAAATTGAGTCAAATTCAAGCACGGGCAAATAAGATATTTTTTTGATTTGTTAGGAGTTCACAGCATTTAACAGTTTCATAATATTCCAATAAAACATAATATACAGGGTAGGGCAATAGTACGTCAGAGTCAGATTACTCAATTTCCATGATAGAAATGAATTTGATTCTAAAACCAAAATGGACTAGAGAACAGAATCAGTAACCAGAAATTAATGCTGATTGTACAGGGCGAACTGAGGAATATCCACAGGGTCGAGTGTTAGCAGTGATTTACCACCCTTCTGAAAATGTCTCTGAATGTGCAGGAACTAATAGCTCTTCCACAATGTATCTACAGGCAATAGCGAGTCAGAGCACAATATGTAACATGAACCAGTTAGAAACTATAGAGTGTCCAATTTATTGTGCAGTAAAACCCCAAAATTCCGACACGCTTTTGTATTTCTATCTGTTTGTTCTTCTTATTTCTTTCGTTTTTAGGTGAATGTTTAAAAACAATAATTATAGTGATCTATGTTAGCGCATGTACTTTCGAATCCTTGCTATGAACTGTATGTTTTGAAGCAATAAATGTATTCTATTTTTCTATTCTATTCTAGCGAGTCAGAGTCTGACTGATCGTGTAGATGATTCATAAACCAAAGCAAACTAGATAACAGTCTATAACAAGAAATCATTTTCGAATATAAAGGGAGAACCAAGAAAAATCTACTGGTACAAATAGGATGCCTTGTTTATTAGCACAATTTTTAAACATTTTAGTGAACTTCATCTATCACCCCAATATTATTGACTATCTCCCAACCAATGCTATCTGTAGATGCAAGAAATACTGGAACACTAATAGTTAAAGAGCTGCCTATACGATTCACTGACAGGTAAGGAAACCGTCTGCTGGGCATGAAATATCATTCTTGGTGTCGCCTGGACGTAATTTTCGAATTTCTCCAGGTAAAGGTTAAGGAGGAGGGGCGTTTGAAAACCAGTCAGTTTGTGACTGATCCGGAAACCGTCTGCTGATTTTACATTTCGGTAGATATGCTCCTGGATATACATTCTGCCAAGTTCGACCCGCGAACGAAGTCAAGATCCGGAGTTGTGCCCAAAAAAACAGCGATTTACGAGTGTCGCCCATTATGACTATCACATGAGTAAGGTGACAGGTCCGGAAACCGCTCAAAACCTTTTGGGCTGTGTTGAGGCTTACTAGAGGTATAAGAAAATGCTGCCAGCAGATGCGCAGCTGGTCAATGGTCATTTTGGCAGCACTTTGAAATTTTGTTATAAATAAAAAATAAGATATGAAAATGTCTGCTGCTACAAAAAACGAACAACAGCTTTTGGTGCCAGGCTTGAATTCGTCCATTTGGATGAATTACTCAATCGTACGAGGCATATTCAGTCATTTCACCCTTATTGAGCAGATGCAGTAGGGTGCTTGTTAATAGTGCGTGAAAATAGTCCCAGTATCCCGTCCCCCGCCACCCTCACCACTCAAAATTTCAAAAAACCGTTAATCTGTGAAAAAATACATTTTTCAGCTTCTCTCAAGTTTCAACAAGCTGTAAACATTGTAAAACAAAAATAATTATGAGCGTATGTAAGGCGACGGCTTTGAGTGTACCTACATTTTTAAAAATTTGTTAACCAAATTATTTCTTTTAATGCGTGCTCTTGAAGCGATTTTACATGGAAAAGACATTACTATAGATCGAATTGAATATAGTTGAGTTTATAATATAACTATAGATCCAATAAATAAAACACTGTCTATACTACAGATTCATTTTATTAGTACAATAAGAATACATATTTAGTATTGATTATCCTAATTTATCTGGGATATTTTGCTGCAGTTTCAAATGAATTATCTTTAAAATACTTCTAAATCGTTCTTCCAGAATCGTCCACTGTTTTTTCATAGTTCATTGGGAACTCCTCATGAAGGCGTAAAAAGAATAAGATCCTTTTAATACCTGAAATATACGTTAACCATAAAAAAATAATGAATAAAATGTGAACCATCCAGTTAGAAATAATAAAAAACAAATGACCCCGTCAGGGAGTATTTACCTAGGCTGAGTTTGCGCAATAGACAGTGTATTCAGTCAGGGCCGGTATTGGAAGAAATATTACAGAAAAGTATGAGTGAGATTTGTACATTTGTTGTATCTGGGGTCCATCACCAAACTCAAAGATTTTTGGGGTACTTGTGTAACAATAATATAGAATCAAAACCTTATGCAAACGGCAATAAGGCAACTTTTGTTCCTTTTTCAACATTCTTATCAGATTTGGTCAAAATTCACTCCATTCCTTCCACTTCTAATGAAAATTTTAGCCACTGAAAATGTACTGTTTTTGCAAGAAATTAACATTTTATTTAAATCCAATTTAAATTTCAAAGTACATAGGTAAGAGCCTTCACCAACTCTGTTTCTTTCTATCTTGTTCACGTTCCAGAAAAATCTCTTGGGGCAGTGTTGCCAAACTTATGATGAAAAGTTCAAATGTTTATTTCTTATGGACAAAAATAACTGGCAATATCGGTATATTCTGCGCATGTACACATGTTAGGTGTTCACTCGCTGTGGCGTGTTGTTTAACAGAGATATGGATAGTAGAAAGTAGGCACTGGCATTCTAGTATCTTTCAACATTTGTATGAGGAATACAGAGGATGTCTCAGAGCTTTCTCTTGTCCTCTCGGATACGTATGCATCAAAATAACACCAGAACTTATTTAATTTTTTTAAAACCCTTCGTTAAAGGCCCTTGAAGCTACAAAATAAAAATATTTTTATTTTACAGCTTTTTGATCGAATATTGAAAATCAAACTATTGTTATTGAGAGCAAATTCTGATTTATGCATGAGTCAGTTGTCTTTATTGAAAATCAGGAACGTACTACCCCTGATCGCCCACACCACAAAACTTTAAAATGACTCACGTTTTTTCAACTGAACAAGGTTATCTGAACAATTTTCTACATGAAAATAATCTAGTTTGAATTGATCCAAAAATATTCAGTGTTGCTCACTTCACTGAAACAAATGTTTTCACTAGTAATGCCACTAAAGGTAAAATTATTTCCGCAAATTTTTTCGAGCTCATGAATATTTCAAAATTTTCCCGAGTCGCAGACGAGGGAAATTTCCGGATATTAATTTGACTTCGCGTGGTATTCGGTGAGAAAATTCCACAACGAATTGTGGTGGAAAATCAAATATTTTTAAAATTTATTCTTCGATTATCAACAATGCAAATTATTTTCTTCATCAAGTCACCAGCGAAACATAAAATATGTGGTCGACTTGATTGTTGAGTTGCCATGGTAACTAAGTGAGACCCTAACCTCGAAATTATTACTTCACTTTTGAAGCTGTCAAGTGGCACGACGTAAAAAAATGTTTCGCTTCGGTCAAGTAAAAAAAATATTCGCCAGGAGATTGAGCAGTATGGAGGCAATTTACAAACTTTTGCGCAGAAAAATCGTATAATTTCGATAGAGTCGATATACCTGTGGAAGAACTGGCGCTTATAGTGTTATCAAACTTTTATGGAATTCTACAGCAAAGCAGTTGCAGGAATATTTTTTGAAAAGTATCATCGCAAATTTAATCCATTCTCTGGCATACAATTTTTTAACGCAAGAGCTGCAAAAAATGCTAAGCGCCGGAAGCTACAAATGGATCCAACCAAGAGCAAGGAAAGTTTATCTGCACGATCTGAGAAAAATTATTGAGCTTTGGGACGAAAACACTCCGGAAGGACTGCTGAAAAAGTTTTTCCACGTTGCTGCTCATGAATTGGCCTGGAGAGGAAATAAAGGAGCGGTAGCACAACTCTAATATTTTGTGGAGGAAATTGACAATAGAGGGGAACCAACATTGAGCATTGAGTATAACCCAGTTTTTTCCAAGACCACCGAAGGCAGTTCAAAGAAAATGGCTGACACTGAGTGGCTAGGACCGAATACACTCAACGAAGAAATATGCCCTGTGAGACTGCAGTTCAAAAAACTAACAAGCAAGCGAGGCCCCATCAAAACCAAGCGTTTATTTTTGACGCCAAATCCAAACTGGAAGAATCCCAGTTCCGAAGGCTGGTACAAGAGCAGTCCAGTTGGACAGAATACAATATCTTCTTGGTTCAAATCCGCTGCCGCTGCATCATTGATTGGAGTTGATGTCAAAAAGATCAAAATAACAAATCATTCTGCTGTTTCAACTTCAGCCAAAACGGGAATTAGAGAACAGCAATTGATTCAAATAACCGGTCATGATAGCAGCCACTCAATAAAACCATATCTGCAAATAGACTCGGGCCATCATCAGGTAATAATTGACGCAATGGGATCTGCTTCAACTTCGGCAAAGACGATTCGAGAATCTCTGAATCAAGAACAAGCAACTACTTCCAATCAACCTGCCATAGTTTATGTTAATTGCGTTTTCCATATAAACAATAATTACAATAGTCAAAATAATATAAATAATTAGATTTATTATCACTTGTAACCATTCATACAAAATAAAAAACTAAAAACTCAACAATTTTTTTATGTTATTTTTCAACTACTGGAAACCTAGCTAGGCAAACATAACAAATTTACATTGCGTCGAAGTTTCGATACCACCCTCTAGGTGTGGGTTACAAGCCTGCGATAATTCTGAAATTTTTACTCATTGTAGTTGCATGAAAATGGCAACCAAAAGCGTAACATAATATATTCTTCTATTTTATATCAATTTTGGATTACTACAAGTGGTAGAAAGTTATAATTTATCAAATTTAATGTGCTTTGCAGTTTCGGTAATGGCCATGTAATGGCTTCTCAGCCTGCCTTTAAGATAGTGTTTTCTACTCATTGTAGTTACACGGTAATGCAGTTTTATAATGAAATATATTACATTCTATGATTTTTTTATTCACTTCGGACTACTACAAGTGGTAGAAAATGAAAAAATATTAGTTTTATAGATACATACCTACAGGAACAGATTACATAATCATATTCAGTTTGTCTTCACACCAATGGACTCTTGGCCTATAAACTGTTGATTACTACTGATTGTAGTAGCTCAAAAATGCCATTTAGGGACAAAAAATATAATATTCTTTCATTTTATAGTTAATTGAGCTTACTACAAGTGGTAGAAAATTATAATTTTAGAGGTTTTTCGGGAAGCTGCATGAACAGATTCATAGCGCGTCATAGCTTTGTCAGCAATTATGTATGCCTTCAAATTGGTAATTTCTAATCATTGTAGTTGCATGGGAATACCATTTCAAGATAGAAAATAGTATATTCTTCAATTTAACATAACTTTTGAGTAACTACAAGTGGTAGAAAATTGTTTTTCTACAAACGTCAAAAAATGACAAGGTTCGCGCATTGACAACAGTATGCGAAGTGGCACTTTTTTTCATTTTCATTCGTTACCATGACACCGTGCGCGAAGTAATGTGCGAAATATATTTCGCACACTGCATGTAAACTATATGGAATTTTCATATTCTAACCTATATGGTCCTCAACTCCTCAATCAAGCAAAAAACAAGAAATCGTTTATTTATTAATGTAGAACAATAATTAAGGCTTTCAAATTGTGAGAGATATTTTTCTGGCTTTATTTGCTTCACACCACTCTTTAAATTGCTGATATGCATTTTCATACTGCCGCCTCGATTTCTCCGGTAAAAGGTTGGAAACTACGGAATTGGCCGCATCTATCAAGTTAGGTGGGGTACTGCTTAGTTCATCGTCGCTCGAAATTTCCATTCTTTTACAATAATAAATATCACGCACGAAATTGACGCGAATAAAAAGTCACTCCAAAATAATTATCAAGAACTGTCACTTTGAAATAATTGTCAACAAATGCCATTTTATTTCCATAGTTACAGTAATTACTTGATTTGGAAAAATTATTTAAGCCAGTTCAATACTATTTTTCATAGTTATTACTTATTTGAGAACAATATTTTTGACGTTTGTAGAAAAAATTTTGTTTGCATCTCATGCGCGAAATACTTTGGTAATCTCGACTATTTTTTTTAACTCGGCTGCGCCCCGTTAAAAAAAATCAGTTCTCGATCACCAAAGTAGCATTTCGCGCACTAGATACAAAAATAACTATTTTTTTGCGTTTTTATTTACGTACGTTATGCGCGCTTTAATGGTATGGAATTCATAACCAGCGTCAGCAAGCATCAATCATAGTAGGCTGTATTTTGACACTTCAAAACATAAAAAAACTCGCGTTTTGTTGCAAAAAAGAATATTGCACAGCCAGTAAGACCAATGAAATTCTTTGTTTAAAAAATGAATCGATTTGAAAATCAAACTATTCAAAATATGCATAAAATTGTCTGATCAATTATCGTACCATGACTTATTTATTCGCATTAATAGAGGATTGTGGCTCCAACTTGAAGAAAGAAAATTGGTTCCGAATTGTCCAGGAATATTTGCATTCAAACTACGCAAAATTGAAAGTACTGAATGGGAAAAAGGTGAATAAATTAGTGTCTAAATATTATATATACAGGGTGTCAATTTGAAAACTTCCCACCCTTAATATCTTCCTTCCAGTAAACAATATGAGTAATCAAAAAAACAGGTCAATTTTATTGTCAAGGGGGACACTTTCAAGGACTATTTGTAGCCCTCGTGGTTCAACCCCCTAGGAGGGGTAGATGTTACCCTTAGAATTTTAAATGGGAAGGGGGGTCAAGTGGCACATCATTTTGATGGGCGTTCAATTCTTGTTCCAATGGTACCCTGACTTATTATTTTTTGATGAGCATTTTCCGAAAAATTGCGTTCTAAACTAACAGAAGTAATTATTAGAACGCCTATACTGAGATGCATGGTTTGGCCAGAACTGGTTAGAATATTAGGTGGTACCGTTCCAACCCTTTATTAGGGGTAACATTAGCCATTAGCTCCAAACACTTTACATAAAAAAGTAGTCTAATAGTAAAACGTAGATGGTAGTAAAGTTGTGTTTATTAAATGCTGAATTTTTAAGTGTCATCGCAGAAATTGTACAGATAGCCTTCCTTTTTTGCTACTTCTGCTGTAAAAAAGTTTCTGTTTTCCGGCAAAAAATTGGTTAGCAAATTTGAACTATGTGGTAGTATTGTGAATACCGTTGTACCTGTTGGGCTGTTTAGGAATTACTTTAATAAGTGTATAAAAGTGTAAAAATGGTTTACATTCTTCAAGACAGAATTGAAATGATTGTAATTTATGGCGAAGTTGGAAAGTGCACACGAAAGACATCCAAATTGTAATGTAAGTCACCGGTATGTGCTTGATTTGGTGAATAAGTTTTACGAAACTGGTTCAGTGACAAATAAAAAAAGAAATAACCCCAGAGTACTAAATGAAGCAGCTCAAATTGAAGTTTTGGGAACATTTGCTGCAGAGCCCACGAGCTCCTTACGATCAGTATCAGAACAGATGGGAATGTCACGCGAGACTATAAGAAATGCATTGAAAATGCATAAATTTCATCCATATAAAATGGAGATTCTTCAAGAGCTCCACGAGGATGATTATGATAGAAGAATAGAGTTTTGTGAAATCATGTCTCATCGAGTCAATACCACCCCTAATCTTCTGTTAAACATCTGTTTCAGCGATGAGTGTTCATTTTTTCTGAATGGCAATGTTAATAGACAAAATTGTCGCTATTGGAGTGACGAAAACCCACATATTTTTCGGGAAGGGCATACACAACACCCACAAAAAGTTAATGTTTGGGCTGGTATTCTTGGAAATGCCATTCTTGGTCCATTATTTCTGGAAGAAAACTTGACTGGCAATCTGTACCTTGATATGCTTGAAGAGACTATCGATCCTCTTATAACTCACGAGCTAGAAACTCAAATTGATGCAGAAGGTAATGAACTTTTGCAGGAGGATCTGTTACATTTCCAGCAGGACGGTGCTCCACCTCATTATTTTCTTCCCGTCCGACAGTGGTTAAACGAGAGATTTCCGGGTAGATGGATTGGCAGAAGGGGAGCAGTTGAATGGCCTCCGAGATCACCGGATTTAACATCCTTAGATTTCTTTCTTTGGGGGCATCTTAAATCCGTTGTTTATAAAACACAACCTTCTGATATTGTCGAACTTAAAAGACGAATTACAGCAGCATGCCGGTCAATTCCTAGTGAAGTTTTCCGTAATGTTAGAGGGGAGTTCGAAAACAGACTGTATTACTGTTTAGAGCAAAATGGACAACATTTCGAACAGCTAATAAGATAAGCGTAAGTAGATTTTATGTTGGAAATGTCTTTCTCGCAAATTAAATTTTATTGTGTAGAAGGAAAATAACCACCAAATAAAAAATCCCATGCGTAATAAATGTATTCCTGTCATTCAAGGGTTGGAGCGGTGCCACCTACTCTTCTAACCATTTTTATTAAAGGGAGTCAATACAATAATGCATCTCAGTATAGGCGTTCTAATAATTACTTCTGTTAGTTTAGAACGCAATTTTTCGGAAAATGCTCATCACAAAATAATAAGTCAGGGTACAATTGGAACAAGAATTGAACGCCCATCAAAATGATGTGCCACTTGACCCCCCTTCCCATTTAAAATTCTAAGGGTAACATCTACCCCTCCTAGGGGGTTGAACCACGAGGGCTACAAATAGTCCGTGAAAGTGTCCCCCTTGACAATAAAATTGACCTGTTTTTTCGATTACTCATATTGTTTACTGGAAGGAAGATATTAAGGGTGGGAAGTTTTCAAATTGACACCCTGTATATATTTTATCAGGCATAGACACTCAATTGAAAACATTCAAAGTCCTGCATTTTCGCCATTAATGGTCGATTTATGCACCCATACCTAAGAACTAAACCTAAACCTAAAATTAAGAACTAAGAGTTCATGAATAGGGAAACAACGTTAATGGAACTGTAACTAGTACTGAGAACTAAGAGTTCATAACTCCTATTCTTTGACTACATAATTGTTAGGTTCATTTCTTAGTCTTAAGTTTAGTTCTCAGGAAGGCGTGCATGATTCAACCATAAGAAGAGACGAGGTGTCCGAAGAATATAGAAAACATCTTAGAATTGTAATTGAAATGTGTCAAAACTAAATGTTATGTGAACAAATAAAAACCAGTCTGTCAAAAATGGTCTGTTATTGTAACGTCAAAAATTTCCAGTATAATTCGCTGTTGGGTATCACACGAGAAAAAAAATCCCACTAAAATACCTCCGTTGTCATGGTGATCTGTCAAAATAACGTATTTTGAGGAATTTTCATAGGTTACCTAACTATTTGATTTGCCTCTTGTTCCCACCTATTTCTAAACACACATTATCACTAATTGAAGAATTGAAAGTTTTTGTTTACGTACCTTCATGAAAGTTTCGAGTGTTAGAGGAAAAAAGTTTCCTGTAGTAAAAACAAGTGGTACATTTGTCCTGGCCATAGTCAAAATCATATCTTTCTTCAAAGAAGTGTCCATACCGATCCAGTCAGACTCCCAAATACAGAATGAAATATTTTCAGCCTTAAATTATAAAAGATTTATTTTTTTTTTTAAATCAACTTGCATTTTGCAATAATTCTGATTGTCGGGTCTCTCAGTAAACTTTTTTTAACTAAAAGTGTGGAGTTGCCATGGTAACGTTTTCAAAAACGTGAATTAAAACACCATGAATGCCACAACGGTCATTATGACCGCCCCAATTAGGACCTCCAATAATGCGGCTGCTTTTAACACTTTTTATATAGTTTACCCAATCTCAGTTGAAAGAGCTGTAAAACCGGATTAACACGTCAATGACTTCGCCTCTTTGAACGTACTTGCCGACCACAGGCGGAGATATTTTCTCTTACTTGGGTATAACTTTGCGTATTGCTTGCTGTATAAAAATTTGCGAATATAATGTGTCTTATTCTTATAATGAATAGAATTGAAGGATTGTGCGTGTATGGGTATGGGACGTTGCTCGTAACTTATTTGACAAGTTATCTGTCACACCGAAAACAAGTCGTTCAAAAAAAATATAGAATATGAAAACATCAGGAAACATGGATAATTTATTTGCTGGTACGGCTATCTTATATACACATCAAAGTCTTGGCAAAACTCAATCATCATAATCCTCCGAATCAGTCGAATCACCCATGTTTATGATTATTCATTGAATGGATGGCAAAAGGAAATATTCACGTTCTTTTGAAATCACATGTAAAATGCATTCTGTCGAAAGATCTTTATATTCCTCTCCTAAGATTCTCCTAACATTTTCTACTACTTCTCCGCTTAGATTTGAACATTGATTGGATTTTCTCAATTTGTTTTTTATAAATGCTCAAACCAATTCAATGGGGTTGAAAACACAATAATACGGAGCTAAACTCAGAAGCGTATGACCAGAATGTTTACAAAGTTCATCAAAATATTCATTTTTAATTATACGTAGCTTTTCGGGGAATATTCAATTTTTTATAAGCCATAAATTCCAAAATGTCTCCTTTTTTTGTTGCTTTCGTCGGTATTTTTATCTTTTGACGCGAGTTGTCCATTACAATAACAGAAGTATTTGGTAATAATTGTTCACTGAACCATTTTTCGAATGAAGTTGCAGTCATATCCTCATGATAATCTGCTGAACATTTTTTTATTTGTTTTGCTGACAACAGCAACGCGTTCGGTACAAAACCATCTTCACTACCCGCGTGTACAATAATTATACGTTTCCCTCTGGAACATGGTGCTTGGAGACAACAGTTTTGGGAGTTATCTACCCATCCATACCGAATCACATCATGACTATTGAACCAAGTCTCGTCAAGATATACTATATGTCTCTTCGATTTCCGATGTTTTTTTATTTGTCGCAAGTAATCTTGCCTTTGCAGAACGAGCCGGGATGATTCCATTATTGCCATTCGCTGATTTAGTTTTTTGTGTCTGAAACCAGTCTAAAATAATTTGGTGTAGTGTTTCTTGAGACTTATATGTATACTCAGGATAATCAGATAATTTGTTTTCGATTGTTTCCAAGGTAGGTACTTCGTTTCGTTTATAGAAATCATAAACTTATCTTCGAAGAAAATCTTTTGTGGCCTCGTCAACTTTGTTTAATTTCTGATCTTCTCGTTTTCTTTTACGATAATGATCTACAACATCCCCTTGTAAATAGTTGAATGATTTTTATACATATTTGGAACAAGTCTATGGGTCTGAACATGAAGATCTTTGTTTTTAAATTCCCATTGTTCATCCGGTTGTGAGTCTTGTTCATCACTTTCTTCGAATTGTTCATCAGGTTGTGAGTCTTGTTCCTCACGTTCTTCGAATGGTCGCCAAAATACCATGTTGAAACACTGAATACAGAAACGTTTATACTAAAACTTTAATGTTGATTTTCACACTTTTAGTTTAAAAAACCGCGACATATGTTTTGCAAATGCAATGGATTCTTCAAGCAGAAGTATCCTGAGTTATACTATTATATTCTTTTATATTTCCAAAATTAAAATTAATTTGGGAACAGTTTTATACCTGGTTTCGGATAACTCTATGATAACAAATAGTGTTTGTTAATAATTAATTACATTTATACCTAGTCTAACGGCAAAACAAATTAAGTAGAGAGAACATATTGAGTTCTAAAGAGAAACATTATACATGACTCCTCTGGAAATGGAAAAACCCTACGATAAAATTAAAGTTACTTTTTTGTAATATCTAACAGAAAACAACTACTTCCCCGGCTAAAGCCACGCTGGACATTGAACTACATCTGATAGATTGGGAAAGACCCTATATAACTTGAGAGAAAAAATCTGAAAGAGAAAATTTGCATTTTTATTCAGATAGTTGATTATTTATTAAATATCCAGTTTCCATTGGAGATTCTTATCTAGAATGAGAGAATGTTATTCAGAAGTATCACTCACAGAAAATCGCTCATTCCATTGATGCGTGAATTGCATCTCTTTCGCTAGGCATCCAATACATTTTGGTCGACAAAAATCTATTTCACTCTTCTAAGATCATCAGGGAGGTCGGACGAATTGGAAAACATACTCTTCAGAAGCAATTTTACACTGTAATGAGGAATTGTTGGACTATTTCTTGTGCGGTGAAACTTTGAAAATATTGTTCTGACATAAAACCTGTCATGGATATGGCATGTTGATTTCATTGAAAATATGAACAGGATGTTCATAAAGTCAGTTGTGGAATCATCTGCGACTGAAAGTTGAAATTTAGTCGCTATTTTCCATCGTACAAGATAACCTCTCTTGGAAGGGATTCATGTTTCAAAGAGAAACATTCTCAATTGAAAATTGAATAAATTTCTCTTTAAAACATGAATCCATTCCAAGAGAGGTTATCTTGTACGATGGAAAATAGCGACTAAATTCCAACTTTCAATCTAATCTGGGGCCGAAAGTTCCTCCGTCCCATGAATCCTGTGTAAATATGGCTAAAAAAGAGTTTTTCAAGAACGGCATAGGTCTTTTCATGCTCCGAATTGAACACCATCAACTGAAAAACTTGAAATGGAAGTTACGTTCCACATCGCATCGTTGAGAAGGATGGTCATTTTCTATTCAAATTATTAGCCTTGCATTCTATATTATTAAATTCAATTCATCAGAAACTGCCTGTACTCGATGAAATGCACTGTATGCTACGTGCTACGTCAGATTTTCGGCAGTCTGTGATTTGTAGGCAGTGTTTCAAATATAGAGAAATAAATCTAATCTAATCTAATCTAGATTGTGGATTTGTGATTCATAATCCTGCCCAAAAAAGGCAAAAGGCAGTAAGCGATGAAACATTGAAAGAAGATCAATCGATATTTTCGAAATTTAATGGCTTTACTTACTGCTGTTTGCCATCCTGAATTACTCGGCTCCACGTAGAGTTTTCAAGAAATCAGTTAACATACTGTTTTTTCGTATTCAGGAAAAAAGTAATTTCTCAGTAATTGTCATTTACTGCCTTTTGCCTTTTTTGGGCAGAATGGCGAAGTACATATCCGGACGCTAAATGCCATTTTAACTATTTGAGTAGAAAGAAGACAACATCAAAACATTAATTTTTTCAATGGTTCAACGTATCTGACAAAAGAGTAGGCTACTTTTGTTTGGAATAGAACTGATGAAATCCGTGTTTCAGCCCCTTCAGATGCATGGATACATATTCCTAGAACTCACAATCCTGCAGATCAACAGTCACTTGGTTGTTCTCCAAAATTTTTGAATATTTGTCATTCTTTGAAGTGAAATATTCAGATTGTGATTTACCAACCTTTATCTTCACTTCGTTTCCAAACCAACAGAATAACACCAACTGTACATTCAGGATCATCAAATAACAACATTCGTGAATCATTTTCTTGTCGCCTAATGGTGTCTGAAATAAACGAAACTTTTTGAATTACAGCAAACAATAAACAACTCGAGATTTCTCACGTTCAGGGTTACGTATAGTGAAGCACAAATGCCGAATAAAGAACCACCAGTTTGAATAAGAAATACGTATTTGTTCAAATCTTCCAAATCACCGCATACCCTACAAAAGAATAAAAAAAAAATTGTTTTTCTAAACGTTGGAACACCGAATTTGATTTTTTATTGGGACTCCCTGTATTTTCACTATTTTTTTTTATATAGTTCCAAACACAATCGAAAAAAAACTGTAAACAAGAATACCATTAATGAATTCAGGACATTATACCGGGTGTCCGCGGAAGGTGGATCACCACTATAACTTTTTTGTTTTTGAAGATAATAGAATGAAATTTAGAGGATCTGCATGAGACATAAAACTGAATTTATTGACAAGTAACTCAAGTTCATGGAACTTCCGGTTTCACCGTAAATGACATAAAGTTTCGATTTTTAAATGGGACTCCCGGTATATTTTCACCTCGTTTGTCTCCACATGACATTCGGAATACAACTACCTATGTATCATTCGTCACTTTTTCTAGCCAATTTTTCTTTAACTTTGAATTTTATTTTTTAATCTAATTGCAGCCCTAAAATTTTGGGAAGAATACAAGTTCACTGTTTTTGGTCAAAACGTATGTGCTGTATGAAATTCAATTTTAAAATTTGAATTACTAATTTTTTTCAAATGGCAACATGGTGGCTAGTCGGGTTAGGAAAAAAGACCATTTTATTACGATTAATTTGATACCACACACTAATAGGTTTTAAACAAAGTTACGTTAAAAAACTACGTTACATTCATTAAGGATGTCGACTTCTTATTTTACCTCGCTTCTCCAAAAGTAAATCAGTTATTTATTGTGTAATTATTTAAAGAAACCTTTATGATAATATTTATGAAACAAAATATTTCATTACCTTTTGGATTATTGATCTTGTTTCATGAGTTGTGTTCGTTACAGGTCGCTCGATGCATTTAAATATCATTTCAATCTCTTAAGAACCTCCATTTTGAAAAATTTCTAATTTAATCTTTTAAAGTTTTTAACCCAAGTAATCAAATGCTCTTTTTTCTTAATCCATCATGTTGCAATTTGAAAAAAAAAATAGTAATGGAAATTTTAAAATGAAATTTTGCATGGCAGATACATTTTGATCAAAAACAGTAAAGTTTCTCATAATTTTAGGACTGAAATTAGTGATATGAAGATATCCATAGCCTTCTAGAATAAAGAATAAATTTCAAAACAAAAATGAAATTCGTTTACAAGAAGTGGCAAGTATTACATGGTTGTATTCAGTATGAACTTCTCCGTACATATAAATTAAACCACTCTACAAGCCAAAAGAATGCTAGGATTGATATTTGGCACCTGCAATTATTTTTAAAAGATTGATTGCTTCACTAAACTCTTCAACTCATTTGTGAGATCAAGACTGGAATATGGATCGCTAATATGGGCTCCAGTATATGACGTGCAAATTCAAGCAGTCGAATCGTGCCAAAGAAAATTCATGAAATTAGACGGTGTTTACCCTCAGCAAGGTTGCTGCAACATAATACTTCTCAATAGGTTCATTTTCCTATCTTTATAAGATAGGAGACTATAGTTTTCAGTTTCAGAATTATACACGGTTTGATAGACTGTCGTGATATTCTGTACAAAATTGATTTCCACGTTCCACGCCAGAGTAGCAGAAAATAGTCATGCTTTTAACCACAACCATATACATATAGAACCAAAATATACACCAATTCAACAATACATACTGTATGCAAAAGATACAATGAAATTTGCTCTCTCACTGATGTTTATGCAGATAATCTTTGTAAATTCAAAAATAAAATCAAAGCACTTTTACTTCAAAAGCTGTAACAATAATTATTTTAGTTATTTTTTCTCATCTATATTTTTATTGATTCTCATTTTCATTATCTTATTCATTTGTAAGAAACTGAAATGTGAATTTATAAAATATCTTGAAACTGTGTGTTTGATATACAAGAATAAATGGGCCGTGGTGGTCGTGTGGGTAGAGCGTTCGCCTTTGGAGCGAAGGGTCGAGGGTTCAAAGCCTCGCATGGTCATCGGTCTCGTGCATGGCATCACACGTTAAAAGGTAAGGGCTGCGTCTTCCCTAGCTCACACAAGTCTCTCGAAGACTTCCGAGGGTTGCGCGTAGGGGTGCAATCGGTTGACGGAAATAACAATTTTAACATTTTTAACAATTTTTTTTTAACAAAGCAAAATTTACTATTGGTAGCTCTTATCATATTACAAGACAAAATAATGAATTGAAACTGCCAATCCCTAAAAGTACTCTGATCAAAAATTCAATAATTTATATGGATGTGAGATGTTTAATCACCTTCTATCAAACATTAAAAGTATCAAATCACTTTTTTGGTTTAGAAAGGACGTAAGGTATTTGTTGTCTGAAAGAGTGTATACAGTTTGCAAGAGTTCTATAATGATGGGTTCTGAAACGCATAATTCAAGTATGAATCGAACATAGTTGAATTCAAATATCTTTTATTGTTTCCGCCTGAACACTTTTTGAGTTATTTTTTTTCTATGATTTCAGGTACATTCCTGTCATTGATGGACTGGAACGTTTTCACCAAGTGTTGCGGCTGGACTGGCAGAATTAAGATGGCAGAAATGAAGCGGTCATTGATGTGACTGTCATTTTTGTCAAATCAAAAAATTAAATAGATTCTGTTGTGTGTCTTGTGCAGTGTTGTTAAAGGCTGCACAGTGATACATTTCATTGCCATTTTTGACACTTGTCTTCTGCCAAGTTCTGATCTGAACGTCAAAAACATAAGTCAAGCCCGAATGTAATTCTTAATTTGTAGTTGAAGTTTAAAAACACCATAATTGATAATTTTTTATTCTAAATTGTGAACTCTGTGTTTTAAGTTCAATTGAGTTTACTAGTCCATAATAAGTCGAATACCTTTTCAAATACGAATATAATCAGGACCTTATTCCGGAGGGGGGGATTTTCATTGTTCGGACCTTGATAAGATAAGATATATATGTGAACTCCGTAGGATAAGGACTACTTGAATTCATAAGAAATACAGGTTCGTATTCGAAAAAATAGAGTTGAGGGTGACCCTTGAAGAACGAAACTTCGTATTGAAAATCAAAGTATAGCACATGGAAGCAAATTCAAAACAGAGAAGAAACGTTTCTTAACATATTTCCATATTCCTAAAAATAGAGACACCAGCACAAAGAAAAGAAAACTGGCCATTTCGGTTTTCCCCGTTTATTTTGAAAAATCTGGAAAAATCGTTTAATTTTTAACTAAAATAGGCAACTTTTGTATAATTTAACCAACTTCGTATCATTTAAATACGGCCTGTATATTTTCATATAGAATACCTATTGCCTGTGAAGAAATTAACAAATGTAGGTATTGAAAGTGAATTATTTTACTTGTAAATGCTTTGTAAATGTCGGCAAATTTTCTTCATTTCCAGTTTCAGTTCTCGACTTAGTTCCGGAGAATCTGTAAATCCATACGAGTCAGGTACTTTTTTAATGCATCTTTCTCTCATTGTGGAATAGGCATTTTGAATCAAAGTCAGATTCATTGCCACGCAGTTCATGATATTTACACATAATGTATCTACCCCAATGATCCTGAAAATAATAAAATTTAGGATATGGTGTTCGTTACTAGCAGAAATTAAGCTGTTGACCAAGAATTTGTATTAAATATAAGAGCACTGAATCGGCTGTACTCAAGATTTCATGCACATCAGAAATATAATCGTACGAGAAAGTTGGCTGAGCTTCAAGAAACTTACCCAAAACAATGATAGTAGAAAGGTACGCTCTGATAAAAAACTGCCAAAGAAAATTCACACAATGTTGTGATCTCAATTGGGGTCCACATAGAGTATGGTAACTTCGGCATTGTGAAGTTACCATCAGTACCATTTCTATTCCTCATCAAGACCAGTACACCAACAAGTTGAGGAACGATGCCTGAAGTCGCAGTAAGAAGTCCAAGACACAAAAATAAGTAAGTGCAGAACCTGCCAAATTGTTTGTAACTTTCTATAATTGACTCCGGATCGAAACCCTTTTCTTGGCACTTTTCGTAACTGAATTCTCCGCCATCCACCTTGGCCATTATACGTTTGAATTTCTGATTATTCCTCAATACGAATAATTCTTTAGTGAGACCTACGGTGTGGGATAAAGCTGCATTTACACATTTTGATAAATCATACTTATCTTGATAGGTATCCATGATGCCCAACCATTCTGCAACCACATAGTAGAGCACCAAGCTCATAACTATCCTGCTCCGTACAAAAAATATCAATTTGGAAGTTCTTCCTCCGTTGTTAGGACTCATGAGTCCGGCAATGCTCAGAAACCAGTAATTTACGCTGAAAAAGTTAACTCCAGGTGACAGTCCCATTTCGATTGAAAAACTGAAATGAACATAAACTGTGATTTGTTTTACGGTTTGTTTAAAAATGTATGAGGTAATGAGCACTATTTTCCATCCAGTAATTGTCTTCGTAGGTTTAAGTAGATGATTATGGGGATTAAGTTGGACTTAAAGGTGGATATTATTTGTTACAGGGTATATTATCAGTAATTGATAGAAACTCAACATTTCTTTCTATAGAACGGAGATATTTTAATAGGGCCAATCAAGGTGGTTATGGCGTACAAAAAATGCAGGCCTGAAATTTAGCTTCAAGATATTTCAGTCTGCAACAATTAGTTTGACTCAAATTCAAGCACAGGTTATAATATATTTTGTTTTGTTTCACAGGAGTTTACAGCATTTTACAATTTCATAAGATCGTAACGAAAAGTAATGTAGCGCTAATAACCTTCACGGTTGATGCGTTTATTTTCTAAATAAAAAAAAAAAAAAAAGAAAATATTATATGACACTACTTGGCAGAAGCCCATCAAAGTTATAATTTGCCGACGATTTTAACTATTGTACAGGTTGAGGCAGAAGTCTGGATTGCTTAATCCATTTTTATTATTAGTTTAATGGACTTCTGCCGAGGAGTGTCATAGAATATTTTCTTTTGAAATTATTTGGCTTCAAACGGAGTCGACACCATAGTCGGAATGCTCATCAAATCATGGGGTCAAGATGTTTTTCGATTGCGTTGATTGAGCTGCTTTGCGCTGATGATTGGCAATACCATGTTCCCCCATGTGGGTTGAGACAAGTATTTCTTGTAGAATACTTTGCCAAGAATCTAACAGATATAATTGAATGGTCGTATGGGGCAGTAGTTGTTTTCTGTTGGAGCCTTGCCGACGATTTTACCTATTGCATAGGTTAAGGTAGAAGTCTGGATTGCTCCATTTTTAATATTAATTTCATAAGATTTCAGTGAAAGCAAACACATAATTAATTATACATGTGGAGCGCTGCTGCTCTAAAGAAAAATGGTAAGTGGTTTATTTTTCTGAATTTTTGGTATGTTGTAGAGTTGAACCTCCTGAACAAAAGTGTTTATAGACACAGCTCAATCCTATGACTATTTTTCGAGATCCAGGGTATTGAAGTTGGAAAGTGGCAACTTTTTTAGAAGTAATAAGTATTGCTCTTATACAGTGCGGCTTTTTTTAGTCCCCCACCCTGTGAACTTTTGAACTGTTTGACGTAAAAATTTGAAAAAAAAAACGTTTGGAGGGTGTCGCCGCGATACTACTTTTTGATACAAAAAATGTGGTGATTGCTCGACAGGGGGCTTGGGGAGGCACATCAACTCAAAAATTTTAAATGGCATAGTGGGTCAAGTGTCACATCGTTGAAAAGAGAATTCAATTCTCTTTACAACCATCTATTTTTTTTTAATATCGGTGATATTTTTTTGCAATTAAAATTCGAAATATCAAATATAAATGCGGATCTGAAAACTACTCATGCCTCGATAAAGGACCCCGCACTTTCCTTATGGAAAATGGCTTTCAGTTAAATTCCCTGAATTTTTGGTATGTTGAAGATTTTGACTTCCTCGGCAAAAGTGTCCATGGGCACACAAAGATCGGCCGACTAGTTTTCAAGATACAGAATTTTTAACAACTCCGAGAATTGACAAAACGCCCATTTATTCGTCTTCTGGCATTCATCATCAACTTTTTTTTCTGTTATGGGCGCCATATTGTTTTTTTACACAGAAAAATAGTGATTCTCATTCTGATTTCATTGATGTATAATTTGTTATGATTTGCACTTCTGAAACCACAGATATTAAAAAAAACAACTTCATCTGAGATGGTCATGACTCCATCGAAAAATTTTGTTTAATAAACACTAGTTGTCAGAACTCATTAAACATCATAAGTTCGCACAAATACTTCAGTCGAAATGTCCTCATTTTCAAAAGAAGAAAAACGAGATATTATGTTGAAACTTTATTATAAATTTTATAGGAATAGTACGAAAACAACACAAATTTATTTTGAATTATATCCGGAAAGACAACACCAGCCGGATAGAACATTATTCGGAATTTTGGGCAAACACTTGGCTGAGTACGGTGCGTTTCAAAAAACAAGAATAGAATATAGTATATTCTGTAACAAGGTTAGAATGAAAATTCGATGCGAATGGAAAGTTCCGAGCGCGAGCCGAAGGCGAGCGTGAGGAACCACGTGCATCACGAATTTTCATTCTAACCGAGTAGCAGACTATACTTTCTCCACGATCAAAGATAGGAAACGTGACAGCAATAATTTTGACACTTACTCAAATTTTGCTACACCGATGACAATCAACTGCGTCAAGGCTAATGTTATATTATTGCTAACCATAGTGTGAGAATATTATTCTATCACAAGAGAGATAATGTGAATACATTTAAATTGCATGGGGGCAGAGGTGTTGCAGAATATTTCTTCAATCTCAAGAGAGAGAATTCCAGCATTCTGTAATCAAATTTGATTTCAGAATTGGCAAATTCTGTGATGATCGTGGAGAATAGAAGTTTCCATTCCATTGGAAGTAACTTCCCGTGAATGGAAACTTCTATGAGCAAGTAGATGGTGAGGCGATGGGAAGTCCACTCAGCCCATTGATGGCCAACTTCTTTATGGAAAATTTTGAAGAGAAAGCAATTGATGCTTTTGTTGAAATCGAAAATCAATTTCAAATTTTTAAAATTCGGAAACAAATGGGATTTGAGGAATGATTTTCACTGAATGTAATTTTTGAGACCCGAATCTGTGCAGAAAACCTAAAAAATAACATCATGCGTGTTCCCTATTAAACACTGGAATTCGAAGACAGCTATACTGTTTCGCGCCTAAAGTCTTAGCGTCATCTAGCGGGATAGCGAGAACGAATTTCGCGAATGGCAACGTCGCTGTCTAGTTGTCATTGTAAATGAGAAGAAGAAAGGCTGTGGCTAGTCAAACAGTCGAAGCGCAAGCGCTTTTGCCAGATTAGTCGATCTTGTGGCTATGTTACGGCAGGTGCAAGTATGTAGTTGTGAATTTAATATTTGATAGTTTGCTAAAATGTCAACTGTGATGTGGTCTTGTCCTTGTTGTTTGCGGTTCAAGTTCAGCCCCGAAGAACTCGAACAACGTTACAAGAGTCTGGAAATCGACAAAATGATAGAAAAAGACAAGCAGGCCATGAAAAGACAAGTAAAGGTATTGCTGCTTGGGGCCGGAGAGAGTGGAAAATCGACGTTCCTCAAACAAATGAGGATCATTCACGGAGTTAAATTCGAGAGTCATCTGATCAAGGAGTACCAGCATGTGATTTACCAAAACTTAGTGAAGGGGATGAGAGTGTTGGCAGATGCTAGGGACAAATTGGGGATACCTTGGGGTGACAATAACAATGTTGATTTAGGCAGGGAGTTGCTGCAGTTTGACAACAGTTTGGTGCTCGAATCCAGGACTTTTAGTCAATACACACCGTTGCTATCCAGGCTATGGAAAGATTCTGGTATACTTAGGGCTTACGAAAGACGAAGAGAGTTCCAATTGGTTAGTATCTATATTAGTTTAATCCTACGAATTATTCAGAAATCTCTGCTTTTATGACAGTTACCATAATCTTAATGGTATGAAGATTATCAAATGACTCATTAAGTAGGTCATGAAAAGGAAAAACCTAATTAATGTACAAGGAAGTATACAAATTTCAACATTGTATGCTTGGTTTTCATATGCCCAACTTGTGAAGATGTATTCTGAGGACTGTAAGCAAAGTAATGGTTCTCTCTAAACAATCCAAACATTTTATTTAGGTTCAAATATCTATTGTGGCATAGTGTTTTTCCTAAAATTGGGATGTGTTATTGTGGACTCCACAAAATTAAAATTTTAAAGAGTATGTCCACCCACCTACCTGTGTCAAATGACTAAGTAGCATCTTGAAAGTGGAAAACTTGACAGGCAGGAAATTTAAATGTTTTTGGAGACTGAATTGTGTATCTTTCTGATGCATAGGAACAATGAGTTCTCAATGATAACAAAGTATTTCCTTACTATTTCTGAAAAGTTGGTAACAGTTTATGTTCATCTATGTACTTATGTAAAATCTTGAGCAAGATACCTATTTGAAAGTTGCTGAAATCATACAGGAATAGTCGCAATACAAAAAATATCAAAAAGTAAGGACTAAAACATATGCCTAGTTACAATATTCTTTAAGACAATAGTTACATCAAATATTCATTATCTTGTCTTCCTTAAGGCATTAATGTTTATCATATATTTCAAATTGTGGTGAAGTTTTGCTCTTCTGACTATTAAGGAAATGAATTTTTTTAGAATTTGTTACTTTCATAGTATATTACAATATGGTATGGTATAGCATTTTTGGTGCATATCTACCAATACATGCGGAAAATATGTTTGGGGATCCAGAAAGGAGCTATTCCTGTATTATTTTTATTTATAGAAAATCTTCCCAAGCACTTACAGTCAGTCATCCAACTAGAAACCAGGAGTACATTCTGCCAAATTATAATAACAACAAATCCACAAATGGGCCATTGTTTCAGGAATCAAAGTATATAACCACTTACCTTCGAATATGAAATTTAGCAATTAGCGAGTCAAAATATAACTGAAAAAATTATTGTATAAATAAGATTTTTTTATCTATCAACCAATTTTTTTTTTTAATTTACCTAGTATGAATTTTCACATACATTTTTTCTTCTTTTTTACATTCACCATTCACTTTCTCCCTGCTGTGAGAATATTATACAATCTGAAAACATATTATGTTTATTCAAATAAGTAAAATCATAACTACTTTTGATTCCAAGAAATAAATGTATCTATCTATTCATCTATAATTCCCTATCAAGGTAGAAATAACATCTACCTTGAGTCTTGTATGCTGGGAAACTTTGAGTAATTTCAATTCCAATTTTCCAGTCTTTGACTCAGTGTGAAGTTTCGAGTCCTTTTCATTCCCGTCTCGAGTCATTGGGATTTGGTTTTGAGTCCTTTCAATACCAATCTGGGGGGTTTTGAGTTGTTGAAGTTTGAATTTCAGTCATTTCAATCCCAATCTCGAGTCTTTTGATTCACAGTGATTTGGTTTCAATCCTTTCAATCCAAAACTTGGGAGTATGAGTTATTGGGATTTGGATTTGAGTCCTTTCAATCCAAATCTTGGGATCTTGAGTTAATAGGATTTTAAAAGTACTCAAAAGTCCTTTCAATCCCAATCTTGTGGTGTTTGAGTTATTGGGATTCAACTTTGAGTCAGTTCAACCCAACCTTGAGTTTTATTGTAATTTGATCCCATCTTGAATCGTGATTTTATTTTGAGTCCACTAAATTCTTCTGTTGAGTCATTGGTATTTGGTTTTGAGTCATTTCAGTACCAATCTTGGGTCTTGGAATCTTGTGATCAAGTTTTGAGTCCTTTCATCCCCAATCTTCAGTCATCATTACTTGGTTTTGACTGCATTCAATCTTATCTTGAGTCATTGTGATTGGTCCTTTCAACCCATATTTTGAGTCATTGGGATTTGGTTTTGAGTAATTTCAATCCAAATCTTTGGTCTTTGAGTCATTGGGATTAAGTTTTGAGTCATTTCAATCCCAATCTTGAGTCATTAAAACTTGGTTGTGAGCCCATTCAATCCTATATAAGTCGTTGTGATCGGTCCCTTCAACCCATATTTTGAGTCATTGGGATTTGGTTTTGAGTAATTTCAATCCAAATCTTTGGTCTTTGAGTCATTGGGATTAAGTTTTGAGTCATTTCAATCCCAATCTTGAGTCATTAAAACTTGGTTGTGAGCCCATTCAATCCTATATAAGTCGTTGTGATTGGTCCTTTCAACCCATATTTTGAGTCATTGGGATTTGGTTTTGAGTAATTTCAATCCAAATCTTTGGTCTTTGAGTCATTGGGATTAAGTTTTGAGTCATTTCAATCCCAATATTGAGTCATTAAAACTCGGTTGTGAGCCCATTCAATCCTTCTATAAGTCGTTGTGATTTGATTTTGAGTCCGCTCAATCCTAAGTCGAGTCATTGATATCCCAATCTTGAGTCATTGTGACTTGGTTTTGAATGGATTCAAGTCATTTTGATTTGGTTTTTAGTCCTTTAAACTAGTATTTTGAGTCCTTGGAATTTGGTTTTGAGTCATTTCAATTCAAATTTTTTGGCCTGTGAGTCATTTGGATTTGGTTTTGAGTCATTTCACTCAAAATATTGGGTCTTTGAGACATTGAGATTAAGTTTTGAGTCATTTCAATCCCAATTTCGATTCATTGTGTTGTGACTTGTCTTTGACTGCATTCAATCTTATCTTGAGTCATTGTGATTTCGTTTAAGTCCTTTCAACGAGTCATTGGGATTTTGGTTTTGAGTCATTTCAATCCAAATTTTGGGCCTTTGAGTCATTGGGATTAAGTTTTGAGTCCTTTCAACCCCAATATTTCTTATCTTCAGTCATTTTGATTCGATTTTTAGTCCTTTCAACCTTTGAGTAACTTGGTTTTGAGCAAAAAAAAATGGTCAACGGGGTAATAAATTAGACTAAAATTATCGAAAAAATCGAAATTTCGAATGTGGTGTTGCTAGCTATGTAGGTAGAGATTCACGCCCTCCTGAAATGCCTACTTTAGATCTACACAGAATGTCAAAACTTCTTTCCTCTGGCAATTTATAAAAAAATAAGTTTTGTTTCACAGTGCATATTTTTGTTTGCAGTACTCATAAAGGATAACGGTATGGATAAAATAAGTTTTATCCACAATCACCTTATAATTGAAGTTTTATCCACACTTATGAACCGTTAAAGTACCACTTTATCCACTTGTGGAATAATGAAATTACTTTATTCCACTAGTGAAATAATGAAAAATACAATCTTGAATATCAATCACATTTTACTTATTTTCACCAACTTCACAAATTTTTACAAATGGAGTCGATACACAATCGAAAATACATAGCAACCATTCAACACCTCCTGATATTTTTGTATGTTATTTCAATGATTTTTGAGGAGGTGACGGCCGCTGTCAGAGCAAAACGTCATATCATTTTGTGATGAAAAGTTTCCGCGATTCTGATTCTAAATGAATGTGATTGTGAATAAAACGTTGTATTGCATGCGTGTTTTAGATACATTTTATTTGCTTAAGAAATTTAAACGCTCGAGCTTCGCTCTCGCGTTTAAACATTCTTGCGCAAATAAAATGATATCTAAAACACTTATACAATAACTATTTATTCAATGTTCGTGACCAATGAAAAATCATAAACTTCTAAAAAAATTAAATAACATCCCATATTGACGACGTCCCAACTGATTCTCAACTTTTGTATCAGTGAGAACAAGTAATATGTTTGCCCTTCGCCACACATATTTTACTTAAGTGCTTTTGATATAATATGATTAATCGAAATTTTCATTTTGGTACGAGTCTTGGTATTAGTACAAAAGTGTGTGGTAAAGGGGTACATATTATTTGTTCACATTGTGAACACCACAGAGTCACAGGATACCATTTTACAAAATTTATATCAATATAGACCTGAGTTAAATAATTAACACACAGCATTAGAGAGATTTGTGGTTTAGCACCAATTTAAAGCCTCAAATTTTAATTTGGATAGTTTTCATGAAGCATTTCATGGCCAATTGAATTAAATTACAAAATAAGAATAGAATAGTCTCTGATATTCGCTGTTAGCTTCGAAAACATGCAATTTGTAGTAGAGGATGACCTCTGTTGTGGATAAACAGTCTATACAGGGTAAAAATATACTATTTTATTTGAATAAATTTTTTTTGCAAGTTCTTGAATGGGGATACTGGATACAAAAAAGTGGATCTATTTTGAAAAACTGCTATGAATGATGAATGGCCTGAAGGAGAAAGTAGCATGAAAATCATTATAATAATAATAATTTGTCTTTATTCATATTGTCAAATAGCAACGGTTCAATACATCGAATTAAAAATAAATAACTTAATAAAATGAAAGGACGGAATTCAGATGCCCCTATCCGGAGATAATAATAATAACCTTATTCACTCAAAAATAAATATAAATACAATGTAGTACACGGACAATGGATGTTAGGTAAGTGCGAGGCACTTGTTTCGCGAAAAAATGTCTTATGTGAAATACAAATGTACATTGTAAAATTTTCAAGTATAAAATGTAACAGTTGAGATAATATAAGTAAAATGTAAAAGTTAAAATGTAGAATGTAATGTGAACTGTAAAATGTGAAATATAAAATGTGAATAATAACAATACAATAAAAATGGATAATACAAAATCAAAATACAATAAATGATGAACAACTAACGTTATGAATAATGATACTGTAGGTAAGTATATGAAACACTAATACGTTCAAATAAATAGATTTGGGTAAATATATATGGAAGTAAAATAGTAGATGAAGTACTCGTTTCAAGAAAATAAAAAAATACATGACAATGGAATAATAATATTTATTTACTACTTACCAAATGGTGACTGCTCTTCCATCCAACTCATAACAACATCATGACGTATTTTCATAGTAGTTACTTATGTTCAAAACAGAAATAAGTGGAAATATAACCGGAGTGAAACTCAGGGTAGCGCTACGCTTCGATAAAGTCGTGCTCGGTATCGCGGCAGCGTATGGGATTTATTTAATCACAATTATTTTCGTTCACGAAGGTGAAATATTTTTATATGAACTTGCTGGGAAGGTGAAAGCACTATAATCAATAGCTACAGATGAGACTTTATTTCACTGAAAAATGATCTCTGGGTAACATTGCTAGTGAAATTTGATTTTGTAGCATTCATTTGACTCCCTTTCTTTCCTCTAGAAATAATGAAAAAATGTTACCGGCTCTCAGTATCATTTTGTTAAGATTTTTTTCACGTAGAATATGGAAAAATGAAATGTTGAATACGTTGAACGTGAAATTTTTTTTCGTACTACTTATTCATTTGTACCCCTTCCGCTCCTCTAAAAAATACGAAAAAAAGATACTGACGTCATTTATCATCTTGCTGTTTTTTTTTTCACAGATAGAAATTAAAAATTATCTATTGAATACGTTGAATGTGAAAAATGATTTTGTAGCATTCATTTAACCCCCTTCTGCATCTAGAAAATATGAAAAAAATTATTCTGGCTGTCAATATCATCTTCTTGGGATTTTTTTCATTGAAGAATTTTGAAAAATGAAGTGCTGAATACGTTGAATGTGAGAGTTGATATTGTAGCATTCATTTGGTCCCCTTCCGCATCTCTAGAAAATAGGAAAAAAATGTTTCTGGCTTTCAATATCATCTTGTTGGGATTTTTTCATGAAGAATATTGAAAAATTAAGTGTTGAATAAGTTGAATGTGAAATTTGATTTTGTGGTATTCATTTGACCCACTTCCGCCTGTCTAGAAAATACGAAAAAAAAAATGTTTCTGACTTCAATTAACATCTTGCTAGAGGCTTTTCACAGAGAATAACGAAAGATTATCTGTTTCAAACGTTGAGTGTGAAAGTTGATTGTATAGCATTCATTTGAACCTCTATCCACCCCTCTAGAAATAATGATAAATATGTTCATGGCTATTATCATTTTGCAGGAGGTTTTTTCAATAGGAAATAATGGAAAGTGAATTGCTGAATACCAGGGTTGGCCGAAATGTATCAAGTGATACATATCATGATATATATCATGTACTGACTTATTTTTAACGAAATAAATACCGGAGCAAAAAATCCCTGATATTATGAGTATAAATGGAAACGTGACAACGAAAAAGCCAGTAAACTAGTATTTATTTTTGAATGCTCAAATCAAAGTACCGATAAAAAAGCTTGGACTGGATCTCGTCAAATGATGAACTGAATGTGAGTGATGATTATAATGATGATGATATTCCTCTTTCCCTATCTTGAGTTACTTGAAAATTTATCAAACTACAAGTTTTTTATACTAAAGTTTGATTTTAGTTTTTACCAAAATGAGGGTATTTTATATTTTGTTTTTTTTTTTGCATGTTAGCCTAGTTAATTTTTCAATATTCTTCGTGAAAAAAATCCTAACAAGAAGACGAAAACATTTTCTCATTATTTCTAGAGGGAAGAAAGGGAGTCATTTACCTAATCCAACTGTTCGTACATTAGTTCAGATAAGATAAAAGGAATTTGAGATTAAATTGAATAGAATCGCAAATTTGGAAAAATATGTCAAGAGGAAGCACATTTCAGTAAAAATATAAATCAAACAAATGCAACCATTCGAACCAACTGATGATTTCATTGAAGGCTAAGTTTTGAAATCTTTCTTTCAACATGAACATTAGCTGACTAATATCATACTTTCACTCTATTGACATTGTTCAAGTTATTTTGTTAATTATGAATTGACACCATTCATCATTTTGGTATAAATTTCTAGGTGAAAAAAATTCACAATATTCGATATAGTTGATAGGTAACAATTAAATATAAATTTGATAGTTGAGTCAGTATTTTGCCAATGATATTGACCTATATGAAGTTAGCGAGACAACTTCGAAAAAGTTGGTAACGGATTATTACATAATTTGTCGCTAATTAGTTGCGGAGACAAAAAATTGTTGCTCTTTTTTTTCCAAAAATATGCGATGTTTTGCTAACTTCATATGAAGTTATCGAAACAACTTCCGTCATTTTTATTTTTTCACAATTTAAAAGTATCTATAATTTGTCGCTAATTAGTTGCGATAAAGCTCTTTTAGAAATGTACATTAAGCCAGAATTTTCGAAATTTAAAGTTCACTTATTTTCATTTGACAGTAACGAAAACAAACTGAGGTCACCTTCCATTTGTTCCTTTATTTCCTAAGGACTTTTTCTATACTTAATAGTAAAGGGTACATCTGCAAATAATTTTAAATGACCTCTAATAAAATAGTTCTGTGAATAATAAAAATTATAGTACAATTTATACATTTGGAGATTTATTTTCTGAGGATTTTTCTACAGAGGATTTACTTTCCGAGAGATTTATATTCGGAGATTTTTTTCCGGGGATTTATTTTTGGTGGTGTTATTTCCTAGAATCATTGGAACCTACTGATGATTTCATTGAAAGCTAAGTTTTGAAATATTTTTTTCAACATGAAAATTAGCTGGCTAATTTCACACTTTCACTCCCTTGACATTGTTCAAGTGTTTTTTGTCTACCGCTGTTTACCTCCAAAAGGGTGCAATTTTGACACAAATTACTAAGGGTTTTATTAGGTGACGAAATACCATAAAAAATGTAGATGAAACGTTTCTCCAGATGGTTTATTGATCTGTCTGGGGTAATTGAAAAATGCTGTGAGTTTGAATTATTGTTGTTTTGTTGGCGAACACAATTCTGTTTTCGAAAAGCTACATCCATAATTGAATCCAGGAAGTACCAATTCAGCGCAATTTAGGTAGATACTGTCAGTTCAGAATTAGAATTAAACAAGTTACATCATAAGAATTTTCATGTACCTACGTCGAGAATGATAACCATCCGAGTTTCGAAATAATTGATAATTTGAAATTATCAACAACAGTGCAGATGTTGGCCGCAGTAAAAATGAAATATTTTCTGTAAACAAACTCAAATAAACATTTCAATATTCTTTTCGGTACGAATGCGGCTATAAAAAGAACCATAAATTTTCCTCGGATTGTTCGTGTATAGCATTTTAATAAATTTTGAATGTCCGATACTTACTAATTGAAGTATTTATAGACCATTCTTCTATTATTTAGTTTCTGGTAATTATCGGGTGTTAGTCCGGTAATCTTATTAATGCGTTATCAATATGATAAAGATATAAAAAACCTTAAGTATTCCGCCATTTTTTAATAAATAAAATTTCAAAGAAATCGTTTAAATCCTCCAGGGCCAAAAAGATTTTAATTAAATACCTGAATTCATTGAAAATTCTCAGAAGTATGTTGATGGTCTGACATTTTAGGGTAAATTATTAGTGATTTAAGAAAAATCAAGACGACACAGTAAATGTTTCGGAAAGGGGGTACGTTTAGAGGGTTGGATATTGGTTTTTTACGATTTGTTGCAGAAGTATGCATCCTATCGGGAAAAGTTTAATGCAAAAGTTGTAGATAATTAAAAAATCTAAAACTTTTTTTATCGAACACTTTTCAACATCACCTCAAAATTAAGGAGAAAAGTGGCAAAACTCGTTTTAATTTGTTTTTAATTTTCATCTCCTGCATAAAAAAATTATGAAACGTGGTAAAAACGTTATTTTTTGTGTTTTAAAAGCTGTCAAATCAAAATATTTATTAAGTAAGTATATTTATACGAATTTAAATTTAAAAAAAATCCTAATTTTTGCTTGAATCAGTTGGTTTACAAAAAATTCTTCGTTGAAACCTTGACTTTAAGATGGCATAAAAATAAATATTGTTCTTATGGAAAAATATCGTTAAAAATGTAAAAATCTTAAAAAAACGACTTGTTCGTAACCGATTTTTCAATAATATTGGAAGTTTCTCATTTATTACTGCAAATAAGCGTTGAAATTGATGAAAAAAATTATTTTCATGTAATATAATGTCATTTACTTTCAATTATTTGTTAATGGTTTCGAAATTATCGAAAACATTGTTTAATCCTTAATCGAATACGTAAAAACTTCAAAAAACAACAACAAAAATATGACAGAAACTTTTCTTTACGTTTGCCTCTCAAGTTTTTCGGACGAGTTATTAAAAAAAGTAAGTATGAATATAAAAAATATAAATTGACTCTTTTTAGCTCGCAGGAGAAGTTTTGAAACCTCGCAAGGCAAAAAGAGGCTTTATATTCGAGTGGTAGGTATACTTAAACGCCCCACACACTATGCAATCTGTCGTACGACAAGTTGTACAACCCAAGTAGTTTCGACCGTCGAAACGACAATTGCATAGTGTGTGGGGCTGTCGTTCAACAAATTGAACGACACGGTTGGATCGTATGGAAGTTTGGCGGGCTAAAAATTTGTACAACCGCGTCGTATGTACGACAGATTGCATAGTGTGTGGCCCTGTCGTGACTCGTTGGAACGATTTCAAAAACACCTGAAGCTCTGTTGTGTTGCTGTTCTGTGTCATATACTTCTAAAATAGTGAAAATGGATAAAAATCATTCATTTTGGACTGAATTTATTGAATTATACCGTGAAGAAACATGTTTGTGGGATGTAAAATCAAATGACTATTCAAACAAACATAAACGGAATGCAAGCTATGATATTTTGTTGAAGAAATTAACAGAAATAAATAAAACAGCAACTGTCGACGTTTTGAAGAAAAAGATTAATAACATGCGAACGGCGTTCAGACGAGAGCTGAAAAAGGTAAGTGGAGACAATTAGAATTATAACAGAATTCTAACACTTATTTATTACTTATAATAATATGTAGTTACAATTCATGTTGTATGTTTAGGTACAAGCTTCGAAGCGCACGGGAACAGGTGGCGACACATATGAAACAACATTATGGTACTACGATTTGCTTTTGTTCACCGCACAGTCAGAAACCGGCAGGACAGGCAGATCCACAGACGAAGTAGAAGACAATTTGGAAAACGATACGGTAAGTTAGGTATGATGTATGATATGCATACATATAATAACATACATATATGTTTATGCTATCATTCGTTCTTGAAACGGAGTTTTCCCAATGGTGTTATAGTAGTGTTTATATGCATTTCTAACGTGCTTCGCGGAAGTGCTTGCATTTTTGTTTGTATTGCTTCTAGCCAAACCTAGTAGATTACCAGTTTGTCTCCATTCTCCTGGTATAACATTAGCATTATCTGTCTCTTCGTAATCTACAGAAGTTTCTGTTATGTATCCCCTTTTGGATCTCTTTCGTAAGAAATTATGTAGTGCACAACATGCGAGAACAACAGCATCGATTCTTGCAATATCAATAGCAATAGGCTGCAGAAATACCCTAAACCGTGATGCCAAAATACCGAAAACATTTTCAACTACTCGACGTGCCCGGCAAAGCCGGTAATTGAAAATTCGTTCATCATGGGTGATTCCCTTTTGCGCATATGGCTTCATTAGATTGTCCATTAGTGGAAATGCCTCATCAGCAATAAAAACGCAAGGCACCACATCTTCTGTATTGGGAAAGTTACTTGGATTTGGTATATTCAGTTTGTTTGCTTTCAAGCGCTTATAAATCCCTGTCTTCCGCCAGATTCCTCCATCTGATACACGCCCATTGGTACCAGTATGAACATAGAGAAATTCATAATTTGCATTGACAATTGCAAATAGGACCACGCTAAAGGTGCCTTTATAATTGTAGTAAAATGATCCAGACTTTGGTGGTTTCTTGATAAGAATATGTTTCCCGTCCATAGCCCCCAGGCAATTATCGAACTGCCACATGGTTTTGAAATCATGCGCCACTTTTTGCCACTGTTCTACTGTTGACGGACACTGAAAATAAAAATAATATTATGTCTTTAAATATCAGATGTTACTTTGTATTCTTAAAATCGTGTTAAACGTGTTTAACGTCGTTGTTTTTTTTTCAGATAGATACATTTTTTGAGACGAACAATAATGTAGACACAGAAGCATATGATGAATCACCTCTAACACCGTTCTCTTCTATGAGTGACTCAGAAGTACCAGGCAATTTACACACACGTGAGCAGACTACAGCAGCAACTTCTCAGGCGTCTGCAGCAACTCCTCAGACGTCTGCAGCAACTCCTCAGGCGTCTGCAGCAACTCCAAAGACGTCTGCATCATCATCTTCTAATAAAAGCCGTTTTCAACAAAGAAATGTTAGACAGAAGACTAATAATAATGCCACCGCACACAAGAGACAAGCGTTATTAGATTTAGCTCATACGGCTTTATCAAGAAATAGTAATGAAACTGAAGACGAATACCAGATTACCGGTAAGCGACTGGGATACCAATTAAGAGGCATCGAAGAACATCAGAGAATCATTGCTGAAAAATTGATATCTGACGTGATGTTCTATGCAAAAATGGGTAAACTTACGGAAGATAGTAGTATACAAATATATTCTCGATCTCACCACATCAACACTTTTCCGAGAAACTACACGCAAGCGCATGATTATTCACCCTACCCACGACCTCAAGGAACAACAAACGAACACAGCCTTTTGCTGTTGGACAATCCACAAACCCAAACCAGCGCGAGCACTTCAACAACTGGCGAGTTTTTCCGAACGTATCAACCGCTTTAGAATATCCTGTTACATTTTTGTGTTTTTATTTGCGAGAATGGTATATTTAAGTTTTGTTTTTATATAATAAATTTCAATACATACAAATGTGATTTTTACTTACTTTTAAATATTCTTCTTTTAAGACTTCGTAAATGGCCCAGCATGTCTCAGGAATTATTTGACCGATGGACTGAGGGGATATCGCAGTACTGAACTTAAGGTCTTCGTAAGAATTTCCAGTTGCTAAATATCTTAGCGTGACAGTTAATCTTTCTTCAGGAGTGATTGCTTCTCTCATTTGTGTATTTTGTTTCGTTATTTTGGATCTAACTAACTCCAGTAATATGTTAAATGCATCGCTATCCATTCTCAGGTAATTTTTAATATCTGCTGGTTCACTTCGATGTAATTCTCGTAGCAAATTCATATGCGTGTATATACGTCGCTGTAAGAGCCACGTTTTGCACCATTTACTTTTTTTCTTTTTTATTTCTTTTCCATTATCATCCAACAGAATGACCACTACTGCCGCTATAATCTTTTTGGCAATAGTCTTTGCCATGACACTGTATACGAATGGTATTGGTTTCCCAACTGCCAGTTGCAACGACTGATTGATATTCCAATCGTTCGTGTCTGTGGGCAATAACTCAACCAATTGGTTGCACAGATTGTTTGTCCAATCTGCAGTACAACTTGTCGTACGACAGATTGCATAGTGTGTGGGGCGTTTTAACATGATTATTTCCAATACATTAAAATGACTTTTTTAATAGTGTTTATAGAAAAAATATTTTTTCTGAAATCGTTCAAGAATTGCCCACTTTCTCGGAGCAATTGCAGGCCTCAAAATACGCTAATCCAGTATTTTAGTCCGTTGCTAGGCAACGAACTTTCCCGGACCGTATAATACTTACCCGTATCGAAAACGATACGAGAAAGTACTTTGCCGGCCTAGGCCGTCAGAATCGGTCTTTGGTTTATAGTTGTCACTTTGACGTTTCAGGAAAGCACGTAATTTCGAATCCTCAATTTATGATAATGCTGATTGCGATTTCAGAAAAAATAGTATGTGTACCTCGTAGTAAAAGCACATTCCCATACTTCAATTTTTCGGCTTAACGCCTCGGCCAACAATTTACATTGTAGTCCGGGAATCTATTGCTTTTACTACTAGATACACAATATACTATTATTTACTGTGTGCCAAACTTGGAAATAGTCGCAAAATTGGGGAACGAACTGTTCTAGAAACCTTCAATTAATTTTGAAGGATGAACGATCAGAAAACCTTCGATAATTTTTAAAGTGCAGGAAAAAAATGAATTTGTCTGTACCGTTTCCAGACACTTGATGAGGTGGAACTTTCCCGTGTCCCAGGTTATGGAGGCAAATTCAAGCTCGCCTCGGATAGTGTTTCATATAGCAACGATATAGTTTTTATATTTCGGAAATCAACTGTTGTTCATTTCACGAAACCCAGCATTCTGTTTGCGCTTCGTGTTACGTTGTTAATCTGTTTGTCAAATTTCAATGTATTTTGTAAAGTTACTCCTAAGTCTTTGACATATGTGAGCTTTTCTAATTTACTGTTATCTAAGGAGTAATTGAAAGTTTTGATATTATTTGATCTACTGAAAGTGATATCGAAACATCGACATTTAGCAGTAGTTTATTCTCGACAGTCCAATCTTGTAATATATTCAAATCATTCTGTAAGATGTCGTTATCACTGTTGTTCTCTATTTTCCAAAATATTTTGCAGTCGTAAGCGTTTAGTAAGCGTCCAGATGAGAATCGATTTGGAAGGTCATTGACCAATAGAAGAAAGAGAAGAGGGTCCAAGTTAGACCCTTGCGGTATACCAGACCTCGCCAAAATAATGTCTGGAGTTATGTCCACGATATGTTGCTGTTGTGCTGGCGCGAACAAGGTTTTTTGAGTTTGCTGTTGGTTATTGGAACTGCTCACAACAGTCTAGTCCTGCGGCTCGCGGCCTTCTAAAATTACCAAAGAGCCACGTGTCATGTCAATCCAACTGGTACATCGCTCAATTTGTCGAATAAACAGACAACCTGGCATGTGACGAACGTTTCCGGTAAATTTGCGTGTTTGTCTCTGGCATCGCTCGTAAAAATCGTAAAATTGGATCTCCACTAATAAATCCACATGTTTACGTGTGACGAGCAAATCCACTTATAAATGTGTGTCCGTGCCTAGGTATTGAAAATACTTGTCGATACTTGCTTAAAAGCGGTTTGCTGAAATGATGATTGCATTTAATGCAAGCACTGGAATCTCTAGAATGAATGAATGGAAGTTTCGCGGACAAGTTCTGTCGCGCTTTGAAATTTTCTTATACAGTGACAGCGGTAGATTTTTTGTTACACGTGTTTCTTTTAGAATGAATTTCGAACTTCGAATGCGCTATTCAATCTCAGAATGCACTTTTTAAACTTTCTTAATTATCTCTTTCTGTATAAGAGGGATCCTAGAAAATATGAAAACAACTCGTTGTTAAGAAAACGTAATAATTTTGACGACACCAAAATTACCTTCTGCCAAAAAAATCGGTTACGCGGGGATACGATTTGAGGCAAAAATCTATCAAAAAACAAATACGAAGATGACTGATAAAATAATAAATAAAAATATACAAACCTGTTAAATGAAGGCGACACATGGTTGAAATAGGGTAGGTACATATCCAGAAAAATCCACAACTGCCTATTCCAATAATTAGTTTTTTCAGTGGTTTAAATGGTTTTGTATTTCATTTTATATATTCTCACCTATACTTATAATGTTAGCGAGACAACTTCGAAAAGTTGATATAGGATTATTCCATAATTTGTCACTAAGTAGTTACGGAAAAGAAAAATCTGTCGCTCTTTTTTTAAATGCAATGTTTCGCTAACTTCATATAAAGTTAGCGAAACAACTTCCAAAATTTCAATTTTTTACAGTTCTGAAGTATCCATAACTTGCCGCCTTTTTGTCGCTAATTAGTTGCGGCAAAAAAAATTGTTGCTTTTTTTCTAAATATGCTATGTTTAATAAATACTCATGGATGTTGAGAAACAACTTTCGTAATGTTTGTCTTTCGCCAAATTCAAAATATTCAATAATTTCCGCTTTTACGTTGCAAAAGTGTCATTTTTGTGGCTAAAAAACAAAACTGATAATATTTATGGATTTCTGGATACGAAAACAAGAACTCTCTTCACTACCTATTCATCCTCGTATTCCATACCATTTTCCTCAAAATAACCAACAATACTATAAAAAATATTTTTTTCTGAATCTTTCATACTAAGAATAAAAACAGAATGGTACCTCAAAATTACTTACATTGCCACATAGTACTTATAAAGATCTTATTTATCCTTATATAATGATTGACATAAACTTTTATTCAAAATTATGAAAGCATAATGATTACATACCGGAGGGAAACTAGCAAGACGACAACGCCAGCAAAAGGCAGTGCTACGCTTTGATAAAATCATGCTCGGTGTCGCGACAGGGTATAGTTTATCCAATCTCAGTTGAATGAGCTGTAAAACCGCATTAACACTTCAATGACTTCGCCTCTTTGAACGTACTTGCCGACCAAAGGCGGAGATATTTTCTCTTACTTGGGTATAACTTTGCGTATTGCTTGCTGTATATAAATTGGCGAATATAATGTGTCTTGTTCTTATAATGAATAGAATTGAATGATTGCGCGTGTATGGGTACGGGTCGTTGCTCGTAACGTATTGACAAATTATCTGACACCGAAAACAACTCAACTTTGTTTAATTTCTGATCTTCTCGTTTTCTTTTACGATAATGATCTACAACATCCCCTTGTTTAACCACTCTGTAAATAGTTGAATGCCCCAAACTGGTGGGATGAGATATCCTTCATTGTCACATTTGACATTTGTCGTTCATTTCCTTTTTGAGATTTATATATATATATATATATATATATATATATATATATATATATATATATATATATATATATATATATATATATATATATATATAGAACGAGTCTTTGGGTCTGAACATGAAGATCTTTGTTTTTAAATTCCCATTGTTCATCCGGTTGTGAGTCTTGTTCCTCACCTTCTTCGAATGGTCGCCAAAATGCCATGTTGCAACACTAAATACACAAACGTTTATACTAAAACTTTAATGTTGATTTTCACACTTTTAGTTTAAAAAACCGACATATTATGTTTTGCAAATACAATGGATTCTTCAAGCAGTATACTGAGTTATTCTATTACAATGTCCTTCTTTTATATTCTCAAAATGTTAATTAATTTGGGAACAGTTTTATACCCGTTTTCCGCTGTTTTCGGATAACTCTATGATAACAAATGTTTGTCAGTAATTACGAGGATGTATTGATATCTAGTTAGCCTAGACCAGTTCCCTGCGTAAAAAAAAATAATGCGTTTCCATAGCAACGAACAATAACTTATTAGAAGTGTCAGTGTAAAGTTTGACGTCAAAAAAGTAAACCAGAGTTATGCAATAAATTAAAAGAAAAAATATGTCAACCAAAATTGTGAAAATCGAAAAATTGGAGTATCGAGCCATCATCAAGTACCTGTATTTAAAAGGGTTAAGAGGTAAGCAGATTTGCGAAGATATGCTTAATACTCTTGGTGATCAAAGTCCTTCGTATGCGACCGTGAAAAATTGGACTGCAAGCTTCAAAAGAGGTAAATTTTCCATTGAAGATGATGACCGATCGGGAAGGCCAGTTTCTGTGTCAGTCCCCGAAAATATCGATGCATTTCATGACATGATTTTAACAGACCGTCGAATTGGGCTAAAACGGATATCTGAAGCACTGAATATTTCATACGAACGCGTTCATCAAATAGTTCACGTCAATTTGGACATGAGAAAAATTGCTGCAAAATGGATCCCCAAATGTTTGAACGTTGACCAAAAGCGTGCAAGGGTAGTAGCATCGCGTTCGATTTGTGCTCTATTTGAAAACGATGTAGATTTCTTAAACCGAATTGTTACTATGGATGAGACTTGGGTACATTTCTACGATCCAGAAACAAAGCAACAATCGATGGAATGGCGACACTCCGGTTCTCCAAGACCTAAGAAGTTTCGTGTCCAAAAATCTGCTGGAAAAGTTCTTGCTTCAGTTTTTTGGGATTGCCATGGAGTAATCATGATTGATTTTTTGGATAAGGGTAGAACAATAACTGGAGATTACTATTCGACATTACTGACCACTCTACGGGAAAAAAATAAAGAGAAAAGACGAGGAAAGCTATCCAAAGGTGTTTTGTTTTTGCTGGACAACTCCCCTGCACACAAATCTCATGTTGCCATGCAAAAAATTCGTGATTTAGGGTTTGAATTACTAGAACACCCCCTTTATTCACCAGATTTGGCTCCGTCCGACTATCATCTCTTTCCTCAACTGAAAAAAAGTTTAAAAGGTTGTGAATTTTCTTCCAACGAGGAGGTAATGAAAGCTGTGGAGGTCTGATTTGCAGAGCTAGAAGAAACATTTTTTTTGAAAGGTCTAGAGACGTTGCAGATTCGCTGTAATAAATTAAGAGGAAAATATGTTGAGTAATAAAATATTTTGACATTGAAATTTTGTTTGGTTCTATGGTAGGCTAAGAATTTTTCAATATATCCTCGTAATTACATTTATACCTAGTCTAACGGCAAAACAAATTAAGTAGAGAGAAAATATTGAGTTCAATTTGATCGTTCATTAAGTACGCTACTGTTCTTCTTTTCATAAATATCATCAGGCTGCCGGACAGCAGTAAAAATATTAAGAGGGGATTTACGGTAATTTATGCAACAGGCGGTCAGCGCATTACTGATTGCTTTCCACGCTTTGAACGGTTACACATTAAATATACTCAATCTGGTCTACTGTTTTCTTCATATAGGGACTAATATTTATTTAATTTTCCGTTTTCACCCTTCATTCGTTATTACACCATGTGCTATTTTGAACTAACCCTATATATTGAACTGAATGAAGTCATATTCAACTGAGATTGGATAAACTATACCTATGGGTATTTATTTTATCACGTTTATTTTCGTCGCGTTGGTGAAATATTTTCATATAAACATGCTGGAAAGATGAAATCCTATTTTTCTTCAAAGCGCAGGAGCTACAGAGTACACTTCATCGAACTAATGAAAATGAATCAATTTTGGCTTCACTTACATAATGTGAGACTTTACTTCATTGAAAAATGATCCATTCAAACCCATTCCATCCCGTGGAAATGACGGAATAAATGTTTCTGAATAATATTACTATTATTTTGCAGGGTTTTTTTCATCGAAGAATATGGAAAAATGAATTGTGGAATAATTTTAATGTGAAAATTGATTTTGTAGCATCCATTTGACCCCCTTCCGACCCTCTACAAGAGAGTCAAAATCAATGCTACAAAATCAATTTTTTAAATTAAACAAATAAAAAAATTTAATCAAATTCGAAGATAATGAATCTGTATATTATAACATTTACTTACTTTCGGTATTTCAAATATTTCTTCTTTACGTTAAATTCTTTGTAACATGAAGAGTGATACCCCCAATATTCGTCGGGAGAATCGGGCAAGTACACATCGCTGTAAGCGTGGCCGTGATGTTTTCTTGCCTCCAAAAAAATTTTACACTGCTCCAAAATTTTTGTGTCAAATTGTTTAACTTTTTCTCGTCGTGGTAAAAACTTTTCGTTTTCACTACGTGAACTGCACAAAAAGCACTGCATAATTTAAAACAAATGTCAAAATCACTTATAAAAATTAGAAGACAACGAGAGAATAAGCCTGTTAAGAAAATGAAGCTCTCACGTGTAACGCTTATTTCTTTTTATTTCTTTCTCAGTCTCGTTTCTCCAGTCTCCGCGCTTTCGCGCACACTCCATATGAAAATTTGTACGCGCGCTATGCTACTACGTTTAAAAATTGAAATGGTACATTACACAATGGAGCTGCAATACATTCCGCTAAGTTGCGTACTTATTGTATTTTTCACAATAATGTGCGAAAAGTATATTGTAACGTACGCAGCATGCGAAAAACGTACTATCCGCACGCGCTTGCCGAAAAAATGGTTTTTTATTAGATTTGAATCATTTGTCCCCCCTTTTTTGTCGGACAAATGTTGTTTATTAATTATTATGTTATTTTAAAGCCAAAGATTTTAAATTTATTACTGTTATTATCAGAAACCTAACCTGCCATGAGCGGCATGTTTCGGTTGTCGGACTGGAAAAAAGCCCCCGAACATTTGTCGGACAAGGTATGGACTACGATTCTTAGGCCAATTTTAGTATGTTAAAATAAAAATTGAGACTGTTATTATCAGAAAACCACACCGCGCTAGAGCGACATGTTGGACATGTCGGACTCGACAATATCCCCCGCCATTTTGTCGGACAAGCATACCTATCTTTTATTTATCACATTTTCTTGCAAATCGAATAAAAATTTTGAGTATTATAATAAAAAAAGGTAACCGCCCAGAACGACATGTTTACGTACCCGCAGTGCGGAAAAGCCCCCGTTCCGTATTCTGAAAATTTCACAGCGTGGTAGACTCGATATAAACAAGTGATCCAAACTATTTTTATGACTGTTATTATCAGTTTCAAAAATGGTCGCTGGACTGGGGACTACAACTTTCACAATCAACGTAGTCGACACTTTTCAATATTATTATTCGTACAAAACAACCCCTGCAAGATGATAATAGAAGCCAGAAACATTAATATCAAGAGTCAAATTGATGCTGCAAAATGAATTTTCACATTCAACGTATCCCACACTTCACTTTTCAATATTTTTCGAAAAAAAAAACAGCATAATAATAATATTATCCAGAATCATTCATTTAGTTATTTCCACTGGATGGAATGGGGTTGAATGGATGCTACAGAATCAAATTTCACCAGAAATGTGATCAATGGATCATTTTTCAATTAAATAAAGTCTCAACATTATTTAAGTGAAGCCAAAGCCAAAATCATGATTTATTTTCATTAGTACGATGAAGACACGGATTCCTCTGTAGCTATTGTTTGAAGTGCTTTGAAAGTAATAGTTATTTACCTAACAAGTGCGGAAAATGTCGGGGCGTGGCGCAGTGGTTAGAGCGTCCGTCTCTGGGTCGAAAGGTCCGGAGTTCGAGCCCAAGTTACGGCTGGGATTTTTAAATTTAATTTGACCGATTAAATTATTCAAATCTCGTGGCTGAACTGGGGTGAGTCCTGCACGATTCACTGTTGCGTTCCAATTAACAGTGCTGCTCCTGAGGTGGCGCATGGAGTTAGAAACAAGGCCTATCCAGAACACGTGGCTAATGACCATAGCAGTAGATGCCAAAACACCAATAATTTAAAAAAAAAAAACAAGTGCGGAAAGTAGTACTTTTCCTTACGCGACGGCAGTTGCACAAACGATGCGGAGAGGAGTTCGGGCAAGCCGTCAAGGGCGGAAAAGACGTTTTCCGCAAGAGTTAGGTACAATGTTTTTCCTACGAGTGTTTTTGTCCATCTTATTTATGAAAAAAAAGGTTTTTATTAAACAAGATTTTATAATAATGCTACAAAATGACACATAAGACAGAATAGTTACATAGATCATTTAGTTAGTCCTAAATATCTTCATTTTCAACAATATAAAAATCGTGCGGAAAAGTAACTTTTCCGTATAATTTTTTCTTTCCGCAAGATTTATAATATGAGATCGAATCTAGTCTATTAACGACTGTTTGATAATAACTTTCCGATATTCCGTAATTTTCATAAAATTAATTTCAAAATATAAAGTTATTAAGACATTATCAAAATAAATAGTGATATTTAAAATTTGACAGGATTTGATATGGTATTATAGCAATTAAATTAATATCTGAAATAGCTCAGTTGGCAAAGTAAGAGACCAGTCGTCTACGCTGGTTAATGGTTAATGGGGTAGGTGGTTCGAATCCTGGGGAAGTTACTTTTTTTGTTTTGAAATCGATGAGAGTACTTGCTGTTCAATTTTCGTTATATTTTTCAATATTTGTTTTTTCAATATTTGTTTTTTCAATAACGACATGAGTGTTTTTGATAGAATCTGTTATGAAAAAAATAATTCGCTCGTACTACAAAATTTCATATACCCACCTACCCGTGGGAAATGTATGTCATTTCATGCTCATTGTACAATATACTAATCTTGAATTAAAATATTGTGCTTTAAAGAGAAAATCTTGCGTAAAAGTAAAAATCGTGCGGAAAAGTAAAAATCGTGCGGAAAAATAGAACTTTCAAAACGAAAAATCGTGCGTAAAAGTTACTTTTCCGGTGAAAAAATAGAAATTACGGAAGTTCTTTCGTAACTTCAAGTGAAGTTAGCGAAACATCGCATATTTAAAAGAAAAGAGCGACAAATGTTTTTTCTCCTCAACTAATTAGCGACAAAGAGGCGGCCAATTATGGATACTCCAGAACTGTGAAAATATAGTAATAACGGAAGTTGCAACATCGCAAATATTAAAAAAAGAGGGCGACCATTTTTTTTCTCCGCAACTAATTAGCGACGAAAAGGCGGCAAATTAAGGAATAATCCGTTATCAACATTTTCGAAATTGTCCCGCTATCTTTATACGGGTAATTTCCAATTCCTCAGCCTAAATGCACAAGGAAAATGGTTCATATTTATATTATCAAACCATCTCGAGAATTCAAAGAATTACCTAATACACCGATCCACTCAACTCATCACACATTTTTTCAATTAGTAGATCACTTGATGAGTAATTTATTGATAACGTTGCTCCGTGAATCATCGAGAATATACAAATTGTGTGAATGCCAAATTTATTCAGGAAGATAACGGAGGTTTTTATATACATTTTCGTATACCTTGAAAATGACCTGTGAATACCTTGAATAGCGCATAACAATAAACCAGGTAGGAAGTTTTGAGGAACACAATGAAAACGTACATTTCAATGTTTTCTTTTCAAGTGTAAACTGTGGTTATTTTACTAGAGGAAGTGGGGGCGAGAGGTGCAATAAATTATTTTACTGGTTTGTTAAAAAATATAGGGCTTTCTCTTTTTATTATCCAGAGGGTGCAACAATCCTTCAATGTGCTCTTGAGGATGCTTCATTTCTGATGGTCCGTTTAAACATATATAATAATAATAATAATGTTTATTCACATAAATATAAAGACATATTATATTAACAATTGTATAAATAAAATTAGTAAATAAACAAAATATCACAGAAGCAAAAATATGCTTGTTTGTGATTTGCTAAATAAACATTTGAGACATGAGATGAGTAAGGCTGTGTCAAGTCACCGGTCGGACAAGGCACGCGCGTTCAGTATGAAGTATGACGATGAGTCGGACCGATCAGATGATTGAAAATATTGGTCACATACAAACAGTTCCAATTAGGTCGTCAAGTCAACCAAATGACCGCGCTGGTCTAATCATATTGGTCAGACCGGAGACTTGACTCAGCCTAAAATGTATAAATCGGTATGACAAGATCGGGTAAGTGTACTGGGCAGAATTTGGAAAGTATCGACAAAAGCAGGTGGGTTTTGAAAAAATCATATAAGAATGTACCAAATCAAGGTATTGAGTATAATTATGTACAGTATGGCATTTATACTAGATTTGAATTTGTGTACTTAGATTTAAAATTTTTACATATTTGTGATAAAGGGAAAAAGCTCAATCTACTTGAGACCCTGGAAATAAATAAGGCAATTAAAAATTCAGAAGTTCAATGCATAAACGAACAAACCAAATTCGACAGCTTAAAACTTTTCAATTCCCTACTATTTTGATCGATCAAATCGTGAATAATTTTCTTTTCTTGATCAATTTTTTCACACACTGTTACAAGTCACACTCGATCAACAACCAATGTTCTACATTCTACATTACTAATAAATCTTTTATTTTTTCTATTATTACAGTCTAATATTACTGACAGTCGATGTTGTATGATGATTGCTCTTTACAGGTCCACGGAACAGTCACTCTGTCACTTTGAGTCGTGACGTCTCACTCTACAGATGACAGATGTTATCCTCAATTTTCACTTTCTTTCTTTCATAACATAACCCTTTTGTTTTGCATAAAGAGCACGTGTATGGTCACGGTTTAACAAAAATTTTTGACAAAAGATGATTTATTTAGCGAGATCCAATCATACCCCCTAACAATTAGAGACCCGCTTGTTATGCGGTTACCGTCTTATTGACAATTGTTTTAATTTTAATATTCTACATTTATATAGAAGCACTTTTTCCACCACATATGGTGTGTTCAAAATTTAATACTGTTATTCTCAATATTGTAACATTTCTTTTTTCTGTAGATCATTAGTTTGTAACCTTTTTTCGCTGAAGATGAAGGATTAATCCTTCGAAACATGTCCTGCTGCTGATGTAAGTCTTCCGACTACATCTCGTAATGTGCTGATATGTGTGTCCTCTGACTACACTCACACTATCAATAAAGATTTTATTTGGTGGAGTTCGACTGTAAGTTTTTTACCTACCCAGTAATTTTGAGGAACGTTGCACAAGTATCTGTTAGATTTAATCTAACAGAGGTCTTAGCCAGGGGAGTAGTTGTTTTCTGTCAGGTACTTGCCTTAATAAGCCTACTTAGTAGGTGTATATGGGAGTAAAGGCTTCATCATTGGTCGGCAACGACTGTTCGTAATTATTTTCTCTCACACTCTTACCATAAAATGTATTTTAAGAGGCAATAAACGTATCTATCCATCTATCTAAACGATCTCCCAAAGAATTCTGTTTTCTTCACATAAATGGTATTATAATATGTACAGTGAACAAAAACGTTACTCAGGCTAACCTACAAGGAGCATAAACAAAATATGTGTGTAGGAAGTCAATTGTAATACTTATACAGGAAAGCTAATTGAGCGACTGTTTCGGTTCCCAAGCGATTTCGAAGTTTGGAAAAGTAGAAAACACTCTGTCGACATATGCTGAAGAAGATGTTGCAGATAACAATTGTTTAATGGTGACAGTACTTTTTGAACAGCCTCGACATTATGTTGGGACTTACACCAGCTTAAAGCTTTAGAAGATTTGAGAATTTCTTCATCAAACATTATGTCGGTAAAAGGATCTGATTTTGCCAGAAATTGAATAATTAGTGGCAAGAACCCACTGGGAAATAGTTATTTTGCGGCTTTCAAAGCACAACTGTTTTCGTCGTCTGTTAGAGCTAATGCTAATAGACGTTGTGGTTTTGTCGTATCTAAAAGATATGCTAACAGATGATATGGAGTGATGCATTGTTCGTATCGGTGTCTAAATTTTTGTATTTGACTTGAAGTGAAATCTGTCTTCTCAAACGTTGATTCAGGATTTTTGAATTCTTGTACGATATCAGAAATAGTTGCATTAATTCTTTGAAGCATATCAGAAATAGGCTTAGAATCGCTAAATAGTCTTCTGCAGACCTTTTCAAATAGTTGTTTGAATTTTTTTCTCTCGCTATGGCATCGATTTCATTCATATGGTCCTCGCTAATTTTCAGAAATTTTGTGCACGTTGCAATGAAAACTTGTAGAAGTCAGCCAGTGAATTCCATCTCACGTGATTTTGTAGCAGAAGCAAAGTGATTATTTCGGAAAAACTTTACGACAAACAAATCATTCTCCTTGATATCCCGAAACTCCAAATCTTTACAAAGTAAATTTAAAATATGAGTAGCGCAACTATAATATGTAATAACGCTCAATGGATTCATGTATTTTAGTTCTCATTGCTCATCGCTACTCACTACACAGTTATGGTCCGTCTTCAGTGACTTTATCAAATTTATGACAAGGTCTGTCAATTCACAGTTGTATGAGCATTGTTTACATATAGAAGTAAGATAGTTAGCCAACCTTATGGGATTAATATTGGATTCAACTTGATGCGACATGTAGATGGCAACAGTGATCTCGTATCCAAGTCATGTCGTAACTTCTGTGATTTGGCCTCCAAGTTGTCAACAAATGCGTGCACTCGGATAGTAGGGTGTTTCGCCTCTTCCGGCTAGTTCAGACCACCTATCCGAAGTACAGCATAGTCGCAAAAACTCAGCAACTCCGGAGCTTTTCATTTATTTGGAATAACCAGCAGGAACGTGTCTGACATACGAATTCTTTCTTAATGTGGTTGGTGTTGCCAACCAACGAGGTTCCATTAATTCGCATGCCAGGCCGTAGATTCCTAAAAACCAGAAATACTATTTATACTCTACACGACTTTACACTACTGAGCCATCCAGAAGTGAGGGCTTCTATCCTGGGAATTGTCCGAGCCCTCGGGCGGCTTCTGGATGACTGAAGATTTCAGCCAAAAGAGCTTAAATTTATACACTGGCCGAACATTTGAGTCGGCCAATGGTATAACAATTCGCTGGGTATTTTTCCAAAATCAAAAATAGTAGTATTTCTGGCAGATTATGACAAAGTCATGCCTTAACTTGATTAAAATCAGGGTTTTTGAAAAATCCTGCATTAAAATGACGTCAAATATTCATGTTTGTAATTAATCACGCTAGATGACACTCGCGTTTGGGTCCAATACCTTTTCCACAGGCATTGACTATCTTACTTCTATTTAAACAATGGTATGAGGCTTTCCAGAAGTGTCTATTGTGTCTATCAAAAAAAGATTTTCCGTTTTCTGTAGTTACTGCATGACAGATTATTGGTTCGTTATGAATATTCAACCAACCATCCAATGACAAACAAACTGAACTACCTGATGATGATTTAAAACACTTACTTTTTCTTCCTTGTGTACCAGCATACTTCAGTAAACAGTAAGCAGTCGGTTGGACACATCATGCCGAGAAGGAGGAACATATCCAGGGCGTAAAAGCGCAAATGCTTTTTTAACTTCTGATTGTTCAATACATGTGAAGCTATTGTTCGTAGCATAAAGAGCTCTAGCTATTTCTTCTTCATCAGACTTGCAAGTCCGTATAACAAAAGAAGATAAAGATCCAGCAGCCGAGTTAGATGCTCCTTTTCTTTTTAGCAAGTTCAGATGTGAGGTAGACCTGCTAGTGCATATAGTCCCCAGTCAATATGAATACTTTATAAATGTATATGACCAAAGTATGTTTGTTCTTCAAAAACTTTCATAATTTACTTATCGCATTTAAAAAGTAATAAAACTTGAACTAGAAAATTAATTTTTCGCTCTTTTATATATTCTGCATATGAGCCCACAAGGCGCCCAGGGCAGCAGTTGCTACCCTCCTATTGAAGGACATATATTTATCTTGTTTGGTCCAACATATTTGAATTTGTGTGAAATTCGATTATAGAAACTGAACAGGACTCCCACGAAAATATGATAAATCTTCTGGTACTAGCAATATCAGTACTGTCGCTATTGTCAGTATCTAATATAACTGCTTGAACTGCTTCCATTTTCTGACATATCTCCCAGCGTCTTTTCATCCGTTCAACAATTCCTTGTAATTTAAATTTGCATTTTTTGCAAGTCGCTCTGCTTCCCGTTTGTTCGTCTGATTTATACGATTTTTCAATAAAATATTGCCAAATAGGGTCATTTTTACTACCACCACTTCGGAACATTTCAGCTATCTTTTGAAACCACACTTCACTACGCACATTTTTGGACGAATAGAGAAGTAATGAAATGAGTGATTTTAAAGTTCATTATTTCCATATTTAAGGAAAAAATCAGTATGAATAAAAAATCACAATTTAATCGAAAAAATCAGATTTGTTGATTTTTTCAAAAAAATCGAGATTTTTCGCAACTCTGATTACAAGTTTGGCCAAACGTGTATTACAAGTTTGGCAAAACGTGTAAGATCCAAATACCTACCCGATATTGAAAAACACTCGATTGAAATCCTGATAAATCTCATTATTTCAATTTGCGCCAGTATGTCACTAAACGTGGTGTCAACTTTACCACTGATAGGGCGAAGTGGGGTAAGTGTAATCAGAAAAACGAAAGTTTCATTTTAAATTATAATATCAAGAGACTTAAAAGAGATAAATTTTTACAGAGGTACTACCTGTCTAATCGTTAACTGAAGTAATTTATTTTCTTCTACATATACAGTGCTTTTTTTATAAACAAAAATAAAAAGTTATGTTCGCTGATTACACTTACCCCAGCATTTGGGGCAAATGTATTCAGGGTTTGTAATGCTCGTATGCATCGTAGCTATAGTATTTGGGGTGAGTGTAATAAAGTATGAAAAATGCAGTTTAAACAAAAAAAAAACCATTATCTCAATTTATAAGGAAGTTGTAAGCTTGTTTGTGGAATGAGTACAATTCCCATCTTTGAAACGTTTATTGAAATTTATGAACAAAATAAACAGTACAATGTTACTTTACATTATACAGTGCGGCTTTTTTTAATCCCCCCCTGTTAACTTTTGAACGGTTCGACGTACAAACATGAAAAAAAACCTTTTGGAGGGTTTCACTAATACTACTTTTTGAAACAAAAATATGGTGATTGCTTCACAGGGGGCGCGGGGGGACACATCAACTCAAAATTTTTAAATGGCATGGGGGGTCGAGTGTCACATCGTTGAAAAGAAAATTCAATTCTCTTTACAACCATCTAAATATTTTTGAATTTAGTTGAGGAATTTTTTCCCAATTTCGATTTTTATGCCTGTCGAAATTTTCTAGTTGATGTGCCCCCAGCGCCATCTGTAGTGTAATTGCAATATTTCTTCTCTCAAAAAGTAGTATCGATAATACCTTTCGCAATGTTTTTAGTTTCATTATTCCACAACAAACCGTTCAAATTTATCAAGCTATGACTAGTTTTCATATCCGCATTTATATTTGATATTTCGAATTTGAATTGCAAAAAAAATATTAACGAAATTCAAAAAAAATCAGATGGTTGTAAAGAGAATTGAATTCTCTTTTCAACGATGTGACACTCGACCCCCCATGCCATTTAAAAATTTTGAATTGATGTGCCCCCCGTCAAGCTATCACCATATGTTTTGTTTCAAAAAGTAGTATCGGTTAAACCCTCCAAATGGTTTTTTATTCATGTTTGTACGTCGAACCGTGTTCAAAAGTTAAGAGGGGGGGGGGAGACTAAAAAAAGCCGCACTGTATGTAGTGGAGAATACTGGAAAAATCAATTCTTCTCTTCGTCCTAAATTAGGTTAGGGTAAAACTATCTCAGTGTCTGATGCAGGCACGGAGTGATGGTCAATTTGTTCAGGACAATGAAAAATCGAATGTAGTAAGTTTTAGTATGATTTTTTCAGAAGCAGAATCTGGGGCAAATGTAATCAGTGATTATATTTACCCCAGTCTCTGTGAATACCCCATATACAACTTTTAGTGGGGTTAACGTAATCACCACTATTTTGCTTTTTGTCGTCATCTAAATCAAAATCTGACAGCAGAATCGGATTTCTTGTTGAACATAATCTGAAGGAAGCAAAATACTAAAATCTCATTCAATTATTTGTATCAGCAATATAAAATTTAAAATTACAATCTATACTCGCATAACAAGTGAAAATACAGGTGACCTATAAAATAACTATTAATTTGAACTATAGGATTTTGGAAAGGATAACAAACATATAAAGGCAAAAAAGGGGTCTACTTTCAAATTGTATACGGAAAAATAAATAAAAACGATAACATAAAAGTTAGAGAGTGCCTGATTACACTTGCCCCATGATTACATTTACCCCACTTTACCCTACCTTATTTGATATCATAATTCCGCTGTTTATCGTACTAAGTAAGCACTTGACCATTTAATTTTAAGCAATTCCGTCAAGTAGGTGTTATCTTTTTATTTTTAACCATATTCCATGACACCCCCCATCTCCCCTACATACATTTAAAATACTTTTTCAATCGTTAATTATTTGAAACTGAAAAACCAGGTTAATAACCTCTAAATATCAGTTTCAATTGTAAAGCACCAATTATTTGCCAAGGGCACTTCAGAAGCTGATGACAGTTTGATAATAATTCATTACCATTACGTTACTAGGTAGTATGTGAAATTTGGATGGCGTGACATTCCAACAAATCATCGTTGCGGTTACGGAGAGAAATAACCTCTAATATTACTCATTCGACGTCATATTTATATACCGCTTAGGTATATCTGTTTTCTATTCTTGGTAAACGATGTTTATTTTCGAAAAATGTTCCTGAAAACGCCGTACTTCCTCTAATATCGGATATTGTTTACGTACTTAGTTATTATTTGCAAAGTCGCGTCTTCAATGCTATGGAAAAATTAGGCAATTCCACGGAAATGTAACTTTTTCGATATTCAACTTTTTCTGAGAATTTTCCAAGGCTTTCTACCAAAAAATATATACTTTTTATATCAATAATTTTTAACTGTTTTCTAATTCCGGTAAACGATGTTTATTTTCCAAAATAGTTCTTGTAAAATACGATATAATCGGCGTTTTCTGGAAAACCGCGTTTTAAGTGCTCCAGAAAATTAGGTTGTTCTGTGGAAATGTAACGTTTTCAATATTTTAATAATTCTGAGAATTTTCCAGTGTTTGTTTAACAAAAAATATACGGATACGCAGTTAATTTTCTAAAAATGTTTCTGAATATCCTTACCGTCAATAATCGGTTTTTTTCATCAAAATCGCGTTTTAAATGCTCCAGGAAAATTAGTATCTTTTACGAATATGAAAAAATAAGAGATTGTGATGCTCATAAAAATAGCGTATATTCGATAGGCTGCATTTGCCACTTTTTCTAAATAAACTCAAATAATTCAAAGATAATTCATTTTGGGTATATGGAGTCACGAGAGGAATCCAAAATTGTTGTAAAATACATGGTATCCTATTGAAAATAACAAAGATAACGTCACTCCCGGAGAAATAACTAAAATATTTCATTTGGTCATTGAGTTCTACAATAAGTACAGAACACCCACAACCAAACACATCATTTGAATTATCCAAATTTACCAAATTTCTAGGCACGATGTTAGACAGCAATCTCTCTTGGGAAAAGCAAATAGACAGCATATGCAGCAAGCTGAATAAATGCTACTATGTGATTTCGACTATGAAAAATACACAGAGAGAAATAAATGTATGTTTTCTACACAATTGTGAATAATTTTCGCACAAATTGTTTCTAAAAAGTTGACAGCACCAATTTGTTAATTTTTCTTCTATAATATTGTATTAGAGATATTGTGTATAAACGATACACTTCAGTGTTGTATTATTCTGAATAGTTTTGTTTTAATTGTATACACAAAATATACAAAATTAACCAGTATGCTGTGCGACGAATGTCAACAACTTGTGTACTGTTTATGCATAAATTGTAATGAATGGCAACAATTTGTGTACAAATTGTGTAGGTATTTTAAATATAGGATGCAAAAAATGTCACAAATTTGTGTATTCCGCATACATGAATTGTGTATGTATATTGTACATATTTGTGAATAAAGCAAGGCCAAGTTTTATAATTTTAAGGAAAGATACACTTGAGGCACATAACATCCAAACGGAATAAGATAAAAATAAGCATCAGTTTCAACCTGCTCGCTTCTTCATATCTTATTCTGTTCAGAAATTATGAGCTTCATTTTTCAGAAGGTTGAAATGAAATTAAATGTCATTCAAATAATTTATATTTCATCACAAAGAACTAATAACAAAAATAACTGAACTATAAACTCTAATTACAAATAAAATAACAAAAGCACAAAATACCAAACAGAACATAAATGAACCATACATTTTGTTATTTTGGAACACGTTCAATAATAATTAAGTTTAAAGTAATCTTCTTGTCAAACTATATTTATTCAAGTAGGAAGTAGGTACGAGGATGCACCTTTCAAACCATTATGAAATGATGAAAATGAGTCAGTTTGTAGGTTTCATGTTATAACAAAAAATAATAGCAATACTAACCTTCAAATATTGGTATCAGTTTACAAAAAATATTCTAACACTTCCATTTGACACAAAACCACATACACAGGAGCAAATAATAAATAATAGGTGAGTACAATTAGCCAGCTTCGGCTGCTTCGCTCTTCGATCAGCATAAAACAATCAAACAATGATGGACTGGACATTTGGAGTGCCGCGCATGCGTATTTAGTTAGATGAGACGACGCCTTGGTCAAGTTGTGGCAAATTACACAATTGTGTTGAAATAGTATACAATTTGTGCATATCAAATAAAATTGTTGTTAAATTTTTTTTCCGTTAACCAGCTGTCGTTCCCTTACGAACGGCAGCCCTCAAAAGTCTAAACTTGTGCTAGCCAAGGATTAACGAGGTCTTACCTTTTTACGTGCGATTCCTAGCACTTTCTCGGGCCATCAGAAAAAATTCTGCAGTCGCCGTGGTTTGAACCATCGCCGACTGGCATCCAAAGTGATTAAACCAAGTCGCTTTAACCACTCGGCTACCTGTAAATAGAAAGTGCACAACGGGTGTAAGATGAGTTCAATGCGTTGTAGACGTTTTCGATATAAATTGTGTTATGGTAGATGTGCATATTTTTGTGTATTTATCGGCAATGTGGAAGTGCATGAATATTATACAAATTGACTTGCACAAATATTTATTGAATTCCACAAAACGCGTATGTTGAAAGAATGGACAATTGTGTAAAATATCTACACAACTGTGTCTTACACAACGTTGTGCATGAACCTGCTGCAGTCTTTTCTCTCTGTGTATGCTTGACGTAGAACCTCTTTTGAATGTCTACTATGTATTTGCATATTCAGCTATATCATACAGTATTGTTGTATGGGGCCAAGCCTCTGACATGAAACGTATATTTATTTTGCAAAAACGAAAAATTCGGCGTATTTTCGGACTATCCTACAGAGCATCCTGCAAAGATACTTTCAGAAATTATAGTATTCTCACGGCACCATCCATATACATAACGAATCTAATGTCATAAATTTATATCAACAAAAATAATTTTATCGAACATTGTGATACTCACAATAATATATTAATAAACATAGCAAAACATTCTTTCCAAAAAAAAAATCACCGATCTCTGCAGGTAGTTACCTCTTCAACAAACTTCCTTATTTTTTGAAGAGCTCGAAATGTTTAGAAATTTTCAAATGCCAAATTAAAAAACTTCTTATAAAAGAATGCTTTTACTCTGTAGAAGAGTTCGAAAGTTATATCAACGCCCATTGATATCACTGCGTACTTACTCTATTATTTAAACTTACCTCGCTCAGCGCCGCATAATTCGTTTACATATTATTTAATTCTTGTCTATGTTCAGTATTGTCTTTTTACTCTGTTATATCTTTTATATACCCCTTACATCTTTATCCAAGATGTTTTTATGACTCGTCCAATCTGTTTTTTGTGAATAGGAAAAGGACTCAATAAAATTTGATTTGATTTTGATTTGAATCTCGATGTTTCCTTCAACGTCTACACACAGAATCATGCTACTTTTAGTTCTCTATACAGTGTGACCATTTAAATGTGCTACACAATAATATGGTATTTTTTAAAAACTAATTGCACATCCAAAAGACAAATATTGCCGAACAGCATACAGGGTAGATCAAAAAATATTAAAATTGAACAGGATGAAGAACCTTTATTTCAGAAAAATCTCACTTGTATGGGAAATTTATAATTATTTTATGCAATATTAGAAGCCATTGCAAGTGTATTCCCCTTTAACTTTCAGTCGTATTTCCCGATATTTGTGTTTCAGCTTAAAACAATATGTTTTAAGTACTTTATATAATGATAAAAATACAGGCTGATTCACGGCGGATGGCACATTAGACGTTTCTGGTGAACCAGACACCGGATCACTTTGAAAATTTAATGGAGAGCATATTCGGACATTCTTTACCCAACTAAAATATTTTCGACAATGCGGTATTGACACTTCTATTAGAACGTAGTAGCAACTTTTATTTTTCAAATGGAACACCCTGTATATAACATTATTTTTGGAATCTGCAACAATTGCCCGACAACTTTTCTTGATATTTCCCTATACCTATCTGTTACCGTTTTCGAAATAAAAATTAATTTAAATTTTTTCCTTCCGAAATCGAGACCTCTAAAAATGCTGATATCTGTGAGTTAAGAAATTTGGTTTGGAGTTAGGTGACACTTGGAGGCTTCCCACACTTCAGCCTAATCTTCATTACTTCAATACAGGGTGGTAAAAAATACAGTTTTTTCATTTGCTTGTAAAAGTGACTAAAAGTTGATTTTTTCAAATGGAACACCCTGTATATTACTAAAATTCAGAAAGCTGTTGAAATTTGCTTTCTTTTTATGTAAATCATGTGTATGCCTAACTAGTGAAGTTTCGGACTTATGAGCATTTATTTGTGAAAAGTCCCTTCAGCAAAGAATATCTACAATACTGAACAAGAAGCGACAGTGGCAGTGGTGGGGGAAAATCGTTTTCTATTGCGCAGGTTTACTGGCAAAATGGCGGATGTTGAACAGCTGATCATTAACAAGGTTATGTCGATGCAGCTGATTCAACTGTCAGAATTATTATGTTCTGTGTTCTGACATAGTTTTGTTCTGTGGTTGTGTTATTATTTAAGTAATTTTTAATGGTTACAATTGAAAATCTAACAACTTCTGTGCTTGAAAAATTTCAACCCTTTCTCGTATGCTAATTAAATAAATAAATCAGCTAATCTTAAATCATACCAAGTATATTTATTTCTTTTCATTTCGTAACGCTTCCTACGGTACGCGAAGGCAGCTTCTGTCGTTCAATAATGAATTTTTTCCTGTGTCCCGACCTTTAGCACCCCAACAAAATGGCGGAGGTCATCAAAAATTACCCACCTAACATCAAAGGCGCCGACAAAAGTGTCGCTTCTTGTTCAGTATTGTAGATATTGGCTGAGTCAAGTCTCCGGTCTGACCAATATGATTAGACCAGCGCGGTCATTTGGTTGACTTGACGACCTAATTAGAACTGTATGTATGTGACCAATATTTTCAATCATCTGATCGGTCCGACTCATCATCATACTTCATACTGAACGCGCGTGCCTTGTCCGACCGGTGACTTGACACAGCCATTCTTTGCCTTCAGAATGGTATTCCTATTCGGTATTTGGTAAGCAGGCCATGATAACTCTTTGACAGTAACGTTGTGACATTCTCCTAATAATATAGACATTTTCGTCACTTCAGAAGTTGCAAATACCTTCAAACGATGGAACAAAACTATTAAAACGAAGTGGTTATGAACCTGATTTTAATTTTTGGGCGGTGTGATAAAATCATAAGCAGAAAATGTAGAAAGTTCAATGAAGTGTATGTCAATCTACCGCTAATGAACCTCAAGAAATTTATGCGAGTTTAGAACAATTTCAGTAAAACTAAAATTTTCTTGAAATCCGGCTTCTTTTGTGAGGAATTTCATCTTCTTGACTGCGTATCAACATTTCACAAAATTAAACTCTCTGTTGTCATTACTGCTTGCCATTGCTTGAATTTTGGTGAATATATAATCATATCATGTATTTTATGTATTCGCAAGATTATTTGAACGGATGAATATTTCATACCCGAATCTTCTTCAGTACTTCTAATCGACACAAATAAATGCTCATTAGTCCGAAACTTGACTAGTTAAGTATACGCATGATATACATAGAAAAAAAGCAAATTTCAACAGATTTCAGATTTTTTAATAATTTACAGGATGTTCCATCGAAATAATCAACTTATAGTCACTTTTTCAATCAAACGAAAAAACTGTATTTTTACCACCCTGTATTGAAGTAACGGAGAGTTGGCTGAAGTTGGGAAGCCAAGTATAATAATAATAATAAACGGCTTTATTATTTCCAGCATAATACAATATAAGTGTACATTTGATAGTTTTTAAATATCATTGTATTATAAAACTGAAAATAAAAGGCAAAGTTCAATTCAGTACCAGGTAAAACCTACTGACTTGTTCTTCCACTCAACCTTCAACGGTCTCAAACATCAGATAGGAGCCAAGTTTACTGAATAACATTGTTTTATTTTTATTTGATCTAGTTTTTGACAAGTTTCACCAAGCTTGAGTTTCAGACTAGTTTCGAATCTTGATAGTTTTAAGGTTAGGAATATAATTATTGTAGACGTTATAAATTTGGTAGCAGGAACGTTTGAAAAATTCAGTTTTGAAAGAGGGTGGTGTTAGAATTCCTTTGAACCGTATGATTGTATGTACATCAGTCCTAAATTTTAATTTATAATACAAATAGGGAGGACTTTTATTGACAATAATCTTATGATAGATACATGACGAGTGCAGTATTCTTCTATTTTCCATATTTAGCCAGCCAGATTTCTTGAGTTTGTGAGATATTCTTTCTCGTTTTCTAATACCGTATATGAGATGCAGGCAAGAGTTCTGTACTTTCTGCATTTTTTGTTTGAATAAACTGGTTAAATTTGGTCCATATAGGCAATCAGCATAGTTGAAAAGGGACAAAACCAGGCTTTCACATATTTTCAATTTTACCGATAACAAATGTCTATTACTATAAAAAAGTTTTATTGTGGAGCATGCTCTCTGCACAAGTTTGTTGACATTTCTCTCAAATCTAAGCTTACTGTCGATAATGACACCGATACTCTTTGCATCATCTGAAATAACCATAGGAGTGTTTTCTATCAGAATATTTTCAAAGTAGGTTGGTGTTTTTTGGGTCCAAAGGCAATTACGTTTGACTTACTTGCATTTATGATGAAACAATGGTATCTCCTAACTCTAAACCAAATTTCGATACATTTCGTATCTCAAAGATTTCAGCATTTTTGGAGGCCATGATTTCGGAAGAAAAACAGTGGAAACACCGCATTGTCGAAAATATTTTAGTTGGGTAGAGAATGTCCGAATATGCTCTCCATTAAATTTTCAAAGTGATCCGGTGTCTGGTTCACCAGAAAAGTCTAATATGCCATCCACCGTTAATCAGCCTGGTTGGATGGAAGAGCAATCCCTGCCATGAGTAATCATGTGCAGGAATTGAATCCTGCCTTGAGTAATCATGTACAGGAATTGAATCCTGCCTTTTGTTAGGAAATACGCTCATTGCTGTACCCTTCAATAAAAGCATTTATTATTATTATTATTATATAATATTGTCAAGCAACAATAAGTGCATTTGTCAACTTTTACATACAGTGACCGCCAAAAAGTATGTACCATATGGGAAAAATTTTTATTATTGGAGTATTGGAAAAAATATTCTGGGGAAAAGTTTGTGCATGTCCGATAACCTAAAAATCGATTTTGACACATGTCACGTGATCGCTAGAATGGCGGCAAAATGAAAAAAATGCAATGCAAAGGCAAAAAAAGGGGTAAGATGGCAAGATATCAAAAAAAGTTATTTGAAAAAGTCACTTAGAATTCAATTTTATACACATAAACGAAGTTTCAAGAGATAATTCAAAAAAATTGAAAGTAGCAATTTTTTTAAATCTATTTAAAAATATTTTTTTTTTCTTATGAATAGCTTGACTATACTGAAACATTTGCATTTTAATGATAATGACAGAACCTCGCTGTTACATTGGTTCTTATCTAACAGTTATATCAGAATTCCAAGACTATTGTGTTGATATGGCAATCTAGAAACACCATGTTTCCTGATTTTAATCAAGTTTCAATAATAATGCTGTATGAGCGTTTTACTTTGCACATAGACTTTAAGAATCTTTAATTTGACGCACTATTTTCAAGTTTATGTGCGAAGTGAAACGCTCATGCACGATTATCATCGGAACTTGATTATAATCTGGAAATTACCATGTTTTTGGAGTGTCATGTCATCACAATGGTCGTGGAATTCGGATATAACTGTTAGATACGAACCGATGTAACAGCAAGGGTTCTGACAAATTCCCATTTTTTCAATTTAGTGCCCTCTGGTATGGAGAAAATGAGAAAGTTTTGTCATTATCATTAAAATGCAAATGTTTCAGTATAGTCAAGCTATTCATATGAAAAAAAAAATTTTTTAAATAGATGGGAAAATATTTTTAAAAAATTGCTATTTTCAATTTTTTGGAATTATCTCTTGAAACTTCGTTTATGTGTATAAAATTGAATTCTAATTGACTTTTTCAAATAACTTTTTTTGATATCTTGCCATCTTACCCCTTTTTTGCCTTTGCATTGCAATTTTTTTCATTTTGCCGCCATTCTAGCGATCACGTGACATGTGTCAAAATCGATTTTTAGGTTATCGGACATGCACAAACTTTTCCCCAGAATATTTTTTCCAATACTCCAATAATAAAAATTTTTCCCATATGTTACATACTTTTTGGCGGTCACTGTATATGAGTCTGATTTTTCCTCAGTTTCTGTCAGCAAGAATTTACAAACACCGACACTTTTCTATTCATCAAATCATAAAAAGAATGTCAATAATTGTTCTTTCATTAAAAATATTACGATCAAATAATTTTATTTTCTATGATTATTTTTTATTGTTATGTAATTGTTTGTTGTATAGTTCTTTCTATCAAGTTTAATCAAAAATTATTCAATAAGTTATGATTTTTTTATTTTCGTTATCTGATATGAAGCTCGTAGGAAAAATGTTGTTCCTTTTCCGCAAGCAAAAACTTATATGAACTCCGCTTCGCGTCGGTCGCCTAGCTGTATTTGCGTGCAGAACCGTACCACTTTGCGCCCTTGTTAGGTAAATAACTATAGTTCTGAATGAACTGATAGACTTGTATAATTTTTCCATAATCAATTATCTCATTAGTAACATTCCAAATGCCCTTCCATGATTACAATCCTTACAATTAATTCTATCTTTTATCGATAATTATTATTATGACATTAGTAGCATTTCCCACCTGCTCTTGTTATCACACAGAGTTTTGATTGTTTTCACTCAAAATATCGATATCTCGTAAAAATGTGTAGTTCGGAATTATACATTTTTTTCCCGTTTCTCGAAGAATGTTCTTAAACATTTTTCTATTTTTCTGCCTGATCGTAGACTATTACTATCTAATCAGAATTATGATTCAACGTTTTATTATATTTTCATAAGTTCTATTCATAGACAGTAGGTGAGATAAGTGTGATGCTGAGATAAGATGTCTACCTGCGCTTCCCAGAGCTATTCCAGGAACTTTATTACGGATTTAACGGGAATTCCCTTGTTCTCAGTTTTTGCCAGGATGTTTTCATAAGTACTTATTTTTTACTATTTTACTGCTCCTCCAAAGCTAGATAAAGAAGAAATTCAACCGTTCAATAAATATTGTTGAATATCTCGACGTCTACAAGGGTGTTCGTAAGGCCATGAATAATAAAGATTAAGTTTTTGAGATCGTAAATGCCTACATCCCTTTCGTTCAAATTGTGCTAACAATGCTACCTCGAAAACCGCAACAGGTGCAAAAGAGTTTTAAAGGAGAAAACGTATACAGGGTGTTCCATACTCGATTGCCTATTAGACGTTTCTGGTTAACGGAACATTGGATTTTTTTGAAAGTATGGTTTCTTGGGTAATTAGTCCTGCTTTATCGATCTAAAATATTTTCAATGCTGCGGCGTTGCCGCTTATATTGAAAAGCAGCCAAAACTTTGATATTTAAAACGAGACAGTCTGTATATTTATACCATAACACTTCCCTGTTCCTATCACCAGCGGATTTCGAGAATTCCTTTTTTTTGAAAAACAGCTTCAATTAATTGTTTTTTATTGCGGAATATGGATTCGTAGATGGCTGAAATTGTGGGTGTAGTTTACCAAGGTCCTGTGTATTGGTTATGTCTGAGGAAACTCGTTTTCCATTATACGGGGCCGTTCAAAATTTGCAATTTTACCGATAGATACAAAAATGATAAACAGTGCATTTTTTTCAAATAGAACACGCCGTATATCATCAACAATTTCAACAAATGCGATAAAACTAAAGGTTAGCATAGCTGCCAGTATATAAGTTCTAAACTATACAATTATTTTCCCAAACACTTAAAAAACCTAAGACATTTTTACCAATACAAGAAAGCAGTTGAAGAATTACTGTTGACAGTTAGGTGTATCATATCATGATACATATACTCAAGATTTTAAATCCAATCTTATGCTAAATATGAAAATATGATCAATATGAAACTGTTTTTAAATAAAAAGTCATGACAATGGACCTTTACATTTACGGAAAATAAATTACAAAACTCGTTCAAATCGATAGTTGTTAGTCTGAAAAGTCCTTTCAACAAAAAATTCCATTATTTTTCTTTCATTTAAAAAAAATATCACATTTGAAAGTGTGCCGCTGACGTCACGTTCATCAGAAATATCTCCCACCATAATCCACGTTCCGAAACAGGCAATACCGTTCTACTTAAAAATATAACTTCTAGCATGATATAAGCCGTTGAGAAATAATCAATATATTGTCACTTGATCAACTCATAGATAAAAATCCACATATTAGCAATTTTTTATTGTATTTGTAACTTTCAAATTTTCTGAACAGACCATCCTTTTGATGAAGAACGAGCATTGACAACACAGCAAATCGTAATGACAGTTCTCAACTGTCAAAAGTTATTTGGAGATGTGAGGTTTATTTCATTTACATTCAACCATCAACATTCAACTAATAAATTCGATAATAGTGTAGTGACGTGTTATTATAAACGATTTGGTGTGAATTGATTTGTGTAATTGTGTATTAAAAATATGGAGCAAGGCTTCGTGAAGGGAAGTTCGGATAATTTACCGAGGTACGAAGCACCTTTTCGACATGTTCAGTTATTGCAGGGATACAGGTACTGGAGATACAGGAATTAATAACAAATTTTAGAACACAAACAACAAAAGCTCTCAAAACTTAGAAAACCCATTAACCTCAAAAAATAAATCAAGGTAGTGTTCGTTGAAGTTTAGATCTGATGGAACTGCTTCACTTGTATCAAATGGGTAGACAAATGGGTTAGACAGAGACAACTATTCTTATTGATCGCACCGTGAAACAGACGAAAGAACCCATCTGGTATCAAATGACAACTGTCATACGACACATTATATTTGAATGAGAATTTGGTGCACAACTTTAACAACGTTGCCAAGTTTAGTTTTGATGAACGCTACGTCACGAAACCACTTTTCTTCTGATTATAGATAAACTAGCGGTCAGAAAATAAAAATAAAAAATCCCGAGTGATATTAGCGTATTTACTTTCCAATTTCAGTGTTACCTCATATCTCTTGGAAAGGTCCATTACCCGAGATGAGACTATTTAACCTCCTGATATTATGAATTGGAATATTTCCCCCTTAGATTAATGCTCTATGTAGGTGATATAGTTGATGATATTTTACGATCCAGTAATCTGGGCGAAAACACTATACTTGTTCTTCCAGAGTTTAGTAGAGCCAGCGATACAATCCACTACAATTTAGTGTTGTCAATATTAGGTTATATTGGCATATCTAACAGTGCATTATCTTTAATCAGGTCATATCTCAATGAACGCCAACAAAAAATTGTTCCTATTGATGGAAATCACAATATTTAAATATACGTTGTGAGGGTGCCTCAAGGTTCTATTTTGGTACCATTTATACTTCGCAGCTTATGAAATATCTTTAGTTTTGTAATATTCATCTATAAGCAGACGACACACAGTTACATTACAGTTTTTCCTCGGACATGGTGGATGATGCTTGTAATAAATAGTAATCTGAATTGATTCGTGGAAAAAGCTTCTGATCATTGTCATAAACTGTAGTAACGTCATTGTTTTCGGTTCCAAGCATACAAGACTGCATACAGACTGATATAAAGATAAATGGTGATCAATTGGTGGTAGTACATGAAGCAAAGAGCATATTATTCATAGAAATTATCTATGGCATCTACTATCTAAAGTGAGGACAACATTATGTGAAGTCTTGGTCATGTATCTCTTCAATTATGCTGATATTTGATCATCATCATCATCATTTGTGAGCTTTCAGTCGACTTTTATAAATCCAATCATCTGTGAATTTTATTCATATTTAAATATTTTTGAAACGGGCTCATTTTTATAGAAAATGCAATTGGTATTAGCGAAATGGAACAGTTTTTGGTGGCCGGTGACTCAGCGGGCCGATGTGTCGGACGTTGAAACTTCTGCTAGCATCTGGCCTGGTTCGATTTCAGAGTATGAGAGAAATTTTCTCAAGTGCATCGATATCGATAGGCGACCACATTCCTTGTTGTAAAGCAAGTGCGATGTGAGTTGCCTGGATGCCAATCCCGACGTCTGGTATTTGCTTGAAGTGTCCACCGACCACCCGGGGTGGTGTTGTAGGTTTTCGGGGTTTTCTTACAGCTGAAAAGTGAATACGCCACCAAAAATCAGTAAGTTGCCCTAGAGCGCCATGGCAAATAATAATAGCCGTCTTCTACCCGCACAGGCTATACCTTTGGATACACTCTTCGAGTATCTATGAGGGAGTATTATCATTACCTTAAACGGGGCATGATGATAATGATGTTCATATTCAACTAAATCATAAACGCTTGATGTATGACGAATGTTTCAAAGTCTAAATATTTTTCTGTTTTTTTTGTAAATAATAGAAGCTTAATTTTTTATCAATCGAAACTCTACAAATAAAATTGTAATTATTATGAACTTCAAGTAAAACTGAAAAAGGAAAAATTTGATACCTGATTAAATATTACAAAGCTACGTACTTTGAACAATTCATTGCATATTCCAGTGTGTCGTCCTTCGCGCTCACAACGGTTCTTCTGCATACCTCTTTAACGGCATTTATTATAAATTGGAGTTTCATATTTGCGCAGCACTCTCGTAATGTATTCTCCAGATGCTGAATGTCAGTAAAAGGTCTACTTTCATAAACTTTTCGCTTCAAATAACCTCCTGAAAAAAGTCCAACTGCGATAAATCGGGCGATCGAGGTGGCCAATATTACTGCCAATTCTCTATAACTATGCCTCTGAACATTCGATTGATGCACTACTTTACTTTATCAGTATGGTGTATTGGTGCACCATAATTTTTGTCTGGTATTAAGATCCATATTATCCAAAACCTCACTAATCTCATTAGCTAAAAATGTTGGTAACTCCCAGCTGTCAAATTTTCTCTGAAGAAATATGGTCCAACTATTTGAAATATTAGCGATACTGGTTTGTCCATTTTCAACAAATTTCAAACAAACATTGAGTTGGGCATTTCATAGTACTTACTTGCCAGGGACGTGCGTTTTTTAAAACTATTTTCTACGGAGCTAGTTTGCTTAAGCTTTATTCTTGTCACAGTTCTGCATTGAACGTTCCATTCTGGATGTCGCTCATTGAAAATATTAGCAACTGGATGAAGAAAAGACACAGGAAATTTTATTCGTCGCAAATTCTACTAGCTCGAATGATCAAAATGGAAAATTACTTGGCATAATTCTTGATGGCAACTTATCTTGGGCAAATCATATGAACGAGTTGAATAAAAAACTCTCTAGGGTCATTTTTGCCCCTCTCTAGGGGCAGTTTTGCCCCTATTTGTTCCATTTACAATCAATTACGGTATAATTTTGTGGGGTAATTCCTCTGATTCCATCTAAATATTCAGACAATTGAAAAAGGCTCTGAGAATAGCAATGAACGCTGAGGACAGAGACCACTGCAAACCACTTTTCAAAGTCATGGGAATTTTACCTATACGCTTCATTTACCACACAGTTCTTGAAATTCATAATACAAAATCGCACTTTCCTAAACATCAAAACACCTGGATGTACATCATTACCAAATAAGAAATGCTGAGCAGTTTATAAAACCTCCATATGGATCAACAAAGTCTCAGAAAAATTCCCTTTTAAACCTTTATAATCATGTACCAGAATATCTCAAAGTACTCAACCCGAAATCGTAAAAAACTTAAAATGAAATAATTTTTGTTGAAAACTTGTTTTTTATGTCATTTTGGGCCATTTGAATTTAAATTGCTAACATTAAATTTTTGTCACATTGTCAGGATCAATACTGTAAGAACTGCTAAGGTTTCCTTTTTAAATCTGTTTATGTAAATGTTGCTATTTTATGTATTGAGAATTGGCAACACTGGTGTTGCTAGGCGCGATCCAACTGCGCTATCGCAAAGTTTGACATTTATGACAGTATACGTAATCAGAACTTTTTGTCATACATACGCTATTTGTATTGTTAACAGACATTTGAAAATGGAGCTAAATCGTGAACATTTTCGTGCCGTGATTTTTTACGATTTTTGACGTGCATTATTTCAACAGCAGTGTGCCGATCAACTTACTGCGATTTTTGCTGATGAAGCACCATCCAAGGCCACAGTATATCGATGGTTTAGTGAATTCAAACGTAGCCGTACTTCGCTGGCGAACGAAGTTAAAGATGGACGTCCAAAATCGGTTGTTGTGCGAGAAAACATTGATGCTGTGTCCGAACTGATAATGCAGGATCGTCATGTGACATATTGCGAGATCGAGGCATCCCTGGGCATTAGTATGACAAGTATACATAAGATATTGCATGAACATTTGACAGTCAAAAGGATTTGTTCTCGTTGGATCTCGCACAATTTGACAATCGATCAAAAAAAATTAAAATTGGTTCAAGGAAATGATTACAAAATATGACCGCGGTGCATCAAATGAAGTTTATAACATATACACAGGTGACGAATCTTGGATCTATTGTTATGAGCCCGAAACTAAACAGCAGTCGGCTGTATGGGTCTTTCAAAATGAACCAAATCCAACAAAAGTTGTTCGTGCTAGAAGCAAATCGTGGCCTGTTTCTTCGGTATAAACGGTCATGTGGCAACCGTGCCTTTAGAGCAACGTAGAACCGTAAACTCTGAATGGTACACTACTATTTGTGTGCCAGAAGTCATCAATGAAATAAGGAAAACGAACTGTCGACGAAGGATAATAATTCTCCATCATGACAATGCGAACTCACACACATCGGCTCAAACAACCCGCTATTTCAGCACTCAAAACGTTGAATTGATTGGTCATCCGCCGTACGGCCCTGATTTAGAACCCAATGATTTCTATTTGTTCCCTCAAGTGAAGAACAAATACGTGGTCAACGCTTTTCGACGCCACAAGACGCTGTGCATTCAAAAACCATGTTTTGGACATACCTACTTAGGAGTGGAATAACTGCTTTGCCAATTGGTTTAATCGAATGCAAAAATGTGTACATTTGAAAGGAGAGTATTTTGAAAAACAATAAAGAAGTTTCTACACCCCAATTATTGTTTTAGTTCTTCATTATCAATACATAAATAGCAACCCTCGTATAATATTTTTTGTAATATTTTATATTTTTTTGTTATATAATGTAAATATCTATCTATCTATTTGTCAACATTCTGTCTCGGAGAATTGTGTATGTCCCATGCGCTATTGTCGCTTCATTTCTCAAGGAATATAATTTACAGAAAAATATTATCAGTCGAACATAAATCTTTGTATGTAACTAGAGTATAATGGACCTTTACATTTATGAAAAATAAATTGCAAAACTCTTTTATATCGATAGATTCTAGTCTGAAACGTCCATTTAACAAAGAGTTCCACTATATTTTTTTCATTTTGAAAGAATAAGTCATTTGAAAGTATGCCGCTGACATCACGTTCATCGGAAACAACCTGCACCATATTCCATGTTCGGAAACATTCAATACCGTTCTCCTCAAAATTATAGATTCTAGATTCTAGCTTGGTATAAGCCACTGAGAAATAATTGAAACTTCGTCACTTGATCAACTCATAGAAAAAAATCCACATATTAGCTACTTTTTATTGTATTTGTAACTTTCAAATTTCCTGAACGGACCATCTTTTCGATGAAGAACGAGCATTGACAACACCGCAAATCATTTTGACAGTTCTCATGCAACAAAAGTGATCTCGAGATTTGAGGTTAATGTTTGTTTTTTTACATTCGACATTTAACTGATACATTTCATTAATACTGTAGTGAGGTGTTATTATGACCGATCTGGTAAGAATTTATTTGTGTATTAAAATAAGGAAAGGCTTCGTGAAGGGAAGTTCGGATAATTTACCGAGGGTAGATTATGAGATGATTGACTCTTTCTATTTAACAAATATGAATTTATTTTTTGCAATAACTAAAATTTAAAATCATTCCTTAGACGCTGCTTGAATACAGTAATCAATTGGAAATGTTCTTCACAAAAACAAAAATATTTTTCCGCGTTTTACACAAGGTTTATTCCACATTTTACAATGCGCTTCATAGGTATTTAGGAGCATAAAAAATTGTTTATTAAAATATTCACTGGTGTTCCGACAACCAGGTACGAAGCACCTTTTCGACATGTTCACAGTTATTGCAGGGATACAGATACAGGAATTAGGAAAAAAATTTAGAGCACAAACAACAAAAACATGTCAAAACTTTGAAAACCGCATTAACCTCAAAAAAAAATCAAGTAGTTTGCATCATATATATTTGATGGAACTGCTCTACTTGTAATAAATATGAAAGTAGGCAAACGAGTTGAACAGAAACAAACGATTCTTATTGATGCTCCGTGAAACAGACGAACGAACCCATCTGGTTTCAAATGACAACTGTCATACGACACATTATATTCAAATGAGAATTTGAGATTCCACGGTGCACAATTGTTACAACGTTGCCAAGTCTACTTTTGATGAACGTGACGTCACGAAACCACTTTTCTCCTGATTATAGAGGAACTAGCGGTCAGAAAAAATAAATAAAAATTCCCGAGTGATATTAGCGTATACACTTTCTAATTACAGTGTTCTCTCATATGTCGTAGAAAGGTCCATTGAACTTTATTGGAGTCTAAAAGCAGAATTTTGTTATCTCGCTGCAAAATAAATATCAGTCATATTGTCACCAGCATTGAATCTCATGAATCACTAATATTATGTCCCTCAACTAATAGTACTTATATTTTCAGAGCGATTCTGTGGAATATTTCCTCAACAACTTGAACAGAATATCGAGACCAGACTACATCCCTACAAATAAGGACATCCTGCATTGCCGGAAGGCTACCAAAGGTATCACGGAATTCGTCATACCTATCAACAATATTCCGTTTCTGTTCGTAGACGTCGGGGGTCAGAGGTCGCAGAGGCAAAAATGGTTCCAGTGTTTCGACTCCGTCACATCGATATTATTTTTAGTGTCGTCGTCCGAGTTCGACCAAGTCCTACTGGAAGATCGGAAAACCAATAGATTAGAAGAATCTAGAGATATTTTCGACACCATCGTGAACAACATAATCTTCTCCGGGGTATCCATAATACTTTTTCTGAACAAGTACGACTTGCTGGAGAAAAAAGTGGCGAATCCAGAGACGGACATTCGTTGGTACTTCCCCCAGTTCACGGGAAACTCGCACTCGGTGCAGGACGTCCAAGCGTTCATCCTGGCGATGTTCACGGGCGTCAAGAGAGACAGCAAGAAACCTTTGTACCACCATTTCACGAACGCCGTCGACACGGAAAACATAAAAGTGGTGTTCAATTCGGTGAAAGACACGATTTTGCACCGTAATTTGGAAATTCTGATGCTGCAGTGATGGATTTTCGTGTCAGCGAAGTGTCAAGTGTTCTAATGTCTCAATTGGCTGTGTTAATCACAAAATATATTTAATTTAAGACTGACTAAATTTTAAATTAGTCTTAATTGATTTTAACGGTTCTCGGTTGTAGAGGAGTTTTTGAAATGTTTACAAAAAACCAAGAGCAGGAAGGTCTCTCAGTACAAACCATTATGAGAGATATGTAGGGTCCCAGGCACCAACTTGTGTAACTCAATGTAGAGTTCTGACAGAAGAAACAAATTCGTCAGTCTAGATTAACAGTGTTGTTTTCTTGTTTTATAATTTTGTTATGTTGATTCAAGAAATAGAATGGTTAGAGATTTTCTTGATATCATCAGTTTGTTATATATTTGGCTAATATCACCATTCAATCATTTATTTATTTCTGAAGTAAGTACTATATTGTTTAATACTGCACTTGATTTAACCTCTCAATATTCAAACACTTTTTATGATTATACTGTTCCTCGAAACCTAAAAATTTTTCTTGGTTGTTGAACAGTATCCTAACTTTGTCATATTGAGGCTTTACACCCTTTTCTTAATTTTGCATTTTATGGCACTCTATATTTCAAGTAATTATTTCTACAAAATGACATTTTTTCGTAAAATTATATTTCCCTTGTTTCACATTCTAAAAATAATGATATAATATTAATATATAAATGAATTACATGTAAGATTTTTCAATTGAAGTAATAAAGACAAGTGAAAAATATTCTCAAAGAAAGTAGAAAACGTGTTTTTTGGCGGTCGTGCCTCTGGAGTCGCACTGGTGCAACATACCTTGTATGAAAAAAATCACACCTTTATGTTAATGTCACAAAGTAGCTAGTGGTGATATTTTCGAAACAATTCAAAACTACTTATGCTTTAAGAAATGTCGCAAAAATTATTTTCTTCAAGTTTGAATAATTTTTTTAAGTTCCGTTAAAAAAATGTGGTAGATGCACAACAATTCAGGAAATTGTAACAAGTGGTCTTAAAATGTCGGTTGATACAGTTTGTCAAATATTAATATCTACTTCTCATATTCTGTAAAATTGTGAAGCCTGCTTTTTGTTTTTTCACATCGGTTTGATTAGGCTATCAAAAATTGAGTTCAGAAATGAGATTTTATAAGTATATTTCCATTTGTAGCTATTTTGACATTTTCACAATAATTTTAAAGTACTTTGACATTTTCATCGGCATTACTGCCTACATGGCGTATTCTTAAAATGTTTTGAGTAAAAATCTACCTTAGTGGCAAATAAGCACAAAAATGCCATTTATTTTGCGATTTTACATTGTAGCACAGAGAGCGATATTTTGACATACCCATACATTTTAAGATCAGAAAAGGCACCCAAGCAAAATTAAAATATTTTAGGTTATGAGGTAACATTGTAAATCAGCTATAGTGTGATGACAAATTAGCCAATTTTATAACCTGTTTCTTGTACAACTGACCAAATATATAACTTTAATGATTCTAGGAAATAACATCCTCAGAAGGAAAGTCCTCAAAAAAATCCCCGAATATAAATCTCCAGAAAAGTAAATTTAGTAGAAATCGGAAGAAAAATTTTCGGAAATTGAATCTCCAAAGGTATAAATTATACTACAATTTTATTATTATTGTACCTGTACCGTAAATGAACTAAAACATTATTTTGAAAAACAGAATAATTCATTTGATTATCAAAGTATGAATAAATTTTCAGTTGGGAATTTTTTTTCTGGTTATTTTGCAGGAATACGACGGTTTAAATCATGATTTACAACAAAAACAGTCGATAGTTTATAATATTACCTACATGAATAAATAATAACAAATTGAATTAAATTTTCGGCACACTGCCGAAAATTTTCATGTCTAAACAAGTTTTTTTGTTTGTCGCCGAGGAGATTTTCTAATTGTAAATCTAGACAACAAATATTTTTAGACTAATAGAGAAAATAATGCAAGTGATTTTTAAGTTCATTATTTCCATATTTAAGGAAAGAAATCTATAAATCGAAAAAAAATCACGATTTAACAGAAAAAAAAATCTGATTTTTTTATTTTTTCAGAACAATCATGATTTTTTGCAACTTCGTGATTTTGTTTGCAAGGAATTTTTTTCTGGGAATTTATGATCTGGGATTTTTTCCTTGTTACCATCCTCAATATGATGTTGGTGAAATGGGATGCTAGGTATATCCTCTCAATTCCAGAAGTAGTTCTATTTTAAAACTATTCCCCATCAACTGATTCTTCCACAAGAAGTTGAATTTAACTCCCATTTAGGATCGAACACTATCCATTAATGCATAGCTGTTTTCAAGGAAATTCATACAGCTGAAGAAGTCCAAGTACCAATGTGATATTTGACCTACTTCTTTCCGTAGTTGAAATTTAGGGGAGGTGTTTGAAGGCCTTGTAGTGTTCTAGAACATATCAAAAAATCCAAAAATAACTTCTCAAAATATTACTTGTTATTGACCAAAGATATTCCTCAGAGCTTGAGATATTGTGTGAAACATTCTGAAGTTTCTCAGATACTGTAATTTACATTATATACTCATGTATATCTATTGAAATAATGTGTATTTATGTAACTGCTAGTTTTTTATATATTTTACCAACGGATATTCAACTGCCAATTGCCGCAAAGATGAATATTTTTTTATTGATCATGAATGTGATACATTTTTTGAGTCTCCTTAGGCTGAAAGAGTTGTAACTAAAGCTGCTGCTAAAATTGCCTTCCGTCGTTCTCTTCACATAAGAAAACCCAGAAATCCAGGGGACTTTTGTATATATTTGTAAATACATGAGAAATTATATTTTCGTACAAATAAAGTATTGAAAAAATGCCTTCCACTATAGTTGTGAAAAGATTATGGGGCAGCTTTTGATGAATATGATTTTGCATTTTCTATGATATGGGACTGCAGATACAAAAGTTGATCATTTGGTTTCGATGGGTTGTGAATACTTTCATCTGTTCCATTGTGGAGATTTCCCAAGAGTATTGAACTCGATAGGATATTTATTTTAAAATGAAAAATGATTTGTTGCAACCACAAATTCATTTGCACATTATTTATAAGTCATATAAAATATGTTGTTTACTCAGGTTAATATATCATATAACTTTTGGGAAACTTCCATTACCTATATTTACAAGTAGAAATTATAATGAAACAAAATATTTACAGGAAGTACTATACGTGTGCCTTAAACCATGGAATATGAAGATGTATTAATTTCGTAGATTGGTCTACACATAGCTTTGTAATGATTTGTACATAAACATTTTATTTCTATAAAATATTTTTCTATTTGTTAATAAAAACTATTATGAATGTGTACTTTTTGTTACATAATTTTTATCGCCTCAGGTTTATGAAATGGGTAAATATTAACAATGAGATAACTGACTTGTGAGGCGGATAGATTGGCAAAATATGATGAACAATATGGAATGCAATACTTGTTATCTTTCCAGTCGAGAACATACTTTTTTATAGGTCCGGTTAAATTTGCTGGGAATGTTTAATAAATGCCTTGGAGTTATGCTTTGAAGCGATAATTATCTATAAAATAAAACATTTTAAGAAGTTATGGCCAACACAATTTTATAAGGGCATATGGACCAAGAGTCCCTACGGGAAAAATATGTCATCTTTTAGTAATAATTTAGAATATATTCGAAATAGATCCATAAAGTAAATAAATTGATAAAAGTTATCCATATAAATACTTCTGTTACATCTTATATATTTTCAATATCATACAATGGGAATTTCTTTGACAAGAATCTAGCAGAAAATAGCTATTGCCCCTTACAGCTTCTGAATTATATCAATCCATTTTCAATATTTTTTAACAAGTCAGCTATATGAGTCTCTGGAGACTAATGGTTGTCCTGCTTTCTTGATGGCACTTATTTATTTACAAGCTTTTGTTTAAATACACGTTTAGATGATTGCATGGTTATCTTCGTGACGTAATTCTAAATCTATTATGGCGGACTAGCTATTTTTTATGCACCCCTATGAAATGTGTATCAAATGAAAGGGTTTCGTGAGAAGAATAAGAAAAATAAAATGACGTCATTCTAAATTCATTTCAATGGCGGACCCATAAATCATTCACCATGAAACTAAAAAATGACATAACTAAAAAAAAACACATTTTTAAAACCAAGCTTTCATTTGAATGGTCTAAACAAGAAAATAAATTTTAAATTAAATCAAACCCATCAATTTATTTCATCATAATAAAATTAATATGATATAAAAGCTTGTCGCGAGATTCACCTATGTAGCAGCTGTTTGATATTAAGAAGCCCTTTTTAACAATAATGAATACAATAACGGTAGAGTCGGGGCGTGGCGCAGTGGTTAGAGCGTCCGACTTTGGGTTGGAAGGTCCGGAGTTCGAGCCCCAGTTGCGGCTGATATTTTTTAATTTAATTTGACCGATTAAATTATTCAAATCTCGTGGCTGAACTGGGGTGAGTCCTGCACGATTCACTGTTGCGTTTCAATTAATAGTGCTGCTCCTGAGGTGGCGCATGGAGTTAGTAACAATGCCTATCCAGAACACGTGGCTAATGACCATAGCAGTCGATGCCAAAACACCAAAGAAAAATAACGGTAGAGAGTAGGGTAACTATGTATGTACGAAAACAAATGCCTGCAGTGTGTTAGAGTGAGAGGGTGGAGTAAGCGTGGTAGCGAGTGAGATGGAGAGTGAGTTGCTCGCTGCTTTGCGTTCATCGTAGTCAAGGAAGATACGTTTCGATGAGGATTTGTCTGGCGCGTAAAGAATAATAATTGTAGATGGAAATATTCAGAGTATGAAAGTGTGATAATAATAATGATGTTTGAAAAATTGTGGAGTAACGGGAGTCGTAGCGTTTCAACGTGCGATCCCAGTAAAAGGAACGTATATACAGCACGTCTCAAAATACATCGATTAAGAGAAAAAAAAACATGGTGGTTGTCAAATTTGGTATACCGGGTGTACCAACTTGGCATTTTAGAGAAAAAAACATGGCTGCTGCCATACAGGGTGTACCAACTCGGCATTTAAGAGAAAAACACATGGCAGCTATGAAAATTGGTATACAGGGAGTGTCAGCATTTTAGAGAAAAAACATGGCTGCTGCCATACAGGGTGTACCAACTTGGCATTTAAGAGAAAAAACATGGCGGCCTTCAAATTTGGTATTCCGGGTGAACCAACTTGACTTTTAAGAGAAAAAAACATGGCTGCCTGTCAGATGTCTCTTAATCGATGTATTTTGAGACGTGCTGTATATACGTTCCTTTTACTGGGATCGCACGTTGAAACACTACGACTCCCGTTACTCCACAATTTTTTAAACATCATTATTATTATCACACTTTCATACTCTGAATATTTCCATCTAAAATTATTATTCTTTACGCGCCAGACAAATCCTTATCGAAACGTATATTATCTTCCTCGACTACGATGAACGCAAAGCAGCGAGCAACTCACTCTCCATCTCACTCGCTACCACGCTTACTCCACCGTCTCACTCTAACACACTGCAGGCATTTGTTTTCGTACATACATAGTTACCCTACTGTAGAGAATATGATTTATTTTTTCATGTAGTAAAAAATATATACTCCAAAAACTACCCAGACACAATCGTCATGGTAAGTCCGTTAATCATAAAAATGATCCCGATCTTAATTTATTGCATATTCACAAACAAATCTCTTCTCCAGCCCCAAAAACACCTACAGTTGGTATTTTCAATAGAATCAGACTAGAGAATTTCAACCAAAAACTCATTTTCAAACAGAATCGGAGCGGACCATGTATCACAAAACTCATCCACCGTTTTTATTTTTAATTAAAACTAAAGACACTAAAGTGTTTAAAAATTGACCCTAATATATTTTATCGCACGCTCCTGAGTTCTGTGGACGGTATCTATACAATCACGAGTGATAACGGAAGTACCCGACAAAATCTCTAATTTAGCATGATCCAGAGTATAGTGTAAATAATCGAAGCTAGGTATGTTGCAATCAAGAAAAGTAAAGAAGGCATCTTTTATTGCTCGGAGGTTCCAACAATCTGTGGTGATATTATGAACACTCGACTCGTTGCGAGTTTGAAGTGACTCGTAGTGAAATGAACGTCGGGTCATAAGGAAACCACAGCGATTTTAACTACGTATCGTGACAGCTCTCGCATCTAGTGTTCATAATCTCACTTCAGGAATTAGACAAAAGTGTACTTAAAAGTTTTTGACAGTTTTTTTTTTAAGTTGGACAAGTTCTTATCAATGTTTGTTGTTTGGTCATCAACCTTTTTCACAGTGGCAGAAAGGTCGAACATGTTTTTTCGTCCGTCCTCATGGATGGTGCACAGTGGATGTCAAGGGGGAGGGGGCATTCTGTGTTAGAGTTGTCTGCCGTTATTGTCGTGCTTTGCAAAATAATCGGGTATTCGAGACTTTTTTAGTATCCCGTGTTTTGAATGGAGCATTACTTTGAGCAAGGCCCCGTGCACCCAATAGACGAAGTGTCGAACTGCTGGACAAGTGCACCAACTGGAAGCTTGGTCCAATAAAATTGCATTAAAGAGAAGAAGAGAGTATTATAAAGGACAATTCACAACCATACTTTTTACGTTTGGTTTCCTGATTGGTAAAGACTAGCGGCTAGTGCAAAAATCAGAAGCTTTCTTTTTGAAAATCACACAACAAAAATAATGAATAATAATAATATGTGCATGGTTATCAGATACCGTATAAAACAGGATAAGTAATCCATCATATTTCCACTGAGATAAAATAATCAAATCGCGGCTACGTCAGAATACCAGATTCTGTTGATTTTATTGAAAATATGAACAAGATGTTCATAAAATCAGATGTGGAATCATCTGCGACTGAAAAACAAACTTTAGTCGATCATTATTCAAATAAACCTCTCTTTGAAGAGATTCGTGTGAGCACATGGGAAGCATTCTCAAAAGAAAATTGAACAAATCATGACTCCTGGATATGGCCGCTAATATCCAAAATCAGAATACGAACAGTTTGGTTGTGAACTCCACTTAACACATGGAAATATCACACTATATACAATAAAATTCACGACATAAGCGCTCCAACCAATGCTAGGTTATTAACAATTTTGGATGAATATTCGTTAAATTGCTAATAATTTTGAATAGTTATTCTGTTTACGTAAGGTTAGTCAGGTTAGGTTGGCTAGTAATTCACGCATTTTCAACTCAGTTTGCCTTCTTGTCTGTCAATTAAACTTACCGCCATTACAGTGACCAATCACAGAGCTTGCCGTGCCGTGCACTTTATTGTCGTCTAAAAATCACACCTGTCATACCACACTCACCAACACAGCGATTTTCCCAAATCGCTTAGTACTCTTGTTCCTAAACAAAGTTGCCAAATTCATTTGCTTGATGCCGAGGAATAAATTGAAAACGAAAAATGTTTACAGAAATCACAAATATTGCAAAAGAGATGCTGAAAAACCTGAAATCCTTTGAATATTTTGATGTGCAAACCCCAGAAGATCTCTACAAGCTTTTCTTCTTTTGCCACATTTTTTCGTGGCTCGTCGTTTTGTGGAAATTGAAGAACTGAAATCCATGCATATATAAATGTATCTCAAAATGTATGACCAATGTTGGGCTAATGATAAAACATAATTATTTAAAATTGAATTAAAAATGTTTTTGAATTTGTTTGAAATTTGAATTTGACATTGACAAACGCATGCGTACGAACTTTGTTTATACCGAAGAAAGCCTCTCGGAGAAAATTTATAATTTTGATACTGTTATTCAATTTGTTTCAATGCTTTTAAGTGAATTATGTATCTTTTGATATGGGTGATCAATTCATTTCGTCTACTCTCATAGAAAAGTTGGGTAAGAAGCTATTTCATTCAAATGAAATCGCATAACCTCAAACAACATTTTTTCCAGGACATAAAATACAGGAAATAAGAGAAAGAGCCCTTTTGAATATTATTTCTAAAATTGAAAATGGTGTTTCGTTCGATAATGACTTGGCTAGAACTAAAGAGCTCATTACTAAGCTCTTCAAATGGTTTCTCTTCGAGCCATGCTCCCAAGAAGATATGGTATTCTTATTACTCAAGCGTATCTTGAAGGCAAGTGATCATTGTCAAGCGAAATAATCATAAATATATTTGTAAAATTTTAGTCAGACAGTGGAATATGTCTTATTAACCACATAGGAAAATGTTATTTTACAAAAGAATTGAATCAGATAAGCTCATACCTAGAACCCCAGTACTTGCCCAAACTAGATGAGATAAAAAGACTAATTGAGCAACAATCAACTGAAACAATAATTCCACCATTACAATGTGAGGTACCTTTGAGTTATAGAACCATAAGTAGTAGTAATGCATCATCCATTGTTGTGGGTACTACTGCAACACCTATAGAAGGGTACGTTCAGAAGAGTGCCTCTGTGCAACCACAGGGAGGGTAGGTTTCAATACAAATTTGAATTGTGTTATAAGTATCAAAGTTTGGATTTGTTTAGGGTTGATGACATGGGCGATATAAAGAGCTGTGTTGGGGATTCGTCTACCTATAGGGTGGAAGATAGTACCATGAATAATCTACCAAATTTATATTTTGAATGGCAACAGCTCATAGAACCAGACAGGAATGTTTTACATTCTGTAGAACAATCATTAACAAATCCCCCTCAACCGTCGTCTTTGCTGCATTCCTGTGAGTTTTTCGCGAACGTCTTACTGCACGATTTTCCTGCAGAAATATTTTTGCAAAGGCCCACAATTGTATTGGTGAGTACCAACTTTCAGTGGGTTGTTTGGGTAATTGTTTTCTTTGTAAATTTCAGGAGTTTTATTCCCTGATGATGTGTGGATCCACCCGAATCACAAATGCTGTTTTGAATTGTTTTTGCAACTTGACAGGAGCTTTGCAAAGGAGAATTCATCAGAGAAACGATTTAACCTTGAGAAATAAAAAATTTGGAGTAGGTACAAAAATAAATTTTGCTTGTTTTGAAATAGTTAATATAATATAAATGAATTTTATTCTGTTTTTTGTACAACTGTCACTAAAATGACGTCTTTAATTCATAGCCATATGAATTAAAAATTATGTAGGCCAATAAACAGAGCAATTTTTCTCATAAAAGTTCAACTTAAATTGCTCCGCCAATTAATTTTTTACAATTCGGTCGTTATGGAGGGTTCGATAATTTGCAATAAGGTTATCACCCCCTGAGGGGGTGCAACCACCCAAAAATCGTAAAAAAAATTCTGGAAGGTATTTTCTTGACATTTCAGCTCTGGGCAATAAATATGAGTGAAAATTGGTATTAATAATGGGGGCGAATTATTTTCAACAATTAAACCCCCTCCCGGGGTATCAACCCCCTCCCGGGGCATCAACCCCTTCCCGAAATCGTGTTTTTTTTTGGGAATTTTCTATGAATATGTAAAATTGTCAGTCCTGAGTAATGAAACTGAGCGAAAATTTGTAAAAATAATTGGTATAAATTATTAGAAACGAATTTCCCGCCCCCGCATTCTGGGCATATACCCCGCATCGCGGAAACATTGGGGTGAGAGGGAAGGGGAAGAATATGTGAAAAAACTCTCAAACTACTACTCTTAGATATAAATGTGGGTGAATAATCGTTGAGAACTATCGTTATTGAGATTTAGAAGTATTGTTATGAAAATTATTTGCTTATTCGAGAGAAGATCAACTTATTGTATAAATCAAACGCGGACCGGAGGTAACGAAATTTGAGTGTGTTTTTCAATGATATCGAGAAAGGGTATAGAGAAATGAATCCACAAGTAATCACCATCAAAAAATGTATAGGAAAATATATTTATTCACTCATACAACTCATCATCTAGTTCATCTTCAGTCTCCTCGTCTTCATCTTCACACAGATATGTGTGGTTCATTTATTACAAACATTTGTACATTTTAGACCACTCTTTTTGCACGTGCAGGAGTCTCTGATGCAGCTGGTCGTGCAGTTACAAAAAACCATTTTTAAAATTGAATCCGGTGCGGCTTTTCTTGTCATTTCGATTGGTTTCAAAGTGGTACTCTTTTCCCAGCCCCAATTTTCAGGATGTATCTCATATGACAACCATGTCATATTCAACATTTATATTCTGCAGAGATGTTTCCTCGTCTCTGACTATCGATGTTATCCCAGTATCCAGTGTTTTCTGCACAGGAACTTTTATATTATCTGACGTTTACATAGAGCAACGTTGACTACTGCGCACCGACCGAACCGCGCCGATGTTTACTTTACAGCGGCGCGCTAGCTGCCGCATTGATATTTTTCAGGTTTTAGAATCTCAATGAGTTTAAAGCAGGTACACTTCGGGACAGTTTCCTTTGGTGCACTGTCTTCCTCGGTCTCAAGTCCCCATATTCCATCAAGGACTGATTTAATTTTTCTTTCCATAGAACAATAATTCGATCAAATGCCGGGTAACCTCTATTTTAAGTACTTAAAAGATTGACTGGATTGCGTTTAAAATTTGTACAAGTAACCAAATTTGTATGAATATTTTCAATAAGAGCGGGGTTTTTTCTGCAAACTGGCTTTTGATTCATGTTGATACTGAGTTATTAGCATTTGAATTTATAAACTTCCTCAAGATTTTGTAACCTAAAATATGCGAAAAATTGAAAACACTCGTATTTAAAACCAACATTATTTGGACCGGTTAAACGTTATGCAATTTGACAATGAAGCATTCCTCAACTGTTCATTTTACTTGCTACAAGTGATAATACATTATTTCAGTAATCACAAGAATTATTTCACGAAGTCAGGAACTTTAATATTATAAGATTTTCAATTTCAATTTTGCAGCTGGCAACTGCACGTATAAATATAAATAATATCAGAATACAAAGCTGCGATCTTTATCTTAAAAATGACGTAAGATTTATACGAATTGAACATTTATGTGAGGAGTTATAGAAATTTACTTCACGCGCTGGTTGAAAATATGCACGTTGGCGGGAGCCGGCGCAACACCTGCCCCATTGCGAAAGCATATAACTTCAACAATTTTTTTCAACGTGCGATTTCTCAAAATTTTGGTAGGGACAGTTTTTTTGTAAAATTTTGTGCTCTTTCTGAATATCAAGTTATTTTTTTGATTTAAAGTAAATTTTTTGAGATATTTCTAAATTACCTCAAAAATTAAATTCAACGCGTTTTTTGGGGGGGTTACACCCCCCCTGGAGGTGATAATTTTTCTCAGAAGTAATGTGCACACTGTGTTCTACAATTTGAAAAAAAATTATCGGCGGAGCAATTTAGGTTGAGGTTGATAGCCCTGTTGATTGGCCTAATGGGTCAATAGCTATTTGTGTATTTAGAGCGCAAAGTGATTGATTGCCGCTCGACAAAGAGAGTTACCGCGCGAGGCGAAGCGTGGTAACCTTTAGAGAGCGGCAATTACATTTTGTGTTCGAAATACACTCATGATTTTTTCTACAAACGCAGCTCTTAGACATAAAAACGATAATAATAATAAATCTTTATTTTCCAATTAAATTATATAAGAACAATAAATTGTATAAACATAATAATTGGCAAATACGTCCAAGTAAACTAGAAAGACAAAACTCAAGAAAAAAAAGAACCAAGAGATCAAAGTCCATACAAAACAAACGCTACAGATAAATACAAACAAAACACAAAAACTCACTAGCCTAATTAAAACTCCTCAAGAGTATAACAATTCTTCTCGATTATCAATTGCCTAGTCTTTTTTTTTAAATAAATGAACATTTGGCACATTTTTGATTTCATCAGGAAGGTTATTGAAACATTTATATACACTCTATGTATTCAAAACTTTTCTGATACAAGGCAGTGCAACAGGCAGCAACAGGTTTGGTATTATGTATATGTGATATACGATTTCTCATGTACAAGGCTGTATTCCTATAAGTATATGTACAAGCTTCTAAGATATATGTTCCAATTAGAGTTAATGTATTAAGTTTTTCAAACGAATCTCTGCAGGAATCCCTGTATCTCAGTTAAGCAATGATTCTGACAGCATATTCATGAAGGATAAACACTCCTGACGGAAGAGCTCATTCTCCATTTCAGAATACCATGTAGCATGTGCGAATAGAAATTCGCATAATATAATGTTAACATTACTTTCTCGCTACAATGGGCAGACAAAAATCTTAGAGCATAACAGGTTCTTCAATGTGTGGACTCCATTGTAATTTAGAGTCTAAAGTAATTCCCAGCATATTTACAGATTCAGAAATAGAGACTTCATCTTGGGTATTTTTGAAAAGGGTAATTTTTTGTTGCTGTCCATGACAAGAGAACGTAATTGTATTAGTTTTATTCAGTTTTATATTGTTATTTACTGTATTTTCTGTGGTTAGTTTCAGGTCTGTGTTATTATTTCCTAGAATTAAAATATTAGTGTCATCCGCATAACAGGTTACATGTACTGGAGAGGTTTTAGTGAGAAAATTGATCAAGTCATTGGCGAATATTAAATAAAGGAACGGACCCAAAATTGATCCTTGAACACCCTGTGTTATATCTAATGGCGAACTACCACTCTGACATAAACAATTTGCTTTCGATTTTTGAGATATGATTGAAATAAATCCAGAGGTGGTTCTCTTACACCATACCTTGAAAGTTTTAATAATAGGAGTTCATGGTCCACGCAGTCAAATGCTGGCGAGAAGTCTATAAACAAGCCCATTACACTTTATTTTCTAGAGCTTTGATGATTGTATTCTGGAAATTACAGAGTGCTGTTTCGCTGCTCTTATTTTTTGTGAAACCATGTTGTGATATTGATAGTAAATTATGACTGTAGAAAAAGTTGCTCAACTGGTTTTTCATGTTCATTTCAAACACTTTAGAGATACTAGATAAAATACTCATTGCTCTATAATTATTACTATCGTCACAATCACCCTTCTTGAATATTGGAGATACCCTCGCTAGTTTCAAATTTTCAGGAAATATGCCTTTTTCTGTACACAAATTTATAAGGAATACTTATGGTTTACAAAGCTCAGAAGCACATATTTTCAATAATTTATTTGATATATTATCTATTCCACTCAAAGTGGAATTTTTCAAGGAGGAAATTAATTCCATTATATCAGCATCTGTTACTGGTGACATAAAGAAGGTACTATTGTTCACAGGTACATTTTCTTCTAAAAAATTCTGGTCGTATATTGTATTATCAACTACAGGCTTTGTAAAATTTATGTTAGACACTTCATTCAACATAGGCACATAATATTACCTATGAAAAAATTTACATTCAATTGTAATCCCAAATGTATAAGCTATACAAATATCCAATAATTTACATCTCTAACAAAAGGAAAAAAGGAAAAAAACTTGCCTGAAAAAATAAATACCGAATCCCGAGATCGAACTCACGCAATATCGATATCCCAGTTAAGTAGGAAGCATCTCTAACCTTAACACCACCGCAGTTCCTTAGAGTGCTTTGAATTTATTTTGTTCACTTTCCATCATGCAAGAATAAGTTCGTTTTCAACAAAAGCTAGGGAACGTTTTTTCAATATTCTCGCTCTATTGTTCACTTTCCATCATGCAATAATAGGTTCGTTTTCAACAAAAGCTAGGAAACTCGACGTTTTTTCAATATTCTCGCTCTAGAGCGTAAAAGCTGTCACAAAATGGCATTCCTCGGAAAACGTCAATTTTGCGTTGAGATCTGAAAGAGTCAAAGGCTACTTTGGTACGCGGTAGTAAAAAAAATCACTTTTAACACTAGTATTACAAGTAAAATGACAGATGAGATGATGGATACTCAATAATATAAATTTCTTCAATAGAAACACTTTAATCAGACGGAATCTCCAGTCATCTGAGATTATTCATGATGTGTAAGCCTCTGAAAATGCTTCAAACCCGAGTGAAATTTGTGACATTTAATCAGATATTACAATAATCAGAACACCTACTTAGAATGAACTTTCTCCACGATCATCACAGAATTTGCCAATTCTGAAATCAAATTTGACGTTTCCTATCTTTGATCGTGGAGAAAGTATAGTCTGCTACTCGGTTAGAAATGTTAGAATGAAAATTCGTGATGCTCGTGGTTCCTCACGCTCGCCTTCGGCTCGCGCTCGGAACTTTCCACTCGCATCGAATTTTCATTCTAACCTTGTTACAGAATATACTATTCTTCATTTGACTACATTCGATGGATTCATTATAAGCATTTTCATATGGTTTTCGTGATTTTTAGGCAACAGATCTGAAGTTACTCTGTTTGCAGCTTCTTGAATTTTTGGTAGAAGAGAAGAATCTAAATCATCCATTTCAACTTCCATTGTATTTGCCTACTTGCTTCAAACAAAACTCCCCACTTTTGTGCTTATTTAATCGTTATTTGCTCATAACAAGTTTTTGTATATAAGTACTTGATCGAAAAACAAGCATTTGGTTGCTCAGCTGACCCGATCTGCAAAGAGGTTTGCAAAAAAATGTATATGTAAAATGTATGTACCGAAACATGATTATGATGTATAATAAATTGAATTGATTGAATTTATATTTGCAGCAGTAATAACTACGACCACAAAGAAGCTAGGAACTTTTATTAATTTGTGGTAACTAATAAACATTTATCAATTGTTTTTTACCTGCCTCACTGTCATGCCTACAGAATATCACAGTCAGTAATAAAGTACATTACCGGATGTAGTTGGAGCCTCTGCCTTGTAATCCAGAGATTGTGTGTTCGAATCTCATGGATCTTATGAACTGTTTTCTTACTAGCAGTGACAGTTGTATAAAAAATTTGTAAGATACATTTCTTAAAAGTGATTTTATTTTACTCGTGAGTTTGCTCCACTTGCTGACGCTAGTTTTCACAATATTCCTCAATCACAAAATAAAATGCCACTTTTAACACTTGTATCATAAATAACTGTTTCATTTGAAGAAACCTGTTTTTCTTGATGGTTGATTTCAGCAACTGACTCGCCTGAACTCGTTTCCTAACACACCTGCGTCAAGTACTAATAGAGGGTCAAATGAGATATTGTCCGAAATTCGAGCAGAATTTGAGACGCAAGAAAAAGTCTCAGTACTTGAAAGAAGACAGTTATCTACTTTGAAATATTGCTTTATGACCGTGGATGCAATATTCAAATATTTATGTGTTAAGCAAGATATGATGATAGAAAATAAAGTAAAAAGTAACCAGGTGAGAAATTAATGTATGTAAGAAAAACGTCTTTACATATCAAAATGAAATAGTAATTTCTTTATTATACCTGATCATAAAACACAATCAAATGCACCTTGCTAGAAAGATTGTTGTGAAAATAATTTAAAATGTCAAAAACTCGAAAACGAAACAAGATATCAAAAAACTCTATATAAATTGTTTTAATATCCTTGAACAAATCTGCAAAAAATTTATGTTTTTTTCTTCATATTTTGGAACATTATAATTTTTCTATAGAAACATCGAAAACTCAAAGATGGCTGCAGATTTTTAAATTTTACAAGATCCCTTTTAAGACAGTCTACAAAAATGTTCATTATTTTTTCCGCAATAACAACAGTACGGAAAATATTTGAAAGAAAAACGAAAAATTATGGAATTTTCACATTTTTTTTTTCGAAAAACAGCAAAAACTTGAAAATTAAACGAGATATCGAAAAACTGTATATGAGCAGTTTTATTGGACTCGAGTAGTTCTACAAAAAGTTACCGTTAACTTTTTTCATATCTTGGAAAATTAACAGAATATTGATTTTTTTTAAACACCAAAAACTCATAGTTTCTTCATATTTTGGAAAATTGTAATTTTTGTATAAAAATACCGAAAACTCAAAGATGGCGGCGGATTTTTAAATTTCACAAGATACCTTTTTTGTTCACCTCTTGAAAGTCTACAAAAATGCACATACATTTTTTCTGTGATACCAATAGTCCGGGAAATATTTGGAAAAAAACGAAAAATCATTGACTTGAAAAATTTTTTACATTTTTTTCGAAAATCACTACAAACTAACACTAAACTAGATATCTAAAAAATGTATATGAACAGTTTAATTGCTCTCAAGAAGATCTACAAAAAGTTCCTATTACATGTCTTAGAAAATTTAACAAAATATAATTTTTTTTTATAAAACCACCAAAAACTCAAAGATGGCAACAGATTCTAAAAATCTACAAAATATGTAAATGAACTTTTTTAATTATCTCCCCATTTCCCCCTCTTCCAAAATTTTTCCGGACACTTCGCTCCCGGATTTTTGATTATTTCAACCCCATTTCCCCCTTCCGCAACCCCCCATATTTCCGAGCGCTTCGCACCTAGATTTTTTATTCTTTACTCTCCATTCCCCCTTCTCCACCACCTCCTAAATTATTCCAGGCGTCCCCCAAATTTTCGAATTCTCAAAAAACATAATGTTTTTATATTTTTTATGAGGTACTGTGCGAGGTAAGAAGACTCGTCATTCCCCCTTCTCAAACACCCCCCTAAATTATTCCGTTCGCGTTGGGCCAGAATTTTTGATTATTTACTCCCCATTTTCCCCCTCCATCTCCTTCCAATTTTTCCGGGAGCTTTGCGCTCCTGTTTCTGATTATTTACTCCCCATTTCCCTCATTCACTCCCCCAAATTTTTCACTTCTCAAAAAACATCATGTTTTGAAATGTTTTATGGGGAATTGTGTGAGGTAAGAAATTCAAATTACAATAACAAATTCGCATAAACTACCTGTCTTCTATGTGCAAAATACCTATACAGGTCGCGCAATATCCGGGGTCCAACCTGGTTAGTGAAGAATTACGAATTCAGAGAAGAGCTACATAAATCTTATTGCTCATTGAGGGTTTCAAACTTCGGATTTTTGATCAGTTTGTTTATTTCCAAAGCTTCCCTTCCTTTATTCACACAGGAATATTTTTCATCTTATCTTTATCTCATGTGTGATTTGTTATTGTGAATGTCTATATTACATATTATTGATTTTTTATCTGACACATGTTCACGCTATATTGTGTCAAAATATCTGCCTGTTTCGCATGTATACGCTGCTGAACATTCCAATCTAAAGTTACCTGATTTTTTGCATTTATCTCCTTTAGGTTTTGCTTTTGAATAGAATGTTCCCTAAATTGCTCTTACTAGTGACACAGATTGAACCTTAATCTGTGCTAGTGAATGAAATTATTATATTAAATTTGGAAAGAGAATTCTTATACGTTCCGAGAGTCTTACTGAATAATTTATAAAAGCATATTTTCTTCCTCCCCGGGGTATCTTTGGTTTGGATACAGTTAAGAATCATAATTCCAATTGGTAATAAAAAAAAAACACGATAAAGGGTGAAACTAGGTCGAAACACATGAACACTACCAACTGTGATGTATGGTTGATTTTAAATCGAATTCAGAATCTTAAAAAATATAATCAGGACCGTATTTGAAAAAAAAGTTGATGATGGTAAATATGTGAAATTAAATTCAACATCACCATGTAGAACCCCATCAACATTTGTACGCTGACAGTTCCTGAGAATGCAGTTTGGTTGAAAGATTTTTTTTGTAAAAATTATTTCAGGTTGCCGTTAATTTGTGTTTGATATTGTTAGACCAACTCTCAGATTTGCTGTCCTTTTGTGTGGGAAAATGCATTTGGGATGAGAAACAAAATGAGGGAACTCTGTCTGTACTTAAAATTGTAAATGAAATATTATTAAAGTATGGCATTGCCTTGGAACATTTCAGGTAAATATCAAGCATGAATATGAGGCTTTGAAGTGAAATTTTAATATTTTTCAGAATGGAATCCGTTACCTGTGAGAACAACCTGAAGTACAGAGTGATTTACATCTACTTGCTGCACAACTGTGCTTATTTGCTGAAAAAAATTGTCCCAATTTCTAGAACAGGCTTGATATTGCCCAGAAATATGAAAAGTGCACTTTCTAGTTCTTTATTAGACGTCACTTTTGGTCGACTTTATCCCACTGCACATGAAATAATTTTGAATTACGTTCAGGTAAGAGATTCGCTCAAGAATTATTGAAACCTAAAGTTGAACATTTTTTAAATACAGAAGTGTAATTTACCTGAACATAATCACTGAGTGAGTAGAAAAATATTGAAGATCTCATGTTTTTAGAAATACTGTAAACTTCCGCTGTCATGATTTTATTTATTTTCTAGAGTTTCTCTGTAGATAAGGATACAGACCATTTGAGGAAGTATGACGATGTACAAAAGATTTGCCAGGGGATGACTTCAACCGTCAAATTTCTCAAGGAACACAAGAACTTAACTTCTTCAGAAAACCTGCGACTAGCTGTAGACTCACTGCCCAGCATAGAATTCCACAGAGAATTTGACTTTCTGAAAATTTTAGTTGATATTTTTTCTGAAAATTTGTACCAATTTTCTGAAGATTCGGTGAAACTTGCTTCAGCAGAAGGTATGATAAATACTCTTCCCCATATGTTGTTAATTTTGATGCATTTTCAGATGTGATTTTATCCTTGTTGTCTCACAGTGTGATAGAAATAAAAGAAGAAACGTACAGACTGAGCCAGAAGAAGGTTCTTTCAAATATTGGACCAAAATTGAGCACTGCTACAAACGGTGTAGCAGGTTGTCAAATTTTATTTTTGCTATCATCAAAAGTTTTAACTGAAGTTGCAACTTTTGGTGTGACAAGTGATAATCCAGAGGTAAGAACTTTATGAGTCATTTCAAAATTATTGTTTGTCTTTTCATATTTTTTTTATTTTCAACTTCTTTATTTCTTATAGAAGCACAAAATGTTAACAATAAGTGAGGTTCACATTCAAGAGTACCTATTATTTTCTTTTATAAAAATCGGAACTACTTATTAATTATGAAAAACAAAAATAGTGTGTGTCAGGCGATAGGTTGGAATTATACATATCCAATTGAAAACAGAAATGTAATTTGTAAATTTCCTTAATATTAATCAATAAACTGCCAAACAGAATCAATACAGCACACAATCTGAAGTTTTCAAAAAAGAAATTCACAATAAGAGAATACTGAAATTCATATTTATTTTGAAAACTTACTGCTTAGAAGTGAACATTTGCTGAAATCCATTTTGTATTATGATAAATTTTGTCGGTGCCCTTGTGTTGATTAATTTCGGAGTCAGACATCCTTTCTCAGGTAATTAACACTTAATATGCACATGCAACTATTAATCCAAAAAGATATCACAATTAACAGTAAGTATCAATATTTCCAAGTAGCTAGAAGGTGATAAGTTAAGAACTTGGCAACGAATGCATGGCGATCAGGACGGCAATGTACAAACACTCTGCTCGCCTACAACTCAACTGGAGTGCCATCCAAAATCTGTTCTCTCTTCCTTTACAACTTCAAGTAATTATTTTCCTAGAAGATGTCTTTATATTTTCGTATATCTACCCCTCCTGTCGCCATGTCTACGTTCATGATAACGATCACACCAAATCTAATCCCTAATTGAATAAGCCCACTATTTTCTTCTATAACCAAATTATTGTTCAAGAAGTTCCCTTCAGGTCCAAAGATAATCCTATAAGTACCGCATTAAATTCGAGACATTCACGAAGAGATTAAAAAACAAATCTCACTAGATTTAATAATCAAATTACAGTCTAGGCCGGAATATTTAGCATTCTCTTGATATTCTTCTCTTTTATTATCAATATCTGACAAATATTTTTCCATTGTTAATATTATTAGAGAACAAAATGTTTTTATAGAGAATGGACAAAGTTTGATGGGGAATATAACATGTGGTGTACCAAAAGGTTCAATTCTTGGACCTTTATTATTTCTTATACAGTGTCACACATAAAGTTCGCGACATATGGAAGTTTTTTTTATTAATAGATATAAAGAAAATTTTACTTCGCAGTTAGTTTGTGCTGGAAAAATGAGTAAAAAACAGCATCTTTCCTTTTTTCATGTGCCACCTGTCAAATTTGACATTTTTTTCGAAACTTCGAAAAATGCCAAAGAAAAAAGTTGCTCAGTTTCCAATTTTATACATTTGCTCCAAATTTGGACTCTCTACTGTCACTTCGACTTTTTCCAATTTTTTTAATTTTTCGAATCTTTCGCTCTATCGATTCGAACGAAACATGATTCAAATTTCATAATTTTGATGAATATGAGACTTCAATATCATATCTTGCCCAGAAAATACCCACATTGGCCTGTTACCAGAAAATTTAAAAAAATGCACCTCCAGAAATTCGTCTTTGTTGTTGCAAAGTTCATCTAGTTTTTTCATTTCATTGTTAAACTGATTCGGATCTTCAATGTATGGACGTTAATATGTCAGTAATCGAATAAACGAATTTCTCTTCATTCTTATTACACTCGTATTCCTTTTTTAATAGACTTTTATTCAGTTTGATTATATTTCTGACCAATAATTCAGTTACAAACAAACCCGAAATATCATACTTTTCTGTAAACTAAACAATGACCACAGTCTCATAACTATTCATTTTCATCAAAATTATGAAATTTGAATCATGTTTCGTTCGAATCGATAGAGCGAAAGATTCGAAAAATTAAAAAAATTGGAAAAAAGTCGAAGTGACAGAGAGTCCAAATTTGGAGCAAATATATAAAATTGGAAACTGAGCAACTTTTTTCTTTGGCATTTTTCGAAATTTCTAAAAAAAAAACTGATTTTTTGAGGATTTTCGAAAAAAATGTCAAATTTGACAGGTTTATGTCGCTAACTTTATGTGTGACACTGTATATTTCAATTCAATATCCAATCTTAGTTTGCATGGTAACCTCAAATTATTTGCGGATGACACACCATTTATTTATTTTGGGAAAAATGACAATGAAATAATCGAAAATATTCAAGCTGATTTAAAAATAATTTCGCTTTGGTTAAACAATCATAAGATGACTTTGAATATTATAATAATAATAATAAATGATTTTATTGCAATAGATAGATAAGTACATGGTGATTATATACATATAAAAAAAATAATTGGATTTTGTACTAATGAATATGTATGTATATATGCCAGTACATAATATGTATATAAATAGATGAAGACGACTATCATTGCAAAAGGCAGAGTTCGCACTTCTACAACTGTGAAGTCAAGAAGCGGCGCTCTTACACTCAACCTATTAATATTGATAAATCTTTAATGATAAATAAAGAGGAAATAAAATCTTCCAATTTACACAAAAAATATATACTTGTAACGTGCTTACAATTGTTTCGACACACGGTGTCATCATCTGAGCGAGTTATCAACTAAAGAAACGTCAAAATCACCTTCTTAAATATTAAAATAACATGCATGAAATTTCACTAATGACAATTGCAGGTATGAAATTTCCTAATGACATATAGCTTGGATTAAATCTTTCTTTGTTTTTGTCAAAAAGAAAATACAGACATATTGCAAATTCATTAGTTTTCAACGGGAAAAATATAAAATATTTAGAAACAACAAAAATTTTGGGATTATACATTGATGAAAACCTTTCTTGGAAAAGCCGTATTGAAAATCTTCGAAAAAAAATATCTCCTATAATTGGTATTTTGTTCAAAATTCGATATCACATTCCTTTGAAATATCTAAAAATGATGTATTTCAGGTTAATTCATTCAAAATTACAATATTTGATATCAGTATGGAAAACTGCCAATTGTACTATCTTGCGTCCACTCAAATCTTTGAACTACAAACGTATTAAATGCATTTTTAAATTGCCATACCTTGAATCTACATCACATTTATATGCTCCATAAAATCTTTTGGATATAAATTATTTGTACAAATTGAATATATGTATATTCATACATTCTGTCATCAATAATAGGAAATATTCATCTCTGGAATTTCATTCAACCGATACCATACACAATCACCAAACTAGACAATCAAATAGTCTCATCATGCATATAATATAGACAAACATCGGGAAAAAATCAATTTTATGTAATGGAATTTTGATATTTAATAATATACCCAATAATTTAAAATATAAAAAAACATACAAAAAAATCGTTTCAAATTTTATTACTAATTACTGATGCAAACATTTTCAAATTGAAATTTTGTTGTTTATTGTATTAGTTATAGATTTAGGTCCCTATTATAAACATTTATGTTTTTTGGGGCCAATAAAGATTATTATTTTATTATTAGATATGTTTGATTCTCGAACCCTTACTATTGTTCTGCATAAATGAGATTCAATCCACTGATGGTATGAAGTATAATCCAAATCCATTCAATACCACTCTTAATACATGTTAAACAGATTTATTTTACTTTCAACAAATAATGTCTAGGTACAAAGGTATGCCGAGGACATAATCACCTACATTTTGAAGTGTAAAATTCTGGTGTGCGAATCTATTTGGAACAAAGTAATACAGGCTTTGATACCCTCCCTTCCGATCATAGCATGCCACGCCAGCAAAAATTCCGCTTTGGGAAAGACCGTAATGAATCTTATGGACCCAGACACTGCTAGGGATTCATTTGTTCCACCTATCGTCATGCTGAAATGCAATATTCAGTTTTTATTTACCGATGATGCCTATTTGCGAGAGGAAGCCTTTTCGAGGATATGCTGGCTATTATCTTCCCAAGAAAACTCCAGGGAGTTGCTGCCCAAGCTCAATACTATGTATGATACTTCGTTGGCTGGCGTTTGCCGATTGAAAAAAGTTGTTGATGTTAATAAGATTAGGAGGACTGATCATTTTTATCAGGTGAGAAATTAAACTCAAGTTACTGCATTATTAAAGATGAAGAATCGTTACTGAACTCGTCTTCTTATTGCTGTCATTTCCTCTTCATTAAACTTTGCTTCTATCTAGATTCTTGTTTTTTGTAGCCAAGCAGTTTGCACCAAGTACTAGAAGTGCTCAATTCCCCTAACATTGAACCAGTAATCAGAAGATCTGCTCTGAATCAGATCAGCGTCATGATGGAAGATTCCTTGTTACATCAAATCCTGTTGGACGCAAATGGAATCGACATATTAACTGAAATAATGAAAAGTGCCCTAACTGAAAGTGACTACAGGAATTATCCAGATTCTGTTGTTCCTATAGTGTCTATTTTCAAAAATATTTGTTTTTATCATGGGAACGTTAGAGAAGAACTGAGTCTTGATGCAGATGTATTTTATTGTGTTTTAAGAGGTAAATACAACATTTAGAGTTCATATTTATATTACTGAGGCAATGAGCGAGGAAAATAATCAATGGTTTTTATAGCTTGTGAAGCCTGCTGGCAATGTTCTTGTTGTTGAGTTAATTGTCTGAAACGTAAAAAATATATTCAAAGTCAACAAAATTCAAATGGCTTCTTTCTAGCGCCATTGCAGAATATTGTGACGCACTACCCCGAGCAACCAAACCCACAGTTGAAAGCATCAATCAATTTAGCAACGTTGCCATATTATTAGAATCATAGATCGTGACTATTTATGTGATAAATGGGCTACAACTAACTAACAGTGTAACCAACTAAACTACATTTCACCTCGGAAGAGTGAAAATCTTGATGGTTTCAATGAAATTCGAAAACCATACTAGCATCTACTACTGGAAGATTTTAATTGGTCTCTATTTAAAATCCTTCCATTCTATACCGAAAGGACAACAATTTGAATAGAATATTTATATCATTCATCCTAGATAGTGATATAAACCGAATAAGATAAAATAAAGTAGAATACACTTCAGAAGAAAACATAATGAACATACTTGTGACAAAGGTAAAATATCATTACATAACACGAGGGGTGTGTTAAAAAAAGAGAAGAAAATGATTAATACCATTCAAGAAAAATGATTGTAACTGCATGCTCCAGATAATCCTCTACAGAGTAAAAACTTAAATATTTACAGATCTTAATAATGAATGATGCACAAGTCATATTTTTATGTTTCAATTGTTGTGGCAAACCGTTAAACAATGTTGTGCCCAGGAATCTATAGGAATTCTGTGTTTTTGTCTGAATAATGGAGGACAGAGATGTTTTTTTTCCTCAGTATAACAATTGTGCTGAATTCTTTCGCATGTTATATTTTTTTAAACATATAAAGAAAGCACTCCGCAATATAGCAACATGGTAAGGCAAGATGTTTACTTTTTTGAAAAATGGTTTACAGTGGTCATCATATTTGCTGATGTTTCGAATGGATCTTTTTGCGCAATGAATATTTTGTGACTGTGGCAGATTATTAAGTCATTCATCATTATGCTATGGAACATAGCAAAATATACCATTCTTGGATGGTTCAGCCATTGTTTAAATATAAGTAAGATAGTCAATGCCTGTGGAAAAGGTATTGGATCCAAACGCGAGTGTCATCTAGCGTAATCAGTTACAAACAATAAATATTTGACGTGATGCAGTTTTCTTCTGCATCATTATTTCAATCAAGTTACGACATGACTTGGAGGCCAGATCACTGCAGTTACGACATGCCTTGGATGCGAGATCAGTGCCACCATCTACATGTCGCATCCATTTGAATCCAATATAAATCCCATAAGGTTGGCTAACTATCTACTTCTATGTAAACATGGCATTTAAATAAATCCTCAATGTGAAGAGAAAAATTTAATTATGTTATCAAGTATCAGCTCTAAAAAATTAAAGGTTCCGTCAAACCAAAGCGGAAACGGAACATGGAAACCGTGCGAATTGCTAGAAAACCAGTACATATAGCACACCATATACAGGGTGTCAATTTGAAAACTTCCCACCCTTAATATCTTCCTTCCAGTAAACAATATGAGTAATCGAAAAAACAGGTCAATTTTATTGTCAAAGGGGACACTTTCAAGGACTATTTGTAGCCCTCGTGGTTCAACCCCCTAGGAGGGGTAGATGTTACCCTTCGAATTTTAAATGGGAAGGGGGGTCAAGTGGCACATCATTTTGATGGGCGTTCAATTCTTGTTCCAATGGTACCCTGACTTATTATTTTTTGATGAGCATTTTCCGAAAAATTGCGTTCTAAACTAACAGAAGTAATTATTAGAACGCCTATACTGAGATGCATGGTTTGGCCAGAACTGGTTAGAATATTAGGTGGTACCGTTCCAACCCTGTATTAGGGGTAACATTAGCCATTAGCTCCAAACACTTTACATAAAAAGGTAGTCTAATAGTAAAACGTAGATGGTAGTAAAGTTGTGTTTATTAAATGCTGAATTTTTAAGTGTCATCGCAGAAATTGTACAGATAGCCTTCCTTTTTTGCTACTTCTGCTGTAAAAAGTTTCTGTTTTCCGGCAAAAAATTGGTTAGCAAATTTGAACTATGTGGTAGTATTGTGAATACCGTTGTACCTGTTGGGCTGTTTAGGAATTACTTTAATAAGTGTATAAAAGTGTAAAAATGGTTTACATTCTTCAAGACAGAATTGAAATGATTGTAATTTATGGAGAAGTTGGAAAGTGCGCACGAAGGGCGGTATGTCTTTTTAACGAAAGACATCCAAATTGTAATGTAAGTCACCGGTATGTGCTTGATTTGGTGAATAAGTTTTACGAAACTGGTTCAGTGACAAATAAAAAAAGAAATAACCCCAGAGTACTAAATGAAGCAGCTCAAATTGAAGTTTTGGGAACATTTGCTGCAGAGCCCACGAGCTCCTTACGATCAGTATCAGAACAGACGGGAATGTCACGCGAGACTATAAGAAAAGCATTGAAAATGCATAAATTTCATCCATATAAAATGGAGATTCTTCAAGAGCTCCACGAGGATGATTATGATAGAAGAATAGAGTTTTGTGAAATCATGTCTCATCGAGTCAATACCATCCCTAATCTTCTGTTAAACATCTGTTTCAGCGATGAGTATTCATTTTTTCTGAATGGCAATGTTAATAGACAAAATTGTCGCTATTGGAGTGACGAAAACCCACATATTTTTCGGGAAGGGCATACACAACACCCACAAAAAGTTAATGTTTGGGCTGGTATTCTTGGAAATGCCATTCTTGGTCCATTATTTCTGGAAGAAAACTTGACTGGCAATCTGTACCTTGATATGCTTGAAGAGACTATCGATCCTCTTATAACTCACGAGCTAGAAACTCAAATTGATGCAGAAGGTAATGAACTTTTGCAGGAGGATATGTTACATTACCAGCAGGACGGTGCTCCACCTCATTATTTTCTTCCCGTCCGACAGTGGTTAAACGAGAGATTTCCGGGTAGATGGATTGGCAGAAGGGGAGCAGTTGAATGGCCTCCGAGATCACCGGATTTAACACCCTTAGATTTCTTTCTTTGGGGGCATCTTAAATCCGTTGTTTATAAAACACAACCTTCTGATATTGACGAACTTAAAAGACGAATTACAGCAGCATGCCAGTCAATTCCTAGTGAAGTTTTCCGTAATGTTAGAGGGGAGTTCGAAAACAGACTGTATTACTGTTTAGAGCAAAATGGACAACATTTCGAACAGCTAATAATATAAGCGTAAGTAGATTTTATGTTGGAAATGTCTTTCTCGCAAATTAAATTTTATTGTGTAGAAGGAAAATAACCACCAAATAAAAAATCCCATGCGTAATAAATTTATTCCTGTCATTCAAGGGTTGGAGCGGTGCCACCTACTCTTCTAACCATTTTTATTAAAGGGAGTCAATACAATAATGCATCTCAGTATAGGCATTCTAATAATTACTTCTGTTAGTTTAGAACGCAATTTTTCGGAAAATGCTCATCACAAAATAATAAGTCAGGGTACCATTGGAACAAGAATTGAACGCCCATCAAAATGATGTGCCACTTGACCCCCCTTCCCATTTAAAATTCTAAGGGTAACATCTACCCCTCCTAGGGGGTTGAACCACGAGGGCTACAAATAGTCCGTGAAAGTGTCCCCCTTGACAATAAAATTGACCTGTTTTTTCGATTACTCATATTGTTTACTGGAAGGAAGATATTAAGGGTGGGAAGTTTTCAAATTGACACCCTGTATACTTTGATGCTTATTTGCATTTCAGTATACGAATAATCACACCGGTATGTATGTTTACATCTCCTACTATAGAATTTATCCTCTCATTCATCCTGTTCCCGCTCCCGTTCCCGCGTTGGTTTGGGAAAACCCTAAAGATTCCGTCAAACCAAAGCGGGAACGGAACGGAACGGAACATGGGAACCGTGCGAATTGCTAGAAAAACATTGAAAGTAGCAAACCATATATATTTCTCTGCTTTTCTGCATTTTGGAATACGAATAATCACTCCAGTATATAGTTTCACATATCCCACTATCGAATTTAGTCTCGCATTCATCCCGCTCCCGTCCCGCGTTCCCGCGTTGGTTTGGGGAAACCTTTACATGGGCTTTATTCACCTAATGCTTTTTCATTTAATTTTGAATAAACTTTATTATTATTATTATATCAAGACTGTGTTTTTGTTTCGTTGAGGAATAAATAATTACAATTTTTCCCGTTTTTTTTGTAATTGTTCTGCTTGGTTAAGAGTTTGTGCTGCATTGTTTTCGTGGGATTCACTAGTTACATAGGTTGCCTCATCATCATAAAAAATGCATGTGACTCTCTGGTCCAGATTCGGACACAGGTCATCGAAATATATTATAATTAGTAGGGGCCCTACGGACCCTTGTGGGACACCAAAGTCTGGTTGGACGTCGGGTTGGATTTCAAATAATCTCAGGATCCTTCCTCACAGTTACAAGCTGTTAAAGGCAAAAGGAAAAATACCGCTGATTGTCGTTCGGTGGTCTGTTGACATAATGGTGACTGTTATGTAAATGACCACCTTTATGGTCATTCACTCAACTAGTATACAGTGCAGGTAACCAACTTTGGAAACGGAACATATCTTGCCTCTAGCGGACAAACTCAGAACTGCTTACGAAGTTATAAACATGAAGTTTTAATTGAAAAAACAGTATTCAGACTCAGACAGAGGGGAAACACTTTCAACTATTTTCGTATGAGCCGGAACAAAAATGAGTTATTGATTATCTTTCTCAGAAATAGTTTTTAGTCATTTATAGTTTTGGAAACTTGGCTGCATTGCAGTTTAACGTCGGAATCAACTCGATTCCGTTACGTCTATTGGCTGATCGGGCACGTACTTCACCAAGATCGTCAATACTATTAGCTTCGAAATGTGCGGATTTTCAACAAGGAATGGGAACAGCTTTTATTAAGTTTTACTATTTTTTTTCGGTTCATATGCATATTTGAAGCAATAGTTTCTCGTGTCAGCGCCCATTCAGTGGTTTAGGAAAAATAATCTCTTATTATATTGAACTATCACAAATCCAGTGGGATAGTCAAATAAATTTTATTTTTAAAATTTGCTTACATATTTTTGGATTATTGTCTATGAAAAAAATCGAAGAAGGCCTTGACTTTTCGTATTTTATTTCAATGCTATTATGGCGGTATAATAGAACTATTGAAGCTCTTTTCATTGAAATAAAAAATCGTTTGAATTGGGCAATAAATAAAAAAGTTTTAGTGGTTCTTCAAATGGGTATCTCTGTATACACGTTGAATCATGTAACATTGTTCATTTAAAAATCGAAAAGCTTCAAAATATTTTTCATCAATTTTGTTTCGAGTTTCTTCCGGTTTTTTCAATCATGCTGATTTCCACTATGTGTAAAAATACTTTCAACTATATGGTCTTGTTGTTTTTTAAAACAAGGGCGTTAATTTGGAATGTATGAATTAGTTGATTTTCAGGTCTATTTTTATATTTCACCGAAGAAAGAATGAGGCAAGACGCGACAACATTGCTGTTTATTTTGATATTCAAAGACTTCATCTTAGGAAATCCATCCAGAGCAAATTTTTCCCTTCCAAACATTGTGGTTGAGAAGACACTTGTGCCTTTCATATGTGGTTCACATTGGAATGTTAGTGATTACACCAAAGAAAATTTGAAAGGTATATATTTTGGATTTACTAACCTTAGTTCAAATAATATAATAGTTATAATAATTCTCCCTCATAAACACTCAAAGAGAGTACCTGTACGGGTAGAGGACGGCTATTACTTGCCGTATCTTATTCATATTCGTATATTTTAGATGCCATTACAACTGATCGTTGGTGTCTTAGCTCAATTCAGGTGCAGTGGAATGCGGAATTTTTGGGGGGATTTGAGGAACTGGTGAAACGCGAAGAAATCACCTGCGATGACCACTCTATGTACGATTTTGCGGACATTCTAAAGTTGAGTAACAACGACCTCAAAGCTATAAAAGCATCCTCCATCGACTATTGTGTCAAGTATTACTTAGATACGATCCAAAATGGAACGTCTCATTGTGCAGTGCTTGACTCAATCGACCAGCTTACTTTGTGAGTACAAAAATTTTGGACTCTGCAGAAAGATTTATTATTGTAATTTCAGATATGTGTTTTTGTATAAACTTATGAAGAATGTTGGGGATGAAGTTGGTTACGGAAGTTTGCTTATTCAGTCTTGGGAGCACACGTTTGTTAGGTTTCTCAAAAGTTCACCATCATGTGAAGAAGATGCTATGTTGCTGAGAAAAGTGATTCAGTTTTTGTCTATACTTGCTACTTTCTATGTAACCTCCGGTAAGTGTCCTTATAATATGATGAACTTTATAAAACTAAAACAAAATCCAGATTGATTAGGAACTGGCTGAAGATCTAACAAAAGTAATATTTCCTCTACAGAAAACGTATTTTTATTTATAACTGGGAAATATGATACTTGAAACTGACTTGAAATGTTTGTCACTGAAAAAGAATTAAGATTTTTTTTTTTTAGGAAAACTGATTCTCATATAAATATTTAGGGCCCTTTTTGGTAGAAAATTTCCAAGGTTTATTTGCAATCGGCCTAAATTCATCAACTTGAGGAACATTTACAAACGTGATTTCAAATTATCGTTGATTACATATCCTAACTTCTTGAAAACATAATTCCCATATGTGTAAGAAATTTTCAGCTATATACATAAATTCTTAGGACTCTTTATAGATGAAAATTTATTATCGGCAAGACATACAAACTTAAGGAGGCAGATTTCACCATTAGTTGGAATTATTTTTAAAATTCGAAATTTGCTTCCTCTCAAATATCTAAAATCCATATATTTTTAGTTAGCATACTCTAAATTTCAATATTTGATTTTGGGTTGGGGCACTGCTTCGACCTATTTGCTTAAACCTTTAAAATCATTACAAAATAAAATTATTATATGTATTTTTGAACTTGATTATCAAGAACCAACTATAAACTTATACAAACCAAGAAAGCTACTGAATATACATTCCCTATACAAATTTAAAATATCTTGTTAAGAATAACATGAAAAATAATAATGGCTAACATAATCACTTGACTCGATAATCCCAAAATTTATATGTCAACAAAATTAAGACAAATATTGGAAAGAAATCAATTTATTTTGATGGTGTGGAATTTTACAATGAACTTCCAAATTGTTCAAAAAAGTATGGTAAATTGCGATTCAAAAATAATCTAAAGAAGTACTTATTTCATTCAATCCATTCTAATTTCATGATTTTATTTATTAATCAATTCTTAATGTTGCATTTACCTTCGTGTTACTTGTATTATGTGGGATTTTTTCTTTCTCATAAACTGTGTGTTTCTTGGGAAAATAAATTGAATTGAATATCTATGAATTTGATTTTATCTAAGGTGTTTGTTTCTTTCTTCTTTTTTGTATACATCATATTAATCAAGGTTGCAGATCGACTCAACATTTATTTTTATTACATTTTTCTTTATGTTTTAGAAGAAGATTGTTGGATAACCTCATTGTTGAAAGACAGTACTCAGTCATTATTGGATTTATTGAGTGTTGATAGCACCGCAGATGACACAAGTAAGGGTATTGGACAAGAACTTTTGAAATTGGTAACGATATGTGTTCGTCAGGAACAACACTACCTAGATTATTACTCACCTTGCTTTGTCATTGAGTTGAAACCTTGGACGTTTGTGATCAAAACCATTGCTCAGAATTTGAATTTTAGAGATTCACAACATTTTTACAATTTGGGTAAGTGAGTTTACTACTTGATACCGTTACTAATTCCCTTAAAATGTTTAGAATTTCAACTAGACCAATCAGAATCGAACACAAAACCAAAATCATACTTTTCAAGTTGAATACCTGCGAGAAAAAAAAATTGTAGTTTTTCCTACTAGTTTCTTCGAAATAAATTCCCAAAGTACTTCCTCTTTTTAAACAGAGGAGAAAAGCACTGCAGATGTGACATCATACGTTCCAACGTGTCCGCATCATTACTGCTCAGCCTTTCAACGAGGCTAAACTCAGACGTAATCAACAAAAACATCGTTTTCGGATTCATTACTCATAGGTTGATTGATTTCAATGCATTCTTTGTCAGGTGAACCGAATTGATTGATTTCAATGCATTCTTTGTCAGGTGAACCGAATATACAGTGCGAGTCTCTAACTTTGAATAAATTCAGTAAATCAAAGACAGTTCGAACAGGTCAACTATTATTTTAAATTGCGCTCTCTTTGATATAAGAAAATCATATAGCGGGTCCCAAATTTGAGATATGACGTCATCGACAATTTTTTAAATGGCATTCGAAATTTTTTTAGGACTATTCTTAATGGATATATCAAGTTACACATGCTTACCAAATATCAAATTCTTATTCCTTGTCGTTTAAAAGACATTTAACAAACTTCAACTAATTCGAAAAATGAAGGAATCCATTTCTGTGGTTCCCAAGTTAATGATTGTTGTTGTCCCACTGCTCTTCAAATACTGCTTAGATTCATTACTCGTGAACTATTATCCTGTTTTCTCATGGATGGAGGTAATAAAACCAAATTCAAAGTCGTAATTTTATTTTCAATGAACATTTTACAAAATGTTCATATTGTTAAATTTGCCTGGAATTCCCTTGCAGCTTATCTGGATTCTTTGCTGTCCTGTCTGGTACACCTGACAGCTTCTCTCGGGTGGAGCGATTGCAAACCAAATTCTAACCTCAAAGAACCGTTACCGCAGATGATTTCGGGTCTGTGCGAAATGATCGGAGCCTTTCATTCTGGTAAAGGTCCCACTGCTGCCATATCTGTCATGGGTTTGAGTATTACTCGCCATGCTCTCTTAGTTCTCAACCATCTTCTGGCCGAGTTGCAGTATGCGAAAGTGAAAGTAAGTGTAATAATGATATAATAATGTTTGCTTATTAGCAGATAACTGTTCGTGTATGTTAGGAATTCGGTTGTTATGCAATATTCCATATACAAGTGATTTATTTTGACAAGAAAATTCCAAAACTCCAATATAAAACACAGTTAAAAATTTCACAAATAGTTAATACAATACAAAAATGGTGCAAATGTTAATATTATGAGTTATCTATAAAAAATTAGCGATGCGTTCAAAGAGATTAAAGATTCGTAATTTAAAGATTAGTTGAATGAATAACAATGAGAGTATTCAAAATTTAAAAGAGATGACATATCATTGAGAGGAAATTCAGAAAAAGAACAAATACAATAATAAAATACAATAATTAGGGCAGCGCAGTGATTAAGCGCCCGCCTGGTAACCGAGAGGTTCCAGGTTCGGTTCCCAGATGGGGCGGGCTTTTTTCATTTTCAGATGTGAAAGTCTGAATGATTGAAGCTCGTGTCGGCTGGGAATAATCATCCACGATTCACTGTTGCGTTAAAAATTAACAGTGCTGCTCCTAAGGTGGCGTATGGAGTTAGTAACAAGGCCTATAAAGAACACACGGCTAAAGTCAAAGTCAAAAGATGCTTTATTGTCGGAAGTTAGTGATAAACTTATTGACAAAGCTCCTTTGTATTGAAGATTATGTTGAGAAATTTATGGAAATTGAATTAACACTTAAAAAGTATAATGGTGATACCCCCTACCATCGGCACATCATTCCTGATGAGAGGGAACACCACCACTATATGCGCTCCGGGGCGACTTAACAAATGAAGAAGAAAAATTGGGTTCATTTGCTATTTCAGCTGCAGGAAAAAACCCGAAAAAAACTACGGTACCACCACAGTTTATAATTATAAACTGTGGTAACCATATGGTCCTTGGTGAATGAGGGAATGGAACAATACAACAATTAAACATAAATACATGCTCATTCACCAAGGACTTCTCCATCGCTGCCATTCCAGCCCGATCACCATTTCTTCATCAGATGAGGAGTATGCACATGAAATCAGAAAAAAATTATAATCAAAGTGTGAATGACATAAAAATGTTAAAACTCTAACTAAGCTCGATTCATGATCCAAAATGATGACTTTTAAAAACTATCATCATAAAACTCTTGCAGACTTTAATTAATATACTCTCTCTGATAACAAACTTTTCACATCTTTTCTGAAACGAAAAAGTGATGTGATTCTTTTAATATTTATTGGAAGGTGATCTTACATCGATTATAAAATATCGAGTTTTTGATAAGTGTACTTTTTGGAATTGGAAGTTTTAAATCATTACTCTGTCTGGTACTACGATCAGAAGAACTGTTCCCAATAGAGAACTTTGTTTTGTGTTTGTGTATCTAACAAACAGTTTCAAGTATAAAAATAGCAATAACTAAGAATTTTATGTTTAAAAAAGAGAGGTCGACATGAATCCCTATATTTTACTTTGCATAAATATCGCAGATCACGCTTTTGCAAAATTAGGACAGTCTGTAAACGATGACTAAAGCAAACTCCCCAAAACGCAATACCATATCTTAGATGCTATTCAATAAGAGAATGGTAAACTGGTTTTGAAACTGAAAATCCGAATTCAATCGAGACAACTCTCAATGCGTAGCAACCCTGAAGAGAGGTTTTTACATAAAATTTCAACATGCTGTTCAAATTTCAACGAATTATCCAGATGAAGTCCAAGGTATTTTAATGTCATTTTATTTTCAAATATGCTATATTCTAATGGAATGTTTTCAAGATGACATCTAAAAGATATCATGTTGGTTTTTTTATGTTGAAATTCGAATCACACCAATCTTTCACTTTTTTCAGATCAAAACATATCATGTGATCAAGATCGTGCTTGTTTTTATGATGACAAAATATAGTTCTATCATCAGCAAAAACTGTGAAAGAACCTGATTTCTAGATGTTCAATAGGTCATTTATGTATAATAAAAAGAGAATTGGTCCAAGTATAGAACCTTGAGGTACTCCATGATCATGGGTCTATCAGGAGATGAATATCAATCCTTGGTGTACTAAGTAGGAATTGTTTCGTTGCTTTTTTAAAAGAATGTACATATCTTTTATTTTTGATTTCATTTGGGAGTTTATTGAAGAGCAATGAAGATACATAGCGGTAGCATAAACTTCTTTGACCTATTGTTTTTGTCTGAAAAGATATCTTGATTTTCTTGTCCATTTTGGATCTTGTATCGTATCTATGGTCAATCAAAGGTTAGGAACTTCTGTTTTTGTATTGTTCAGTCACTGCTCTAAGAAATTAGTTTTGGTATACATATATTAATAAGTAAGTAAGTATTTATTAAGTAGGCAAGCCTAATATACAAAAAAAACATACAAATGTATAAATATATAACAACATTATTAACTATTTAAATTTAACGAGCATTTCAAAGTGTACATATATACGAAAAAAGAAAAAAAACTATATAAATACATATCACAAAATGACACAAATAGAAAAAATGTGAATATTAAATATTACGATGAGCTGTCACTAATGTACTTGTTTAATTGTGATTTAAATTGGTTGACTAAAGTAGATAATTTCACAAATTGTGGTAGTTTATTAAATTTGTTTAAACCTTTATGGAACATGCTATTCATTCCAAACTTAGTATTAGTTTTATTGATGTAAAAGTTGTCATTTATTCTCGTATTGTAACTATGGACTTCATTATTTCTTAATAAGAACTTTTGAAAGTAATTGGGCAGCAATCCTTTGTTTAGTTTGAATATAAAGATCATAGTCATATACAATATACGTTCTTCAACTGAAAACCAGTTAAGACACTCTAACATCAATTTGATTGCTGTATAACGGCTACATCTCAATATTTTTACCTAGTAGAAAAAGTAATGTTGAACAATAATCAAAATGAGGTAGTATTAGACTTTTAAAAAGAGTCAATCTGGCATACATAGACAATTTTAGAAAAAAAAAGAAAAGTTTTTTAGATATTTTTTTACAAATGAAGTCAGCATGACTATTTAGTGTTAAATTTTTATCAATTATAAATCCCAAATATTTTATTTCAGTTACATTTTCAATGGTAACATTATTAATTTTTATAACCGCATTTGCCCAATCAATTTGATCATACTTATAAGATGATGTCAAAACCATACTTTTTGTCTTACTGACATTTAGTTTGAGTTTATTATTAATTAAATATGTTTCAATGCTATTTAAGGACCTATTCATTTCAATAATTGCCTGATCCAACTTTTCATGTATACAATAAACCATATCATCTGCAAAACGATTTATACAGTGTGATCCAGGAATGCGGTTAATATCATTTAAATAAATAATAAAAAGCAATGGACCTAACACACTACCCTGGGGTATGCCACTCTACATTATAAGTTCCTCTGATAATTCATTTCCAAACTTAGTTTTTTGTCTTCTGTTATAAAATAATATAAAAAATACTAGTGATTAGAAAACCACAAATTGAATGGAATCTTTTTTTTCACTTTCAGATATTCCTTGACTTGAAGAGTGAAGGATTCTGACTTCATTGCCTCAAAATGAGTGTATAATTTCCTTTTCCAGCATGCACACAATTTTCACAGACGACATTGCATTACTCTTGACGAGCAAATAATTGACCTCAACAGAAAAATTACTCTGAGTTTTTTATTTAATATTGATAAAAATAAACAATCTTTATTTTTCAATCAATTGTATGTATTATATTAGGTAAATTGAAATGAATTCATTTTTCATCAAATGTTTATTGATAAAATCTGCTAAGTCAAGAATAATGAATGAAACCACAAAAGGATGTTTCGTGTGTTTGATATGACTACTTTCCTAATGGACTAGTTTAGTGATGTTGAAAATAGTATATTTGACACGATGGAATTAAAATATAGATCAGAACTAGTAAATCAGTGTTTTTTTTTTAAATCCATCAATAAATGACTGATATATAGATTATTTAAATTTACGTATTTTAGCGCAAAACGTTTTTGGTCTCCGACTCGTGTGTGACGTCATGCCATATGTCTGAGATCGCCACACCACAAATAATTACGTATTTGATCCTTAGCCGTGCCAAGGCACACATGTAGTACTTTTAGGTCCAATTAAGTCACGCCTCATTAGTTTCCACCACTTCTTCCTTTTATTCATGTCATTTGGTACATGAAAAAACAATTTAATGGGGGTTTTAATTGTCGTGCTTTTACACATAGGCACAATATAATATTTGTAGCATAATTTCAGCCATGTAATGAACAATACACGACACAAATGGCGCAAGTGATTGTACACCGATAAGTTTGTGAGCACTCTGCGAAACTGCGAATACCAGTCGCCTCGTTCATATGGCGTGACGTCACACAATAGAGCGCTGTGAACCATGAAATTATTCTTCCAAGCGCAACTTCAAACCATAACTTTTTCATTTCTAGAGATATTTCAATGATTCTTTCACATTTTTGTTTCATCTTACTTAAATTTTTAAAATTAATCCATAATAAAAAAAATGAAAACTAGTCCAATTTTTTATTTTGATTTAACGCTCCTTTGAATACTTTTGTAATGATTTAATTTTTTTATCAAAGGGATGGGAGACTGCATTTTTTGACGACATTGATAACGGAAGTTCTTTACAAAATTTCATCGCATTGTGGCCTAGCAGAGATGTAGTTCTCAGAGCTGCTGCCTTGCAGCTATTCACTGGGCTGGCTGTATCTCCAAGAGCGGCTGTAGAAATAGTGGCGAGTAAGCTACAAAATATTTCACGGCTATAAATTTTGATAATAATTACAAACTTCAATTTCAGCTATTAAAATCGATGATACGACAATTTGGGATCTGTCGTTAACGGTTCTTGTTGACCACGATGAGGCTAGCATCGTCAGAGAGAATGCTGCCCAGTTATTAGCTAATTTGGCCTGTCATTCGGCCCCATTGTGTAGCGAAAAATCCGTTGGAACTAGTATGCATGCTTTGAAAAAGGTATGTATATTCACATTACCCAAAATGAAACCTCGTTCTTCACTGCAGTGTGTGTGTGGGTGTGTGTGTGCTTCGATTCTTCATGTAATACTCTCAGTATATAATATAGACAAATGTTTTGATAAAATTTTTGTTATATTTTTTTGTAAGAAATATTTATTAAAGCCTGTATAACTCTCAAACTCAAACAGAACGAAAAGTATTAAACTCCTATGAGAAATGTCATTGATGAAAAATTGATACATGGTATAGTTGAAAACATGACCGAAAATTAAAGCCTTATTAATTTTCAACATACAAGTTATGATATTCAAAGAAGAAACTCAAGATTAAATGGCAGTAATGATGTTGTCAAAAAGTTGTTGTTTTGTTTTCACCCCTTCTATTACGTTCTTTCATAAAAACTTCATCATTCAAATTTTGATTATCTTCTTCCTTATATGGAAAACAATTTTGAAAAAAAGTATATGTGAAGGAGAAACTTATGATTGAATAAATGTATTAAATATTAAATCACTGCTACCTGTTCCAAAAATTAGTTTTTATTGTTTTTCATTTCATTTTCATTTTGTATTATAAAATACGGTGTTTGTCCAAGTCAACTCAGCAACAAGTATTATAGAGACAAATTTGTGTTCATCCCAAAAAACAAGTAGAAAATGATGTTAATCAAAATTGTTATTGATGAAACCTCAATTCTTGTATCCAATGTGAAAAATCATTCATTTATTGTAATGGACTGCCACAAATGATCTGTATAATTCATGAAAAACAATAATTTTGATACAATCTGATTTTTCAATGTGTGACGAACCCCCCTTAATTCCCCCATCAGATGGTTGGATCTAATTACAGTAGAGGAGTTCTGAAATATAAAGCTAAAGTAGTGACCTATTAAAGTTCAACCATGGATTATACAGAAAAACACAACTATCCAAATGTAAAGTGTAGTGAAGTATATTATGATACAAGTGAACCTTTACAGCATGCGCAACGAGTTTAAAAGCACAAAGGATCTCGAAGTGCACTTTTTGAAGATTACCTGACAGATGTAGTTCAATATCCGTCGTGGCATTAGCCAGGGAAGTAGTTGTTTTCTGTCAGTAGTTTACTTAATATTTTCCACTTGTTGGAAATATTTGGAGAGAAATGGTACTTCGACTTTGTCGATTTCATTCAAATCATCACCTGACTTAATACTGCCTGTTGATCAAGCATTACTTAATTTTTTTACCTGTGAATTATATCTGTCAATACATTACAAATGATAATAGCTTTAAATTGACCTGTCATACAAGAACCTAATTTAGGGCGCTTTCATCTAGGCGGATTCAGAATTTTATTTATTCATATATCAATATTTATATAATACAAGGAATTTTTAAAAAAACGAAAGTAAAATATTACGTTTCCAAAAAAGAAAACATGAAACAGTCAGACAATTACGAAAAACTGGTATGAATACTGTTTATAAAAACATTTCAATAATTTGTGGTATAAATCTTATCTTATAAATATTTTAAAGTGGAAAAACTAAAAACAGAATAATTAATAACATAAAAAAAGATGCATAGAGAACAGTCTTTGGTAATTCCAAAGTAGAGGATGTTTCTGAAATTCTTAATCTCATTTGGGAATCTATTAAAATCTGACAGATGAGTAGTTTCATTAACATATTTGTTTCTACAATTATTCCTTGAATTTCAAATTTTATGTACCATTCTCAAAATATAGAATATCATACAGGTCACCTGATCATATGGGTTTGAAAGTATTTAATAAGTTACCAGACTTCGTAAAAACCAGTGAATCCTTGACTGATTTTAAAATCAAATTGAAAGCATTCTTTATGTTTTTACAATTTGAATGAATTTATTTACATGCACCATTTGAATTTTTTTTGCTCTTTCTGAATATGTGTGAAGAACCTGTGAACTGTAAATAGTGTCTTCTTTTTTCTTCTATATCAACTAATGTATATATTTCAAAATGAAAATGAGTGTAAGTACCAATACAATGTAAATTATCTGATGGAAATAAATAAATGATGATGATGATGAAGCTTCATAGACACATTTGTCAGCACTTTGGATTTATCTTGCTTTTACCTAACATTTCATTGTATGAGAATCTGGGAACACACAGGACTAATTTCAAGAACACTCCGGGTACTTTTAATCGTTATTTTACAGTGGTACTTGCAGCATTATAGTTTCATTGGATAACGATTCGGTTATAGCCTTTTATTACGTAATTTATGATTCCCATCTGGACATTGTTGTCTATGATTCAGCGATGCGCATTGGTATTTGATCAAAGTTTTGTTATCGGTTTTATTTTTTCCTTGTCTTTTCAGTATTTTGAGTCCAGAGAGTATTAACCTCTGATCGTTTCTACATCAAACATTTGAAGAAAATATAAAATCTCTCCATTGAGCATTCAAAATGCATAAGTAGGTTTTTCAAATACACAGCTCTAGTTCTTTTTCGTCGCTTTTAAATAAAATGTATGTGTGTAGATGCAAAACTTTATGCTTGCCTCAGAAGTTCCATAGTCTGGGAAAACTCTTCAAACTTACACTTGAACTTGGTCATACTACAATCAATAATTATTCTAATAAATATGAATTTCAGAGCTGTACTATGAACCTGCTCAATTTGATAGAGGTGTACGATTTTTACAATAACTTAGAAACCATCCTGAACAATCTTTTCACTTTAAACATCTCAGAAAAAGTTAAATGTTTACAGAGTAAGTCGCCGACATCACTTCGAACATTTTCTATGTGGTTTGTTTTAGGAAACCACTTCATCAAGTGTTACTCCAGATCAGAAGTGTCTTGGAGCTCTGACAGCACTGATAGTGATAATTCCGTTATTTCCACTACACCAGGGTTGGTTAAATCTGTAGGAAATTTCCTGTTGAACTTGCTAAACTTGGATTCTGAAGCGGTATGTCGCAGATTGCAGGAACAAGGCATTGTCAAGTTGTTATTCAGGTATTGATATAAGTGCCTTCCTCAGAATTTTTTTTTTCAATATTTGAACTTTTAGGCTCTTGTTTAATCCGTCTATGGGTATTGACAATACAAGAGAGTTGTCGTTTTACTGCGATATTTTAGAAATGAATGTTGCCATCTGTTCTGTTCTGACTCGAGTGGCTAGTATCGACACTGCTTGCCTCGGAACCATTTTGCATACCAGGGATTGTTTGAATCTGATGTTTTCGCTTCTGAACCCAAAAATTTACCGTAAGTCCATGTACAAGATTTTGGTGGTTGGTACTTCCTCAGTATCATTAAATGAAAGTTCAAGATAATTCTGTTATGTTTCATTACAGAAGATTTATTTTATTTTTTTATTTAAAAATGTGCTTTGTTCAGAACAACATGAATTCTATAAGGGCATGTCATCCACTACGAATTTATTACTATATGTTCAAGATATCTCTGAAGCTCTTGATGACAGGTGTCAGGTAGATGCCGAGTACACCAACTTCTCTAAAACCTTTGACAAAGTACATCATCCTACATTAATTACCCGGTTAGAGAATGTCTGTGTTAACGGCAACTTGATCGAATGGACAAAATCTTAACTACACAATAGGATACAATTCGTGAAATTTAATGGTTGCTCCTCCTTCTCAACTGGTATCATATCCGGTGTCCCTCAAGTCTCCCATCTGGGGCCCTTGTTATTCTCAATGTCCATCAATGAAATTGGTAGCTGTTTTCGTTATTCAAATTTCGCTCTCTACGCAGAATATAAGCTATTCTTAAATATAAAAAAATGTCAACACATCTCATTTTGTCGCTTGAAAACAAAAATTGAATTTGGATACAATATTGATCATAATCAGTTAGAGAATGTTTAACATGTAAGAGATCTAGGGGTAATTATTGACTTTCATTTGAAATTTGATTTGCATATCGAAACTGTAGTCAAGAGGGCGAATATAAATTTAGGATTCCTTCTGAGAGTTTCCAAATCTTTCAAAGAGGCTAAGACACTGATATTTCTATATAACTCACTTGTGCGGAGCTATCTATAATATAAGTCTACAGTATGGAATCCGTCCTACCTTAAGTACATCAATTGTATTGAAATAATCCAAATTAAATTTATAAACTACCTGAATTATTGTTTCGGTAGGCAGTTACATTACCGATCTTATGACTTTTGCATTCACCACTATAACTTACTAAAATTAAGCGCCAGGCGCGATGTTTCCTATATAATTTTTCTCTTCAAACTTGTCAATAATATTATAAGCTGTGATTATTTTCTTAAAAAATTATGTTTTAGTGTAAGGAAATATGTCACACGTAAAGACACTCTGTTCCTACCTATCATTTCAATATCACTAACCATTTTCCAATTACCATGTTACAAAAAAATTAGAATAATATTTTTCAACATATAGATATATTCTGTTCCTCCCTGTATGATGTTAGAAAATCTGCTATAAATAAATAAATAACATAAGAGAATAGAGCCGTAAATTATATCGTTCTTGTAGTTTGAGCTAACAAGATAACTTCACTTCTTGGGCGTAAATAAGTTGAGGAGTTGATATCATTTAGATTTTTGTTTTTGTTTAAGAGTGGTTGACAATTATCAGTTTGAGTGTAATTGTTCTGGACTTCCATTGTCTAAAAACAAAGAAAATTAATTCTCTGCATATTTTTGAGTCACATCTATAACCGTTATCAAGTGTGTGAATGCAACAAGATATCAAGGGTACTTCTTATATATGTCATTAGTATGCGAATAATTTACCCGCCATTAGGTATTTATTCTCTGACGAATCTTACCTCACATTCACACACTTGATAACGGCAATGTATGTTAACTGCCGAAACGTCGTGACTCAAACATGTGCAGAGAATACATTTTCTTTGTTTTTCAGGCAATGGAAACCCAGAAAAATTACGGTGAGTTTTGTATTTATTGTATTTTTCATTATTCTTAAATTTTAATAACGACTAAAATTCGTTAAACATAAACCTTTTCAGGGAAAGGTTGAATTTACTGAACATTAGCGGACTTCAATTTTTGAACTGGCACTTGAACTATTCATTTTAACACACTCAGGTCCAGTTGCATAGGCCGAGTTGAACTTCGGACGGACTTACCAATGGTTTAGAATGTGATTGACATCAATTAAATGGTGTTTTGAGGGTTCACATTCAAAGCATCAGGAGTTTAAACTGAACGTATACAACCAGCCCTTAGTCCATGTAGAGATGGCATCGTCAATAAGTAATATTAAATTATGATAAAAGTGTATAAGTGAGCCTTTAAAGCATAGGCAACGAGCGCTATTTTTTATTGTGACTTCGAAAACAATGCTGGAAGTTATTTTAAGATCAAGATAATGTCCCTTATATTTAATCAAGTTTGTAATAGATATCTGAATTCACGTTTTGTTGACATGGAGCCTCATTTAACATTTCATATGCTAAAACTAAGAATTTGGCGTTGTTACTAGCAACAACCTTTCTATCACGACGTGTTTTAAGTGTAAAGATTTTGCACGCTTTTTAGTGCATTTGACAATGATTGTGATGCAGGCATAATAAAAACATATTTTCATTATACCTATCTGAAAACACTATATTTACATGCTTATTTAGCATACTGAAAAAGGGTATTTTCCGTGCGCACGCACGGAAAAATTTTCCGAGCGCTGGTGTCATTATAGCTGCCTATTTACATTTCAAAATTAAATAATATGTTGTTGCCAGTTCTCTAGAAATCGCAAATTGTTTGAATATTTCCTTAACGCTTGTTTTGTGTCAATTTCTGGTTATTTTTGTACCAAAAATATTTCAATTAATAATACATGTATTTGTTCCTCCATTATTGAAAATAAATATTTCTTAACAATCTGTGGTTTTCAGGTAGATATAATGAAAAATATCGTTCATTACTCGTCCATAAATGATTTTTCCGTGCTTGCACGACTTCATGTGTTCGGCTTCGGCTCCCACGGGAACATGTCGCGCATGCACGGAAAAAGCCTATTTTCTGAACTCGTAATGAAATATACTATTTCATCACTCTGAATTATAAAATCTGTCAGTGTCAATTGGAAATGTCAGTCTTAATGTCAGTCCTTCAAATAAATTTGCGTTCCAATTAACATTGCTGCTCCTAAGGTGGCGTATGGAGTTAGTAACAAGGCCTACCCATAACACATGGCTAATGACCATGTCAAAACACCAAAGAAAAAAAAGAAAAAAAAAAGAAAAAAAAAGAAAAAAAACAGTAAGGAGACTGAAAAACATTCCTTTGCTAAAATTATTGAACATAAATGATGTTGGACTTGAATTTATTTATTTATCGATAAATTGGTGCATTCTTCAGTAAATAACTATTTACTGATGGTCAATTCTGTTTCAAAACATCCCAGATATTCCTCAGTCTTTGTATCGTTAAATTCCATTCTCAGCTTTACTGCCCCTTCTGGAAAATTTTGGAACTTCATTTTTGACCAGTCCATTGGGATATTGGATACTTTATATGTTCCCTGGAAATGATAAAATGATTTCACATAAATAATAATAATATGTGGTGTCATTAACAATTCAATAAAGTGTTGTCTATCGTCTTCTCGTGGAGTCTAATCACGCGTTGGCTTGGGTGCATGGAGTTCTCGAGACGTAGATTGTTCTGGAAGAATTTGAAAACAACGTCGACATCAGCAAAGAATCGAAGCAAAACACTTCTCCCTCCTTCGGCGTTCTAGAATCTTATTAGGGTATATAAGCGGTTGAGTTAGGTACGACCATAATCGGTGAACAATAAATGGAGAAGATCAGGATGGCCTGTTAGTATGGTGGGTAGTGAAAGTTGTTGAGTTTTTGTACTGAGGATTCACGGTGAATTTGTAACATTTGGTGTCAGAAGTGGGGTTATTGGATACAAGAAAGTTTAGGACTTTCATGAATGCGAGAGGACTGCTGAAAAGGAGGTTACTAACAACTTTTCATCCAATTTTATAAACAGTATGGAAGCACGATGGAAAGGAGATGAAGATCAAAAGCTTTAAACAAGTTGATGAAGATCGAAGGTTCAAAACAGAACCGGCTCCTGCATAAAATTTTACAACTGAAGAACGAAATGTGAATTAAAAATTTAAGCAGTAGAAAAAAGGACTTTTAACCCCTTTTAATTCAATTTGATTTTTTCAAGTCAAGTACTATTAGAGATAGAGCAATTTTGCGAATGCCAATTGATTCAGAATGCTCGAATTAGTGTATTCTGGAAATTTAAAGGTAATCGAAAAAAAGAACAAAGATTAACCAAAAAAAAATTCAGAGGGATAGGCCCCTAAAAATCCCGAAAAATACAAATCAGCAGATCTATTCGAAATTTGCACTATATATACATGAAATTTCAATTCGAGTACGGTTACATAAATATAGCAATTTTGCGAAAGCCAATCCATTCAGAATGCTCGAATTAGTATATTCTGAAAATTTAAGTTGAACGAAAAAAAAATTCAAAGGGTTAGACCCCTAAAAATCCCGAAAATACAAAATCAGCAGATCTATTCGAAATTTGCACTTTATACATGAAATCTCACGCTGTAATAGTACAAAAAGAAAAAAAAACATCCAGAACTTGCCCCTGTATAAGCTAAAAGAAACACGTTACAATATAACCACCACCTTTTCTGTAGATTATTTCACTCTGAAAATTGTTCTGACACCATTTTCCTTTAGTTTTTGTCAATAAGAATTCATGTTGACCAATTTCTATATTTTTGGCTGAGATAAGCATTCGCATTTATACGAACTTCTCATTTATTACAATGAGAAAAAGCGGACCAACCTTGGGATAGGGGCAAGTCTCCTTAAGTCCAGCTGCTTTTTCCAGTACCGTAGCCAGTTCTCCAAAAACCTGATCTTTTATATCACAATAGCCACCTTCTTTTCCCAATACAAACATCCATTCCTTATCTTCCAGTGAGTAAATCTTTATCGTTTCCTGAAAATTTCGAATGACAATAAACAATGAAAATGGACAACCAAAACTAACACTGTCCCTTACTACAACTGAATTATATCTGTACAATTCTCGTATAAGATTCTACAAAAATTACTATACGAGTGCTTTTATACAATATACAAGGCCTTGATGGACGAATACAGAATGGGCCACGATTGCCACCATCATTGCGTAGCCGTACACACGATCGTGCACATTTATTGTTAATTGTCATTTGTCCGACATGGATGGTGAAACATTAGCAGATGCCGCTATTGATTTATTTAGAGAATATAACCATTATATGAATATTCACTATGAAAGAGTATTTAAAAACATATGGAGACAAATGAGGTGGTGGATGGGGGGATTCGAAACCAGTGAAAATTTCACACCTCGCTTTTTTAGCCAATCAAAAAATTGGTTTTTGTTTAGTTGCCATGACAATCCAAAAAATTTCCGGAAATTTTTATCCTCCAGGGCGACATTAATAAGTGGAAATTTGTCTGTCAAATATTTGATGTGTGATAGTTGACATTTTGCATTTATGTACGAATGGAATTTTATTTTTCATATGAAAGGAAATAATATTTCATAATTATGTATTTACTAGATATTTCGAATTAAAAAAAAAAATTATTAAAATTGTTTTTTCCGTTAACCAGCTGTCGTCCCCTTACGAACGGCAGCCCTCAGAAGTCGAAACTTGTGCGAGCCAAGGATTAACGAGGTCTTACCTTTCAACGTGCGATTCCTAGCACTTTTTCGGGCCATCAGAAAAATTTCTGCATTCGCCATGGTTTGAACCATCGCCGGCTGGCAGCCAAAGTGATTGAAACAATGTCGCTTTAACCACTCGGCTACCTGGCCCCCTAATGTGTCTGAAAATATTTTGAGGACTCCTTGCATTTCAACAATGAATAGGTTGATAATAAAATTATATCAATCAAATGTCTACCTACAATTGACTACAGGAATTTAATATTTGAAACAATTTCATTCAACTTATCTTTTCGTGAAAACTTGGTTGAAATTTCCAGACGCTTTCTTTGTGTTCAACTATTTCAATTATGGGTGACTTCTTTTATCTTCACAAAGTTCTTCGCAATATGCAAAATGTATATTTTTGTTGTTTCTCCATTATTTCTTATCTAATTATAAAGTATTATCCTCAATATTATTTTTCTGAAACCTTTAAAACAACTTTACAACAATACGAACTAGAAAATTGATCCAAACTGGTTAATGGTTAAGCTGTCAATGGGTGCGTCTGCATGCAGCGCCTGCAGCCACTTTTACACTTCTAGATATAGACGGCTGAGAGGTCTTCCAGCGGCACAGATAAATAAAGCGCTTTAGTTTCCGCTGGATTTATTTGAAGCGGTTCAGTGGTCTGTAATTTGGACCGTCTAGTGGACTTGTAAAGCGCTTTTATCCAGCAAAGCGCTTTCCGCAAAAGCCATTCATGGACCACTGATTTGAAATATAGTCCAGAACTGGATGACTATGCAATAATTTAATAATAATAATATTTATTCGATGAGCTAGAGAATTGAACTTTTGAACATAGCTCAGAACTGAACTGGATGACAATGCAATATTATTGCATAACATGTTACAAAATTTTAATAATAATAATGTTTATGTGTTCGGTACAAATTTTGCAATCAAATTTGAACCAACTTCAAACATGACTTAGAACTAGATGGCAATCAGAGCTGCAAATCAGTGGTTAGTTCTCTAATCACTTGGTAAAAGGGTCCAGTACTTAGTACTCATGAGCACTCAGAATAACTCGCGATTATTCAATCTCTGATCCCAAAAAGTCCTACATATTAGTTTTGAATAGAATCGGGCCATAAATGACAAAACTCGCCGGCCATATTGGAGTAAAAAATGCATTACCAGAGTTATGAATACCATCCTAGATTCAATAGATTGGACCATTGGATGACCGAAAGTAGTTCAGAATTGCAGTGCAAGATTTGACCCAGTCATACACACTCACTTCTTATGAAAACACCTGCGTATCGTAAATTCCGTAATTTTTTATGTAGACTTTGCAGAATCGATAGATACATCAAAAATGTACAAAAATACCTAGAAGGGGTCATTTCAAGTGATATACACTGCACGCCAGCAGCGATGGTGCTACCGACATATCCGAAAAATTATAGTATGAGGTAAAATAGATCGAGAATGTCTTCGGATTCGTAATGATAACAACCGTTTTAATACTAATTCGTGTTTTTCCTGAAAAAAATTCAGAAAAATCCAAATTTTATCAAGTTTCATGGAGACACAATTAAGGTTTGACATTAAACAATCTGTTGCCTAGTAGTAGTAGTAGTTCTTTGGGGAGGCCGCAACCGCAGCCAGGCAAGTAGGCCCTCATGTACCATTTTTGCCATCCCCTGTTCTCCACTCATCTCCATTCATCCTCCTAGTTTTCCTTTTTCGAACCTTTGTGACCTCCTAATGAAGGTCAGTATGTCCGACCACTCCAAGTTGATTAGTTTCTCTTGTTGGAGTTTGTCAACTCCGAAGGTTCTAAATCTTAGCCTCCCGTATGCCTCACACTCGCCGAGGAAGTGAGATGAAGTTTCTTCGTCTTCTTCGCATTTTCGGCAAGTGGGATTGTCTTCTATACTTATAAGTGATAGGTGTCTGCCTAACTTGTTATGTCCTGTTAGTATTCCTATAAGGAGGCGTAGTGCTTGGCGATTTCTGCCTAAGAGACATGTCGTCTTTGACTTATTGGAGCCGGCCACGAAGTCTTTCGACTGCCTGCAGCCGGTGTTATCCCTCCAAAGTTGCCCACTCGTCGAGGGCTGAAGAGGTTTGGCTTCTTGCGATGCCTAGTACTGGCTCCGGTTCACAGAACGGCGTTGCGGATCCGGATCTGGCAAATCCGTCTGCCACCTCGTTTCCGCGCACCCCTCTGTGTCCCGGAACCCATACCAGCTGAACTTCCTTCGATTCAGCTACGGATAGGATGGCGAACACTTCAGCTTGAAAAACTGTTGTATATCTGCCCAAAGCGTAGCTCTCTCGTACTTCTCTTCCCTCCAGGTAGATTCCGGCACCCGAAGCCTGTTTGTCAGTTAGACGCAACCCGTCCGTATAAAATATTAGGTTTCCTGTGCTAAACTCCACCGTGTTTCCTTCCCATTGTTCTCTGCTCGGAATAGTAAGAGTAAACTCTCTATTCCATCGCAGTCTGTCTTGTGCGCTTTTCACTCTGAAGACAGAGATAGGGATCTCCTGTTCCGCCCACTTCGCGATTTCCGCATGACCTATCGTCGCTCCTTCGTTCACCCCAGACTCTCGAGTCCCGCATCCTCAAATGGGCTGCCATTGCCTCCTTCTTGATCCAGACTGGAAGCGGTGGCAGCCTCAGCAGTACCTCCAACACTGCGGTTGGAGTCTGTTGCCTAAATTTTCGTTGCTTGTGAATGATGTTTTAGGTTAAATTTGGCAGGAGATTTTTAATATGCTCCTAGATTTTTCATGCAAAATTAATACTAACATACTAAATTTGTTGTTGTTTTGTGGATATTGCATATAGTTCTTTCATGATAGCATAATTGTTGACATTTTGATTAGAGTAATGGTTTGTTATTTGTTGCTACTTGTTTAATGATTTTGATTTCACATTGAAGGTTCTGATCAGACAGGGGAATTGCAAAAGCTGTGTGTACCATTGATCTGAATCCTGCCAATTATTTGTCAATCTTTTTGGATACTGTAAGATCTTAAAAGTTTGTGTATTTTGCACAAATTTCCCCGTTTTAGTGATTATGGCGGGGTGTTAGCCCTCTTCTATCGGATGGCATTTCTCTGCCTCCAGATTTTTTTCAATTAACTACCGAAAAATACAATTATAGTTTTGTATCAAATGTTTTGAAATGTGTAAATATTCCTCAAAGTTTAATCAATCTTCATTAATTATGCAATTCGACACCTGGATAGGTGCCGTACTTGTAACAAATGATCTAGGATTTTCTATATGGCATTAGCATTTACATCTGAGCAAACATACCAAAACATCGTTATTCAAATCCACTCTACTGGTGATACTTCCTTCTTCTATAATTTGTCCATTTTTATCGTTTTTCACCTTCACCATCCATTTTATTGGGTAATCTGCTGCGGGATCACACATTTCTGCTCTATCGACCGTGATAGTGGCATGAATTACCTGAAAAATAAAAGAAAATAAGTAAGAGCAGTGATAGAATTAATTCTATCTATATATATATATATATATATATATATATATATATATCATTTAGTTCTGGGTATAAACTCATTTTAGAATATCTACATATTTTTGCTTGCCAAATAAGGGTAGTGTCGTCTACAAAAAGAGCGAATTTTCCTGTGTTACAACAAAAACAAAACAGGGCCAAATACTGATCCCTGCGGAACTCCTGATCTAATATGCAGCCTGACTAGAGATCTCACTGGATCTTTCTCTTCTCTTGCTATCAACGAATGGCAAACTTTTGAAATTCAGTACCGATTGAGAATTTTGCCACAACTGACTTCCCCCACATATTTAAAAACAATACCTGTTTGTACCTACCACCCATGGTTCTCAAGATATTTTCTAAAATTTTATGTTTATGTGCACCAAAAGACAAAATAAAATCTTTCCTCGTTTTTTGTTTGTTTTGACCAACAAACTGAAATCACCCAACCAACCAAACCCTTTGATTTGAAGTTATTGTAATATTATCAACTAAAGTTGAGTTTATTAACTCAATGTGATTTTTTTAACATATTTCAAAAACTCACGCTGGCCATATAAAGCACAAAACAGAAAGTTATCACTGATGCCATGTTTGGAACAGAAAAACTAGAATTAAATTCTCGAGAGACATCATTTATATAATTATCCATTTATTCAGATTAACAGTCGGTTCATGATCTTATTATTGATAAGGGCAATCTAATATACAAATCTATTATTACGGTATTCATTATAATATTTGTGCTCTTTGAATTTAATTTTTAATTTTGTCAGCGAAATGACCTCGTGGTTAATGACTAAAAATTGGATCGCATCAGGGAATTGATCCATGAATCCTTTATTTCAAAACACAAAATTTCCACCAGGAAATTCTGAAATATTGGATGATTAACAACACGGTTTTGTTCAGGTAAAGTCAACAAATACTACTTATTATTCTACCAGAATTATATTCTCTTAAAATTCGAGTATGTATTAAACTCAGCTAGATTTTTCAAAATTTAGAGTTAACTTATTTCCTTTTAACCATAACAAAATCAACTGAGGTCACCTTACATTTGTCCTTTTATCTCTTGAGGACTTTTTCAATAATAGTAAACCATCCGCAAATAATTAAATATTTATATATATATAATTAAGTAACCTTTCATGCATAATTTTTTCAATAATCTTTGATAAAATAGGAAGAAGGTCGATAATTATTCATAAAACATTTCTTACCTCTTTTGAAAATCTGTAAAACTTTTGCAACTTTGGAATATTTTGGACATCCAGAACCAAAACATAAGTTACTCATTTTACTCAATAAAGGAGCCAATTCTGATTTAACTGATTTTACAAAATTAACGTTAATGTTATCAAAGCCTGGTGCTTTTCTAATATCCAATCCATTGATAAGTTCTACAATCTCTTGAGAATTTGATGGTTCCAGAAACATTTAATCAAGAGGGGGAACATCGGGATACTGTATATTGTTATCAGAAACGATATTTGATAGGCATACTCCAATATTGATAAAATAGTCATTGAATTTCACAGATATCCTTTGGATTCGTTATCTTAGTATCATAAACACTTACGTTATTTATTATGTTCACATCTTTTTCTGTTTAATTGTAAAGGAGAGGGTTTATTGTTGTCCACGTTGATTCAGGGACCGTATCTGGAAAGTGGATTTTATAGAATTCTTTATATGAATTTAAGTGTGATTGGGAGAGTTTTGAAAGATGCCAGTGTTAGTTGTGTTGGCAATATTTTGGGTTTTGTCAGTGATAGTCAAACACGTGAAAGACTGTACTTTTCACAAATAAACTTTAATAAATCAACTAATATACAAAATAATCTGAAGAGAAGTTTTTACCAAAATACTCTGTCACTCTGACATCAAGAACAACCACCTTCCCTTTTTTTCATCAAAACCCTTAACAACCCTCCTATCCTATACAGGGTAAAAAATATATAACAGTTGTAGCCTGATTTAGGGCCTGTTATTCAGTCAAAGATAATCTGCAGTTTTATATGAATCTTGTTTTATCAAGTTGTTCACTGCATAGTTAGAACTTGAATCCTAGTTTGATTCCAGGTTTCTCTAAACCATCAAAATCGGTGGATTAAGCACCCAATAAAGGTTTGACATAACTGACATAAAAACATTAGAACTGAAATCACTTCACAAAAATGCTCATGAAACAAAAATGCTCATGACGATGAACTAACTGATGATGAAGATATTGTATTGGTGAATATAAAGAATAAATAAAACAACAGTTTTCTGTCAAAAATTAAATTATCAAAATACAGTTTGCATCCATATTATACGTATGGTGTGATCATTTCCCTATTTATTCTAGTCTTCATTTTTCTTAATTATCACAGCTTTCATTTCCAGAAGCCGACCTCCCGCAGTTAGTGTATTTGCGGAATAAACTATGGACAGAAATTTACAATTTAATTTCGACTCTGATAGAATCCAGCGGAGATCCCAAAGGTTGTTTGTCGAATAGATCCCTGGAAGTATTGTCAGTTTTTTCCAACACTCTGTCAGAGTTGGGAAACGAACCGTTTTTCGAAACTTTATGCGAATCTATAAGCTGCTTAGGCTCGTATGGTAAGAAACATGCTTTAATATAACCCTGACTGGCCACAAAACCGTTCCGTGAGGTTCACCAGTTGCTCTTTACAGATCTCCAAACTGCGGCATTGAGCTCTCTGACGTGTCTGTTACGCATTGAGACTTATAGAATTTTCGAAAAGAGCGATACATCTTCGGATAGATCTACTCTACAGGATTTGTTGGATTCTGTGAGAACTTCGAGGACCATAGTGATGTCAGATTGCAAAGAAAGTACTAGATCGCTGAAGAGACGCAACCAGCAAAACTCTCGGAAGGAATTTGATAAGTATAGGATGAATTTACTCGAAGACGCGTATTTCGAGAAAGTGTTCCCAAGCAGAAGCGAAAAAGAAGTGAGCGAAGAATTCGAAGTTAGCATCATTGAGGATAGTGGCAATGCTTTGGTGACAGGCGCTGAAATTTGTAAAATACTGCTCTATCTCTACGATATATGCGAGCTGAAAATTGGCGATGCTAGTTTCAACAAAAAGAAACATATCGTGATTGGAGCAATGTCAGGGTTGTTGTGTATATCAAAAGAAGCAAAACGATTCGCCTTGGAAAAGGGGTTGGTACTCGCGATCGTGAAACAGCTCAGAGATCATCATATCAGGCTCAGCTTGGAATCCGTGGACTGTCTCAGGAGAGTCGCTGACAAAAAAAGGGTGTGTCCCGTTTTGAAGGAAATCGGCGACTTGATTGGATTGCTCACCAACTTCATGTTGAACGAGGAATCGGTTAAAACTGAAGCAGCCACTTTGAATTTGGCAGATGTGGTCCACAAGCTGTGGGTGTGGTTTCTGGTGCAGAACATTTACTTGGTTGATGTACTGAAGATGATTTGTGTCTATACAACAGGCTGCAGTTTGGGTAAGTGTAGATTTCAATACAGTTTTGAATTGTTTAGATATTGTTAAACCAATTTCTGTGGAGAAGTTAATGAATTCATTACATAATATATCATTTGTATTATTCAGTAATACACCGGTCTTACTCAAAATTTGGTTGATTGTTATTTAATTTCTTTTCTAATTATTTCCAATGTTATTATTAATCACTTCCCTTTTATTTGGGGTTTGTCCCAGCTTTTTTCAAATTGTTTATTTAACATTTCTTTTTTTGAATTTTTCCAGCAAGTATTCATTTAATTTTTTAATATTCATCTTTCAATTCGCTATTAGGATCTTTTCTCAATCTTTTATAATAATTATGCCGAATTTTCGTTTTGTCTATAAACACTCTGTGTTATCCACTTATTATTTTCCCTTGCTCTCTTTTTTTTTAAATGCTCCATTTTTCTTTAGATTCTTTTATATCAGCGAGTTCTTGAAATGTTGGTGTATCATTCATTCATTCATTTTTATTTCCTTTTTTGACAAATATACATTGTATTGGAAACGTCACAGAAAGAAGTAATATTTATACAAGAGTTGATAGAAGAGAGGAAGACACATAAGGAATGTAGACTCTCACAAAAATAATATCGAAATTTGTTTTATCCAACATTTGTATAGACTTTTCACCATCTTTGGTTTCATCTTGATGATTTTTTTGTTTCTATATTTATTAATTTGTGATCTGAAAGATGAAAATCCTCATAGTCAATAAGCAATGTGGAATGATCTGTTGCGATATTTGTTAGAATATGATTCAAAATTGATTTTGTATTATTATGATTTTTTCTAGTAAAATGATGTTCATTGACTTTGTTGATAAATTTGTAACCATTATAGAATATATGCTGTTGTATTCATCGACAACACAATTTTTCTCTAATGAATTCAAATTCATGTCACCTAATAAAATGAGGCTTTTATGAATCCCTGTAATGTGATTTGATAATTTTGAAAAATTCTTAATAATTCACATTGGATGGTCGATAAATAATAACAATTTTAGGTTTTGGATTCAAGGAAAGTATTTCAATGATAATGTAATTACAATTTTCTCTTGAGGATGTTAAATTTCAAATCTTCTTTAATGAATACAGATACTCCACCTCCACGATTTTTTGCATTCTTGAATTTATTAATATCCTGAAATTTTTATTAATTGTATTTCATTCGGATATAGCCACGTTTCACTTAGTGTTAAAATGTCAACATCTTCTTTTTTCATATATAGTTCAAGATCTGTTGATTTACATGGTGGTTCTTCGGGTTGTAAGGCCGACGTATGTTTAGAGAAGATCTCGACGTTTCGCCAACACGAGTGGTTAGCATTTTCAAGAGATATTTTCAAAGTTTCTGGTTCCTTAAGTCGCTGTCAAATGCTTGACATTTGTTATACGTTGTCTCAATAAATACCATAGAAATATATATTATATACTTACTCTAGAATGCTAATCCCCATGTCAAAAGTGTTATAAAAAGTTCAGGCTAGTCCGCAATGCGCATGCGCGTCATTAGTGATTTTCGTAACAGGCCCGGTTTTAGTAAAATATTATGGTACTTGTGAAGATTAACAAACGTTAATTCTGAATCTCGGAGAATAAGGTTGGAAACCTCATTGTACTTATACCTGTTAATTGTATTTAGCCGATTTGAATAAATATTTTCACACATTTATGATCCCAAATATACAGCAAAGGCCATCAGAAAGTAGAGTATGGTTGTTATTATTATTTATCGCTCTGAAGCGACTGATTTTTGGTATCACATTCCCTTTTCAGCTATAGTTAACCAACAAAACCCTACGGAACCACCCCAAATCGTCGGTGCGAATTTCAAGGAAGCACTGGATTGGAAAATAAATTGAAAGTACAAAAAACATGAAAATTTGTTTTAGCTAATATCATGAATAATTTCAACTCAAATTGGATTTATAAAATTGGATGCTTGGAAGCTCGAGGTTTTTTTTCTAGAACGATTCATGTCAAAATATGCAACTGCATTTAATTTAAATCATTTGAAGAGATTAACATGCTATTTCTACGAGTATTTCTGGTTGTATTAGTGCAATTTCCACAATGGGGGTGCATGAAAAAGTGAGGCCAGAAGCATTTTCTTTACCATCAAAGAAAAGCACTTCCATATTGACATTAATTTTTTGAGGTGATTCCATGTATGTTTAGTACTTTTTGTAGGAATCTAGAACTCATAATATAAGCGGTGTGGCAGAAAGTTGTATCACTCGCCATGCATGCTTACGCGGACACAGTATTGGTACTGCACTAGGTTTCAAATTATTCTTTTGTCGTATTCACATGAATCTTCATAAGGAAAATGTCTGCCACATTTTACAATTTTCTCACTTAAATGTTTCGCTGGGTTCTCTTCTTAAGAACAATAACCAAAAATCATGCCTTTTTTGTCAAGCTAAAATAATATTTAAGCTATTTTGAGCAAAGCATATAGGTACATACAAAATTTCATTATCTACCAAAAATGATTTATTTCAGGTATTTTTACTTTACGCAACACTAAACAGTTCATTGTTTATTTGTAGGAAGAAACGACTTTATTATAGAAATTGTCTTTAAAGGAACAAGATTAATGCAAATTCACGAATGATGAAATAATAACCAACGACAACAAACACTACACAAAACGACAAGAGAAAATCTGAAATTCTAAAAACCGTCTCTGATCTCTGACAAGAGTGACAGATCTTAGTGACAAGTCTTCCTGTTGATGAAAAAGCACTGTTGCACGGTCATTATAATTGCAGTAGCACTGGGTACATTATTGTTTTAAATAAGTTTCTTTCGCGCATAAAATTCGGAGTAATCTATCTCTAAAAGGTTCTTTTCGGTTTTAAAAAGTCCTAAATGCGCTGTCAAATTTCTCTCTTTCAAATGACATGTGTTTTATTGCCTCATAACAAAAAACTCTGAATTGGAATACCAAATTATTTTCAAACTTGGCAACGATCTATGCGCACATCGTAAACGGGTCGCATATGCGGCATGCTTTTCGCTGTGAAAATTGGCGGGATTAGCATTCTAGAGTAAGTATATAACATATATTTCTATGATAAATACCTGTGAATTGACGTTCTTACATCTGATTGGTCCATAGCGTTAGCTGACATAGAATCGTTCTTACCGTTATTTTGTGGGTAGGGAGCTAATTGAGAAAAATAACGGTAAGAACGATTCTATGATGTCAGCTAACGCTATGGACCAATCAGACTTAAGAACGTCAAATCACAGGTATTTATTGAGACAACGTATAACAAATGTCAAGCATTTGACAGCGACTTAAGAAACCAGAAACTTTGAAAATATCTCTCGAAAATGTTAACCCCTCGTGTTGGCGAAACGTCGAGATCTTCTCTAAACATACGTCGGCCTTACAACCCGAAGAACCACCATGTAAGTGACGATGGCCGCGAAAGCCTTTCACAGTTTATCTGTTGATTTGTTTCTCAAACTTCTTTTTTAAGTATGACGTTGCCAATTGTTAACTCAAATTAATTTGAGGGTTGTATAGAGCTATAATCAATTAATATAAGAACTCAACAGCTGTCTGAATCAAGCCACCTTCGCGCTGTCAATGTAAATGTAAAACAAATGATGATCAATGGTGTTTAATCGAATTTGCATCGTTTATTTTGTGGAATAACCATTTTCTAATAAAGAATTCCTTCATTTCATCAGGAATAAGGTCGACGGAAAAATGTTGTAACCAACTCATTAAAATGATCTCGAACATAAACGCGCTGCTTCGCTCGTTAAAATATCTCGATCATTAATCGCCCTCATTAATACAGCAGACCAAATAAATAAAAAATGCAGTTAGGCAAAAATCACTTTTCATTCTATTGTCTTACTTTTCAGCATGTCAGACATTACCTCTAACAAGTCCCGTTGCTGGTTCTGGACCCAGGAAGTGTCCAGGAACTGTTTCTTTGTTGAATGCTATAATTACCCTTATATCCAAACAGATGGAGCAAATAAGCCGAACTCATGATTTAAGCGTTTTACAAACTGCTTTCAACATTCTGCACAATGCTTGCCATACTTTGGAGTGCAGGATTTTAATCTCGAAGGTAAGAATTGATATACCGGGTGTCCGCGATGGCTCGCCTCTATAATATTTTTGTTTTTGAAGAAAATTATATGTGGAGGTTATGTATGCTACATAAAACTGCATTTTTTTATAAGTGACACTTCATGCATCTTCCGGGACACCTGGTATGTTTTCACTTATTTTGTTTCCATATGTTATTCTGAATACAAGCATGTATCACTTATCACGTTTTGCAACCAACCAATTTTTTTATTTTGAAATTTATGTTTTAGTCTAAAGGGCATATCGTATTTTAGTCTCTGAAGATGATTCATTAACAAGTTTTTTTAACAGAAGTTTGTTTGAAAGCCGATGGTGTGCAAAATCAAATTAATCATAATAAAATGCTCTTTTTTCCTAACCTGTCGAGCCACCATGTTGCCATTTAAAAAAAATTAGTAATAGAAATGTCTTTAGGAATTTCTAAAAAATTAGAATCTTAGAAATAACAAATGAAAACTAGGACATTAAGACAGTAGGCAAAAAGGTGTCAATTAATGTTATCGAAAACATGCTTAACCCAGTTATGTAATAAGCAATTCTGAAATAACAAAGGATATCAAGGACATTAAGCAGGCAGGTAGAAAGGGGTCAAATCCAGATACGATAATTAACGCACAAGACTACCTAAATCAGAATAAATACAATCTTCGCAGACGGAATCTCCAGTCAACTGAGATACCCGAGTGAACATTGTGACACTGAAAACTCCGGCCGCGGAAGCATTAACCATTTTGTTAAATACCAAGTGATTTTGATGAGAACTATGATGAACATAGATTGAAAAAGAAGCAAAGAATATAGAATAAACAGACAAGAATATAATGAAATTGACTTGTTTGAGTAAATTGACTACGAATATCTTGAGAATGCAGGGGTTTGTCGAAAGTAGGAGTATATTGCAATGATTTTATGTTTAATTAACTATTGGTATACCAGATCCAGTGACCGCCAAAAAGTATGTACCATAATAAATGAAAAAAAAAGTTTATTGTTAGAGTATTCAATAAACATTTCTGGGAAAAAGTTTGTGCATGTCCGATAACCTAAAATCGATTTTGATACATGTCACGTGACCACTAGTATGACGGCAAATTGAAAAAAATACCATGAAGAGGCCAAAAGAGGGGTAAGATGGCAAGATATCGAAAAAAGTTATTTGAAAAAGTTGCTTGGAATTTAATTTTATACGTTCATACAGTTTCAAGCAAAAAATTTAGATTGCAATTTTTTTAATATATTCAGATCTCTTTACAAACATCAAATTTTTTTCCGAATGGTTCGACTGTAGTGGAACATTGGTATTCTGAAGATATTGACAAAACTTTCTCATTTTCTCCAACCCAGAATTGAAAAATATGGTTTTTGCCAGAACCCTCGCTGTTACATTGGTTCATATCTAACAGTTATAAAAGAATTCCAAGACTATAGTGTGATATAGCAATCTAGAAACATTCTGGTAACATGATTATAATCAAGTTTTGATGATAATCGTGCATGAGCGTTTAACTTTGCACATAAACTTGAAAATAGTGCGTCAAATCAAAGAGGCTCAAAGTTTATGTGCTAAGTCAAACGCTCATGCAGCATTATCATTAAAACTTGATTATAATCAGGAAATATGATATTTCTAGATTGCCATATCATCACAATAGTCTAGGAATTCTGATATAACTGTTAGATACGAACCAATGTAACAGCGAGGGATCTGGCAAAAACATTTTTTTTCAATTTAGTGTCATCTGGTGCTGGTAAAAAGAGAGACTTTTGTCATTTATCAGAAAAAAAACTTTATTCTTGTAAAGAGATCGGAAAATATTTTAAAAAATTGCAATTTAAATTTTATGTATGAACGTATAAAATAAATTCTAAGCAACTTTTTCAAATAACTTTTGATCTTACCATCTTACCCCACTTTTGGCTTCTTACTGGTATTTTTTTCCTATTTGCCATACTAGTGGTCAGGTGACGACTCTGAACCAGGGAAAAATAGAGATACTTGAGAGAATCAGTGTTAGTGAAGTCAGTAGTATCTTTTGAGAAAACCCAGCACCTTCATTGATCCATTACGAATTTTATTAATATGATTACTGAATTTTCAATTGCTTTAAAAATTCACTGCCAAATCTTTAACGCTATTGACTCTGGATATTACCATACCATCCATTGTATAAACAAAATTGTTCGGATCAGTACCTACTCCTATTGTAGGTTATAATGGTGCACTTATCAATATTGAATAATAGCTTGTTCGAGACTGACCATTCGGGAATGAGGTCAATATCTTATTGTAATGCAAAATAATCACTGATGTCTTTGATGGAACGAAAATTTTTGAAGTCATTTGTGTAAAGAAGAGAATTTGAAGGTACAGTATCAGGCAGATCGTTGATGAAAATCAAGAATAAAATAGGACCCAAGTTTGATCCCTGAGGCACTCCAGACTTTGCCAAAAAAAGACAGTGACTCATTTCCCCTAAAAGAAACATATTGAACCCTATTAGATAGGTATGATATCATATCAATCAATTTTTTTCAGAGTAACCTGTTTCAAAGCATTTCCCGTTTGCATCCCGCCATGACAAAGCGCCAGAAGCCCTGGGAGAGCATAGAATTGATCTGGTTAGAGTTTTTGGATTCGTTCACGACCCATCCCGAAGGGCAGACGTCTGTAGCGAAAATAGCCGACGTGCTAGAGTTGGTGATGACGTTGACCACTAGCTCCCGTACCCAGAATCGACAAACGGCCTTGTCAGTGATGAGAAATATATCATTTTATCAGCCGAACAAAGCTAGGCTGTTGAGTTCAGGTACGTTTATCATGTGAAATCGTCAATTTCGAAGTGTTTTTTATATCAAAAGTGCAATTATAGTTTTTGAATTTTTTATTTGATCTGGTGATTTATTTAATGTTTCTTTGGAGCTGAAAACTGGATTCGCTCTTCCTTTGTTCAAATAAATATTGTCCGAGTTTGTTACTGTTTCACTGTTCTATTATAGATATCATATTCGACTAAAAATACCTTTTCATAATTTTACTATTGTTTCTTAAAAATAACCATTGTACACTTTGATAAAATTATTTATTAAAAAATGGGTGTACCTTTATTTTATACTTGAAGCATTGAATTATGAATAATAGTTATTTATGCAACAAGTGCAAAAAGTGAATGTTTATTGCACTCGACGTGAAATTGTCCGACGAGGCCGTTAGGCCGAGGTGGACAACACGTCGAGTGCAATAAACAATTTTTGCACGAGTTGCATACAACATTTTTTCTACGTTCATGCAAAAAGCAAAAAATGATATATTGAGGTGCGGCACTAGGTGTAGGAAAATGAAAAGCGCAACTTGAATACTTTATTATTAATATCGATTTGCATTGAAACAGGAAATACGTTACGAACAATTTAACTCAAACTTTATTTTTACCCTCAATGTTGAAAGTGAATGAACAATTGGTGCAATTTTCAATATGAATATTTCGTAGTGAAGGACCTATTGCCAATCTCACAGAATATCTGCTAAATATGTAGTAGGTTTAGACGTTTATGTTTGTCATGATGACAGCACGTTGAAGTAGAAAAACTTTATTGCACTAGTGCAATAAAGAACTTCTTTTTCCACTGAATATAGTTCAATAAAGTTTTGCTTTTTGCATGAATGTAGAAAAACATTATTATTAAAGTAATTCGAATATTATGACTATGTAATTTGGAATTTTTCTGAATTGGCGTATTGCTCTTTTGAATATTCTTGGGTAACTTGAATGCAAATTTAGCTTTTCCAAATTTGATGAGTTGGATCAATGTTGTATTTTGTATTATTTGTGCTTTTGTACAATTATGAGGATCGTGTTTCGAAATATTACTTTTGTTGTTTTATTCATCAATCTATAAATAATTCCTATTTGTTTTCGACTGCATCATGATCACACTGTGATAATATATCTGATTCGAGAGATAATATGTGCGTTATATATACAGGGCTATTCAAATTCGTTTCTGTACATGGGGATCTCGTAAACGATAAGACATAGAGTGTCGGTTAAATTGTAGCAAAGTTGCGTATTTTAGAGACCTATTCAATGATGTAAAAAAATTGAATTCAGCTATTTTGGTTCTGGAGATTTACAGGAAAAACCAAAAAATCCCAAATTATTGTTTTGCCTGTATCTTCTTTATTCGAAGACATATTGAAAATCTGTCCACATTTTGCTATTGGCACTTGATGTGGGCTATCAGAATATGTCCGTGAATCTTTTATACAGGGTGTCATCTGACTTGGGCCACCCCCATCTTTGAATTTTTAAATACGGACCAGTATTTTTTTATGTAGTTTTTGGATCGTCGACGTTCACTTCATACTGAGAAATTGAATTTAATTTTATATTTCGGGATGTTTTGGTAATATTTTATTATAATTGGGTGAATTATTCCCTTTTAAATTACGGCCCTGGAAATTGGTTGACTGAGTTGAATAAAAACACAATAGCAACTTTCACGTCTCCCCATGTACCATAGTGTTTTTCGAGAGTTTTTTTTTTTCATTTTTAGGTACCAATTCACATTTCTTCACATTTTCAATGCCTATAGTTACCATGTTTAATATGTGGACAGATTTCCAATATGTCTGCGAATAAAGAAGATACAGGCAAAAAAATAATTTGGAATTTTTTGTTTTTTCCTGTATACCTCCAGAACCAAAAGAGCTAAATTCAATTTTTCCACATCATTGAATAGATCTATAAACTACGCAACTTTGCCACAATTTAACCGACACTCTATCTCTTATCGTTTACGAGATACCCATGTACAGAAACGAATTTGAATAGCCCTGTATAAAATAAGGAAATCAATTTTTTCCTCAATTGGATTAATAAAAAGAACCGGTATTTCAAATATTCAAATCCAAAATCTCACTTATAATGCCCATATTGTCTCGCATATTAGAAATTTAAAAACAATGTGGTCGTCTTGTAATAAAAACCAAAAAAATATAATTTATACTTTAATGAATAAAGCAATAAAAGGTATTTAAAAAATAAACGTGGAAAACGCCATCAGAATTATAAAAAGATACTAAAAAAATTTACATTAGCTAAACTAATAAAATTTGAAAGGCTAAATTTTGCTTTATTACTGACAATTTACAAAAAAGTAAGTCATTTTATTACGTGACTATAATATTAGAAATAATAATAATAATAATATTTATTTCGCTTGTTAAAAAGTATAAAATTATCACAATTAATATTTCTGTACAATAACAAGGAAGACGTCAGTGTAAAAACAAATAATATATAGATAAAAACAATAAATTGACATGAAAAAATTGACTAAAACATATGAAGATAAGTTACATTTTATAAAAATTGTTATTAAAGCTCCTCAACAGTGTAGCAATTTTTTTCTATAAGAAATGCTTTTAGTTTCCTCTTGAATATGGAAATATTCACTGAATCCTTAATAGACGTATTTAACTTGTTATATAGTTTCGGTCCGAGGTAGAGATGACTCTTTTGATAAAGAGAGGTTCCGTGGGGATTTGGTATTAGTAAACCTCTAGCTCTAGTTGGATATGGATGGTCTTGTTGATTTGCCATAAATTTTTGTTTATTTTTATGAACGTATATGCACATCTCATATATATATAGACCGGCAATTGTGAGTATTTTTAGTTCTCTAAAAGAATTCCTGCATGTCTGCCGCCATCCTAATTTGGCAATTATTCTTACAGCATACTTTTGCAGAATGAATAATCTTTCAGCAGAAGAGCTCATACTCCAGTTCAAGATTGCATAGCGTAAGTGACAGCCAATAGTGGCATGATACAGATTCAATAGAACTTCCTTTCCACAATGATTCGACATAAATCTCAATGCGTAACAGTTCTTTCTCAGTTTATCACATAGTGAATCAATATGAGGACTCCAAGTGAGTTTATAATCTAGAGTAAGACCCAGCATGCAAATGCAAATAACTTCCATTTAAATAACAAACAAAGGAAGAAACAATCATGTATCTAGTTCTATAGAAACTTACAACAAAACTTTCAGATGTTAAAAAAATCAAAGTCAGTAAATATTTTCTTGAAAAAACAAAATTTGCTATCATACTGATGTGCTTCAATTTTTAAATGTGCTAAGTTGTTAAATTTCTATGTATTATCTTCCTTATACCAGAACTTATTCTGATTAGAAGGTGTATTTTCAATAAATGAATAGTAATCAATTGTTTCTTCTCAGAAATTTTTGTCAATCATCAAACCCAAATAATACCTATGTTTCTCAGCTTCAGCAATAGTTCTGTTTTTAATAATGATGTTTAAATTGATGTTTTCCAAACTCTTTGGTTTTTTCTGAAATAATAGTGAAATTAAGATCATTCAACCACATTTCAATTGTTGTAATGTTTTTCCAAATTAGTTTTAAAGTTTGGACATTATCAGATGTGTGATAGAGTATAGTATTATATGCAAGAGAAAAATGCTTACCTATTAGGTTTATATTCAAAATGCTATTCACATAAAACAAATAAAGAATTGGTGCCAAAACGTACCCTGCTGAGCTGCAAATGTTGATGAATCTTCGTAACTTTTGTATTGGTCAATAAGTGCATATTGTACACGATTTCGAACATGATTTGCATCTAAAGTTTCATGAATGAAAATGTTGTTGGAATGCATGTTGAAATTTATCAAAACCAATAGTAGCATTGATGATATCAACTGATTGGATTTTCAACACTCAAAAAAAAGCAAAAGTGCAATCGGGCAAAACAATTTTATAAATAGGTTTCAAAATTGTTCTATTCAAATAGTACAAAAATATATTTTCAATACAATTATTAAGAATTAAGGATAGAGGAAAGCTTAGTAGATCAACAATACCTCTCAAATTGTTTAAAGTATGCTGAATGGGATTTGAGTCATAATTATTTAATGAATTCTTCTTCTCAGACTGCCATTAAAAAAATGGACCTTTGAAATGTTGACAAATTTTTGTATACAGTATTGAATTGTTCAGATGTTAAACCAATTTCTATGAAGAAGTTAACGAATTCATTACATAATATCATTTGTACTATTCAATAGTGTACCGGTCTTACTCATACTTTATTTATTTTTCCTCCCACCTCGTATTTGTGGAACACCCTGTATATGGTGCTACACACGAAACGATACGTTGACGAGACAGCGCACTCTTATTTTGACACTAGACTAATCGGGTGTCAAAACGAAAGAAAAACACTGATACGTCGCAGTACCGGGAAACCTTCTTCGAGCGGTAAAAAAGGTTTCACTGATTTAATTTATGGTTCGTCACAACACGTAGTATAGAATGCTTGTTAATATGAGAGGAGAAAGAAAAGTCAAACATTGATATAACTAAAATTAATTCATTTAAAGATAAAACAAAAGTATCGGTTTAAAATCTCTGTGTAAAGCCACAGGATCTCACTTTGTATATAGTCAGACAGAGTATACAAGTGAACAACATGCAAATCTCACTAAGGAAAACAGTGCATCAAAACAATATTTTTTTAAAACAATAAAATGGGCAAATGGTACACAAAACAACATCGAAAAACATGAAACTCTAGCCACCCTTACTGAGATTTAAAACGAGCAAAGAGAACGGCATAATTAATCTTAAAATGAATATCTGGTTACAGATAAATAACTGGAAACTCGTTTTGTATCACCCGGTGCAAGTCAAAAACAATTATTAAAAGAAAATGGTAAAAACGAATTCCTTACAAAAAGAGTCTACAGCAAAGAGCATTTACAAAACGTCAGAAAGGCGCAAACAAAATTAGTTGTAAAACAAAAAAACTATTAAGCAAAAACAAATATCTGAGACAAGTATAAAAAGAATATTTAGTTCATTATATAGGCAAAAATGGGTACAAACAGCTGTGACAAATATTTCTTCACGGAAATATATGGTCATTGACCTACTCACATGAGATAAGCATCATGGAACGCACTGCACCAGATGTGAGGGGGAACGTCGCGTGTCAAACCTGGTTCAACACGATTTATGATGGGAAGACGCCTTCAGGTATCCCTGAGAGATGCGAATTTTCATTGAAGGGCGTAAAAATACTGTATTTATTATTGTGATCGTAGCACTTCACCTTTCTTTACTTAGGTATGAGAGCACTTGTTTCGTTTTCGATATAAAAACTCAACGTTTATTCTTCACAGGAACTAACAGATTGAAAACTATATACTTGGGTACACAGATCCATATGGCCGTAGCTACTTTACTTAAACTTGTTGCAGGCTCTGATTTGTCTCAACAATTCGCCATTTCGTCACGAACTGTCTCAATCTACATATTGAAATAAAAAACGTTTTATTCTGGACATCACTGAACGAAACGCCTAGTTGACGACTACAATGGAAGACTGTCGATTCATTCCTACGACTAGGAATTAAAACTCCGGAACTGACTTGCGAACTGACGATTCAAATTCGCGAAACATTCAGTCTTTTGCCCGGAACTAACTAGATACCGAAGAATACTGGACTGATACTGAAAGAACATACGCTTACGAGTCATTTTATACACTCATGAAGCTATAAATTTTAATATAATGAATAATAAACTAACACAATAGTGACATTAATTACGGCTATTAATAACACTCTAATAGTCATTTTCTCATATATCATAGTGTTAATTCGGTTTTCTGTCATTCTTAATGGGTTAAAATTGAGATTTATCGACAGAAAAATGTCAAAAACGCGTATTGTAATTATATTTATTACACCTATAAATATTTCCTCGTGACTTTTATAGTCTGTGAATTCCTAAGACAATAATAAATTTTGTCTTTGGCCATCTGTGCTTTTGATGACTAATCGATTGAAATATTTTGTGCATCTGGAATACGAGTATTTATGTTAGATCTTCTCCTTCTGTAGTTTGTTCTACGATAGGATTTTTATTGTTTTGATTATTTTCCCTACGTTTCGACGTTATCCTGCATTTAATTAACTGATTAAATGATTCTACAGGGGGTTGGCTGGGGATATATCACATATTAACATGTCTATTTAATGTTCTTCAGTGCAAATTAAATCGACCATTAATGACCCCTATTTTGTCATTAATGGTGGATTTCTCTATGAATGCATAGGCAACCAAACATAAATGAATTCAAATATTATGGATGCTAAAATGGATATTGACGACATTTATGTTGCCAGATGTTGCGGAAACTGCTAAAGTCGCATTTTCAACTGTATTGCAAGAAAAAAATTAGAATTCCCTTTATTTCAACAAGATTGAGGTAGACGGAAAAATATTGTAATCAACTCTTATATTAAAATGCGATTGATGATCTGGATCATAATACTATAGTTGATTAAATAACTACTAATTAAGCATTTTCAAATCATACAAAAGCGATCAAGTCATTATTCTCATTCTCATTCATCTCATTCAAGAGTCTTATCCAAATTTATTTCATGATATTCTTTCTTTTCAATTAACTCAGGTAGTTTATTTTTATTATCATTTTGTCGAATTTTAAAAGTTTCCATACATATACCTACATGTAATTCTTACCTGAAATTTTTCGCAACAAGTTTTTAACTTCTGGGTTATAATTAAACCGTTTATTCACTTTGTACAAATTGATGTAATGCTTTTTCATTGAATTTTGAATAAACTTTATTATTATTATTATTATTGAGCAAGGTACAAAGACTTGCATGCCTCAGCATAACGGGAGCTATGAAAACAACACCAACATTAGCCATGGAAGTACTGTTGGACCTCCCACCGATTGACATAGCAATCATGGGAGAGGCAAGAATGGGACTCCTGAGGCAACAAAATACGAGCAACAGATCGGATCACAACAAGATAAAGGAAATAGTGGGAGGCAACATTCTTGAAATGAAACCAACGGACCACATGACTCCTAGATACTTCTTCAACATCAACTTCGAGGCTATCTTGCAAGATCGAAGGGAATGGACAGACGACAATACCAGGAGCAAACCTGGAGAGAGGATCTGGTACACGGACGGATCCAAAACCAGAGAAGGAACTGGTGCTGGAATATACAGTGAGGGGAGGAACTCCCAAATAAGCGTCTCACTAGGAACAAACACCTCTGTATTCCAGGCAGACATGTACGCCATCTTGCAATGCGCGAGAGAAATCAATATGAGGGAAATGCACAATGCACGGATCAAACTATGCACAGATAGCCAGGCGTCACTGAAGGCTCTTATGAACCCGAAAGTGACATCAAGACTGGTATGGGAATGCCGAGAAGAACTCAGTGTTCTCGCAGAACACAACAAATTAACTTTGATGTGGGTTCCAGGACACTGCGGTATCGAGGGCAATGAAAAAGCTGATGAGCTAACTAGAAAGGGCTCATCAACTCCATATATTGGCCCAGAACCCGCACTTGGGATTAATAAATCCGACATTCGAGGAAGCATTCGGGACTGGGTCAAGCGAAAACAAAAGGAGAGGTGGCACGAAGCCCCCCTCATGCACCACGGGAAAACATACATTAAAGAACCGTCAAAACACAAAACTGAAGAACTACTCAAGCTGAGCAGGAATCAAGTTAGAACAATAACGGGTCTTCTCACTGGTCACAGTCCAATGAGAAAACACCTGCACAAAATGGGTCTGTACAACGGAGAACTTTTCTGCAGACAATGTGGTAAAGGGACAGAAACAGCCAAACATATACTGTCAGAATGAGAGGCATTAGACCGCAAGAGACAGGCAATTTTTTGGGAAACCCAATTTAACTCCCGAAGAATACAACAGCCAACCGGTGAAGAACCTGTACAGACTGGTACAGGGGACCAGAGTTACGGAGTGGGTGCTGTAAAATCAACACTGAAAACACAAAAAGCCCAAGAGGCTGAGGTGTAGCTGGTGAAAGGAACAGCATCCGAGGAAGGAAAAAAAAATTATTATTATTATTTATTGTACGCTTTATCATAAAATCAGTATCATCTCATTTTTCGCCGCTTCACATAAAAAAAAAATATTTTCAATACTTTTGTCATTTCATAGAATTTATTTTTTGTGGATTATCATATGAAATAATAAATTTTTCAGGGGATTTTCTGAATATTCTGCAAACTAAACTTGCTAATGGGTCGAATGAAGAGAAAAATATCGCCGTGGTCATAATATGGGCACTTGCAGCCAACAGTCAGAAAGCCAAAATTGTCTTGAAATCTCTTCATATGGACGACAAACTCGAAAATATAGTGAAACATTGCCAGCTGCTGGGTGCCGGTGATTTCGGATGGAGGACTGAAGATTTGGACAGAATTCGTTACGTTCTAGATATGTTAAGGGATAAACCTAGGTGACTATTCGAATAGGCATTTGTAAATATTTTAAATCATCGTTTTATATTTATTGTATTTTGATGTGATTATTCGAAAATATTTTATATTAAAGATATTTTTTGCAAGAAGTACCGTTTTCTGTAGCCTATGTGCGATGTCATTTATTTTGAATTGTTTATGTGAAGTTACTACACTCAATGTCATATTAACAATATGCTTTAAGGTTCATATAAACCCTTGAAAAAAATAATTGCAAGGTAAAAAATTCTGAAAAAAAATGAGTTATTTTGGCATTCAAATTGAATAATTAGATGTAGAAGAAAATCTGATGAATAGTTTTCGAGGAAAAAAATAAAAACCTAATTTTTAGAGTTTTTTTTTAAGTTTTTCCAAAAACCATTCTTCAGATTCCATTTCAAATAAAAGATAATCACATTTTTTTTCAGAATTTTCGACTCGAACGTTCCCTCACAATTTAACAAAATTCTGAAAATCTTGTTATAAAATCAAAGACAGTTGAGAAGAATCGCTTTTGCAAGTGATATTTATATGAAATTTAGAAGACTGAACATAGAGGAACTACTCATACTATTTTTCACACATGAAATCAAACGATTTATATTTTTAATAATGATTTTCAAAACCTCGGACAAAAAACGGTAAATCGCTCCAGTAAGTGATTCCTCTGTTGTATATAAACGAAAAGACAAAAGTAGTTCTGCTACTGTCCACAAGGTATTGCACAGAATTATTGTCACTGTCATATTTCCTGTACAGCGTTGCCAATAGTTCTAGACAGCGGTAACCGATGTAATTTGTTTAATTTTTCGAAAATGAAAGTTTAGGGGTTTGTCAGTTCATCAGTTGGATATTGGATTGGTCCGCCTAAAGCATTGGAGTCCTTGGACACAATAAAAATGCCCTGACTCCCGGAACTCACTCTACATTATTTATAATTTTAATTTAACGCTGAAAATAGTACTCAGCGAGGCCGTTACAGCACGGGCGCACCGCTGCAAAAGACAGAGATTAATTTTTCTATAGCATTAAATGTTAGTTTAATATTTTGAATGAATTATGGTATCGTGTGGACACTTGAAAGAATAAATCCCTATTGGAAAAAAATGTGCAAGTCTATTATTCAAAAAGTTACACTATTGTTAATTAACAAATTTTTTTCCATTCTCCGTTTTCAAAAATATCGACAGAAAAGTTTAATAATTGACCTATACATTGTTGGCTTTCTGGAGCCCTTCTAATACGCCTACTTAACAAGATCACACGATAAAAGTTTATAAAATCGTATTATTTTGTTTATTATAATGTTCATATCCAAAGAATGTTAAATAATTTTTTTTGACGAATATTTTATTATTGCTGTTTTTACTTCTAACAATGGCTGTAATTAATACTGGTTACAATTTTTTGACATCATTTGTTTATAAATTAGTTCCTATCAAGGAACCCTGAGCGTCACTAAAATTACAATATCGCGAAAACCATGACAGAAAAAAGTAAACTGATTCGAGTTTTGGATTCTGCTCGTTACTACATTTTGAAGCGAATCTATATTTCATTTTTTGACAGAAAATTTCCAAAGTGGTGAAACCTTCTTTCTTGAAACAATGAAGAAATCAAATTCTGTCTAGAGTAACCAAATTCGGTCTGGCCGTCTGGTGAAGCCATTATCAACCGCAAAATGGCATCAGTTCTAATTTCGAAAATTAACTATTTTTTTTTCCAAAAGGATATGGCAAAATTTCAGCCAACTGACCTAAAAGGACTGATATGCCGCTGAAGTCAACTGTGGCTACTGTCCAAGAGATGCATATTTTTTTGGGAAACAAATTCCAATATCATTGTCTAAAGAAATCAAGAAAACCATTGAGAGATAAAAGAAAGGAGATTGCGTAATTCTTTTAGATACGTGACACAATTTCAATTATTTTGAAAGGAGATAGGTACCAATCGAAAAACAATGTTTTTGAAACTTGTTTTATATAAAAATATTTATATTACTGCTTAATATGTATTTGTCAATGTCACTTATTTGTTTATCAAGCTGATGCATTCATATCCTATTGACAATATTTTTGAAACACCCCTCTCAGTTCTCTTATATGAAGTCTGCAAAAAAACATATTAAGTATCTTTTTGGTCAAATGTATAAATAGTTTCACCTCTCCAATTTATCGGACGTTTTATATAACCTTTCAATTTCCAAAATGCGTCGTTGTTGGGGTTATTCTCGTTGCTAATTTGTCTGTGATATTCATATCCCTCATCCCATTCCTCTTCCTCATCACATTCCTCATCACATTCCTCTTCCTCATCATATTCCTCATCACATTCCTCTTCCTCATCATACTCCTCCTCCTCATAATATTCCTCTTCCTGATCATATTCATATTCCTCGTCACATTCCTCTTCCTCATCGTATTCCTCATATTCCTCTTCCTGATCATATTCATCTTCCTCATCATATTCCTCTTCCTCATCATATTCATCTTCCTCATCATATTCATCTTCGTCCTCGTCATCTATGAATAATTCGGAATAATTATTGGAATGTCAGTAAAAATAATCTGTTGTTTTTTCATTTTCAGACCATTGTGAGCTTAAAATCCGAAAAAAAAAATACAACAAACGAATTTCCTCCACAAAATCAAACTTTCAATGTCCTTTAGTTCCTCGAGATAGGTACTAAAGTGATTTAATCGATCCCAAGGGATTACTTTCAATCTTTTCGAGTGAAGTAAAGAATGGTTATGTTTCTCAGCATGTAGAAAAGATCACTAACAAGGCAAAATTATCACCGATGGTCTGCAGGAAAAACGTGGGGCTGTAACCCATCAATACTGCGTGGATGTACACCATGATAGTGAGACCTATGATCACCTATGGAGTAGTAGTGTGGCACGTCAGAACCGAATTCGCCACAACAAAGAAAATCCTGGAGAAAGTCTTTATATAATAGGAGCAATGAGGTGGACTCCAACAGCAGCTATAGAGGTCATTCTGAACCTCACTCCTCTCAATTTCATGGTGAGGAGAACTGCTTGGGGAGCAAACCTCAGGTTGGCTAAAGTCGAACTCAAAGGGACAGCACACAGTATAAGGGGCTCGACCCCCACCGAAAGTGCACACCTTACCGATCTTCCAACTGACGAAATTACCAGGAAATTCAGTTTTGAGAAATTTTTTCGAACGGAATAAATACACTGGGAAGGAATACCATAACATGGTTCACGTACGGGCCCAAAACTCCCGACGGAACTGGAGCAGGAGTCTTTGGGCCTCGCACCAAATACTCCGAACCCACGGGCCAGTTCCCCAGCATTTTTCAAGCGGAAATTCACGCCATAGAAATATCGGAACAAGGAAATCGCAATCATTTCCCATAGTCAAGCAGCCATCAAAGCGTTGACCTCATATAAAATCAACTCGAAGATGGTCTGGGAATGCCTAGACAAACTCAATGATCTAGGCAGAAACAACAAGGTGAACCTCTTCTGGGAGCCGGGGCAATGAACAAGCAGACACCCTGGAAAGAAAAGGGGCATCAACGCCACTGATTGGTCCAGAACCATTCTGCGGACTTGGAAAATCTTACTTCCAAGAAGAACTCAATGAAGGCAGGCCGATCCCCTCGGCAATTTCAACCGAGCAAGATAGTAGACACTGATTATCCTCAGCAAAACTAGTCTGAAGACAATCACGGGATTTCTGACGGGGCATTGCAGACTCAAAGAACACCCGAGGAAGCTAGGCTTGGAGGAGGACAGCACCTGCAGATTCTGTGGGAAACTTCCAGAAACACCCCACCATATATTGATGGAGTGTTATGCTGTACATCACAAGAGATTGAATATACTGGATTCACACCAGCTGACGGTGGGAGAAATTCCACGAATAGACCCCCTCAAATTCCTTAAATTCCTCAAGGAATTGAGGCTCGAGGGGCTGCTGTAAACGAGAACACTTTGAGATATCAGAAGAAGATGGGGCACAATAGATCTAATCAGGTCGCAGCGCATCAGTTACCATCCACACTTACCATTACCATTACGTCTCTCAGTTTTTGCTGGTTCGTAACAAAATCTGAACATAAGTGTAGACGAAAGAGAGTACCACCACCATATGCGCTCCGGGGCGAATTAACAAAAAAAGGTGGCGCATTTGCTATTCCAACAGCAGGAAAAACCTACAGTACTACCCGAGGAGTCACTGAAGTGAGAAAGAGCGCATGTAACTGAATGAGAATAAAAATACTACATTAACACTCATAATCACATCAATGTTCATTTCTGCCTTCTTCTGCCAGTCCAGCCGCAACACTTGGTGAAAACGTTTCACTTACGTTACACTCTTTCAGACAACAAACACTTTACGTCCTTTCTAAACCAAAAAAGTGATTTAACCTTTTCGCTGCGGATTGCGCATAAATCTGTCATTTCATTTTCGTGTCACCTCTGCGGATGACGCATTTTTGCGAAAGATCTATCCGTTTCGCTGTTGTGGGCGTATATTTGTGTATAAACAATGTCAGTTAATTATTCACTATTTTTGAAGTGTTTGAGCTAATCAGAGGCTGGTTTTGAAGCAATGGGCGAGTCGTTTGTACGTTTAGTAGCACTTGAAGACTGAAAAGAATGATATCGCGGCCTACAGAAATCAACGATTGAGTCATATTTGTGAACTAAAACTCAAATATTTTGGGTGAATAGTGCCGGGACATAAGGGTGACGTTTAGTAGTATCTGAAAAGCATATATGGAATATATATTAGAGTTTATCATATATACTGGAGCAACCACAGAAACTGCGCAATCGCGTTTCGGAAAATCTGGAGATGCAGTTGTTACACTGCTTCAGCCCTACTTGGACGAAGGTCATACACTTTTTATTAACAGTTGGTATAGCAGTCCTGATTTATTTTTATGGTTATATGACCGTTGCACTAACGCTTGCAGTACTGTGCGCAAGAGCACTGGGGATGACGTCTATTAGCGCAGCACTCAGGGAATCAAAGCCGGTTTGAGCTCGCCGCAGCGAAAAGGTTAATACCTTTAATGGTTGAAGGAAAGTGATTAAACATCTTACATTCATTATAAATTAATGAATTTTTCATCAGAGTACTTTTAGGGATTGGCAATTTAAATTCATTATTTTGTCTTGCAATATGACAAGAAGAGCTACCAATAGTAAATTTTGTTTAATGCTTGTATATCAAACACAAGGATGAAAATTGCAACAACTGTTAATATTTTGTGTTTTAAAAACAGAGGTCGACATGAATCTGGATACTTTGCTTTGCATAAATATCGTAGAGCGCGCTTCTGTAAAATTAGAACATTCTGAAATCGATAACCGCAGCAAACTCCCCAAAATGCAAAAACATTTTATTTATTTTTGCCATTTTGTAAAGTGCGCCTGCACGGTTCCACGTAGGCAGTTTCTATCCAGTGGCGGCGCGTTGCTACAAATTATCAGGTAATTTTTTTGTTCTATTTTTGTAATTTCTTTTGGTTTTCAACATCTTTTGGTGAGAAGAGCACATTGACAAATTTTGTGTAATAGGTGGATAATCACACTATATAAAAGTGTAGAAGGGCAAATGAATCAATTTTCCCTGATTAGTTACCGCGTTTACAAAATTCACAATACGATACGTAACTGACAAAATTAGCAATAGACAAATCTAAATTAATCAAAATAAAGTTCAGTTTTGTATCTGAGCATGCAATCTAATATAAGCAAACTTTCATATCTAAACAGTATCCAGTTATAATAAAAATAAAAATTACTTACTATTGTCATAATAGCCCATTTCTTCTAAAATATCTGAAAAAAAAAAATTAGGGAAGCATCAATTCAAAACATAGGGGTCCTCATAAAACAGGTGAGGGCCTTCCTTTGTTTTAAAAAGATTTGAAATACGACACTTTTGCGAGCCAAAATTTTCTTTTTTCCATAAACAGGTTGAAGTAGTTGATTATTACTTTAACGGGGCAACACCGCACGTACAGCTTGACAAATCTAGCTATGAATGTGAAATCGCGATGTAGCAAAAGAGCTCAGTACAGTCAGAAACAAGTAAGAGAGAATAGTTATTTTTGTATCTAGTGCGCGAAATGCTACTTTGGTGATCGAGAACTGATTTTTTTTAACGAGGCGCAGCCGAGTTAAAAAAATAGTCGAGATTACCAAAGTATTTCGCGCATGAGATGCAAACAAAATTTTTTCTACAAACGTCAAAAATATTGTTCTAAAATAAGTAATAACTATGAAAAATAGTATTGAACTGGCTTAAATAATTTTTCCAAATCAAGTAATTGCTGTAACTATGGAAATAAAATGGCATTTGTTGACAATTATTTCAAAGTGACAGTTCTTGATAATTATTTTGGAGTGACTTTTTATTCGCGTCAATTTCGTGCGTGATATTTATTATTGTAAAAGAATGGAAATTTCGAGCGACGATGAACTAAGCAGTACTCCACCTAACTTGATAGATGCGGCCAATTCCGTAATTTCCAACCTTTTACCGGAGAAATCGAGGCGGCAGTATGAAAATGCATATCAGCAATTTTATCTGGTTTAGGAATAAATATTGGTTCGTGCACTGGCTGCACCATTAATGTTAACATTGTAAATAATAAATAAAATTAGGTAGTGTAAAATTTTCTCACAATTTGAAAGCCTTAATTATTGTTCTACATTAATAAATAAACGATTTCTTGTTTTTTGCTTGATTGAGGAGTTGAGGACCATATAGGTTAGAATCTCCGAGCAATAAAAGATATAGAGAGGGTTTCTCTGTCTCTTTCTTGAAAGCAACATACCCGACATTGTTTACAAACATCTCAGCCCGAATCATGTTAAAAATTGGCATTGTCGGATATATCCGTTTGCACTCGGGGACCAGGTTGGAATTCCATGTTATATTCACTCTTAACTTGGCGATCATGTTTGTTTACGTCCGTTTAAGACCTATTTATCGTCTTGTCAAATCAAACCATGGGCGTCGCAGCATGGTAATCATGGCATAATCCCGAATTTGAGACAAAACTACACTATTTGTTGAAATAGCTGTATAAAACATTGTTACTATTTAAGGAGACCTTAAAATCGATTACCTATCAATAATTAGGAAAAAACTCAACTCTTCTGTCTTGTTGGAATGTCTTTCGAGTACTTAAAACATAGCGTCGTTGATACTGCAATACGAGCTATGTCACGAAACATTTATTTCACAGGAGACTGTAAAATGATAATAGGTAGGTACTACCATTGTTTATATAGAACATAGTTAGTCAACCTTATGGGATTATAATTGGATCAAAATGGATGCGACATGTAGATGGCGATAGTGAGCTCGCATCCAAGTCATGTCGTAACTTCAGTGATCTGGCCTCCAAGTCATGTCGTAACTTGATTGAAACAATGGGACAGCATTAAAACATTGTTTATATAGACCATAGTTAGTCAACCTTATGGGATTATAATTGGATCAAAATGGATGCGACATGTAGATGGCGATAGTGAGCTGGCATCCAAGTCATGTCGTAACTTCAGTGATCTGGCCTCCAAGTCATGTCGTAACTTGATTGAAACAATGGGACAGCATTAAAATCAGGGTTTTTTGAAGAAACCTGCATTAAAATGACGTCAAATATTCATGTTTGTAACTAATCACGCTAGATGACACTCGCGTTTGCGTCCAACACCAATTACACAGGCATTGACTAACTATCTTACTTCTATAATATAGAAGTTTGTTTATATTATAAACAATGGTAGTAATGGTACGACATAAAAACTTCTACGCGCGATTATTTTATACTTTGAATTCCAAAACAATGACCGGTAGAAATTCTTATGTATTAGTTTTTTTTTTTCTTTGGTGTTTTGGCATCGACTGCTATGGTCATTATAGTTATTATCTACAGTCTTCTGTAAACTGAATGTTTCTGGACATATTGCTCGTATCGACGAGGATAGGTAGTTTAGTAATATTTTTTTACTTTGAATTTGTTGAACATGGAATCAACTTCACTGTTCTGCAACTATAACATTATAATAACTTGGCAGTTATGTGTGCGTGTGTTTGAAATGTATGCTATTGTGGCGAAGCTGCGGGAGATGCCGGACCTGAACGCTTACGTAGACCGCGCGTGAGCGTGAATTATTTCCGAGGCGCTTTGCTTTGAGAAGAATCTGGTCGAATAGGAGAACGTTCCTAAGGCTTTCTAGAAATATCAGGAGCGTTCCAAGAAATAAACGGTGAATATAAAAAGAACCACGCAGCAGAGTTGGGGGAGTCAGTGAAGCGGAAGTCGAACATAAATAGTCCAGTGATTGTTATATAAATTAGAGTATTGTGTTATTGAGGCATTTCGTAAAAAAAAATCATTTTAGAGTGAATTTGTTTAAATATATTACACTATTTTAGAGGAATTCGTGATTGTGAAACCGATGGATATGGACGCAGATGATACCAGAAGAAAGTGTTCAAGCAACGAGAACTATAATGAAAAATTAGACTACTCCAGCAAAAGAATAGAAGAATGCAATACAAAATTTTAATTTGTTTCAAACTGGACAGACGATTTACAATAAGTAAGTCATCGCTCCACCCTGTGAGCAAATGAAGACTACATCAAAATAGAGCTGTTGTTTGGTATGTCTGCAGAGATGTCTTCAGAGATACATGTCGACCCCTATTTAACATATAAACTTTAATAACTCTCACGTTTGATGTTTAAGAAACAGAAGTAAAATAATAACTACATGGGAAATTCTCGTTTTCCTACCAGGCAGACTTGTAATATCGATCGCTCCTTGAGCCTAACTCTACATAAGTAAAAACATTACTTTTTGACAACTCTAAAACACTTTTTGATTATCTGCTCCAGGATACCAATAATCTAAATTCAGAAAAAAACATAAGAAAAAGAGTTAAAGAGCTATTAAGACTTTTACTACACTTTGGATGAGTATTTCAATGATACACTTTCAACATAAATTTGAATGTAATGTAACGATCCTTTTGTGACACTGATTATATAATTGACATATACTCCTTACTCAGTAATATGTCCCCAACTGGTTCGTTTACAAAGGTTTGTCTCGGGGATCGACGCTCAAAAATCCCTGCTTGCTCGCGGCTACGCTCGAAGTGGAGATGGTCGTGGGTAAAACTACAGGTGAGCGTTTAGGTGACTAATAGAAAAACAAATTCACCCTACCTGTAAAAAAAATAATTGTGGGCACCACCTAGTTCCCTTCTACAGCAGGTTCGAAACTGGCTTCCTCCTAAAGAACTAGGAAATCGGAAAAAGGAAAGACCAATTCCCAAAACTATAACCCTGTATATTTAAAATTTTGGAACAAAACACACCCTGTACATTTATGAAAAGTTATATGGTTCAAATGTTGTTGTGCCAACGGTAATGTCGATGATGAATTAAATTGACAATGTTTTTGTTTGGCAATTACGATAAATTCATGTATTATTATTATTTTCGGTATCCAGGTATAACTATGAAACGGAATGCTTGAATTAGTTTCATAAACACAAAAATAAATTCCTAGTGAGTGAGTAAATATTTATACCGTACGGAAAGTGTACCCTCTGAAGATTACCAAATTATAAAGGGACATCGGCGAATGGATCCATTGGCAGAGGTTTATTATGTGCAAAACGTGCGCTTATATATGATGTTATGGGCTTTCCGCAAATATTTTACAACAAAAAGTACCTATGAATACCAGTATGTTATTTACCTTTTTAAAATATAACTTTACGAAAGTTCTAAGGGTTTCAACCCTTCAAAATAATATTTGACTAGTAAATAAAATAATAAAGATATTTCTCACAGTTTTTAACCACTTATCTGTCGGCATATGGACTTTATTCATCCGACAGGACTCTGGAACAGGAATTCTCTGGACTCGCAGACTCTAGCAGCTACTTACAGCTTCCAGATGAGTCTGATAGGACTCCAAAATAGTTTTCTCAACGTATTACAGATTCAACATAAATATGAGCCTCTATCGGGAAATGTAGGCATCCCACAGGAAAACTTGGGCCTCCAACAGAAAACGTAGGACTCCAACAGAAACGTAGGACTCCAACAAAAACGTAGGCCTCACCCAAACACTTTGGCCTCGAACAAAAACTTGGCCTCGGACAAGAACCCTTGTTAACAAGGGTTCCACAAAAAATACAACAGTTGTAGGACGACGAGATGAGTTATGTGATGGTGATCCCCTCAAGGGGTTTGAGAAGGTTATCTTCAAAAAACCAGCAAGGTTCCAGAACAGCGCTCCAAATCCAACAACGCTTCCAAAAACCATAACGCTTTTCAAAACTACCATACAGCAACAAGATCAAGGATCCCCGACATGGGATGACACAAAGGTCACTAGATATCCTCAGATATTTTACTTGAATGCTAGAACCTACGGCTCTTCACAATAACTTTTTCATCCAGTTCCTACTAACACAACAGCTTCAGATAGACTATAGAATGCTCTAACACGGAAGTCCCACTACCAAATCCATTGGTGACTTCAAAATACAGTGTAGCCAACGTACCGACTCTAAACACTCTACCGAAGTACGTTTTAGTACGTTTTACTTCACTTACTCTGTGGACCCTGTAACAATTAAATTCGACGACAGACAATACTAAATTACACAAAACAGATCTAAAACAGTACCAGCACAAACTAAGTCAAACGATGTGATAGTTATCATAACAACAGATAACTCACGGATAATAGTCCGCCACTCGTTACCTTGACGGTGTAGGATAGTGTTAGTAAGAATTCTTCGACAGCGAAAACTACCCGGGTACGTCACGTCCGTTGTGAAGCGGGCTCTGACAAATTGACCTGTGCGTCTACAGCTAAATCTATATAGGAGTGAGCGGGGCAAAGCTAGAAATTAGATGTAAATTCGTAACGTTGAAAATGAAACGTTACAGTAATCTGTTATGTGTATTATAGTTTATGTGTAAATAATTATGTGTATTATAATGCATATCATATATATAGTGCAGGTATAGTGTATAGATTACTGATGTGATCCAACAATTTGAATATATTTACTTTTTTACTTCAGCACTTTCATTTATTTTTTCAGCATTTATGACCTTATTGTATGCTTTGTCAGCAATAATCTAATTTTTCGCACAATACAGTATTTTTTATTGACATCTTGACAACACACGTGCTTTCCAACCAGGCATGTTGTCGTCTAGAGATAAAAATATAACATGAAAAAAATTTATCCCGCCACTGGTTCTAATCTTACATCCGAATATCATAACAATAACAAATCTCCCCCTCCGAACTCGGAGGTTACCACTCACCCGCAATCTATCACAAAGGATAGTGATATGCAGCTTTCATAACAACGTGTGTTGTTTATATAGAAATGGCACCTCTATATATTTTATTGCTCGGAGGTTAGAATATGAAAATCCCACATAGTTTACATGCAGTGTGCGAAATATATTTCGCACATTACTTCGCGCACGGTGTCATGAAAATGAAAAAAAGTGCCACTTCGCATACTGTTGTCAATGCGCGAACCTTGTCATTTTTTGACGTTTGTAGAAAAATACACTTCATTGTCCAAGAAAATACATTCTTATTGACATAGCTTATTAAAAAATTTGGTCCATATAGCTTTTAAAAGTATGCTAAAAAGAACAGTTGAAAGGCGCAAATACCAGAAACGCAATTTGAACCAAACGAGTTCACATGTCAAGTAGCTAAAATATAACATTATAGAAGATTAAACATAATGGTTTGACAGTTTTTTAAAGAATGTTAAAGACAAATGTACACAATTTGAACCTAAGTTCACATATCATTGAACTAACCATGATATACTGATATACTACCGTTTAGAGTAACCTATAGGTGTCAATATAAACATAAAAATATAAATATTAATCACAGCAGTGTTTCATAGTAATATTCCTCAAGGTTATAAGTACGCTTTTGGTCAAAGGGCTTCTTTAACAAGATTTCTGAACTTTTTCTAGCTTTTCTCCTTCCTAATTTCGTGAGGTAAATAGCTTTTTACTTTCATAAATTAGCGAAAACTTTGTCTGACTTGTTTTTGAAACAGGAAGGTGTATTTTATTTTCTGTTACTTGCCGAGTTATGTAATTTATATGTTCCTGAGTTCCAACCAAATTATGTTTTTTGTAAATCAGGCAGACAGTTTCAAGAATGAAAATACAAGACAGTGAGAATTTTTTCTCTCTTAAATAATGGTCTGCATGACTCACGCACTCCCACCTTGCAAAGTATCTAACCGCTCGCTTTTGCAATACAAACACTGAATGAAAACGTTGCTGGCTGCAAAATCCCCAAAAAGCAACAACATATTTCAAGTGAGATTCAATCAGAGCATGATATAACATCTTTTTTGTAGATGAACTCAGTTTATTTGATACTATTCTCACTGCATAACATTCGTTTCGTTAAAGGTGAAATGTGATAATCAACTTTTAATTTGTTATCCATGAAGATACCTAGGAATTTAGATTGGTTTTTATTCTCAGGGATATGCCATTCAAGTATAACCTGTCAATATTAGAGCTGAAGGTGAGCAAGTTTGTTTTTTTGATATTAAAGCACAACCCAGTAAACACAGGATATCCTATGGATATCCAGTTCATGTCCATAATTGGTCCTTGTGGACATGGACGTTAAATGGATATCCATTGGATGTCCATTTCTGCTAGTACAATGGATATCCGTTTGAGGACATCCAATGGACATCCATTTCTTGTCCAAATTGACGAAAATCCAGTTTAAAAAAGGGATGTCCTTTGTATGTCCATTGTACATCCTTCGCTCGGACCAAGTTCGCATGTTGGTACCAATGATCCTGTCTCAGTTGGCAATTACCGAAATCGGTAATGCAGACGACAAATATGAACAATGAAAATTATGCTTGACGCTAGTTGCAAGAGGAAAAAACAAACAAATTTTAAATTGTTTGGGATTATATTTGTGTCGTAGAGTGCTCGGAGCCCTCAGAGGTGCTTTATTTATTATAGTGTTCATGTTCACTTAGTATTTATATCAGGTAAGTCTCGCTGAAGTAACAACTGATTGCAAATTCCTGGGGGATTGAGAGGTTTGAAACTGATTGTCGTTCGAATCCAAGGTGAAGGGTGTTTGAGTAAAGATAAGGTGCAAAATAAAACTAAGAAATAAAATTTTTACGAAATGTTGCAGAAGAGCAAAATAGGAATTCAGTGCTACCACATCCATTCGAAGTGGTGATTGACTGTCCTGCTGTTTTTGTCCTTTGCACAAAAATGGATGTTCAACTCATAAAATTCTGAAAAAACATTTTTGTATTAAATGCTCAACTCATTATTGTTTTTCAGGCAATGCAACATATCTTGCTCAAATTCCCGATGAAATTTAGAAACTGAAGGTCCATCAACAAGTGACACACAATAAGGAAACAAGGGAATCGATACTTGTACTCTCAACTTCTCCATATATGCAGATGAACACCTAATTCTTGTGGTGATGCACTTAGAGAACGAAATAAACTGTAACAGAACTGTGAGTAATACAGATACTGAACATTTTTATTGAAATATAATTCGATAGAAAATATGATGTATTTCTGGTTTTTAGGTTGACGAATTTTCTAAACTAGTTGGGAACTGTATGCTTTCATTAGAATATGTCTGAATGAGACTTTATCAAATTTCTTCCACCTCATTATTCAGCTAGCATGGAGCTAAAAAGAAGAGTGGGTTTGGAAATTTGAAGTTGATCAAATTGCTGATTGGTTATGATTCATTATAAAATCAATTTCTACCTCTGTACAGCAACTGTAAGTTCATCATCTAACAAGACTCTTATCATCATGATTTATATTGTGCTTCATTATATTTTGTTTTTTTAGATAAATGAATTATCCAAGCTGGGACGTAGCTATGTGAATGATTTGGTGAAAAGATGAGTGAATTCAATATTATTCAATGCATATGCTGCAGAATTCAGAAAAAAGTTTTCAGCAACCTGAAATTAGCAAAGGTGGTAAGTGGTGATTTTTATATAATGTAGCATAGCTGCTAGTATATCATCTTTATTTAATGGTCAAGTTTAACCACAATCTTCATGGTGTGCACACATAACACTATTTGGCCCTACACAAATCCTCTAAACTATAACTGCTCTTCATTATGTGGTTCTTTCAATGTTTTTTTTGTTCATTTCAGTGTCTGACACTACATTATTTTTCAATATCTATATTTTTTTGTGTAGATTCTAGTTGTAGAAAATGCTCATTTTTTATTTGTTTTGTTTCGCTTTGATACCAGTTCTTTTCAATGACTTTTTTGATGATTCTACTTGGTTGTGTATTTAAATAATTGTTATCATTTTGAATTTCCTTTACTATTATTTATATTATTTACTCTTCCACAGGGGTATGTGAAAAAGTAACTTAGCCAAAAGTACCAAGAGTGGAGGCGATCAAAAATGGCTAAGAAGAGAAAAGGAAAGTATAGTGACCAAGAAGAAAAGAAAATTACCTGAATTCAAAATTTTAATTTCTGAAACATATTTATTTTTTCTAACAAGAGAGTTTGTGTATTTCAGTTTCATTTTCAATCACATTTTCATTTTAGAGTAACATTTTTATTTCATGTTCTGTTTCTAAAAAATATTCGTCTTTGAAAATATATTGTTTATATGAATCGAATTTTATTCTATAAATGACTTCTTACATTGAAAATGGTGATGACGATGATGATCTAAAGTGTATTGCTATATGCCTAAAAAGAAGTGTTATGTATTACATTATTTTTTCGATTGCAAGGCATTTCTCAAAAACTAGGAAACTGAAGTTTCTGGAAGTATATTATTTGAGAAAAAAAAGAACACATTTATGTGGATAACTAAGGACTAAGGTAGTAGTGATTTCATTAGTTGCTGATTGGATATATTATTTTTGGAACATGCCTCTCCATAATGTAAATTGTGAATCCAATTAACATTCTTATATCTATTAGGTTCATTCAACATTCATCAGTGGTCCAGTTAATGTCAATTAACAGATCCAGTCTTCCTCCATTGGCGGTCCAGGAAACGTCCATGAAATGTCCATTGAAAGTCCAATTCACGTCCAAATTATGTTCATATTTAATCGAAAATGGATATCCACTGGACGTCCACAACGGATATCCATTGGGTGTCGAAATGGATATCCTTTGGACGTCCAAGTTAGTGGCCGATGGATGTCCATGGGATATCCATTGGATATCCTTTGTCCATCAAAGGACATCCATTGGATATCCACATTGTACGATTTGGATATCCATTGGACATCCAAATCACCAGAAATAGTTTCTTTCATATGTGAATAATTTTTTCCATGCCAAAGAAGAGTGGTATCGTCCGCAAAGATCGTAAAAACTCCCTGAATTGAGAGGGTAACTGGGCCATTTAAATATATAAGAAAAAGAATTGGGCCCAAACCTGATCCTTGTGAAACGCCCCATAAGATATCCTTCGTGTGTTATAGTTTTTCGTTTCATCTCACTACCTGTTTTCTATCACTTGTGTAAGACCTGAACCAGTCATTACACACTCCTCAAAAGCCATAGGAGTCCATCTTTTGCAAAAGACGTTCATGATTTACATAAGCACAAAGCTTTGGAGAAGTCGCAGAATACTGCTGCTACGACCTACCCATTGTTGAGATGTGTGTAGACATGTTCAAAAAAGGAAAATGTACCTTTTGCCTTCTGAAAGCCAAATTGACAGTTGGTTAATATATTGTAAGTACGAAGAAAAGCTAATACTATTTTTCTCACCAATTTTTCAATGATTTTTGAGAGTGCTGAGGTCATGGAGATTGGTCTAAAGTTATTTGGATATACTGATTTACCACCTTTAAATAGAGGAACAACAAGAGCTGTTTTTAAGCTCGGAGGGAATTTTCCAAGGGCAAAGGATTTATTTATAACCTTACTAGTGTATTCAGAGCGGAATCGGGAAGGTTATTTAAAAGTGTCTCTGAAATTTCGTCAATGCCCTTTGCATTTTTGTTTTTTATTTCTTGTGAGATTTTTTTCAGCTCCAGTAAATTTGTATCATCAATATGAAAGTTTTTGGGCATTTTTGCCTTATTTAAGTGATCCATTGGATTTGAAGTAGATGCGAGGGATGAAGTTAGTTTTTGAGCAATTGTGCAGTAAAGATTTCCCCAAACCAACGCGGGAACGCGGGACGGGAGCGGGATGAATTCGAGACTAAATTCGATAGTGGGATATGTAAAAATACATACTGGAGTGATTATTCGTATTCTAAAATGCTGTCAAGCAGAGAAATATATATGGTTTGCTACTTTCACTGTGTTTCCAGCTTTGTTTTGACAGAACCTTAAAAGTTATTTACTATACTGTACTATTTTCTGAAATCGCGCATCTCATACGTTTCCCGACATTCATAGCTAGATTTGACAAGGCCTTTGGGTAGACTCTACGAAATACTTCTGCTTACCTCTCCAATCATTTGGCCTCTCTGAATATCCTCTGGATTTCCAGAACAAATGATCACATGGATTCAATTGTCTGCTTCGCAGAGTAAGTTGTGTTTGGGCTGAAAAATTACAGTGGTGTTTTAGGCAGTACAAGGAGAATCATGTAACTATAATAATAACCACGAAACGTAATTCATTCATAACGTTTCAATCTATTTTCATTTTTGGGTTCACATAAAAAGCAAATTTCTGGAAATATTGAGGCATTATATTTTTATAGCCGAGAGCCCGAGGCCACCAAAGTGACAAATAATCTACCAATCGGGAAGCAGAATTTTCACTTTAATATTCAACCAATATAAAATACTGACGAAGACCAAGAAGCCAGAAACACGTATCTATGGTTATTTAATATTTGTTCAACAAATTCATAAAATAAAATCATTTAATTTGGTTATTGCATGAATCGTGCAGAAAACTCGACAACCATCACAAGCGGTAAGGGTTACCGATCTCAAGCAAGATTGGTGGCCTTGGTACCTACGGCCACCAAAATTCCTTCTACTAGTAAACAACCGTTTTGATGCTAGAGTAGCTGCAATTGACCACTTTATGAAGGAGTGAAGTTTATCAAGGACCCCAAAGCATCCACTCCTGAGCATGTGTTCAAGACTAAAACTAAACTCAAAGCCACCCTTCCACGAGCATTAAAAGACAAAGAAACGGCTTTAGATAGTCTCATTGACAACAGAGTTTCCAGTTTTTTAGGATCGTACACACTTCAGGTAAGACCTAAAAAAAGTGTTCCAATCATGTCAATATAATACTTGTTCTCTTCTAGCGATCACATTCCCAAGTTCCTCTGATCAAACTTCCAAGTTCCTCTGATTTGCAAGGATTTCTGAAAGATGGCCGTGGTGAGAAGAAAAAAGATCATCTGGAATGATGCTCATCCCTCTTATTGTCGGAGGTAGGCTATCCCATTAGCAGTTGGGGCAGGGAAAGCATTGATCGTCTCCAAACTAGAAATACTCTTAGCTGGTGTCATTGGTAGAAACGCGTATGCGCAGAACTCTCTGGAGTATTCAGAGCTCTGGGTAACCGGATTGACAGGATCCGTGCGGTACCTGGGGTCACAGCTGAACGAAGGAAACACTATGCCAGGAAACATGCCAGCTTGGCAATTCAACGAGCTGCGGCCGCTTTAAAAAGGACATACCCAGGAGTTCAAAGCTGGCCATGGCGAACAAGGTGTTAATCTACAAGCAGAGGTCATCAGATCAACGATGACATATGCTTGTCCAGTGTTCTCTGCAGCCACCCCAAGTCTCAGATGGTGAGACTGGAGAGGATGCAGAACAAAGCACTCCGTATCGTCACAGATATTGATAGATACATTCGGTTAGACGCAATGAGAGAGCTAGCCAATATTCCATCCATCGAAGAATTTATCAAACAACAGTCTCATAAATTCAACAGACAATTCATCCTTGGAAGTTCGCTGACTAGGGATATAATAGCAATCATAATAGACCAAAAAAGCATAGTGGTATAAATTACCAGGCACTGGATGTTTTCCATGAAAATCCAGAAGACGTGTCACACCTACACATAAGCCGATGAAAGATTAAACCCGGTTCTTTCGATGTTCTTCCGGGCGTCTATGGAACACTCACTCAATGATGAAAATATCTGCTCGAGATTACCTGACGATTTACATACAGTGCGACGCTAAATTATGGAACAAATTCATTATTTCTGAATATAAAGATATATCGGAAAAATCCTCGGTCAGGTCGATTTTCGTTTCCGATGGGCCAATTTTTGAACCTCACCCAAAATATATAAGGTTATCGGCATTTGAGGAAAAGCGACTTTGGTGATATTTTTAAATGGGACACCCAGTATATTTGTCCATATTTGGTTAGGGATCGTCATCACAAATCCAGTGATACCAAGTTTGATGGGATTATGTCAAACGGCTGCGGAGATATGGCCATAAAACTTCTCCATATACCCAATGAGTGCGACAGAGACTTTTAACCTTCGTGTGGAGTCTCGCAGTCATACTCATTAGACATACGAGGAAGTTTTTTTGCCATATCTCCGCAGCCGTTTGACATAATCCCATCAAACTTGGTATCACTAGATTCGTAATGACGATCCCTAACCAAATATGGAAAAATATACTGGGTGTCCAATTTAAAAATATCATCAAAGTCATTTTTACTCAATTGCGGATAACCCTATATATTTTGGGTGGGGTTCAAAAATTGGCCCATCGGAAAAGAAAATCGACCTGTACGAGGATTTTTCCGAAATATCTTTATATTCAGAAATAATGAATTTGTTCCATAATTTAGCGTCGCACTGTATAAACTAATAAGAAGTCCCTCTGCATACAAGATGGAGGAGGCAAGGAGTGCAAGGACAGACAACATCAAAGAGACTTCAGACCTAAATCGTAGGATTCGCCCTAGGGCGAATATGTGCCGGTTTTGCCCGCCCGCTGGTATCACACGAATGGCAGGATGAAACCATCACCTCAAAATTCTCAATGCTACCCCACATCCATACCCCTCTGTGGCAAGTAATGTTTGTAACATTGTAATTTTATTTATTTAGATGTTGTAATGTCCTATTATATAATTTTTATTGTAGATTCAATACTAATAAACCATTTTTGCTTTTGATTCTCAAATGAATATTTTACATGATTCGTCAATTTAACGTTTTTACTGTAGTGAAAATAGTCGAATTTATTTTTACACATAATATTTAACTTTTAATTTATATCACAATTTATCACAATATTTTATTTCAAACCAGACTGCCTTGATTGAAGTGACAAACGGAGACGTAGCTGAGCACCTGCATACATTTTCTCATTACATCTGAGTAAGCTTAAAATATAAAAATTCCCAGAAGTCTGGCATTTCCAGTTGTATTTGATTTTACTATTATTTTATTTTCTAGTTTCAAGTAATCAAAATATATTTTCATTTAATTCATATCATTAAACATTCAAATTAATCATACAATTGCTACAATTTGGCAATATAATAACTGTTGAAGAAAAAACTTTCCATGAAACACTTTCGTAAAGGGCTTATTTTTTGTACTTGCGTGTTTGTTGAACTCGCTGCGCCTCATTCAACAAACTCCACGCTCTTACAAAAAAGTCCTACTTATTTACGAACTTGTATTATAAATGGCTATTTTCTACGACAGCATGTAACTAAGGTTTTGCGCGCGTTCAAAGTGCGTACTTTCTAGCACAAAAAGACAGTATTATTTGTCATATTCTACTCGCGGTAGAATATGTCATCATTTGATAATACACGAATAAAACAGAAAACTTCATAAGAGAAAACATTTAACAATTGATGCTTCAATTTATCGATATAATAACCTCGTAAAAAAAGTTTTCTATGATACATTTTCGTTAAGAGCTTTTTTGTACTCGCGTGTTTTGTTGAACACGGCTTCGCATCACTCAACAAACCACATGCTCATACAAAAAGTCCGACTTTACGAACTTGTATCATAAATATATATTTTCTAAAAGGCAGTAGGTATTGTGCGTCAGATTTTACTTGAAAGACAACATTTGACGAAAATTGAAAACTTCATAGGATAAAACATTCAATATTTGTTACAATTTGCCAATATATATAATAACTGTCGTAGAAAAAACAATGTATATAATCGAGAGCGTTTTTGTATTCGCGCGTTTTATTAAAGTCGGCTTCAACGCTCATACAAAAAAGTCCTACTTTTACACGAACTAGCTTCATAAATAACTATTTTAGCACAAGTGCGTAAACAACAACAACAACAATTTATGCATTCTTCAAAAAACAGTATTTTACTTGATTCATTTGATAACACTACGAAAATTGAAACCTTTCAAAGATAAACAATCAACAATAATTGCTACAATTTGTCAATAAAATAACTGTTGTAAAAAAATCTAACTGTGACCAAACGTACAACGCGTACGATCCGGTGTGAATCCCATACAAACGACATCATAACCTTTCAATGATACCAGAGCACTTGGCAAATAAACCAAAACATTTTTTAAATCAAACAAATCCAACATGACTCAGTTGTCTGAAACAAACTTACTCAAATGAGAAGTCATCTTGAAAAACAACACTAAATTATCGATTATTTTGGAAAAATACAGATTTATAACCTTCTTTCAAACCAAACTGATAAATGATGACTAGCTTCGTAGTCAGTCTTACGAAAGACTAGGTTATAATCTAATCTTTGGTCTTACTCTTCCTACCTCATTCCACAAACCTCATCCATGAATATTCCAATCCAAGATTTACAAGGTGCTGCCATCTGCTATCACTGCTATCAAGTATCAGTATCAGTGTTTTGACTTCGGTTTCTCGGCCTGGCCCGTCTGTCCAGGGCTGCCGATATGTGGGTAATTTCATGAGTTTCTAGGAAGAGAAATGTGTTTGCGTAAAAAGGGTAATTTGTTTTCCAAGTCCGGTACTACGATACTTGTAGAAGAGAAAACGTCGTTTCAAGGCAATGATTGATTGGTCGATAATCGTGGGTTTCAAGCACTGAAATGAAATTATATTATAGTTTCAAGGTACTCACTCCACTGCAGCGGTGGGATTACGTGAGCCATAAGCAGGATTTATAGATTGTGTCGCAGCCGCTTCCGCTGCCGTAGCCATTGCCGTAGCCGCAGGCAAAATTATGACCAATTTATAGTTTTATTTTGTGTTCATTGAGCGCCAACTGTTTTCCTTCATGAACATATTTTTATTATTCATGTCCTCCAGATTATATAGATGTGGAAATCCTTCTATACTCTATTCCAAATAAGAATACAGTACTGGAAGCTCTGTCTTCAGCTAATTGGTTGAAATCCAATCCAGTATCACATAGAGCAATACCATATATAAGCTGCTGTCTGAAAGCATAGTAACTTTTTCAAATATGGCGCTTTCCTTGGCCGCAACAAAAATCTAGCTGTGTGAGTTTACCTCGCTAAAAACGGTGCCTCCTACTGTATTCTTATGTGGAATGGAGTATAGTAGGTTTAGGAATACGCCTACATCCGATGAAAAGTAGAATTCTATGGATCACGGAATCCCACCACATGGTTTCCGATTGGCCAGTAATTACTTGCATTTGCAAGTAATTAAAGGCCTTGCTATTAATGGTTTTGATGCAAGTAATCATCAGTAATAGTACTCCTCGAAAGGATTGAGTAACTACTTTGATTTTTCAATGAATTTTTGTTTAACAAAGTAAAATGCAGTGGTGGTATAGGTACTTTTCGATAGTACCTAGTAGCATTGTTTATACATAAGCATTAGGCGTTTTCCATTTAGGAGTGTTAAGCCCCAGAGCTTCAAGCCCCTGAGATCGGAAATTAAGTTATCACTGACTTTTTCGCCAAAAAACTGTGTATTCGCGTTTTGACTTTTGTCTACTTGTGCTTCATGCACCAATAAAACGGGTGGTGCTCGAGGGGCAAGAGGAATGTCAATCGGTGCTTGAAGCCCCACTAAATGGAACGCAGGGTCATACGCTCTGGGTAGCTCTGAGGAGCTCCTTTCGTTAAATGGAAAGCAGCTATTGTTTAAATAGAAGTAAAAGATAGTCAATGCCTGTGGAAAAGGTATTGGACCCAAAAGCGAGTGTCATATCTAGCGTGATTAGTTAAAAACATGAATATTTGAAGTCATTTTAACGCAGATTTCTTCAAAAAACCTTGATTTTAATGCTGTCCCATTGTTTCAATCAAGTTACGACATGACTTGGAGGCCAGATCAGTAGAAAACTGAAGTTACGACATAACTTGGATGCGAGATCACTGTCGCCATCTACATGTCGCATCCATTTGGATCCAATATAAAAAGGTTGGCTAACTATCGTACATCAATATAAACATTGATATAAGTAAGATAGGTCAATGTCTGTGGAATTGGAACAGTATACCCTCATATATGTGTTTGACCCAAACGCGAGTGTCATATCTAGCGTGATTATTTACAAACATGAATATTGGACGTCATTTTAATGCAGGTTTCCTCAAACACCCTGATTTTAATGCTGTAACATTATCTCACTCAAGTTACGACATGACTTGCAGGCGAAATCACTGACGCCATCTACATGTCGACTCCATTTGAATCCAATTTTAATCCCATATGGTACTTCTATTCAAACAATGACAGAAGTAGAATCTATTTAAACAATGCTACTACCATTGTTTCAATAGAAGTAAGATAGTTAGCCAACCTTATTGGATTAATATTGGAATCAAGTGGATGCGACATGTAGATGGCGACAGTAATCTCGCATCTAAGTCATGTCGTAACTTCAGTGATCTGGCCTCCAAGTTATGTCGTAACTTGTTTGAAACAATAGGACAGCATTAAAATCATGGTTTTTTGTAGAACCCTGCATTAAAACGACTTCAAAAATTCATGTTTGTAACTAATCACGCTAGATGACACTCGCGTTTGGGTCCAATACATTTTCCACAGGCATTGACTACTTACTTCTATTTAAACAATGCTTCTATCCTATTTAAACGATACTCTTATATTGTTTTTATAAACAAATAATTATTAATTCTCATTTATTTTTTCCTAATTATTCACTATTACTCTCAGATCCATATGTTTACTTATTGATCTGAGCTATTACTTGAATGTTGATTCAACTGAAGATGACGGAAACTAACTGTAATATAATAAAATTTTGATAACGGTCCATTTTACCCTAAACCCGCCATCAAATGGCATTGTATGATAAACCTCTGGTTTCAGAATGAAAAGGTTGTTGAACAGTGTAATAAAATATCCAGGTCAGTATTTTTTAAAAAATAGTTGAGGGTGGTCCTGAGAATACGAAACGTTGGATACAAAATCTGAAGACGTCAAATCAAAGAGAATTTACACTCGAGGAAAAAACCCCAAATATATTTTTTGATATTTCTGAAAATAAATGAAGTAGGTAGGTATAACCAAAAAACAGAAATGATCGAATTTACTTTTTTCCTCATATCTCAAGAACCGGCTCTGATATTTTCGATTAGTTTCCACCGATAGATTATGCATCCAGATGTGCAACTTTTTCTCAATACAATCCCATAAAAAAAGTGGCCACCCTGTATATTGCTTTTATGTATAGATATTGAAATGATGAATAAAGACGCTTTATAAATATTATAAATAGCTACTTTGCAATTGATAATTGTTTTTACCATATAAAAAACACAGATTTATTGTGGTTGAATGTGTAAATTGAGACACCTCGTATAGCAAACGACGGCCTAATGCATAGACAAGAGTTATATGGCCTAATGCAAAACAGTAAATATTGTCCACATAATTGTGGCATAGATTGAATGGACTCATTTATGGGAGTGCATTGGGACTTGCGTATTTGAATTTCGTATGCTTTCAATATCACATCACGCAACCGCGCCGCTACAAACAAAACAAACCCACACAGAAATTCTAGGAACTGTCAAGTTGTAGTCGTGCATTTCGTGAATAAGAAATTTGAGCTGTGTTTATCGGGAAAAACTCGATTTAATTGACTGTGAAAGTGAACTCAAATGTGCCAGTGAAAATGTCAAACTCTTCTACGAATTTTCCGCCGCAAACGTATTCATCGTCATTTTATATCAACGCTTTAGCGGAGGTAAGTGGCTTTTTTGAGGTTATGTTGGTGGTAGTAAACATTGCTTCTTGCACTTTTTTGAATTCAGAAAGATCAATGTACCTACTTACTTTTTACGCTTTTGAATGAGGCCTGATTTCACATATCCTTGTGATAAGGTAGGTACATGAATGAAATCAGAAATGAAATCATCTTCAGCATTCATGTTCATGAAAAGATTGATTATACCTTTATTTCTGTTTGGGTTAATTCATATGTTTGGGCGAAACAGGAATTCGCCAAAAACCGTAATGATTCAAATTTGTACCACAATTATGTGAGTGGTCGTCTTGGATTCTCTGTAATTTCTTTCTGGAGTTATTCGAATTCATGGGAAAGGACCTTCATTAGGATTTTTTGCACTGTTCACTTCAAGAAAAACATTTTTCGTTTAGTAGTCTGCTTTACAGTTAAAAAAAAGGTCGGGATATTACTACTGACTATTCCACTCTTCTCAAGATATTCACGTAATCTAACCAATCACAAATCAAAGACAACTTGTATTATCGCGAAAACACCAGCTGTCTCTCAATTCTGATTGGTCTGTCAGCGTTGGTGTTTTCAGTAGTAATATCCCGACAAAATGCTGAATTTTCAAAAAATACTTTCACCTTGCTGTCACGAAAACTGTGTTGCTTAGAAACACCACGAGAGCTTGCTCGAGTGGTGTTTCGTACAGCAACACAGTTTGAGCGACTGGCAAGGTGAAAGTATTTTGAAAATTCTTCATTTTGAAAGTTGATTTTTCTTGAAAACGGTCAACTTTAGAGCTTATGACCAAGAATACCTTTTTTGTGTAGAAAACATTGGCGGTTCATATCAAAACTGTACTTTTTCCAGTGGCGTAGAAGTTGGAGAAAAAAACACCCACTAAGTACCCCTTCAAAATCTTCACCAATTATGAATTTAAAAAAATAAAAAATCCGCACAAAACATAGCTTATTATGAGTAGAAAATGCCTACGAAATCTGTTTTCTGTGCGATAAACGGTTCCAGAGATATTCGCAAAAAACGATTATTTTTAAATTTCAACACCCTGTATCTCGAAAATGGTGCATTTTAGAGGGTAAGTTAATAGAAACTTTTTTTCATATTTTTGGACGAGCTATCACATCATTTTTTATGAAACACCCTGTAGATTGAGTCGTAGCCGCTTCCGCTGCCGTAGCCACAGGCAAAATTATGACCAATTTATAGTTTCATTTTGTGTTCATTGAGCGCCAATTGTTTTCCTTCATGAACATATTTTTACGAGTATTTTTATAATTCTTGTTCTTCAGATTATATAGATGTGGAAATCCTTCTAGTATAATTAGGATTACGCCTACATTAACATCCATATTTTTCTCATATTCTGACATTTCTGAATAAAATTAATTCTTGCTTTCAAACTATATAAACAAATACATATTATGTGACCTTTCGTTCATTTTTGACAAGAACATTTTGAGTTTTATCCATAGAAATATACCTATATATATTATATACTTACTCTAGAATTCTAATCCCCATGTCAAAAGTGTTGTAAAAAGTTCAAGCTAGTCCGTGATGCGCAAGCGCGTCATTAGTGATTTTTGTAACAGGCCCGGCTTTAGTAAAATATTATGGTACTTGTGAAGAAAAACAAACATATTAATTCTGAATCTCATTGTGCTTATACATGTTATTTGTATTTAGCCGATTTGAATATTTCACAGAGTTATGATATGATCCCGAATATTCAGCAAAGGTCATCAGAAAGTAGATTAAAGTTATTATTATTATTTACCGCTCTGAAGCGACTGATTCTTGGTATCACATTCACTTTTCAGCTGTAGTTAACCAACAAAAACCTACGGAACCACCCCAAATCGTCGGTGCGAATTTCAAGGAAGCACTGGATTGGAAATTAAATTGAAAGTACAAAAAACTATGAAAATGTATTTCAGCTATTATCATGAATAATTTCAACTCAAATTGGATTTATTGAATTGGATGCTTGGAAGCTCGAGGTTTTTTTCTAGAACGATTCATGTCAAAATACGCAACTGCATTTAATTTAAATCATTTGAAGAGATTAACATGCTATTTCTACGAGTATTTCTGGTTGTATTAACTTAGTGCAATTTCCACGATGGGGGTGCATGAAAAAATGAGGCCAGAAGCATGTTCTTTACCATCAAATAAAAGCAAGCAAAAAAGCATATTGAAATTAATTTTCTAAGGCGATTCTGTGTATGTGAAGTACTTTTTGTAGGAATTTAGAACTTATTATATAAGCGGTGTGGAAGAAAGTTGTATCACTCGCCATGCATGCTTATGCAGACTCAGTATTGCTCGGTATTGCTACTGCACTAGGTTTCAAATTATTCTTTTGTCGTTTTCACATGAATTTTCTCACTCAAGTGTTCTGCTGGGGTCTCTTCTTGAAAACAATGACCAAAAATCATGCCTTTTTTGTCAAGCTAAAATAATATTTATGCTATTTTGAGCAAAGCATATAGGCAAAAATAATTTATTTCAGGTATTCTTCTTTAACACAACACTAAACAGTTCATTGTTTATTTTTAGGAAGAAACGGCTTTATTAGAAATTGTCTTTAAAGGAACAAGAATATCACGAAAGATAAAAGAAAAACCAATGACAACAAACACCACACAAAACGACAAGAGAAATTCTGAAATTCTAAAAACCGACTCTGTCTCTGACAAGAGTGACAGATCTTAGTGACAAGTGTTCCCGTTGATGATAAAGCACTGTTGCACGGCCATTACAATTACAGTAGCATAGGGTACATTATTGTTTTAAATAAATTTCTTTCGCGCCTAAAATTCGGAGTAATCTATATCTAAAAGGTTCTTTTCGGTTTTAAAAAGTCCTAAATGCTCTGTCAAATTTCTCTCTTTCAAATGACATGTGTTTTATTGCCTCATAACAAAAAACCCTGAATTGGAACACCTTATTTTCGAACTTGGCAACGATCTACCCAAACTACACTGCTGACGCGCATGCGCACATCGTAAACGGGTCGCATACGCGGCATGCTTTTCGCCGTGAAAATTGGCGGGATTAGCATTCTAGAGTAAGTATATAATATATATGTCTATGGTTTTATCTCATTTTCCGCTGCCGCTGCCGTCCAAGATAAAAGTTGGTTAACTACCGGTGGCAGCGACAACAGCAACTTTTAATTCCTCATTTGACGTACTAAAGTGGAATTTTTAATCACTCAGGGATTGAGAAAAGCGTTCAAATCAGACAATAAATACAAATTTCAGAGCGGTGCCCCTTTTATAAAAGGGTCACTATGTGTAGATAAATTAAAAATACCCTAATTTTCGATTGTTTCGTTTCAGGATGATGAATCTCTAGTGTCCACTATCAGTCAGTCCAGCGGAGATGAGGCAAAAAACACACCTGTATTGGACTGCTTTATTTCAACGGTGAGTTTGTCATTGCAAAAGAGCGATGTTTTGTCTTCATATTTTCGAGTTTGATGTAGTAATTGCCAAAAATAGTCGAAATTTCGAGAAAAAATCGAAATTTCGATATTTAATTCGACAGAAAGCACACCCCTGTTTTCCAATTCCTGTTTTGTATTCACGGAAATTCAATACACCTTTTCTTTAATATTTTCCCAGAGGTAAAAATCTATGGGAGTGAGATCTGGTGACCGCGGCGGCCAATGCAAAGACCCAAACATCGGATCCACCGATATTCAAACAGATTAGTGAGTTCTCTGCTCACTTCACATGTTCAACGTCCATGCGACCCATCCAACTGATACCAATAATTATAATATGAGTTCAGAGATAAATTGTTCAGGAATTCACTCTCAGTTGTTCTCGAATATCCAAATAAATTTCGGAATTCAGCTTTTTCCCATAAATGTATATTGAAAATTTATCATCCATAAGCATAAAAAACACATTAAAACTGAATTTTTGTTGAAATCTCCTTTCTGTAATGATATGATGGTCTTCTGATGCCAATGTTTATAAGGTGAATGGTCAGCATTTCAAGCACCTGAGCTACCGAGTTTTTTTTTTTTTTTAATTTCAGAATCAAATTTTTTATAATTGCGATATTGATTTAGTAATTTTATCATCTCTTGTGTCGAATCAAATTCAGTTGTTCGATCTTCAAACTGTCAATATAAGCGTGTTTGTCATACACCCAATATAAAGAAAGGTTTATGTTTTTCATTACACTTCTCACAAAAAAAGATGAAGCTCTTATTAATTTGTTATTTGATGGATTTTTCACCAAATTTTACACTTGAATATATATAATTGCATAGACATATCTCTAAAACGGTTGGAGATAGGTATAGGACATAGACAATAAAACTTATTCAAACTCATTAGTATTCGAAAATTAGATAGTATACAGGGTGTTCCATTTGAAGGAAATGAGTTATATTCATTTATCACAGATACGAAAAGAGTCGAATTTTTCATATATTCTGAACGAAAGTTTTCTATGAAATGATAACTACCATACCTCATGTGAACGATGCCAGAATTTGAGTTTGTCTTTATCTTATTTTGGTCATAAAAAATACAAAATGATTAATATGTAAAGAACGGTGAGAGACATGCTTTACTTAAGTGATTTCGATTTTAAAGCAGAGTTTAAAATTGATATAATCTATAGGGTTTTCCATTTGAAAAATCCAAGTTGATATCTATGAAATGTATTTGTGGCAACAGTACGGAGATGACAATAATTTTGAACGTTAGATCACAGCACTTTACGATAGTTACCAATATTTGGAAAACACATCTTTTTTCGTTCTCCACATTCGTCTAATAGACCATCTAATTTGGAATACCCTGTTGCTGCTGTCACTGGAAGTTACTCTAAATGCTTCAAAGTGCACCCGAAGTCGCTCGTATTAACTTCAGTTCGACTTCGGGTGACCTCGGATGACTTCGGACGCACTTTGAAGCGATTTGATCAACTTTCAGTGACATTTTCAACACATTTCCCACTTCTATGGTAAAAATCCAAAATATACATATTGTACCTAGATATTGATCTGTACTTCCAGATGTCATTTACAGAATTTGAATACGACGATTTCCCTTAAATCGGCGCATCTTGCAAGATGTGCCCTTAAATTGTTTATAACGCGATTGTGCAAAAACTACACATCGGACAGCAAACATCCTGCGTACAGTTGAACCACATATTATTATCTATCAGTTTCAGCTATTCTTTGTCCAGCTTCAGATTTATAAAAAAAAATGAAAAATGGTCTCTTTTTCGAGGTTTTCCCGGATTTTCTCAGTGGAAAATGCACCACTCCGGTCGTACGAAAATCAATTTTATAGGTTTTATAAATCTCTACAAATGTTCCGTTGACTGTAAAACGATTCTTTGAATAATTTTTGAGATATTTCCAAAAAAGTTGTAATTTTTTTCACTATTTCTTGTTAAAAAAATTCCACAAAGTGTTATTCTTGAGGCGAAAACTGGGGTTTTCATTAACGAACTATCTTATAAAAATTAGTATATCTCAATATTTCGATAAGAAATTGACTAATAAACAATCCTTGCGGCACTCCTGTGCTGTCGTAATCTGTATGAAACTCTGTAGGAAATATTTCTCAATATCTTTGACAGAGGGGTCGTTCTTTACGCAAACAAACCTCATCAACTGTTTAATCGACTCGACGTCTTGGTGTTCCATTATGCAAACTCCTGCATTAATCCGACACTTAGGATGCATTTAGCATAGACACCCGTCGTCGTCGCGAAAAAAAAGGTCAAGAGAATTCCGTGACGCAAGCCGACTCATTGGCATGTCAATAGCACTCTGTCCGCTGTGCGAGTATTTAATAAAATTGATGGCTCCTTAATTGAAACAAATGCGAATCGATGCGAGGTTTCGGTCGGTTGTTTTCATATGTTTTTTCGATGGCTATTTTCGGTCGTCGACAACAATAGACATCGTTATTTTTAGAGGCTAATCGTATATAGCCGACGAAACGTTCCAGTTTCAGATGAACCGACGTAAGCAGAGCTATTTATTGTTTCAGCGGGTGGTTCTGTGGGCCATATTTATTCTACCCCCACGTTGTTTCGACCAACTTCTTTGTTCCAACGTGGAAATCAATGTTAATGACTATAAGCGTGTTCCGTTTCATGCATTGAGGACATAATGCGCATATGACCGTTCCGTTTCCTACATTGGGAGCGCATTGACACGCCCACTTTTATATTCCCCTCTTTGCCCTTGAGACATCGAAAGTGCATGAACTACTGCCCGTTCGTCTAGCAGCGATGAATGCGATCCAAGTTAGATCTGTCAAACTCAAAAGTCAAAACAAAGAGTTTCTTGTCTGTGGTTTCACGTTCAAACAGAAACGTCAGAAACCGAATTAAAAGTTTAAATTTGATATTTGATGAAGTGACAAGTATCGTGCATTATCACATTTACCTGACTTACCGTACAATGAAAGAAAAAATCGTTCATTCAACATCATATCGTCGGTATCATGCCAAAACCACGAATGTGCAATTTGTCATTTCGAATGAGAAGAGTTTTAAGAATAGGTATTCGTGCTTCTTGCTTTGAAAACCTAGGTAAGTTTTCACATTCGCGAATTCACTCTCGTTCACAGTAGACAACCTGATAGCTCTTTCGTAAGTTTGGCATTGAAAATTTTGGTAGAAAATTAGTATTTTATATATTGAAGTCAGAACCCTGGAATTAGCATATTCGCGGTTTTGGCGTGGGACACGATATTATCCTCAACTATCACTTGTATCAGAATCTGAGCTACTCTCATTTTCACAAAGCTCGCTTCCTACTATTGCCATTAACACTTTCGGTACTCCCATGTTAATTTATTTACTAGATTAACATATTTGTTTTTGTTACATAAGAATTTGGTTAACTGATAAAGTGATAAATGTCAACATCTGAAGGGAAACGGCATGCGCATGCACCACGCAAGCAAAAATCGTTCCGATTCAACCCACCAACGTCAATGTTATTTGAAACGGAACGCTTGATTATGTCTGCAACAGTGATGCGATGAATGCATGAAACGGAACACGCTTTATTTCACGCACTTGGCAAATCAGGAGCTCTAGTCAAGTTCCAATTATCGATTATACCGAACTTGACTCTTGACTCTGATGGGTCTGTCAAGTTCGGTGTTTTCAGCTTCTAGTCTAAGATCCGGCTGCAGGATTAGTGCGCTCATCGGTTTTTTGCTCAAAACCAAATTTTTATGTATATTTATAATTAGAAGAATATATATTTACCAGGTTGCCTATCAAAATTTGGCCGCCAGTATTTTTAATTAAATTATTTTTAATTGATTTTTGGGAAAAAATTTCCTTCACTTGTTTTTTAGATAAAATAACGTCTACATCACGGCAGTTTATATGACGATTCTAAAAAATCACGGTTGCCGTTGCTCACCTGGCCATACCTCTTCGCAGTCAGGTGTAAACCGGTATGATTTCCATACAATTATACGTTCATAACGTTTATTTATTAATCATGTACCAAATTAAAGCTAATTTTTTTCTATTCATCATCATATATGGTTGCCTAATTAAATCCTCCCGCAAATAAAGGTTGCTGGCTGTTAAAAATAATAAATATCTAAGGTAGAATGAAAGAGAGTTAGCGCGTAACATCATCAAAAAAAAAAAAAATATAAATATCATGACACTTTATTAACAATTGAATCTACTAATGATTATGGATATCATACTGAGTGTCTAAAAAAATTACAGTTCTAAAGCAAAAAGATAAAGAAGAATTTGAAGAGTTTTGCAAAAGACAAACCGTAAGTAAAATTTTAATTGAACTTAAGAATAATACAGGTTATAGTTACAAAATTTGGTTTTTTGTCAAAAATGATTTTTTTTAAAGTTTCTTCAAAAAATTAACAATTGAACAAATTTAATTAATAAAATTTTCAAATAATTATTAATTAAAAAAATTAATCAATGCCCTTTTTTCAAAATACAATTAGTAAACCTTTTTTTTTAAATCAATTATTTAAAACTTTAATGTTTTTTTAGTTTTTTCTATTAATTAATTCATATTAATAACTTAAAAAAATTACCTTATGCATAATTTGAAAAAATAAATGATTAAAAAACTCCACTAATGCATATTAAAAAAAATTAATGATTTAAAAAATTAATTGATTAATATTTAAAAAAATTAATGATTAAATAAAAATAGTAAATAAAAAAAAAGATTATTAATGTTTATTTTTATGGAAAATCGTGGTAACATGGTTACGAATTCCTAATATATTACATTTCTTAGACAGGTAAAATTTATCAGGTATTCGGACCTTTTTCAACCTTATTTCAAACAAACAATAAAATCATTCAGCAGTATAATGCGGAGAAATAAATACCGACTTTCTCTGTTGACTATGCGTTGTATCTTTACAAAAAAAATATGTCACTGTCTATATTTGAAAAATTAAAGAAAAAACGAAGATTATATATTTATATTCATTTAGATCGACTTAATATATTCATTTAATTATATCAAATGCAATGAAAATAGTGTTGTTGGATGATGTTACGCGCTAACTCTCTTTCACTCTACCTTAAATGTTGTAGCATAACTTATTTTAGTATAAGAATTTTGTGGGGAAGTCAGTCGGTCCTGATATTTTGCGTTTTATATTTTGGTCGTTAGTAATAGTTTTCGGGTAGAGTAATTTTGGCCTTAGGGAGTGTTTCCGGTTGAGTAATTCATTTTCTACAAGTGTGGTGTTTTCCCCATTTCTCTCTTCCCTTCCCATAGTCATTTCCAGCACCAAAGAAACCGAGAAAAACGAACTTCGAAGTTAAGTGTAAGAATTATATATTTCTCACAGAATATTATCTGGATATTCTAGAAATGAAACAAAACATTAAATATTTATCATTTTTAACAACCAGCATCCCTTATTTGCGGGCGGATTTTTAGGCAACCATATATGATGATAAATAGAAAAAAATTTGCTTTGATTTGGTATATGATTAATAAATAAACGTTATGAACGTATAAGTGTATCAAAATCATACCGGTTTACACCTGGCTGCGAAGAGGTACGGCCAGGTGCGCAACGGCAACCGTGATTTTTTTAAATCTTCATATAAATTACCGTGATGTAGACGTTACTTTATTCAAAAAACAAGTGAACGAAATTTTTTCCCAAAGATCAATTAAAAATAATTTAATTAGAAATACTGGCGGCCAAATCTTGATATGCAACCTGGTAAATATATATTCTTCTAATTATAAATATACATAAAAATTTGGTTTTGAGCAAAAAACCGATGAGCGCACTAATCCTACAGTCGGATCTCGTACTATTCGTATATGTGACAGTTAAACGTCAAATATATGTAGTGCATTTGAAAACGAGCAGATTTGGGATAAATTCTATCGAATTAATCAATGTTTCCTGTTTATTGAACTTTATTAACCCTTTCACTGCTCAGCATAAAGTAAGCACTTCGCCCATACCCTGAACGAATATTAATTTTCTACTAAAGACAAGTGTAGATTGCTGTTGGAGTATAATTTTTTTGTTTCTCATTAGTTTTTTATTAAAATTGTAGGAACGTGTATACACGTCTTGAGCACCCCAATTTTTTGTCTTGGTGCTCAGAATCGTGTTCACACGTCTCGTGGTCTTTGTGGAATACTGCAAAGCCGTGTATACACGTCCGGCGCACTGGACGTGACATGCGCAAAGGCGTGTTAACACGTCCTGAGCAGTGAACGGGTTAATTTCTCAGATTAACTTTTTTGCTAATTTAATCTAATTCTGCCAAATTTCAGATTGTTTACGTTTCACTTTGTTTTGTTTTATTTCTGAACTCAACTGAATTGTATCGAGAAAACACCACTCCTCCTGCGGACTCGTGGTGTTTTCTCGAAGCAATTCAGTTTCGTTCAGCTGTCAAGATATTTTTCTACTACCGCTTACCAAAGTAGCCTTTGACGCTTTCAAATCTCAACGCAAAGTTAACGTTTTCCGAGGAATGTCATTTTGTGACAGCTTTTACGCTCTAGAGCGAGAATATTGAAAAAAAACGCTCGATCTCCCTAGCTTTTGTTAAAAACGAACTTATTCTTTCATGATGGAAACTGAACACAAGAAATTCAAAGCACTCTAAGGAACTGCGGTGGTGTTAGGGTTAGAGATGCTTCCTACTTGTGCAACAAAGTGCCTTTCACCAGTTCCAATAATTAAAAAAAAGTTATTACCGGAAAGGCTTCAACTAAGGTCAGTATAATACTCAAATAATTAAATTCGGAATAATAAGCAATAATTTCATCTAAAAACAAACGATCATAAAACTTGTAAATAGTGTATCGAGAGCAGAATTCTAAGCGCTGTTACCAATTTGAAAAAGTAAATCGGATCTGTGCTACTAAAATGTTACAATCAAGCCAAGGGAGCACCAGGTCGCAAAATCGCTCTCAAACTAATATAAGGAGCTCGAGTGGATCTCTAACTACCAAGAAATTGAATCTTGGAACATCTAGTTTTGTAAATGACGATGAAGAAAGGAATCAAAAACTCCAGAAGGCAATAGACAGGCTCAAAACAACTCTAGAAATTAAAGAAAGGGAACTAGAGGACATAACGAACCAGTTTCTATTAGAAATATAATGTTTACAAAAAGGAAATAAAGAAAAAGTGAAATACATTATTCAATTGCAGATAAGATCTAAAGATTTCGAAGATGAAGTATGTCAAGCCGAAGAGTCACTCCAGAACGAATCTCACAAGCATAAAAAACAATCAATGAGCTGAAAGAAGAAAATGATGTATATCAAGAAATAATCGCAAAATTGGAGAATGAAATTAAGGAGTTTAAATTTATTAGTAGGAATATGAATGAAGACGCAGATCAGAGAAATATAATAAAGTTGAAAGAACCAAGTGACACTATCTCGAAATTGAATATAAACATAATTGAAATGGATAACAGGAACTGATTACTTCAAGAAGATTTAGAACAAAGTATCAATAAAATCCTCGCTTTGGAAAAAGATATAAATGAACTCAATAATACCAGCAAAAGTATGGTGGAGTCAATAAAAACACTCGAAGAACAAAAACTCATTTGAGAGAGAATGTGAAGCGGTTTGCATTATTAGGTTCGATTAATAAAGATGCACCCACCGAATTGAATAATGAAATAATGATGAAAAGCGTTGAAAAGTACAAGGAGAAAATTCAAGAAAGGTTGAACCTCAAAAATGTTTGTGGTCCAGAAAAATCCATCACCAGAAAAGTGCTTCTCTTGGTCTCAACCTGGTAAAAATGTTGAAGTCTGAACTGCAAACTCTTCAGATGAATATTGATATTCAAGCAATTGTAAAGCCTGATGCTTTTTTCAAAAATGTTTTCGTAGATTTGAGTAACTTAGCAAAGGATTTCACACTAAATGATTTTGTAATAATCATTGCCGGTTCAAATGATTATAAAGCAAGAAAACACCCTTCCTTCAGAGATTTAAATCAGAAAATCAAATGTTGCGGCCATACAAATATAGTTTTAGCTGGTGTACCATATATCGGATCTCATGCTAAGATTAACAATTTAATAAACAAATTCAATGACAAACTGAGTTGTTATGCTAACAAGTTGAACTGCTACGAGCAGGGACAAGTTTTATTTATGAGTACTAATGATGGTTATTATAATTTAACAAAAAGAGAGGTAGTTGTTAATTTAGCCAATTTAATTGCATCATCCAATTTTGTACGTAAGAACCTGATTTTTGTAAAACTATCTGATAGTTCTGGGTTCACTTGTAGCGATGAGCAGTCATGTGATCTAGGAAATACTTTTTTAGGTCCACTTCATCAAACTCAGTTGATATAGGTGATAAAGGCAAAGAATCAATCAACGAATGTACTCAGCTAACAGTTCTAATCTTGCCAACCTAAATAAAAATATAAAGGCTCTTTCTGTAGTATTACCTAATAGTCTAAGGACTGTAACAAACAATGACAACTCTATGGGCGTTTCAGTAATTACTCTCTCTTGCACATTAATATTCAGAGCCCAGCGAATAAAGTGAGTTTTTGACCCATCAGTTATCTCTGTCTTACTGATCACTGGATAAGAGAGGAAAATCTTGAATACATGTATTTATCGGGTTATAAACGAATATCAAGCTACTGCAGAAAATCTGCATCGTATGGAGGTTCAGGTATTCTGGTGAAAAACAAAATTGCCAACTCATGCAAAACTATTAATTATTTAAACGAACTAGACGACGAATCTGTTCTTGAATGCTGTGCCATATAACTAGAACAAAATAATTGCATAATAACAATTTATTATTTTTGAAAAACTGGTGTTGTATTAGATCTAATTACGGGGAAATATGCGTCAGTTATTGTGTGCGGAGATTTCAATATAAATTATTTGGATGATAACCATAATAAAAAACATATTTTTGATATATTCAATATGTTGGATTCCAACTTCAACTGCAGTCGGATCAACCAACTAGAATAGCAAAATACGGGGATAGAATAACTTCATCTAGTATCGATTATGTGATTTCTAGCATCGAAAATACTTCATGTGACATAATTAATTTGGGTATATCAGACCATTTCGGGCAAATGCTCACTTGGAAAACTGCCATTTTTCTAGATTTGAAGGCTACCAAAACCAGCATCATAACTAGGAAATATGATGAACAATCGATCGCCTATTTCAAACTGCTGTTTTTAAAAGGCAATTATCGGCATTCAACTGATGAAGGAGACGATATTAATAAAGTGTTGAAACATTTCATGGACCATTTCAATTGGTGTTTTAGTCTGTCGTTTCGTTTTTCAAATCAACTCAACCTAGATTTTTCTAAATCGAAAGATCTCAACTGGTTACGAAAAACAATTAACTACGAAATAATTGACGAAAGCTATAGGAAAGCAAAAACAGAAATCAGTAAAAAAATATGTAACGAAAAAAAAGCATCACTCACAAAAAATCTTCGATTCAACGAATAAACCAAAAACCCTCTGGGAAATGGTGAATAAAAAATGTAATAGAACTAAAAAACATCATACCATCAATCTTGTCAAAAACAATGAAACCATTTCTAATCCAAAAGAAATATCCAACATTTTTGGAGACTTCTTTGCAAATTCGGTTAACAGAATAAACTCCCTTCATCTACCACGAAACTTGTGTACAAAAGTCGAAGTGAAACTTTCACATTCAATGTTCTTCAATCCTGTGACCCCGGAACAGATTTCGTCTATAATTCGCAGTTTAAAAAAAAGTATTCAACCGGAATAGATGGTATTCCTGCATTACTGAAAGAATGCGTAGATGAACTCAGCCCTTATATTTCTGACCTTATCAACCTCTCGGTGAATTCAGGACAATTTCCCGAAGACAATAAACATGTTGTAGGTTTATTGTTCGACCTATCTAGGGCTTTCGACACTATCGACCCCTACTTTCTGGGCATAAAATTGGAATCGATGGGTATACGAGGTCCCATAAAAGCATTGTTGATTTCTTATGTCACTGGAAGAACGATGAAAGTCAAAATTGATAACGTCTACTCGGATGTATTCGCCCTTATGTTGGGTACACCTCAGGGGGGAATTCTAGGTCCCTTACTGTTCTTGCTATACATCAACAATCTACCCCAATCAAAGCACGATGGTAAAGTATTAATTTATGCCGATGACACCACGATAATTGTTTCTGCGGTGAATCTGCAAGAACTTGAGGCAAAAGTTCTATCTGTTATAGAAAATTTTACTGCCCGGTGCGAACATAATCACCTAATCAATAATCTGAAAAAAATGGTTTGTGTAGAATTCACAAGCAAATGCAAAACCCCAAATTCTCTTTTATTCGAAATCAACAATACCAAATTAGATAGAATAAAGTCTTCCAAGTTCCTAGGAACTATAGTGGACTGTTATTTAGATTTTAATTTGCAAGTTGAGGCAATCTGCAAGAAACTAGGAAAACTATATTATGCATTCCGAACACTGAAAGAAAACTTTCATAGAGCACATATGGTGAACATTTAGTACGCACTCATCTACTCAACGATAAGCTCAAATATTGTAGTATGGGGACGTGCCACTGACTTTTTCAGACTGTCCGTAATCCAAAAACGATTCATCCGCTTGATATTTGATCTCGGTTACAATGAGTCAGCAGAGAAACTTTTGCACGTAATAAAATAATGACATGCACTTGTATTTACCTATACAAATTACTGACGCACACCTTTCATAACCTTTCCAAATTCAAGAAAAACAAAGATGTTCACGATTACCCAACAAGGAAAAAAAAATATATACATTTCCAGAAATCCAATAAAATGCACTTCAGAAAGTCTCCCACATACGCTGAATCTCTCTTCTTCAATATGCTACCGCCACAAATGAAGAATATTTCATGCGAAAGAAAATTCAAAAGTGCGACAAAAAAATATCTCCAAGAAAATCCGTTTTATTCGCTAGATGAATTCACCCAGTCTATTGAATCAGTGCGCTAACACGTCTTGACTTTGGTTTAGCATTTTTATTTCTACTGTCACTTTTTATACATGTTTTCTTTGTAGTTTTTGTATTATATACTTATGTGTAATTTTTATTTATACACCTCTTTGTAATTTTAAGTACCGCACTGTTTTCATGTTTTTATGTCTCAGATATCTTCTCATTTTGTGTATGTCCCAATCGTATTATTTATTTATTTATGTATATTTGTATTTATATTTACATCTATATTTATATTGACCTATCCTATGTCATGCTAATGATCTCTAAGGATTAATAAACATATCTATCTATCTATCTACTAAACTGGGTTTTCTATCTTGGCGTGAGTTTGATCTCGGGATTCGGTGATTTTTTGTTTTTTAGGCAAGTATTTTCCCTTTTTTCCCTCTGTTAGAAATATAAATTATTGGATGTTTGGATAGCTTATACATTTGGGATAACTATTGAATGTAAGTTCTCTCATAGGTAATATTATGTGCGTATATGTTGAATGAAGTGTCTATCGTTTTTATGTCTAAGAGCTGCGTTTGTAGATAAAATCATGTGTGTATTTCGAGCACAAAGTGTCATTGCCGCTCTCCAAAGATTACCGCGCTTCGCTTCGCGTTGCGCGGTAACTCTCTTTGTCGAGCGGAAATCAATCAATTTGCGCTCCAAATACACAAATAGCTATTTCCTACAACTGCTATGAAAAGTAGCGTATTTCTCATAGCTTACTTAATTTCAAAACGATGTATTGCTCATACTGTGAGAATAGTATATTGTACAATGAGCATGAAATGACATACACTTCCCACGAGTAGGTATATGAAATACTGTAGTACTCGCTACGCTCGTGGAAAATGGGTCATTTCATGCTCATTGTACACTATACTTTTTCTACGACCATCTGAATCATTAACAAATCTGTGATATTTTCAATAATCATTTTTATCATAAACTCTCCTGTCGTCATTTTTACATGGCTTAGATATTTTTTTCTTTTTTCACCCGTTGAATGAAACATCTATTTTTTCTTTTTGTACACGTACATACCTACGTCATGAAACAAATAACATTCATTTTCAAATTTTGACAACTTGATCCCCGGTCGCGTGTCACTGAGCTGAAGTGGTTCGGATTCCACTTTTATTTAAACTGTAGGTGCCGGATCTCCCTTGCTCGCACAAGCTCTGCTTTTGAGGGGTTTTCTCCGAAAACCTGGAAGTTTCGTAAAAACAAATTTTACAAATTTTACAAAAAAAAAATCCTTTATATCATAAACTCTCCTGCCGTCATTTTTACTTGGTTTAGATGATTTTTTCTTCACCCGTTGAATGAAACATCTATTTTTTCTTTTTGTACACGTACCTACCTACGTCGTGAAACAAATAACATTCAAAATTTTCAAATTTTGACAACTTGAAAATAAAAAAAACTTTATGCAGAAAAAATCAAACACTAATCGATTTCATAAAATAAAAAAAAAATGTGGCTGTGTGGATTTGAACCCTCGCTCCCACCATCCAAAGTCCATGTGTCATCTGAATCAACACTCGTCGTTACTAGATAACTATTCAAAAATATAGAATCCGATTGTAATTAATCTTTTTATTGAAATCATTCTGGTTTTATGAAAAGAAAATCATACCTTTGTCAGAAAATAGGCATTATCAGGAGCTTCTGATATAAATTTATTAATTTGATTGTTAAATCATCCTCACTATCGCTAATCATTTTTTATAACTTAATTTTTTCAATCGAATTTTGTAATTATCTACTGATGTGTAAACAAACTTGATTCGATATTATTTATGTTCATAAAATTCGTTGATAACTACCTATAATGACAGTCTAGTAGTTCATGAAAGTCGTAGGAAATGAAATAGGTTTCTTAATCGCAAACGCAATTGAAATGTTCATTTTTCTTAACGGTCGTAGAAAAATATTATATCTCACGGCACTTTGCCCACAATCAACAAAAATCGACAAAAACTAGTTGGCTAGGTAGTTGGCTGCTGTTCATTTTTAGATAGTTATCAGAATTGTCAGATTATAGAAGTTTTTTAAACTCTTCAGATAGTTTTCATTCGTGCTTTCATAAAAATCGCAATTTCTATTGAATATTATTTCAATAAGATATATACTTACTCATAATAAATAATATGGATACTGACAATAGTGACGATTTTGATAATAATCCGCCAGAGATATCGGAAAAAGCTGCGAAAGTAACGTTGGATTTGTTGCCAGAAATTTCAAAAAAAAGTATGAATTAGCATACGAAAAAATTATTTATCTGTCAAGACGTAGGATACTTTAATGTTATTGTAGTTGTGCAGTTGTAGGATAAAATAAATATTGAGGTACATTACTTGTATTTTTTAAATTTTTGCAGTTGTAGGAAAAGTATAGTGTGAAACATGCGGGGAAAGTACTTTTTCTCACTCGTGTGTTTGCGGCACTCGCCCGTCAGGCTCGTGCCACAAACTCGTGAGAAAAGTTAAACTTTCCCCACTTGTTGCACAATGTACTATTAAATAATATTGGTCGACTTTATCTAAACCATCGACGGAAAATTCTCTGGAGCCGTAGGTCAATGTTCTATTTGTATTTATAGTAGTACAATCGCATAAAATTCATAATTTTTTTAATTATTCCGACTGGAAGACAAGAACAGAAACAAAAACGAATGAGATGTACAAAAACAATTGTATTCGATGTTTGGTCTATTATTTTATGGCCAATGTTTCCACAATGACCATATGTTGATAAGAAAATCCGTATCGTCAATAAAGCAATCAGCAAAACTCAGTGGCCATTTTGTTTTTAAAATCGGACAGTTCAAGTTCAGTGAGATGCAGTTGTTGTGAAGAGGAGCTGTAAAGGTACGTTAGATAATTCTTTGTTATGTATGGTATGTTTAGTTTTGTGGTTTGAGACATTTACAGAACAACTGTTTTGTTAGTCGAAATAAGATAAAAAGATAAATTCAGGATCAAAATGTATTTATTGGAACTCGTTCACATCTCCAATTATAACCTTATTTATAACAGTACATTAGGGTGTATACGGGGCATAGTCAAAAGAACATTTTTCGTTATTTTTTTCTAGCACTATTCTAGAACCATCAAGTTATATTTTGGTAAGACATCACAGTTTCAGATTATTCTAAGCGATGAAAACGTGTTTTGTTACTTGATGACTCTCTGTTTGAAATATGAATTTCTAAAATTTTGAATTATACTCCTACACAGAAAACAATTGACAGGTGTTTTTAACTACAAAAATAATTTATTGCTACTGTTGATTGAAATAAAATAAGGTAGATTTTTGATGAATTCAATTGTTCAGTATTACCTTTCATTTAGATACAGGGTGCGTTACATTTTTTTTGGTCATTTACAATCTTTCTTTACGATATCTCAAAAACTATTCCGTCAATTTGGACCTAATTCCACTCATTTTATTCTGAAAATGACTATTGTATATGAAAATTTCGTAAACTTAGTATGTTGCGTTTCTGAGATATGTATTTTGTGAATAATCCAAAAAAAATGTAGCGCACCCTGTATCCAAATGAAAGGTAACATTGAACAATTGAATTCATCAGAAGGCTACCTTATTTTTTGTTCAATCAACTGTAGCACAGTTTTTTTTAATGGCCTGTCAATTGTTTTCACTGTAGAGGAATAAATTTAAAAAAATCATATTTCAAACGGGGATAGTCATTTAGAAACAAAATACGTTTAGAATAGACTGAATCTATGATGTCTTACCAAAATATAACTTGTTCCTGGAATAGTTCTAGAAAAAGAATCCCGATTTTTTTTTTAATATACCCCTAATACACCCTAATGACTAGCATCTATAAGATTACATTTGGATAGTTAACGAGTTTCGATACATATATTTTGATCCTGAATTTGTCTTATTTTGACTAACAGAACATTTTTTTTCTTTCTCAATCATACTCAGCTGCGATGTTTTTTACGAACTTTGACCTCTTACATCTAAGAACGACACATACAAAATCATTTTTCTCACATTTTTCTCGACTCATCCCGCTATATCATAATAAAATTTCAGCAAATTTGACCTAGAGCCAATTTCCCAAATGTTTTTGTACGGGGTCCTTTTTTTCTGGTATTGTCGTTAGAGCTGTAACAAAATAAGAAACACTTTTTCAAATCACTTTTTTGAAAGTTTTCTCATGATGATGGGTTGATATGACAATGATGCTTCATTACGTTTCAGTTCATCTCGGATATTTCAAGAGATATTCGAAAACGTATCTGATTTTAAAAAAAAATGTGAAATTGACTATGTAGTGCTGAAGAAATTGAAAAGTTTGGATTGACATGTTAAAAATTCGTGAAAATTATCTGAAACGCAATGAAACCGTCACAAATGGTACATCATTGATATCAGAAAAAAAAGTAGTGATTGGAAGTATGATTTTATGGAGAAAATTTGCTACTTTTACGTCTTTTGGGATTTTTACCATAGTTTGAAAATGAACAAAAATGTTTATTCAAGGCATCTATTCAAGTGTAGAAGGGCAACCAAATAACTTTTCCCTTTGCGTGTTTCGAAGACCAATTGTTAAAAAAAATTGTTGTTAATTTTTTTATTTCCGTCAACCGATTGCACCCCTACGCGCAACCCTCGGAAGTCGTCGAGAGACTTGTGTGAGCTCGGGAAGACGCAGCCCTTATCTTTTAATGTGTGATGCCATGCCATGAACGGTTTAAAGGAATCTGGAATATGGAAAAAATAAAAAAGTGCATTTTCGGTTTTTTGATTTAGAAACCACGCAACCAAAATACACCTAATCAAAATTAACTGAAAACCTGAAATTATGTATTTTGTTCAATATCATGCTAGACTCCCATCAGTACCATTTTTTAAATAAGAACTTGAAGATTTTTCATTATTTTGGTGAATTTCCCCTGTTCTGAATAAGAAGGTTTATTATTATTTTATTTTGAAAAACGATTTTGCCTATTTTGAACCCACCTCGGAGATTATTTTGAGTGATCCTGTCATCTGGAAACTTTTCATTGAACCACAATTTCAATATATTTTAATTTTCATAAAATTTTATGGAATGTTATTTTGAATACGTTTGGAAAGCCACCTTTGAATCAATTTCGACTGAACCAAGTATGATTCTAAATTTTCTAGTAAGAGGAATGCAATTATCGAAAAATTACTGCACTGCGGAGCGATAATTGCACTGCGAAAAAATCCTGTCACCATGACACCACAAACAATATTGAAAAATGTCAAAAACTGAAAAAATTTCGTGTGCCTAGCACAATTGTATTTATATATGTGAATGATCAGCCCAATGCGTCCCCCTCCACTGACCTCATACTATACGCAGATGATACAACTGCAATTCAGTCTGACAACAACGCGACCTCACTGGTGTCTAGGATAGATAGTCAGCAGAAACAACTAGAACAATGGTTCCTAGCAAATAAATTAAAAATAAATGCATCTAAGACAGAAACCATCTTATTTTCCCTCAGACCTCAAAATGCAAATCTGGCTGCTCTGCCCTCTTCAACCCACACAAAATTTCTTGGAGTTTATTTAGATGAAAAACTCTCTTGGAAATATCACAGCGAACATCTTTGTAAAAAAATGGCCAGCTACTTATATCTTCTTAGAAACTTATCGCGAAATGTTACTCAAAATACATTAGTAACGGCTTATTATGGACTCATACACGCTAATATTTCATATGCGATACTCACATGGGGACATTCCTCCCATTGTTCAGATATTTTCGGAATACAAAGAAAGGCATTACGTATTATATCAGGCTGGCGACATAGGGATGACTGTAGAAACGTTTTCAAGCAGCTCAAAATTATGACCCTACCATGCATATATATCTTTCGGTGTCTTATTTACGTCAAAGAAAATGAACACATATATAGAAGTCATTCACAAATTCATGACTATCCTACGAGAAATCGACAGAATCTCCAGCCGAACTATCTGAGGCTGTCACGTACACGTGACGCCACCAGCTACTTTGCGCCAACATTCTACAACGTTCTTCCTGCAGAAATCAGAGAGCTAGAAAACAACCAGTTTAAAAACTTTGTCAAACGCTTTTTAATACAAAATCCATTTTATTCACTCGACGAATTTTTAACTTTTGACTTTCACACTATACATGTTAACTAACTTTCTACAATGTAATTTTATTGTTTTATTGTTTTGATGTTTTTGTCTTTACTTTCATTTTACAACTACTATGTACCTGACTTGTGTAAACATTCGTGTATTAGCACCAATAAAGAATTGATTGATTGATTGATATAGTCTTTTTCATTACTATGATATTTCTCAGAAAAACGTCAATATTTCTTTATTCGTGAAATATTCCAATGAATCACACTCGTGCATAAAAATGGCCAGATAATTTTACATTCAAGTGTCTTTGTTATCTTATTAAAATTTCACTTGGATTTTCATCTTCTGTAAAAAAGCCCTCCCACTTCGGACTCTGGCTCTTCCGCTAAAATTTGAAAATAAACTCGTGCAATTTTTACGTTTTCTTGCAAAAATTATTGGTAATTTTCATGCCCTTGTGCAATTAATCCGGAAAATGGATGCGGTGCCCATAATGCGAGAAATGTCACATCTCAACAAAATGTTTACCAGAATATGGATAGGTACACACGGACCTTACCTTGGCCTCCTCGTTCACCTGATTTATCACCATTGGATTACGTCAAAGATTTTGAAAAAAGTCCAATGGGAGAATTGAGGGTAAAATAATTGTTGAATGTTTTCAATAGTCTCACATCGCATAATATTGAAAGAGCAGTATTGGGCATGAAATCAAGAATATCTTTTCATATTGTATTTCGAATGGTTTACACTTTGGGTATTTTTGAGTTGTATTTATTATTTAAGGTTTATTGATTCATACTTATTAAATAAATCCATCAATTTAATGTCGAGTTCAGAATGAAAACGTATTAAGAATTATTAAAAAAAAAACTGGTTCCACGAAAAATTTCATAGGCGTCACAATCACTCAAAATTACTGGGTCGTACTCCGAACATTCTCTTAGGAGTATTGAAAATAGGCAAAACGTTCTCCAAAATAAAATAATGATATACCATCGTATTCAGTTGAGAAGAAATTGACAAGCGATATAGAAAAATCTCCAGGTCCGTATTTAAAAAAATTGTTCCGATGGAGGCCCTGAAGATATGAAACTTCATATTCAAAGTTCAATATAGTTGGTTTCTATGTCTCATGATATTAAACAAAGTTTTCAAATTCTATTTTCTGTTATTTTCAAAAATGTGGTCTTTGGAGTTGAAAAACTGAAATGCTGTTTTTTGTATAAGAACCCAATGAAATATTTAAGATTCATTTATACCGTTCAATTGGTCTTCGAAACACTCAACTTTTTTTTTCATTCAACCTACTCTATAACTCTCTCATTGTACGAGATCCCAGTGTTGAGCATGAAGAAGTAGTAGGGGTATGTCAAAAAAAATTAAATTCAAGAAATGCAAAAACTTTTATAGGCTAAGGATAAAAATACAACAAATTGTCTTTTTCAGATGACGTTCTTGCTTTTTCTGCCAGTTCTACTCCATATTGGATCCGCTGAAACCCCATCGAACGTTACAGAATGTTACTTTGACTCCAACTCCCCAACCAGGACATTCCATTCCCTTGTCGACTACCAAGCTTCCAAGACTAGTTTCAACATGCAACATCCTGGCTATAAAGGGAACGTGGTTAACTTTGACTTCAAGACAATCGATAGACTGCCCAAAAACTCCTTCATAAGTTTTGATTCGGATTTCATCGCCAAAATCAGCCTTGACCACAAAGAAATCCAAATCATCGACGCTGGGGCTTTCATGGGCCTGTTTTGTCTCAGCGAACTGAACCTGAGCTTCAATAACATATCGCACTTGGTGGAAGGCTCCTTCGAAGCGTTGCAGAATCTGCTCAAGTTGGATCTGAGCCACAATCTCTTGGGAGACATTCCCGACAGCGGCTTGACTTTTTTCACTCTGAAGGGTTTGCGGGATCTGGATCTGTCCCACAACAAGATATCGACTCTGGAGAAGTATTCATTCATGACGATGAGCACGTTGGAGATATTGGATTTGGGTCACAACAAGATAAGGTACATCCGCGACGGGCTCTTTGATTACTTGAGCTCGCTCAAAGTGCTGAAGCTGGACCACAACTATCTCTCGGAAATGAGCCCAGAGAATTGGAAGGGGCTGACTAATCTGCTCGACCTAGACCTAGCTGGCAACTACTTGACGAGTTTTGACGCAAGCTATAACTTCAGTTTCGTTCACTTGAAGAATTTGAATCTTAGCGGTAATTCTCTCAGACAGTTGGACGTGTACGGCGCGAGAAAACATCTGCCTAAGTTGGAGTTGTTGGACCTGAGCAAAAACAGCTGGTTCTGTGAGGACTTGGAGATCGTCGAGCACCAGCTCAAGGACTCTAGGATAACTCTTTCGCAACCTGTGAATTGCAGCGTGGTTAGCACGACTTCTGTGAGGTATCCTACCGACGAAACAACTGCCACTACGTTCACGACACCGGCACCGGTCACTACTACGCAGCGGGACTACTCCAAGGAGGTTTTCCTGCAGAACGCAGAGATTTTGGTTTCCAATAGGAAGTTGGAGGATAGAGTCGGTGATCTAGAAAATACTCTGATGTGGTTGGGTTTGTTGATATTATCCGTTGTTTTGATAGAGATGGCAATCAATCTGGGAGTGGTGAGGTATTTTTTCCTCAGCTGTGTCCGGAGGTCCCCTAGGACGCCTTTAATGGATTCGGACGATAACGACACTGTTGTGTTGATAAGACGCTGAGAGGCAATACCTTGACGAAACTTCGCTGTCTTCGGTTTTGGAACAAGGGAATTGGACTTTTGTTGTGTTGTGAACTTTCCAATACCAAAATGCTTGTATGGTTTTTGGGCACTCTTGGAGCGTTTGAATAACCAAATATTTGTAAGCTGAATTTTCATTGACAATGGAATTTCTAGTTTTAATATTGATCTCTAGGTGCAGTAGATGTAGCCTTTGATAAAGGTACTAATCACTACATTCGATCAGCAGCAAAACGTGTTTCCCTCAGGATAGTTTATTTTAAAAAGTATGTATGTATCTGTTTCTTAAAATAATTCAACTCAAGAGATATAGGAAACGTAATTTGAATTTTTATCATCCCAAGACTGACACCATTTCTCTATAATTTTTTGGCTTCTGGATAAATAACCTGTACCTGATGTTAATGAGAAAGTATCTTGAGTGCCTCTAAACAACGTATTATAATCTACAAATGCAGATGTTTTTTTTAACGATTTTTAAAACATAAAAAATCACAAATAAGATACAGTGTTTTACTTTCACCGTTCTCAACATTTTGTCATCTGAATATTTCGTTAGTTCTTTGCCAAAATGTGCCGAGATTTAAATTTCTCTGGTACGAGTTCTCCAAATTTTTTTTAATGTCCAATATTGATTAATAATTTATTTTCATTAAAAAAAAGTCCTATCATCAAGAATAATTCTAACAATTCTAGTTTATATGGAAATATTTCCAATTTTTGTGTTGCACAAATAAGCTTTTCACTTAGAGATGAATATTAAAAAAATAAGGAGAAAATGTTCTTGAAATATACTCATTCTTAAGAAAATACAAATGTTTTGTTTCATGTATTGTTATTTTTGTGATTTTACTCTATGGGACAGGACAAGTTTTAACCAAAAATAATTTAAAGAGAATATTCTGCTACTTTTGCGGATAATGTTTCTGTATCTTTTTTCAATTTTATTATTCTATACAACTTTCGGTAAATACTATATAATATATTTGACCCTTTACCTCACGCTTTTAGTTGTAGTCACGCTGTAGATACTCATAAACCATATTATTTTCATCAGTAATGTGCATCTTAGAATTCATGTGGTAAAGAAGAAACATTGGTTTCTATCTATAGTCTCCAGATTTTACATTTCTTTAGGAATATTTTATATTTAACTATATTGTTCAATTTTTTTGTTTATTTTGTTATAATTTTAAGAAAACGCTGAATTGTGATTTTACTGAATAATAAAATAAGATCAATATCGCTATCTTTTATTTGAATGCAATGATTAGAATGACGGTGTAATTATTCTTCTTTAAATCTAACGCTACCAATAGAATTTTCATGATTCAGAGACAAGCTCGACCGATATACAAAAATAATTGGATCATATTTTTCCTGCGAATCAACATGGCTCTCGTGCCAACAAATCCTCAAATTTATCAAATCTAAGAACAACTTTCGGATCCTCGAAAGAAGCTTACAACGCCATAATACTAACAGTATTCCGGTACAGGTCGGATCTGTGCCTAATAAATCATAATAAATTGAAAGAAAGTGAAACAGCTCTTGGAACGCTCTGCCTCGGGAGGTGTTTCCCGAGGACTGCATCATGCAGAAATTCAAGAAGAACTTCTTGTCAACTTTTTTCGGCCCTCACAAGATTTTATTTTTCGTGGGAATGAAATCATAAAATAAGAACTATCACAATATCATGAAGCAGGGGAATACCCGATTTGGTTTTTCTGTGATCTCAGTCGGGCATTTGATTGTTTCAATCATGATGTTCTATATACAAGATTCTCAGAATCTATGGTATAAGAGGTAATCTTTTGAACTGGGTTACCTCTTACATCAGACTATATCAGATTGATATAATCTATGGGTGTTCCACGAGGCTCTATATTGGGACCTACCTCCTTATTCTTACTATGTGTTCGAAATAGATAGCCTTAAATAGACCATTTTGATACATATGCTGATATCATTGTTGATATCAATTAAATGTATGAATAAAATAAACACGTCACAAGAACACTTAATAGATTGCTATAAATAAAATGAGACAAAATAAATTCACAAACGAAGCGAAAATATTCAACAACTTATGATTTTATTGAGATATTGAGTTGCTCCTGAAAGCTGAATAATGAAGGACTGGGATTTTCTACCCATGCAGATTTTAACAACCTATTTAGTCTGAAATATTCTTTGCTTCTACTACCACCTAAGACTAAACAGGAAAAGCACGAATGTGGGTATTCAATGAATATCGGGGTGGCCAGGGAACAATACGTATTGATTTAAAAGGTACTCTGTACATGACTTTAGACTATAACAGAGAGTAGTGGAAAAGAAAATTAGAATCGTGGAGGAAGAAATAGGAGAAACCGAAGGAAACAAAAATATTCTCCTCGACTTGAGCACGAATCATAAAGTTTCTCTTTCAGTTCATAATTTACAAAAAAAGTGAAATGAAAATATTGCCGAGCGAAAGTTCTCCAGGTTGTTTTATTATTTTACAGGTTTTGTTCTATTGCTACATTCGACCATCATAATGCCCATCTCAACTTACATCTGTATTGAGATACTGACACATCATTTTTCTTACCTGTTTCAGTTCCTGTTTGGTAGTAAGAAAAAGCCGGAAGAGGAGTATATTGAAAAACAAAAGGTAATGCAAGCTATAGTTATATGCACGTTTTTTTTTCGTAAGCAAAAATTCAAAATAAATATTTCAAGGGCGTTTTCCTTGGGTCAAAATAAGACTTTTTCCATAAACAAACAAAAACAAAGTAAATAGTCATAGCCCACTAAGTATTTTAGTTTGTTACTTTAATATTCTCCTTTCATTTAGATGCTAGCAATTTTCTCGAAAACTATCAGCTGATTCAAAAAATGCAAGAGTCGAAAACTTCGAGTTATTTCATGGCCAACTCAACGGTGATATTTGAATTTGGATTTTTTGGGCGGAAATAGTAACTTTTGGCCATAAAAACTGTAGGCAACCCTCATTCACCTCCTTATATCAGAGTTACCTCATTTTTGGAACAAGAAAAACCGAGGGCCTGTAAATTTTCTGAAAATTTGATGCATAATTGTAGCCACAATTCAAAATTTAAGATTTTTTCTAGCTACTGCGATGTCTGTAGCTTGGAGGGGGTGAATTTTAGGATTTTTTTTGAAAAATGTAAATAACTCGAAAACCAAATCTTCCCATTTGCGAAAAAAATGTGCTTATTTGACAAAAAAAAGACATATATCTACACATTTTCATCTGAACTGAATGATTTATACGCAAGAAAAAAATACTGAAAAATCGGTTTTTGCCATTTTGACACTAAATTTGAGGTTACGTCAAATAGATAAGGAAGTTTTAGATTTTTTTATTACCTACAACTTTTTTTTATTGAACATATTTCACTAGGAGGTTACGTTTTGCCGCAAATCCCAAAAAACGTTTTCAACCCCTAAACTGCATCCCCTTTTCACCATTTTGAGTATTTTCGCATTTAATTTTTTTTTCCTAAAGTTGGAACCTCAACAACATTCTCCACATGGTCCTTGCCTGTTACCTTTCTTCCACAACTATTGAAAATCATTGAAAATATTGAGAAAATCATGATTCAGAGAGACTTGTTGGTTTTTTTCAAATTTAAGCGGCTTAACGATCAATAAACCACCAAGTTACATAGACCATTTGAGAGTAGACATTTCAACAATTAAAATGATCACTTCGAAGTATAAAAAACACCAGAAAAATAAATTGTTCGTGGAAGATAAGGGTATTTTTTTCGAAAAATATACATAACTTGAAAACTGGTTGTCTCCTGAATTGCGAAAAAATCATGCCCATTCGACACCAAAAAAGACATATTCCTACAAGTTTTCATGTTAATTGAATCATTTATTCGAGAGAAAAAAATTAAATACTGAAAAATCGGTTTTTCGCCATTTTGACGGATAATTTGAGGTTATGTCTAAAAGTGTTTGATAAAAAAGTTTTCGATTTTTTATTATCTACTACTTTGCCATCGAACATTATCCGCTAAGAGGTCAAGTTTTGCCGCAAATCCCAAAAAACCGATTTCAACCCCTAAACTGCATCCCCATTCCACCATTTTGAGTGTTTATTTTTCCTCAAAGTTGGAACCTCAACAACATTCTGCACCTGGTCCTTGCTTGTTACTTTTTTCTTATTTTAAGCGTTTATAATTTGTTTTGGCACCAGCCTACTAAACCAAATATCTGCTTCGAAAAGATAAGTTTATCATTGAATGTGTACAATTCAACTAAGTAGATATCTTATTTTACGAGCTTCGATTTCTAGAATGTTATTTGTTGTTTGAAACACGTGGAAATTGTTTTGGTTGAAATATTTGCCGTCCTAGTCAAACAGATAGATATTTTTGCCGTATCGTAAACAATATGTTATACAAATTCACTTGAAACTGTTTTGAATTCTCGGAGACGTGATAATGATAATTGGCTCGGCTTTTATTTGCGTATACGCTTGTTTTAAAACAATACAGGACCGAAATGAAATGTTTACGTGAGAATGACTTGTATAGGAGGATATGGATATATTTATTAAATTTGTAATTACGGAGAATCCACAATCTTCCTTCGGACTCGGACTCTTTCGCCAAAATATGAAAATAATCTCATAAACTCAAATTTTAGATAACATGCTTTCTTGCAAAATTATCGGTAATTTTTATGCACTTGTGCAATTATAAACGATCAGATCACAACAAACAGATTTCATGTAAAAAAATTAGATTATGTCAAAAAAAAGTCATCTATAAAATAACATATTTTAATAAGTATGTTATATATCCTTACGTGTTTCTTGAAGGAGATGCTTTATTTCATCTTTTTCACAGGTGATAGTTATGTTTACATTTAACATTATAGTGATGTTTAGTTAGGATTAGGGTTTCAAAAATCTTGTCTTTAGATAGATCTTCATTGGTTATATTACACAATAGTGCTTTGACAAGTCAGTAATAAAATAAAACTAAAAAAATAAATAATGAAATAAAATAACAAGAGATAAACAATATTTATCGTTAAAAACTCTTGCACAATATAATTTAACAAACAGCAATACGTATACGATACATTAATCAATGTATAAGTTGTGAAAAATCGGATGATAGGAACTCATCAAAATCATAAAACGCATTATCAGCCAGGAACCGCTTGATAACAGATTTGAATTGAACACACTCGAGAAGTTGGACATCGTGTGGTAGAACATTGAAGAACTTGATTGCAATAGCTAGTCCCATTTCTCGTTCTCGAAAGTCTCAGATAGTGTTGATGTATCATATTTTTGTTTCGCGTTGTGTATGAATGTGAACTTTCATTTGTCCTCAAGTTTGCTTTTATATGCATAAGACATTGCAGTAAGTACATGGCAGGGTTAGTATCTTAAAATGTTTCAATCATCTCTATAAGGCAATCTAGCAATGATTCTGACCGCCTTCCTTTGCATGGAGAAGACTGCTGAGGCGTGTGCTGAGTGGCCCCATATACTAATAGGGCAAAAGATATTGTGGACTGTATCAGTGCGTGGTAAGCTGTTAACTATGCGGAGTGTGACAAGCAATTTCGCAGGTTACGTATTAGAAATATTTTCCGTGACATATTCTTGCAGACAAAAGTCGTATGTTCTTCTCAAGTGAGTTTACCGTCCAAGAAGACACATAAAAACTCAACGCAATGAGAGTTATTTAGGTATGTGTGCTGTTTTAAGCTAAAAATCAATGTCTCAGACTTTTCTTTGTTAAGGACTATCTTACTGTAATGTATCCAAGATTTAGTAAAGGACAGACTATTATTGGCGTCAGCAGCATTTTAAAATCTCTATTTGAAAGGGCTAATGACGTGTCATCAGCAAAAGGAGTAAATTTTGCTGAAGGAGCACTATAAATAAGAAATGGGACCGGACCTAGGACAGAGCCTTGCGGTACCACATATTTAATGTTAATCGATTGAGAGCTGACGTCCTTAAAATTAACTAATTGAGTTCTGTCCGTCAAATAGGACCTTATAATTTTTTGGCTATTTTCGGAAAAGATGTAAAATTTCAGTTTATTAATTAATATATTGTGCGGTACACAGTCAAAAGCCTTACTTAGGTCTAAGAATTGTACATGGACGTACCCATAGGTCTTAAAGCCTTCATTTATTACATCAATCAGCGCATTTATTGCCGCGTTTGTCGATAATTATTATTATTTTTAAAAGCAAAACACAGTAACTCATAAATGTACAAAGACATCATAGTCAAGACGTTCAATGATTTGAAAACTTTCCTGCAAGTTTCATTATATTGTGAGTTGCCTAGATTCCGTATAGCACGCTTTTGAAGATTGAAAATACTTTGGGCTTCAGCTGCTTGCACTCAATGCACAATTCCATTTTTCAAATTAGAATGAAATCATCCAAAATATTACTGCCTCAAAATTGTTAAACAGCACGATTTGAATGTTGTTTTCGGTGCACAACATGTTCTAGCTAATCTACCATATGTAACCTCAAATATTAGGACCAGTTGAGACTAGAATCTAACGTTAAACCTATCATTTTAGGATTCGTGAAAAAACTAATCATGATCAAATTGTCAATCTCAATGTTGTTAATTGTCTGTAAATTCAATTGCGCAAATATGAAGTGAATATCTTCATTGATACATATACTTTTTTTTTCAGTAACATACTTTTTCATACGCCTCTTTCGAGTAGCTAGTAGTTTCCTCAAGCGTTCAGCCCGTTATCAAAATATTAATCGTCGTTAATGTAAATGATGAATAGGGTGGGACCTAATACTGAGCCTTGTGGAACACCGTCTCTAACACAAACTAAGTCAGATTCCTCATCGTTCAATGTATCCTTTTGTTATCGGTTTGACAGGTATGAAGCAAACCAATCATGTTCAATACATATCGCGGTATTAACCAGGAGAGTAGTTGTTTTCTATATATATACAGGGTGACCCAGGGGTGTGTGCATGGTCCATAACTTTTTTCTATGCAAGCAATCGACTTGATTTTTTGTTCAATCGATAGGTTCAACAATGAGTACATTCTTAAAATATTTTCATTAATATAAAAGATGTTTCAAAATAAAATACACAACTACGTTAAATTTTTTTAAATGGCAACCCTCCTTTTTATTCCATTTTTGGATTCGCCACTAAATTGTAAACATAACGCACCCTGGTTTCATATACCTATCTGCAATAGTTTTTGACTTATGCCAATTTATGTGTCAAAATCGCGTCGTGCATGGACCCACAGAAAAATTCATAACTTCAGAACCTTTCAAGATAACTCAACCTACTTTTTCCCAGACTATTCCTCAAGTTTCAGAGCATCTTTTGAAATGCTGGCGAACTTGAAGTCAATGTTCCATCGCCTACTACGATTTATTTCAAATGACGGTTTACAAATGTGAATAACTCGATTTTTTCAAATGCAACACCCTGTATTTTATTACACCATTATATGGCATTTTCTAAGAGCTTTTCGTCAATATAGCATTTGTGGGGTCTACTTTGTGAAGTTTGCGAAATATGTTGAAAATAAGAAATGTGGATGATTTTTGAGGAATCTAGTAGATAACAGAATTTTTTTCCATAGTGTTGGCAAGTCTTGTGTGTGTGTGTTGTGATTCAGTTGTTTCAAGATTTTTGTTTTTGTGGATGAGGCTGACTGATTCCACAATATGAATATCTCTGAATATCTTCAACTTTGCACATGCATCTCAAGGCTCTTTTTTGTAGTACGAATACATTGTGAAGTAGATATTGGCTGCAAATCCTCCAAAATGCAATGCCATACCTCAAATGAAACTCAACTAGAGCAAAGTATGCAATCCTTGCTGCTGAGTATCCCAACTCATTAGATATTCCTGTATGGCGTTACATCCAGATGCCAACTTCTTACAGAGGGTTTTGATGTTTAATTCAAATTTCATTCTGTTACCAATATCCGACCCTAGAAAGCTAGTTGAAGTTTTATTGCATATTTGATCATTAGCGATAGTTATGCCGATTCTGTTGGTTATTCAGCAGAAGGAATAATTATCTGAACTAAACTTCAAGATATTTTTATTTGACAAAATTATCAAAATCAACTTGACAGACATATACAGCATGATAAAATCTCAAAATGAATACGATTTCATAATAAAGCAGAATATATCACGTTGCTTCATTTATCCAACACCCCCTTTCAACGTGGATTTATTGACTATTCCTATAGTTTTCAAATGTCTCGTTAAAGTGGGGTTGCTTAGTGACTTTGTGAAGATGTCTGCAACCATATCCTGCGTTGGCATGTAAAGAACATCAATCTGCTTCTGGTTAAAAACTTCCCTGACATAGTGGTATCGAATGTCAATGTGCTTGGTTCGAGAATGGTAATCAGGATTATGAATTAATTTTTGTGCCCCCTGATTGTCACAATAAAGTAGAGTTGGATCATTCATTTCTATGGGCAATTCCAACTCTCGAAGAAAAGTTCTAAGGTAAACAGCCTCCTTCGTTGCTTCGGACAATGCAGCATATTCGGCTTCGGTACTCGATAAAGATACACATCTTTGTTTTCTTGCCTCCCAACTGATTGGACAATTCGATAAGATGAAAACGAACCCACTGTAGGATCGTCTATCGTTTGGGTCTCCTCCCCAATCTGCATCAACATATCTATGCATTGGTTTCATGGATTTTTGAAACGTCAAAGTCAAATTTTGAGTTCCTTTCAAATATCTGAACAATCGTTTCACTGCACTCCAATGTGCCATTCCTGGATCATTATTGAATTGACTCAGAGCGCTGATTGAAAAAGATATGTCAGGTCGTGTGGTAGTTGCTAGGTACAATAATGAACCAATGGCTTGTCGGTAGGGTATCTTCATCATTTCTTTTCTTTCTTCGTCGGTTTTGGGACTCATTTCCTTCGTCAACTTGGTGTTAACATCCATTGGGGTAGAAATTGGCCTACAATCCATCATATTGAATTTCTTCAATATGTCTGAGATATATTTTCTCTGTGACATGACGATTGTATTCTCAATGTGACTAAATTCAACCCCAAGGCAATAATGCAGATGACCAAGATCTTTCATCTGAAATTCTACCGCCAAATCTTCTTTTAGTTTTGCATAACTGTTGATATTGTTTGTGGCAATGATCAAATCATCAACATAGACTGCAATTATCAAAATATTATCATTTTGTTTCATTCTATAGAAACATTTATCGCTCTCCGTCGGTTTTAGTCCGATGACGGTCTGAAGATAATGGTCAAGTTTCTTGTACCACTGTCTTCCGGACTGTTTCAAACCATACAGGGATTTGTGAAGATGGTAACCTTTATCTTCTTCGCCCAGTTGTATAAATGCGTCAGCTTGGTACATGAAGATATTTTCTTCAAGGTCTCCGTTGATATATGCCATAATGACATCCATTTGATAGAGGGTGAGTCCCAATTCGACTGACAATGAGAGTAGAATCTTAATGGAACTTTGTCGTGTCACCGGCGAATATGTTTCCTGGAAATCTACTCCTGGCTGCTGAGCATATCCCTTCGCGACTAAACGTGCCTTCCTTCGTTCTATGGTTCCATCTTCTCTATGCTTTGTTCGTAAAACCCACTTGCATTCTATTATATTTTGATTGTCAGGTCTCGAAACCAAAGTCCAAGCTCTATTTTTTACCAATGCTTGAAACTCTTCCTCCATTGCCCTTTTCCATTCCTTTGCATTTTTCCCATTCAGAGCTTCTTCAACACTTGGATTATCTATCTCTTCAGATATCATCTGAACTTCTTCTCTATTTTCTATCATGTTGAATTGTTTCCTAGGTCTTCCTCTCATACCATCTCTAAGTAATTTCGGTCTCCCTTTTCCACTTTTCATTGATTTTGCTGGGTTACTACTCATTCTGTCCTCTGATACTTCAATATCATCAATATTTCTGGAATCCATTACATCATCTTTTTCATAATCGTTTTCCTGAGAATATACGTCTTCCTTCTCTTCATTTTTATCTGAATTTTCTCGATTTATGTCATCTCCCTGTAGGATATCAAAAGATATGAAGTTTTCTATTTTCTCGTCTTCTTTTTCCTCGGCTTCTCTAGTTTCGGTTTCAGTGAATTTTACATCCCTACTTATGATAATCCTTTTTTCTTCAGGATCCCATAATCGGTAAGCTTTTGCTTCTGATGAATATCCTACGAAAATGCATTTCTTGGATCTAGGTTCAAATTTTGTTTTAGAAGATTTTATTAATGCAAATGCTGTTGAACCAAAAATTTTGAAATGGGACACAACTGGCTTTCTTTCATTCCAGACTTCGTAGGGTGTGCTGCGATTTTCCAAACTTCGAGAAAAACATCGATTCCTGATATAAGCTGCCGTTGATACAGCTTCTGCCCAAAAACTTTGAGGTAATTTCGATTGATCCAGCATACATCGGGCCATTTCAACTAAGGTTCTATTCATACGCTCAGCTACGCCATTTTGCTGAGGCGTGTAAGCTGTTGAATATTCCCTTTTTATCCCATTATCCTTCAAAATTTCATTGAAATCTCTTCCGCAATATTCTAGCCCATTATCGGTTCTCAAGATTTTTATTTTTCTTCCAGTTTCTGTTTCGGCATAATTTTTGAAATTAATGAATGCCTTTTTCACCTCATCTTTCGACTTCAAGAAATATACCTGCACCAGTCTAGATTTGTCATCTATAAATGTTGCGAAATACCGTGCTCCTCCTAGAGATTTATTCTTCATTGGGCCACAGATATCGGAGTGTATAAGATCCAATACTCCTTTTGCTCGTGAATTCGATATAGGAAAGTCACCTGCTTATTTTTGATGCATATTTCGCATTCATTCAATTTTTCTGAAATATTGAATTCCATACCATCACCAAATTTTGAGAAACAATGGTTTTTAAATGGTTTTCATTGAGATGGCCAAAACGAAAATGCCATTTTTGAATTTCACTGGGGTTTGTTGATTTCACTACGGAAGCGGATTCTCCAACTTGTTGAATATAATATAGTTCACCTCGTCTCTCAGCTTTCAAGATAATTTCTCCACTTTCATTGACGATTTCAGCATGATTCTTCAGAAATTTGGTAGTTTTTCCTCTATAAGTTGTTTTAGATATTGATATCAGATTCGTCTTCAATTCAGGTACGAACAAAGTGTTTTCCAAATTGATTATCCTTATCCCTGATGATCTATTATCCACTGCTATCTTGACAGTTCCTTTTCCAAGAATGTTAGTCTTTTTATCAATAGCTAAACAAACTTTCTGATTTTTCAACTTATAAAAACTGGTGAACTTGGATTTGTCGTTGCACATATGCGATGCTGCGCCGCTGTCTAGACACCACTCATTTCTTGCGGATTGCTCAGCCCAATTTGCTTCAGCAATGGTTGTCCTTTCTGAGATCATGAAAGCTTCTTCATTTACTTCTGTGAATCCTTCCACTTTGGATGCTGCATGTTTACCATTTTCAACTTTATATCTGCATTCTGAACCTTTATGTCCATATTTGTGACAATTATTGCATTTGAAAGGAAAAAACTTTTTATTTTGATTATTCCTTTGATTGTTATAATTGTTATCACTCTTTTGATCGCATTTTCGGTGATCAAATTTTTCTTGATCATATTTTCGATTTTGCCTAGACCATCGGGTACTTGACCTTGTAAATAGAACATTTTGTGCTACCTGGTTATCAGCTTCTCGCTTTGAATTGAATTCGTCTAAGAGTTTGCTCTTCAATATTTCGAGACTGGGTAGTTCATCTCGTGCTTCAATTGCACATCTGAAATTTTCATACGAATTGGGAATAGAAGCATGAGTATGGATAAAAGGTCATCTCCAACATTGATTTCTATTTCTCTCAGGTGATCGACTATATTAAAGAAGATATTCATTTTCGTGAAAAGTAATTTCTTCAATAATATTGCCTTTCTTGCCGGTCCCCGAGATTTATAGGTTTGTTTCAATTTTTCCCAAACTTCATAGGATGTCTTGCAATTTTTGATAATACAAAGTTCTGACGGTTGCATTGCCAAAATTATGTCAGCTTTCGCCTTTTGATCAATATTTTTCCAATCCATTTTTGCCTCCTGGTTGACTGGTTCTTTCTTCTCCCCATTCACGTACAACCAGTGATCATTTTTAATCAGGATTGCTTCCATCTGCTTGCGCCAAGTATCGAAATTTTCCTTATTCAATTTCTCGATGTGCAAAAATGATGATGCCATTTTACTCGATCGCTTATAACAATACTTTTCAGCTAGACACAACTGGGCCCATAACCTGTTGGTTATTCAGCAGAAGGAATAATTATCTGAACTAAACTTCAAGATATTTTTATTTGACAAAATTATCAAAATCAACTTGACAGACATATACAGCATGATAAAAACTCAAAATGAATACGATCTCAATAAAACAGAATATATCACGTTGCTTCATTTATCCAACAGATTCACTAAAGAATTTCAGTCGTATACCATTTTTATTATTGCCATCTCTCTCTTTATTTTTTCTTGCAATTGTTGAACTGTTTTGTCATGCAAGGTCGTATCATCTGCAAAAAGAGTGCTCTTTGTCGTTATGTTCAGTATGGTGCTATCATTTATATAGCAGAAACAGGGTTGGACCGAGAACTGACCCCTGTGACACTCCATCGGTGTTGCCGATTCATCAAGTAGGATTTGACCCAATCCAGACTCGTGTTCCGGAAACCATTAGAGTTGGAGCTTCTGGAGCAGTTTTTCGTGATTCACGCTGTCAAACGCCTTGGCAAAATCACAAAATACCGCCACAGCGCACTCTCCGACGTTGATTTCCCTGTATATCTCCGACGTAAACGAAAATAGGTCATCGTTGGCTCCTTTGTTCAACTGGAATCCATATTGATCAGAACTAATGGTATTATTCGCTAAGCAAAATTTTAGAATGCAATTTTTTACCAGTTTTTCTATAATTTCATAAGAAGCAACGAATTAGTCCCTTGAAATGGCATTGTTTTTACCTGATGAAAATATTGAAAAAAGTTAGGATGTGGCAGAAAATTGTGTGCTGTGTGCCCTAGAGCCGCCTCTGTATTCAAGCGAGTACGCTCGGACGCATGTAGATGGCGCAAAAAGTTGCAAGTAGTTCTAGTAGCGTTCTGCGGTGTCGAGTATTGGACGTAGTCAGTGCTGCTGTCTACCGGGGTTTCTAGAACTGACTGAATTAGATTTAATTTCTGTTGATCTGAATTTAATTGCTCTCTTCACGAAATCGGCATTCATATATGGTTAGTTTATTATTGATTGGATTGATATTTTAATAGTTCGTTGAATATTATTTTTATTTATTTCTTCTCAGTAAGTGGCGATTATTGTAGCTCAAAATACCAGCTAAAAATAGAATGTTGTTTGTAAACAAATTAAATAGAGACGTGATTGCCCAGACGAAAGATCAAAGTACTTCTTTCTCATAAGGGTTCTTATCAATTATTTTGTCTGTGGATTTGTTGCTTGTTTCTTTTATCTGGATGGATTTTCTCCTTCTTTATGGAAAATATATTCAGCAAATACCCAGGGAAATAAAAGAAATATATTCTTTCACAAAACTTTGCTGATAAGTTTCTCTCAAGTTGTATCACTGTAAATTACTTTTTGTTCGACGCTTATCGAAAAAAAAAGAAGGATTTTTTGCGTTAATAATAATCAGATGTACCTTCAACTTTGAAACAAATGGACATTCAATGCCAGCCACATCTTGTTGGAAATGATCGAAAAACTTGGCGAAGAAGTTACGAGGTTCTGACCATTTCAAAAATCATTTTTTTTAGTGAATTTAATATAGACTGTTATGGTGCTTCAAGAGACTTCCAGAAATCACATGTTACTCTACAATGCTATAACTTGAAGTTATTAGTATTCTGACCAACAAGGTCACGAGGACAGTATGACAGATAACTACAAAAGACCATGTACGAGGATGTATTGATATCTAGTTAGCCTAGACCAGTTCCCTGCATAACCAAAATATTGCGTTACCATAGCAACGAACAATAACTTATTAGAAGTGTCAGTGTAAAGTTTGACGTCAAAAAAGTAAACCAGAATTATGCAATAAATTAAAACAAAAAATATGTCCACCGAAATTGTGAAAATCGAAAAATTGGAGTATCGAGCCATCATCAAGTACCTGTATTTGAAAGGGTTAAGAGGTAAGCAGATTTACGAAGATTTGCTTAATACCCTTGGTGACCAATGTCCTTCGTATGCGACCGTGAAAAATTGGACAGCAAGCTTCAAAAGAGGTAAATTTTTCATTGAAGATGATGACCGATCGGGAAGGCCAGTTTCTGTGTCAGTCCCCGAAAATATCGATGCAGTTCATGACATGATTTTAACAGACCGTCGAATTGGGCTAAAACGGATATCTGAAGCACTGAATATTTCATACGAACGCGTTCATCATATAGTTCACGTCAATTTGGACATGAGAAAAATTGCTGCAAAATGGATCCCCAAATGTTTGAATGTTGACCAAAAGCGTGCAAGGGTAGTAGCATCGCGTTCGATCTGTGCTCGATTTGAAAACGATGTAGACTTCTAATAAACCGAATTGTTACTATGGATGAGACTTGGGTACATTTCTACGATCCAGAAACAAAGCAACAATCGATGGAATGGCGACACTCCAGTTCTCCAAGACCTAAGAAGTTTCGTGTCCAAAAATCTGCTGGAAAAGTTCTTGCTTCAGTTTTTTGGGATTTCCATGGAGTAATCATGATTGATTTTTTGGATAAGGGTAGAACAATAACTGGAGATTACTATTCGACATTACTGACCACTCTACGGGAAAAAATTATAGAGAAAAGACGAGGAAAGCTATCCAAAGGTTTTTGCAGGACAACGCCCCTGCACACAAATCTCTTATGTTGCCATGCAAAAAAATCGTGATGTAGGGTTTGAATTACTAGAACACCCCCCTTATTCACCAGATTTGGCTCCGTCCGACTATCATCTCTTTCCTCAACTGAAAAAAGTTTAAAAGGTCCTAAATTTTCTTCCAACGAGGAGGTAATAAAAGCTGTGGAGGTCTGGTTTGCAGATCAAGAAGAAAAATTTTTTTTGAAAGGTCTAGAGACGTTGCTGGTTCGCTGTAATAAATGTATCCAATTAAGAGGAGAATATGTTGAGTAATAAAACATTTTGACATTGAAATTTTGTTTGGTTCTACAGTAGGCTAAGAATTTTTCAATATATCCTCGTATTACCTACGACAATAATTATTGATGGCTCTCGTTAAACGTCGAGGAGCAAAATTTTATTGTTTTTCGCTTGATGTTCTTTAGTAGGCGGAAGCTGGGAAATAGTTAATTTTCTTTGGTCTCTCCTATGTTCTGTGCATCTGTATAGATATTCCTATATCTATAGATGCACGGAACATAAGAGAACATAGATAGGTTCCTACCTACACGTACAAAAACATGGGTGATTTGAAAATATAAAATATATTTGAATGACCATTCTTTCTACACAAAAAATTTAGGCGAGAGTGAGGTGTTTTGTATCCTTCAAACAATTCAATTGGTTGATGTTTGCGGAAAGTTCAAGAGGTTTATATTGTAACTTTTGTTTTGTATTTACAAAGTTTGATGGTTTACATCAACAAACCAAACCACAAAAATCAGTTTTGACTTCCCTGTTTACCTTTTCGAAATTATGTGGGAAGACGGCGATTTAATTACGAATGAAGACAATTTTTTATCACAAAAATAATGTGTGTCTTGCCGAATCTTTCACAAAGACTTATGAATCTGCAGGATGTTGTTTGTTTTATTTATCATTGATATATGATGACTGACGTTTTTTATTTTTATGGTGAGGTATTAATGACTGAGAATATATTACCATCTCATTTTTGTGACATACCGAACTTTATTGTTTGTTTTTATTATTCATATGTCTATATATTCGTATTTTACCTTTCTTATATAATAATTTTTATATTCATTACCCCCTCCCCCTAACCAGTACCCTGGATCTGTCACAGTGCCTTCAGGAAACACCCTGTATATTCGAATCGTTATTCGGGGTCACCACGGAGTGGGCGACATCTACATTTCGAAATTTGTATATAGAACTCCGGGAAAACAAACATTCTGCCATAAGATTACGTGTTAATAAATTAGTGATTATTTCTTTTTCATTCCATATTTGGTTCAATTTTTTTGATTCAATGGAACGAGCATAGCTTTGATGTGACAAGTAAGCCAAAAAAAATTGTCCAGTGCCACAATGCAAGAATTATTCGTTTGCAAATGTCTCAATGCACTCCTTTCCCAGAAACCAGAAATTAGCTAAAACATTAGGAATTAACTTGTTTGATTGATGATCTATTTATTTTGTGGAAGTTCATGATGAAATAAGAAAAGGAAGAAAAAATATAACTTTTGTCTAGTTTCCACCAACACTTTACTACTTTATTACGACCGGTTTCGGCTTTTACACCATTTTCAAGTAACTACAGATTTCATCAAGTTCGTGAATATTTATACATAAGAAAGTAATTAAAGAAAGGTTGGGTTTAAAGTACCTAACTGATGTTTCAAAACAAGTTGGGAAAATACCTGGAATCTACCTGATGAGTCAATCTAATTTATCTAATAGGGGTTCATACAATCGGTGGGTCCAACTTTGTTATAAAAAGTCATAAATTCAGAAGTGGAGAGCTACATAATTCTAACTGGTCATTGAGGGTATCAAAATTGGGGTTTTTATTCAATTTGTTTATTTCCAAGGCTTCCAACAAGTTCATTTCTCTTCCTTTATTGCACGTATGAATGATTTTCATGTTATTTTTGTTTATTGTATGATTCGTTTCTTGCAAATGTCTATATATAGCTGATTTTTTTAATATATGATAAACTAAAAAAGAAGATATCTAGACTTCTTAACAAACAAGAGACGACTCAGAGGAAACAGGACACTCACTTTTCTGATTACAAATTCTACCCGATATTTGTCAACCTTACTAATACGGGATTCAACAAGAAAGAAATCAGAATTCTGGATAAAGGACCTAAATTCACCCCGCCAAACAACAACGATAAGAAAGAGGTTATAGGAGTACAAACCGAATTAATTATAGCCAACAATTCTGATATAATAAACAACCCAATCCGCCATAGACATAAACTAGCAGACATTATCAGTAAATATGTACCAACAACCAGTTCCGAGGATGTTATGGAAACAGTGAACAAGATAACAAAGAAAAGAAACAACAACCAACTGATATTCACAAAAGCTGACAAAGGTAATAGTATCGTGTGCTTAGAAGAACACCAGTACTTCTCAAAAATGCTAGATGTTGTGGGCACTCTACATGTTACCCTTCTGAAGAAAGACCCCACAAAAACATTCACGCAACAGGTCAAAAACACCTTAGAAGAATCATCGATGCTGTTTCCCACACCCTGGGATATCAAGAAAACAACCTGCATGAACCCTCAACCTCCAGAAATGTATGGTTTGATCAAATTACACAAAGAAGGCAATCCTACCAGACCAGTGGTTTCCTATATTGATGCTCCAACCGGTAAGTTGTCAAAATTCTTAAATTCTAAGTTCAGAGAGCTCACAAATTTCACTCCAACAAACACAGTCATAAATTCTATAAGCTGTCTAATATTAACATTAAATTAGTCTCCTTCGATGTGAAGAACATGTTTCCAAACGTTCCAACAAACGAATGCCTTCCTCTTTTGGAAGACATACTTGATAAACATAATATTAATCCGTACATCACGGAGGAGTTATACAACATCTTTGATGTATGCCTCAACCTTCAGAATTCGGGTCTCCCAATGGGCTCTCCGTTAAGTCCCTTACTAGCCGATATTTTTATGAATAACTTAGAAAACACCCGCATCCTAAATAACGCCTTATCTCATAAACATATTGCATTCTGGTTGAGATATGTTGATGATATTCTCGTAGGTTTTAATGGCTCAACGAGACAGATAAATCAATTTTTGAATTTCCTTAACAACCTTCATGATAAGATAAAATTCACTGTCGAAATAGAACAAAACAATAAAATTAATTTTCTAGATCTTACTATTACAAACATTAATAATAATTTTCACTTCAACATATACAGAAAATTTACTTTTACGGATTGTACAATACCTTTAGATTCCTTCAGTCCATTATCACACAAATTATCAGCATTCAGATCAATGATACATAGGGCATTTATGATTCCTTCATCGGATAAGGCATAAAACAGATTGCAACAAATAACCAAATTCCAGTCTACTTAATTGATAAGATCATCTCCAATAAACAGCAGATAATGATCAGGAATGAATTATATCCAAATCAAATACGACCCAAAGGAGATAAAAAATATGCTAGTATAAGCTACTCGGGAAAACTCTCAGAAAATATTAAAAACTATTTTTCAAAATTTAATATAATAACTTCATTCCTAGTAGGAGTAATTTAGGGAATATACTATGCAAAACCCAAAAAGGATAAATGGAAAAAATCAGGAAATCAGAAAATATTAAAAACTATTTTTCAAAATTTAATATAATAACTTCATTCCTAGTAGGAGTAATTTAGGGAATATACTATGCAAAACCCAAAAAGGATAAATGGAAAAAATCAGGTATAAATAGACTGGAATGTGGTGATTGTACATCAGCTTATTCAGGACAAACGGGAAGAAATTTTGAATAAGGTACCGTGAACAGGTGTTATCAGATAAAAAATCAACTATATATAGACAGTTGCAAGAAACGAATCATACAATAAATAAAAATAACATGAAAATCCTTCATACGTGCAATAAAGGAAGATAAATGAACTTGTTGGAAGCCTTGGAAATAAACAAATTGAATAAAAACCCCAATTTTGATACCCTCAATGACCAGTTAGAATTATGTAGCTCTCCACTTCTGAATTTATGACTTTTTATAACAAAGTTGGACCCACCGATTGTATGAACCCCTATTACATAAATTAGATTGACTCATCAGGTATATTCCAGGTATTTTCCCAACTTGTTTTGAAACATCAGTTAGGTAATTTAAACCCAGCCTTTCTTTAATTACTTTCTTATGTTTAAATATTCACGAACTTGATGAAATCTGTAGTTACTTGAAAATGGTGTAAAAGCCGAAACCGGTCGTAATAAAGTAGTAAAGTGTTAGTGGAAAATGGACAAAAGTTATATTTTTTCTTCCTTTTCTTATTTCATTAGGAATTAAACTGAAAATCGGGAAAGTAATTCATAAACATACGTGTATTTGCATCCGTGAACAGTGTGAACTCTTTATTTTGAATGTTTTCACATCTAGTGAGAGAATTTTTGGTTCATAACTGGCGCAAATTAATCCATTTATTTTCTATATACTGCATCAAAATAATTGATAAAAATTGTCATTCCATCTCAAAAAATTGCAGAAACGAGTTCACTGAGGCAACGAAATAGAGGAATAAATGAAGTAATACAGGATTTTATAATTGAAATTGTGCACGGGCGTAGCCAGGGGGGTGGGGGGTTTGGGGGTTAAGATATTAGCAATAATAAATGAATGAACCTTCTGTTTTTTTTTTCATCTTTAATTTTTATTTCATACTTATCTTGAACCCCCCCGATACTAAAACCTGGCTACGCCCGTGAAATTGTGTTTTTTAACTTCAAAACTTGACAAGGTCAATTAAGGTTAGACGCTGTTGAAGTTTCAGGATCACGGGCCATTTTTCGTTCAAACACTACTGAAAAATTGCAGCCAAATGAATTTTCACAACAGGCATTTATAAAAAAGCACTCCAAAGTTGAGGTAGAAGTAAAATTCAATAATTAGAAATAATATCAAAAAGTCTTCAACTGTCAAGACAAGATAATTAAATGACATTTGCTTTGTTTTCCCAGAGTTTTGGAGCGCCACCTAGTGTCAATGGTGATCTCGAATACATTTGACTGGATGTTTGTTGTACGGAGATCGTGATTCGTGATCGACAAGTGCCGATAATGGCGCTCTAAGCACTTGTGAATTCTTCGAAAGTCGGCGAGAGTTTTTAAAAGGCACATGACCACCGGGATTGACGTCAAAGGTGACCTCCGTTGTCGGTTTCCCAACAGTGGATTCGATTTCGACGATGCGAACAGGGTTGCCAATTTGTGAGTAATTACTCACATTCGTGAGTAATTTCATGGTGAAAGGGTAATTTTGTGAGTGATAGCCAATTGTGAGTAAAATGTGGGTATTCGAGCGGCACAAGGTATAAGATCAAAATAAATGTGGGTATAATAAATAAGCTTAAAAAAAAACTTTTTAGAGAAAAGCTTTTATTTAAACGCACTTAAAAAAAGAAAATTAATTTTGAAGTGAATTAAACCCACCATTATAAAATTTTAAATGATGTAAAAGCTTGTCGCGAGAAGTATCTATGTATTTCTTATTGTAAATTAAATTCAAATTTACCTCAAGATTTATTCTCGCGACAAGCTTCTATTTCCTTTAAAATTTTATAATGTAACAAAATGATTAGTATAATTTACTTTAAAATTTATCTTCTTCTTTTTAGTGCATTTAAGTACACAGAAAAAAAGATTTCTTTGAATTTAACAAATATTGTTAAATTAAAACAAATCTGAAATTTGAATAGGTCCAACAAACAAGCTTGGTTGATTTAAAGTTTCCATTCTTTTGGATTTTCAAACAATTCATTATTTTGTTTTCATATAATTTCTTCAAAATGCTATATTTTATTATTTGAAACAAAGCATATTTTTGTTTCGATCAAAAATGTTGTTTCAATTTATGAACAGATTCATTCGTGGTGAATACGAGTATATATTGAAAAATTCAATGTCAAAATATTTTATTACTCAACATATTTTTCTCTTAATTGGATACATTTATTACAGCGAACCTGGAACGTCTCTAGAGCTTTCAAAAAAAAAATTTCTTCTTGTTCTGCAAACCAGACCTCTACAGCTTTTATTGCCTCCTCGTTGGAAGAAAATTTAGGACCTTTTAAACTTTTTTTCAGTTGAGGAAAGAGATGGTAGTCGGACGGAACCAAATCTGGTGAATAAGGGGGGTGTTCTAGTAATTAAAATTATTTTTCGAAAAAAGAAACTATATTCAACAGAACAGCTCTATAAAGAAACCAAATTGTATAACATAAGATGTCTATATATTTATCACTGCCTTATTTGGATGTATAGCAATAAATATATTTACTACTGCAAAAATACTAAAAATACTAGATCCACTGAAAATTTAAATGTAATTTTTCCCGTATTAAAAAAAACTCATACCCAACGAACAATTTTCTACTTCGGTCCCAAGTTTTACAACACACTAGATCGCAGTTTGAAAGAAAATATCTCATTTACCAAATATAAAACTGGTATAAAACAATTAATTCATTAACGTTAACTACATGTCACTGGTGAAGTTACTCTGAAAAAAAAAATATATGCAATGGATACAAAAAAAAAAAAACGTTTTCATGTCTGGATGAAGATATACATACATATGTATAGACGTGTGTAAGTAATGAGTAAATCTCCAAATCATGTAAAATGAAAATGATTACCATAAAGATAGGAATGGTCCTTGCCACATCAACCATTTCGATGATCCAAATTTAAGGAAAGAGGAGGGAGAGGAAAAAAAGGAAAAAAAAAATCGATTCCTACTAGAATTCCAATTCTAAATGATAGTGATGTATAATCCAATTGGAACTGTTATATTTAATTGTATACCATTCATACTGAATACCGAATGACATCCTGAATTAATCCAAAGGGCTGAACAAAACAAGCGCCTCGAGCGCTTAGGTGAACCCTTCGGATTATGAAAGGAAATCCTTATCAAATTGTAGTATATGTATTTGTTAAATCAATAAATCAATCAAACTTGAAACTTGAAAACTTGAATTCAAACCCTACATCACGAATTTTTTGCATGGCAACATATGAGATTTGTGTGCAGGGGCGTTGTCCTGCAAAAACAAAACACCTTTGGATAGCTTTCCGCGTCTTTTCTCTTTAAGTTTTTCCCGTAGAGTGGTCAGTAATGTCGAATAGTAATCTCCAGTTATTGTTCTACCCTTATCCAAAAAATCAATCATGATTACTCCATGGAAATCCCAAAAAACTGAAGCAAGTACTTTTCCAGCAGATTTTTGGACACGAAACTTCTTATGTCTTGGAGAACTGGAGTGTCGCTATTCCATCGATTGTTGCTTGTTTCTGGATCGTAGAAATGTACCCAAGTCTCATCCGTAGTAACATATCGGTTTAAGAAGTCTACATCGTTTTCAAATCGAGCACAGATCGAACGCGATGCTACTACCCTTGCACGCTTTTGGTCAACATTCAAACATTTGGGGATCCATATTGCAGCAATTTTTCTCATGTTCAAATTGACGTGAACTATATGATGAACGCGTTCGTATGAAATATTCAGTGCTTCAGATATCCGTTTTAGCCCAATTCGACGGTCTGTTAAAATCATGTCATGAACTGCATCGATATTTTCGGGGACTGACACAGAAACTGCCCTTCCCGATCGGTCATCATCTTCAATGAAAAATTTACCTCTTTTGAAGCTTGCTGTCCAATTTTTCACGGTTGCATACGAAGGACATTGGTCACCAAGGGTATTAAGCATATCTTCGTAAATCTGCTTACCTTTTAACCCTTTCAAATACAGGTACTTGATGATGACTCGATACTCCAATTTTTCGATTTTCACATTTTCGGTGGACACATTTTTTCTTTTAATTTATTGCGTAACTCTGGTTTACTTTTTTGACGTCAAACTTTACACTGACACTTCTAATAAGTTATTGTTTGTTGCTATGGTAACGCAATATTTTGTTTATGCAGGGAACTGGTTTAGGCTAACTAGATATCAATACATCCTCGTACATGGTCTTTTGTAGTTTTCTGTCATACTGTCCTCGTGACCTTGTTGTTGATCTTTTATATATTGGTTCTTTGTAAAGAATATAAGTATATTCAGTCTAAAGGATGTGTTTGTTTATTTCAATCAAAAATGTTTTTCAATTCCTGAAAATATTTATTTGTGGCGAATAAATGTTATTTGAATCAAATAAATCAAACATTCAGAGAAAAAATAAACTTGTTTATTTTTGAGAAATTAATATATTGGTTTATTGGGAAGAATGGATATTCAGATTAAAAAAAGTGTTCAGCCTTGATAAAAAATGAAAATTGTTTGGAAGAAACAACTACTTAAATGTGAGAAACGTATTTGTTCGCGGTGTTCGCAGGTGGATGGTGCTTTGTTTTCGCCTTTCATTATTCACTGCAATTAATGCGATTTTTAATCGTTTTTTCTTACTGGTTCTGGTTAGTAGTTTGTGTGTCATGGAAATTTTAGAAGAATGGAATTTGGGTCATCTGATCCCTAGTTTCAGAGGTAAGAAATCTTAATCCTAACCTGATTATCTTGATATTATTATGTTTTTATAATATACTATTGAGCTGGTCAAAAAAGTTGTCAATTCGACTTGCACTGTAAATATTGTTTCCATCAGATTACATGATCCCATATGGGTAATGCGTTGCCATGCATATACACGTAAAGTTACATACCTCATGCAATATTATGTAAAGTCATAACTTGACTTCAAATGTGAATTTCCAATATATTCCATGGATTATCACTTGTATACTTATGTAATTTTCTCCATTATTCAAGATTTAATGGCGATTTCTACCTACATATTTGATTATATTCAACTAGTGCCAATTGACATACATGCTTTAGTATGTATTATTAGATATATATTCAAGTATTTGTGAGGAAGAATACAATTTTTGTTGTAAATTAAACTTGGATCAACATGAATTTTTACTTACATCAAATGTGCTTTTCCATATAATCCCCGATAATCACTTATTTTATAGTATTTTCATGTGATTTTTCCCCTAATTACAAATTTAACGGATATTGTTACATGTGTTCAGGTGTCTTCATCATTGTTTTCAATTAGTGTCATTAACTTTATAATTTCTTAATAAAACAGAGGGGGGGAGATCTGCAAAAAAGACTCCGATTTCATGTTCGAATTGAGATTATATCTATCCACTTGAAATTTGAATGTCAAATAAATTCTCAAAATTATCTCACAGTTGGGTCTGCGACAAGGTAAGTTTCAATTCGATTTCCTATAAAAATACTGGTATTATTCATAATATTATGGAGCGACCAATGACAAAATGAATAACAAATGACTATAATTTCATGATAAATGTTTCATATTTTTTTCTCAGTACCTATTTACTTACCTGATATAAAATCCGTTGAAAATTTGGCACCCACATACTCACTTACATAAAACACAAAAGACGGTTTGTTTGTTTTTAGAACCTACCTTCGCCAGATTCCCAACGATGTTCATCCTACCAATATTAACTGTGAATGAGGGTTGGGCCGAATGCCGGTAGGTGCGCATGGCGATAGCGTCATGGTGAATTACTTTTAAACAAAGAAGAATTTACACTTTACCTGTAATATTCTGTAAATTGGCGTCATTTCGCTGTAACAATACGTCGTTTTACTGATTATCACATTCATTTACAGTCATCATGTAAACCAGCGGAAATTACATGTAATAAATCATTGAATTACATGCTCACTGTAAAACACGGGAGAACTGGAGGACATTTACCTAATTTTACATTAAAATTTTATATTACCTGTGCAATCAAGTTATAATACTAGGAGGATTATGTACATATTACATTTTGGCATGTATTTTTCCACCCACTTTTTACTGTGTGCTGGAGATCTATAGAAATGCATAAATCAAAAGAGCAACTCATCTATAATCATTACAATTTTCAGTATTACATCTCCATTTTTCTCAATATATTCATGGGAATGCGTCTGTAGTACAAATCATGTGTGTATTTCTAGCACAAAGTGTCAATGCCGTTCTCACTTTGCGCTCTAAATACACAAATAGCTATTTTTCTTGAATATTCCTTATTGAAAGCTGCTTTACAGCATCCTCATCGCTATGAGAACAAGTATTTATTTTAGAAGTAGATGATTGGTTCACATAATTATCTGGTATCGTTCCGGCACCATCGTCGTCGATTTTTCAGTTTTCAGTTGATTTGAAATTGATTCTTCTACATACAGGGTGAATCAGAATGAGACCGACCGACTACATATTCCTCACCTCATTTCGATGTTAAAAGTTCCCATCAAGGTATGTCCTAAAATGCATCCCCTCTGAGATACAGGTTGTCAATAGTACAAAAAAAAAATTCTTTTTTTTTCCAAAACTTCTGAAGCAAAAAATATCGAACTTGGTACACTTATCAAGGTTTATCAACAGCGTGTAATGACCCTATTATTCAGATTAATAATGTTCATATGGTCTGATCAAATTGTCAAAATACAAGGTTAGGTTAGGTTAGGTTTGAACGTGAAAAGGCCCGTATCAGGCCCTCCACTGCGGCCAATGGCCTATGGTTATATTTCTCCCAGTACATAAAATCTCTTGACGAAATTGAGGAATGCATTGAGAGAACAATTTACCAGGTTTTCTGGCCTTACTGTCGTATCGCCAAATATTGAGAATCTGGTTCTGGCCGCTGCAGGGCATGTACACAGAATGTGTTTAGCCGTTTCATCATCCTCCATGCATAGGCACTCTGCATCTTGTGCAAGTTCGATTTTATGCATGTGATGTTTGAGTTTGCAGTGGCCAGTAAGCAAACCTACTATAACTCTGAGATGCGCTCTACTGAGTTCTAGCAGTTTGTCAGTTTGTCAGTTTGTACAAGCAATAAATGCTTTGGAATGGGCTAGGCCCGGTAGAATACGCCAGTACTCGAGTCTTTTATTGCCTGCCCAAGCTGTTATGGCATTCTTGGCAGTGCTATATGCTAAACCGATTACCGGTTCTGGTCCAGTGAACGTTGTTTCGTCCCTCCTTTTGCTAGGGCGTCCGCTATTTCGTTTCCTTCTAGGCCTGTGTGACCTGATGACTAGGGTAACGTTGTTGCGTTGCACCAGTCGGTTTATGTTGTCTCTGCAGTTCCATACTGCCTTAGATTTAAAGCAGTTGGATTCAAGCGCTTTAAGTGCTGCTTGACTATCTGAAAATATTTTTATTGTTTTTCGTGTGGTGTCGATTTTCCAGCTCCCTGGCACACATTTCAATGGCATATACCTCTGCCTGAAATATCGTAGCTAGTTTGCCCATACTGAACGAGCGTTTCACTACTGGGTTCATCCCATATATTCCGGCTCCGACGCCTTCCTGAGTTTTGGAACCATCGGTGAACCAACGTTCATTTGCCCTACATAGGTTGGTTTCATTCCGGACCCAGTCTTCTCTTTCGGGAAAGACCACAGTGTATGACGTGTGAAGGTTGATAGTTTTAGGCATGGTATCTGAGGGCATTCCTAGAATGTTGTGAGCTATTATGCCCTCCAGCATGCTGCTGCCTCTCATGACACTTGCCTGCGGTATACTAAAGGCCGCTTGGTAGAGTCTGTATGTTGCCCATCTTGCCTCTCTCTCCAGAACTATGTGGAGAGGAAGTAATCCAAGGAGGGCTTCCATTGCTGCCGTTGGCGTGGAGCTAATGCTTCCAGTAATCGCCAGGCACGCTTGTCTCTGTAGTCCGTTAAGTTTAGCAATGGCCATTTTTTTATGATCCTTGCTCCACCAGACTATACAGCCATACATTATCATTGGACGTATGACGATCACGTACAACCCCAATATACGTGTTTTGGTGACATGCCCCATGTTTTGCCACATATTCTGCGGCATGTCCATAATGATAGGCTAGCCTTCATTCCAATACAAGGTACTCTCGATAGAATTATGAAGAAAATAATAGTCGGCTTGGAATATTATCTACGAATATTTAGACTTTGTCGTCTATATTTGGGTTAATAAGTATCATGTGAAAAGGTGAATTGAGTATGTCATTAGAAAAATCAGCATGAAGCGAAATAGTCGAAAGAAATCATAGTAATTATGCTAATATAATGATGGCTTTTATCACAATCAAAGTTCACGCATAAATTTGTTATGAATCTCATTTATCTACTTAATGATAGGAGGCAACGGTCAATGGTTATCCGGTAAATCTGGTAACAATTGTTCTTTCACTCAACTTAAATAATTATTTCGAATTTCCAGTACCCTCATTTGAAATTAAAATTTCCTATTACACGACCTACACATTAGTATACGTTGTGACATCATGCAAAGAATTTTCAAATAATGTGAAACGATAATTAAAACGGACAACAAAACAAAGGTAATCAAAATATCAGCATGAGTTTTCTTTGTTAGTGTAATTTTTGCATTTGAACAAAAGACATTAAGAAGATTATCATCATATGGATGCAGATTTTTTAAAATTAAGCTTTAAAAAAAATTATCTATTTCATTTGGAAATATTTGTTAAGCAGCCTCTAATGAATACAGCTAACTTGATTTTTGGAATAGACTCCAAATGACTCAAGAATAATATATCAAGAGGTGAGTGATTTGAAGGACGTCTAGGGGGTAGTTTATATTAATGAAAATTTGAAAAATTCGTTCAAGAGGGGTTTAACCTTAGAAGTAAAACAAGAAACGCGAACTGAACCCCATAGAACTAATATGGGCTGAAGTGGAAAAGAATGTAGCCCGGAAAATACGACCTTCAAAATGAAAGATGTTCAGTTATTGTTTAAATGTGCGGTAAGTGAAGTGACCAGCGACAATTGGAGAAAATGCATTGACTATCCGGAAATTTGACAAGTTTTAGAAGACTTGATTGATCCAATTGTTATTGACCCTAATAAAGATGATTCATCTTTTTCCGACTCTGATATAATATATAGTTATTGTAAATACTGTAGTTATATATTCGGTTGTGATTTCATTCAAATCAATTTTTGTAATAATCAAGGAATGCTACACCGTTCTTCTTTGATCCCATTATTTCTCAGGTATTTCACGTTTTTAACTTACGAAATTCTTTAGTGGGTGGAAATACACATCTTACTATTTTTAAACAGAAATTTTACCCCAAGATACACCACTGAAAGGTATAGTTTGTCAGAATCTTGAATCTCTTAACAACGGTCTTACAATGGCCTAATCCGACAAATAGATATTGTGCCGGGTGGCATTACCTAGCGAATGAAGAAAGCAGTTGTTTGTTGTTTTTATAAACGTTTTATATTAAAATTTTCACGAGCCTCCTTGCATTTTGCATACTTAATTAGGATTTATTACTGCGCGCCTTTAATTTTCGGACTATAACTTGGAATCGCCGAAAAAATGTCAATTTATCGAAACTGTTGAAATATTGAGACCGATGATAAATTATTCGGGGTATGCCAATGTCAAATTCAAATCATCAATATCTTCATCATCCCAAATATTTTCTAAATTGATAATTCGATTTTCCATCTTTTTGAAGAGTGGACGTCAGACATGCAAATTCCGAAAAATGGCGTTAAAATTCCTTAAGTAGAACCTAGCCATAAAAATCTGTTTTATTCCTGCCGATGAATTTACCATTATATTGGGAAATCAACAAATTTTTTGACAATACTTGTAAACAAGTGAGAAATTTCAAGATTTGATTATTCAAAATCGGGTTCTATAAAAGCAAATATTTTTATGAACAATGACTTTTCTCCTATATTGAAAATTAAAAAAAGTTTAAGTGGACTTAAGTGAACACATTGTATAATTATTATGAAGGTCTACTACTTAACAGTTTTTAACTCATCATATCCCTTCTTCGGCATTTACTTTGATTTCACAAAAACAATCTCATTTTATTAATTCTCTGAGGAATAAAAGAAAAAAAATCAGTTTTTAAACATTGTATTTTTAAATAGTGTGCGACATTTTTTCAAAATATTTTTTTTTATTTGCAGCAACATCTTTTTAGAGAAATCATTATGATCTACATCTATAATTATTGTATCGTCATACGAATAATAAAGAGACAATTAACATTTCTTCAAATTTGAAACTGATAGGCCTATTTGAATTTGTTTATAATATTTGTGCGTTCTCTTCAATGAGTTTTTCTGGATGAACATACTAGACTGAACAGCCTCAGAAATAGTAGATATTGCTTCTAAGAAACATATAAATCTAAATATTGTGTGTTTTTGAATTAGTCATGGAAAGAAGTGATGCATTATCATGTAGAACATCTTCGTTACACACTGCAATATCATCTACAACTTTCTTCAAGAAAGGCATTTGACTCTTGTAAAGAAAGTTTTTTCTATGACCAACACACTTCAGGTCGCCAAAGAACTCTGTTTCAAACTTCAGGTCTGATTGGCTCATTGTGTCCAATTTTTCCAAATAAACTCTGAAACAAAAGAAAACTAAGCAGAAAAAGGAAACACTACGTAAGTTTGAGATGCACATTAATGTTCAGTGATAATTACACCATAATAATCAGTAATTTATATATAGACCTTGTACACTGTATTAAAACAGCAGATATGTGATTGGAAGTACCACCTAATCCAGTTATATGATATGTTTACTATTTTAACATTGTTCAATAGCCAATGTACCCAATATTTCATGGAGATCTGAATATATGGCACTAGTTTGAAGACACAGTGCAATAAGCTTTATGTGATTTCTCGCTTCTTCTGATTTTTCATATAAAATTATATGGCCACCATTTAATACTTCTCCCACTTCAGGAACACATCTTGAATTATCGGGGATAATACCATAAGTGCTTTAAATATTACCGATAATCCTGAAGAAAAACTTTTTTGTTTTTTAAACTGCACGAGTTTCTTTTTTTTTTTGTTGTTTCAAAGCATGAATTGCAATTTTTTGAAACATCGAATAAAATAACCTATTAGACCGGGATCCCACGCCCATTTTCAAAATTGATTAATAACAGGCTGAATCTTCCTAAGTAGCTTCATTTTGCCGAGACGCCCAACTTTTTCCTCTACGATAATTCTCGATAGTGGTAGCTAATGAAATGCGCAGGCGTCAATCATGTCGATTTGGTAAGTGAAAAAAATTCATTAATAACAGTTAGTTTTTCAGTTGAACCTCAAGATAATTCGATAAAGTAGTCGAAAAAACTTTTGTCCTACAAAATGGATGGTAGGACTGAAGAGTCCCCCACTCCCAACATGTACCAATGACGTGGTCATAAAAATTCATTAATAACTAGCGGATTTTTTTACCATTGCTTGGTTAATATTTGTATAATTGAATGGTCATATTGTCCTACAAATTGAATGGTAGGTGTTCCCAGTCCTACGCTCCGAAATTGTCAATTCCATGGTAAAAAAAAATGTATTAATAACTGTAGGACAATGATAACACATGAAAGGTAAGTGTACCCTCCACCTAAATAATACAGTGTCCTACAAAAAAACGGGTATGTATCGCTAATCCTACAAAAATTATTCAAAATAACGAATTATTTTGAAATTGTGTTTTAGCTCATTTAATATACTTTTATTCGTGAAGTAATGTTACTTTCAATGTATAATTGTTTGTTCAATTAAAAAATATAATTTACGTGAAAAGTTTATGAAATGAGTGGGAAATTTTGTTTAGCTTTCATAATTTTTATAAACATATTGAAAACAACGATAACAAAGTAAAAACGTTGAAATAATCAATCTGCCCTCCGGGGCGGCTTAAATGAAGTCGCATGCGCTTCAACAGATGCAGGGTAACCCGGAAAAACCTGCAACACCATATCGTCGTATGAAGAGCAGAAATTTATAATTGAAAACTTTCAAAGAGGTCAGACTAATTGTGAAATTCTGTTCTACGGTAAAATAGGATGTATGGTATATCCAGAGGCCTCAAAAAGTCCAGTTCGAAAGAGATATTATATTTTACGGGGGTCAAGTGGCCAAGTATAGTTCAAATACCGATCTTTTATCTACTCTGGTAGTCGGTCGTGGGTTCCAAGCCTAGCAACTGCTTATATTTCTCTAATGGCCCGAGAAAGTGGAAAAGCACGTAAATAGTGAGAATTCGTTAATCCTTGGCTCTCACAAGTTTCGTCTTTTGAGGGCTGTCCTTCGTAAGGTAACGACATCTGGTTAACGGAAAAATTAATTTTAAACAACAATGTATGCAACTATCATCAAAGGACTCCGCACACTTTTAATGAAAAAAAGTCTTACTGTGAAAATGGCTGAATTTTTGGTATGTTGTAGCTGAAGCTATTCTGAGTAAAAGTCTCCATTGGCCCTACTCGATCGTATTACCAGATTCGGCGCTAGAGGGCGACACATAATCAATTTTGAGATTTTTGGAAGAACTCGAATGTACAAAAAAATATCAATATACCATTCATATCCAATATTGAACTAGTGAGCGACTGGTCATTACTGACATTCGTGAGAAATATGTTTTATAATACAGAAAAAACCAAACTGTTTTTCTACAAGGTAGTCAATAATATAATCAATTCTCCTGTGTATGAATAGAATTTGTAAAATAAAAATGATAATGTTATTGATATTCATCTATTTCTTTGAACAGTATCTTGTCATGCTATGAAATGCAACACCCTTTGTGAAATATAATTTATCATTCGAATGGAGGGACTTACGAGCTACATATTAGATTTAATGTGAATATTTATAGGCTTGTGTGGGAAAATCTGTTAAAATCTCGATTTTTCCTTATAAGATTACACCCTCATTTTAACCCTTTAGCCACCTGCAACACTTAAGCCTTTGGTATTCCGAAGCCAGGTTCTATTAATTAATGATTAGATGAACACGACTAGCGTGAAAAAATGGGCAACATACTCCTTTTATTTCTGTTTTCCATATGTTCTCCCCAGGAGCCACTAAATCTGTCACTATCTGGCGGTCTATATCTGTAGATAGCTCGCAATCATAGAAATATATATTATATACTTACTCTAGAATGCTAATCCCGCCAATTTTCACGATGAAAAGCATGCCGCGTATGCGACCCGTTTACGATGTGCGCATGCGCGTCATCTGTGGAGTTTGGGTAGATCGTTGCCAAGCTTGAAAATTATTTGGTGTTCCAATTCAGAGTTTTTTGTTATGAGGCAATAAAACACATGTCATTTGAAAGAGAGAAATTTGACAGCGCATTTAGGACTTTTTAAAACCGAAAAGAACCTTTTAGAGATAGATAACTCCTAATTTTAGTAGCGAAAGAAATTTGTTTAAAACAATAATGTACCCTATGCTACTGTAATTTTAATGACCGTGCAACAGTGCTTTTTCATCAACGGGAAGACTTGTCACTAAGATCTGTCACTCCTGTCAGAAACAGAGTCGGTTTTAAGAATTCTTGTTCCTTTAAAGACAATTTCTAATAAAGCCGTTTCTTCCTACAAATAAACAATGAACTGTTTAGTGTTGTGTAAAGGAAAAATACCTGAAATAAATCATTTTTGGTAGATAATGAAATTTTTTATGTACCTCATATGCTTTGCTCAAATTAGCTTGAAAATTATTTTAGCTTGACAAAAATTGCACGATTTTTGGCTATTGTTTTCAAGATGAGACCCCAGGGACCCAATTTTTGAATTGTCGGAATTGATTCTCTAGAGAAATATGATACAATATGACGTCATTTCGAGCAATGAGTAGGTAGCTTTTGCTCGAAATTTAGAGAGAATGACGTCATATTTCTCTAGAGAATCAATTCCGACAATTCCAAAATTGGGTACCTGCAGAACATTTGAGTGAGAAAATTGTAATTTGTGGCAGACATTTTCCTCATGAAAATTCATGTGAAAACGACAATAGAATAATTTGAAACCTAGTGCAGTACCAATACTATATGACTGCGTAAGCATGCATGGCAAGTGATACAACTTCCTACCACACCGCTTATATTATGAGTTCTAGATTCCTACAAAAAGCACTAATCATACACAGAATCGCCTTAGAAAATTAATGTCAATATGGAAGTGCTTTTCTTGGATGATAAGGAAAATGCTTCTGGCCTCACTTTTTCATGCACCCCACTATTGTGGATATTGCACTAAGGTAATACAACCAGAAATACTCGTAGAAATAGCATGGATTTAAATTAAATGCAGTTGCGTATTTTGACATGAATCGTTCTAGAAAAAAAACCTCGAGCTTCCAAGCATCCAATTTTATAAATCCAATTTGAGTTGAAATCATTCATGATACTAGCTGAAATAAATTTTCATAGTTTTTTGTACTTTCAATTTATTTTCCAATTCAGTGTTTCCTTGAAATTCGCACTGACGATTTGGGGTGGTTCCGTAGGTTTTTATTGGTTAACTACAGCTGAAAAGTGAATGTGATACCAAAAATCAGTCGCTTCAGAGCGGTAAATAATAATAATAACCGTACTCTACTTTCTGATGGCCTTTGTTGAATATTCGGGATCATAAATATGTGAAAATATGTATTCAAATCGGCTAAATACAAATAACAGGTATAAGTACAATGAGATTTCCAACCTTATTCTCCGAGATTCAGAATTAACGTTTGTTAATCTTCACAAGTACCGTAATATTTTACTAAAACCGGACCTGTTACAAAAATCACTAATGACGCGCATGCGCATTGCGGACTCGCCTGAACTTTTAATAACACTTCTGACATTGGGATTAGCATTCTAGAGTAAGTATATAATATATATTTCTATGCTCGCAATAGATTGGGAAAAAGATGCTCTCTCAATATGGCTACTCTGCTTGCTCGGGGAATGATGCTACAGTAACGATTCATGGCTTATTTTTTTCTATAAGAGTTGTTTTTTCATATTATTGAATAAGTATATTGGTTTTTTCAATTTTAGTGGTCAAAAAATTACTTTAAAAAAATATCACAATTTTTTTACATTTTTTTTCTAAATACATTACTCAATTTTGTTTTTATATAAATTACTTTTATATAAATGGATTCTTAGCATGATTTCAAGCATTCAAAAATGAAATTGAATTCCTACGAACACTAAGAGCCGAGATAATTTTTTTATTTCAAAAGAATCTGGAAGACGCAATAATCATCGTACAGCAGTCACCTTCATGGATATTAAGGTTGAATACCTATATTTATTCAATAAAAAAAACTAGGATATGTCTAGTTCATTTGCAGTATTATTAATTGATGAATAAAGTGAGGCGTGCATGCGCGGAACGATGCAATTTTAGCGGGTGGCGTAGTGGGGATAGCACTGAAAACTTATTTCGTGCATTCAAAGTGGCTTGTGCTTGAAACATATTGAGTATCTCGGCTTGTTCACGTACGTTTTGGTTTGCAATGTACCTACACTAGTACTTGAAATTGAACCAATAACTTTTCTTTTCTTTTTCAAAACACTGTCAGGATGAAAGTGTCTTTAATGTCAACAGTATTTTTATCCCCATTGCGCCACCCGCTAAAATTGCATCGCTCCGCGCCTACACGCCTCACTTTGTTCATCAATTATTAATACTGCAGATGAACTAGACATATCCTAGTATTTTTTATCGAAAATATAAGTATTCAACCTCAATATCCATGAAGGTGACTGCTGTACGATGATTATTGCGTCTTCCACATTTTTTTGAAATGAAAAAATTATCTCGGCTCTTAGTGATCATAGGAATTAATTTTTTTTAAATGCTTGAAGTCATGCTAGACATCTATTTTCATAAAACTCATTTCTATAAAAACAAAATTAAGAAATTTATTTAGAAAAAAACATATTTAAGAATTGTGCAATTTTTTAAAGTAATTTTTGACACTTAAAATAAATAAAAACAATATACTCATTCGATAATATGAAAGTACAGAAAAAAAAGCCCTATATCGATATTGCAGCATCATTCCCCGAGCAAGAGTAGCCATATTGAGAGAGCATCTTTTTTGAGAAAAATTCATATATTTTGAAAAATAATCAATATTCATCAATTTTTTTGAAAAATACTTTTTTGGCTTGCCATAGGCTACACAAAACTGTAAGTAACAATTTTCAATACCTTACAATAAACGAGTTATAGAAAACCCGTTTTTTACGGTTTTTCCGATATAGCTCGATAAGTATCAATGATATCAAAAAATTATAAGTTATTCAATTGATAGATATTCTCAATACCTACAATTTCCTAATTCAACATTTTTTGATGGGAGCTGTAGTTTTTTAATTATCAACAAAAACAGCTTTTTGCAACTTTGGTCAATTTTTCCTGAAATTCAATTTCCTATACGCTCATATTTTTATTTTTCGGATATCAATTTTTGCACATTTAACATTGGGCCGCTTCCTCGTTTCTTGGACTAATAGTAGGTGGAGTACCGCTGTAATTCAGCGATAATTCTACACCTCTTATGGACATTTTAACACATGAGTGATATTTTCGGTTATAATTATTGCACAAGTGCATTAAAATTACCGATAATTTTGCAAGAAATCGTGTCTAAAAATTGCACTAGTTTTTTTTGTTCATTTTGACGAAAGAGTCCAAGTCCGAAGGAGGAGGGCTCTTTTACAAAATACGAAAATGACCCAGTGCAATTTTCATAAGATAACACGCTTGAATGTACAATTATTTTAAAGTAAGATACTGGCTAATATTCATTTAGATGGATCCATACATTAATGATTTTACTGTTGAAAAACATGAAACATTTAATCTGGAAACAACTAAAGAAGCAAAATAAGTATTAGAAATAAATAATTTAACCGCGAACTTTAAAATTGTGAATACCAATATACGTAGTCTAGGCTGCAATTTAAATGAATTCTTATTGTGCATTGAAAGCATGGATAGCAACATCGACTGCATAGTTTTGACAGAAACAAGGCAGATATCTGATATAAGTGTTTTTAATATTGTTGGGTATAAAACATTGTATAATTATGGCAATTACAACCAAAACGATGGAGTGGTAGTATTTATAAAATCTGAACAGTATGTCTCTCATCAACTCATTCAGCTGAATAAAAGTCACTTCCTTAGCCTTAAAGTTAACTGCGAAAATAAAGTATTTCTAGTCAATTCATTTTACAGATCTCCTGCCAGTGAAATAGACACATTTATTGAAGAATTGAGTGACATACTAGCAAATAATAATGAGATATGCGATTATAAAATATTTCTGGGCGATATTAACATAGACATATTAGAAGAAACAAAAGAAGCTAAAAGTTACCTGGATACTTTAAGTGAACATGGTTATCAGTCAATGATTAACAGCCCCACCAGAGTACAAAACAATACTCGCACTTCTCTGGACCATATATTTATACACACAAAATGTAACATCAATGATACGATACTACCTATGACAATATCAACATCAGTAACTGACCATTACACCACTCTGATGCAGATCGTTCTGAATACTAGTAAAAAAACAATTGAAAACCATCATAATAGTAACTTAATCAAATATATCGATAACAAAAAATTTATTGAAAATGTTGAAATCACTAAGTGGAATGATGTAACTTTTGGAAAATGACATCGAATCTAAGACTAATAAATTAATTGCTATGATACAGAAAGTAATAATAAAATCCACAATACATATAAGAATAAAACATAACGAGAGAAAAAGGACAAAATGGATCACTCCTTCACTGATTAAACAGGTAAATAAAAAAAATAATCTGTATGTTGAATCCAAAAGAAACCCTCGCAATGAAACATTGAGAACTGAATATTTAAATTGTAAAAGAGACACGGAAAGATCGATTAAGGCTCAGCGAAATTATTTTAATAGAAAAGTTCAGAAAGAAAGGGATTCTTCTAAAAAACTATGGAAGCTAGTAAATGAGGTTGTTGGTAAAAATGAAGAAGACAAAATTTATAACATAAAAGACGGTAACGAATTAATCAGTGATGGAGAACAAATGGCAAATATATTCAATAACTATTTCATTGATGTAGGTAAACACCTAGCCGATAGGATAAAAAACCACATAACTATGTAGAACAGCGAACAGTAAGTTGTCAATCTATATTTTTGTATCCAACAACTGAAACAGAAATCAAATATATTATAAGTCAAGAATTGAAATCTAATAAAGCCCCCGGATTTGATGAGATAACTTCAGAAACGCTAAAAAAAATAGTCTATTATATAAGTTACCCTCTAACAGTGATCATAAATTGTGTACTAGAAACAGGTCATTTCCCAAACGCCTTAAAAAATAGTATTGTTTGTTACACCTATTTTCAAAACAGGAGATAAGTATAATGTAACTAATTACAGACCGATATCCTTGATATCAATCAAGTCTAGCTAAAGTTCTAGAAAAAGTAATAAAGTTAATAAATTCCTTGAAAAAAATAAATTACTCTCTAACTCTCAATTTGGATTTCGGGAACATAAATCTACTCAAGATGCGATACACTCATTGACCAACACTATTTATGATAGCCTAGATAAAGGAGAACCAGTAATAGGTATATTTCTGGACTTGGCAAAGGCGTTTGACACCGTTAACCATTCAATACTCCTGGAAATACTAGAAGATATGGGAATTAGAGGCACCGCACATTCTTTATTCACAAGTTATTTAGAAAATCAAAAACAACAAGTTAAAATAAAAAATCAATTAAGCAAAACACAAAAAATAACATGTGGTGTTCCTCAGGGAACTGTGTTAGGTCCCTTGCTATTCACTATTTATTTAAATAACCTATTTTTACTGGAGAAGGATGGCCAAATAATCAGCTTTGCCGATGATACGGTGGTAATATACAGAGACACAAATTGGTATAACTTGAAGCTGAAAATTGAAAATGATTTCACAAAAATAAAATCCTGGCTAGATAATAGACTTTTATCAATAAATTAAAAAAAAACATTTTACCTACCATTTAGTAGTTTTGAGACTTCACTTCCAAACTATGATATAATCATACAGAATTCATTCGCTATACGGCCCACAAATAAAATAAAATATTTAGGAATTATGTTGGATTGTTGTTTCAAATGGAATATCCATGTGGACTATCTGATACAAAAACTAAGATGCATACTGTATAGATATAAGAAAATAGTAGAATATTTGAATCTAAGAGAAAAAATCATAGTGTATCAGAGTCTTGTGGAATCACATTTGAAATATGGTATCATAGGTTGGGGTGGTGTCTCGAAAACATATTGTAATATGTTACAAGTGTCCCAAAATAAATTCTTGAGAATCCTCTTGAATAAACATCGAAGATACCCAACGGATCTACTGTTTTCCGAAACAACGTTACTTGACATTAGACAGTTATTTTATATCCATACTTATGAAACAAGAAATAGGCAGAAATATGTTGCACCTGCTATGAAGAAAAATATCGGACAAAGGAGTTATTCATACCTGGGAATAAAATTTTATAACAGCCTACCAGAGGATGTAAAAAGTGAGAATACTCTAAAAAAATTTAAAAAGAGCCTTATAACTCATATCAAAAGTAAATCTAGGAAAGAGACTCGTGAGTTGATTGAGATCCAATAATGGTAATGATAATAATAATAAATAAAACTGCACAAATAACACACATTTTTTTAAATCGGATTGCTATAATAACTTCTGGTAAATTATAATTGAATGGTGCTGTCTTGTTTCTTCAATACAAATTCAACCTTTGTTCTATTTTTATTTTTTTTGTGTTCTGGTATCTTTCAACATATTATTCTTTTAATTATTGTATCTTAATTGTATTTAATTATTTTTATATTTACACACACCTTAGATGGTAGAATAATCTACGTATTATATTAAGTTTATTTTTATTGAAGATATGTAATTATGTAATACAACGTACAAGTTGTTGAGGCTCTCAACAACTTCTGTGGGTTCTTTAATGTTTATTGTATTTATTGTATGTTATTTGTGTGCTCAATAATAGTACATTATATACCGCGGGACTGAAGTAGTACATTTAATCCTGAAGGTAAAGTTTATGGCCCGACCGCAGGGAGGGCCATAATTTACCTGAAGGATTAAATGTACTTCAGTCGCAAGGTATATACGATACTTTTCGTACTTCCGGTATGATTTTATTAATTATTTCAATAATTTCAATCAGTTTTTTCTCTCTTCAACTCATTTAATAAACTGTCTTTAAAATAAGTTACCATAGTAACATTGCGTTGTGACAGTTATAATTTAGAAACATTGTCATTACTAGTGTCATTGTAAAGAAACATTGTTATTGATAATTATTGGTATCATGAGTGAAGAAGGTGTATCTGATATTGATAAAAGAGCAGCCGAAGTAGGTGAAGAATTGTTACCACCGAAATCTAGAAAACTATAGGAGCAGCAGTACGATGCTTTTAAAAAGTGGTGCCGCTTAAAAAATGTGAGACAACCTACTGAAAATGCGCTGTTAGTCTACTTCGATGATAAATCAAAAGCGGTTTGTGCCTCAACTCTCTGGGCACATTACTCAATGCTGAAATCGGTTATTAACATTAGAGAAGATATTGATATAAGTAAATTTCCAAAATTATTAGCTTTTTTGAAGAGAAGAAATGAGGGATTTAAGCCAAATAAGTCAAGAATTCTCACGTCTGAGCAGGTAGATCAGTTCTTACGGGAGGCTCCGGATGATAAATATTTAATGCTTAAGGTAAATTTGGAAATTTGTTTATATTCAGAAATTTTAAGAAATCAATTTTTTTGTAGGTTGCACTTATTTTGGGCGTTGCGGGAGCTTGTCGTGGAAAAGAGTTGGTTGATTTAGAAATCGACGATGTGAGAGATTTGGGCGATTCCTTCCTAATTGCGATTAGAAACACCAAAAATAAAATTGACCGAAATTTTGTGATCAAAAATTCAGAAAACAGTGCCATCAGTTTTGTGGCGATATTTCGGAAATATGTGGCATTGCGAAAGACAGGGACAACTCATTCAAAATTTTTTGTTCAATACATCAACAAAGAATGTACTACGCGAGTAGTAGGAAAAAACGTGTTTGGTACATTTCCACGGCAAATAGCAGCTTTCTTGAAATTAGAAAATGCGACGTCTTATACGGGACATTGTTTTAGACGCACATCTGCGTCTTTGTTAGCTGATTCGGGAGCAACAATAGACGTGCTGAAGAGACATGGAGGATGGAAATCCTCCAACGTGGCCGAGGGATATATTGAATCGTCTATTAAAAATAAACAAAAAATTTCAGATAAAATATTTGGTCAAGTCGCCGATTCGTCCACTATAGTTATGCCACAGTCCTCATTCTCGCTTCCTGTTTCCGCAGGATCTTCGAAACAAACACCAGTTCAATATGAAAAGGACCTATCTGTTACTCGTCAGTTACCTGCTGCATTAACCCAGGAAAGACTGGTCAATATGACGAACTGTCACAATATTAATTTGAATATTAACGTTAATTACCATTCTAATTAATTATATTTTTCAATAAAATATCCCTTAAATTCGTTTGTTTGTGATTTAATCGTTCCGGGAGTTTCGTCAATATTTAATCCCGGAGGGATTAAATGTGACACTTTAGTACCTGTCACAAGGGAGTGAAGTTGTCACTTTAGGCCCGGAAGTACGAAAACATTCATTCATTCATTCATCTGGTCATTTTTATGCACTAGTGCATCGGAATATTAAACGAATAAAAAAATATTAATTTGTTTTTCTACGAATATCATAGTAGGTAAGTACTGACAAAGACTATAAAAAATGTTGCTAGACTCGCGATATTTTTTCACTTTTTGGAGTTTATTTGATATTTTTCAGTATTGTCATGGCGGCGGGATGTTTTTGCAGTGTAATTATCGCTCCGTTTTGCAATTACCTCTGTAATTTTTCAATAATTGCCTTTTTATGAGAAATTTTATATATGAGGGAAATATTTATTGTAATTATGCAATGATTGGCTGATTTTATTCATTTGCTTTCAAACGATTTTCATTGGACTTTCTAATGAGCAAAAAATTGTCTATGGAACAGTTATAGTTGTTTTCTGTCATATTCCTGCCTATGAATTTTCCATTCTATAGGATGCGGCTGAAAGTTGGATTTTGCATCAATAACTCATTCCCGAGGATCAAACATCTTGGTGGCAGTATAAAATTGTGATTGTTATGTGGATGACATCGCTAGAAAGTGGCGACTAAACGGGTAATCCGAAAGTACCCATCAACACTGTATTCTCTAATTATGAATACAGATTGGTCAGTAATTGAAAACTCTACCGAAGTAAACTTGGCAGTCACCCTTTTTATGAGTTAAGATACCAATGTGTTCAACTTAGACAGATTTTTACTAGTAAGTATCCAGCCTGGTTCAACAAAAATATAATAATCGAGATCAAACGTAAAAATAGATTATTTAAAACGTTAAAATCAAATTATTCAGAAACTACACGTGATCAGTTTAGAAACCTTCGTGGATCAATAAAATGCCAAATATCACAAGCCTACATGAAATATAAACATAGTGCGGAAAACTCAATCAGAGGTGATCCTTCCACATTTCGGACCTACATGCATAGTAAAAGAAAACAATTCAAGAATTCAGATTGTTTTAATCCTAAATGATAGAGAACTAAATAATCCTACTATAATAGAGTAGAGTAGAGTAGTTTATTTGACCAAGTTATGTACATAAAAAACATTTATGGCAAGTCACAAAAACAATATTGATTCAAGATCAATATTGACATATGGCATTATGAAATTAGTAAAAAAATATAAAACTATAAAAAATATAAAAATATTCAAATTTACAGAAATACATTTAAAATATCGAAGAATTTGACAATAGAACAGTATAAAAAAATACATCGAGATTTAAAATTACATACTTAATGAGCTCGCTGAGACAATGTAGCTATCAATATCATAAAAACAATGACTAAGTAGAAATGTTTTTACTGCCTTTTTAAATGCATTGAATCCACTACTTTGACTGAGCTATCAAGGATATTGTAGAGTTTGAGATTCAATGAGTTTTTGCAGCTTACAGCTAATCTATGTCGAGGAATAGTCAGCAGATCGGCAGATCTTGTGTTATAGCAATGTGAGTCAGAATGTCTAGAGAAATTGCTCACATTTTTGTGTATTTCTAAAAGGACTGTAAATATGTATAACGTGGGCAGGGGCATGATATCAAGTCCAATAAAGTGTTGTTGACAATGATCTCTAAAACCCAAGTTTGCCAAAATTCTGATAGCTTTTTTCTGACATTTGAAAACTGCTATAGCGTTTTTTGAATTTCCCCAAAGTAGAATACCATAAGTGAGCACAGAATGAAATAAAGAAAAGTATGTCATTCTCAATACATTGTGATTTGTGAGAGGTTTCAATTGTCGTAGTAAAAACAGAGTAGAAGATAATTTTCGAACCACGTGATCTATATGATTGGACCAATTCAATCTATCGTCAATAACGAGACCAAGAAACGTTACATGATTTCCATCTTGGTACGTCGTGCTAGAAGAAATTACAACCCCTTGAGTTTTGCTTTCATTCAATTTGAGTTTATTTTCAGCAAACCAATTTTTTTCCGAGGTTAGGCTCTCAGATGTGAATTCGGTTAGGGTGTTATATGATTTATCAGAGCACACAAGGGTTGTGTCATCAGCGAATAAAATACATTTTGTAGGTGCCATGTATTGACAGAAGTCATTGATATAAACGATGAAGAGAAAGGGTCCCATAACCGAACCTTGTGGTACACCATGTTCTATTTTTTTGAAGTCAGATCTAATAATCACATTTGCAGAATTCTCTGAAAGTGTATAATATGTTCCTTCTAATGGTAATAACTTTAACTGCAACAATACGAATAACTTCATTCTCAGAAGAAGAGGTTTTGCAATCACCCAAAAAACTAAACAAAAAATTCACAGGTGGAGGTGACAAAATCCCATACTTTGTAGTAAAAGACTTTGCATACATTCTTGCAAAGCCTCATTAAATTTTAACAATAATATAGTGTTTTCCCGATAGAAGGAAAGTATCAACAATGTGTCCAATATTGAAGTCAGAGGCATTAAATAACCTTCTGAACTTTCGACCCATACCAATACCGTCCAAATTTGCAAAGGTCTTTAAAATGTGCCATTAAAATATTTTTTTTCCTAATGTGAGTAGTATAACTCTAGATCAACATGGTTTCATCTACAAACATTCCACGATAACAAGTCTCATGTGTTTTACACACTGTCAGCAATGCATTAGATAAACAGCTACTGATTGATACAATTTCGACAGACTTCTCAAAGGCCTTTGATGAACTGAATCAATCATCAAATCCTATCAATTAAACTGAACTTTCTAGGTTTCGATAGTTGAAGTTATTGCAATCATAGAGGGTTGCTATTTATGTATTGAGAATGAATAACTAAAACAATAATTGGGGTGTAGAAACTTCTTTATTGTTTTTCAAGATACTCTCCTTTCAAATCTACACATTTTTGCATTCGACTAAACCAATTGGCAAAGCAGTTTTTCCACTCCGAAGTAGGTATCTCCAAAACATGGTTCTTGAATGCATAAACAGCGTCTTGTGGCGTCGAAAAGCGTTGACCACGTAATTTGTTCTTCATTTAAGGGAACAAATAGAAATCATTGGGTGCTTTGAGTGCTCAAATAGCGGGTTGTTTGAGCCGATGTGTGTGAGCTCGATTTGTCATGATGGAGAATTATTCTTCGTCGACGGTTCGTTTTTCTTATTTCATTGATGACTTCTGGCAAACAAATAGTAGTGTACCATTCAGAGTTTACCGTTCTACCACAGTATTATGAGTAATACTGTGGTTCTACGTTACTCTAAAGGCACGGTTGCCACATGACCGTTTATACCGAAGAAACAGGCCACCATTTGCTTCGAAGTGCTGCGAGCACGAACAACTTTTGTTGGATTTTAAAAGACCCATACGTTTGAATTCTCTAAACCATCGTTATACTGTGGCCTTGGATGGTGCTTCATTAGCAAAAATCGCAGTAAGTTGATCGGCACACTGCTGTTGAGATAACCCATGTAGAAAATCGTAAAAAATCATGGCACGAAAATGTTCACGATGTAGCTCCATTTTTTGGTCGAGATAAAATTTTCAAATGTCTATTAACAATACAAATAGCGTATGTATGACAAAAAGTTCTGATTACGTATACTGTCAAAAATGTCAAACTTTGCAATAGCGCAGTTGGATCGCGCCTAGCAACACCAGTGTTGCCAATTCGCAATACATAAATAGCAACCCTCGTATCTTTAGAATCGTACTCAATTTGTAGAATACAAAAGACACCAGTTACTCTTATTCACTCCAACTAGTGGCACTCCTCAAGGAAGCAATCTACTATTTTCTTTGTTCATAAATGAATATCAACTCGAATATGTTCAGTAACATATTACTCTTTGCTGATGATTTGAATATTTTCAGACCGATTGAAATAATAATAATAAAGACTGTCTTATTCTACAGAAAGAAATTAATTCAATACATGAATGGTGCATACTAAATAAGCTTCTATTGAATATTCAAAATTGTTAATTCATGAAATACACTCTCAAATACAAGAGTATACAGTTCGACAATTCCATAAATGACATCACATTAGAACAAAGTACAGAAACAACAGATTTGGTCATCATATTCGATCCGAAACTTAACTTCACAAATTAACCAAATTACTTGTTCTGCAAAACGAATGCTTGGACTCATTTTCAGGACGTGCAAAGACTTTCAAAATAGGGAATGTTTTATTTTTCAATTCATAATATGTCCGATTCCGTTTGGCATATTCTCCTTGATCTAGTCCCCTATGTACAATGTGCAAATTTGAAATCAAACTTCATACAAATGTTATAGTTGTGGAAATCAAGGACATGTATTTACAAATTGCAAAAAGACTGTATTGGAATGTTTCGGAGAAAGAAAGTTCAGGTTATCCAAGTTGGAGAAGTAAAAAGTTCAAGGTTTAATCATCATCTACTACACTGATGAAAATGTCTATTGCAAAGAGTTTCATTCCCGCTGTGATGAAATAAATAAATGTGATATTGTGCAGTTTGATAAACACTATTGTAAGACAAACACTAACACTCATTCACAACTTGTATATTGATATCCAAATAACAATACTTTAATTATCATTAGATATGTATAACCAAATATTCAGACGACCAACGCCTACGAATAAGTGCGTGATGCTCAAGGGCCTCTAGGTATCTCTTCATCAATCTCGCTATCGGCACGTTCCATATCGCCTCAGTCAGCGATGATCGCATTTGTTTATCTTCTCACGAACATGAAGAGTCATTCATTCCTGCTAGAGGGTGGCTCAGTCTAACATTCGGCCATCCTGCTACAACGCCTGACCTCAGGCGGCTAAGAACTGCCTTATCTGAAAAAAGAACTCACATCAGTACTTTGTTTTAGTTGCTCTCTTGCTGTGATTGAGCCTGATACCAACTACTAAGTAAGTACCTATCTCAACAGTCACATTTTTTTTGTGATTGAGCCTGATACATCTACGAAGTAGACACCCATCTCAACAGTCACAACATCGCAGTCATCGCTGTGATTGAGCCTGATACCAACTACTAAGCAGGTACCTATCTCAACAGTCACATTTTCTATATGATTGAGCCTGATACATCTACGAAGTAGGTACCCATCCCAACAGTCACAACGTATCTATGATTGAGCCTGATACCAACTACTAAGTAGGTACCCATCTCAACAGTCACATTTTCTATGTGATTGAGCCTGATACAACTACGAAGTAGGTATCTATCCCAACAGTCAAAACATCTTTGTGATTGAGCCTGATACCAACTACCAAGTAGGTATCTATCTCAACAGTCACATTTTTTTTATGTGATTGAGCCTGATACAACTACGAAGTAGGTACCCATCCCAACAGTCACAACATCTTTGTGATTGAGTCTGATACCAACTAGGTACCTATCTCAACAGTCACAATTTGTTTTTTGTGATTGAGCCTGATACAACTACGATGTAGGTACCCATCTCAACAGTCACAAAATCTCAACAAGTCTGACATCGAGAGCTACTCTAGTCAGTTACCATTGGGGAAATATCTCACTTTCAATTCATCAACAGCAAAAACTGTTTTATTGCTCCCATACTACTCATTCGGGTCCTGAACTTATTATCGAACATTGAATAATACTTGCTAACTTTCAAAATTCAAAAGCCCTTTAAACTTTCAAATATCTCATTACTCAAAACAATCCATAATTTCATCTTATCAACAACAACCACTGTTTTGTTGCTCATATAATCCTCCTTCAGGTCTTGCTTCACCTTCTTGTCGGCCATTGCTCACTATCAATAGCTCTTTAAACCTCAAAAACTTACTACTCTTGCCTGTGTTAGGTACATCTGTTACTGGTACCGTCACTACGTCTCCATCAGAAAATATATTTTGCTTTAGCTGTATATTCAACTTCAGCTTTAGCTTTAACTTCAGCTTTCACTTCAGCCTTAACTTTAGCTTTAGCCTTATATTCAGCTTCATTGCGATAAAACCTCTCTTTCTGATTTCTTGTTAACTTTTCTAGAATCTTCCCTTTCAATTCTTATAAATCAACTTCTAGGTCTTACTAAATTTCTTTCCTTCAGCGATACTTTTCACTTCCACATCCATTTAAAACCTACAGTGGCAACACACCAATAACCTTGTTAGAGATTGAACTCGGAACACTTTGTGTTCCATTTACTTTTTTTTTCGGTTCCAGCAGCAGTAGTACGTTGAAGGCTGATCCACGATCAAATACTCTATGTAACGTACCTTACTCCTTTACACTCGCCTGTTCGTAATATAAACGGTTCAAACAAGCTTCTACTCACTTCTTCATAATTTGGCACATACTAGTAAACCAATAGTTTTGAGTAGTCATCAGTCTCTACTCTAAGTCATACTCAAAGTCATACTCTGTGTAACGTAACTTCCTTCTTACCAATCGCCTGCCATTAATTTCAACAGTTCAATCAAGCTTCAACACACTTGTTCATAATTTGACACATACTAGTAAACCAATAGTATTGAGTATTCATCAAAATCTCTACTCGGAGTCATCCTCAAAATCATACTCTATGAGTAACGTAACTTCCTTCTTAACACTCTTCTGTTTGTAATAGTTCAAACAAGCATCTACACACTACTGCATAGTTTGGAGCATAGTAGTTTTGAGTAGTATTCAAATTCTTTCAGAAACCAAAATGTCTACCATTATCAGATTTGCCAACGTGCATGTTTAGGAACTACCAACAAACATTTTCAATCTTTGAACTATCTGTAAATATTATAATTCATCTCAAACTTGCCAAAACATTGTATAGTGTCTCTATTAAGAGTTTCTTCTTGAAGAAAATTTCAAATAATTCTCATTTGTTCGTCTTGAAGCTGAGCGGCTAGCACCCAATCATCTTCAGTAATATCAACACTTGTGATATCAACGTATCTCTCAACGAGAGCTCGACTGAGATCATCAACTTGCTCCTATTTAGAACCTAGTCTATAGACAACTTCGGAATCGCACTCTTATTCCTGTAACCACTTTCATCTCACTGGAGTATTGTTCCTATTGCACTACAGTCAGTGAATATTTTCAACGAGATAGCTTTGCACGTAGGCCCTGAACTTCTGTAATGCTCAAAGAACAGGTTACGTTTCTAACTCGTAGAAGTGATGTGAATTTTGTCCCTGACTTGCCTGTTACAGTAGGCAACTACTTTGCAATCACCATCTACCACTTGCATCAGCATGGCTTAAAATTCCAGACAACTTGCATCTGTGTAGAACAGGGTTATATATTTATGAAACTGGCCTAGTTGTCAGGCCGATTTTATAGACTTCCTGAAGTATTCAGAGAGCCCCAAAATCTGTCAAAAATTCTTCACAATAATATAATTAAACAAATCTAGCACTGCGGCACTTCATGATTTTACTCCGTCGAAGCTGATTTTCTGACCTAAACGGATTTATTGGTCTGGAAGACACTGTACTTACTCAACTTCAGGGTATTGTTGCCTGCTGGTGAGGCATGTTATACTTCTTCAACCTTTCTCAACCCTTTTTTATGCTAAACGATGATATTTTCAGGACATCTTTATAGCACATTCTGATTTATTGAGTTTCAATATGGTATTTACAAGTTTTTATAACCTGCTGGAGTGTTGGCAAGGTCAAATGCCATTCTCAAAAACTCATTATTCGAGAAGTGCACCAAAAAGACAGTTTTGTCACTCTAATCCTCCGCCATAAGTATGTGATAAAAACCAGAGGCCACATCCAGGGCGGCAAAATATTGACTTCTGCTCAAAAAGCCGACCTGGTGATCTATCAGAGTGATCAAGTTCAGACTCATATAATCCACACAAAGTCTGAAGTCGACCGTCTTTTTCTTCACCAGCAGAACTGGACTAGCATAAGCCGAGCTAGGTCAAAGAGAGTGAACTGACAGAAAGGTTTGATAAGCTCTATCCAGTCGAAATCTTGTAGCATCAACGCGTCATTGTGACGTACTTGGACATGAGTACAGAGTCGAACCAAGTAACAAAATCGTCACCTGTAACTTTCATATGCAAAGAGTGCGGAGTGCGCTAGTCTGTCACTGTCTATAGAGAACGGCGACCATGACATGTTCAACTACGTCACATTTCGTCACAAAAGTTCTTTCATCTCTTTCTATTAGTGTCACCATTGTCTTATGGGGATTAGACTCTCCTAGTTAGATAACGTTTAATCTCTTTGGAGCTAGACTCCCTCATAATCCTGTCCAGCCTTGTACTATAGCACCAAGAATTTATGTTTCTTCCAACACTTTCCAACACTTTCAACATTTCAACCATGTTAGATTTACCAAGATTTTTAAAGGTAAATGCTTTCTATCTGCTCAACTGTTCAACGGTTCCAAACAGAGCAACTTTTCAGAATGACTCAGGTCACCAGATTGTATGGCACTGAAATCTAATATGGACATGGAAGAAGTCGTTATAATTTAACAACAGTCTGATAGCGTAATTTGTTTCAATACTATAGAGTTGTTTATTTTTACAATGGGAATGTCAGATTCGTTCGAATAGTCGCACCAGACAAAAAGATAATATAACAAATCATCTTCTATCATTTCGACATTCACTTTAGCAACCACCCTGTATAGCGTATAATTTCGTAATTTGTTTCAACACTATAGAATTGTTTATTATTACTTTTTTCAATGATCAAATAGTCACACCCGACAATAAGATTATAACAAATAATCATTGTCTACTATTTTGACATTCACTTTAGGAATCACCCTGTATATGTTCATCTCGACACTAATCGAAGTATAACACATCACAACATTACCCATAAAACATTGCGACCCTTATTAATTTTTTCGATATTCACCTATTAAATCATAAATTTTTTCAAATTAGTGCTAGAAATACCAGTTTCAATGAGGCAATTTTCAACTTCATTTCCATTAAGTTAAGTCGGTTTAAATATGATTTGTCGCTATTTGAATGTGTGGAATTAACGTTTTCACTTTTTGGTTTGTTTTTGTAAAAGTACATTGTTCTCGATAATGCCGATCAGAATAATAGTCACTCAATTTTTATTACCTTTCATGCGAATAATTTACAACTTCTACCAACAATTTTACAAATTGTATAGCATATGAAAATGTTTCGATTTACATCGACTCAATATCATCCCACAACTAGATATGATTCTCAAAAAATCGTACGATTTGCGATTTGGCGAGATTGTTTTTCGTTTTCACACTATATAATTCATCTGGGCTATCACCTGGGTAATCTCACTTCTGACTTGTAAGACAAACACTAACACTCATTCACAACTTGTATATTGATATCCAAATAACAATACTTTAATTATCATTAGATATGTATAACCAAATATTCAGACGACCAACGCCTACGAATAAGTGCGTGATGCTCAAGGGCCTCTAGGTATCTCTTCATCAATCTCGCTATCGGCACGTTCCATATCGCCTCAGTCAGCGATGATCGCATTTGTTTATCTTCTCACGAACATGAAGAGTCATTCATTCCGGCTAGAGGGTGGCTCAGTCTAACACTATGTTAAAAATCGAATTGTTAAAATCGAAATAAACGTTTCGTTATCGAAGACGAATTTCTTATGCATTAGGGTATTCAATGAAAAAACATTTATTTTTGAGTTGACTCAGTTTATAGTATTCGTTTGATGATCGGTGCATTTTTCACTGAGAAAATCCGGGAACACCTCGAAAAAGACCATTTTTCAAAAATTCATAATTTTTATAAATCTGAAACTGGGCAAACAATATTGTGGAAACTGATAGATATTAACATGTGGTTCAACTGTGCGCAAGATGCTTTCTGCCCTATGTGTAGTTTTTGCACAATCGCGTTATAAACAATTAGCGTGGTCTATAATACAAATTGATTGATATGATAGACTGCCCTGAATTGTTATTTCAACTAAATTTTCACGAACCGAGACATGGTAGAAATTAAATTTTCTTCAACTGCCTCTACCAAGAATCAGAGTTTTAGTGAAATACCCAGTTTATTACATATGTAGAATTTATTATAGTTTCTATTCAGAACATGATTTTTTTCCATTTGGACATTTCAAGAATAAAATTCGAAACAGGTTAATTAATTAAAACAACTTTCAGTTGTTTGCACTGTGTCCACTATATTGTATCATTCAGTTCTAAATCACCGAAAGGAAAATGAAAATGAAAAAGTGATACCGGGTCCAATTCAAATCAATTCTGAATTTACCCGACAACAATTAACATGTTTTCATTTTTCTTTTCGTGGGAATCTGATCAGTAATTGTACACTTTCAATAAGTAGATCAAGATTGAAACAAAAATTTAAAAAAAAAACTTCATATAATTGTTATAGTTGTGGAATTCAAGGCCATGTAGTTACAAATTGCAAAAATTTTGTATTGTAATGTTTCCGAGAAAGAAAGTTCATGTTAAACATGTTATATAAGTTATGCCACACTGATGAAAATGTCTATTTCAAAAAGTTTCATTCTGGCGGTGATGAAATAAAAAAAGGTGACATGCGCAGTTTAATGAACACTATGTTTGAGATCGAATTGTTGAACTTGAAATAAACGTTTTGTCATCGCAGACGATTTTATTATTCACAAGGTTTGTTCAAACAAAAAAACATTAATTTTTGAGTTGACTCACTTTATTGTATTCGTTTGATATTCTCCATATAAGACGAAACTGCAGTAAGGTTGGTTACAAATAGAAGTGGTATAAAAACAGAAAGTTTTATGTCTCATTTTTCATTACCATTGAGAATATTGAGATTGCATTATTTTTGTTTGTGATAAAGTAGTGCACATAAATGTTGACTCAGATAATTCATTGTGAATTTGTTTGAGGTAGTTTGTTTTTTCTCAAGTTACCTTTAAAACAAAATTTCTTTCGTTGAAAGAAGTAACCCGGTTGTCAAAAGAACTGAATGGAACTGAGAACTTTTTTTAGGAGTCACTATTTGCATTTCAATTCAGTTGTCACTTGAACGCAACATTTGTATAAACATTTTTTTTCTCTTTCGGCAAAGATACTAAATGTATTTTGATGACATTAAATCGACTCGGTAGCCAGCTGGTGTTTTCCTTTCATCTACACTCCTATCTATTGTATGTTTCATTCAAGCCATTTCTGCCATCTGCTGAGTAACATAAATAAATGTACAAAGAGCAATAACGATAACAATGACAGATCGATGCGGCCTGGCATTCTAGACATCTTGGCTCTATGCTCTATTGTTTTGCTAATCCGTCTCATTATCATTGCGGTGCTATTATCTCATTACAAATATTATTTATTGGTATTTCATTTTGCAATATGTACATCAAGTTTTATCGTTGTCATGGTTTTATGATGCATCGAAATTTTCCATTCTGAATGATCAAAAGTCGTTTGGAACAATGGCTCATTGTTATATTTCTATGGAGGAATAATGCGTAAGTTACGGTCGTTGGTTTTTTTAATTGTCGATAATTTTTTATAGAAGTACCTATTCAACAGGGCGTTCCGCAATTTGACGAGACGTTAAATCCCAAAATATTATTCTATCATAGACAGTGTGACCCATCGAAAATGGAAGCACCCTTATAAAATCTATTTTTTCAACCGATTTGAACGATTATTTTTCCATGATGTAGACAAAAGTCTACTAGGACACTAAATTTCATGATAGTCTTCATTTTCAGGGTCAACTAAAAAAAATATATTAGCGATTTTTTTAAAATCAGACACACCGGGTTATTGATATTTTCAAATGGTTCATGTTGATATTAAGTATGAATGAATCCCATTGATAAAAAAATAATAAGTCAATGAAATTTGAAAAATATGCCGTTTAATCAACTCGCCTCTTCAATATCAGATGTTTCATCAAAATTCTGACCACATCACTGGATTCAGGAAGTCTCAAAATATCACTTTTCAGAATTTTATCGGAATCTGTTAATCAATAAAAAATGTTTAAGTCATTCATTATTCCCGCTCGGGAATAATAAATAATGAATGAATAATCGGAATGTTCTGAAAACACAAACTGTCAGTGTTAATAAATAATTGTCAAAAGCGTGTTTATTTGTGATTCAATGAGGAAGAGTGTAGGAAATGTGATGGAAAGTGATATGGAAGAAGAATTTTCATATTAGAATTTTATTGACAAATGAAGTTGAGTATACTACTCTCAACCTGGGGACCAACATAGCTCTTCAAATCTTTGGTGAAAGTGTACAGATGTCAGGAGAGACCAAATACTTGGGGCTAAACCTGGACTCAACGCTCACCTGGAACAAACATCTGGAAAAAGTGCTGATAAGAGCAAGGACATCATCAATGATGGCCAGACGCTAGAAGATGGGGATGTTACGTCAAGAGCCATACCAATGCTGTCAAGAGGGCAAATCTGGGACACAGATGGCTCAAAGACTAGCAAAGGAGTAGGGGCTGGAATATACGGAGAGAGACCGAGGCAAGACATTAGTCTAAGCCTCGGTACTCAAGCCTCTATATTGCAAGCCGAGGCAACGGCAATCTCCGTCTGCATGAGAGAGATTCTGAGGAGGGGTCCTAGAAACCAACCCATAGCGATTCTCTCCGACAGTCAGGCGGCGATTAAAGCCCTGCGTTCATGCAGGTTCACTTCCAAACTGGTTTGGGAGTCACACCACAACCTTAACAGGGTAAAACTTGTCTGGGTACCACTGGTATCAGGTGATAAGGGCATCCAGGGAAATGAGAGCGCAGATGTCCTAGCTGGAGCGGGGGCAGCAACATTGGACCAGAACCAACCTGCGGAATCCCGTTTGGGGATATTGAGCAGGACACAAAGGAATGGGTTGAAAACCATCATCAATCTTTCTGCGAAAGTGCCTCAGGCAATACTCACGGAAAAATGATGATGATGGGACCAACCGTCCGGCTATCAAGACACTTTGAACTAAGCCGAGACTCTCTCAGGAAGGTGATAGGACTGATGACAGGCCACTGCTACCTGAGAAAACACCTGCAACTGTTGGGGATACATCAAGAGTCCACACAATGCAGATTTTGTGATGAGGAGGACGAAACAGCCTCCCACATAATGTTTGAATGCGATGCTCTGGCTCGCATGAGGATGGATATCTTCGGACACTGCGGTGCAGAAGATATCATCCCGCAGGAAAACTCCGGGAGTTCATTAAAAGATCTGGAGTACTCATGAGATAGACCTGATAGCGGGGTGCAGAAAGGTTCCATACAGAACTACCTGCATTTCAGCCACTGGCTAGCCCCGCCATCTAATAATAATAATAAATAAATACTTAATATCGCAATAATGGCTATTCTCTCGGAATGTTACTCCCTCGCAAAGCTTTCATCCTATGGTTTGACCGCCACCTCTGTTCCTTGCCATCTAACTGTCTCTCAGCAGATCATTCCGCATGTTTTGACTAATGCTACCTTTGAAATCAATATCGAGTTGTTCTGAAGGTGAAGTTGTTTTCAATCATTGTGAGTTGTGAGTTGTTGAGTTAGCGGAATCTTGGCTTCAGTTCGGCACAAACATGACAAAACAAATTAAATTTTTCAACATTTTCAAAATAATAGCGAAAATTTCGATTTCGTACAAGATGTTACATTATTGTGATGCCTTGATCTGAGTGACTGATGTAAATCAAATAATTCATTACCACTTGTCGTTCCACAAATTATAGAGGTGGCCTCATTTGTTTATTAGATCATCCACGATGATACACGATATCGTAGCTGACACAGGATAATTCCGACTTTCATGTTCAAATATTTCCATTTCTGATTTTATTGCAACGCTGTGATGATTTTGAAAAGTATTTCCATCAAAATAAAATTCAATTTTCATATGAAATGTATATTAGCATAAACTTCTTTTTCTATGGCGAAATGTGTCTTTTCTGATCATTAATTATCGAATGTGTGGCAGCTAAATCAATATCTGTTCCATTTGTTTCGATGACTATTAGTTGACTATCATCGACTGTCCACAAAACAGATTTTGCTATATCGTATTTCAACTCATTAAACGGTTTGAGAGCATCAAGTGATACAGGAACTGATATACAGCATATATCTATTAATTATGAATGTGGATAATAATAAAAAAAAATGAGCATCGACTTCGAATTGGACGCTGCTGAATTAATGCTCTTGCGCCGAAGATTCCTATTCAAAGACATGATTTTGTTTTTTCATCTCTTTCTAGCGTGCATGATTCGGTAGCAACAATTATCGAAGATATGTGTGGTGCTAATTCGGCAAATTCCAACATTACCTCATATCCGGATAAGGTTACAGAGAGCAAATGTAGATTGTTAAAAAAAAAATTGTTAAAATTGTTAATTCCGTCAACCGATTGCACCCCTACGCGCGGCATTATATGGGTTTTATTCCTGAGAATATGACACATTTCATAAATTTCTAGATTCATTCATGCCTGAAAGAATTTAAGATCGCCGCCGGCGTTTTACTTCGAGTTCGTGTTCAGAAGGCGAAAATACATCACTACCAGCAAACAATTTTTCTCGGCTGTTATGAGGCCGACGTGGAACGATATTTACCTTTTCAAACAACAGCCCGTTACATACTCAATCCATATTTCCTCAAGTTTAATGGGTTTTTATCCGCTTTTGGCAGACAATTGATTGATGAAACTCTGGTAGCAGGTAACAAACATACATTTTATTGATTTTAGAGTTACAAATGGATCAATGAATCGTTTTTTAATGACATGAAGTTTACTTGACCGTCTTGCATAATTTTTATTCTTAATTTATCCACATTTCAGAAAAATGTTAGCCCATTTTCAATATGGGACGGTTGAAAATGTCAAAAGAAGCCTAACCTTAAAAATTTATGACATTTCTCGTGATTCAGAATTCGCCATGCGCAATAGTTTTCCAGCGACCGTTTAAGAAAAGGTAAGATAGATATTTCTGGCTTCAATCTGATAACATTGCGTCTTATGGCGTGTTATCAATATTCGTAGTTAATAGATATATGATATACAGTCAATGATACTTATTTCATCAGGATATTGAATTTTTGTATCCACTTGGAGTAGTGATTCCAATCTTTTAGGGTCAGATTGCGAATTCAAATACCCTAGAACCTCGCGTAAATAATTTTTTTTGAATTTTTTTACGAATAGTGAACCCTGAAAATAAAGACTAATTCATGAAATTTGGTGTCCTAGCAGAGTTTTGAATAGGATAGTGGATATAACTTGCATGTAAAAACTTATTTTTAGAATTGATGTTATTTTATATTTGATATATTATTATGTTTCTTCTTACAATAACATTCCTGTGTTTTTTTTTTCAATAAATAATGAATGATCCTTTACTCCATCAACCATTCTGTTGAACAAAGAAGGAAATCAAAGTTTATTATAGTTTATTATAGCATTATAGTTTGAAAAAATGTAAACACTTTTATACACAATGATGACATTTTCTGAGAAATTTCAAATAATTTTTTTTTCTATTTATATTGAAAATTTAACGATACAATAACGTCAGAAGTAATTTTTTTATCATACATTCGTTCATTTAAATCCCAGGAAATATCGAAATTTCATGATTTCGTCATATAAGGCTTCATTCTACTGCTAGTTATTTTAATGGCATAATCGATTTGCTGAATCGACTAATCTATTTAGTTTTCCGTTGACGTCAATTCCAAGATATCTTACTGATATCGAATTTCACTTTGTTGAATAATGAAATAAATTGATTGATTGGTTTTTAATTTTTTTCTAGTCCTAAAACAGTTTGCTATTTTTGGATGATTCATTCCTATACTGTACCAAGAAACGATTTCTAATGTTAAAACCATCAGTAACAAAAGTTTAAAAAGTCGGAAGAATTTGTGGAAGTGGGTGAATAATTTCAACAACGTAGGAATATTTAACAATAATATGTACGGATCGGTAAAGACCTTAGATTATAGAAAGAGGAGATAGAACATGTATCGATGAAAAGATGCGCATCAGCTGCCACTTTCGCTTCGTTGGGTTTGATGAGAGGAGGGACTAAACAGGGGCGGATTTGGATTTAGGATAATGTAAATGTTTCACTATAATTTTGCAGCTATTTTCTTATACTTATAATTTGAAATAAACTTGCGGGAAAATAAATATACCAAAATAACTGAAATAGTTCGTTTCAATAATAACTAATATTCATTCACTAAAAACTATGAATTTATAACTATGAACCCACACATATTTTCAAATATATAAACACTGACTATATACTAAAAACCAGAGAATAACGTAATTTTGTTATAAACCGTCCTTTTGCTATTGCTTTTATCTAATAAAGTTTTATTATAAGAGTGAATTCTGATATTAATATAATTCGTGAGATGGGAATCCAAAACAGTTTGTTCCTCAAAATGGTGTGTCAATTTTTTAAACAGATTTTTATGTAAAAAATTATGTAATACTTCTATGAGTAACTTTTCGATGTTAATGTATTCTTTTTTGCTTATGTTATGCTGTAAAAGTTTTTCTGTAGTCCTGCATATCACGATTACATCCTCTGAGGGATACGTTAGAGAATTCGGTCTATCTTTTTGGTTGATAAAATAATTAGTTTTATCACCAACAAGACCATCAATGCATTCTTCACATTTTAGATTTTTCATGATTTTATACACAACAAACCCTGACATATATACATCTTCTTTATATGCAGACAAATTTGTAGACAACTTTTGAGTAAATTTGTCAACATGTTTTAACATATTTTCTTCTTCTTCAACGATCCTTTCCTTGCCACATGATTTATTAGTTACATCACAGGGTTTCATGACAGCACAATCATTTCTAACGGTATACAGTTACCCATGAAAGAATCCCTTAATTCCAAATGGAGCATGATTTTTTTATATGCAGTTTTGAACTGTTTGGCTTTAGGATTATTGTTATAACCTCCCATGATCTGAACACGTCTTAGTTCATTGGACAACCCCCAACTGTTATCTCTCTTTCTTTGGGAAAACTATATACCTATAAAGAACTCATTTCAACAATTCACAACAGTAAATTGGTTTTAAAACCTAACATGCTAAAATTGCATCATTTCATTAGATGGCATTTTCGAAAATTACAGAATTCGGTCCTGTCTTCATTTCTCTAATTCAGAAATGGCCCGAACCAAGCCGAAAAACGCCGAAAACGTCGTCGCCAAGCCATTTCAGAGCGGTTGGAGGGAGTCTCAAGCAAATTGTTGAATTTATTTGTGGACGTGATGGGTGGGGATAAAGGGGAAAATGGTTAGTGTGCGCACTGGTCTATGTTACATCTCCTCTTTCTATAATCTAAGGTAAAGACTTACTCGGAATCACAAATTATCTTTAAACGACTTTTCCCAATTTTTTTTAAAAAAGCAAACAGCTAAAGAGACTCGATATCATGTGGATTTTCTTTTTATAGGAACTCGTATAGTTGTCGTCAAACATATAAGATAAATAAAAAAAGGCGCAAAAAATGGTCGATTAGCATGAAATTGACTCCCATGCCGCCAACCAGGGTCGGACTTGTACATATGCCGCTAAATATTGTGATGCGTGCAGATTATTCAAGTTAATTTAACAAAAGCACTGTAACTTTTGTATTCAGAATAATCCATTTTTATAATTATTAGTATCCTTAGATTGGGTAAACAACTGCCCCGTCGAAATCTAATTTGCTAATAGCTGGGCGTGCCGCAAACAGCTGTGATTTCTATTATAACTACGCCCGACCCTGCATGGAAAAAACATTCCTAATTGCTGTGCGGGCCTTTACATCTTCCGCGCTAAGTGTTACGTGGGGGCGATAGGTGGAATAATTTGAATAAAGGTAGAGTTGTCAATAATCTTATTTATTGATTTAGGGCGATTTTAGTCTGAAAAACTGTTTGGTTATTGACAAAATAGGAATTAATTTCCTGGTAATTTCCTGAAGTTATGTAAGTATTGATATTGACTCACACTGATTTTAGCCAATATTCTCATGTGAATACCATATAAGGTGTGTATGGCGTGGTACTATGCATTTTTGGCAGAAATATATATTTTGTGATTGGTTTTTTTGGAGGAAATGTGAGGACTAGCACGATATTTGCTCATACAGGATGATTCCTAAGGTGGACCAGTCCTTTTATTAATTTCTCAGATTGCACAGAAAATAATGGCTATAGGTGAACATGTAAAAGACAACAATTCGTTTTTGAGATGCAGGGCGTTAAAGTTGAAAATTAATATTGAATTTACTTTAATTACTGAAGGATCACCAATCACATACTATTCAAGATATCCAACGAAGGCGATCCGTTACATCCAGTGGAAATGAGATATAACCGGATGGTGGGAGTTAGACTGTATGTTTTTCACCTTCCCAGCTATTCAGAATATTTTAGGGAGTCACAAAATACCCAAGAGCAGATGAATAAAAATATAATTGTACGAAACAGAATGCCAGTGTCCAATATTGATTATATTCCCAAATTTGATTTTAGGATATGAAAGTACATTCAATTTTATGTAAGAAATAAATATATGATTGCACTAAAACTTGATAGAAATCACCGATAAAAATCGAGAAAACTATATTTGGCACCAAAATTTAATGTAATTGTGTCGGATGAAAAGTCCGTTCAAGACACCCATATGATAAATATAATTTTGGAATTTTAGCACAATTGATCATTGACGTACCACACTGAGAGCTTCAATCAGAAAAAAATCATTGTGCATATCATCTATTAGAAAATCTTCAAACACGAAAGTATTATTCCAGTTCAAAGTGAAGTGATTTTTGGCAATAAAATCTGTATAAATAATGATAGCGTGGCAACGCACTATTCAATCTGAAAACATAGAATTACAGAGAGTTCATATAAATGAAACACAGAGCGATCAATTGGAAAGTTGAAATTAAGTGGGCCCTTCACGTGCAGTTTTTCGTTACTTCCAAAGTGACACTCCATCGCTCCACTCCAAATTCGAACGTGAAGTGTCAACATGCACCTGGCGCTTCTCGCATCTGACGCGGCGCGAGACGTTCCAACCTTCTTAAACTTCTAGCGCGATTCGAACAGAGGAGTCATCCAAAACTGAAAGTGATGGGACTATTCCCGCGTCGCTCCGACTGTAGAGAAGAACAGTCGAATTGAATTGTAACGAGAAGACAGGTATAGTTGCTTCGAGTAGTCTTAATGTGATTTCGGCGCAAGTACCATTTTTGGACCAATACTCTGTGTCTTTCTTCTGGAATCTTCATTTTCTAATTTTATACATGCAATTTTTCTCTTTGAATGTAAAGAACACATCGCGAAAAAAGGCCCACTAGCTATCGAGAAGCTTCGAGGAATGAAGTTGGCGTACTATATTTGAATGTGCGTGTAGTTTGGCATGCAACTTCGCTCCGAGAGTGACGCGAAGGGAGTGCGCGTCGGGAATCGAAAAATAACTGCACGTGAAGCTGGCCCTTTTTATTTCCATGGAAGACCATGTTGGTATATGCACTTATTTGAGAATTCCCTTCTCTAGATCAATTTTAAATTATCTGAACAAAAATATCTGAATTCCTGTTAATCCAGATGTTGAGTCGTGAAGAATGCAGTACTGAATGAACACCCTGTATATACAAGAATGTCTTTTATTTGTAATTTTTTTTTTGAATAACTTTTACATTAATGATAAATTGAATCATTATACTGCATATATTTTTTGAATTACTCATATCTATGTACTTAGTATCGATCTCTAGTATACTCATTAATCTAAATAAAATTGGATTAATTAATCCTCTGTCAATAATGAATTTGATGCAATTGAAAAATTCTTTACCCATGGCGAAGTTACCTATAATGCACTAGCTATTTCAAACTCTTGCACCACTTGCCCCCAACATTATGTGGCACGTTCCAGGAAAAGATAAGACCATTTTTTGCGGCTTTTTTTAATTATCTTATATGTTTGACGACAACTATAGTCATCCTAGTAAACCGTAGCAAATTAAATGAAAAACTGCAAAAAGTCTGTCCTGAATTTTTAATTACTAGATAATCCACCTTCTACAAATAAATTGGTGCCTATAATTTTTGTGAAAAAGTAACTGGCAAGGACCAGGTGGATAATGTTGTTTAGGTTCTAACTTTGAATAAAATAGTTATTTATGCCTAACGGCCTCGTCGGACAATTTCACGTCGAGTGCAATAAACAATTTTTGCACGAGTTGCATACAACATTTTTTCTACGTTCATGCAAAAAGCAAAAAATGATTTATTGAGGTGCGGCACTAGGTGTAGGAAAATGAAAAGCGCAACTTGAATACTTTATTATTAATATCGATTTGCATTGAAACAGGAACTAATACGTTACAAACAATTTAACTCAAACTTTATTTTTACCCTCAATGTTGAAAGTGAATGAACAATTGGTGCAATTTTCAATATGAATATTTCGTAGTGAAGTACCTATTGCCAATCTCACAGAATATCTGCTAAATATGTAGTAGGTTTAAACGTTTATGTTTGTCATGATGACAGCACGTTGAAGTAGAATGACAGATGAGTGCAATAAAGAACTTCTTTTTCCACTGAATATAGTTCAATAAAGTTTTGCTTCTTGCATGAATGTAGAAAAACGATATTAATAAATTAATTTTGTAGTGTGATTATGTATTCAAATATTTTATGTGAACTACTTTTGTTATAAAAATAATGAATAAAGCCGAAAATTATTGAAAATATTCAGAAAATCATGATACAGAGAGACGTTTTTTCTCAATTTTAAGCGGTTCAACTATCAATAAACCACCACGTTAAATAGACCATTTCAAAAACTAAAATGATCACTTATACACCTTCGTAAAACGAAAAAATAAGACCTTTTCTTCTTTTTTTCGAAGAAAGATCATAACTCGAAAACTATTGGTCTTCTGAAATGCGAAAAAAGTCAATATTTTTTGACACTAAAAAAGGCATGTTTTCATAAATTTTTATGTAAATTAAACTATGGATGAGCGAAAAAAAAATTACATTATGAAAAATCGTTTTTTTTGCCATTTTGACGGTTAATTTGAGATTATGTCGAAAGTGTTGGATACAAAAGTTTTCTAGTTTTTTTATTATCTACAACTATTCTATTGAACATTTTTCGCTAAGAGGTCACGTTTCGCCGCAAATCGCAAAAATCCGTTTTCAACCCCTAAACTGCCCCATTTCACCAGTTTGAGTTTTTTCGTGTTTAAATATTTTATTTCCTCAATGTTGGAACCTCAACATTTTCCACCTGGTCCTTGCCTGTTACATTTTTCTTATTTTTAGAGTTCAAAATTTGTTTTGGCTCCCGCCTAAAATAGAATCTCGGAAACTAGAGGAAAGTAAAAATTCCTCAGAGCAAGAAGTTCTTGCCTAAAAAACTGATCGACGTGATTAATGGGTCGAATACCATGTCAATAAAGAAAATAATCATCCAGCTGTTCCCTCAGAGCCTATTTATTTCGTTATGATAAAGAATAATAATGATAATAAGGCGCTTCGATAGAATTTTTTTCTAGGGGGATTATAAATTGACCAATTTCACCGTCGCCATTTTTGTACTGCGATAATACCAAGTACCCAAGTAACCCAGGGAATTTAGAGTTCTCTAGAACTACGAAATTTACTAATTCCATACGTCAGTGAATGTTTAAAATTATAATATTTATTTGGACAACGCATTTAGCAACAAAAAAAAAAATGCACTAGAGTGGGAGTGAGTTTCACATCGAGTTGATTTAATTTTTAGATGAAAACTAAGGGACCGTGGACAAAAACGTTTCGGAATTTCGAAGACATCTGAAGAAAATGATACTTTGAAATACAACGAGAAGTCTACAGAAGGCAGTGTTGAAATCCACCTTCGTTTCCACATGTATATGGCAAATGAAGTTAAAAATATTTAACTAAGACTTAGTGCCAATGTTGTTATTATTAAAGCTCAGGTGAAAGCTGATACCGATAGTGATATCTAACCATTTATCCTAGATTTTCTCTTCAGTTAAATTTTTCTGAAACTCACAAAATACGTACATGAAATATGCACCAAATAGAACATTCTTGATTTTCGCGGTTTTCTAACAGATACATCATATTTTTAACCGCTGGTTGGTGACAATGGATTGTTGGTATTGTTGCATGACAATGTTGCATCGGTGAATATGGTCAATTGTAACATACTTTTACTTTTATAACAAATGTGGATCGGGTAGACTTTAAAATGGAATTCGTAGGAATCGACAAGTTACACCAGGGTGCCCACTAACCTGGAAAACATGGAAAACTTGGAAAAGCCAGGGAATTGATTTATGGGTCCTGGAAGTCTGGGAACTCTATTTTCAGCCATCTAGGGAAATATATAAATTTTGGCATCAATGTCAACTCAATTTCACCACTTCTGTAGTTTGAAAACACGATAGCGGAAAAATTAATGATTGAAGAAAAAATTCCAAAAAATTCGAAGGATATAGCTAAAATTGATTTCAGACACTGGCAAGAATATCAACAACTTCTTGCCTGTGAAAGATATGGATATATGATTTCCACAAAAAGGATGTTGTTGAAGTCTAAATGTAAAGAAAAAGATTAATTCGTTTTTTGAAAGAATGTCAGAAGTATTTAGTTGCAACTGTAAGCAAAATTTGCAACGTTCATGTTTAAATCATGTTTTGATCCTACTTTGATTGTAGATCTCAAACTGTCACTAAAAAGAATGAATATTGTTCTGTAAAAAGGACCCTGCACCAAATACATGGGAAAATGGCTTTCAGCCAATTTTGATAATTTTTTGGGATATTGTAGTACAAGTCACTAGAAGTTACACATGCAAGTTTGAATTAGTTTCTATGTCCAGTTTCGGAGATACGAATTTTTGAAAATCATAAAAATTGCTGCTTTACCAAAACATAGCATGGTTCAGTTATCCAAAAGTATTACTTTTTAGATGATTAGTAACAAAATTGCTGATTTGAAGAAAGTCGAATGTCATGTCAATTAGTCGGTCGTTACGATAGAAGAAGCCACATATTATACAGGGTGGGTCAAAAATAGGGACAATTTAAAATATTTTGCCAATTTTTTTTTTATTTTCTCTAATAGTTTAGACTTTTTTACAACACAGTAATTTTTTTTTGAAATGTTTTACATGTTTTTAACAATAGCCACACAAAATAGCCTTTTTGGGTCAATAAATTCGCTCTGGAGCCAAAAGTATTTGAGAAAGGCTTGAAGTAATTGCTCAATATGATCAGCTTCAAAAAGTTACGATCACATTTTATACGGGGGCTGTTTACAAATATTAGTTGAAATCGGTTTTGTACGTAATGTATATGTTTGTTAATTATTTTTGAATGGATTTTCCAATTTGAATCATACTTTTCAGTTATACTTCCAAGTAAATTACCCTACACTCGGATAAGTTTCATTTATTTACTATGTCTGGTTTTTGAAGTATAAATTAAAATTGATATTCTGTAGAAGATATTATCCAATCTTATTTCTTGATGAAAATTATAGTTCGAAAACCAGACATAGAAAATGAATGAAACTTACCTGAGTGTAGGGTAATTTACTTGGGAGTATAACTGAAAAATATGATTCAAATTGGGAGATCCATTCAAAAATAATTAACAAACATATACAGTGTGTCTCACTTCTCATGGAAACACCCCCGTATCTTCCGTAACAATAGAGGTAAAATGATGAAACTCTCAGGACTGATGGAAATGCTCAAAATGCACCTACCACCTGAATGGGGTTGGCCTAAGTGATATACACTGCCCGCCACTCGCGATGGAACAACCCATTTTTACGGTAAAACATACTAGGGGGCAGAATAGGCTCAAAATTCCTACAGATTCGTGATCAGGACCACAAACTTACTATAGAGACACGTTTTCCCTGAAAAAATTTCAGTCCTGAAAAATCCGAATTTGTCTCACTTCTCATGGAAACATCCGTAATTTTTTACGTAGAACCATGAAATTTCCAGGATCGGTAGATACACTGGAAATGAACTCACTGCACGGAAATGGTCAATCTACGTAATATACACTGCACGCCAGCAGCGAAGGAACCACCCATTTTTCCATCGCTGCTAGCGTGTAGTGCACATCATGTAGGATGACCCGTTTTCTGCAGTGAGTTCATTTCTAGTGTATCTATCGATCCTGCAAATTTCAGGGTTCTACGTATAAAATTACGGAAAATACGGGGGTGTTTCCATGAGAAGTGAGACAAATTCGGATTTTTCATTACTGAATTTTTTTCAGAGAAAAAGTGTATCTGTAGTAAGTTGGTGGTCCTGATCACAAATCTGAAGGAATTTTTAGCCTATTTTGCCCCTAGTATGTTTTACCGTAAAAATGTGTTGTTCCATCGCGATTGGCGGGCAGTGTATATCACGTAGGCCAACCCCATTCAGGTGGTAGGTGCATTTTGAGCATTTTCATCAGTCCTGAGAGTTTCATCATTCAACCTCAATTATTACGGAAGATACGGGGGTGTTTCCATGAGAAGTGAGACACACTGTATATTACGTACAAAACCGATTTCAACTAATATTTGTAAACAGCCCCCGTATAAACTGTGATCGTAACTTTTTGAAGCTGATCATATTGAGAAATTACTATAAGCCTTTCTCAAATACTTTCGGCTCCAAATCGGATTTATTGACTCAAAAATGCTATTTTCTGTGGCTATTGTTGAAAACATGTAGTATAAAAAACAAACATTTGAAGAAAAAAAATTACTGTTTTGTAAAAAAACTCTAAACTTTTATAGAAAATCTTCTTGTAGTAAGAAAATAATCCCAATAGGAATTTTCATAATGAAAAATGCTCGGTCCCACCATAGGGACCGTTGATAAAGATTGGCAAAATATTTTAAATTGTCGCTATTTTTGACCCACCCTGTATAACAGGTGGCTTCTTCTATCGTAACGACCGACTAACTGACATGACCTTCAACTTTCTGCAAACCAGCAATGCTACTATTTTGTTACTAATCATCTAAAAAGTAATACTTTTGGATGAGTAAACCTTGATATGTTTTGGTAAAACAGCAATTTTTATGATTTTCAAAAATTCGTATCTCCGACACTGGACATAGAAACTAACTCAAACTTGCATGTGTAACTTCTATTGACTTGTACTACAATATCCCAAAAAATTATGAAAATTGGCTGAAAGCCATTTTCCCATGTATTTGGTGCGGGGTCTTTAACGAAAAAAAAAATTGTCTGCCGAAGAAGCAGAGGTCCTCAAACAATTAAAAAAATGTATAAATTTAAACTCAAACTTTTTTATAAAATATAAAAACGAACATCTTGATTCTTATTATAACTCATTACTGAAAGATAAAGGTGAGTTTTATTATTTATGGAAGTTGATTAAATTATTCTTGATATTATCTCATGGCAACGCTTCTGTAGAGAGTGGTTTCTCAGTTAATAAGCAATTGCTTGATAGAAATTTGAAAGAGAGATCGCTTGTAGCACAAAGAGTTGTTTATGACAACATTGTGTATGAAGGTATTCTTTTAATTTTTGTTGGTGGTTATATTAACCTCATATTGACATGTGAAATGTTTTACTTATTTCGATAAATTTGAAAGCCCCAAGACTTCATCATCGATAATTAACCTACAATTCCCTTCCTAAACATTCCCATTGGAAAATTAAAATTTCCTTCAACAGAAGAAATAATTTTTAGTATTTTTTTTAATAGTAAGAAATTATGATCACTTTACTGAATGGATCTATAGGTATCTGATTCACTGAAAATAATCAACTTAACAATAATTATCCACTTAATTGGGCATATGGCATGCGACTGTTGGAGTTGGACTATTGTCTCTTCCAATTTTTCTGCTTTCAATGCTTCTCCTAGGAGGTACTGTCCTCCCTTATCGACGCTGGTGACCTTTTTCTACCAAACGTTGACATGTGATTGAAGCAATTTGATTAGAGGCAATGCAAGTGATTTAGAGTGTGACTAAAGTGTTGCAAAATCAATCCGTATAAACATGTACATTGTTTTCCTCTATTTACTAAATATTTTCGCAGCTCCTACTAACGTAGCGTTGAAAATATGACATTTTGTTGAGGCTCGTCCAGGTCACACCTCTACTACAAAATACGCTCTAACAAATAAAAAAAAAAACTGAAACAATAGCCCGTAAATGAATTATTCATGCTCGTATAAATATAACCCGAATGAGCAATACGAATAATGAATTACGATGAATATGGATCGGCAGAAATGAATCACGCCTCAGATGCATTGTTTATTTTAGTTCGATTTTTAATAAGTCTTCGACCGTTGACATGCGCTGCTTGACGTCAATGGAACGAGGTCTTCGTTCTCTGGATACATTGAATATGTGTCTACATAAACACAATTTCAATTTTAGAAGTTCGCTTCAAGGACCTTGTATATTCTCCAGTCTTTATTGTTAATTTTTTGGTATTGTTATAGTCCTGAAAATATTTGAGTTATATTATATGTTATTGAAACTTTTCATATTAAGAATCTAATTTTGCAATTAGAGGTCCTCACATAACACTATACAGGGTAATTCAAATTCGACCCCCACCATTGGGATCTCCTAAACTACAGGAGATGGTAATGGTAAGTGCGTGGATGGTAACTGAAGCGCTGCGACCTGATTAGATCTATTGTGCCCCATCTTCTTCTGCTATCTCAAGGTGTTCTCGTTTACAGCAGCCCCTCAAGCCTCAATTCCTTGAGGAATTCAAGGAGTTGGAGGAGGTCTATTCGAGGTATTTCTCCCACCGTCAGCTGGTGCGATCCCAGTATAATCAATCTCTTGTAATGTACAGCATAACACTCCATCAATATCTGGTGGGGTGTTTCTGGATGTTCCCCACAGAATCTGCAGGTGCTGTCCTCCTCTAAGCCTAGCTTCCTTAGGTGATCTTTGAGTCTGCAGTGCCCCGACAGAAATCCCGTGATTGTCTTTAGACTAGTTTTACTGAGGTTAATCAGTATCTTCGATCTTGCTAGGTTGAAATCGCCGAGGAGATCTTTGGCTTGCCTTAGCCCTGGAAGTCTTTGCCAGTATGTTGCTCTCATTGCTTCTTCAGTTTTATTGAGTTCTTCTTGAAAGTAAGACTTTCCAAGTCCGCATAATGGTTCTGGCCCGATCAGTGGCGTTGATGCCCCTTTTCGTGCCAGGGTGTCGCTTGTTCATTGCCCTCCACTCCAACGTGCCCCGGCACCCGGAGGAGGATCACCTTGTTGTTCCTGGCTAGAACATTGAGTTTGTCTAGGCATTCCCAGACCATCTTCGAGTTGATGCTACATGAGCACAACGCTTTGATAGCTGCTTGACTATCGGAGAGGATTGCAATTTCCTTGTTCCGGTATTTCCTGTCGAGGTTGAACTGAATGCACCTTTTCATGACGTGAATTTCCGCTTGAAAAATGCTGGGGAACTGACTCATGGATTCGGAGTATTTGATGCGAGACCCAAAGACTCCTGCTCCAGTTCCGTCGGGAGGTTTGGACCCGTCAGTGTACCATGTTATGGTATTCCTTCCCAGTGCTCGAATGGATTCTTTGCTCCATTCTTTCTTGGTATTTAATTCCGTTCGAAAAATTTTCTCGAAACTAAATTTCCTGGTAATTTCGTCAGTTGGGAGATCGGTAAGGTGTGCTGTCCCTTTGAGTCCGAGTTTAGCCAACCTGAGGTTTGCTCCCCAAGCAGTTCTCCTCACCATGATATGGAGAGGAGTGTGGTCCAGAATGACCTCTATAGCTGCTGTTGGAGTCGACCTCATTGCTCCTGTTATACAAAGACATGCTAGTTTTTGCACTTTCTCCAGGATTTTCTTTGTTGTGGTGAGTTCGGTTCTGACGTGTCTCACTACTGCTCCGTAGGTGATCATAGGTCTCACTATCATGGTGTACATCCATCGCAGTATTGATGGGTTACAGCTCCACGTTTTTCCTGCAATGTACCTGCACACCATCAGTGATGATGTTTCCTTGTTAATGATCTTTTCTACGTGTTTGTTCCAGAGTAGTTCTGAGTCTAGGGTAAGCCCTAGATACTTCACCTCTTGCTGCCATTCTAAGTCTGCTCCGTCGAGGCGAACAGTCCTACAGGAGATACGTCGAAGCCTAACTTAGGTCAAAGTTGCATATTTTGGAGCTTAACAAAAGTATTTCCGGAAATATCCGGGAAAACTGAAAATCGGAATTATCGTTTTCTTTTTTTTCGAGCGTTATTGGACAACATAGCCCAAAACCAAAAACATATTTCCATTGATACTTTTTTTTCAGCCACACCTTGGCATATTCAGATTTATTATCTGAAGTTTCTTCTTCTGGCAATTATCATCAACTTTTTTTCTATTATGGGCGCCATATTGTTTTTTTACACAGAAGAATAGTGCTTCTCATTATGATTTCATTGCTGTATAATTTGTCATGAGGTGCTCTTCTGAAACCACATATATTAAAAAACAAGTTCATCTGAGACGGTCATGGCTCCATCGAATATTTTTTTTTAATAAACACTAGGTGTAAGAACTCATCAAACATCATAAATAATAAATAATTCAGTCAAAATGTCCTCATTCTCAAATGAAGAGAAACTTTATTATAAATTTGATAGGAATAGTACGAAAACAGCACAAATTTATTTTGAATTATATCCGGAAAGACAACAGCCGGATAGAACATTATTTAAACTTTATTATAAATTTGATAGGAATAGTACGAAAACAACACAAATTTATTTTGAATTATATCCGGAAAGACAACAGCCGGATGGAACATTATTCGGAATTTTGGACAAATACTTGGCTGAGTTCGGTGCGTTTTAAATACCAAGAATGAAATCATGAGCTTGTGAAATATGCACAAAACGTATTACAACAAGTGTTCGAAATGATGGCCTTCCTCTTGAATACATAAGCGTGCTCGTGGTCTCAAATTAAGAACGGCCCTAACAAAATCCTTTCTTCTAATAGATCTAAATTGCGTGATGATAGTTTCTCTAAGTTCATCCACTGTGTCATATTCTTGCTTTCCTTAGATTCTGTTTTTTAAAGTGCCTCACTAGAAAGTATCCAAAACTGTAAGGTCAGGTGACCTTGCCGGCTTCCTCACTCCTCCAGAATTCCTTTTATTGTGTGAAGTACTTTCGTCGGTCCAAATAATGTTTTTCAAGAAGTTTGTAGAGTCTTCCCTATTCGAGAGCCAGCTACAAAATTCCATCCTTCTCTGAGGATCACCTGGATGTAATTTTTGTGAAATATATATATATCTTTTAACATTTCAAACCACTTTTTTGAATTCCCTCCAAACGCTCGTCTGTGGCACTTCCATTTCTGTCAAGACTTGATGCGTTGATTTTGAAGGATCTACATTTATCAAAAAAGTACCAAAAATACTTTTTCGAATACTGAAAGAAATTTTACCTAGGCTAATAAGTTATTTCTAGTATTTTGTTCCATTCTGCTTCCATACTTCATTCTTGGTTTTTGAAACGCACCGTACTCAGCCAAGTGTTTGTCCAAAATTCCGAATAATGTTCTATCCGGCTGTTGTATTTCCGGATTTAATTCAAAAAAAAGTTATGCTGTTTTCGTACCATTCCTAACAAATTTATAATAAAGTTTCAACACATCTCGTTTTTCTTCATTTGAGAAAGAGGACATTTTGACTGAATTAGTAATTATTTATGATGTTTGATGAGTTCTGACAATTGTTCATTAAACACAATTATTCGATGGAGTCATGACCATCTCAGATGAAGTTGTTTTTTCAAAATATTTGTGGTTTCAAAAGAGCAACCCATGATAAATTATACATCAATGAAATCAGAATGAGAAACACTATTTTTCTGTGTGAAAAAGCAATATGGCTCCCATAATAGAAAAAAAGTTGATGATTATTGCGAGAAAACGAAACTTCGAATAGTAAATCTGAATGTGCCAACGTGTAGCTGAAATAAAGTATCAACAGAAACGTGTTTTTTGTTTTAGGCTATGTTGTCAAATAACGCTAGAAAAAACTTGAAACGAAAATTCTGATTTTCAGTTTTATCCGGATATTTCCGGAAATACTCACAGCCGTATGCATAGTCAATTCCAGCGACTCGCCAGAGATTCGCCGCTCGCTACACAAGAACTATAATGCACAGTCGAGCTCCAAAAAAGTGATACATCGCCAGCGTTTCGCCAAAATGTGACTTATCGCGTAGTTGTCACTTTTTTGGAGCTCAACTGTGCATTATAATCCTTGTGTAGCGAACGGCGAAACTCTGGCGAGTCGCTGGCGATTGACTATGCATACGGCTGTCAGAATTTTCCGAGTTTCAGAACAGTATTTTGTTAAGAAGCACCAAAATACGCAACTTTGCCCTAATATAAGCTTCGACGAATCTCCCGTAGTTTAGGAGATCCCAATGTTGGGGGTCGAATTTGAATTACCCTGTACATCGAAAGTAGCTATAACTAAAATGATGGCTTTGCAAATACAAAATGATACCATTCCCATGATTGAGAAAAATGGAGGTGTACTACTGAAAATTGTGATGATTATAGATAAGTTCACCTTTTGCATTTATGCATTCTATAGATCTCCAGCAAGTCGAATTGACAACTTTTTTGACCAGCTCAATAGTATACTAGAAAAAGAGAATGATAAACATTATTACAGCCTATTGTTGGTTGTATAATTATAGATTTATTTAGAGAAACTGAAGACTCAAGAAATTATTTCGACATGATGAGTGGGTATGGCTTTCATTAAACTATTAATACTACAACAAGAACGAGACATTGATCTGAATCATGTATTTATCAAAACAAAACACAAAACTTCAATAACATATTACCTGTCACTGTATCAACAGCAATCACTGACAACTACAACCTAACGCTATTACATATTGTGTTGATTGAAACAAAAAACGATTCAATAAATAAAAAACATTTTCAGAAACTAGACGAACAATCATTACAGAAAGCAATTAGTATTAATTGGAAAAATTAAATTTATCGAATGCGTAATCTCGAATCAACAACAGAAAAATTCATTAACGTTATTAACATATATGTACAAAAATCAACAAAACACTTCAGAATAGAAAATAGAGAACGTAAAAGGAAAAATTGAATAACAAAATCATTGATAGAACACATCAACCAAAAAAAACATAAATTTTTCTTTTGGAAACAAAACCCAAACAATGAAAACTTGAAAAATAGTTTAACGAAAAAAAAAATTATTATCAAAAATTAATTGAAACAGAACAAAATGCAAGTAAAAATCTCTAGAACACTTAATGAAATCTTAAATATCAAAACAGGAAGAATATTTAAAAATATTGAAAATAAAAAAAATTAGATCGTCACAGATCCAAAAGATGCTTTTGTTAGGTATATTCAATAACTTTTTCGCGAATGTGGGGGAAAATTTGTCAAAGAAAATAAGACAAAATCCTAACTACATATAAAAAAAATATATAAATAAAAATTCACTTTTTCTCACACCAACGAATACTATTGAGATTAGAAATATAATTAATCTGAAAAACAAAAAGGCTCCCGAGCTCGATGGAATCAAAGCTGCAACTCTAAAGATTATTGCTAAATTCATATGTGTCTTTAAAAGAATTATAAAAACAAGACTTCCTGCATATTTATCAAAGTATAATCCCAGTATGGTTCTAGAGAATAAAAATCTACCAATTCGTTGACAAAAACTATCCTTGGATTCGAGCACTCCTTCTATCGGATTTTTTATAGATCTGAAAAAGACCTTCGATACTATCGATTACTCCGTACTTTCAGATACACTACAAGATATGGGAGTAAGAGGTTTAACACACAACCTATTTGAAAGCTACTTAACAAGAAGAACTCAAAAACTTAAATTCAAAAATCATGCGAGTGAAGAGATTAACATTAAATGTGGTGTACCTTAAGGAGCAGTTTTGGGACCGGTGCCATAAGTAATTTACTTGAACAACCTAATTGAACAGGAAACAATCGTTAAAATAATCAGCTTTCTGGGCGACAGTGATATTTTACAAAAAGAAGGCTGGTACAATCTCAAATTGAACACTAAAAATCATCTTGGATAACTCAAAGACTGTTTTGACTGCAGATTACCTTTAATAAACTTCGAAAAAAACAGATACTTACCCTTAAGTAGTAATTTATTTTATATTTATTTATTTATTTACCATTTTAGGTTGCTAACAGAACAAAGTTCCAGAAAACAGCATCCACTATATAAGAATTATTCTAAGTTATTTTCAAAATTATACATAAACTTTACTTATCGGTATAAAATTATCTGGCAGTAATACAAATACGTGACTTAAAAATATGGTGTGAAATGTTTTTATATTAATAATATAGTCAAAAATAATAGAACATAAATATCATAAAAGAACAAGTACAGGGAATGAGGAACCATACCTATTGATCTGAATTGAGAAACATTTTTTTCAAATAAAATTTGAATCGAGGCAGAGACATCGAGAAAATATCTAGAGATGAATTGGGATCGTGACAGTGTGTATTGAATGCTTTTTGCATACGAACTAGTGGAGAGTTTTGTCCTAGATTGGTTCTACAATAAGGGTTATTGAATGGTGTATAATATCGAAGATTGTTTCTACTGGGAAGATTGAAATTTATTTTTGCAAGTAGATATGGGCAATCGACTTCATGTCTAACAATTTTGAAAAGAATAGATAAGTCTGTCATAGTACGTCTTTTACTAAGTGGCATAATTTTAAATTGTTCTCGAATCGGCTGATAATTGTGGTCCTGAAAGCGAATCTTGTTTTGAAATGCTAGGAATCATAACAATTTATTTTGAACACTTTCTATCCTTCTTGAGTGTACTGCATATTGAGGGTTCCAAATTGCTGACGCAAAAGAGAGCTTGCTGTTGACGAACGCATAATATAGAGAGATGATAGTGTCAGAATTATCAAAATATTTTCCGTTTCTTTTTATGAACCCAACCATCCTGTTTGTCCCGTTGATCAATTTGTCTATATGGTTGTTAAAAGTCCATTTAGTGTCAATTGTGACGCCTAGATCTTTGATTTCACTGATATATTCAAGGTTGGAATTGTTGATTTTGTAGGTATGCTGGATGAGATTTCTATTTCTTGAATATGTTATGGCAAAACACTTGGATGGGTTCAAAAAGAGACTATTATTTTCGCAATATTCAACAAGTCTGTCAAGGTCACTTTGAATTTTCAAGCAGTCGTCGAAACCTTTTACCGTATAGTAGTATTCGACAATGTTCAACAGTTCTTTATATCATTTATGTAGATGAAGGTGGCTACCCTGGACGGGACACCGGAAATTGCTTTGAAGGTATGTGAATTGAATCCATTCACTGACACCTAGTCAGCTAGTCATGAAATATCTCTGCCAAAATACAATTTCAATATCCTGCAAAATTTGTCAATTAAACCTGCAAAAAAAACTCAGTCATTTATATTGACAATCATTTATGATGGAACCACCATATGGAATATTTAACGAAAAACTATAGTAGTATCTTATTTTGATTCAAACAAGTTGGATAATTTTTGAGCTTTAAATATATAACAATACTGTATGGACCACAGTTTGGTTGAGTCACACCGTAATAATGGCATTATTGGCTGAGCAGGAGTATCAAGGAACTTCCTGCAAGATATCCAAGCTCTATACTCTGTATACTGAAATGAAACACAAATATTAGATATATTATTCAGATAGGATGTCAGCAATATAAAAATAAAAAGAAATTTACCACTCAAAACCATAGATTTGCAAAAAGATCGAAGAATCATTAGTATGCCAATAGCATGTAAAACAATAGGTCGAAGAAGTTACTCCTGCTTGGCACCAGAATTATTTAGGCAACTGCCACAAAGAATAATCGATCAAACTTCTTTAAAACGCTTCAAAACCCAACTGTTATCATTTGTTAAAGGAACGGACAAAATAAAAATATATAGAATGATAGATGGCTGATTCAATAACGGAGAAAATATCAAAATCAATCTAAGGGTGGATTTAGTCAACTTTAGCACAAGCATTATCATTAACATAACTGTAACATCGAAGGTTTTCTGCATAAACTTAACATTGTTGTATAAATGGTGCCATTTGATATAACAGATTCAACTTTCGCTTTTGACATATATTTGAGCACAATTTTAAAATGATGTTGACTGAATGCACCTTAAGACGTGTACTTATACGAGGATGTATTGATATCTAGTTAGCCTAGACCAGTTCCCTGCATTACCATAGCAACGTACAATAACTTATTAGAAGTGTCAGTGTAAAGTTTGACGTCAAAAAAGTAAACCAGAGTTACGCAATAAATTAAAAGAAAAAATATGTCCACCAGAATTGTGAAAATTGAAAAATATCAGTATCGAGTCATCATCAAAAACCTGTATTTAAGAGGATTGAGAGGTAAGCAGATTTACGAAGATATGTTTAATACCCTTGGTGATCAATGTCCTTCGTATGCGACCGTGAAAAATTGGACTGCAAGCTTCAAAAAAGGTAAATTTTCCATTGAAGATGATTACCGATCGGGAAGGCCAGTTTCTGAATCAGTCCCCGAAAATATCGATGCAATTCATGACATGATTTTAACAGACCGTCGAATTGGGCTAAAACGGATATCTGAAGCACTGAATATTTCATACGAACGCGTTCATCATATAGTTCACGTCAATTTGGACTTGAGAAAAATTGCTGCAAATTGATCCCGAAATGTTTGAATGTTGACCAAAAGCGTGCAAGGGTAGTAGCATCGCGTTCGATCTGTGCTCGATTTGAAAACGATGTAGACTTCTTAAACCGAATTGTTACTATGGATGAGACTTGGGTACATTTCTACGATCCAGAAACGAAGCAACAATCGATGGAATGGCGACACTCCGGTTCTCCAAGACCTAAGAAGTTTCGTGTCCGAAAATCTGCTAGAAAAGTTCTTGTTTCAGTTTTTTGGGATTACCATGGAGTAATCATGATTGATTTTTTGGATAAGGGTAGAACAATAACTGGAGATTACTATTCGACATTACTGACCACTCTACGGGAAAAAATTAAAGAGAAAAGACGCGGAAAGCTATCCAAAGGTGTTTTGTTTTTGTAGGATAACGCCTCTGCACACAAATCTCATGTTGCCATGCAAAAAATTCGTGTAGGGTTTGAATTACTAGAACACCCCTTATTCACCAGATTTGGCTCCGTCCGACTATCATCTCTTTCCTCAACTGAAAAAAAGTTTAAAATGTCGTAAATTTTCTTCCAACGAGGAGGTAATAAAAGCTGTGAAGGTCTGGTTTGCAAAGCAAGAAGAAACGTTTTTTTTTAAAGGTCTAGAGACGTTGCAGGTTCGCTGTAATAAATGTATCCAATTAAGAGGAGAATATGTTGAGTAATAAAATATTTTGACATTGAAATTTTGTTTGGTTCTATAGTAGGCTAAGAATTTTTCTATATATCCTCATATGTTTAAAACACAATTATGTAATATTTAAATTTATATATTTTATGTCAAACCCGCATATATTCACCACATGGATGTACAAATCTTCTGTGACTGTTGTAAAGGTTTATTAATTTTTTTTTATTTCTTTTGTGTATGTATCACTGTATTTCTTATATTTATCAATAAACGTTATTATCATTGTTACTCCAATTTGCACTGCCTCCAGTAGTTGGCTAACAAAAAGGCCTAGGGGTAGTAATGAAAATGTCACTGATGAAAAAAAAACATCAATGATATTTTCTTTTAAAGATATGCATGAAGGAATTCCAAGAAGAAAAGATGGAGTTGAAACAGAAAGTGTTTGAATAGTTTAAGGACAACGTTAAACAAAGATTGTTGACCTGATGAATTGTTGATTTGATTCGTTTTCAAGAATTATTTATCTCTTTCTATGTTTAACCTTTTCATATTCAACATGCAACAAACACTGGTATAATAATAAGCAAAATTTTGGTGATTTTTTTTTTACCACTAATGATATTGTATATGACAATAATTTAAATTTCGACTATTCTTGAAATGCATACCTTAGTACCTCAGAGTTAACTTCTTCATTTAGTTTATCCCAAATCAGTTATATTTCCAGCTTCCCTTCAAATAATTGGAATATTTCGTAATACAACCCTGTTTCTGTCTACTAGTTCTTCCGAAGTTAGACACCATACTTTATTCATAATTTTGTATCAGCATGTAACCTCAACGGGTATAACCGTATTAAAGAAACATTTTTGCATTGACGTCAATTGGGTCCAGCGGCTAACATTGTTGGGGGGGCGGAGGGATCGGACATCATAGATAGGTAGTTAATTTGAATGTATTAACATAAGTATGCAAGGATTACGACTTTCATATGAACCTGGCATAAGGAATTACTCGAAACTTGTTAGAATACAACTTCACGTGTTTTTTGTTGAATTTCGTATTATGGAATTCTGACTAGACATCGACGAGTTACTGAATTGAGAATTTTTAAAAACATTTTATTTTTCTGTTTCCTTAGTGACAGTTTTAACGTTGTGGTTAGTGTGAGTGTGGAATTGCAAGTTTTTGTTATTTATCGTAGAGTTGGATGCATCTGTTATCAAAAGAACGAGAATTCACTACATGGCACTCATTCAGGTACTGTTTTGAATATTGGCTTGCCTTGTCTGAAATAGAGAACCTTTTTCTCCGGGTATTTTACGAGATAGTATAAAAAAACGATAACGTTAACAATACATTTTCTGATGAATATCTCGACGTAGTTCCAATATTTTACTAGGAATCAGAAACCTACTGCGACATATTTTGATGGGAGCTAGAAGCTCTCATTCCAACTACTCAATCCTATAATTTTTTGTTCAACTTTCACCAATTGTTAAATTTCAGTTTGAGGTTATGTGAATAGTGGCACCATATGGTCGATCAATTTTCTTCGACTGTTCGCTATGGAAAATTAATTCTGGAAACACAATTACATCAAAACGTAACTATTCATTCAGTTTTTGTTTTTGAATGATCGAGTATTTACATTTAGGAGCTAGTGATTTTCTTTGTGTTTATAATGGCATCATCAGCGACAGCAACTATGTGTTCTGTTCTAATTTTGGGGTCCAATTTAAAAAAATGCAAATCAGGTTGATTCCTCATCAAGATAAGATATCTTCTTCTTCTTCGTTATTCTTGGTTTTCTGACTCCTTGTGGAGTCAATTTCACCAGATCAGGTGTTCTTCTTTTTGTATTGAGTATATTGGTTAGGAATTTTTTGATATGTTGAGATTTTGTTAGAAAATATTAATAAATAAGAAGTCATAACATTTACGGGAGAAGTGGATAGATATTCCTACAAGAGACACAAGAAATAACAGTACAAATCACAAAAGAAAAGAGAAAACAAACTCTTTTTAAGAGAATTTCTACAACCCACTTAATAAAATGGTTTATATCTTATTAGTTTTACTATTTTCTATAAATTTGGTCAACATTTTTATCTTATTATCGTTATTTAGATCTGAAAGTAGAAATTGATTATAAAAGGGAGGCAATAACCCTATTTTAATCATATCAGAGTGCAGGATATCTATATTTCGTCTATTATTATAAATATTGTATAGTATGGTATTTTTTTAAATATTTGAATTATAATGAGAAACATTTTCCTCAAATAGTCTAATATGTTTAATAGTAGGGTTAGATTTTATGGCTAGAAGTTTAAGGATTTTGATGGTCATCATATTTAGTTTTGTCTAAGGGGAGAATGTTTGATTCTACTAAAATGGTATATCCAGGAGTAGAGTTCATCAACCCTAAACATATTCTGAGAAATTAGAATTGAATAGGTAGTAGATAGTTTTTTGAAGTTGTATTAAAGGTGTTTCCATAGATGATTAGAGAATATTCAATTCTTGACGCAATTAGAGATTTGTACATATTTAGCATAATATTGGGATCAGCTCCCCAGCTTACATTGGAAAAAAAAATTAAATTTCAGACGATTTTCTCGTTGCTGGCAATTGAAACAATGGAGATTTCCATCATGAATGTCCCATAAAAAAGTGGCATGAGGTTTGCGGTTGTCGAAGTGAGGTTAAGTGCCGGAATTGAATTTTTTATATGAAGGCCATGCGGCGACCGCTCCAATTTTTCATCATTTTGGTCAGAATTTTCGTATCTTTCACTTGGCTCAAAGGCATAAACGAGAAAATCGTCACCTGAAATCTGTCTATATATCAGTATTAGATATATCTTCCCTCTGTTGACGCTGACTGCTTTGTCTTCTTCTGATTTCTGCTGGTGCCCGTAGTTGCGCTTCAGATAATATGTTGGTTGGTTAAAGACTGACGAGCGAGATACCGGGTTTACCTTTGAGGTTTTCGTTAATGCCAGCTGGGGTGTATTATGATTCCCAGTTAAATAGGCCTGTGTTTTTCACCAGTTTTAGTAGTATATTTACTAGGTGTTTCAGATTCATGCCTGCTTCTAGGTTGATCTGTCCGAATGTTCTGTTGTGCCTGTTGAGCAACGCGTCGCATTCGAAGATGATGTGAGAGACTGTTTCCTTCTCGTCACCACAGAGTGTACCGTAAAATGGGGTGTAACGCAACTATTGTACCAATCGCAACAGTTTTCAGGAAAACAACGTTATATTTTTTTCACCACTCTGTATGCTTTTCAGGCAGTTGAAATATTTTTTGTATATATATGGGAACTTTACCTAATATATGAAGCACAAAAACAAAATTTCTGAAAGAATAATGTTTGAGGTTATAATATTTAATTAATCATCAATTTTCAATAAGATTTTGTCCCTGAAAAAACTTTATCTGACAAACTTCCTTAACATTTGAATTTGAGGTAAAGCTCGATAACACATGTCTTTGATACATTTCTACTTATAATTTTTAAACTTGGCAACACCTAAACTAAAATGCCTGGAATCTATGAATTTTTAAATTTGATTGGTCACAAATGGCGGAAAAGTGGGGTCAAATGCAACAACAGGTTAACGCTTGTCGGTCCGCCGCATATCACGGAGTTTTGTTTTTCGCTTAGTGACAAAGATGCCTCGTGAGTATAAGCGTGATCCGAGGGCTAAACCTTGCCGTAGGGTGTCAGAAGATGTTTACAAAAAAGCGAGTGAGTTCAAAATGGTGTTTCACTTAGAGTAGCAGCAGCTAAATATAAAATTGATTATACAGTATTGTGTAGACGCAAAAACAAAGAAGAAAGGGGTGAAAAGTGTCTTTCCAAAGGTGGTCAAACTGTGTTGTCTGCAGAAGTTGAGCTCCAAATTGTAAACAGATTAGTTCAGTGCTCCGAATGGGGACAACCATTGGATTTATATGATCTGAGAGTTATAGTGAAAAATTATCTGGACAAAATCGGCCGACGAGTTGAACGGTTTCAAAACAATATGCCGGGGATGGAGTTTGCTTTGGGTTTCGTTAAGCGTCTCAAGGAAAGACTCTCGATGAGGTTCTGTCAAAACATTAAAAGGTCAAGGGCTGGACTAACTACTGAACAAGTCAGGCGTTATTTTGAAAATCTTCGAAACTCAATAGATGGTGTCAGTCCGTCCAATATCGTCAATTACGACGAAACCAATTTGACTGACGACCCAGGTCGAAAAAGAGTAATTTCAAAACGGGGAATGAAATACCCGGAAAGGGTAATGAACCACAGTAAGTCGGCCACCTCCCTTATGTTTGCAGCCGCAGCAGACGGAACAATTTTACCTCCTTTCGTGGTGTATAAGGCCAAACATTTGTACGAAACTTGGAAGATAGGGGGGCCACGAGGTGCTCGTTTCAGTTCAACCCCTTCTGGATGGTTCGACAGCAACTGCTTCCAGGATTGGATTGAAACCATTGCCATTCCGTATTTTCGAAACTTGCCCGGAAAAAAAGTGTTAATAGGGGACAATCTCTCTTCGCACATCTCTTTGGAAGCTGTAGAAAGATGTGAAGAGCACAACATATCATTCGTGTTTCTACCAGCGAATTCCAGCCACATGACTCAGCCTTTGGATGTGGCTTTTTTTCGCCCATTTAAGGAGACTTGGCGTAAGATATTAACCGACTGGAAAAAAGGCCCGGGCCGAAGAGAATCGAGCATCCCAAAGATCACATTTCCTCATCTGCTTAAATTATTGTTGGAAGCCATTAAACCAAACGCGGCAAAAAATGTTAGGTCGGGTTTTCGAAAATGTGGAATTGTTCCAATAAATCCAGATGAAATATTATCAAGACTACCATCAGATTCACAAGTTCCTGAAAATGATGCGGAAGCTTTAACAGATTCTGTAGTTGATATTTTGAAAGAACTAAGATACGAGAATCTCCCTAAACCAAGGCAACAGCGAAAAAAAGTTAACGTTTTACCAGGGCGAAGTGTAGCAGGAACAGATTTTAATGAAACCAAATGTAGTGATTCCAATGAAGAAGATGATAAAATGGAAGATCATATGGAAGATGACGAAGAAAGTCTCCCTGATTTTTCTCAAGGACCAAGCACCAGTAGTGTCAATGAACACCTTTGCCCCATTGAGTGTTTTGTTACCAAGAACGGTAAAACGTTTGAAGGTGTATTTCCAGTTACTATTCAGTCTATAAAAATAGACGATTGGATATTGGTTGAATTTTTTAGTCAGAAATACATTGGTAGAGTTCAATCCATCGATGAAAATTACACCGCAAATTTTCTTCGGGTGATGCCTTCGATGAAAAGACCTCCAAATAAAACATATTTTGTTTATCCAGACATTCCAGATTTGACCGAATTCAGTTTCAACCAAATTATTGGCAAAGTTAAGGACCCTGAAAAGGGCCGAAGAGGCATTTTGATATTTCAAGTGGACGTCACCAAGTGGAAGTAACTTTTGTACCTATACCTATGTGTTTTTTTAAGAAAATGAATATTTTGTTTTGAAGAAAAAAATTTTTGTTTATTTATAAATGTTCCCCTTTGAATATACGAAGTTAATTTATTTTGTAGTGTACAATGTTTTTTATATATAAAATGTGTTGCCTTCCACCTCTTAGACAGTTTATTTATAAATTTTCACTTTTAAATATATGAAGTTAATTTTTTTTTTAGTGTACAATGTTTTTTTAAAATATAAGATGTGTTGTCTTCCACCTCTTAGACAGTGTGAAAGCCAAAACACGTAAAATCAAGCAGGTGTTGTTATTCACACCGGATGTAAGGTGAATCGCAACACACCCTATTTTTTTAAAAAAAGGGCATTTACAAAAAAAAATTGAAAAATTTCGATTTGCAGGGATGAGGGTGAAGTTAAGAAAAGAGTTTTGCGCTAAGAACAAGTTTTCTAAGTCAAACCGTTTTGAAGTTGTGCAACCGGAAATGTTGAATATTGTTGTTATTCACCCCATTTTACGGTACACTCTACGGTTTCTCTATTTATTCCCATGGTGATGGTGTGTAGGTGTTTTCTAAGGCCGCAGTGACCGGTTAGTAAGCCGGTGATTTTGCGTATCTTATTGTTGAAGTTGAGAGTGTCAGCCATCAGTGTTTGGCTCAGGGCCTCACCATGGCTGTGCTGTGTCGATCCCTTCGATTTGGTCCCAATATGGTTGGTATTTTGATTTCTTCCACTCATTGATTAGGTTTCCGCATCGGGTTTTGCTAATTCCAAACGCTGGTTCTGGGCCTGTGAATGGTAATTCAGATGATTGTTTTGCAAGTTGGTCTGCTTTTTCATTGCCTTCAATTCCTCTATATCCGGGCACCACCCACACAAGTATAACCTTGTTGTGGTTTGGCACTTGAAATCTCAAATTTTAATCCTCACAATTGCAAGAACAATGAATATTCATCACCTGAGTCTAAGTGTTAGACGTTCGTTGGTCCATTTAGAAAAAAGTGATTGAGTGTACCTGATCATTAAAAATTCAGTGAAAGAAACAAACATCAAAAATGAATCAATCATAATTTCTATCATGCATTCTTTAGTTAGGTACATTGAACTTTGGTTCCATAAACATAGTCATATATTTTTCGAAACTTTTCCTACCGTTTGGTCACCCATAACTTCACCCAAACTAAAAATGGTGATGATGTTCCGGATACCAATGTGAATGTTTTGGACGTATTTATTGTTTGTGTTTTTGTTCTTTGGGGATTGAACTGCATAATTACGCCGATGGTCCAGGTATAAATCGGAAGCTTTTATTACTTTTATATCATTTCTTAAATTAAGTGGGTTTTTCAACTTTAATAAAGTGAATGATCTGTTTTTTGGGTCGAGGTGTCGCACGAATTTCAGTTGGATTTTATTTCGGGAGATATTCTCATTTCTCTATAAATGCTGCTGATTCACTGACAGCAACTTTGTTTTTCGAATATCCTTTATGTATTGGTATGTTTTGCAATGTTGTCAATGTTTATTCATATATGTGACGTTTTAACATCGTCAAAATTAGTGTAAATTCTTTCTCTCCAATTCTTTTTTTATAATATATGGAGTCCAATCCGGAAATATATACTGAAGAAAAGAGAAATCCATCTTAACACTGATACCTCTTTTACAAATTCTGTCTCTTTGTTTGAAGACCATTCCATTATCAACAGGAACGATCCTTATAAACCCTAAGATCATCCTGTGTAAGTTGAGATTTGTCAGTGGCCTCTAAATAAACATGATAGGTAATAATCAAATAATCGCGATAGAGAAGTATGATTAAAATGGAAGATGTGGAGAACAAAGCATGACCAAAAAGGTCCATGGGGATCTGCTTGTCTGGCTGTGGTTTCAGCCTCCACACAATTACTTATGTTAGACTCACAATAGAAAATGCATGGGAAGGTATTCATGAAAAGAGTCATTTAATTTTTGTCGCTTGCATTGACTCGATAATTTTGAACTGTTTTGGTAAAGGACCCTGCAAAATCCTTATGGAAAATGGCTCTCGGCTAAATTTGCTGAAACTTTGCAGAAAGATAGTATTCGGTATGCTGATCAAAAGTCTCAATGGGCACAACCCTCCATTTTTAACCCCAGACCCCCTATTGCCTCCACTGTACAGTTTCCGGTGTGTTAATGCATAAGTTTCAATTCATCTTCAAAACGTTTATTTTCACTGCCCACCCCTTTCTCCAACCGAATCATACATTCTACCCTCACCACACCTCGTCCCCATTTTCCATAAGGATTTTGCGGGGTTCTTTATCATGCTTATACCAGTTTTGCCGATGAGTTTTGCAACTTCGTTATTTTTCGACTTTCATTTCCTACATCTGCTTCTAAGTTTCACATCCTGTTTAAAAAGACGTTTCATGGAGAATGGTCTATCCAGATTAGTCCCGACCCTTTCGTAGTCAGCAAGATTTGCAGAACGTCAAAAATTGTACCAATTCTTATATTCTTTCTATATTTTTTTTATAACCAATGCATTTTCAATCACTTCACTTTCTGTGAAAATAATATCAATAAATTTCAGGTGAAGCTTACAGTGGAATACGGATATTGGAATTGCTGATAAACTTGATAAGCATAAGTTTATCTTAGAAAGTTGCATTTTCCTCACTCGAAAGGGGTAGTTTTTCTTCCTAACTTTTCCAATCCAATACTAACCAAACTATTTCCAAGACAGCTCTAGTGGCTAAGTCGGATAAACTCAATTACTGAGGTTGGACAAAAAGCAGATCTCAGTACTTTGTAAATGCACTGTTATTTTTTAATATAATAGGTAACTTAGCTTAAAAATAATGATCAAAATTTGCAGTTTGAGTGGGGCAAATATCGAGTCAAAGCTAACAAAAACAACGTTTATAAAAAATAAAGACAAAAAAAGGAGCGATTATTTCTTGGATTTGATAAATGTTTTGATTTGTTTGAGAAATGAAAACAAATTGGCAGTGTTTTTTATCTTATCATTGAAAAGCCGGACAGATATGATCGTACTTCCTTCTACCAAATACAAATCTTAGACAAGCGTTCTGGACTTTTTGTAGAGAGTGTTTTTGTTTACCTAGTAGAACAGGTACAGTACAGTATGCTATTTGGGAGAGTCTGAGGGCATCACATAAATTGGGTTTTATTTTATCTTTATGCAAGTAAAGTAGTTTTAGCTTATCGCACGACCTTTGAAGTGAGCTTGAACATGTTTGTCGAACTTCATATTGTTTTCCATATAAAGTCCCAGATATTTGCAGCAATTCGTGAAAGATAGATAGATAGATAGAAAAATTGAAGTTTGGATGAAGTAAAATTTCTTCACGGTTCTTATCAAGGAGCATGATTTCTGTTTTGGCTTCATTCAATAGCTTATGCGCACGGGCAACTCGGGAAGTCAAGTCTTCATTGAGGTGAACTGCAACCATGAAAGTGTGAGAGGTGGAGAATTGGTAGTACAGTTGTGTATCGTCCGCGTATTGGTGAACAAGGCAATGTTTCATTTATGATGAAAAATCAACAGTATATAGATAGAAAAAATTATCGGACCAAGGATGCTTCCTTGTAGGACACTTCGGCTGATACTTTGAAATTGAGGGAGGTTGTCACCCACAATGACTGTTTGCTGTCGATCAGAGATGTAGCTCCTAAAGAACCCATAAGCCCATAATAACTAATAGTTTTTTAAGTAATATGTTGAGATTTAAATTATCAATTGCCTCAAATCTTCTTGGGCAGGTTCTATGAATCTTATGACAACGGATGGTCTGGTTGAATACAACTATTATTCTGTTGTTACATTTCTAGTTAGTTGATTTCCTGAATTTGGTTCTTACGCGGTTATATGCTTATGAAACGGGGATGAGAAGTTCTTTCATTTGAACTCCTTAGAAATTAGTACAGTTTGGTTTTTTGAATAATTTAATTAGTAAACCTACAACATTTGTTGTTGTTGAAGGAGATTTGAATATCGATCCACAAAAGCGTTGTGAGAAGTTCACCTGTTACGACTCGATAATTCACACATTTGAAAAATAGATGAACGTGAATGAAATCAGACTTTCAGCACAACAGGTTTTGAACCTGGATTTATTTCTCCCCATTTCTCTAATTAATTTCTTTGCAGTCTCATCTGTTAAAAATAGTCTCTGACACATAAGGATTATACAGGTAGGCAGGGTAGTGTGATGACATACCTGAAGAACTCTGTTTTCACATCGCTACCTCACCGTTTGATGAAAATATTGTTATTTTTTGCATCGAAGATTCTAATGACTGTAATTATTACGCTCTAATGATGGTAATTTGATGTTGAGTTCTTGGGTGATTAAACCGGTTAACGAAGCTCGAATTATCCTGAAGTTATTATATTGAAATCAGATGATACATTCATTAATGTTATCAGTGAACACACACCTGTAGTCCTCGGGCTCAATTCTAGAAAAAATAAATGAACCTAAACGTTGAGACTTCGTATATCCGTTCTTCATGTTGAGTTGAACAACATGCTATTTTCGATAAGTCTCCGTAGCGGAACTTTGAAGTAAATAAATCTTCCAAGAGAAGCACTCGAAACTTTTGTCTCATTAATTAATCTCTCATTTCGTAAAGGCATATTTCTTTGCATAAAGGCAGTAACTTGAACTACCCTTCAAATTATTGGCCTTTATCCCTCATCCCGACTCTAGCAAAAATAATTGAAAAACTGATCAAAAAAGGCTCAATGAATTGCTCATTTCCCCTAACATCAACAAAGAAAATCAATTCTGATTCCAAATTTAAAAGAACACTCAAGATGCAATTTTTTCTTTCTTGTATGAGGTATATTCTAATATAAATTCCGAGGATGTAGCAGCAGCAGTGTTTCGTGACCTCAAAAAAGCTTTTGACTGACGCGTAGACCAAAAAATACTTTTGCTTGAACTTCATCGATGCGGCTGCGAAGGAGTTGCTCTGGAATAATGGTTTGAGTCCTATCTAATTGGCCACAGTCAAGCTGTTAAAAACGATAAGCGATTCTGGAGTACCACAAGGCTAGGTTTTAGGACCGACTCTTTTCCTTGTGTATATTACCGATTTAATGAGCCTGCTGACATCTAGAAAAATTAATTTATTTGCAGACTACACCACAATTTTATGGCATAGTGAAACTGTTGACGATCTGAATGATAAGATATTCAGAGATACAAATATCAAATCTTGGTGAGAATGAAATCATGTAAAATAGAGAAAGTTTTTGGGTCTTTTCATTGGTAGCGAAGTGGTCGTGGTGTAAGGGCTTTTAGCTTCCACCCAGACGGACCAGGTTCGATCCCCGGTCGCGTGTCACTGAGCTGAAGTGGTTCGGATTCCACTTTTATTTAAACTGTAGGTCCCGGATCTCCCTTGCTCGTACAAGCTCTGCTTTTGAGGGGTTTTCTCCGAAAACCTGGGAGTTTCGTAAAAACAAATTTTACAATTTTTTTTTACAACAAATCGAAGTTCGAAACACATGTTAAACAAATGAAAATTATTCGTAGAAAAAAAATTATTGACGATTGTAGCTCTCTTTGTATTGAAACTGTATATCTTATAAAAAAACTTATTTTGAAATTTAAAATCATTTCATCCTGTTATAATACTCAAAGATCTTGGAACGGTTTTAAAATTACCCTTACTTTCCTCATCTCTCATAAAGGACTCCTTTTCCTATTACGTCGTCAACATGTACAATCATTTACCATCTCATTCTAAAGATTGATAGCTTTAAAAAATTATATTAAAAAACTACTCGTAAGAGACCCTATTATAGTTTGTAACAATTTTACAATGATAACTTTCAACTTAAAAATGTAAGCTGTACAGTTCATTCATTAACGATATTTAATGTTGACAAATTATTTGCTACCACACATAAGCTTCGTCCCTTAAAAACATACAGGGTGTCAATTTGAAAACTTCCCACCCTTAATATCTTCCTTCCAGTAAACAATATGAGTAATCGAAAAAACAGGTCAATTTTATTGTCAAGGGGGACACTTTCAAGGACTATTTGTAGCCCTCGTGGTTCAACCCCCTAGGAGGGGTAGATGTTACCCTTCGAATTTTAAATGGGAAGGGGGGTCAAGTGGCACATCATTTTGATGGGCGTTCAATTCTTGTTCCAATGGTACCCTGACTTATTATTTTTTGATGAGCATTTTCCGAAAAATTGCGTTCTAAACTAACAGAAGTAATTATTAGAACGCCTATACTGAGATGCATGGTTTGGCCAGAACTGGTTAGAATATTAGGTGGTACCGTTCCAACCCTGTATTAGGGGTAACATTAGCCATTAGCTCCAAACACTTTACATAAAAAAGTAGTCTAATAGTAAAACGTAGATGGTAGTAAAGTTGTGTTTATTAAATGCTGAATTTTTAAGTGTCATCGCAGAAATTGTACAGATAGCCTTCCATTTTTGCTACTTCTGCTGTAAAAAGTTTCTGTTTTCCGGCAAAAAATTGGTTAGCAAATTTGAACTATGTGGTAGTATTGTGAATACCGTTGTACCTGTTGGGCTGTTTAGGAATTACTTTAATAAGTGTATAAAAGTGTAAAAATGGTTTACATTCTTCAAGACAGAATTGAAATGATTGTAATTTATGGAGAAGTTGGAAAGTGCGCACGAAGGGCGGCATGTCTTTTTAACGAAAGACATCCAAATTGTAATGTAAGTCACCGGTATGTGCTTGATTTGGTGAATAAGTTTTACGAAACTGGTTCAGTGACAAATAAAAAAAGAAATAACCCCAGAGTACTAAATGAAGCAGCTCAAATTGAAGTTTTGGGAACATTTGCTGCAGAGCCCACGAGCTCCTTACGATCAGTATCAGAACAGACGGGAATGTCACGCGAGACTATAAGAAAAGCATTGAAAATGCATAAATTTCATCCATATAAAATGCAGATTCTTCAAGAGCTCCACGAGGATGATTATGAAAGAAGAATAGAGTTTTGTGAAATCATGTCTCATCGAGTCAATACCATCCCTAATCTTCTGTTAAACATCTGTTTCAGCGATGAGTGTTCATTTTTTCTGAATGGCAATGTTAATAGACAAAATTGTCGCTATTGGAGTGACGAAAACCCACATATTTTTCGGGAAGGGCATACACAACACCCACAATAAGTTAATGTTTGGGCTGGTATTCTTGGAAATGCCATTCTTGGTCCATTATTTCTGGAAGAAAACTTGACTGGCAATCTGTACCTTGATACGCTTGAAGAGACTATCGATCCTCTTATAACTCACGAGCTAGAAACTCAAATTGATGCAGAAGGTAATGAACTTTTGCAGGAGGATCTCTTACATTACCAGCAGGACGGTGCTCCACCTCATTATTTTCTTCCCGTCCGACAGTGGTTAAACGAGAGATTTCCGGGTAGATGGATTGGTAGAAGGGGAGCAGTTGAATGGCCTTCGAGATCACCGGATTTAACACCCTTAGATTTCTTTCTTTGGGGGCATCTTAAATCCGTTGTTTATAAAACACAACCTTCTGATATTGACGAACTTAAAAGACGAATTACAGCAGCATGCCAGTCAATTCCTAGTGAAGTTTTCCGTAATGTTAGAGGGGAGTTCGAAAACAGACTGTATTACTGTTTAGAGCAAAATGGACAACATTTCGAACAGCTAATAAGATAAGCGTAAGTAGATTTTATGTTGGAAATGTCTTTCTCGCAAATTAAATTTTATTGTGTAGAAGGAAAATAACCACCAAATAAAAAATCCCATGCGTAATAAATTTATTCCTGTCATTCAAGGGTTGGAGCGGTGCCACCTACTCTTCTAACCATTTTTATTAAAGGGAGTCAATACAATAATGCATCTCAGTATAGGCGTTCTAATAATTACTTCTGTTAGTTTAGAACGCAATTTTTCGGAAAATGCTCATCACAAAATAATAAGTCAGGGTACCATTGGAACAAGAATTGAACGCCCATCAAAATGATGTGCCACTTGACCCCCCTTCCCATTTAAAATTCTAAGGGTAACATCTACCCCTCCTAGGGGGTTGAACCACGAGGGCTACAAATAGTCCGTGAAAGTGTCCCCCTTGACAATAAAATTGACCTGTTTTTTCGATTACTCATATTGTTTACTGGAAGGAAGATATTAAGGGTGGGAAGTTTTCAAATTGACACCCTGTATAAAGGACATTTACGGCTGTTCCTATTGAATAATCTGTTTGAGTATTTGTGTTTCTTGTCTGAAATCAAAAAGTTGAAATGTTCCTCTCTGTTTACCATAACCCCCGACATATACTGGGTGTTCCGAACTCGATGGTCTATTAGACGTTTCTGGAAAAAGGGACGTAGGATTATTTTGAAAATTTGGTTTCTTTGATAATCATTTATGCTCTATCGATCTAAACTATTTTCAGCGATGCGGCGTTGCCGCTTCTATTGAAAAGTAGCAACAACTTTGATGTTTTGAATGGAATACCCTGTATATTATTTCATTTATCGCTTTGCTATCGATTTCAGATTATTTTCATATAATGCTTTCCTATACCTATCTCCAGTGGTTTTTGATAAAATCATTAATTTCCTTATTTTTAGTGCGAAACAGCTTCAATCAAATGTTTATTACTGCAGTATTTGGATACGTAGAAAGCTGAAATTTCGGATATAGTTTGACAATGTCCTGTGTATTAGTTTATGACTACGGAAGTTTGTTCTTCATCATACAGGGTCGTTGAAAATTTGTGATTTTACCGATAGATGCAAAAGTGGTAAAAAGTGCATTTTTCCAAATAGAACACCCATATCATCAAATATCCTGAAAGGCAATTGAATTTCCTTCCAAATGATGTATCATGTTCTTATACCTAAAGAGTCAGGTTTCCGAAATCAATCAATCAATCAATCAATTTATTTATTTACCGTATACAAAATTACAATATAAAATGGACAATGTGATAACAATGGTGGTAAATAAATACAGAGTGCCCAAAAAAGGTTTCCCTTGTGCATGGGCGTAGGTATTTACATTTTTTTTTCCATGCATTGTTTTACATTTTACATTACATTTTACATTTCACATTTAAAATTTTACATTTTACATTTTACGTTTTAAAATTTACATTTTCTCACAATACATAGCAGGGCTTCAGTTATTTCTCAAGTTATCAGATATGTCACTGTATAGTACAGGGCAGAGGTAAGTGAGATATCTTTTGTTTTTTGTTGTTGTAACTTTTGGTATTTTTGTGGTTTTGGGTTTGAAGCGGGTATCATGCTGGTGTTCGATTTGGTGGCAGGAATTTTTGTGTTTGTAGTGGTGGAGAATTAAAGCTTGAAAGTAGAGTTGTCGGATATCTAGTAGATGCGTGTATATGAATAAATTATTTGTTGGATATCTATAGGGTTTTCCATATATTACTTTTAAAATCCATTTCTGCGTGTTTTGTAGAGTTTTTAGATGGTTATCAGTGATCCCTCCCCAGATTTTTATCCCATAGTTGAGGTGAGTTTGTATTAACGATGTATATAGCATGTTTAGATATTTTATATCAAATATATTTTTATAAAATTTAAATTTGTTGATCATGCATCTTAATTTCATGGTGATTCCACCTTAGATGGTTGTCTATTACAATCCCTAGGTATTTAATGTGTTTTTTTTATTGAATTTGTATGTTTTGTGAATTAGCTTTTATATTTAGGACATCTTAGGAAGGCAGATGGTTGGTTTGATTTGAGAAGGGCACAAAGTAGGTCTTATCGTAGTTAATTGTCAAGAGTCTATTCCCAAAGTAGTTTATAATGTTAACGAGATCTTCTTCTACTTTGTGTTTTAGGTTTGCCCAAGTATTGTCTTGGTAAAATATGGTAGTATCGTCGGCGAAACCTACGATACTTCCTTCAGTGGTTGCTTTAAAGAGATCGTTAATATATAAATAAAACAAGAGCGGTCCCAAGACGGTTCCTTGTGACACTCCTATTCTATTATTTTCTCGGAGCTTAGTTTATCATTGATTTTAACGCACTGCCTTCTGTTTGAGAGATAGCTTTTCATGAGTTCGGAAGCAATTCCGCGGAAGCCTATGTTTTCCAAGGTTTTGAGTAGTTTTTGGTGGCTCACGGTGTCGAAGGCTTTTGCCAAATCAACGAAGATACAAAGACAAGGTTTGTTGTGGTCTAGCGAATAGTATATGTCTGACATTAACTTGGTCATTGCATCCTCCGTTGATTTTCCTTCCATAAATCCAAACTGCTGCTCAGATAATATTTTACATTTTTTCAAGTATAGAGATTCTTATTTTCAGAATTTTTTCAAATATTTTGGCAACTGTAGCTATCAATGAAATTGGTCTGTCGTTGACTGCTTTAGTAGCATTGCCGGACTTGTAAATTGGTTTGATGATAGATAGCTTCAGGGAGCTTGGAAATATGCCTGTATCTAGAGATTTATTGAATATATAGCTCAATGGCTCAGATATCAGATCTGCATTTTCTTTAAATATTTCTGATTTAAGGTTATCAATCCCAGGCGCTTTGTTTGGTTTGAGAGTATGTATAATTGTTTTGACTTCAGTTTTGTTCGTATTCTCGAAAAATATAGAGTTCGCGATTCTAATTTCGGGAGTGATATTTTCTGCTAATTTTTTTCCTAGTTCGGTATAGTGCGTCACAAAATGTTCAGCAATTTGCTGGTCATCTGTGAGGGATTTTCCTTCTTCCGTTTTTATTGTTTTGATAATATTCCTAGAATTTCTATCTCCATTATTCATATTTTTCAAAGATTTCCATAGTTCATTTGGATTATTCATGTTTTTTTCGATTTGTTTTTTGTAGAATTGAGTTTTTGCTTTTTTTAACAATTCATTAAGTTTGTTTCGGTATCTTTTGAACTTTTGTTGAATATCTTGATTTTCAGGATTGTTTATGTGTTTTTTGTACAATTTTTTTTGTTAACTGATATGACCAACCCAGTTAGTCAGTTATCCATTCACTGTGTTTGATCTCTCTTTTTCTTATCTTTTTTCTTTCAGTAGCCGATTGAACTTTATGTTTGAGTATTTGCAGAAACGTGTCTGTCATTATTTCAATATCAGTTTCTTTATAAACCCTTCCCCATGTTTCATTCAATAATTCATTTCGAAGTTTTTTATAATTAAGATGAAATGTATAGTTTTGATTATTTCTATTAGTTCCTGTTTTTCCTTTTTTTGATTGACTTTCTATGTTCATTGTTATAGGAATGTGATCAGTAATTGTAGTATTGATAATGCTGGGTGTAAACAAGTCATTTGGTAGTGTTGTTTTCTCGAATATATGGTCAATGCATGTTTTCTGGTTACCGAAAATTCTGGTAAAATTATTGATAGCTGACACGAACCCCCATTCACTGAGAATATTCAGGTAATCTTCCGCATAGTCTTCTAAAATGCTAATATTCATATCGCCTACTATCAGGTTAATGTCACTATTACAAGTTTCTTTATTCTCTAAAAATTTGTTGAGGCTACTGTTGAAGATATGAGGACAGGCTGACGGAGACATGTATATAGCTGTTATATCAATGGAGTAGTTATTATGGTTCAGTTTCAAGGAGATTACCTTTGTGTCTTCAAATTCAATAGCTGTATAGCTATGATAGTTTGCATCTACTACTGCCAGAACTATCGAAAAAGAATCCATTAAAATTTGTTCGTCGGACGAAATCGACACGTATAAACGACAACGTTTCGATCAGCTTTCTTTCTGTTCCTACCCTCACGCAGGTAGCTGTAGCGTCAATTCTTTCCTTGTAAGCACGAAGTGTTCTGACTGAAACCACAAAAGTGCGGTTGGCATCCTGTTGATGACTCTGCTAATTTATTGTTACACCTGCGATCAAGAGTTGCACATCCTTGTACCAATGTATCCAATGTAGAAAACACAATGGAATGTTTGAAATCCTTACAATTTTTTTCAAGAAATACGAAGCGACTCGGGAGATGCTAAGCAGAACTTCCAATAACACCTGTGAACAAAAAAAGTACAATCGTAAGGTTAGTTTAAGCTTTTCTAAATAATAATCTCTGAAACTCTGAAAGTTCGTTGGAATCTGGATGTTGGACAATTGCGACATTTATCACAAGAATTTGTGATAATCGGTGCCATGTCGGATAACCGACATTTCATTTCGATAATTTTATTAGGCTTAATTACATGAAAAGTTAATTTTATTGACATACTATTTAATGCTACCAAGCAGTCTATTCTTTATTACTAATAATTATTTCCACATTTTATCTTGATAAAATCGAAATAAAATAATTTTTGGGCGTAAGTATAAAAGTTGATGGAAGCCTAGAATAAAACCACGCATAATTCAATGGAAATTACTTTCTCCAATAATAATTAGAGATTGTTTTATACCATGGTAGAGTCTGGACAAAATGAGCATTCTTTCGAAATGAATGTCCACTTCCAATTGGTTGTGTTTCTTTCAGACAATAATGTTAAACTTTTTTAAAAAAAATTGATGAAACTCAAATCTGTCATTTTACCCTCATTTCTTCAAATTTTTTTTCACTTTCTGAAAAACTGTTCTGTACGTCTAAAAGCATCACTCATCAGTAATCTTCATCAGCAAAGATATTTGAATTTGTCTCAATTTGTATACATGGCACTCAAAAATCCAAGGTGAGGTAGCGATTTTCCAGAAATTCCTAAAATGCCCATTATCTCGAAAACGGTGATATTTTTACTGAGGTGAAATTCCGATATTCTGAACAGTCATGACATGATCTATCACCAGTTTCAATAGTGTACAAGGTTTACCGGACACCCTGTGTGTTCAAATTCTGATAGAAATATATGTTCAGATGTATCAGGTGGCCGGTATAAAACACCAAGTAGTGCTACTTTTTTATTCTGGAAAGAAAAGCTAATCCATGATTGTTCGGAATGCAATATTTCTAACTCTTTTATAACTCGAGAGCAAAAGTTTGATTTTATGTAAACTGCCAAGCCACCTCCCCGTTTCAATAGTCTATCGCACCTAAATAATGTATATCCTGCCAATGTCATCAGATATGTCCGACTTGAACCAGGTTTCGGAAACCGTTATTATGTCATATTTGATGAAAACTATGTCTCTGAAATTGGCTAGGTCGGACATAACCGACCGCGCATTAATGTGACATATACTTACAGCCATGGGATACTTTAAGTATTAGTAGGACACAATAAGATTTATAAGATCCAAGAATAATAAATCCCATAAAAAATATCAATTTTTACTTATTTTCATTTATTTTCAATTTAACAATGTTCTTGAGTAAACAAAGAACATATATATATCTTTGAAAATGGATCAGTATATAGTGGAAAGATAGAGTCATGAATAGATACCGTCTACTTGTCAGACGCTGATTGACTTCTAGTTTGGTATTGTTTGTCTTGAGCGGAGCCCGATGTGCCTTTCTTTCTGTTTCCAGCCTTTTGCTTTTTACTGCCACTTGGTGCTGGTATATTTTGGGAAGCTGGATTTTGCAAAGTTTCTTCGTCGCTTATCTCGCTATCTTCGCTGATGCTATTTTCTTGATCTCTCTGCTTCAATTCCTCAACGGTGTAATATTGGTTATCGTTAAGACATAATTTATATCCGATTATTTTGGCACTTTGATTTTTTTCCCTAGCTGCTTTCAGATGTCGTCTCAGTATTTTGTGGTTTTCTCTATCATCTCTGCTTAGATCATTCGCAATGGATATTTGTGTAGATTTCAACTTCGCAGTATTCTCGAAAACTAGTTTTTTGTCCAATAGCGACACAAACTCGAGCAGGATACGTCGATTCTCCCCTTTTCCAATATGGGTGATATTGTTTATCTCTTTCTTTGTGAGATTGATGGTAGATCGTTTAAAGCTTTCAAGGTTTGAGGAATTATTTCTCTCGCCGTTACTGTTAGTCCGAAGATCACAATGTTGTAAAGAGAAACATTCTCAATTGAAAATTGAATCAATACATGACTCCTCTGGAAATGGAAAAAAAACTACGATAAAATTGAACTAACTTTTTTGTAATATCTAACAGAAAACAACTACTTCCCCGGCTAAAGCCACGCTGGACATTGAACTACATCTGACAGATATTGAGAAAGACCCTATACAGGGCAATTCAAATTCGACCCTCGCCATTGGGATCTCCTAAACTACAGGAGATACGTCGAAGCTTAAATCGGGGCAAAGTTGCGTATTCTGGTGCTTAACAAAATGCTGTTTTGAAACTTGGAAAATTCCGAGTATTTCCGGAAATATCGGGAAAAAACTGAAAATCGGAATTTTCGTTTTTATTTTTTTTTATCGTTATTTGACAACATAGCTCAAAACCAAAGGTACGTTTTCATTGATACTTTTTTTCAGCTACACGTTTTCATGTTCAGATTTACTATACGATGTTTCGTCTTCTGACATTCATCATCATCTTTTTTTTCTGTTATGGGCGCCATATTGTTTTTTTATACAGAAAAATAGTGATTCTCATTCTGATTTCATTGATGCATAATTTGTTATGATTTGCACTTCTGAAACCACAGATATTAAAAAAAAATCAACTTCATCTGAGATGGTCATGACTCCATCGAAAAATTTTGTTTAATAAACACTAGTTGTCAGAACTCATTAAACATCATAAGTTTTCACAAATACTTCAGTCGAAATGTCCTCATTCTCAAATGAAGAAAAACGAGATATGTTGAAACTTTATTATAAATTTGATAGGAATAGTACGAAAACAACACACATTTATTCTGAATTATATCCGGAAAGACAACAGCCGGATAGAACATTATTCGAAATTTTGGGCAAACACTTGGCTGAGTACGGTGCGTTTCAAAACACAAGAATGAAATCATGAGCTTGTAAAAATTGCACAAAAAGTATTAAAACAAGTGTTCGAAATGATGGCCTTCCTCTTGAATACATATCCAAGCTCGTCGTCTCAAATTAAGAACAGCCCTAACAATATCCCTTCTTCTGATAGACCTGAATTGCGTGATGATATTGTCTCTAATTTCATATACTGTGTCATATTATTGCTCTCCATAGATTCTGTTCTTTAAAGTGCCCCACAAGAACGCTTCCAAAACTGTAAGGTCAAGTGACCTTGCCGGCCACCTCACTGGTCCAGAATTTCCTAACCACCTATTAGGAAATCTTTGGTGTAAATATTCTCAAACTGCTCTTTTATTGTGTGGAGGAGCCCCGTCATGCTGAAACCAGCAGCTGTTATAATTAACAAGGGGAAACGTATCTATATATTTTTCGAATTCGTTTCTTAAGAACCGAATATAGGTTTCCCCGTTCAAAGTATTAGAGAAGAAATGAGGTCCAAGTATTCGGTCGTCATAAATTCCAGTCCACACATTTAAATGAAACCGAACTTGTGGTCTGACTTCTCTGAAGTGTCTTGGATTGTTTTCACTCCAAATGTGCCTCATTATTTCTATTAAAAATACCACAGTTCGAAAAAGTACTTTCGTCGGTCCAAATAATGTTTTTCAAGAAGTTTGTAGGGTCTACTATATTCGAGAGCCAGCTACAAAATTCCATCCTTCTCTCAGGATCACCTGGATGTAATTTTTGTGAAATATACATCTTATAAAATTTCAAACCACTTTTTTCGAATTCCCTCCAAACGCTCGTCTGTGGCACATCCATTTCTGCTGAGACTTGATGTGTTGATTTGCATGGATCTGCATTTATCTCAAAAAGTACCAAAAATAATTATACTTCTTCGAATATGGAATGAACAATTATTTTACCTCGGCTAATAAGTTACGTCTAATATTTTGTTTCATTTTGCTTCCATATTTCATTCTTGGTTTTTGAAACGCACCGTACTCAGCCAAGTGTTAGTCCAAAATTCCGAATAATGTTCTATCCGGCTGTTGTCTTTCCGGATATAATTCAAAATAAATTTGTGCTGTTTTCGTATTATTCCTATCAAATTTATAATAAAGTTTCAACATATCTCGTTTTTCTTCATTTGAGAATGAGGACATTTCGACTGAAGTATTTGTGCAAACTTATGATGTTTAATGAGTTCTGACAACTAGTGTTTATTAAACAAACGTTTTCGATGGAGTCATGACCATCTCAGATGAAGTTGTTTTTTCTTTAAATTTCTGTGGTTTCAGAAGTGCAAATCATAACAAATTATACATCAATGAAATCAGAATGAGAATCACTATTTTTCTGTATAAAAAAACAATATGGCGCCCATAACAGAAAAAAAAGTTGATGATGAATGCCAGAAGACGAAACGTCGGATAGTAAATCTGAACATGAAAACGTGTAGCCGAAAAAAAGTATCAATGAAAATGTACTTTTGGTTTTGAGCTATGTTGTCAAATAACGATAGAAAAAAATAAAAACGAAAATTCCGATTTTCAGTTTTTTCCCGATATTTCCGGAAATGCTCGGAATTTTCCAAGTTTCAAACAGTATTTTGTTAAGCACCAGAATACGCAACTTTGCCCCAATTTAAGCTTCGACGTATCTCGTGTAGTTTAGGAGATCCCAATGGCGGGGGTCGAATTTGAATTGCCCTGTATAACTTGAGAGAAAAAATTCTGTAAGTGAAAATTTGCATTTTCATTCAGATAGTTGATTATTTATTAAATGTCCAGTTTCCATTGGAGACTCGTATCTATAAATAAGATAAGGGAGAATGTTATTCAGAAGTATCACTCACAGAAAATCGCTCATTTCATTGATGCGTGAATTGCATCTCTTTCGCTACACTCTTCAGAAACAATTTCACACTGTAATGAGGAATAGTTGGACTATTTCTTGTGCGGTGAAACTTTGAAAATATTTTTCTGGCATAAAACCTGTCATGGGTATGGCATGTTGATTTATGCCCATGACAGGTTTTATGTCAGAAAAATATTTTCAAAGTTTCACCGCACAAGAAATATTCCAACAATTCCTTTCAGTCGCAGATGATTCCACAACTGACTTTATAAACATCCTGTTCATATTTTCAATAAAATCATCACAATGTTATTCCGCCTGTTTTTTTTCTAGCCAACAACACCTTTCTTTTAAGTTTTTAATTTTTTGATCAACGATATCCAATCTCTGAGTTGTTTTTTGAGCACTCCTGGATTTCGGATTTCAATTCAGCCATTTGATTTGCATTGGCCGTCAATAGCAACTGGTATAATATAATTTTTGTGTAGAAAGTTCTTCTCCACCATCATTTCTGTACATGTTTATTGCATAGATTTATTATGGGAATTAATCAAAAGTGTAGGAGTTGGCCCACATATGTATTTTTCAGATATCGATGCTTTTCATAGATGTTTTGTTAGTTCTGTTCGCTTCTACAACCGACCCTAAGTACAATTTGAGTATAGGTTTTCATTTCGTACACTCAAATCTGGTTTGTAACCCCTATTTTGGGAAATAACTGAATAAGAATCAATGCATATATACTTCTTTGAACTTTCTGTTATAACTTCTTTGAACTATACTGAAGATTAGTTCCGCCACTGGTAGACTGAGGGACTGAATAATAAGCATTTGTGTGGTCGTCATTGACGTCAATGGATGCGATACGATCCTCTTTATCATAAAAACAATTGACGGTTTTGAGGTGGGTGCTAAAAGTAGCACTTTATGAGATTTGATAAGGATATTTTACCTCGTTTGAAACAGTCAAGTATTTATTACAAAATGATGAGTTGACGGAAAACTTGCGTGTACAAGGAGAAGTAATTGGATACAACAGCTTGGCAGGTTTCGAAAATGTTAATGGAAAGCAGAGGTTGTGTCACAAAGTAAATTCAGCTAGTTCTTGGATTTTTTCTTTCCATGGCAAAGCATCGATTTTCAAATCACATTCTGCTGCTGAGAATTGCACCTTTCTTTGATTTACTCGTTTGTATAAATGAAAAGAGGTTTTATCAAAGTACGTAAATTAATAAAAAATAAATAATATTCACCGCTCCGATTCTAACATATAAATAAAGTGGTATAAAATAGGAAGAAAATTGGAGTGTTAGTGAAGAGAACAAAAAATCTTTTAATGTTCCACAAAATCTATACCATTCATAATTAATTCAATATTGATAGATTTTTTAATATAAAAAAAACATATGTGTAGTGAAATACTAAATTATCACAGATATGTTTGCCAGAATTCAACAATTTTTATAAAGGACCTCGCACTAATCTTTTGGAAAACTGGTTTCGGTGAAAATTGCTGAAATTTCAATGCTATGCCATCTTGAACAAAAGTTACCATTGCGCCAACTCTCTGAATGCCGGCGTTTGGATTCTACAGGGGGTCAAAGTTTGATATCCTGACGATATTCCAAAAAAAACTGGAATTTCATTTTCATCGTATCAATCTGAATTTTCATAATTGAATAGTCCACAATATGTGCATAAAAAAGTTCAAATGACAAAAGTTTTTAGAATCAAAACTGGCGGGTATACAGAGGGTTCAACTTTGATTTTGGTAATTTTAATCGAACCATTTTCGAGAAAATATTCGTTTTTCTGCAATTGTTGTTACATAGTATGAGAGGGCGATCATGTTTTGCATTTGAACCAACCATTTAACTTTATCAATATTATTTTCCGTTACAAAGGAATTAATTGTTGATTATTCGAGAAATCGATGAAATACTTAATATACTTCAAACCCCTGTATAATTCAAACCGTGGCATTCGCGAGGTAGGCACTGTGGAACTTTTTGATCAATACTCATCTACATTATGTCAGAAAAAAAAAAAATCACGGATGATTTTAGAAATCATTTCTAAATTATTCCGAAACATCCCTACTCCATATTTTTTGGACCATCGCCGCAAGTTTATTTGGATTCAGATTAATGAGCACATACGTTGACACATTTGAATATATATTTTAGCTACATCAGATAAATATATTGGTGGAAGCTGACTATACAAAGGGATACATTTTACCGAAATTGAAAATATATTTTTGATTGCCCCGTATCTTCCAACTACTTAAAGTTAAATGGTTGGTTCAAATATGATCAAATATGATGCCCTCTCATGTACTACGTAACAATTGCATATGGATCTGCAGGAAAACGAATATTTTCACGAAAATTGTTCGATAAAAATTACCAAAACAAAGTCAGTTTTGATTCTAGAAACTTTTGTCATTTGAACTTTTTGATGCACATATTGTGGACTATTCCATTGTAAAAATTCAGATTGATACGATGAAAATGAATTTCCGTTTTTTTTTGAAATATCGTCAGGATATCAAACTTTGATACTGTAGAACTGTAGAACTGTAGAATCCAAACGCCGGCATTTAGAGAGTTGGCGCAATGGTAACTTTTGTTCAGGATGGCATGGGCTACATCATATTGAAATTTCAGCGATTTTCACCGAAACCGGTTTTCCATAAGATTAGTGCGAGTTCCTTTGTACAAATTTATTAATTTCGAAAGTATCGTTTGAAGTAGTCAATTTATAAGAAGTAGTACAAATTGACAATTACTAATTATGTCGAACTAAGTGTGGTAATATGAACACATTTTATAGGTACTACAATAAATAATCAATTTCAAAGAAAAAAAAATTAAAAGATTCAATCATAAGTACGTCTTAAAATAAATGAAAATTTAGAAAGAGATAGTGCGAAGTCATCATTTCGACAAAAAGTATTGTAGTAGGAACACATTTTATAAACAAGTGTACCGTATATTTTATTTTGCCTGTGGTAAATAAAATGTTGGATTGTGTCTTCTGGCTAGTCTGGGAACTGAAGAAAGTCTCTATCAATAGAACCATTGACTAATTCAAACAGAAAAATACGCACATTCGTTATCCTCCTCTGACGTAAGTTTGTCTGCATCTCTAGGAGGATACACTCCATTCATTTTGAATGTGAGATACTTGGAAAACACTCTTTGTAGCTGCTTGAGGGCATATATATTTTTTGTATACTATGGTGACCAAATCAGTGATGCATATTCTAATTCACTTCTTACCAGTGGTAAAATGGTTTTGAAAGTTTCAGTATTCTTAAATTGTCTTCAGTTTCTTATAGTGACTGACACAATTTTTTGAGAATGATAGTCAAAGGTGAGTTTTTGATCTACAAAAATTCCCAGATCTCTGACACATTCGGATCTGTTTATGATGACATTTTCTAATTTATAATTGAAAAGCAATGGATCTTGTTTCGCGTAATGTTCAATACTGAACATTTAGATACATTCAAAAGTAGAAGGTTCTCATTACACCAATTCTGTAAGTTATTCAAATTATTTTAAAGGATCTGAGAATCTCCTGGAGAGTTTATAGTAACGTAGAGCTTCATATCATCAGCAAATAGTTGGTATTCAACTTCTAGTACACTTATTTTGTCATTAATAAATGTGAAAAACATAAGTGGTCCCAAATTAGATCCCCGTGGCACTCCTGAAATGGCTTCATATTCTAACGACTTATATCCGTTATATTGTACAAATTATTTTCTTCCTTTCAAGTAGGACTCAAAGAATTTTACCAAGGTATCACTGAAGACAACTTACGGTGGAACTGTTGAAACTGTTCTCATGTTCGTGTAGCATTTTCGATAGGTGCCCTTTAAACTCTGAACTGTCATTATGTTCCGGAAGGAAACCGGGAGGCCTCGAATACTTCGATGTATCATGCGAAGACAAAGATGATTTCGTAAAAAATTGCATTAAGTCGAAAAGGTCTGGCAGACTCGAATATTGCCTTGGTTGCCTAGGTTGGTCAAACTAACTTTTTCTGTGAGAAAAAGATCCAGTCTTGAAGTATCTGGGAACATAATCCAAGATTTGTTATTGTTATAACTGTCCTTGTCGGTGTAACTAGCTGCAAATGAACTTACAAAATGAAATGTAAGATAACCTCCATGTCAACAAAAGGTGACATCAGATGTCCATCACCTACTTGATAAGATGTAATAAAATATAAGGGACATTACCCTGACCTAAAATTAGTGTATAGCGTTCAGCATAGCAAGTCACGATGTAGGGATAAAATAAAAATTTCAATAAATCATACTGAGACAAGGATGATGTAGATGATTTGTAAGGCGAATGCAGACTGAGAAACTGCCGAGAAATATTTTGTTGGGCAAAATAGTTTTTCCCTTTGTTCAAATTATGTTTTTTAATAAATAATTATGTAGAATCATTGTTAGTCAAAACGTTCACACATATTTATTCATATGTGGTAAGGGAAGCAAGCCAGTGTTGATGTTTTATAATTATTAAATGTATATTTCCGCATGATTCGGAGACCTGGAAAAGAAAGCGGTACAGGGTACTGTCATTCACGAGGCTGTGTACTGGACATGAGGTTGTTCCCACTGAATCGTTAATGTGTAGCAGTAATAGTGTTGGTCCAGAAATAGGTCCCTGTGAAACACCAACCAGTCTTTGAAGACCCTACCTGGATGAAAATGCATCAATAAAAACACGGAGAAATATTTCTGAGCTAGATAGCAAATCACACATTTTACGAGGCAAATCATAAGATGTAGGTAAGTAAGCTTGGCGAGGAGTGCGTAGGATTATTTCCTAGCAAGGATTAACCCATGGCAATAGTTTCACCATGTTTTTTCATAGGTAGCTACCATAGTTTTCTATAGATAGCTTTCATACTGTATCGAGCTTAATTCAGATATATCGAAAAACAAAAGAGAAAAAAGAGGTGCTAGTGATATCGTTGTGATATCATCCGGCAATCTTTGTGTTTTTTGAGCCATGATAATATACAATGTGTCCCGCTTCTTATGAATACACTCTAATATTTCAGTTAGTAATAATGCGATTTTCTTTTGTGGTGCTTGTATGCTTGTATGTTAGAAAAATGAAGTACTTATTTGGCATAGTGAACATTTTCATTCACCATTGGCGTGCGGTGTTGGAGGGGTTAAAAAAAAGTTTTTGAAAATATGAATCAATGGGTTTTTGGGGATGCTGATTCAAAAATAAGCCCTAATAATATCCATTTCCCAAAAAAGCATTTTTTAAGCCCCCTCCAACAACGCACGCCAATGGTAAATGGAAATGTTCAGTATGCCATATACTTACAACCACCACAAAAATTTCAAGAATATCGCATTAGTAATGACTGAGATATCAGGGTGTATTCATGAAAAGCGGGACACACTGTATACAGTGCGTTCATAAAGTGTGGAAACGCTCTATTATCTTACGAGTTGATTATTTTCGGAGGAAAAGCTCGGACAGGTCGATTTTGTATTTTAGTTTTCCACCTTTTTTTAGAAAAAAATAAGATTTTCTCCTACCACCTTTCAAGATATGACGTCATCGATATTTTTTTTAAATTGAAAGGGTATATTTTTAATTCAAAAATTGAATGCCCATATTTTGCTGAGTTGAACCATACCACATACATCATATCTTACACTTCGAATTACAGTATTCTGAGTATAAAGGAAACCAGTGTTCATATTTCTCAACATTCATTTCATCATTCATTTTGCAACGTAAACGTAAGAACTACTCAGTAGTTAGTACGAGTATATTGCTACACTTGAATAGTAGGCTAAGCAAACATATGAAAGCCCTTAGCAACCAGACAATAAGTTTTTAGTTACCATTGCATATTATTATGTCACACTGGTTTTCTTTATACCCAGTATACTGTTATTCGAACTGTAAGATATGACGTATGTGGTATCGTTGAACTCAGAAAAATATGGGCATTCAATTTTTGACATAAAAATATACCCTTTCAATTTAAAAAAAATATCGATGACGTCATATCTTGAAAGGTGGTAGGAAAAAAATTTATTTTTTTCTAAAAAGAGGTGGAACACTAAAATACAAAATCGACCTGTCCGAGCTTTTCCTCCGAAAATAATCAACTCGTAAGATAATAGAGCGTTTCTACACTTTATGAACGCACTGTATAATGAAAGTGGTTGTATTGGGATTCGTTCTCGGCTAGGACTTTAATAATTTACTTCCTGGAAAATTGAGGTAATTTCATACAAACATAATAAAAACATATATTCTTTTGGTATATACCTAGGCAAATATTGATTTTCAAACAAGCATTTTCGGTTCAAATCCATAATAAAGAATCTGCGCATTACTGAGATCCCAGTTTGTTTGGTCTTCAACAATTTATTTAGTGATTTTCGACATATTTTCATTCTCCGAATCAGTGTTTCTTAAACAGTAAGCATTATAAATCGTGAAAGGCTTTCGCGGCCATCGTCACTTACATGGTGGTTCTTTGGGTTGTAAGGCCGACGTGTGTTCAGAGAAGAACTCGACGTTTCGCCAACACGAGTGGTTAGCATTTTCAAGAGTTATTTTACAAGTTTCGGCTTTCTTAAGTCGCTGTCAAATGCTTGACATTTGTTATACGTTGTCTCAATAAATACCTGTGATTTGACGTTGAGTGAAATTTAAAGAAACCCAAGTCATCTCTTCAACATCTGCGTATTACCCAAGACTCTTCCGGGAAGCAATTGAAATCCAGAAACACCACAGCAACTTCAACAGAACCGAAGAAGGACTACAATTGAACAAGGGTTGGCTTCCAGTTCTCTAAAATTCTCAATTAGTTCCCTACCCACAAAATAACGGTACGAACGATTCTATGATGTCTGCTAACGCTATGGACCAATCAGATGTAAGAACGTCAAATCACAGGTATTTATTGAGACAACGTATAACAAATGTCAAGCATTTGACAGCGACTTAAGAAAGCCGAAACTTGTGAAATAACTCTTGAAAATGCTAACCACTCGTGTTGGCGAAACGTCGAGTTCTTCTCTGAACACACGTCGGCCTTACAACCCGAAGAACCACCATGTAAGTAAGCATTATTTTTTTCGTAGCAACCAGAAGACCAAAACCAATATTTGTGAAGACTTGAAACCCTGTTCAGTAAATCGTCATAGGTTTAATATTAGGTGTCAATAATATTATAGTCACATTAGAATGAATTGTAGTCTTGTTTTTCGAAAACAATTTGATCAGGTAAAACTCGTGTGTGTTAGTCATGTTGATGAAATTGCGAAAAAATGCGTATTTTCATTGCGAATTAACATTTTATTGTTGTGACTGCCTCATGCCATTGAAATTCATATTTATACGACCTCGATTATGGAATGTCAGAAATTGTTGTTGCCGAATGGAAACTGGTGTCATTTTTGAGAAATTTTCATTCGACACCCAACAACATTTCTCAACCAATACATAAACTTGAATTTAAATATTCTGAATGACCGTTAGATGTTTTTATACAGATAATACGTTTATTTGACACTTCTGAGAAAGTCGATGCTATCATATTGAATTATTTATGGACACGTGTCCAGAAATAGTAAATTAGACATCACTGATTAGTGAGTGACCGAGAAGTGATCACTTTTGAAATTCCAAAAGAAGTACCTATGGTTAATTACTTATTTAATTCATAGGCATGAGTACTTGACCTATAAATAATGAAAAATGTAAATATACAGGATAACTCATGAATTCCGCGTTATTTGTATATATTTTTCTTGAATCACCCTTTGTGAGTTTGCTAAAAAAATTGTCAAAGATCTAATATGGGATGTTATTCGATTAAGTGTTTTTTGTTTAAAACTAAACCCTGTAGATTATTGAAAAAAGTCACTTTTATGCGTTTGAGGTAATATGAATGATAATAGTATGAAGCTGAAGGTAATGAAGTAGTGACTAAATCATTCGATATAACTAGTGGAGTTCTTCTGATAAGTGCAATTAATAGTCGGAACCTCAATAATTATTTTATAGCATTTCCTGTTATTGGGTGTAAAACCTGAAATAAAAGCTTTTTTTTCAGGATGAATATTTGAGCCCTCTTCTACTCTTCGACTTATTATCCGACATAAAGGAGTTTTTCTTGAAAAAAGTAGTTCATGGAATCAGTATTACGCTGATGATCTTGTCATGGGTACTGGCTGAATCCCAAATTGACCTTGGCAGAAAATTGAGAATACTTGAGCAGTATACCCAGTTAAACAATCTGACTGTCAAAACAGAAAAAACTAAAGTTATATCTTTCTCAAGAGGTGGCCTTGGCATGAACGAAAAAGAAACATTTTCATTTGAAAGCAAAATGTTGAGATGATTACATAATACACTTATCTTGGCGTTCCGTTTGTGTCTTCCTTTCAATTCAGGGAAATGGCGTCAAATTCTGCCATAAAAGAAAATCAAGCGGTTGGTGCAATCATTCCAGTAATTGTTAAAAGTAAAATGGTCACTTACATGGAAATCCAAAATGAAACTTTTCGATAGCTTGGCGGTTAGTGTTATGTTAAATGTGTTGCAATATGGGGCCTAGATATGCGGAAATATTGGAGCGTGTGCAGGTGGGTTTTCTGAAAAGAATACTACTTCTCTGTATTACCTCACCGGACTTCATTCAAGACTAGAAACCGGACGAGTGAAGCTTCTTTACAATGTATTCAAATCTTGTTTGAACTGGCTGAGCAAAATTCTCAAAATGGATGAAGAACGCTTGCCCAAAATTTGTTTTAGAAGACAACTAAGTCTTGATCAATGTGATCCAAAGTTCAACTGGGCATACCAAGTAAAAAACTTTTTTGATTCAAATAATCTTTCCGAGTTGTGGTCGAAGTTTGATGCAGGCTTTATTACTAAAAATATAAAAACCTCAGTTAATCTAAATTTCACGAAAAACTCCTTCATGAAGATCTGTCACTTTCAAGTAGAGCAACTTACCTTTCTTTCCATTGTTTTTTACCGACCACAGATTCAACCAGAATTTTCTTGACCTCAAGGTTTCATTCAATTCAAAAGAACAAAAATTAAACAAATTCGTCTAAGTAACAAAGGACCCCCCACAATAGCATAGGAAATTGGCCCACAGTGGGATTTGCCTGAAATTTACATATGTTATTGGTATTGAGTTTCTGATCAAATGTTCTCATGGGCCCATTCCTCTAGACTAATGATTTAGCTCTCAGGGCCGTATTTAGTATAGGTGGTAGATAAACAATGACACTTTTTTCTCAAGTCCATAATTTTTTATTTCCTATTAAATTTTAATAAAATAAAAATTACAAAATCTCAGCATTTATCTTTTAGCACAAGTCCTCTGTGAAACATGTTTTGCCCTACAGGACCGTATTTAGTAAAACTGTATTTTCCAAGTGGTCCACAAAAAACTGAATCAAATTGATTTTGTTATAACTTTCTTATTTCTTGATCTGTCAGTGGTTGATGGCTCGTTTGATAGATGAATGTAGCTATCTTTATGTACATAACAAAAGTGGTCGCCATCTTAATATCCAAGATGGCCGGCTTAACCTATAAAATTTATGTAGTACTTATCTTGTAGCTCTTTAAGAAGGAAAGTAACAGGAAAAAATAAGAACTACAACGTTTTGATTGTTTAAATTGGTCATTTACACTTTGAATTATCTAACACTATAATATAAATAAACTCTACTATCTGATCTTATAGTTATAATTTCATAAGGTTCAATACATTACAAAAAAATGAATGAACCTGGATTTGTTAGACTTAGAGTGTATTCACGATTCAGAAGGAGAGAAAAATATCAAGTGTGTATTCAATAAACTATGCATGATAACCAGCCTGACGAGAATAATGAAGAAGATGTATTGATAAATAGGATACTACTGCAGTGCAATCAGGGACAAGGACACCAGTAACATGTGCTCATATATGTAGCATATTGTCGTATTTGGGATTTGCACGTCCTAATCAAAATGCTAGTTATCCATCGACTTCTGTGTTACAGCATTTTAATGCCGCAAATGGTCCAGTGCAAGATGCAATACTCCCGCATATGTAAGTGTTCAAGTATTATTTTGTTGATTTTGATTTTTTGTTCTCTTCCACCACTCTGGAAATATCGGTTTCAACGTTGTTTGTTATGAATTAGATATAGTTTTAATAAGATTGTAGAGTTATATTTATATTAAAGAATTAGATAATTCAAAAAGTAAATGACTGATTTCAACAATCAAAACGTTGTAGTTCTTATTTTTTCCTGTTATTATCTTTCTCAAAATGCTACAGGATAAGTCCTATATGGTCTATAAGTTTGGCCGACCATCTTGGATATTAAGATGGCGACCACTTTTGTTATGTACACAAAAAACCACTGACATGGATCAAGAAATAAGACAGTTCCGACAAAACCATTTTAATTCAGTTTTCTGTGGATCACTCGGCACATACAGTTTTACTAAATACGGTCCTGTAGGGCAAAACATGTTTCACATAGGACTGGTGCTAAAAGACAAATTCTGAAATTTCACAATATTTCTCATTCAATTAAATTCTAATAGGAAATACAAACTTGAGAAAAGTGTCATTGTTTATTTGGCACCTATACTAAATTCGGCCCTGAGAACTAAATCATTGGTCTTAGAGGATTGGGCCCATGAGAAAATTTGATCAGAAACTCAATTCCAAAAATATATGTGAATTTCAGGCAAATCCCACTGTGGGCCATTTTCCTATGCTTTTGTGCGGGGTCATTTATGTTGAAATTCACTTTGAACGGTGCCACCTATAGAAGGGAAGTTTGTACGATATGCAATATGAATATGGATATGATTGAACACATTCTGTTTGAGTGTCCAATATACTGTTCAATGAAACCCCCGAATTCTGAGTGTATATCCAGTCCCAATAACATGATATTTTCCCTAGAAAATATCACTCCGAACATTACCAAAGTCATAGCTAATTATGTCAGGAACATTTTGAGACCCCGTTCCTTTGCTATTGATGAATAGTTTTACAATAATGCGATATCTAAATATGTTGGTCTTATTTTTTTTTCTTTTTTGTGTACAAGTTAAGGTCTCTTTCCACTACAATGTTGTGCTCAAATTGGAAGTATTATTTGTACTTCAATTATTATTTTTTCTAGTTTCTTTTATTTTTCTTGGCATTAGTTATGTATTTTCGAACCCTTGCTATGAAACGTAATGTTATTTAAAGCAATAAATGTATTATTATTATTATGGTACGAAAAAGAAATCAATTGAGAATCTATCATTCAATGACCACAAAGCTAATAAAATCATGCGATAATTTATGGAAAGAATCAGACAAAACAGTTTTTTTTCATGATGAAACAAAACCTCCTATTTTCTCGGCTATTTTTAGTAGTTCTTGCATCCTGGAAGTGTTTACAAAATCTAGACAGTCGCTTATATTTTGATAAAGAACAGGATACACGTTATCCAAAGAAACAAGATCAACAGGAAATATTTTTTTCAGTTTCTATTTTTATTACTCGGCCGTTTGCTATAAAACGGACATACAAATTACATGTTAAACTCAGAATAAACAAACTAACGTACGGATTTGTACTAATAACAAATTAATAATGAAATTTATGATCTATTAATTGATTTCAATAGTCAATTTTATAACCGTGGTAAACACGTGAAAGCTGGTCGGTATTTCTGTGGGATCGGCATAGATAAAGGTGCAAGTGAGAAACAACTCTAACGCAAACCTTTGTTTACATATTTTATTATTCAGTGTGAACCGGAAGTAACAGCTTTGTTACCGAAAAGATGGAATCATGTTTTGTTTATAATACCTGTTATTGTCGAATTAACAAAAGCGTGTGAAATATTCACTATTATAACAGGTCTTGTTTCAAAGGTTGTTAATAATAATAACAATAATATTCTTTTGCTCCAACAAATCAGAGAAGGTTTTCAATTATAATATTAAATAGAGACAGATTTAAGAGGTGAAATCAATACTAGTTGTAATAAATACATAGCAATAGATGTTAAAAAAAAAGCTTTTCGCAATAGACCAAGCTATAGAGGTTTTTCCCCACAAAATAAAAGACGCAAATGGCTTATAATAATTTTTATAAGATAGTTCGTTAATGAAAACCACAGTTTTCGCCCTAGCAAAATCGCTCACTGGAATTTTTTAAACAAGCAATAGTGAAGAAAATTACAACTTTGTTGGTTTTTTGGAAATATCTCAAAGATCATTTAAGGAATCGTTTTAAAATCAATGGAAATTTTGTAAAGATTTATTAAACCTACATAATGGATTTTCATACGACCGGATCGGTTCATTTTACACTGAGAAAATCCGCGAAAACCTCGAAAAAGGTACCATTTTTCAAATTTTGTTAATTTTTATAAATTCGAAGCTGGACAAACAATATTGCGGAAACTGATAGATAATAATATCAACTGTACGCAAGATGGTTTCTGTCCGATGTGTATTTTTTGCAGGATGCGCCGATTTAAGGGAATTCGTCGTATTCAAATTCTGTGCATCTGGAAGTAGAGATCAGTATCTACAATTTGTATATTTTGGATTTTCACCTGCGATGTGGGAAATGTGTTGAAAATGTCACTGAAAGTTGATCAAAACGCTTCAAAGTGCGTCCGAAGTCACTCGAAGTCGCACTGAAGTTAACTTGAGTTGAGGTAGGGCCATTAGGAAGAATATATCCAAGAGACATTTTTTATTTCTATTGAATCAGGAAACTAAATGTATCATTTTAACACCTTACCCAAAATTGGCAACATATCTAATATATATATAAGTTCTGCAAAGCTCATGAAAAATATTGAAAATAATTGATACTGTAATATGTCGTACTTGAGTTTAGTAAATACCAAAACAATCCTCTTTTATGCTTAAACGTTGAGATCAGTTATATTTATATACAATTTTTATAGCTTCAATATGGAATATGCAAGTGATTTAAATTTGCTTGATTTTTTTACCTCATATACTTTATTGTCTTGAAATTACACCTAAACCATTAGTTTATCATTTAGTTTGTATTTAACTTCATAAAACTTTAATCAAAAAGTGCATAACAAGCGCGTGGAATTCAAATTTGCGAAAAGCATTACCATTGGTCGAAACGAAGAATGACATCACATGGAACGTTATGAAATTTATCTGTGGTGATATTCATACTGTTTTAGTCGTCTTTCATAAAAAATTTATTTTTATTTATATATTTGTAGTGTTTTCCATTACATAGTGCGATTTTGGTCTAGTGACAATTGTAAATTATCAAGAGCAATGACTGAAAGTGGTTTTGTCAAAGCACAATCCGACAATACCTGAACTGATGAGTAGTAATAGTTTATCAAATGATAGTTTTCCTTTTGTAATTTAGGTGAGGCAGGTATATACAAAACATTTATGCATACAAAACTTACTTCTGATCAATTCACTTCATGTTAACTATCGAAATACAATGCACTCGCATTGAAATGATCTTCACAACAATGTAAATGTGATATTGGAGATACTTCGCCTCTTCTCATAACCTTACACCATTGTTTACGTATTTTCGCATCTCTTGGAACAGAAAAAAATTCTTTACTTGGTGTACTTATAATTGTGTTTTGGTATTCCGGTACTAGACAATACCTATAAAATGGTTTTTTAGCATTTTCCATTATCGTAATAGCGATTAAAACTGCAAATCCCTAACCTAATCAAAAACTGTCAATAGTGTCAATGGCCATAACTATAGTAAGGCTTGTTCATTGAAGACTTCTCTGGTTGATCGAGATCACTTTCACATATGTTCATCTCTCTCTAACACTTGTACTGCATTTGTCTTACTCTTTTATAAAATATCAACTTCAAGCAAACAGAGCAATCAGAGTACGTCTCAACGAACGACACTGAAGAAGAACAACACTGATCGCGCCATGTGACGTCATCCACAGCGCGCGAAAATGGAGGCGTTCAAATAGGTCAAATTCAATCGGTATTTTTAATATTATTTTAAAAATTAATTCCAAGACTTTCAACCGTATTTATATTTTTTACTATGTTATAACGAAGTAAAAAATTTATTAAACAAATAAAAAAAATTATTCATATTCCCAATTATTGTATCTAATATTTGAAAACTACAGATTCCAGTAAAACTATTGAGAGCAGAGTCAAAAGTTCAGATAAATGTCAACACTTTTGGCATATTCACTTGAAGTTGAAAATCCCCGAATTGTTTTGGACCAGTATAATTAGGTTTGGATTAGCTGTAATCTTTCAGCAGCATCAATATCTTCTTGGCTATGGCTTGGTTTCTCATTTTCCTCACAATCAATTGGAATTTCTTGTCGATTGAAGACTTTCTCCTTCATAGCAATTCTTTTTTTCTGCTGTTTTCGAAGATCCAGGTAAAACTATCTGCGTTGGTGGCTTTTTAGAAGGCACAGCTGTTTTTTCAACATCCTTTTTTGGAGATATTCTCAACTGAAAAAAAAAACAAAAATTCAGTTAGTGTTTCAACTTAAATTTGAAGAACCTGTTCACCTTTTAACTTTCTGTGTCATCCTCAAAACCCAAGCCTTCTGATGGTCAACTAGAAACTTTGTGCCCATTTTTTTCAATGTAGATCTTTCGTTGTCCGAGTTTAGGAAACAAATGAAGAGTTCAGGATGTTTTTTCTCCGAGGAGAGAGGAAAAGAGACACTGAACAATACCGACAAATCAAAATTATTTCAATAGTCTTAATAAATAATGAAATAAAATAGCTTTCTCATATGTAAACTAATCGAACTGCTGACTTGTTTTAGTTCAGATTCGTCCACCAGGTGTCGTATCGCTTATCTTGCATTGCCAATAAATATAATCAGTAATGAATGTCGAATGATTTACTGAGTCATGTTCAGAAATGTAATGATTGCAGTTTCCGTGCATTTACGTTTTCTGAAACCGATAAATTCTGTTAGATGAGAGATATCGCTCTGAAATTTCCAAGTGTCTCTTGGTCAGTTGGTAACCTCCATTATCAATCGGTTTTTTGATGTCTTAAAACATTCTGAGAAATGAACAAATGAACAATTAATTATACAGGGTGTTTCTTAAGTACGTGTAGAAAATTCAGGAGCGTGTTGCTGAGATCAAAAATAAGAAGAAAAGTTATTATAAACATATGTCTACAAATTATTCGTTTCTGAGATACAGAGTGTCAAAGTTGAATTCATATTTTTATTTTTTGTGAATAATTTCAAAATAATTTTGATATTTGTGTAAAGTTTGGTATCTGGGAATATTTATTAGTTAGTTTGTGTAAAAAATATATTCTTCTGCAAGAAACTGTTTTCGAGATATTGAGATTTGAAATAATCGATGCAAGAGATTTTGAATGACAAGATTTTTAAATTTAAAATTAATTCAATTAGAAACTAGTTGTTTCACAATTAACATAAAATTTTATTTTGTCATTGAAAGATCATCCCAGATACCAAACTTTACTCGAATATCACTAATATTTTGGAATTTATTCACAAAAACCAAATATAAGAATTACATTTTGACACTCTGTATCTTAGAAACGAATAACTTGCGGACATGTGTTTATGGGAACTTTTTTTCTTATTTCGACGTCAGCAACATGCTCCTAAAGTTTCTACACGTACTTAAGAAACACCGTGTATAAGTCAGTGGTTTAGCAAGGCGATATGCACTGTTTTGCGAATATTACTAAACTATACCAAAACTGGTTAAGTGAGAGTTTCTTAGATTTTTTATCACACCTATTATGTCTATTATGTCGTTTTTGGTAACCGGTTGGGAATATATTGGATATGATATGTACTTGGTGGTCTTTGTGTTACAGGTTTAGCTTTGGTTTTTATCGTTTAGCATCAGTGTGGCTGACTCAATGAAATATTCATTAAATTCTTATGAGACATTTTTTATTATTATTGATATTGAGTGTTATATTATTTCTTTTCGCTTAATAAAAATATAGCAAATTCAGTGGTAACATTGTTCTATAAAATGTTTGGGGAATTCTAGTTGTCGTTAGTTTTTCAACAGACAAGAGTGACTCTTGATTTTGTCTTGAAATCGAGAAAACAAATTAATACAAGAGTATCATAAAAAAATCAAGACATGACTTCCAGATTTCTCAAAAGTTCTTGTTGGTGATTCGTATTTTCAAAATGAGTTTTATACAGATATACAAATTCATAGGATTAGTATTTGAATTATTGGTTATGAAAAGTCAAAGTAATATTTAGAAGATGTTTATAACAAACGTTCAATTTTCACATGCAAAGTACTGTATTCGGAACTACTTTAAATTCAATTCTATTTTTATCCCGAGAAAAATGCAGTTTATGCCAGGGAAAAAATCCACGTAATGCAGGTAACATAAAGGTAAATACAATATTAAATATTAATAAAGAAAATCATGAATTCAGAATTGGAATGAATTCATCGATAATTTTTGAATCGCAGTTTACTATACATTTTAAAGTAATTTGGGAATTTATTATAAAATTTCACACCATCAAAATTAATTGATTTCTTTCCAATGTTTGTTTTAATTTTCTTAACAAATAAATTTTGGGTTTGTCTGGTCAAGTGATTGTGTTGGTCATTATTTATTTTGAAGACTAAAGTGGAATGTTTCATGTTATTCTGAACGAGATGAATGAATGTTCATATTTTCAATGTGTAGGGAATGTATAAATTTACAGTTTGAAAATATATTTAATGATTTTATTTTGTATCAAAGGTTAAAGCCAATGACACAAACTGAAATCAAATATTGAAATTGAGAGTATGCTAACAAAAAATATATGGATTTTAGATATTTTAGATTTAGAATTTTAAAAATAATTTCAACTAATGGTGAAATCTGCCTTCATAAGCCTTGCTTGCCCATAATAAATTTTCATTTACAAAAAGTCTTAAGAATTGCAGTATCGAACAGTATTTTATGTATTCATTATTGAATTTGATCGGATCTTTCAAATTTTTTGTAATGAACATAAATGATGCTTTTTCATAATTTTATGTCAGTTTATGACAGATGAGTCATAATGATATTTTCTCAAATCTTTTTGCATGATATTTTTGATATCCGCCATACATTATTGTGGTATCATCAGCAAACATTTAAATTTACCCAGATACATCTAAATCAGCTAAAGAGTTTATATCAATAAGAAATAAAGGATTAGTCCGAAGATGGATCCTTGTGGAACTCAACAGATAACAGTTTTCTTAGTGCTTTATGAAACTTTGGCTTCGGAAGAAATATATGCTATAGTTGGAGTGCTCTCTGGAACCTAGAGATGGCGCTGGATACATACTTCAGTGTTTATCTCAGGAACTCCCAACATATGACGTGGTTTTTCGGTTTAATTGGGAGAACTAGCCTTCTCTGATGATTGGTAAGAACCATGAAACCGTTGCCAAGAGATATAATTCAACGGTCGTAGGGGGCAGTAGTTGTTTTCTTTTGGAGACGAATACACCTATGCTGTGGTATAGGTTAAAGCGGAAGATATTATATTATCCATTTTTGATTATTAAAATAAAAATTTATTGAATTTTGAAGTATTTGCCGTCTTGAAGAAAATTAATTGGTATAAACAATATTCAGGCAAAGGCAATATCAACAGAAGTAAAACCAAAGAAAAGGTATTTGAAAAAATATCTTACTGGTGTTTTTCAAGGATTTCGTCATATGTTTTGTAATATCGAAGGCACAGATAACAAATGTCTTTCGTTAAAATCAGTCAGCGTTGTGGCGCTGCTACAAAGCACTCTGACGTCTTGTTTATCTCTAATATGCAAAGTGGCGAAGTGTGCTGTGGGAACAATTAGATAATTTACAGTTCCGTCAAGGCGACTGGCCAGCAATTACACCCACCGTTCTTTCGCCTATATATACGAGGGCTGCTCAGATGGTTGGAAACAAAAACTGAATATCTTAATATCGGAGTACGTCTAGATAACTCATTGTCAAAGGACATCTTCTAATACATAGTTTTTGGATATTGATAGAATTACCATTACTATTTGACGAGATCGTATGCAAATTTGGTGTAGCCTGGTCTTGTTTGTAAACTGAGTATGCTGTATACTATTTGCTGAGAGATGTGAAATGTGGTGATTTCAATCTCTGCTCCATTTATTCCAAAACAGACTAGTCTCTGTATCTAGTTGAATTTGAATAATAACCAAAGCCCTTCAACCTCACCCTACTATATGGAAAAAAGCAGAACCATGTGGCACTGAAGAATCTAATGAGAAAATCCGAAAGACCTGGCAAAAAATAATAAAGTGAAGGTATTCCAGAGAATTAAAGAATCCAGACAGTAATTGCTCTTTTTGTGCTCAGTAACCAGACTTGTAAACTTGTTTTATAGTATAGTCAACATGTACCATCAAAAAAAAATTGTATTTTCCCGAAAATTATGATCATGGTGTTCGATTCGTAATGTCATGTAGAAAGTTTAAGGAAAGGCCTTAGCAATTAGGTGAAAAAAAAAGTGAGGCTTTTTTTATGCCTCTAAAAATATTGAAGATTTACGAAATATTAATGAAGATCTGAAAACATCAGCAAATTTGATGAAAAAAGTCCCCACTCCCGAAACTGTACCTCCAATATTTATAATTTTTACAGAGCCCTGAAAATTGATCAAAAAACGGGTGGGTGCCTTGCGTAAATATGAACATAAAGGAATGAAAAATTTCATGTACTATTGGGAAACATCACTTAACAATAATCCGCGGTTAAAAATGTTTATCGCAATTTCTCCATAAATTATGCATTATACAAATTTGTCCAAACTGAATGTTAACATAAAAACCCCGATAATTATTTAAAAGCCTAGAATTTTTTTCACTTAGTGAAGTTATTCTTAATAGGTTACAAAATAAATAGATGACCGATGCAAAAATCATAAAATTTTGATTTTCTACATTTTGTAACAAAAATTAAAAAACTAAAAAAAGTAAATAGATCTTTTATTTGTTTTAATATCTTGAATGTTTCGATTTTTAAGGGTTTCAAGCTACATAAAAATATATTTTTTTAAATTTTTTACCACACTTGTTTATAAAATTGTTATAAACAAATACATTTGTTTATGAGCAAATCAAAAAATTGTGTTCAATTTCTTTGTTATATATTTATTGATGAAAATTATGATTTTTAAAGAAAAAATTATTCCTTAAAAAAATGTATTTGTTGCTAAAAAATTTTCATTTACTTTTTTAAATTTTTTTATTTTCAATTATTGTTAATAAAAAAGTGGAAGATCTAAATTTTACAATTTTTGCAAAGGCTATCTATTTGTAAGCCTATGAATAATAACTTCACAAAGTGAAAAAAATCCAATAATTATCGGGATTTTCATGTTAACATTCATGTTAGAAAAATTTGTTAATTATCAAATGCATAATTTATATAGAAATCGGGATAAACATTTTTAACCGCAGATTATTGTTAATTGATGTATCCCAATAGTACATGAATTTTTTTATTCCTCAATATTCATATTTAATATATTGAATTTTTTATTTTTTTGTTGTGTCAGTGACGCAATGCGCGTGGAAGCCAGACTACCCGTTTTTGGCTCTATTTCCAGGGCTCTGTAGAAATTAGAAATATTGGAGGTACAGTTTCCGGAGCAAATTTGCTGATCTTTTCAGATCATTTTTAACATTTCGAAAATCATTAATATCTTTTGAGATATTTAAAAAAATCCAAAGCCCCACTTTTTTACACTTAATTGTTTAAAATTTTTGCAATTTTGTTCTGCCCCTTTAGGACACAAAAAGGGAAAACTTTCTACTTGACATTACCAGTCGAATGACACCATGATCATAATTTACGGTGACTATACAAAAATTAAAAAAAAAATTGTACATGTTGACTAGAATATTATGAGCATTTTGATAGGGATGTTATGGCTTTAAAGCCAGAACCTTTTCCTTAAGGTGCCTTCCAATCAGTTTATTCAGTATTTCTATCAAACTTACAGACCCCTTTTGACACAACTAAAATTGGGGCTTTTACAGGAATATATATAAATAGAAACATTAGCTGGTTCATTTTGGGAAGAGATCCTTCTGTGTTGCAATCACTAGCGAACACTACAAAAAATGTGTGAAGGTTCTTGAAACAATGTTTTTCACAAAACTATAAAAGTCCACGAAATGATTTCGAGCCACACTTGTTCCTTAAAGCATATTTTCATGTCGTAGATATCGAATCAATCTCAACAAATGCCCTGCTAATTTCGACACATTATTATTATCGATATGTATATTTTTGGATTTTGCTCAATCATCATTATCCGTTATGGCGCTTCAAACGCACCACTTCTCAGTAAATAGCACAAATATAACCCATTGACGTCTGCGAGTGACATTTGATACAAACAATCTTGCATTGTTTTGCAATTCAGTTTATTTATAGTGTCGGTTTTCTTTCCGTAATTTGCGTAAGTGATTGTTGATTTTTCTTCATTTTTGCCCTCATTTATTATGAAAATAAATCCAACTTAGTATATACATCCTTTCGATATGTGATTAGTTCACAAGAAGTATGACTCTTCGCTATTTCATCTTGAAAAATATTGAACATAATCAAAATATCGTACAAAATACACCACAATACTTTTTCTGCTGATGCGTTCAAAGTTCTATGTCTATAAATAAAGTCAGCAGAGCAAATTGAGCAGAATTTATTTGTCATTATAGGATAATTAGGAACTATTTTTGTTAACAAATGTTTTTTCCGTTAACCAGCCGTCGTCCCCTTACGGCAGCCCTCTGAAGTCGAAACGTGTGCGAGCTAGGGGTTAACGAGGTCTTACCTTTTTACGTGCGTTTCCTAGCACTTTCTCGGGCCATCAGAAAAATGTCTGCAGTCGCTAGGGTTTGAACCTTTGACTGGCAGCCAAAGTGATTGAACAATGTCGCTTTAACCACTCGGCTACCTGGCCCAGTATTTCTGAAATAAATATAGGTTCTGCTAGCTTAACAAAAAGTCGGCAGAGCAAAATAACACACCTATGTGTTAGAAAGAAGATATTATACCGCTGTCACTGTAGTACGAACCGAGTCTTTGGATGGATAATTATCGAAATAGACTAAACATACTAAACATACTATGAGAGGCCCTTGAACAGACCCTTGACTGTTTTATGCTGGCATATGAAAATACTTATACTTGATGCAGTGGCAATTATTGGAGCCTATATTGAGTCCAATGAGTGGGACGAGAAAATTAATCAAATTTAACAGCATCAACAGCACGGTGCATAAAACTATCCTAAGCACCCCGGTGGAGGTAAATCATGTCATGGAAGTACCACCCATTGACGTGACTAAACTCAGAGAAAACGTTTAACAACGTTTGGAGAAAAACAGAAGAAAGAACATGACGACCATCACAACGCCAAACGTGTTAGAGCTTCAGATTACAAAGTCCTAGTCAAAGTAATGAATTTCGACACTGATGGTGGTAATAAAAAGTTGACAGAGAAATTCAAAGGGCCATTTACAGTGCAAGAAATAGTGGGAAATGATCGCTATAAGGTCAGAGATGACCTTGGATCTGAGAGATGTAAAATTTCTAAACGATATGAAGCAGTTATAACAGCAGAGCACATGAAACCGTTCATCACCAGAACCGATCATATGTGATGGGTCATCAAAGTACCGCAGTTATGAAAACTATTTCTCAAAAACTAGCTCTCACGAGCCTAGTCGGAGAAACACTTCTAAAAAGTACCGTAGAAGTGTTGATGTTGAAAATTTCTCAAAAACTGGCTTTCAGAGCCTAGTCGGAGAAACGCAGCATCAGCACACTTCTAAAAAGTACCGTAGAAGTAGTTATGCTGGAATTTTCTCAAAAACTGGCTTTCACAAGCCTAGTCGGAGAAAAGCAGCAATATAAAAAAAACACTTGTTAAAGAAATATTCTTGTTTCTGATTGCCACCTTGGGGACAAGGACTACGCAGGATGGCCGAATGTTAGAAAGAAGATATTATGCAGCCGTCACTGTAGTACGAACCGAGTCTTTGGATGGATCATTTATCGATGTAGACTAAACATACTTATGAGAGGCCCTTGAACAGACCTTTGACTCTTTTATGCTGGCATATGAAAATATTAGATATTACTTATTCAAAAACAGTCACGAAAGAACGTTGCATTTCTTCAGTATGGTACAGTTTTGGGGAAATATATGTTATATTGTGGTGGAAAGTGACTTTTAATTCTATTGTGTTCAAATATCAGGGAAATTATCAGCTGATTAGGAGCTATTTAAATGCACTATTCCGAAATTTCGCGCTCCGTTTTCTGAAATAATATGAGAGGTTCTAGCTTAACAAAAAGTCACTAATCGAGGAATTATGAGTTAATGTGATATCATGTATTTATATATCAGTTCATCCATGTATTATATATTAGTTTATCCATACGTTACGTAGTTGAGAGCTACTTCACCTTGTATTTATCGGAGAACACTATCGAGATCTCGGGGATGAAATGACAATCATTACAAAAATTTCAAATAGAGAATAAACTGTCTTTGAGTTATATGTGAATTATTTCTCAATATATTACAGTTAATTAGGAGCTATTTAGTTTAGTTTTCCTAAATTTCACTTTTTTTTAATTATGACATGTTCTGCTAACTTTACAATAAGTTGACAGAGCAATATTGAAAATCCTTATTTTTTCAGTCGAGAAATTATCAGCTAATTAAGTTCTATATTCCAAAATTTCACGATCCATTTTTTTCAAATAAAAATGGTAAAAATATTTTTAAAGAAAATCTTTTATTCGAATGAATTTGAAAGGAAATAAATTTTATTTTAGATGTGTGACACAAGTTGTTCTGTGAGTAACATTTTCAAACGCTTTTGTTTGAAAGTGGCTGACAATGTCTGGAGTTGCAACCTGGCCAAAATTATTTCGTGCAATGTATCATGTGAAAATCCACAAATTGATAAACAGAGATATTTTTTAACGGTTGACGTATTAAATTTAGAATAGAAACTGTTGAAACCGAAATAATGCAATTATCGAAGTCAGATTCATCATGTGTATCATTTTCTCCATTTTCACTGCTTTCAGTCCTTGCATTTTCCGTTTCAGGGAGCAGAAAACTTATAGTTTCCGATCAGAACGGCTGGCTTTTTTCACGTGGTTGTTGTCTATAACAATGGGTCGGACGTAATGGATCCTAGATTGCTTATCACGAGCTTCAGCAGCCTCTTCAGAGGGCTGCCCAATTGGCAGTATGGAGTGCAAAATAACTGTTGCACCGTGCATTATAATTTTAAGAACAGTAGGTGACAATAGATGCCACAGATAACGCTGCTCGTACAAAGTAGCAGTTTCGAATATTTTTTTGCATCTTTCGCATGATAACTTGAAATTGTTTCCAGGATCATTCTGAACCTGCGGATCTATGTTGAGTCTATTTCAGTGATTCGGGAAGCAGTGTCCAGATCAGAGAAACATCTTCGGGAAGTATTACCATCGCTAGTGTTTCCGATCCCTGCTTTTGGTATATCCACCTAAAGACCCATTTCCTCCCGAAATGCTTTCTGCATTTTTTCCTATTCTTTTACTATTTTTCTCCTCAGCTGACCTCATTTACCATATCATAATAGGATGCTTGTAGGAGAGATGAAGTGAAGATTCGAAGAATCTAATTCTTGCGGGGAGAATTGATGCCCGAATTTAAGATTTTTGGGATCCACTTCAATTCCTTTTTTCAATTTATTAAGTATGAGTTCACAAACATAGCACCTCATAGTTGATTATGTATTGGTAGCTACGTTCCATACCTTTGCTTTAGTTTTCCTTCGCATGGATCTTTCGCTCGATTTCCCAAATATTCCGTCAGCCCGCTGCCAAAATGTGTTATGATTTTATAACGTATGCCCTTTAGAGTTTTGGTAGTTATAAATATAATGATCAATGGACAAGCAAAATTAGCGCTATCCCGTGGAACATTACAATAATAATAATAATACATTTTTTTCTTAAATACATTATTAAACACGTGAAGAATTTGTTAGTAACTAGTTGAGTATTGTTGATTGCATAAAGAAATCTCGTATTTTGATGAAAGTTTAGCGATCAAAGTCACCATATGCCTCCAAATGTGTTGAATCTTTAATGTGTGTATGCATGTCTTTAAGAAAATAAAGTGTTATTATTATTGTTGCTATGTTCCCCAGGATAACGCTAATTTTGCTTGTCCATAGATCATTATATTTATAACTACCAAAACTCTGAAGGGCATACGTTATAAAAAAATGTTCTTAACCTAACGCATAAAGTTATATTTGCTGACGGACTGCTGTGTTGCTGAAAACATACTGTGAAGCAAAAATCGACTGCTGTTGTTGTTTAAAAAAGTCCAATAAAGTCGTGTCTTCGATATAAAAAAGGCGAGAGGCACGAGAAACTAGTTCCTAAAACTGCGATTCTCTTACCTTCTAAATTTTCTTATTTCAGTAAATCTAGTATTTCGACTGGAATCCACAACTAGTTCGAACCAGAAATTAACGATATGATTATTCGTGAATAACATTTTATTTTTCGATTGCTTTTCAGTTTTATTTCACTCAAAGCGCCACCAAATCTTAATTAACAATAATGGACAAGATTGGTAATCATTTTCACTTGTTTGTTTCAGGTAAGTGCATCAGTTGAAGGACACCTTGAGCATGAATTCGTAACGATGTAAGTACTTTTCTGCATTTTGATTTCAAAGTAATATCAAATAATATCAAGTATCAACATAAAAAAAACTGACAATGAAACTTTCACAGACTTCGCTCTATCTTCTGCATCATCCTCTATGAGAACATAAACTGTCCCAAGAAAGTGAGTGAAAATAAAATCGGATGCAACAAAGAACTAATAAGTAGTAACGGAAAAGAAATCTGTAGTTCACAATGAGCTTATGACAAGAGGCATAAGATGTCCGGAGGACTGCTCATTGCTAATATCCTATACAATAGGAAAAGTTGGATCGAAAATCCATCAGAAAACAACTACTTTCCTGGCTAATGCCACGACGAACATTGAATTACATCTGATGAAATTTCCGTGCAGAGTTCCTACAAGGTTATCTCTGCAATTGCTTGGTTGCATGGGAATGATCATAGAAACATTCGGACCACCTATATATCGATTTCGGAGTGTTGCTCCTCATCAGTATAGGGTAGGTCTAGCAGTCAATAACTAATGACTGCAACGAATGAATCGACAACCATTCCCATTTAAAGACCGAAACTGAGATCGCGCCCGCACAGTGGATTAACTCCAAACTGCGAGCGCCATCCCAGCGCCGGAAGTCCAACCAAACAATATCCGTGCTCCACGATCGTCAAGACCGTATATGAAACGGAAAAGAAATCTGTAGTTCACAATGAGCTTATGACAAGAGGCATAAGATGTCCGGAGGACTGCTCATTGCTAATATCCTATACAATAGGAAAAGTTGGATCGAAAATCCATCAGAAAACAACTACTTTCCTGGCTAATGCCACGACGAACATTGAATTACATCTGATGAAATTTCCGTGCAGAGTTCCTACAAGGTTATCTCTGCAATTGCTTGGTTGCATGGGAATGATCATAGAAACATTCGGACCACCTATATATCGATTTCGGAGTGTTGCTCCTCATCAGTATAGGGTAGGTCTAGCAGTCAATAACTAATGACTGCAACGAATGAATCGACGACCATTCCCATTTAAAGACCGAAACTGAGATCGCGCCCGCACAGTTTCGGTCTTTAAATGGGAATGGTCGTCGATTCATTCGTTGCAGTCATTAGTTATTGACTGCTAGACCTACCCTATACTGATGAGGAGCAACACTCCGAAATCGATATATAGGTGGTCCGAATGTTTCTATGATCATTCCCATGCAACCAAGCAATTGCAGAGATAACCTTGTAGGAACTCTGCACGGAAATTTCATCAGATGTAATTCAATGTTCGTCGTGGCATTAGCCAGGAAAGTAGTTGTTTTCTGATGGATTTTCGATCCAACTTTTCCTATTGTATAGGATATTAGCAATGAGCAGTCCTCCGGACATCTTATGCCTCTTAATAAGTAGTACATGAGGAACAAACAAAACAGTAATAATTACACAATAATAATGCAAATTAGTCAAAATCTTAATTATATAAATCCGAAACAAACAAAATTTGCATAACAAAAAATTTATTGATTTGGAACCAGTATACGTAGCTTTCTTGATGACTTGAAACCGCCGTGGCATATTTTCAAGTAGTGTTTGGAAGTATACTTATCTTGTGGAATAGCCTTCCACAACTGAGGTGGGAGAGAACCCGAAGATATACGGAGGTCTCAGCTGTGGTATATGATCTCTGAGCTACCTCTTGAGCATACCCCATTCGTGCTCCATCGATGTGAATTAGAGAGATCTGGCTGGTGGCTTCTATGATTTTCTAATGCTTAAGTAACAATTGCAGAGCGATGCGGTCATGCATTACTATCGTAAAAAAGAAAATTCACCATAATGTTGTCGTGGTTCCAGTTCAGACGTACAAGTCAGATCAATCTTGCACGTTTATCTCTCTGGTCCAGGAGTAGTTTTCGTAACAAACGTCTGAAGACTTCACTTTGATCTACCAACCCTTTTTTTATTGTACCGATAGAAACCTGATCTCTGGTGGATTCACGAAGGTCATCGGCTATATGTTGGGCAGTTGGACAGGATCACCTTGTAGAACCGGTTCGAATATATCGGTCCTTTCTGACACAGATCCAGTTTCTGTATACCGATTACAAAGCCGAAAAATTAATCAAATTCGGGCGCTGTTTCGATTTGATTTCGACCAGCACGAATCAGATTGATTTGTTTTTACAGATTTGTCAATTTTCTTCTTGGCTTTACCCTACAGATATACTAGTACAATCAAGGAATTCTTAACGCAACTGAAACAGAAAACCAGTGGTCAACAGCAATATACCCATATCGACACCAAATAAACCGTATGTTTTGCGCTTTCCTGGATCTTCTCATAAGATTACCTCTCCTGTAGTAGAAAATAATTTGGAAAATAAAATTTTCCAGTGGGGCCCTTTCTCCAAAGCTCCGACACATTAGAATTCAAGCTGAGCTCATCATTACTCCCACAACAAATCCCCACACTATGGGGTAAGCAGCTATTGGGTCCAGGAATCGTGACCTTGTCCTAAAAAAGACGAGGTAAAATTTTTGGATGGGTCGAGGTCTTCGACGTTCTTGAAGAAGACCTTATGAATTGGCATAAAACTGTGCAGCTGCAGCAGAACTGCATTTTCCGCAGCCTTTTGCCAAACGGGTTCCAATTCGGTTGTTGAAAATAAGTCGATGTAACAGTGGAAAGTCGCCGTTATGGATTGTTGGTGTACCCTGTATACGACGGTTCTTGGTTATGAAACCATATTAATATTTCTCAGTTTTATTTAACGCATGCAGATAAAACAAACTGAATATTTATACTATATGAATGATCGCTCTGTCTGGAAAAATATTGTTGATACTATGGTTTTTGAAGAGAGTTGATGGCTGGTTTTTGTAGAATTGCTGATCGGTTCATGAGGAGGAATTTTTGACAGCATTCGGTCGGCTGGTCTCCCCTAAGAGGGTGCACTGGACGATTTTAACTATATCGCTGAGTGTAATGTGTTTCAACACAGCAAATCAATTATGGAGAATACCTGTTGGAAAACAACAACTTTCCTTGCTAATGCCACAACGGATATTGAATTATATCGAACAAATATTTGTGCATTGATCCCAATTGTAGAAGACACTATTGCAAGTGCAATCTGTAACCAAAGTAGAATATTGTTTCGATTTTGTCCGATGTCCCTCCACTATTGGTTCAATTCCTCTAGAGACAGTTGCCTCTTATGAAGAGTGAGGTAGTACATTGTTAAATGCTCCTTCTATTTTTTATTTATTTATTCATTTAACTATGTTATATTTTCGAAATGTTTGTAGCACGTCAAAAAAATACAAGTGGATGAAAAATAGATAAAAAGGTAGCAAATCACTAACATATTCATTGACAGAGGAGAAGCAATATCTCAAGAGATAACTCTTTGGGGAATTTTTAAAACGAAACATGCCTATATGATTTACTGACAGATAAGGAAACCGTCTGCTGAAATATTATTCTTGGTGTTGCCTCAAGTCGCCTGGATGTAGTTTTCAAATTTCTCCAGGCCGAGGTCAAGGAGGGGGGGCGTTTAAGAACCAGTCAGTTTGTGACCGTTTTCTGCTTTTACATTTCGGTAGATATGGTCCTGAACATACCTTCTGCTAAGTTTGACCCGCGAACTAGGTCAAGATCCAGAGATCCTGAAGGTATGTTCAGGACCAAATCTACCAAAATGTAAAACCAGCAAACGGTAACAAACTGACTGGTTTTCAAACGCCTCCGCCCCTTCCTTGATTTTGACCTGGAGAAATTCGAAAACTACATCCAGGCGACTTGGGGCAACGCCAAGAATGGTATTTCATGCCCAGCAGACGGTTTCTTCACCTGTCAGTAAATCATACAGGGTGGCCCATCGAAAACTTGACATCGGGGTTTTGGGTGATAATATCGCAGATGTGGAAAAACCCTCGGACAGGTCGATTTTAGTTTCGAGGGGGACAGTTTGTTCTCCTACATGCATCACCGTCACAGCAACACTCGAGGTGTGGGGTGAACAACCCCTAAAATTTGAATAGGGAATAATGGTGGAGTGGCACATCTTTTGAAAGCCCGTTAAGTTCTCTATCCAACGGCGTCCCGATTTTGAAGTTGGGATGAACCGTTTGGGAAAAAATAAATTCAGGAATAAACCTGTACGAAAGTTAAGAGCTTACTTGTACGTCTCTGGAAAACTCATTTGCCAGTTTTTGCAATCTATCATTTATTTGCTACGATACTGTGAATGTTTTTGCTCAGTTTTTTCGCGGTACCCATGAATTTTTTTTAATAAAATAGAACAAACAGATAGAGCATGCAGTTTCTGTTTTTCACGTGTGTACTACAAGTGAGTTTCATTCGTGTGTGGTATCGTACGTCGAAATTAAAACGAAACAATGGTGTATACAGTGGCAGAGAGGGTTGCGTTGATTGAACTGTATTATGAAAACAATAGATGTGCGAAAAGGGCTGCGGAACGGTTCAATCAACAATATGGCAGGAGTGTCTCGCGGCAGTATGTGTCTGAATTAGTATCAAAATTCCGAGAAACGGGATCGGTAGCAAATAAAAAACGGCAAATCGAACCACCAGTAAGAAATGAGGCGACAACAGTGGCAATTTTGGGCCATCTTGAGGTTGACCATACGTTGAGTACAAGACAGCTAGCAACTGTTTCCGGTATCTCCAGAACTAGCATTCAGCGTATTTTAAAACTACATAAATTCCATCCTTACAAAATTAAATTAACACACGAACTGAATGAAGATGATTTTGATCGGCGTTTACAATTCTGTGAGGTACTAAGTGAGCAGGCGATTGCAAATCCTCAGTGTTTGTTCAACATTTGTTTTAGTGATGAATGTCCTTTTTTTTTAAATGGTATAGTTAATCGCCATAATTGTCGATATTGGGCTGATTCGAATCCCCATATATTTCATGAGGTACATACGCAATATCCTCAAAAATTAAACGTATGGGCTGGTATTTTTGGGGATCGTATCGTGGGCCCCCTCTTCTTAGAAGGCAATCTAACAGGGGAAATGTATCTGGAACTGCTTGAAGACACAATTGAACCAATGTTAACTAACATTATTGAAAATGACCATCATTATCAGGAAGATCAGTTGATATTTCAACAAGATGGTGCTCCTCCGCATTATGCTATGCCTGTTCGGCGATATTTAGATCACCACTTCCCTGGTCATTGGATTGGTAGGCGAGGTTCTATTGAATGGCCCCCACGATCACCAGACCTGTCTCCCTTAGATTTCTTTATGTGGGGTCATTTGAAAAGCAGAATTTATGCTACCCCACCAGCTTCATTAGCAGATTTACGGCAACGAATCACATTAGAATGTCGCCAAATCACCCCAGACATGCTCCAAAATGTACGAGAACGTTTTCAACAAAATCTGTATCATTGCATGGAAGTTGGAGGTGCGCATTTCGAGCATTTGTTACGATGAGACTAATGTAAGTGAATTTTACTCTTAACTTAATTATGGCTCATTTCCGTTAGAAAAACTGCCGACCGTTTTGTTTCGAGAATTCAACGGGCTTTCCAACGATGTGCCACTCGACTCCTATTCCCTATTCAAATTTCAAGGGTTGTTCACCCCACTGCTCGAGGGTTGACCTGACGGTGCTGCCTGTAGGAGGGCACAATGTCCCCCTCGAAACTAAAATCGACCTGCCCGAGCGTTTTTCCAGATCTACGATATTAGTACCCAAAACCCCCATGTCAAGTTTTCGATGGGCGACCCTGTATAGGCAGCTCTCTATCTATTAAAATCATCTGGCAAATGATTGTGAATAATGAAGTCTTGGATTTAATCAGGCGTTGGCGATTTTTTCGCATTATTTGCGAATCTGATATTGTGCTCATGAACCGCAGATTCACATATTTGCCTTCTTATGAATTTCTAACAGGACACTGTATAGATATAGGGTTGGTAGTGGCATTATTTGAAGTTTCAGAAAAAGAGGTTGACAATAATCTCTATATAGCCTGAATTTGTAATCATTCTGATTGCTCTTTTCTGAAGTTTGAAATTCTTTATAGCTCTTCTGGAATTTCTTCAGAGAATAATCCTATAACTGATGTGAGAGTGGAAAAGGGATTTCAGTGTATCATAGCTGATGATATTCTTCAATTATATCATATATGTTTTATATGAAAAAGTGTCCACATAATAGGTTATGTGGACTGTTTAATAGTTTGATGTCATCATTCCAAGAGAGATTGCTGTCCACAATGATTCCAAGTAATTTAACACTGTTCACATCCGACGTAGTGGCTCTAGTTCTATAATTAAGTTGTTGAGTTTTGTCAGAATCCAAATTGAGTTTGTTTGCAAAAAACAGTTCTGCCTTACTATTTATTTCTTCAGATATTCTCGCAAGTTTGAATAAGTCCTTATTGGAATAAATTAAACAAAACCGATTTATGTAGGTTCGTATAACGACTGATATCATTCGTATAAGTGATGAACAAGAGCGGCCCCAAAACTGATTCTTGAGGAACACCATGCTTAACAAGTTTGAAATTCGAAGTAGTTCTATTGGTACACAATATAGAAAAACTCGAAGTCATCTCCACAATTTTTAATAATTTCAGCTGGTGTAGTGTGATGGCGAAGCCATCAATCAAAAAACCAGTTTATCGAACATGTTTCGAACCTATATAGGTTCATCATCAGCGAATTAGACAATTCTACAATAAAGTAGAATTGTCTAATTTTCAACTGTCTGTCTGTTTTTCAACTGGACCATTAACTTAATACTAATTTAGAGAAGAAAAGGGAATAGAAATAAAAAAATATCAGTCTTAATGAAACTGAGAAAAATGTATAGAGCCACAAAATATTGATTCGTTGTTCCTAAATGAAAATGAATCATGGTCGACAAAATAGCGATTAATGCCTCTGAAATACGACTTCAACCTTGTTTTTTTGAAATTAATGATACTGTATGATCGTAATTTACTTGGCAAGGAATTGTACATATTTGGCGCATTATAGGAGAAGCTTCGGGTGAAGAACTTTACAAGAACTTTAGTGTAACGAGTCGCAAATCTGTTGATTTTAGAAAACGTTTTGAATTTTTCGAAAAGATACTGGGGTTTATAAGAAGTTAAAATCTTATGTGTGTTACATAACAGGTGCATTCTTCTGATAGATTTATTCTTCATGATAAAAGACACGTGGCTTCTAAGCGAATTCAGCAATTCTCGAAGATATTTTCGAATGATTCCATCGGGCAGTTTCAAATTATTCGAAACGAGATATGAACGGCAGCACTATCAATGAACGAGAAAAAAACACGCATGCTTCAGTACGCGCCTACTGAGAATTCTTGCGATGAAAAACGATCGAGTTAAATAATTCATGAAAACAACAGACATCTGGTACGGAGATATGATCGAAGAATGCCTTGCACAATCGTCCGAGAGGACGGGTGAATGGTAACGGATAAATAAATTATAAATTAACGAGTTTATGTTGTTTGTTGCACCGGCAGACTTCATGTCTACCTTGTCGATGCTGCTTAAGGAGAAAATCCATTCGATTTGTTACGGTGAGCGCATTGTGTGGGATTTTGCAATGGGTTTCACGAATGTCCGATTTGTAGTGATTTCAGGTGAACTATCAGGTTTTTCATCTCATTCTTCTTGATAAACGACTGGGGTTTCGGCTGAGAAACTAGTTATATAGGTACTTGCAAGAATTATTCATCCGTGCAATTTTAATATATTGGTTTCCGGAAAAGCAATATTTACATTACGTCAGAATATAAAAGACAAGTGGGGATATCACGTGGTCTTTCGACGATAATTCCACTCGCCACATAAGCACCAATCAAAACGGTGTACCTTCTTCTTTCCAGTCAGTAAAGGTGGGATTTCCTAGCGACGTTCAGCGTTCGCGGCCTGCCGCGACGTCTGGCCGTTAGTGACACATACAACGAATTTTCAATGCAACTGTTTTGTTTGAAGCGGCGCAATTCATCGTCTCAGCGGCCGGCACCAGCAGTAACATTATTTCAATGTGAAATAAGCGTGTCACAGAAATTTACCAATACAGACGACGAAATTTTGATTAATCAAGTATATGAATATCCCTGCCTTCATGACCATTCACACAAAGACTTCAAAGATTGTCAAATTCAGGAAAATATGTGGAATGAAATTTGCACAGTTTTAGCCATGGGCTGCGAGTATTAAATAAAAAATTCTTTGTTTTTTTTACTTGGTTCAGAAAAGATCATTATTAGAATTGAGTTTTGTGAATAGTAGGGAGGCATGAAGTCAATTAGTTTCTTTGTGTTCCCCCAATATTTTTATCGATAAATTAGATAATTGTCAGTTTATTCAGATAATTATTGTCGGTTCAGTATAGTCGTCATCATTCTCTTTTCTCAGTAAGTCTCGTTCATGCCCTCGAGAATTTCGCAATTTTTGCTAATAAAATGGCTATGGACATGGTTCTGCATCAACGATTGGTCCAGCATGACTGGCAGCCATTTTATTCGCAGGAAAATTGCGAAATTCGAGAAAGCAAACAATACTGTAACATTAATGCTGCTAGAACATTCCCATTCATTATGACAACAAGCAATTTTCACTTTTAAACTGCAGTCAACCATAACACAAAACGCACTGGGGGCATAATTTCATTACAAAAACGCGGACGCCAGACGCTTCAAGCAAATCCAACAATCGTCGCGGCCAGCCGTTACTGCTGAACGTCGATGAGGGCCGCGAACGCTAGACGTCGCTAGGAAATCCCACCTTAAGACCACGTCATCATTGGCAACCACGAATCCAAACAACAATAGAAAATATAATCTTATCTTGTTACCTAGTATGACTTACATGTCAGTTTGACAAACTTCATGTTTACTAATCATTCTCGTGTTTAGGTTTGAGTGGGCCCATATCAGGCCCTCCAGTGCGGCCAACTAAGCAATTTGATTGATTTGATTGAAGAATTCACGACAATGGAACTTTTTTTACTTTGTTGGTTCGTGAAATTATCTCAATAAATACTACTCGTGCTCACAATACTATTGATAATTCTGTCAGAAATCTTAAACTCGATTAAATTGGTGTTACCAAGCAATTTGATCTCGTTGATTTCTGACAGAATTACTATCGATAGTATTGCGAACACTCGTAGTATTACCCCCGATAGTATTGCGGTAATTTGAAACAGTATGCCTTGTAATGATATGCATGGAATTTATAAAGCTAGAGTCTAATAAGGGGGTAATAAAAATTGTATAAAAACCTGCTATTTTTCCATTTTGCCTGAACTTGGTTACTTTTTCTTAAAACCATAGCCATTTCCAATCATGAGCAACATAAGATAGATGGGAGATGAGTTTCATTCTCCGTTAGATACGTCTGAATCAGAAAATCCAATATGCAATAGTACTTATTTGAAAAAATAAATCAAAATTAGAAAATTACATTTAAATTTGGCAGTAGAGTCGAGAAAAGAAAATAAATTCAAAATTAAGTAATTCTTAAACAAGAATTAATAAAACATACAGTAGATAGTCGTCAAAATAGAAATGAACTGATAAAATGACAGATAGACAAAATTTTATTAAAATGAACAAAAGTAATTTTGAAATCAAGCTTTGAATAGAAAATATCAAAATATGACCAGATCAGCAATCAAAATTACAAAAAGAAAAATCACAAATTGTTAAAAAGTGACAAATTTAGAAAATAAGTCATTGCAAATGAGTAGTTAGTTATGAAGCATAAAAATCAAGAAGTGCGACAGTGAAAGTTAGCAATGAGATGGTTACTTGGGAGTTCATAGAAACAAGGGGAGAGCAACAAAGAATTGGATAGAGTCAGTTCAATAAAATTTTCATTAAAATAATTTAGGAAGAAAACTAAAAGTATGCATTGAACTACGTAAAACAATAAGCAACAAGAAAAGCCAATATTCTAAGATAACAATCTAAGTTCCTGATTCAACAAAAATTAATTTACATTGAAAAATCGAAACTTTATGAAACAGACCAACAGCGACTGAATAATCCAGATAAAACCAGATATAGACACTTATTTGACCTCATTCATAGTGAGAAACGCCCATAAACAATTCGTAACGTAAAAATTAATATTGATTCAAAAACAATTTCAATAAAACTACAGATTATTATCAAAGCACAATTAGTAATCGTAATGAAGTTAGCGTCGAGTGAGCAGAATAGACAATTTCCGTATTAAACTCACAAAATTAACATAATAAATCACAAAATAAATCATAAAATTAGTCATTTCGATAGAATAAGGTAGGTTTCTCCTAGATTAGGTAGAAATAAGTAACGAGTACCTAATAAAGATCATTGTTTTTTAGATATTATAAATAAAGTTTGATTGATTTGAGATATTAAGTTACAGAAATTGAATAAAAATAAAACGACAAACACTTACATTTGAAATTTATTGAATTATAGATGATAGATAGATAGAACAAGGTATGTGGGCGGACGAAGCCATAAGCATGTAGGCCTCTCAATCGGGCCCGTTATGCACCCACTACTGCTGGGAGATGGTTCAGTTTTGAAGGTAGCCTATCTCGCGAGCGAAAGAGTCCAGCCTTCTGACCGATACCACACTCTCCGGGTTCAGTACGATGCTCCCGAGGTGTGCTTCCCGTATTGCTGCCACTGCCGGGCATTCCGTGAGGATGTGAGTGGCTGACTCCTCATCCTCCAAGCACCACCTGCATTCGGTATCATCCGTGAAACCTAAAATGTTGAGGTGCCTGTTGAGGTGGTAGTGTCCCGTCAGGAGCCCTGTCACTAATCTGATTTCCTTTCTGCTCAGTGTGAGCAGAGTCTTGGTCATCCTGGTAGAAGGGCCTCCGATGTGGAGTTTCGATTGCCTCATGCCTGGTGTATCTTTCCATGTATCCTGGAATTTTACTTCCAGAATTTCCTTCATGGTTGTGACGCACCATGATCTTGAGACTCATATGATAGGTTCTGGTCCCATCGCTGGGCTTTTCGCACCTTGTCTGGTCAAATAATCAGCCCGTTCGTTTCCAGGCACTCTGGTATGACCAGGGACCCAAAGTAGCTTTACTTTATTGGCGGAAGATAGCCTTTGCAGATCATCGATGCATTCAGACACCAGCAACGAAGTGACTCTATATGATGTGAGAGCCTTGATCGCCGCTTGGCTGTCGGTGCATATCGTGATTTGCTGGCCGCGGTAGCCTCTGTTGAGATTTTCTCTTACATAGGCGAGTATGGCAAACATTTCTGCCTGAAATACAGTAGCAAAAGTTCCTAGAGCGTAACTAAGTTCTGCTTTCGGAGACCCGGCGCCGGCTGACTTACCCATTCTGGAGCCATCTGTGTACCAAATGATCCCCTTGGTGGGAAGCAGGCGGTGCCCGATCCGCTCCCAGTCTTCCCTTTTGGGAATTACTGTCAGCGGCCTTTTACTGAATCGTATGACAGGTAACGAACTGTCACCCGGCATTTCAAGAAGGGGACAATCCCTTACCGTCTGATTCCATAATCGAGAATGTCCATACATTCCCTCGCTCCGCCATTGGTTAGAACTTCTTAGGCGAGCTGCTGCTTTGCGTGCTTCATGTTCGATAAGAAAGTATAAGGGGGGCAGTCCTACGAGCGTCTCCAGCGCCCTGGTAGGTGCCGTCCTCATTGCACTTGTTATCGCAAGGCAGGCAATTATCTTTACAAAATTATTATTTTATTAAAACTGACATCAAGAACAGAAGAAATACCCAACTGCAATCCTCCTGAGAGAGACAATCATCTCTACATAGGCGTCACCGATTGAGCTGGAGAAGGTAAAGAAAAAAGTAAAAAAGGGTAAAGTGAAAAGAGAGCTATAGCCAGGCATATCAAAAATTTCATATTAAATCATATAAATTAAATACAAAGCGAATATAAAATACCAAATCATAATAATATACACTGTCTGTTCGAAATGCAGCTATTATGTAAAATTCAAAACAATACGTTGAGGCTAAATTTGAAGCTGATGTGTTATTGGTTTACTTTCGAATGTCTTCCTGGTAGAAAAATGTTTATAGCAGATTTTCTTTCAATATGTGGTGTTGTTACTAGAAAGTCGATATATCAATGTAAGATGTAGTCCATTGTGCGTTGAAGCAAAATACTAGAAAATTTCTGAGGAGAATTAACTCGAGTTTTTCAAAAATTAAAATGAAAAGGATGAATGTTTAAGACTAATATTAAGATACTGTAAGTCGGGGTGGTCTAAGAAGTTGAATGAATCTTCTAATAATCTCCGTAATTTTTTTCAAAATCAGAGATCACATTGAGGTCAGTGAAGACCTATTGTATTTTAATTCAGGACTGATTATACCTAAAATTTTACGAAAATATGTTTTGTAATTGCTACTTGAAACACTTAGGATTTACTGAAACTGATTAAATTTTCGGCCTGCTATTACTATTTATAGCAATTTAAAAAAATTCAAAGATTTTTGTCTTGATTATTATTCAAGGTGTATTGAAGTTTCGGAATTGAAATGTAAAAACAGCTCGTCAATAACTTTCAAAAGTTAACAAATATTAACTTGCTTTAAAGAATTAATAGCTGATAATGTACCATTCTGTAGCTTTGGATTCAGGTAATTTGAAAGTAACTGGAATTTCACGATCATCACTTCTGGTCCATCATCCTTAGTGAAATTATTCAAAACTAAAACCAACCCTAGTACCAAGTGTTGTCATTGATCAAATTATAAAGAACCAAGAAAGTCAACAGACATACTACCATTCAAAGTGTGCAAAATCGTTAGAGTTTTGAGATAGTGAAAATCTTTTATTACAAAATATCATCACAAAAATATAGCATCCTGCAGTTATCATAAAAATATTGAATATCCCAAGATCATACTTAGTTCAAAAAAAAATCACAATATTCTAAGATACAACAATCATATTAGAAATTTACTCCAAGCATTTTCTCAGTCTTCATTCACAATTTAGATCTGGAACATGACTATTCATAGAACACTGTTTCTCCCACTATGGGATGACAAACTACGTTCATTTTCAGAGCACATACACAGATAAAAAAGATTTCTTCAATCAAAAATATACATACTCTTGAATATAATAATCTTATGAAAATTATTCTAATTGATGAAGAATATAATTCCTTGGTAGATATCACTACCCGTGTCACCTGACACATTCAACCAATGAGCAATCAAAGCAGGTGGTGGCACCGTGACCTATGAATACGACTTCTATTTCGACCATTTCATCCAGTTTGACCATTTGGGTTGGAGGTTATGAGGCTATGCGTACCTAAATGAATGTGACAACTGTTTCTATACAATAAAAATGCAATATCGAAAATTGAATTTGGCTCATTATGGGCCAGTTGTGAAAATGAGTGAAATATATTTTGGTCTTCTACAGTTTTGTGTCTTAAAGCGAGTGGCGTTGTTTATGTATTCAATCAAACTGCAATATGCGTCAGTACTAACTGGTTTTATTGAGAATACAGTTATTAACCTTCCGCTACACGCGTGACAATTTTCAACAAGAGTACACGCGCCGGACTGAGAGTCCGCAACTTGTGAAATAGTAGTTTTTTAACCAATAAAACCTTGTATGTGAATGATCAAGAAAAAACAATTATTATTGATCATTTTTATTTAATCAGTACCATTTTTAATACATTCCGAACATATAAAAGTACAATGTTCCAGACACATATATTTTTCCCACCTTATGCAAGAGTATTTGGTAGATCGATTTTTTTTTGGTTGCAAAAACCACAACGGCCTCGTCTAAGAACATTGTTTTCATTTACTGCTGCTGGACGTTGTTTTGGTTCCTCATATTCAATTAGTTCTCTGATTCTTGATGATATCTGTTTTGGCAAGCAAGTCAGTTGAGCCCGTTGACGTAAGTTATTGTCTACTAATTGAAAAGACAAATTTCGCAAAAACTCTCTTCTTCTCCTATTATTGGGACTGTTAAACTTGTGAACCACCATTGTATTGATGCCAACAACATTTAGCAAACAATAAAATAAGACCATTGTCCATTTTCGGGTGTTTCTTGCACAATCATATGTAGCGCAAAGTTTGTCAACTGTATCGACGCCACCCTTAGTATTATTATAGTCCATAATCATTTCTGGTTTTCCTGTAATCGGGTCAATGTTGCCGTCATGATGTAGGCTGGTGGCTGGATACTAATAATACATTCTTTTTGGGTTTGGGTTTGTAGGAAACCAGCGTTACATGTTCACGAAAAGCAAACATACTAGATTGAACAGGTCGCGCTTTATCATGACTAGAAAATTCCATTGGTAACTCTCTTTTATTCTTGCGGATTGTACCCAGCAATGTTAGTTTCTTAGAGCGGAGCGACTCTAATAACGGTTGTCGGTTGTAATATTTCTTCCAGAGCCATTTATAAATTCACAGGGTCTCTCAACTACAGCTTTTGCAGCAGTGTCGACAGCATAAGTACCATCTGGCTGCGTCCCGACATAAACTTCCAGATTACACACAAAATAACACTTCGCGTCCACTACGGCAAAAATCTTTATACCATACTTGTTGGGCTTGCTGGGAATATATTGCCTAAAGCCACAGCGCCCTCGGAAGGCCGCCAATATTTCATCAATCGTAACATAATGGAAAGGTGTGTATGCCTCTTTGCATTTTTTCCCAAAAGCATCAAACACTTCTCTAATAGGAGCTAATTTATCTATTTTTTTTCGCTCATCCCTTGTTTGAATATCATCAAAACTCAGATGTTTCAGCATTGAAACCTGTTTACTGACATCACCAAACGAAATATCTCCACACCAGTGCCATTACTACTAAACAATTCTCTCACATGCAACCGACTAGATTTAAGAACTCCAGACATGTAGAGTAACCCAAATAATGCTTGAATCTCAGATACATTTGTGAGAGCAGCGTCTCTTTCTCGAGTATAATTCGCTGCAGTTGCACTAATGCGTTTATTTGTATGCTCCACAATGGTATTCAAAATTTCATCAGTAAAAAATAATTTCCAGATCTCAAGTGGATCTGTTAAATTCTTGGTAGATGCCTTTGGCCCGGGTAGCTGTTTTATTAAATTTTCAGCCCTTGTCCTAACATTTTCTGGCGTGTTTTCTCCACTTAGTGGTTTTATCTTTTCCTATAAAAAATGGACCGTCTAATGATTCTGATGTTTCTTGTTCAGTGTCAGAAATTTCCTGCTCTGAATCTGAATTGTCCAATTGTTCTTCCAAATGATCTTCCTCTAAATCATCTTCCTCATCATCGTACTCAATGTCTACATCATCATCCTCTAACATTGCATCTTCCAGTAATTTTTGTAAATATTCCTGCTCTTTTTCGTAAGACATCCTGACAAAAAAATTGTTTATCCACAACGCAAAATTCTATGTAACCTTTTCTTCTAACCTGACCAAATTTAGATTATGTACCTATGTGAAAAATACTAAAAATATTACCTTTTGCTGTTTTTAACGACATAAAAGATTTCAAATTTTTGTAACGTATCTACACGCGCCGGACTCACAGTCCTCAATCACTAATTACTCCGTAACGTCTTCACGTTCCAAAGGCACACAGGAAACTAAGTCATGACAGCTCATGTTCGAAAGGTACTGAGAACGATGGCTGGCGGAAGCGGTGCATTTCGAGATGGCGGCAATATTCAAATTTAACCGGACTGAGAGTCCGCGCGCGTGTAACGAAAGGTTAAATTAAAAACTTTTCTCATATAAAACTATTATTTATACCTAAATTGTTCGTAGTTGTGAATCTATGCTTTGTTAATGTATTCGATGTTGCCTAAATGGAACTCAACCTCCAAGTTGATAGAAGAATAGTACCTATTCATTATTGAAATTGCAATATTCTTGTCTAAACCTACTTCCATTATTCAACAAAAAAAGTGCTAAAATAGTCTAGCCTCAACCAATTTATGAAGCAAGTGTTCACTGAGTGGCCAAGACGAATCCGCCAAACTGATATTTGGTTGGACCTATTCAAGAATACAATCTCTTTGAATCAATGCAATTATGCGTTGATGCAAAAAATCCTTTTTATCAGTGTATGGACCAAATGATCCATATGGTGTAACTCGTTCAGGGAAAAGGTATAAAAGGGGAGATGTCTAATGAGTATTATTGTTCATACCCGTATGTCACAAGGGTGATTGTGACATAATAGTCAATCAATATATTAAAATAATAAAAGTCGTTCTACTCTTCAACTGTTGTACCATCGCTGAAGTTACCGAGAGCATGAATGCTTGACGCACATGACTATGCCTATTTCGGATCATTTTCTATATCCATTCATTGCAGAAACAATGCAACGGGTTTGATTTTTACAAACCTCATTGAAATACGTACGTAATTCATTCGCCTTGGTTATTGAAACTGATAAAAAACACACAATGCTCAAGATCCCACGTAATTGTGTCGATGTTTCTTCGGTACGTTCGCTCCTTAAAATAACAATCGGCGAATAAATCATTTTTCATAGTGCGGGCAAATTAGAATGGTACAGAGATGTTCTATGGGCTGAGTGATTCATCACTAAATCCACTGGTCCCATATGTCTGAAGACTTTTCACCTTTACTACGCAACCAATATTTTTTATTGAATAATAATTGATCCAGAATACGGAAAAAGTGGTACTTCATATATTTTTTTATGTTGTATATTTCACGTTTGTTGCTTATTGCTACAGTTCACATTATATTGGGAAATAATGAACAGAGAAAACTCCAACTTATGTCTAATTTCCACTGAGCCTTGGTTAATTTGTTATCTATTTATTTGTTTACGAGTAGTCCATTTAAAAATAATTAAATTGTTTAAGCAAATAAAATATGGAGTATTTATAGTGCTAACATGGCTTAATATGAGAGCTTTACATTTTTTATCGTTGATTTGTTGAAGATGAACCTTAAAACTTCTTAATGATGTAAATAATGGGAGTTTGTTGGAGGAATTTGCTAATCTTACAGCCGTATGCATAGTCAATTCCAGCGACTCGCCAGAGTTTCGCCGCTCGCTACACAAGAAAAAGTGGTACATCGCCAGCGTTACGCCAAAATATGACTTAATCATATATAGCTGTAACTTTTTTGGAGGTCGACTGTGCATTATAATCCTTGTGTAGCGAACGGCGAAACTCTGGCGAGTCGCTGGCGATTGACTATGCATACGGCTGTTAGTGTTCCTGAAATGTAGTTATTGAAGGTATAATTGGACCTGTGGAAAAGGTATCTAGAATGTTTGAACTTGTTTAGTTGACCGAGAAGGTACCAAGAAATTGATTTTCATAAGGTGATTGGGGCAATCGTATCTGCCATTTATAATATTGATGAGTAGAAGAAGATCTCTATGTTTTCTGCAGACCACAAGAGTGGGGATATTTAGATTGTATTCTAGTAGAGCATATTGACAGTGAAGACCTGAGTTGAAAGATATACGTTCCTTAGGAAGTTATTTTGAATCATATCAATTTTCGTTATATAGGTTGTATAGTGTGGGGACCAGACTGTTGAACTGTAATTAAGATCAGTTCTAACTAAGAAGCAATTGAGAGCTTTTATTGCAGTTATATCATTGATGTCATGAGTTGTTCTCTTGATGAAGCCTAACATTTTCTGGCTTCCTGCACTATATTTGTATTATGGGGATTTAATGTGAGAGAAGAGTCAATGATAACACCAATATCTTTAATTTGGTCAACTGAGTTCAGCAACTGCATGTTGATGTCATAATCGCATAAAACTGGGTGGTGAGAACGGTAGAAACGTATAATGTGACATTTTTCTGGATTTAAGTCCATACTATTTGATGGTTATCTAGAAGGTTATCTAGAAAAGTATCTTCAAGATCATTTATATTTCTGAAGCATTTTTGATCTTCAGCAAATAATAATTAAGGCATTGCTATATTTGGAAAACAGGAAGTAATGTCATCAAAGAAGAAATTGAGTAAGAGGGGGCCAGGTATGACCTTTAGGGAACTCCTAATGTTACTCGAAATGCCTGTGAGTAGTAATGATTAACTCTAACTATTTGCGATCTGTTGGATAAATAGCTGCCTAATCGCTGTAGTTCTAAGCCATCCAAGCCATAGAAATTAAGTTTATGAAGTCAATGAACCCACTCATTCCACCCCCCGAAGTAAAACTCTGATAAACATAATCTTTGTATCAGATATAACCAAGTGGCTTGTATAGAAGTGGTAGATGTGAAGGGTCGTAGACTATCATATCACTTGGCAGTCTCTTGTAGTATAAAGTCATTGGTATTAGAAAATAAAGTTAAATTCATAACATATCGTGATTTCTCAAAATTTCATTTGGATGACTTTGATTTTTATTTGAATATCAACTGGGACTTCATATATCCACTTAATGATATTGGTGGTATGATTTGATTGAGACTCTCATGCTACTTTTCTCCTCACATGCCCCTATGGTAAAGAAAAAAGTAAGTAAACAGCCTGTGCCTTGGATTACCTATGATATAAAATTAATGATTACACTAAGGAAAAAAGCCATTGAAAAAAAAAAAAAAATCGAACCGCTGCGAATTGGGATGGTTACACAGAAATGAGAAAGTATGTAACAGGAGCAATTCGTAGAGAGAAGAAAGCATATTATCTTGATTTTGTACTCAGACAAAAAACTCAAAAAATACCTCCCGAACTCAAAAATGTCAATGACATCATTCGCCATTGTACTCAGACAAAAAACTCAAAAAATACCTCCCGAACTCAAAAATGTCAATGACATCATTCGCCATTCTAACTCCACCCATATTGCCCAAAAATCTTTAAATCAGTTGGCATTGCTAGACCGATACGAGGAACATAATTTAGTCGATAGTGAGTTTCATTTCAACACCGTTGACGAAGAATCTGTTAGAAAATCCATTCATCTGATAAAGAGCAACGCGGTCGGTAATGATAATATCTCGCTAAGAATGCTTTTCTTGATTGAAAATCGGTTGATGAAACATTTAACTTTTATCTTCAACAAAATAATATCATCTGCTCAATACCCAGCTGCCTGGAAAAATGCTATAGTTATTCCTCTTCCTAAAAACGATCAGCCCAAATCTCTCTCGGATCTCCGACCAATAAGTATCCTTCCAACTCTATATAAGGCATTTGAATTGATCCTCAAAAACCAATTAAATGAATACATCTATAAACATGATATTATTACTGGTGGTTATATAGAAGAGCGTGTAATGCGAATATCGCCACCCGTTATCTTTATGTTATTCTTTAATTTTTTCCTAATAAAGGCACATTATTATTATTATTATTATAACTTCGTGTCAGTCAGGTTTCCGCAGCCATCATAGCACAACCACTGCTCTGCTGTCAATCACTGACGATATCTTCAAGGCCACGGATTCAGGAAAAATAACATACCTAACGCACTTGGATTATAGCAAGGCATTCGACACCTTAGATCACGATACACTCTGTAAAAAACATGAACTACCTTAGCAATCGTAGCCATAAAGTCATTTTGGAAGACCAGGTGTCGGACGACATGCTTGTAACCCAAGGAGTACCTCAGGGTTCCATTTTGGGGCCACTTCTTTTTCTTTACACATATCCAATTTCCATACTTTCGTAAAAAATGTACTATCCATCATTATGCCGACGATAAGCAGTTGTACCTTTCTTCTGATATCGAATTATTGGATTCCTTTGAAACTGTCATCAACAAAAATCTTGAAGCTCTCTTTAATATCTCAGCAGCGCACAACCTCAAACTAAATGCCAGCAAGTCGACAGTGATGCTATTCGGGCCAAATAAAGTTAGACAAACCATCGTGAATCAATTTGAAATCAAAGTAGGTGACACAGATCTAGAATTTACATAAAATACCAAAAATTTAGGATTCTGGCTAGATCCTGAACTCCGGTTCACAAAACATGTGAGTTCCTTGACTAAATCTTCCTTCAATTTTCTGAGACAACTGTATCCTAACCGTGACTTGATGTCTACTAAACTCAAGATACAACTTTGTGAATCGCAAATTTTTTCCAAATTTTTTTACGTGACTCAATATATGGACCCTGACTCCTTACGTTTGCAAAAGATTCAAAATAGTTGTCTACGTTTTGCCTATGGAAATCGAAAATTCTATCACATATGTCACAAAATGAAAGAATCAGGTTGGTTAAGCTTCGAAAAATTCCGCTCACTACATTTATTGACTCTCGTTCATGAAGATGCAAAACTTCAGCAACCAGAGTATCTTCTCAATAAACTTATTACTTTATCTAGCATCAACAATTCATCTACACGAAACAAATCAACTGTAGTGATACCAAAACATAAAACAACTTTATTTAAGAGGTCATTTTCATACAAGGCATGCATTGAATATAATCGTCTATCTGAGGAAATTAGATCCTTCACAATAATGAATTTTAAAAAACAATTAAAAATTCATTTTCTCATTACAACATGTAAAACTATATCACAAGTTGGCAAAGAAATAGGCAAACGATTTTATAGGTTCAACTTATTTTCTGATTTTGGATTGTATTTATTTATCTTCTTTTCTTATTACTCGCATGTGACATCATTTATGTACCGTCTCTTTATTTTCTTTGGGTCAAGTTGAAAATCAACCTGAGCTGAACTTCGCTCATTGATCTGCTGACCCTTCTCTAGAGTTCCGTACAGAAAATCGACATTATGTAATTAGATCCAACTCAGTAGATCTGCCGGAACGAAAGCCAAATTGTTGAGTGGATATTGTGCTGGAACAGAAAAATAGTGAGAAATTCAGTTATGATATTCTCGAATACTTTAATGGTAGAGCTGAGTATAGATATGAGTCGATAATTCTTTGTATCAGATTTCATACTAGACTTGTGAATCGGGGTGACATGGGAAAGTTTCCAATAATCAGAAAATTCACTAGTATGGTTGACTTGTTGAAAATAGGGAAAAGTGGTCGGGATAGTATGAAACAGCATTTCTTCAAAAGAACTGGTAGGGTGCCATCAGGCCCAGGTCCCTTATTTATATCGAGCTTGGATAATGTATCGTAAATTATTGATATTTTGATACGATAGGATGTTACATTCACTGTATGACCGATTTCGGCTTCTGAATTATTATCAAGTCACAAAAATATATTGTAATGAAAATTGAGACTATTTTATAATTCTAAATTGATTTATTTTCTACCAGAAACACTAATTTATATAACAGAAAACGATTTAATTTGTATCGTACTGCTTATTTAAAATTGGACTGTCATGAGTGATTATGGATAGAGTATTTCGAAGACAGTTTTTACAGATTTCTTGACGAGAAATGAAAAATGCTGAAATGTATAAAACATGAGCTGAAATCTAAAAAAGGCAGCATCAATATTCCTGTTATCATCGAAAGTTTTAGTGGCATTTCGACAAAAGCAACAAGATATCTCCTGAAGTTTCAAAAGTTCCTGGGCTGTTTTTAAATTCCTGATAAAAAAATTCTCATTTATACTCGTATTATTATGAATACCACGGCCAACATTTGCGTATTTACAGAAATATCACGAACCTGGTTGGGAAATGGTGTTAATTGAGTAATTTGGAACCTTGGAATACGTAATTGCAATGAAATTAATGCATTATTACATTAGATTAGATATAGCTCTAGGTTGGAAATGAGGGTATAATTTTTTTCTTTTTCTCAAATGTTTCTCTCACTACACTTGTAATTTTAACATTTCCCGAAAACACAGCGTGCCGAGGACATTTTTGACATTATCATGGCAGGGGTGGAGACACACCCCCATGAACATTATGTATGATGTACCCTGTTTTAGCGGTCTTCTAGAGCATTGTCTTTCGAACGGGAAGCATACCATAACCGGTGCCAAAATTCATATCAACAGACCAAGCATGTTTTCAAGTGAATTACATATGTCAGATACCAGTGCAAATATTCTACAGAACTATGTGATGAATAGCAAAATGTTGTCTATTAGATATTTTTCAATTGAATTAATTTTTTTTTTTTTGGAATTTTGTGGACGCCGTTGGTTTCATATTTTTCTCCATTATTACTCCAAATTTAGCAAAATTGTTGGCAGAGATATTGATTTTTTCCTGAGCCTCTGGCTTTGCGAGAGAAGTGAAATTCCTTTCGGCAGCAATGACAAAAATAAAAACAAAGTCATGTTGTTATGAGCCTCCGTCCAATTTTTACTTATTTTTTGGATGTGGTTCTAGCTTCAGCAAATTTAGTCCCAGAGCATGGATTTTGAATCCGGTGATAATTCGAGGGTAACACTCAACATTTTCAGAAACTGTAAAATAGAAATTATTTGAGCATGAAATCAAAACGATATTAGCCAACCAATACTGTTACGTATCCATACGTAATTATTATCGGATCTATTATTCTCATTAGCTCTTAAACGACTGCAATGTTTAGTCGTATTTGAAAATTATTCAATTGGGTGGCATAACAAATTTTACTAAATGTGGAATATCTCATAACAATGGTTTTCTCAACAAATAACAAAATAACAAAGGTACGTACAGTATTATTCAATTTGGTGACAATACTAATATGATTTTCCAATAAGTAAATAAAAGGTAAATATTTTTCATTTGTTTATGGGATCAACCTCAATGTAATTGTTGTTCAGTTCCTTTCCATGGTAGAATTTAACACATTTGTGTACTCTTCGAAAAAGCATGGTTTTTATAGGACTTTGGTCGCTGAACGAATAGGTGATGATGAAAATAGCTATACAGTGGGTGAAAGCTGATAGATGATTTTATTTCTGGTTATCATGGCCCTTTTCCACGTTGTAATGAAAACTTGATTTTTTTTGTTCACAGTGGCATCACAGAAAAAAGATATCTTCAATCAAAAATATTCATTCTCTTGAATAGGATAATCTTCGGAAAAGAATAATATTGTTAATTAATGAATATAGGTACTCCCATGTCAAACTGATTGAAATGTTTGCTACTTTACATAATGTCTCTTGATATGAATTTGCTTGCAGTGAAAATATTCTAGTCTTCACCATATAGAAAACACTTAATCACACACTCATTGTGAAAACAAAATCCTCTTGACTCAAATATGCAGTGTCCGGCATAAAGTTTGCAGCATAAGGAAAACTTTATTATCGATTTCTCAAAAAAAAAATTCTTGATGAAAATCTCCGCTTCATCCCAAACCTAAATTGCAATTACCAAATTTGAATTGTATACTACCATATACGAGCGATATTGAAAAACATTCCTTGTTTTCACTTTATTTTTCACGGTAGAATTATAAGTCTGGGGAAAATATTGTTCAGAATCGAATGTTGATCCAGAAATTCAAATCATAGCCACCTATGATCAATTTAATTTTTCCACTTTTTTCCCCATTTTCTTCTCATCGCCCTGTACGATATGAGGAATACTATGCTAGATGAATGGCATATTGTTAGATATGACGATATCACTCCCTTCCTCGCTTCTATCAGAAAATCTCATTTATTGAAATATGTGACGGAATTTCGCAAAATCTTGCTGCAAATAGTAATAAAACTGAATTATCTCCATAAAATTCAATTTTGGTATTTGAAACTTAGGTTTGGGATGAAGCAGAGGTTTTCATCATGAATATTTTTTTTTGAGAAATCAATAATAAAAAAGTTTTTCATATGCTGCGAACTTTATGCCGGACTCTTATAGAGCACTGTCAGCAGACGACACAACATGGCGGTCATCAGCTGATGGGGGACAAGCATTCGAGTATGAAAGAAAATTGTTTTATGATATATTGTAATACTCTCTTTTCTTACAGGAAATCGAATAATTTTACTAATAACATCGCTTTAAGTTTTGTGTTCTTTGACGAAAAATATCATTTTATTCTTGCCCCCTTACAAGTATTGATTTATTTGGCATTGAAATGGTTACAATTAATTTGTTTAAACTGTTATTTCCGTCAAACTGTTGCACCCCTAAGTGCAACCCTCAGAAGTCTTCGAGAGACTTGTGCGAGCTAGAGAAGACGCAACCTTTAACTTTTAACGCGTGATGCTTATTGTGAGGTATTGATCTATACACCTTTGAAATCATCTGATATTGATACAGCGTTAGACCAAATTACAAAAATTTCGAAAAATATTGTTCTAGTATGAGCTTTTCAACATGTTTTTAAATGAAGCTTGTAATAGTTTAAATGCTTTTGCACTGTTGGCATCGGTTGGCATGCAAATGGAATTAATCTCTGAGCAAGAAAATTGAACAGTAACTAGGTTATCATAGAGAAAGTAAGATAGATGAATAGTTTGTGTTAGAAAAAATAGCTATTTATGATACAAGTTCGTAAAGTAGGACTTTTTGGTATGAGCGTGAAGCAAATTTTGGAAAGTCTGGCGTTCTTCATAGATTTCAGTTTATTGAGCCAAGTTAACGAAGATTTGAATATTATGTATGATAATAACAATATGGTTTTCACGCAAAAAAGTAAACGTTCAAAAAAAATTAACTTGAATACACTCTATAAATCTGCGTAAAATCGCATCCACATTATGCCGCGATTTGCCGTTGGCAAAGCCAAATTGGCGAAGCCATCAGCCACTGTTAAAACGTCTTCATACGTGTTGACAGTTTATTCGCACGATGTTCACTAACGAGGTGACGAGGATTTGCTAATTGCTTTGCTTCAGCTGTGGTTATCATATTCGAAAATGAAAAAAAAAAGACGGCGCAAACGACGGTTTTGGGAACGTCCAAGCCACAATGTGGAACTCGTGACTTGAAAAGAAGGATTTACTATTGGACGATATGGATGAATCGAATCTTGAATATATATCTGGAAGTGGTTTCAGAACGACAGTCTCACAGAACAGGGCGATACCAGTATAGGTTTATCAAATTGATAAGTTTCTCATTCGTCCACTCCATTTAAAGGTACGTACTAACTGCATGACAGCATGAATCACAACGGAAGACGCGAGAGGCCATAGGTTGGCACGCCCCCTCCGTTCTCGTTGGCTTCCTTTGAATGAGACCGACACTTGAGCGTTTTTCATTGGCACACGGCTGGCTTATTGACATGTGCCAACGGTCGCGTCTATACATCAAATCGGCTTTGCCAATTGGCATAGTGTGGACGCGCCTTAACGAAGGCCCCAGATAGCAATACCGAAGGATAGCGAAGACAAAACTAAAGATTCGTATAGTTTAATTCTCGATGACCACGAATTGAGTTTTGAACTATACATCAAATTCATTATAGATCCAATTGCCTGGTTAGCTTTAATGACATTGGGCAAGTAAGTATATGATATAAAGATGATTTTAGTTCTAGCTCATTGTAAGTTTGTCATTCCCAGAGAGTTTCAGAAGCTAGCTACTCTAGAACCTTAGGTCATTGTATCTGAAACATTATAACAGTATTGTTCAAAATTTGTTCTTTCCGTCAAATGGCTGCAGCCTTATGAACAATCCTCAGAAGTCTTCCAGAAATTTGTGCAAGCTATCAGGGAAAAGGAGGGACTCACCTTTTAACGTGTGATCTCAAGCATATTGCGTGTTACCATATTGGATAGAGTCCAATAAAAAAGGACAAATCTACAAGAAATATATTGATTCTGCAAAGAATTGCCAACATCCCAGGAATATCACAATGATCCCGATTTTTATAATAAAAATCACCACAATAATCTTTGGCCTTGGGGCAACATATTTTTTTGTGTTTTTGATTCAATAACTGTTAAGTGATTCTTTAATCTTGGTTCTTTTATCAATTGGATGAATGTTGTTGGGTGACAAAGCATAAAAATCCTCTTGCCATGCCAAGCGAGTACTGAGTAGTAGCAGTTTTGTGAGGTAATTATGACATTTTGAAGGTAGATTACAAAACTGTATTCCACGCGTCAGACTGGAAAATTGGAAGATATGTGTTATCACAGAGTTGACAAATTAAATTCTATTTATATATTTTTTTTAGCTATGTTGACAATATCAGCTGATGGTTATTAAGAAATATGGCATTAATAATACTCACGAACGCAAAGTAACTAGGCAACTACAAAAAAAAAATACAATTTTCTTGTTAAAGGCAATGTTTCATTGTCAGACAATTTTTTTTTTATCATGATTTACGTATTTTGGAAAATAATTTAGAGGAAAAAATCCCCCGAAACAAAAAAAGGCTAGGACAAAAACGGTGTCAAACTAGGTCCAAAGCCGCAACCGAACTTACTCTGAGAGTAAAGTAATAATACTATCACGTGATTAGAAGCATAGTCGTTCAAAAACAAAATATTAAGTGACACTAAGGTAAATACGATTAAATTTCCACATATTTATTGTCTTCGCAACATGTTTCGATACACAGTATCTTTCTCATGCGAATGTAATACATCAAATTATTCTACGTTTAACATTACTTAAATACCCTTCTTATCAATTGAGGTAATTAGTCTAATACCCTAATTTTCAACATGAAGGATTACGAAGTTTTCATCGAAGTCATGGTCTTCTTCCAAAATAAGATTTGCATATGGTGAATGTGTTTTATTCTTTACATAATTCATACGGTGTACACGTACGCGGCTTTTGAATAGTCTACCAGTCTGGCCTACATATACTTTGAAACAAGATCCACAATTCAATTCATAAACTCCTGATTTTTCAGATTTTTGTTTTTTATCTTTATTATTTTTTATAAACCTTCTGGTGTTATCTGTTCTGAATGCTATTCTTAAATTTTGTTTTTTCAAAAATAACGCCATTTTTACTGAAACGGGTCCTTGAATAAGTTGAAGATCTGTAATTATTATGAATCGAATTATTATGAATGGTAATGTCAGTATGGGAAGGTTTATGAAAAATAGCAAAATGTTTTTTGTTGTTGGTTTTGCTTATTGTCCAATCAAAAAAAAATATGATTTTTTCTACTTCTATTTCTACTGTTAATTTAATGTTTGGGTGACTAGTGTTAATATATTTATGTCTAACTGTCTGTTGGTGCCTTTAAAACAAACTATAATGTCATCCACAAATCTGTACCAATACAAAAACTGTTGCGAGAGTGGGTGCTTGTGAATTATTTCTTCAAGGTTGTTCAGGAAGATATCTGACAGTAGAGGACTTAGTGGATTTTCCACGATCAAACCTTCAGATGAAGAATATATTTTATTGTAAAATTGGAAGTAATTTTGTTTAAGACATATCGACAAAAGGTCTAATATCTCTTGTTTGATAACTGGGTTGACATCATTTCTATCAGAAGGTTTAGAGAGAAAATGTACCAGTAAAAATTTTGTCGATGGGCACTCTACAATTGTGTTCCTTCGAATCTTCAATCGCCACGTTCAAAGTTAAAACCTAGAGTGTATCCCAAACTCGGTTGGTCACCCGACCTTTTCCTATACTTGAGTCTTCTGTTTATATTTGTTAAAAAAAAATTGTTAAAATTGTTTTTTCCGTTGACCAGCTGTCGTCCCCTTACGATCGGCAGCCCTCAGAAGTTGAAACTTGTGCGAGCTAAGGATTAACGAGGTCTTACCTTTTTACGTGCGATTCCTAGCACTTAACATAAACTAAACTTTGAAGAGGTATACTGGGTGATGCGTATATCTAAGTGTTCCTATCTAATATCTTCGCAAATACGCACATAGTAGATCGTCAACCCATACCAAAAATGACCGACCGTCCAAATTCCTTCTTGGTACCTCCAAAAGAACTAAATACTCCTTAGCTTGTTAAGTAACAACAATCGAGGAATAAATGAATATCAATGGCGGACCTCCCTGATTTAGGCCGAAACGGACTCCTTAATAGGCACCATTATAGCGTATTATGTCATCTTATAGACGAATTTTATTGCTGGCCATCTTGCGATTCCGGCAGATGGTATCATTTGAATTCAAAGCATTGTCGATTTCGCGGGTGGTCGGCAATTCCCCGTCCGTGTGGCATTTATTGATCGTACATTATTTATAAAATTTGACACGGAATTTTTAATGTTTTGATTCTTCATTGTTTATTTATACGCGCTAAAAATAGATTGAAGTACTTCTAACGGCCGGTCGGGAAAAGTAATGCGTATGTAGTCGTGAAATCGTGCCGGAAACGTACCGAAATTAGGAGAGAACGAGCAGACCATGGGCGAATGAGAAGTGTTCGGAATTTCCATATAGTCATACACTTGGAATACTTTCGATATTTACACTTGGAAAAGACTTGCCGAACTAAAAGCTATATCAAGTCGAATGGTTTCCGTGCCCTGTAGTGCTATCTTTAATAGATGCATTGTTTGAGACATCAACATCGAGAAATCCTTCAGATCTTCTCCACATCCCTCGTTAGGGTTTGACGTGATGTCTCTGATGATGTACCTGTTGTATAGGCAAGTACACTGCAATTTTTTCTAATGTTTTCAATGAGACTTATTGGCCTCAGGGACTTGCGTGTGGTATTGCAGTAGTAAATTTGACAAAATATTTGGTAAAGACAATCGGATCTTTGAATTAATTTCCTATAACTTGCGTGAACAAAATTGGTGTTTTCGATGAAATCTTTCTCGTATTTATGAAGAAACCAAATTTTTTTCCATCGAATTAATATTTATTTATCTAATTATTTGTTCAGATAGTTCAAACAGTGTTTTGAATCAAATTATTATTTTCGTTCGTTCAACCATAACATTCAGATTAAATAAATTTTTTGATCGAATTCACAAAGTACTGAAACAACTCATTTTGTTCATTAAAATTTTTAAATTTTGGTGTGTTTCACTTGTTACTTGGTTGAACATAATATGATCTTTCAAACGAAATATTTGTGATAGTCATATTGATTTACATAAAATGTCGAACTAATCCTCATACGAGGATATATTGAAAAATTCTTAGCCTACTATAGAACCAAACAAAATTTCAATGTCAAAATATTTTAAAACTCAACATATTCTCCTCTTAATTGGATACATTTATTACAGCGAACCTGCAACGTCTCTATACCTTTCCAAAAAAATGTTTCTACTTGCTCTGCAAACCAGACGACCACAGCTTTTATTACCTCCTCGTTGGAAGAAAATTTACGACCTTTTAAACTTTTTTTCAGTTGAGGAAAGAGATGATAGTCGGACGGAGCCAAATCTGGTGAATAAGGGGGTGTTCTAGTTATTCAAACCCTACATCACGAATTTTTTGCATGGCAACATGAGATTTGTGTGCATGGGCGTTGTCCTGCAAAAACAAAACACCTTTGGATAGCTTTCCGCGTCTTTTCTCTTAAATATTTGCCCGTAGAGTGGTCAGTAATGTCGAATAGTAATCTCCAGTTATTGTTCTACCCTTATTCATGACATCAATCATGATTACTTCATGGCAATCCCAAAAAACTGAAGCAAGAACTTTTCCAGCAGATTTTTGGACACGAAATTTCTTAGGTCTTGGAGAACCGGAGTTTCGCCATTCCATCGATTGTTGCTTTGTTTCTGGATCGTAGAAATGTACCCAAGTCTCATCCATAGTAACAATTCGGTTTAAAAAGTCTACATCGATTTCAAATCGAGCACAGATCGAACGCGATGCTACTATTCTTGCACGCTTTTGGTCAACATTCAAACGTTTGGGGATCCATTTTGCAGCAATTTTTCTCATGTCCAAATTGACGTGAACCATATGATGAACGCGTTCGTATGAAATATTCAGTGCTTCGGATATCCGTTTTAGCCTAATTCGACGGTCTGTTAAAATCATGTCATGAACTGCATCGATATTTTCGGGGACTGACACAGAAACTTGCCTTCCCGATCGGTCATCATCTTCAATGGAAAATTTACCTCTTTTGAAGCTTGCAGTCCAATTTTTCACGGTCGCATCCGAAGGACATTGATCACCAAGGGTATTAAGCATATCTTCTTAAGTCTGCTTACCTCTTAACCCTTTTAAATACAGGTACTTGATGATGGCTCGATACTACAATTTTTCGATTTTCACAATTTCGGTGGACATATTTTTTCTTTTAATTTATTGCGTAACTCTGGTTTACTTTTTTGACGTCAAACTTTACACTGACACTTCTAATAAGTTATTGTTCGTTGCTATGGTAACACAATATTTTGTTTATGCAGGGAACTGGTCTAGGATAACTAGATATCAATACATTCTCGTACACATGTCCGAACAAGAAAAAAGTATTCAACTGAAATAAATATTCTCTCATAATAACAAAATTTGAGTAAAATATTTTGTTCGATCAATAAATATGTATAAATAACATCTGATAAATGCTTATAGTTACATTCACGTAAGAGTAAATGAAATTTAAGTCTAAACAATGAGTTTTCAATCACTATAAAAATTTAATACAAACATAATATTATATAAACTGTCACATACATTTTAAAACGTATTAAAGTTGAAATTTGATGAAAAATTCGAAAAATATACATCAACAATAAGAGGTATATGATATTACAGTAATTTGAATTTGAGTTGTTTTTTCTTTCTATTCTATCCCCATAATACTCTTTAGACTACTGAATAGCGAGATAAAAACGGAAATCAAAATTATTACTGACCTTACAAACATTCTGAAATATCCGATCTTTCTCTCAAACTCAGTATTATAACAAACTAACTGTTATTTTATTTGTGAAAAAATCTGAAGAACTGACGCTGCACATTAATATCAACGGACCCGTTCTGAAATGTTCTGATTCAAAGAAAAATTTGGGATCAACAATAGATAAATCATTAAGATTTTCATTAAGATTGCATTAAGATTACTATAATATTCCCACAGACAGAGTTTGCGTAGGTATACGAAAAATAATTTTTGTACAACTGTCATTAAAAATGACGATTTCAAGTCATAGGCATATGAATTAAAAACTGTCGTTTTCACATTATGTCAAAATCACTTTTCACACTAGTGTTAGAAGTAAAATGACAGATAAGATGATGGATGCTCAATAATATAAATAAATGTCTCCAATAGAAACACTTTAATCGCATATTATAATAATCAGAACACCTACTTAGAAGGAATTATTTGTAAACGTTCACAAGTATTTGGCAGTTTGTGCAATTGGTAATATTGATTTCCTGTAAAGTTACTGACGAAGTATATTCAGTCCAACTGTAGAAGGTCCTTCATTTCTCGAAAAGAAAGACGTCTGGGGCATACGGTATATAGAAAACCAACACACGCTGATCGATATCTCCACAATACCTCAAACCATCATCCGTGCCAAAAACAAGGTGTAATCAAGATATTAGTTAATCGAGCTAGAAGAATTTGCGAACCTGAATACCTGGAAGCTGAACTGAAACATCTAAAAAGCGCTCTTCTTTCTAATGGGTATTGAGATTGAGATTGAAATGGGTATTGAGAGGTATTGAGAGGTGTATGAAAAATAGAAGAGAAATCAGAGACGGAAGAATCAATAGTAGACCAAATGACTGTCCATCCAGTGAACCAAGTAGTAGTCAAACCAACACCCAAAAAGGAAAAGCATTCTTACCATATGTTCCCAGAGTTACAGATCGTATTGGCCGTATTCTACGAAAATATGAGATTAAAACCGTTTATAAACCTTCAAAAAAACTGAAAGACCACTTTAGATCAGCGAAGGACAAACGAGACGTACTATGCTCTTCTGGGGTTTATCGCATTCCATGTTCCTGTGGCAGCGTTTATATCGGAACCACGAAACGCTCCGTTAAAACAAGAATCAAAGAGCACAAGGCTTGCTGTCGGTTAGGGCACACACAGAAATCCGCTGTCGCAGAACATACTCTCAACAACGATAACCATACAGTGAAATTTGAAGAAACTCAAGTCATCTCTTCAACATCTGCCTATTACCCAAGACTCTTCCGGGAAGCAATCGAAATTCAGAAACACCACAACAACTTCAACAGAACCGAAGAAGGACTACAATTGAACAAGGTTTGACTTCCAGTTCTCAAAAATTCTCAATTAGCTCCCTACCCACAAAATAACGGTACGAACGATTCTATGATGTCAGCTAACGCTATGGATCAATCAGATGTAAGAACGTCAAATCACAGGTATTTATTGAGACAACGTATTACAAATGTCAAGCATTTGACAGCGAATTAAGAAACAAGAAACTTTGAAAAAATACATCTTGAAAATGTTAACCACTCGTGTTGGTGAAACGTCGAGAACTTCTGTAAACATACGTCGGCCTTACAACCCGAAGAACCACCATGTAAATGATGGTGCTATTGAGGTGGTATGATCAAATAATCCTGGAGCAGAACTAGAACTTATACCAGGAAACATTTTAACAGCTATTTTATTTTTATTTTCAATGATATCTTCGATGTAATTCTCAGCTACAGTTGAAGACTTCCACCCGCCATGTCGTTTTGTTGTAGTCAAATTTGCTCCGGTATTCGCTGAGATGCTAAAGATCTTCGAAAGCAATGACCGGTACAATTCTGTGGATCTGGTAATTTCAGAAATTCAGCAGTGGAAGGCATCTTCCCAATAGTGTAACAAATGCTGTCTTTATAATTAAATAGAGCATTATCACAACTGATTCGACCGAGCGGAGTCGTTTAAAACATAATAATAATTTGGAACGTTGGGCTCTAATTTTCTAGGAACCAGGAATCATACCTCACAGCATTTAAGATTTCTAACTCACCTTACTTTTTCCTCAGATGATCTCGAAGTTCTATACTCGATGCTGGACTGAGAACTCGTTTCGAAACTCACTTTAGCACTCAAATTTACTTACTCTGTTCAACTCTAAGTAAACTAATTTTCTCTCAAATCAAAAGGATTTATGTAAACTGGAAACTGAACTTTTGAAAATAAAAACCATAATTCAAAACACTTATATCTATTAAACAAAACAATAAAGAATAACAACAAAAGGGGTTTGGGACATTTCTCAAATTATTTGATGAAGCAACTTTTGAGTTTAACTGTTAGTATAAATTAAACCGGAAAAAGTGAATGAGGCCAGACAATTTACTAATAATTTAACAAGATAAACTGCAAAAGACTCGAAATAATACAAATACAACAAATACTAAGAGTTGATTAGAAGAATCAACTTTATCAAGAGAGGTTGAGAAGATCGACTGTATATATATATATTCAAAGAATGAAAATTAACGATAGTACCCAGATTGAATATTGTGTTGAACAGAGTTGAAATATGACAATTACAATAACTTGAGTAAACTAATAAAACTGCGCAACCACATGTTGACTTGAACGAATGAAACGAAAGACTCTTAAAAGTAATATGATACACTCGTTTTAAAGATGTTCCTTCGTAACCAATGTATTTCTGAGAATCTTTGTTAGGATAACGTTATTTCTACACAAGTGTTCGACGGTTTCTTGACCTGAGAGGATTAACTAGGGGTTGGGTAAATTATTATGTCCGGTCATACGATACGTTCTGTTACAATAGTATTCATTTCAACTGGCAGAAAAAACCGACGGTGAGTAACAGAAGTTGGGCGTAATACAGCATATTCACGGTAATGATTCATGTAGTGTCCAACTTTGCACAAACTTCTTTGACTGTTGGTTTTGGTATCCAAAATATGAATTAGTAATGACTGCATTGTTTCTTCAATGTCAATTTACAGATTTCTTCACGACGGCACACTTCAAATAATCCAAAAATGGTTGCTACTTTAATCATAAGATATTTGGTATTAGGAGCTTCATCTAAAAATCTGTCAATTTGTTCCCTTGGCAGAATTTTCTATTTTTTCGGACAGTATCCTAAACTTTTTCGTTTCAAAAATGCTATCTATCAATTTATGGTATTCGCTCATCCACGTTTTCCTCTATTTTCAATTCAGCTTTTATCATATTAAGAATTCAGACCACAGCGTTAATGACTTCCATAACTTCGATTTTTATTCGAAATAAACTAAAAGTACGCTTTCAGTGAACTTGCCTTTAACTTACTTCATATTCGATGCATTTTAAGCAATTTCCTATTGTTTCCGTGATTTTTCAGGCAACCAGATCTGAGGATCTGTTTGTAGCATCTTGAATTTCTGGTAGAAGAGAAGAATCTAAATTATCCATTTCAACTTCCATTGTATTTATATTTGCAGCAGTAATAACTGCATCACTGTCATGCCTACTATTAGATTTGAAATACAGAATATCACAGTCAGTGCATTAGCGCATGTAGCTGGAGCCTCTGTCTTGTGTTCAAATCCCATGTCTCTTATGAACTGTTTTCTTACTAGCAGTAACAGTTGTACTAAAGTTTATAATACATTTGTTAAAAATCATTTTATTTGGCTCGTAAGGTTGCTCCACTTGCTGGCATTCACATAATAAAATGCCTCTTTCAACACTTCTCTCATAAATAGCTATTCTGAGAGACCATAGTACTTTCACGACTCTTTTTTTGTACGCATGTTCATTCCCCTTGTTTGGATCAGGATACGAGTTCAAAACTTTTGTTTTCAGATTTATAATTGGGATTATAAAATATGACAGGGTTTCACACAAACTCAAAGAATTGGTATGGTTGAATATGAGGAAACGAAGAGACATTCTATCTCTTTGTTTATGCCATAAAATAATAACTAAAAACTAGCCCGTGAACGTAACAATTATTTACTTACCGAAGTGAGGTTCGAAGGTTTTTGAAAGGGGTTTCAAATTCAACATTTATAAAATGTATAATGGTCTGCCATCTTACTATAGCGATATCTGAAAAATCAATAATATTCCGATGTGTTACTTTGAAATAGCTTTTTTCGTTTATCGTTTCATTTTGATTACAGATTAGGTTGAGCTAATATAAGTACTTATTACAATAAATTAAACAAGGGTTGAGTGAAACTCCCCCTAGTCCCCCTTGAGATTTCCGAAAAGTGTGATGTGACATTTGTAAACAGGATTATTCTACTTTTATAGGATGCCAGCAGTGGATACTGATTTTTTACGTTCATTTTAATTTGCACTTTTTAGAAGTAGAATCCGTTTAAGAGGCCATGAGCGCAATTATATTTGTGGCGCTTTTAAGGGTAAAAGAGTCAATTGATAACTCGAAAACGGTTCGTCGTATCGATTCCCAACAAGGACAGGATTCTAGAGGACATTCAATTCTAGGTACGTGCTGTAATGGAAATTGAAACTTCAATCCACTTTTTCACAAAAAAAATCTCAAAAATGTCCCAAAAATGCAGTTACTTTGAAGCAAGTTTTTGGGTAGATGAACAAATAATTTCAAAAAAACATTACAGCACGTACATAGATCAACGTTTTAACTTTCCTCTGATACCAAATTTGTTTCGATTGGATGAAGATTGCTTCAAGTTTTAATGGAAGAGAAATACCATTGCAGCTTCATCGATTATCTGTAAAAAGCATCGTGAGGTGCTGCCGCAGACGTAGGTACATAGAATCGAACGTCCTCTAGAAGCCTGTCTTTGTTTGAAATCGATACGATGAACCGTTTTTGAGTTATCGGCTCTTTTACCAAAAAAAACCGTCTCTAATATGATCGCGCTCATGGCCTCTTAATTGTCTGTGTCAATAGGTACGTCATGTGCCCAGGGATTAAAATATTCATGCAATTAAATATGTACCTATTTATTGATAAAAATATGATATTGTGGCGAAGCTGTGGGCGATGACGGGGCTGAACACTCACGCAGGCCGCATATGACCTTCGGTATGCTATGCACCGAGAAGAATCTGGACGATTCGATGGAAAATTCTAGAGCATTCGGAGAAGCCAACAGTGAATATAAGAAGAACGACGCAGCAGACAGACGGACAGTTAGGAAGTGAAAGTCGAATATAAATAGTAGAGTGATTGTTATATAAATTAGAGTATTGTGAATCATTGTATTTCGTTAAATAAATTATTTTAAAGTGAATTAGACTATAAATATACTACAATATCTTTTGTTTTAACCCCTAAAAAATAACCTCCAAGTATATTGAATTTTTCTTCATCATTGAACACCCCTACTTCGAAAATACTTGTTTCAAGACTTACTTTCGAAATGATGAATCAATACTGTTATTTTCAAGATTAATTGAGGCCACCCTATAAAATAACACTTTCGCTCTGAAAGAGAAAATCTCTCGACCAGATGAACAATTTTTTCGAAAATGAGATGTTTCCGACAAAGTTCTTTTACATACAATTCACAATTTTCTTGTTTTTAATAATTTTGAACCACTGGCTCATACACTGAGAAAATTGTTTTAAATTTGCAATGTATTTTCAATGCTTGGAGTGGAACAATATTTCAGATTCATGGGAATCTTACTTCTATCGTTCAATTTTTAAACTACAAGATGTATCTATACGCACTTGAAATGAGATTTCATTCAGCGCGTAAAATTTCCTTCAATATACTGAAAATTATTATGTGAATATCCCTCGACTATGAGAAGATCCACCTGCAACAGGAATGTAGGTACATCCATTTTTGCGTGAATTTTCGCGTTGGTGAAGTCAGCTCCTGAAGTCAGCTCCTACACGTTCCTGTTCATTCTTTTTTGTGACCAACTGTTATATTGAGGTATTGCAAGTAATAAGTAATGGGTGTATTTTGTGCATTGCATCACCAATACAAGGTAAGTGAACTTTATTAAAATCATTACATGATATTTACGAGATTGTATTCAGGTTTCATCTTCATAATATCTAAATGTCTAATGAAATTGAGAAATATAACCTCAAAATCACGATGTGTTTTGTGGGAAACACCTATATCATATGTTGAATTGAGTACCTACATATGAAAAATTACTTCAAAACGTTTGATTTCGAAAGGTTATTATATGTTTTGAAACGTATAACTTTCGATTAATGAATCCCAAATTATGGAGAAACCAATAAATTCTTTTGTCGTTTTTCCTTAACATATACTTACTTTTTTGGAGAATGTTGGCTATTGCTGAGTTTATTGTGACACTTGCTCCCAAAAATTCAAATTCTTAAAAAAAACACCAAAAACTCGTAACTCGTAATAATAGTCCATATTGTATAATAATTTAAATTGAATTTTATTGGTCTCTGCCCTAACTGTGTCAAGAATTAACAAGACAATGGAAAGCCTGTGGCTTGTTGTATAATACAACTATTTTTTGTTTTTAGGACAATCGCACTGAATAGGAAGACCAGCCCATAAATCTTTATAATATATTGATAATAATTAATGTTAGTTTATGATATGCAATGTATTATTCGAAAATGTTTTCAGTTTTTGCTATATTGGAATTAAATATTCAGTTTATGTTTGAAATTATTTTTACATCCAATTATTAAAGAGAACTGTACATAATTAACCGAAATATCGTAAGATAATGAAGATAAGGACAGAATCTGTTTATACTAATAAAACATAGAATTTTTGTTTTACGACTGAACGCCACAGATTCAATTATTTTTTCTAGTTCCTACATGAAGTGTGCTAGACGATTCTTACCCAGATAATACTGGGTCAATCTGTCTGCCATTTAGCCAGAGTGGTTAATAAAGGTATAAAAGTGGATGGAAAAATATTGAGGATTTTGAATACGTTCAACGTTCAAAAATTGGAGCAATACATCTCCACTTCACCAAAACACTTTATTGCTATAAATACTCATCTGGAGACTATTACCAGTCTTGATGATGCTAGTTTTATCAGTGAAACGTAAATCGAGTATAATATAATGAAGTGCTTTGGTGACCTGGAGACGAATTAATCAAATTGATGGATACATCTATGGTGTGTAGAATAAAAGACAAAATGTATCTACCTATACAATAAAAAAATATACAGTGAGCTCTTAAAGTAACGGATAAATTCATTTTCTACGTTGTTATCTATTTTCAATAAAACACCTGAAAAAAAATCGTCGCTCCTTCGCTGTCAAAATTTTGACAGCGATTTAAGAAACCAGAAACTCTTAAAATATCTCTTGAAAATGCTAACCACTCGTGTTGGCGAAACGTCGAGATCTTCTCTAAACATACGTCGGCCTTACAACCCGAAGAACCACCATGTAAGTGACGATGGCCGCGAAAGCCTTTCACAATTTATTTTGAAAGTTAATTTTGTTTTGACGCAAAAATTCAAAATTCATAAAAATAGACATGGCTATATAGACAATTGAATACCCTTCTAAATGAGGTATCACTTGACCCCCTATTTCATTATAAAAAATTGGTGGGGTGGCTGTCACTTTAAGGAGGGTGGAAGAGGAACATTTTTTTATGTCACAGAGTGTCTTTTCGAAAACATAAATCGATGTATTTCAGGGTTCTTCTTGAATATGGCTAATGAGGTGGAAAATGAATTAATCCGTTACTTTAAGACTTCACTGTATGAATTCATGGTAATGTAATCCCACATTATGAAATTCCAAAGCAACTTCACATCGGAGTGTATTTTTTAAGTTAGAAAATCACACCGAAATATTACAATTTAAAATTCCACTGCAAATTATTTACGTTAGAGAATCAAACCGTAATATTACAATGTAAAACTCTAATGCAAATTTTTGTTGTGAAGTAATATAACAATGTAAAGTTCCATTGTAAAATTATGTAATAACGTAAAGTTACATCGAAGAAGTGCACAGAGTTTATCAGAGTAAATATCCAAGGTGATATAACACGTGGTATGCAAAATTTTACTCGAAGGTAAATTCCCGTTAAAACGGGCGGTAATTAAATTGCCGCTAGTGGGAGCGGAAAAAATTCTCCCAGTGTAGGTATGTACTACTCTGCACTTTCACTGTTAGGATTTTGTTGTATATTTCGATGAAGCGTCATCAGATTAGATTTTTAGAATTCAAAACTAATAGGAGAAACTCCCTTCATGACCTAGTTTTGGAACTTGTGGCAAACATCCATCAATATCCACTAATAGCGCTTGTGCTATTAGTCACGTATCGTCTGACCAACTTACGTCAACGATAATGAACATTACAAGAGGAAAAAAGAACAGTAAATAGCTGTTGAAATTTCCCGTCGACCAGTTCAATTACTTTTAGCAACGGGTTGTTACAGTACGAGGATTTCCATTTACGACAAAGAGAAAATAATGAATTGTACACTTCTCGATGTCAATCATGGTGAAAATAATAAAGGTGACGATTGCTGGGTTTTCATGTATTTTGTGTGATGGCCATGATGTCAAATTAAAATTAATCGACTCTGGGAAAAAATAAGTGTTGTGACAGAGTGTTCAACTTGTAGGAACTATATCTGCTATTTCAGCTTTAACGATAGTATAGGTACAGTTCTCTACAATTTACACCTATAGTAGAACATGGTGGAAATAAGTAGGTAAATAAAGTACAGTTTGTCAAAGGACCCCGCAAACACCTTATGGAATTTGGGTCCCGGTGGATTTTTTGAATTTTTGGTATGATGTAGTCCATGTAATTCTCAACCAATGTTACCATTGCGCCAACCTAAAAAAATTAATAGTTTTGCTGCTAGGGGGCGTTGAAATCACCCCTTGCGCAGATTAGACTATTTAGTTTTGAACCCGGTAACAATATTTTCAATTGTTTCATTGTTGTCAATGTTGCACATTATTGTACTGTTTTATAAAAAAAATTCTCACCCCCTCCCCCTTTTCCCCCAACTCCAATTACGAAACACAAAAAAAAATATTTCTCGAGTGCCTTTAAATTAATTGTCGAATGTTCAAATATGCCTAAATAAGGGAAATAGCAATTTTTTATGATTATCCCCCACCCCCCAAATGACACAAAACGAAAAAATTTCGGTGGATTTTTCTAAATTTTTGATATCATGCAGTTCAAGTTATTTTGAATGGAACTAAATTGAATGACAAACCCCAAAAAATGAATAGTTTTTATGCTAGGGGGCGTTGAAATCATACCTTACTCAGAATAGACTATTCATTATTATAGGCGGAAATAATAGCTCTACGTATTTTAGTTTAGATTATGCTGATCAATTGTGTAATTTTTTATAAATTGAAAATCTAAAACCTCCTCCTAACCCCCTACCACTATTTTAAAACATGAAAAAAATTAATTCCCGACTACTTGTAAATGCTTTGTCAAAATAAATGTTTTAATCAGCTGAAATTGAGGAAATCGTACAGTTGTATAATTCCACCTTTCCCTCCCTTCAGAAAAATATTGGTAGAGTTTGCTGACTTCTTAGTAGGGCGTAGTTCATGATTTTTAAATATAAATTAATTGGGCGAATATCTTGAAAATAAATAAAAATTAGACATCAACAATTTGAATTTGAGGTGGTGATTGAATTCATTTTTTTTCGTGTTTTGGTTTGGTTTGGTTGGGGGTAAGGGGGAGGTTTTAGATTTTCAATTTATAAAAATTTACACAATTGTTCGGCATAAAATAAAACAAAAATATGTAGAGATATTGTTTCCGCCTATAATAAAGAATAGTCTATTCTAAGCAAGGTATGATTTAGACGCCCCCTAGCATCAAAACTATTCATTTTTGGGGTTTGTCATCCGATTTATTTCTATTCAAAATAACTTGAACTGCATCATATCAAAAATTCAGAAAAATCCACAGAAATTATTTCGTTTTGTGTCATTTGGGGGGTGGGGGGATAATCATAAAAAAACTGTTATTTCCCTTATTTAGGCATATTTGAACATTCGACGATACATTTGAAGGCACTCAAGAAATATTTTTTTTGCGTTTCATAATAGGAGTTGGGGGAAAAAAGGGAGGGGGTAAGATTTTTTTTATAAAACAGCACAATATTGTGCAACATTAGCACCAATGAAACAAGTGAAAATATTGTTACCGGGTTCAAAAATAAATAGTCTAATCCGCGCAAGGGATGATTTCAACGCCCCCTAGCAGCAAAACTGTTAATATTTTTAGGTTGGCGCAATGGTAACATTGGTTGAGAATTACATGAACTATATCATACCAAAAATTCAAAAAAATCCACCGGGACCCAAATTCCATAAGGAGTTTGCGGGGACCTTTCATTGTAGGGTGGACCTAATGTACCGAGTGCTCGCATAACAGTTAACATTGTAGGTACAGTACGAGATAAATACTAGTTGAAGTTGAGCCATGTGTGAAACAAAAAGAGTGCTCATTGCAAAAGTACTCAAAACTTCAGTATCATTAAATACGAATTATTCAGATTACATTATGATCTGATTATTTTTAGTACGACTATTATGTATGAATTTTAATCATACACAGAAAAAAATTCACACTATAAGCAAGAGTAGTACTTGACTGAACGCTAAGATAGACTCATATATCCGTAAAGAGAACCATGCACAATTCAAAATACACGTTATTCTTACACCTATCCATTAAATTTACTCATAATAAAAATAAATAAATTTGATAATAGTATATTATCATTTCAAAATCTAGCAAAACTTCAACTGAGAATGCCAAATTGAATAAAATATAGCATTGTCCTTCAGCTAAAGTTTTCTTATTTTCCGAGGAAACAAGACATACTTTCTATAAGTATATGAACAACTAGTTTTAAACACTATTTTCACTTTGACTAGGAATGAATTTGGTTGAACTTACTCTAGAACCATTTGTAATCAATGTTTTTTCACTCAACTGAAAGCTGAGTAAATTTCAATTGAGTATAGTTACTTTCAAAGGGACTATTTCCTAAAACCCAGAGCAAGAATTAATATACCTGAAATAGGAACTCTTTCCGCCGTTGTTACGATTATATATTCCACGACAAATTGTTGAGCAAACTTCAGAAAGATGGCAGATCATGAGGGTTTAAATGAAACTATTCAACAGTAAAATTTCAACACATTATTTATTTATTACAAAATAAAAACATATACTTTACGACAATATCGAATGTATAGAGTATGTTAGAGACAAAACTAAATCAACTCAATATTTCGAGGCTGCTGCTCAAAAATAAGATAGATACAAAAGGAGCTTCTCTTGGTCTATACGTACATACCGATGACTTTTCTGTTAGTTTCTTTCATTTTCTATGAAGAATAATTAATTTTTCTGTACTACGAATTACTTCTTTCATTAACTCTTCAGATAGTTTTGATATTATTGCAACTGTTATTTCATGATCTGAAAAATCAAAATGCCTCTAAATTGCGTATACTTGATATGGTATATTGAATTATTGAAGTCATGATATTTTGCCTACCAGCAAATGATCAGTCGTAATTTTTTAGAATATGCATAGAAAGGAGTCAAAGACACGCATACCTGACCTGATACATTCTGATAACTTATTATGAATAAAAATTGGCGCAGATCCTGTTTCAACAGGACAACATATTCCTTTTTGCAGTTACAAAGTTGTTATCATCACTGTTCTGGTTGATTAAATATACTCACCGTTGAATACTGGAATCGAGTCTTCCAATTTCCATTGCCGTAGAAGGTCCTCCATTTTTAAACACACAATTGATGGTAAATAAAAGATGCAACCAAATTTTTGCAGATTTTCACCTAAACACTGTCTGTCGCGTACCGCCTACACAATCGGACAACATCGATCGATGCGACGATCACCCCCCTATGTCGACGATTGTTCTATTAACTCCATTTAAGTACAAAATATTGCAACTAAGAATAGGCTATTCTTGGGTGAAGATGGGCGTATTACCCATATGAGTTTTTATTGATTTCAACCATAATATAACAATTCTTAATAAAATTATTGAAAACATTCTATCAAGAGTAAGTTTCTACAATGGAGCAAAAATATTCTGGTTCATAAAATTCATATCTCTTGATCCAATGTTAAAATTGAAACTACGATTAACTAACTATAACACATTTTGACGCAAGTTTTCAATTTTCTCAAAAGGATACAAATCAATACTCGAATAAACTGTATATCCTCTCTTTTAGTTAGACGAGTAATCTTGTTGGATTAAAAGAATTCAACAAATCCCATAGAATGGATATCAAGAATATCCCTCTTTTCGAAATGATAGTAGGATTTTCTTCCTTCAAAACAAATTCTTTTAATTAAAATATAATAAGATTTTGTTTGTGAATATTTTTTCAAGACTATCGTTATACTTCAGTGCAAACCAGCATTTTTTTCTGTGTACAGATGAAAATTATATCGACCGTCTTTGCTTCTATCAGGGATTTGGTCTGAAAAAAGATGTATGGTCTTTTTTGCTATTCGAACTTCGCAAATTTATATTTGCCTTATCGAGGGAGTGCAATGCGAGGTTTCCTTCGATATTCATTGAACATAATAATTAAAGTAGAAACAAAAAATTCGAAAAGAAAATTTGAAATTTGTCTATTGATTGTATTGTATTCACGGAGACATTACAAATACCAGATATTGGCGTTTTCAAAATACAGGTTACATTTCGATTTTTAATTCTGAGACATTAAATAGAAATGACGTTGTGTAATATTCATCATATCTGAAACATACAGATCACATAACAAACTGATCAGAAATTTTCTCCTGTGAAGACCTTGACCTGACAATAAGCAAATTCATGAATAGTATTCAAAATGCCATCAAAACGTCGTAGCGATTTATTACAATGAGTGATAAACATTTCAGGAAAACATAATGGATATCGGGGTCATTGGTTACATCGATAAACATCAAAAACATTATACATATAGGAAGAAACTGAAAGAACCAAACATTGAAAATTTGAAGTGTAATCATTATGATAGTATACTCAGTAAACTGATCAAAAAAAGTGCCAAATTACATTATTATAAAAACAAATGAACAGAAAACAAAAATTCGAGAATTAGATGGAAAACCATAAAAGACCATCAGTGGGATTCTTATCTCTCGACTCGACAGCTGTCGTGTCGAATAAACAAAATTTGCGATTCTCATGTTTCATATCGAGAAGTGAGTATCGACTACAAATGTCATTTTAATTCGACATCTCAAGAGGTGTCGAGAAGTCCATTTTGTGAGGTTATGAGGAGATGAAAAGTTTTTGATTTGCAAAAATATCGCCATTTTGACCAAAATAAGAACATATACATATGCTGATTGAATATATGGACAATCATCGATATTTTGCCACAGGTCGCTTGTGTTCCACAAATACGAATGGCAAGTATAGAAAAATCTGACGAAAGCTAAGTAATAAATTAAATGGAACAAAAATGTTACTGACAAGAGGAGCAAATTTTAAAATGTTCCATCAGAAGTATTTGAGTTTGGTAGTATTCGAATAAATGTTCACAATTAAAGAGACATTGTCAGATACTGATGTGTGAATAGTTATCACATTATAAATTTAGGATTTCATGGGTTAAAAGGTTGTTATCGTGTTTATCAAACGACAAAAGATTCAAAATATAAAGAAGCATAATTGGATCGGTGTAAATTATTAATTTTAACAAGCATCTGTTCATTTTGGTAAGAATTTAGGTTCTAGAAATGTTCCTAAGAAAGTCCTAGGGTCACTATATATTCGTAGTTTCCACCAACTCATGTAAGAACTATTGATTAAAAGTAAAGCAGAATAGAGAAAGCAGTATTCATTTGATTGATTAGAATTCATTTTGACTTTTGGTTTTTGACCTCCGTAACGTTTCCAAAGATTACAAATTTTGTGATCCAAACGGAATAATAGTGTCAGTATTGCTATTGCACATTTGAAACAGAAAAAGAAGGTAGAATATGCTCCTTTTCTGACCTTTGTAGGGAGAGCACCACATTTTGATCTCGGTAGTCGAATATTCCAACATAAATAGTTGTAAAACTTGATAGCTCTTTCTATGTACACTCATCTGGCTTACTTCCAGGTTAAAATCTTCACCAAAACAAACCAGTCACATAAAAGCGAAAAGCTACCAATATTTTTTGTTTGCGACTGATATGTCGGTTTCGATACATTCTATACCTGGGTTCTGCAATATTGCAATATACGGTATCAAAAGATTGCACAAATTGCCAACAAATATTTGTTTATTCAAAATTCTTTCTGATTGCGGGCTTCTGGAATTTCAACGACACTGAACTCTCTTCAAATTCGTCGTCGACGCCTTCCAAATAGTACATTTTCGTGCCGAGGTCTAAATTCGTAAACTATTGACAATATCCTCAATATATATTGTTTATTTTTGTTAATAATTTCCAGGATACAACTGAAACCAATACATAAAATAGATTAGAATGAAATGTCATTATTCAAATTAAGACGACGCCGACGGCGTTACCACTCGACTAGTTTTTCGACATGTGATCAGATTCACTCCTCCTCTTTATGTCGAGAAGACTGTCGAAAGGTGACAGCTAGTCGAAGTCGAATCGAAATCCCTGTGCTGCTCAAAAATACCAAAAATATCGGAACTATCTCTCATATAAAAGCGGGAAATGGTTTAATCGACGATTCTATGAATATTGCCCAACATTTCAATGACTTTTTTATGAATATAGGCAAGCAGTTATCAGACAAAATCAACCAAGATGATTATTATTAAATAAAAGATCGTTTTTAAGGAGATGTCGCGCTTATATCAGAGCAGAAGGAAAACAATTCGAAATTTTGTTGTTATCTCTCAATCATGTACAGGATGGGCCAAATTGGACACTTTTGAAGGGAAAGTCCTGTTTTCACAATAGATAGATGAAAACTGATGGCTGAAGGATCAAATTTTATGACAAACTCAATGGTGAAAACCGCATATCGATATCTATCATTGTTTATGAGTTACAGCGAGTTTTTCGAAAATGTGTAATGGGTCAATTAGGGTTAGTGAGAATTAAATGTACCAAATCCAGATACGGTAATTAACGAACAAGACCACCTAAATCAGAATAAATACAATCTTCGCAGACGGAATCTCCAGTCATCTGAGAATATTCATGATGCATAGGCCTCTGAAGAAGCTAGCCACTCAAACCCGAGTGAAAATTGTGACACTGAAAACTTCGGCCGCGAAAGCCTTAACCATTTTCTCAAAAACCTCTACGGGGAGAAAATATGGAGACAATACAATCAACTTGATAAAGGTAGGAACCGTAAAGCACATTTACTGGAAACATTAACATTCATATGCCGCTGTCGAGAGTCAAATATCACACCAGCTTTCCTGAGACTGAAACGGTCTTTTCAATCAGCTCAGGCGAACCGGATCTATTCGAGAACTGAAAAGCCTTTCTACGAGAACGGATCCACCGTATACGGAGCAAGTTGGCTCTGCCGTGCTGAAACTACACCTGCAGCTCAGTAATAAAATGAAACCGGTGGACTGGAGCAAACTGGATGGCATTTCGTACTCGAAAATAAGAAATGAACGAGACAGGGTAAGAGAAAATCACAAAGTGAAGTATGAAAAATTCTGCAAGACTGAAAGTTCAGCACCCCAACGCCTAGACATGTCCAGAGTGGTTATAAACATAAACCGAACGGACCGAATCCTCACAGAAGACGAAATGTCGGTGTTAGCACGAGGCGGTAACTTCACAGTCATTCCACGCCAACTACCGAACGAAGAAATCATTGTCAATTCGGAAGCGGCAATCAGAACCCTGCCAGACGAGGAAGCGGAAGAAATCAGGATTGTGACAGCGAACATTCTACGCAAGGCACGACCCCTAGATGCAATTTACCGAGTAGGAAAGCTTAAACGCAGATAAAGATATCATCATTTTACCTGTGGACAAGGGAAATGCCACGGTTCTTCTAAAAACGGAAGAATACAACAGCAAAATTGAAGAACTTCTCGACCCATCTCATTACCGCAAGCTAAAAAGGGACCCAACACGAGCAAGGTTGAGGAATACTAATAAACTCATAAAATCTTCCTCATTGCCGGAAACCGTACAGAGGACCATACTCAGAACTGAAGCTGTTCCGCCAAGGCTCTATGGGCTTCCTAAGGTACATAAAGAAAACATACCACTGAGACCAATAGTCAGTGCCCCAGGCTCGCCAACGTATCACCTGGCAAAACATTTAGCCTCGCTTCTCCAGCCTCATGTGGGAAAAACGAAGTCCCACGTCAAGGACTCAACAGACTTCGTTGGAAAAATTACAGGCATAACGTTGGAGCCGAGCGATATCCTGGTCAACTTCGATGTGGTGTCCTTGTTCACCAACGTTCCACTTGAAGACTCTCTGAGGGAGCTAACTAACATGTTTCCAAATGACATCGTCGGACTTTTTAAGGCATGTCTCACGGGAAGTTACTTCCAATGGAATGGAAACTTCTATGAGCAAGTAGATGGCGTGACGATGGGAAGACCACTCAGCCCAGTAATAGCCAACTTCTTTATGGAATATTTTGAAGAGAAAGCAATTGATGCTTTTGATTTAAAACCGACCATGTGGCTACGTTACGTGGATGACACCTTCGTCATTTGGAGACACGGAAGGGACACACTGAACCGTTTCCTAGAACATCTGAATGCTCAACACCCCAGCATCAAGTTCACCATGGAGACTGAACAGGAACAGCGGATAGCATTTCTGGATGTACTAATCGAAAGATGTGGCGCAAGACTGACACACAAAGTATTCCGAAAACCTACGCACACGGATAGGTATCTGCATGCTCTATCAAACCACCATCCTAGTCAGAAGCGAGGAATTATCTTCACACTAGCAGAACGTGCTCGGAGAATATGTGAACCTGCGCATCTACGGGATGAACTAGAACATCTCCAAACAACCTTGAGATCGAACGGATATAGTGTACCCGAAATCAACAGGGCCATAAAACCGAGGACTTCCACGAGACAAAGTAGGGAGGAGGCTCAGATAGTTGCACGTGCGTATCTTCTATATATTCCTAAGGTCATAGACAGAATTGGAAAACTCTTGGGGCAACACAACATGAAAACGGTCTTCAAACCCACCAAGAAAATACAACAAAGCCTTAGGTCGGCAAAAGAGACCCACTATCTGCAGCGGGGGTATATCGCATGCCATGCACTTGCGGAAAGGTACATCGGAACCACAAAAAGATCGATGGAAATAAGGTTGAAGGAACATCAGAGGAACTGCAGATTAGGCCAAACGGACAAGTCAGCAGTGGCAGAACACGCGCTCAGTGAAGAAAACCACAAGATTCTGTTTGAGGACATAAAACTTCTTGCCCCCAACCAGGGGAGGCAATAGAGATCCACAAACACGCCTAGAATTTCAACAGAAAAGAAGAAGCTGTTAACCTCAACCGAATATGGAATCCCATTCTTAGAAATTCCAGAGTAACACAAGAAAACTACGACATTGGGACAGCATGCAAGAAAGTGTCTTAATTTTATCGAAAATATGCTTAACCCAGATACGAGAATAAGTAATTCTGAAGGAACAAAGGATATCAACGACATTAAGCCGGCAGGTAGAAAGGGGTCCATTAGGGATAGTGAGAATGTACCAAATTCAGATACGGTCAGAATAAATACAATCTCCGCAGACGGAATCTCCAGTCATCTGAGATTATTCATGATATATAAGCCTCTGAAGAAGCTAGCCACTCGCGAAGAAATTCCAAAAAACGACTGCCTTCAAACCCGAGTGAAAATTGTGACACTGAAAACTTCGGCCGCGAAATACAACCATTTTACGAAAAGTTGCTGTAACTTTTTTCCTGTCGAAAATTCCTTGTTTCTATTAAAACTTTTCCAAAGCAGTTTCTTACGTAGAATTCAATAGTGTAAGTAATTTATTTTTTCAAATAACATATCAATAGTTATAGATGGAAAAATAAAATTTAATGAGACACCCTGTATATTCCTGTATATTTCAATAGAGCTTAAAATGACCTTTCAAAAATATAGCACACTTGATATTTTGCTAGAGTCATCTTTGAAATACAGATATTTAGATTTTTTCATCTAGACTTTGAAACACACAATTTGAACAAGTAGGCTTTGGACGATGCGGCTATAAAACAAAAAGCAAATGTTTACTGTTAGCTGTCAAATTTGGATTTGAGCAGCAAAGACGCTCCTCAATTCCTGGTTTTTGTTCAATTTTCACACATTTGCAATGAAGTATGAGAATTACGAAAAATGGGATATGATAGTCTGTTTTATACAAACCGGGAAAAATGCAGAAGCAGCAAGCAATTTGTACCACGAGGGGTACCAGAGAGAAGACAACCTTTTAGAGACATTTTTGGAAGATTGCGACTCAACTTAATTTCCTGAAAATCATTGTTCCAAAAGTTATTCAGGTTGGCTCGTTTTCTACTCAAATAATTTGTATTATACTTTGTTGAAATCTGATAATGCGAAGCAATATAGGGTGATACATTAAAAAAAATGGTGACATGCTCAGGGTGCGATAGGGGAAGTAACATCAAATATGAATATGTCAAAATGTGTCCTCCTGTATACTATTGTTGACGTGTTTTTTTTCCCTGAAAATCATTGTACCAAAAGTTATTCAGGGGCTCGTTCTAAAAGAAATGCACTATATCTGTATACGTAACAACTATAAATTAATAGTTATATTTCCGAATTTGCTATAAATATTAATAGGCATACCATAGTTTACACGTGGACCTCAAACTTTACACCTATTCAAAATACGCGTGAAATTTACGATCAATTTACCACTTCCATTTATGTTATTTATACTTCTCTAACAACCAGTTGTTTAATTGTGTCCATTACCATAAAATTGGCAGTTAAACGCCGCTTATTGTCTGCGATATGACTGTCATTAGGTTTAGAAATTGTTACTTTGTTGATGAAGGAGTATACAGTGGGAACTAGGTGATATTAAGGTTTGAGCAATTATTGATATTATTATTGTTATGGTTTTACCCGGATGGCTATTTTCTGGAAAATCCATACTGGTCAATGATTGTCAGGGTGAGTAGTGAAGGTCATTTCTTTTAATTCATGAGGAGTCACTGGAAACTCAATATTTTGACTTATAGTGATCAATCAGAAGGTGGTGAAGTGAACTCTCCCATGAATATCAGGCCCATTTCTCTCATTCCCACTTTAGCAAAAATCATCGAAAGACTTGTTAAGGAGAGAATCTTTAACCATTTGCAGGCGTATGATATATTGAGCATCAAACAGTTTGGATTTCAGTGCAATAAGAACACCAATGATGCAATATTTCCGCTGTTATGTGAACTTTATACTGGAATCAATGATGGTGGAGTTGCCGCGGCGGTATTTTGTGATTTATCGAAGGCTTTTGACTGTGTGAATCATGAGATACTGCTGCGGAAACTTCATCGTTACGGGTTTTGAGATAAAGCACATTCATGGTTTACGATATATTTATCTGGTCGCACACAAGTAGTCAGGACAAAATCAATTTCAGGCTTGGGTAATATACAATGTGGTGTTCCACAAGGATCGGTCTTAGCAATTTTGTTCTTACTGTATGTTAACGACCTGACAACGCTAGACATTTCAGGAAATGTCACCCTGTTCGCCGATGATACCATCATACTATGGCATGAAGATAAGGAAGCTTCATCAACTCATTAATTCAGATATAATAAAAGTCAAAGAGTGGTGCGACTCGAACTTTTTATCCCTCAGTATATTGAAAACCAAGATAGTGTCTTTCAAATGTGTAGTGGCTGATATTGTTTTAAATGATCAGGTTATTGAAAACAGTGTGCTTTCAAATCTCTAGGGCTATACATTGACAACGGTCTTAAATTCAATGAACATGTAAAAAACTTTGTCCTCTGGTTGTTATGTTGTGCAAATTGTTACGGATGAACTCTAGGATACTCAACCACAAAGACAGTATACTACTCCTTGGTAGAGTCAGATTTGCGATACGGTATCCCATTCTAGGGGGTGTGCAATGGAAATGTTCTTCAGAGTTTTCTTGTTTTACAAAAACGAACCTTGACATACCTCTGTAAACTTAATTTCGCGATTCGTGTAGACCTCATTTCAAGCAATACAAATACTCACGGTTGTGTCAATATTCATACTTGAAACAGTAAGTCTCGTAAACACAAACAAAATTTCATTACAGAGAGTAGGTACGCCACCCGTTAAAGTAATCATCTCAAGCTACCATTAGATATGTCGTCCAACGTCATAAAATAGAATAAATGAACCAAAAGTATATACTGTCTTACCATTTACCCTTTTATTGTCTGTTATATTTTTAAATCTTACAATTTTTTATTCTTTTTTAATATTTCAAATTTTGGATTCTTGAATTTTTGAGATTTTTTTAATTTTTCATTTTTTAAATTTTAGATTTTCGAATTTTTAAATTTTTTTATCTTTGCAATTGTATTATTCATATTTAAAAAAAAAATATGTGTGACTATTTATACAGGGTGTTTCATAATAAATGCGCAGGACTTCCGGATGTGATAGCTCGTTCAAAAATATGAAAAAAAGTTTCTATTAACTTCCCCTTTAAAATTCAACATTTTCGAGATACAGGGTGTTGAAATTAAAAAAATATATAGTTTTTTGCGAATATCTCTGGAACCGTTTATCGCACAAAAAACAGATTTTGAATGCATTTTCTACTCATATTAAGCTATGTTTTGTGCAGATTTTTAATTTTTTAAAATTCCTAATTGGTGAAGATTTTGAAGGGGTAGTGGGTGTTTTTTTCTCCAACTTCTACGCCACTAGAAAAGTATGATTTTGAGCCGCCTACTTGAACCGCCAATGTTTTCTACACAAAAAGGGTACTCTCGGTAATAAGCTCTAAAGTTGACCGTTTTCAAGAAAAATCAACTTTCATGTTGAAAAACATGGTAAATTTTTTTATATAATTTTTTTCCTAATTATACAAAATTTATTCAAACGTTAAAACAAGTAGCAAAACCAAACGTTGACTTCTTAATTGCAAAATAAATAAAAAACAATAACAATCATACTTATTTGAATTGTTGGAAATGTCCGCCGTTAGCTTCAATGCACGCAGCATTTTTTCGAGGAAAAAACATAATTTAAACAACACGAAAGTTGATTTTAATTGAAAACGGTCAACTATAGAGCTTATGACCAAGGATACCTTTTTTGTGTAGAAAACATTGGCGGTTCATAAAGGAGGCTCAAAACTGTATTTTTTCCAGTGGCGTAGAAGTTGGAGAAAAAACACCCACTACCCCTTCAAAATTTTCATCAATTATGAATTTGAAAAAATAAAAAATCCTCACAAAACATAGCTTATTATGAGTAGAAAATGCCTACGAAATCAGTTTTCTGTGCGATAAACAGTTCCAGAAATATTCGCAAAAAACGATAAGTTCTTTTTTAATTTCAACCCTTGTATCTCTAAAATGGTGCATTTTAGAGGGTAAATTGCTAAAACTTTTTTTCATATTTTTGGAAGAGCTATCACATCCTGAAGTCCTGCGCATTTATTATGAAACACCCTGTATATGTACAATTATTATTATTTACATATATGTATGCAAATTTCAATATTTGTGTTCCGTCTTCAAATTAGAATTTAGATTTAGTAAAGTAACTTAGTTATTTTGTATGGGAAAATAGAATAATATAATTCATTTGGCAGTACACTCTGTACAATTCAGAAAGGCAGAAACGAATGTTTTGTTAGTATTCGGGTTTTTCAGTTTTTTACGATACCGCGCAAAAAATCAGTGGAATAGTATTCCGGGCCCAGACCGAAAATTGAATATAATCTTGTCGTTCGCTAACGAGAGATCCATTTTGTACGTTCGCGAAAAATTACTGGTTCCGGTGTCATAATTTTATTTGGGAATTTTGCACGTTGTGGAGAAACTAGGTAGGCCTACCCCTCCGAGCAGCCAAGACCATCCCAGGCAGTCCACAGTTCACGAAGCACCAGGTAGGGCTATTTCATTACTGTTTCCCTGCATCGTTTCTTGTCGAAAAATTCGTTTGGAAATTTATTTAATAAAGGGTACTGTAACAATTTGACTAATTCTTTTGACTTCAATTTAATTTTACAGTTGTTACTATTTTTATACATTTATTTATAAAATGTAATTAATTTAATTCACACTTATACATAGGTACACGCTTTGTCAAAAAGAAATTATTCTTCGATAATAAAGCATATTTTGATTGACTGAATCAATAATTTATAGTGGATGTTCCAGGATGACTCTGCCAAACTGATACTGCAGATAAAGCATAAGTATCAAGTATCTTCTCATTTAGTAGTAATAATAATAATAATTCGTCATTATTCATTAGATGCAGTATCGACCCTCGGACAGGTCGATTATTATTTTATATCCCCCCCCCCCTTTTTATGTAAGAAAATGTTACACAGCGTGTCTAAAATTTGAGATATAACGACATCGACTATTTTTATACAAAAAACTGTCTTTGATTCACTGAATTTATTCCAACTTAGAGACTCACACTGAATGTATTCTTTGAAGGTCTAATCATAACAAAATGTAGACTACAAAAGTAAATTCAAGATTTCCAACATAAATAATAAAAATTGATTGCTGGTGCGCTGCAGTCAATCTAAATCAAAATTATTTGTTTTTGGTACCCTTTCAGGATTTTCGCAGATTCCGAAGATTGGGGAGTTATTTTTCTCGTTAAAAGTTTTTTATATTCATTGTATAAGGTTACAGGCTTGCTGTAGGTAGTGCAAGCACTGTCATGATCATTTTATTCAATTTGACTCAACAATTTCAGTTAATTCTTACTTGTAGTAAGTATATTCTTGAAACGATTAAAAACAAGTTCGTGTAATAAATTTACGGGTCCCTATAAACAATGATAATTGAACAAAATAGTTAATGATAATACGTCGATAAGGATTTTGTAACAATGCTTATATAATTGAAAACATTTGCATGTTTACATAATAAACAAACCGATTGACGTCACTAGCTTAAAAAAATTAAAAGCTTTCTGTCTTTTTCTGCACTTGGTACTATTTATTTTCGACATCGCTGGGCTATTAGTATGTAAACCGTAACTTAGCCATACCCAAAACGTTACAGGAACGGACTGGCCAACGAGAATTTCTCCAATATCAGGAACCTATCAGATAGGTTATTTGCTTCACACATCGTTGCTCCTTATTTGATGTGGAGAAATTTGAATATGGTTGTTTCCCCAGTAGGTATGGTAGCTTTTTCCCAATTCGACAATTTTCCTCAATACGGATATTTTTCTCAATATGATAATTTTCCTCAATATGCTAGTTTTCCTCAATTTGATATTGTAATGAATATAGTCTATACGGTTTTAACTAATTTATTTTTACACAAAGAATCTTCTGATTCATATCACAATTACTTATATCACACTTTACAACTTCAAGTGAGATTGTCTTGATTGAACTCTAACTGTATGCTCGCTTCTAGATGGCTCGGCCTGATTCCTCCGAAAACCTGGGAGTTTTGTAAAAGTAACTGTAAAAAAATTACACCGTAAAACCAATATTCAAATATTAAAAAATATTATTATAGGGATTCCAGGAAGTGAAATATAAAAAATATATCAGGTAATTTTCAATTTATTTCTGATTTTCATCTCTTTTAGGATGTTGTTTTGAATTTTATCGTGATGTATCAACTTTTATCAAAGTTCGAATGGATGTTAATGATATACAAATTATTCTCTTGACTTGTTTGACCATAAATTGAAGTACGTTGGAATGTTTTTTCTTTAATTTTTTACACTACGAATAAAAAACACATTTGCATAAATAATGAAAATCTAGATTGTTTAGGTTCATTTTACTCTTTACTAGTTTCTGAGAATGAACAAATATATGCATATTTTATCGACTCGTTTTGTAATTTGAAACGTTCACGTATGATTTGTCTCATAAGTAAATTAAATGTTGAAGTTTGCAATATATTACAAACCGAAAAAAATTATCTTCTGATGTTTCGGTTGAATGAAGTTTCGTAACACAGTAAAACTCCTAATGGACAACTCTCTCTCTCTCTCTCTCTCAACCGTTCAATATGTGTAGAACTCAACTGTTTATCATTTTGAGGATGTTCAATTTTTGTTTCAAGATTTTTCAATAATTTTATAATGTTCCAATACCCTTGTTTGGTCTCTACGACCACTCGGCCAATACATTGAAAATTGGGCTCAAGAAATTTTGTAGACCCCAGATTTATGTGTAAGATCTTGTCTTTAGTGTTTATCATTTTACCACCAATGTTGTCTATGGTAAATAAGGATATATTGGATGTTATCCTCCTAGCGGCAAAATATGTTTTTTATATAAAAGGCCTTACCTAGGAAAGGAATAGAAGAAAATTTTATTTTAGGATTATTCAGGAGTAGGGAAACTAATGTTAATTGATTATGAATGTTTTTTTTTTAAATAAATTCTATTAATGATATTGTGATAACCATTACTTTTGGCGATTTGCTTGATTATATATATCAAGTTCACGATTAGAATTTTCTGAATTTAATGGCATATTGAATTGCCTGTGAAATGATAATTGAAAGCAGCAAACTTATGTTGAGAGGGATGACATAATAGATCCAGCATGTGTTGGTTTACGGTAAATGGAAGAACTGAAAAAAAATTATCTTTGTAAATCGAGAGATCCAGAAATGGTTAAATAAATTTTGGGCGATTTTCATAGTGAATTTGATGGATGGGTGGAAATAATTTAGAGAAGTGAGCTAAGAATCGACATCCTGTAGTGAACCACTGAACAAAACAATGCAATGCATCCACGTAACTGAACCAGAAAGAAATTTTATGGAAAAGGTTGAAATTTGATCATTTTTGTGAAATTGAAAAAATAATGGGAATTTGTATTTTGACAGGAGTCCTATTTTTTAAGAAATCTGCTAGAATTTCAAGCAAAAAATATGAGATGTAGACAAAAATATTTCCCATTACTGAATTCATTGAAGAATTATTTTCTTTAATTATAGGAAGACGGCCCTGCGGTACTCTTCGAAGAGGCGGTCTGAATCTTTTGTTTCTTCACATCCAGTATTGATTAATTAGTTTAAAATCCAAGAATATGCAAATTGTTAGTGAATAAATAATTTTTTTCTCAAGCTCGTGATACTCTATTTTTAATTTAATATTCATAGTGACATGCTGTGGATGGTCATCCTGACTGATAATTGTGTAGTATTTTTATAAAATTTGTCGTTATTGATATTGATTTTATGTGGTGGATAACCAGCGAGCCAAATCGGTGAAGATCAGTGCGATACGGTCGTGAAGGAGTGCAGTAATTACATTAAAAAAACAGTCTGTACACTAACTAAAATAATAGTAAGTAATTGATTATTTGTATTCCAACCCAGTTCTGATGTAACAATGAGTGTCAGAAGTGGGATTATGTCTGGTAAGGACTAAAATTGAAAACAATTTCGAAATTTTGCGGATTATACGAATAGGCAGAAGGTTTAAAGGAAAACGATGAAATATGAATTGAGAGAAGCAAGTGAGGTTCAAAACATAAACAAGAAGAACAGGACTGGCTGCATAAAATATGACAACAGAAAGATGACGAGAGACAAGAACAGGTGAATGAATTCTTGAAAGAATAGACAAAAATCTGTTGTCAGCGGAAAAAAATGTTTAATGTACCTAATTCAAGGAAGTCGGAAGTCAGAAGGAAAAAACTGTGGACTTCATCTTCATCTTTGTCTTGAAATCAGATCTCACAGGTGAAAATGCTTTGAAGCTGAAAAACCTTTTAAGCTGAAAAACCTTTTTTATCCGTTTAGAAATCAACTATCAGTCCGCATTATTTCCTCATCGACTAGTTTTTCCTATTGTTTTTTATATTACGACCATTTGACTTGTATCATCCGCAGAATTATTAGTTGTCTGTGTGGATGTAGAAGAAAATATTGCTCAATAATCTGTTAAAAGTTTGGCTTTGTGTAATTTATTCCTATCAAGTTGTATCTGGTTCTGAATCAGTCACTACTACCCGAGACTGATTTGTAGATACCGGCACTATTCTATATTTTGGAGAAGCGTAAGAAACGGATATTCTTTTAAGCTTTTGATTACACAGAATTAAAATCATATGGTTATTTTTATTACCCATAATAATATTTTTGATTAATGGCTTTCACGTTCTCGAATATGCAAATATAATATGCGCCAGAGGCATGTTGTGGCAGGTTGTGATAAATCAGTATAGATGTAATTTTTTATGTCATGATGTTTCGATTATAATTATGGTTATTATTAATAGTGGAAAAGTTCTGTGTATAGTATAATCCCATTCAGTCGTATGCTTATCGCCATGCTTATCAATCACCAATTTTATAAAAATAATAAACATAAATAGTTTTCCATCATTTCCCATTAAATGAACTTCTGCTATTTAGAATTTTTCAATTGATTTTCGTCGTAATTGTATTTCGATAAGATATCGCAAACGGAAAGTGATCACACTACTGTCACTTGAGGACTTGGATTTATCTTGTTATGAAACTCCAGAGTTAACTTACAAGAACTCCTCCATATACAGTGACCGGCAGATTTATGGCAACAAATGGAAAAAAAGTTTATTTCAAATTTCACAGAAAATTTTATTCTTCTTAAAGGTACCAGCATCCTCCCGAACTCAAATTGCACTATTCACATTTCAATTATATCCTTTCGTATACGAGGGAGGTGAAAAAAATTGAAAGTGGCCCAAGAGTAAAGTACCTTTATTTTTCAAAAAACACAAAAAAGTCATTCGAAGCAAAGACTTAAAATTTAGAGAGTGTTCCAAATTTGAATTCACAGCCTCCTATTCCGAAAACAAGTTTTCACTAATTTTCTTCTTTTTTATCTCGCCCGCCCTATGTATTATGGTACTTGGTGCTGACAAAACCTCATTTATTGTGGCCATTCAGAAAAAAACAAGTATTTTTCGAAATCAGCTACAACAAACGACATGTGCAGTTCAAAATCAATTGAAAGCAATCTAACTGTGTTGCAACCAACGTGAAAAGACAGGTCGTAACAATTGTAAATATGACTATACTATGATCTGTGAAGATTAGAAGGCAACTCGGAACAACTTCATTCTTAATTCACTTTTAATGTGAAGAAATATCCAGAAAGCAAACTCCATACTATACATAATAAAAATTGGAGCTCCTATTGTATCACTCGATGTGTCGTCCTTCATTTTGAATGCACCTGATGGTTCTTCTATGCATTTCGTAGTGTACGTTTCTGAGCATTTGCGGGGTGATCATTAGACAACAATTTCTTATTATATCCTCCAAATGTTCGATACCCCTAAATGGCCTTTGTCTATAGACTTTTTGAGTTTGGGAGATGCTGGTACCTTTATGAAGAATAAAACTTTCTGTGAAATTTGAAATAAACTTTTTTTCCATTTGTTGCCATAAATCTGCCGGTCACTGTACAATGAACCAATATTTGAAATCATTCCTAATCCTTGCCAACGAACATCTATTGACTTGCAATTGAAACTACTAGTATAATGTTAGCTTCTGATAAGTGGTCTTTGTTGAAATATTAGTAATAAAAATAAATCATGGGTTTCATTCGTGTCAAATACTTAATTATAAGTGCGCTTCATAATGTACGTCAATAATTCAAAAATTTCTAAATAAGTAGCCTGTGATTGAACTTTGGCAGGTAATAAACCTACATTAAACTGAATACGTATGTTTTTTGTTGAAATCTATAAGTAAATAAAAGGGGATATGCAATAAACTTGACTGCAACAATTATAATTATGTGTCATATCCAATATTGGAAAGATACTCGAATCCCTTTCTACGACTGGAATTTGATTCCTGGATTGACTCGACTTCTCACATTCAATTTCGATAAAACTTGATGTATTTGTGTTCCTCTCTCTGTAAATGATATAAAAGGGAAAAATACTTGCTATGGGTAGGTAGGTATAGGAACTCATCTCAATGGGGTTGAAAATACAGAAATATGGCGACTGACATCACCATGATTATCACTCACATATTCCTTCTTGAAATTTTCTTTCTCAGTTCCAATAATATTTTCTTCCTGTTCTTCTGGGGTATTCCCATCTATTCACTTTCCATGAACTTGATTTTTTTATCTTGATGGGAATGTGATAGATCCCCAGCCAACCCCCTGTAGAATCATTTAATCAGTTAATTAAATGCAGGGCGACGTCGAAACGTAAGGAAAATAATCAAAACAATAAAAATCCTATCGTAGAACAAACTACAGAGAAGGAGATGACGTAACATAAATACTCGTGTTCCAGATGCACAAAATGTTTCAATCGATTAGTCATCAAAGCACAGATGGCAAAAGACAAAAATTATTATTCTTAGGAATTCACAGACTATAAAAGTCACGAGGATATATTTATAGGTGTAATAAATATAATTACAAAACGCGTTTTTGACATTTTTCTGTCGATAAATCTCAATTTTAACCCATTAAGGATGACATAAAACCGAATTAACACTATGATATATGAGAAAATGACTATTAGAGTGTTATTAATAGCCGTAATTAATGTCACTATTGTGTTAGTTTATTACTCATTATATTAAAATTTATAGCTTCATGAGTGTATAAAATTACTCGTAAGCGTCATTTCAGTATCATTTCAGTATTCTTGCAGTATCCATTCAAGTTTTCGTTCAGTATCCAGTTAGTTCCGGGAAAAAGACAGAATGTCTCGCGAATTTTGATCGTCAAATTTCGTCAACTAGGCGTTACGTTCAGTGCTGTCCAGAATAAAACGTTTTTATTTCAATATGTAGATTGAGACAGTTCGTTACGAAATGGCGAATTGTTGAGGCAAATCAGAGCCTGCAACAAGATTAAGTAAAGTAGTTACAGCCAAATGGATCTGTGTACCCAAGTATATAGTGTTCAATCTGTTAATTCTTGTGAAGAATAAACGTTGAGTTTTTATATCGAAAAGTAAACAAGTGCTCTCCATACCTAAGTAAAGAGAGGTGAAGTACTACGATCACAATAATAAATACAGTATTTCTACGCCCTTCAATGAAAATTCGCATCTCTCTGGAATTACCTGAAGGCGCCGTCCCATCATAAATCGTGTTGAACCAGGTTTGACACGCGACGTTCCCCCTCACATCTTGTGTTGTGCGTCCGATGATGTTTATCAAGTAGGTCAATGACCATATATTTCCGTGAAGAAATATTTGTCAACAGCTGTTTGTACCCGTTTTGGCCTATATGATGAACTAAATATTCTTTTTTTTATACTTAATAATAATAATAATAATAAATTGCTTTTATTGATAGTAGGACAGGTTACAGAGACTATCAAAAGGCAGAGTTAGCGCTCTTACACTCAACCGTACAGAAGAAAAAGAAAGTAAATTAAACGTATATAGGACAAAATATCATTGAGAGCTATCCTAAAAATACAAATAAAAAAAATAGAATATAATTGTATCACGATGCATAACCATCTCATGTTATTCGATATGAAAATATGGAATATGAAAAAAAAATAAAAGTATGAATAAATAAAAAACTAAAAAAAAAAACTAATTAAAGAACATTTCTTCATTGAACAGAAGCTTCTGTATCTTTTTTTTAAATAAATGAATAGGTAGGGTTTTGATTTCTTCGGGAACCGTGTTGTATAGCCGGGTTATCTGGTAAGAGAAAGATGATCGGAATTGAGCTGTTTTACTTGTCTCAGATATTTGTTTTTGTATAATAGTTTTTTATTTTACAACTAATTAAGTATGTTTGCTTTTTTCTGACGTTTTGTAAATGCTCTCTGCTGTAGTCTCTTTTTGTAAGGAATCCGGTTTTTACCATTTTCATTTAATAATTGTTTTTGACTTGCACCGGGTGATACAAAACGAGTTTTCAGTTATTTATCTGTCACCAGATATACATTTTAAGATTAATTATGCCATTCTTTTTGCTCGCTTTAAATCTTAGTAAGAGTGACTAGAGTTTCAGGTTTTCGATGTTGTTTTGTGTTCCTTTTGCCCATTTTATAGTTTATAAATATTGTTTTGATGCACTGCTTACCTTAGCAGTGGGATTTGCATGTTGTTCACTTGTTTACTCTGTCTGACTATATACAAAGTGAAATCCTGTGGCTTTACACAGCGAATTTAAGCCGACACTTTTGTTTTATCGTTAAATAAATTAATTTTGGTTATATCAATGTTTGACTTTTCTTTCTCCTCTCATATTAACAAGCATTCTATACTACGTGTTGTGGCGAACCATAAATAAATCAGCGAAACTTTCTTTCACCGCTCGAAGGAGGTTTCCCGGTACTGCGACGTAACAGTGTTTTTCTTTTGTTTTCGACACCCGATTAGTCTAGTGTCAAAATAGGAATGCGCTGTCTCGTCAACGTATCGTTTCGTCTGTAGCACCATATACAGGGTGTTCCACAGGAATGATAAGATGCATTGTCCATAACGATTACGGAATGAGATCGAATATTCGGTAATAACTGCTGCCTGCCCATTTTCCAAACAATGCAATGCATACAACAACGCATTATCAACAAATCCTTATTCATTTCCGGCATGAAGAATAATAATTCTTTTTCCTCTAGAATATGGAGTTTTCAAAGTACACTTGTTGCTTTTATCCACATAACCGAATTGGATGACAGCATGGGTATCAAACCACATCTCGTCAAGATATATTATGTATTTATTCTCATTTCGATATTCTTTTATTTTTCTTGAAAAGTTTTGTCGATGGACAACGATTCGTGCTGACTCCATTATAATCAATGCATTCATCCAATTTTTTGTATTTGAAACCGCAATCAAGTAGAATGTTTCACAAAGTATCTAACGATTTATAAACATACTCTGGATATTCACGTAATTTATCATGACTCATTCCTAATATCGGCACCTTATTTTTGTAAAACTTATACACACATCTGCGTATGTGTTCTTTGGAAGCTGAGTTTCTTGAGTTTCTGTCCGTCTCACAATTCGATTGTCTGAAGAACCACAACTATTCCCATGCTTCAAACGCGAATACATAATGAAAATAACCCTTTAGAGTTTGAATGTGTAAGGCTTCATTAAATAATTTTCTATGTAGTGGCTCTAGATCAGCTTCCACTTGGAGACGTTCTGGATTACCTTCCACTTGGAGCGGCTCTGAATTAGCATCAAAATCTTCTGTTTCAAAACCGAACAGAATAATTAAGACAACTAAATAACCATATATATAAATATGCGTCTGTGCCTGGCTGCACCGTACTGGCGCTCTGTCTGGTAAATAAATATCCTAGCAAATAAAAACTAATTTGAATTCGACATCGACAAGTCAAAGGCATTTGGTTTTCATTTCTCCCTCCCTTCATGTGACAGAAGATATCTTGACGTGGACTGCAATCGAGTTGGGACGAGGAGCGATTAGAGGATAAGGTGTTATTTATGCCTATGCAAATTATCAGCGGCAATTTGACCCCCGTAAAACTAGCAGAACCACTTTAAAATTTTCAAATTTTTTTTCAGGCCATAATTTTAGGCCATAATTTTAGCCTAATTTTACGCTAATTTATTACCCTATTCCCAAATTTTTTGCTCTTCAATTGTGAGAAATATTGCGGGTTCTGCTAGCTTAACGTTAAGCTGGCAGAACCAAACCGCCAAACGAATGATTATGAAAAGTCTAAAGCACACCGTAATTTTAGCCCATTTTAGGCTCATGTTTGAACCCATCGCCGATTTTTTTGACATGCGTTTTGAAAAAAAAACTGGATTCTGCTAGCTTTACCGTTGAACCAGCAGAATTTAACCATGAAAAAACAACTCAGAACAAATCCAGTTGGACAATAATTTTAGGCCCTATTCAGGCTAATTCATTACCCAATTATATATTTTTTTGTTCTTCGGTTGGAGGAGAAATCAAAGGCTTTGTTAGCTCAACACTGAGCTGGCAGTACCAAAAGGCTAACTGAATCGTTATGAAAAATCTGATCGCACCATAATTTTAGGCTCATTTTAGGCTCACGTTTAAACACATCGTCGATTTTTTTGAGATGTGTTTTTTAAAAAAAGATCCTGGGATCTGCTAGTTTTACCATTAAGCTAGCAGAACCCAACCATAATATAGCAACTCATAACAAACCCAGTTGGACAATAATTTTAGGCTCTATTCAGGCTAATTTATTACCCAATTATATATTTTTTTGCACTTCAGTTGGAGGAGAAATCAAAGGCTGTGTTAGTTCAACACTGAGCTGGCAGTACCAAAAGACTAACCGAATCGTTATGAAAAATCTGATCACGCCCTAATGTTATGCTAATTTTAGGCTTATTTTATGCTCACATTTGTACCCATCGCGGATTTTTTTGGAATGCATTTTTTTTTAATCCTGGGTTCTGCTAGCTTAACGGCAAAGCAAGCAGAACCCAGGATGTTTTCGAAAAAATGCATTCCCAAAAAATCGGTGATGATTTCAAACGTGCACCTAAAATGAGCCTAAAATATATTGTGATCAGATTTTTCATAACGATTCGGTTAACCTTTTGGTATTGCCAGCTCAGTGTTGAGCTAACACAACCTATGATTCATCCTTCAACTAAAGAGCAAAAAAATATATATTTGGGTAATAAATTAGCCTGAATGGAGCCTAAAATTATTGCCTAATTGGATTTTTTCTGACTTGTTTTTTTATGGTTGGGTTCTGCTAGATTAACGGTGAAGCTAGCAGAACCCAGGATTTAAAAAAACGCATTCCAGAAAATCGGCGATCCTAAAATGAGCCTAAACTTATGGTGTGCTTAGACTTTTCATAACCATTCGTTTGGCGGTTTGGTTCTGCCAGTTTAACGTTAAGCTAGCAGAACCCGCGATATCTCTCACAATTGATGAGCAAAAAATTTGGGAATAGGGTAATAAATTAGACTAAAATTAGCCTAAATTTGATATATTGATATAACCTCGTATGATCGCTTAGTTATGTGCTGTTCCAATTGATCATTTTGAGGTGACGTCACGACAGGTCCGCCATATTGCCGGTAGGGCATACAAACCGTTCGCGTCATTGTAAACAATAGGAAAGATCGATTTTTAAAGTGAGAATAATTTAATATGCCAGCGTTTTGTTCTGTTGTGGGATGTTCTAAAAGGGCAGAAAAGGATTAAATTCGTTATTTTAGAATCGCGAAAGCCTTATAAAACCGAGGAGAAATGCTGAACGCCTTATCAAAAGAACGTCGAGAATGTTGGGTTAGGGCTTTGAAACAAGGCAATTTGAGCGATACATTCCTCAAACATGCACGAATTTGTGCAGATCATTTTGTATCAGGTAGGTAAATAATATTAATACATAAGAAAAACAAAAGTTATGATCCAAAATGTTTGAATTTTTTAGTTAAATATGATGTGGAACTAAACGTATTTTTTCAACTTTGTAGGAGAACCAGCCAAACTGGAAGATAGGGATAGCCCTGATTGGGTCCCTTCAAAAAACTTAAATTGCTGATCAGATCACTTGCACCAAGAGAATAGGGATCAACATTGTCTTTAATTTGAAGTTTGGAGTCGTAACGCGATTTCACGTCTCCTTTGAGAGATAAGTAGTATTCACTCCTAGCCATATTGTAGTTAAAGTTGATAAAATATGGACTTCACGCACTAAAAACTCGAATTAAAAAGGACAAACTTGCAGATAACAATGAAAACTCAATGGCAGACCCGTCCTTGTCCTACCGACAAAATGGCCGCTCTGTCAAAGTCACGTGACTCAAAATGATCAATTGAGTTTGTATAGACTATAACGCCTTTTCGATCGTTTTGTCATCATCTATAGCGTTTGTGTCACACTGTATATCAATTCTGGACAAGCAGTATGCTGAATGGTTCGTAGTCAAGTATCCCTAACGCTCAAAATATAAAATAAAAATTTACAAAATGTCAGAGAAAAACTATCACTTCTTGACTCATTCTGTACAAAATGTTAAATTTATCAATTTTGACATACTCAAATGATGAGCATATCAGTGTGTTACTTGGTTTGGTCACATCTTCACTTCATATGGTTCATTGAAAATTTCATTTTGAATAATGCTGGACGCACGATGTTTCCAACAATATTTTTTATCAAAAACCAGTCTAAAAGTATTGCTTAATTAGCAAGCAATATTCGTCGAGCAAAATATTTTTATTTATGATGTTTTCCTGAAAGCAATAGTACTTTAAAGAAATGGCCACTTACCCACTTTGACGACTGTATCTCGAAAACTAGCCATAGGATTGAGCTGGCACTTTTGATCAGCTTGACTTGAACTACATTATATCAAATTTCACCGGGACCCATTTTCCATAAAAATGATGCGGGGTTCTTTATTTCCTATCTGTCACTTAGATATTATTGTCCAGCCAAGAGAAATGGCGATTGTTGCATATCTACACTGGTGATAAAAAAGTGACTATGTATTCAAGATAAGTTGTACAACACAGTGAGACAGCCGTATGCATAGTCAATTCCAGCGACAGAGTTTCGCCGCTCGCTACACAAGAACTATAATGCACAGTCGAGCTCCAAAAAAGTGGTACATCGCCAGCGTTTTGCCAAAATGTGACTTATCGCGTAGTTGTCACCTTTTTGGAGCTCGACTGTTCATTATAATCCTTGTCTACAGAACGGCGAAACTCTGGCGAGTCGCTGGCGATTGACTATGCATACGGCTGTTGTGTGCCCATCCTTGTTAATTATTAACAAACACTGGACGCATCTCAATTTCCGTTTCATTATCATACCAATAAAACAATAAAACGTGGCGTCTCCTCAAAACACAATGACACGGCTATAAATAAGGAATGTGATGAAATTTTCCTCGACTTGCTAAAAGTTTGCGTTGTTTTTTGAATATTTAATTCAAATGCGAATATTTTCATGTTGATTGCTTTTGTGGTTCTGCGGTTCTGACGCCAATAGGTGTTTTTTATGGCAGGAAAGGATAGCGGTTCAGCTGAAAGAAATTCAAACGGATTTTTTTTAATTTCAAGGTACTTGAAATCCTGCGTAGGAGATTATCGTGAAGTCCAGTGAAAATTGGAGATATTCTGTGAAATTTAATGGATTATTTCACTTATGCTAAAATAGCGTGTTATATGATTGGTTGAAACTTTTGTGTTGATAAATGAAAACATCATGTTTTCGATTTTGTAGTTCGGCTCTTGATTGGCTACTGGATATGTATATGATGTGTTTTCGATTTTGTAATTCGATTCCTGATTGGTTATTATCAAAACACAAACTTTCCACTAGCCAGCTGCTTTAATGACACAACTAAATAAGCACTCACTATTAATTCATATCAACTTCACAATTTTCGACAAATTTTGCATACTCGTTGATTAATCAAATCACTAAATCAAAATGTTATCAAAACATAACCTCGAGCGAGAAACAGTAGACTAGACATGCAATGACGAAACTACGAATGACGCGCTCTGTCATTGGTAATTGAAATAGAGGGATGTTTGAAATGTTTTGTTAGTTGCATATTTTCAGAACTAAATGCGGGATTAATGTTACTAGTTAAATTGAATAGTAAATAAATAAAAATGGTTTCGATTTTATTCATGAAATAATCTTAACAAATACAACTCGTGTTATCGGCGATTATCGTTAATTCCTTCTCGGTTTCGAATCAAATTATGTTGCTTTAGGCAACCACACTCGCGCAAGCAAGCAACATAATTTGATTCTCAAATTCAAAGGAATTGCTTTTTTGATAATCACCGATACACTTGTGGTATTACCTACGACAATCCCACTCATGTATAATAATTCCCATTTGTGAATACAAAAATCGTAGTTTGCTATCGTCTAAATAGGAAGAAAGAGAAATGCAAGTGGATAAAAATATCGGATAAATTACTTTACCGTAGCAACGCCAGTTAGTATTTACTGTTCTTTTATCAAGCGTAGCGCGTCAGTTTGACAATTGTAAATGTCAAAACAGAATTAAACAGCGACTAATATTCCAGTAGGTATTGGTCTTTCTAAACATTATTCTTCTACTTGTTGTTTCATTAGTTTATTAAATAAAGTTTAATTGAATTGATATTCATGGGATTGTCTTACCAAATACCACGCGAGCTCATATCTAGCAGGATATATTTCCGGTGGTTTTCTCCTCGGTTTTCTCATACTTACTTTCATGTAGGTAATTTAACTCGATCTGTTCTCGAACAGCTCGAACAGCTCTCGTGATTTTGTCAGAACAGATCTCGTTTAATTGCCAATGAAAGTAAGTATTCGAAAACAACCACAAAAAATATCCGGCTAAATCTGAGCTCTTGTGGTATACGTATACCCCCCAACATTCGACATGAAGAAATACCACAGGTGTATCTATTGTTATGAAAACATTGTTGTTTAGAAAAGCAGTGCAATTAAAAATTTCCAAATCAATAATATCATCAAGAAACCCATGCTAATACTATACCTCCAACCTGAAGAATCTCAGCAACGTACCAAAGTTTCATCAGAAATCAGTCAAAATGTCAACATTCCCAATTTTGGACTATAACAGTAGAGTACGAGTCCAGTCTACGCTGCATACTTAAATTATTCCAATAAGAGCTCAATTTCTCAAAAAGAATTTTACATTATAAATAAATGACATGACTAAAGTTATAAGTAAGAAAAATTAGAATTAAATTGCAAATAAAAATGAAACGCACAGTATAGGAAGTTTGGTATCCGGTCAAGGCAAACTTAAACTCAATGAAAATAACTTGTTAAGAAACTGAAAAAGATTTTCCAAATAGCTTCTGAATCAAAGGACCACGCACGTTTATTATGGGAAATGGCTTTCCGTGAATTTGTCCGAATTTTTGGTATGGTGTAGATCTGGATGCACTGATCAGAAGTGTCCATTGCCAAAAACTCCAAAAATGGACAGTTTTTGAGATATGGCTCTATCAACGTAATTTTTTTTGCATTGTTTGGATTTTGACACATAATCAGTTCACTCTTATACTTAGGAAAAACCGAGTTTCAATGATTTCACTGCAGGAATCGATTGAAAAATAATTCTTTCTTCGTTTCAGATACTGCCATTTGAAGAAATTATCATACACTGCTCGTCACTGACGATGTAACTGGACTATTATTTTCAATTTCTATAGTCCAGCTATTGTAGAAACAAAAACTTCTGAATTGCTTCAAGGTATCAAAAACGGAATTCTGTCGATTTCTGCGAAGGAATTGACTGAAAAACAGATGTATTTCATTTCAGATACATTCATTTGGAGAAATTAGAATACACTGCTCGTCACTGGCGATGTAGCTGGGCTATTATTTTCAACTATTGTATTTCCGTGTTCGTAGAAACAAAAACTCTTGAATTGTTCTATTTCTAACAAACATACTTATATCCAACACAATTCAATTGTGGCATTTAAAAAAATAATATGCGATACTTACTCTAAATATGATTTGATTTTTTTTTAAATATTCTCCTGGCCATCAGGAAAATAGTGGAAAATACGAAATGAGAAACTAGAAAATCGTATTTATAATGACTCCTGCTTACATTCTCTCATCAGTTATCGGTTCAATTAACAATTAGAAATGATTTTTCAGTATGTATATTTAACACTCGGTATAAAAAATCTGCATTCGATACGAGTATTCATCTCGTCAGCTTACATTATTAATACTATTTTCTAGTTTCTCATTTTGCATTTTCCACTATTTTCTTGATCATATTTAGAGTGTGTATCGCATATTATTTTTTCAAATGCCACAATTGAATTGTGTTGGATATAAATATGTTTGTTACAACTAGAACAATTCAAGAGTTTTTGTTTCTACGAACACGGATATACAAAAGTTGAAAATAATAGCCCAGCTACATCGCCAGTAACGAGCAGTGTATTCTAATTTCTCCAAATGAATGTATCTGAAATGAAATACAACTGTTTTTCAGTCAATTCCTGCGCAGAAATCGATAGAATTCCGTTTTTGTTGGGTATTAGAGCTAAGCGATTATGGGCCACAATCTAGAAAACGAAAAAAATCAGATATTGATACGGCCATATCTTGAAAACTGTCCATTTTTGTAGTCTGTAGCAATAGACACTTGATCAGTGCATCGAAATCCACATCATATCAAATATTCAGACATTTTCACGGATCCGTTTGCCTTAACGGTTCGATTAGCGATTAGAAATGATTATTGGGTGTGTATTCCCTTGTTTCTATATTGATATTTAACAATCGGTATATACAAACTGTATTCGATACGAGTATTTATGTCGTCAGCCTACGTTATGAACGATTTTCTATATGCTCATTTTGCATTTACCATTATTTCTATGACGACTAGGAAACTATTTAAAAAAAAAAGTATATCATATTCAGTTCCTCTAGTGTGTATCGAATATTATTTTTCTAGAGCCCTTATCGAAAGGTGTTGAATATATGTGACTCTGTGATACCTTGAGCAATTCAGAAGTTTTTGTTTCTACAAAAGCTGGACTATAGAAATTGAAAATAATAGTCCAGTTACATCGTCAGTGACGAGCAGTGTATGATAATTTCTTCAAATGGCGATACCTGAAACGAAGAAAGAATTATTTTTCAATCGATTCCTGCAGTGAAATAATTGAAACTCGGTTTTTCCTAAGTATGAGAGTGAACTGATTATGTGTCAAAATCCAAAAAATGCAAAAAAAAATTACATTGATAGAGCCATATCTCGAAAACTGTCCATTTTTGGAGTTTTTGGCAATAGACACTTTTGATCAGTGCATTCAGATCTACACCATACCAAAAACTCGGACAAATTCATGATTGCATCCTGAAAACCTTTTTCTTAAAAATTTCTTCAATCCGGCACGTTTCACAATATGTACTTGAATTTGTCAGTTAAATTTGAACACAATAATGAAAACTCTTTTAAATACGAATGAAAAACTCTTTTAAAAACTTTAATATTAAACAATAATTTGAACATAAGCATTACAATATCAAGGCTCAATTATTCATCAAGTACTGACGTTCTGTTATTCGAGCTGCCCATAAAATTTGATGAATAATAAGAGAGCGGCAACGTAAACCAAGCGAAATCGCACCATTCGAATAATTATATTCTATTTCTATCAGAAATGTTTTCCTTATCAACAAGTTATCTATCGCAGGGTATAAGGTAAGTTTAGTTCCTGAAAACCCAGAATCAATAAAAGTGTTCACTTTTTCATATTTATTGCATTTGATTAAGAAATATAAACAAATTTGAGTTTGAATCTATTATATTTATTTTCTGAGAATATTACTATCATCATAAATTGCAGTGGCAACTATTATTCTTCAAATCCTTCTCCAAGAACTATACTTGAGATTGAGAAATCTACATGTTTGGCGCACCGACTGAGTTGAGAAGCTGAAACAGAAAGAAAAGTTAAGATCTAAAATGGAAGAAGCCTGGGCAATCTGAGAAAATTATATAAGTACAACATTTTATATACAAAATCATCAACAATAATATTAATTCAAAAAAAAATAATAAATAACAAATATGTAACAAATTTGTCACCACTACTATTTGAATAATAATCTATAACACTATACAGGGTGATTCAAAAGTACTTTGACAAACTTCAGGAGGTGATTCCTCACAATATTCTAATATGAATTGCCCAAATAAATATATGTCCGGAAACGCTTCGTTTCCAAGATACAGGGTGTTGAAGTTTTATTTTTATTTTGGTTTTTTCAGATAACTCTTGAAATACTGAACTTAATTAAACGAAACTTGGTAATTAGAGGTTTTTGAGGTGTTGAATTCGAACCTGATGTTATTATTTCTCTTACTCGTATGGGGCGCCACCTACACGTCTTTTTCTTTTTTGAAGATTCCTAACATTTTTGAGCGTACTTCAAGCACATTTTTCATTAAAAAAATCTATTCCTCTATCATATCTACGAAAGAAAGCTACCCTTGTTAAAAGTCGCTGTAAGCAACCATTTTCTAAATATTTGGACTTGAAAATTTCAAGTCAATTATTTGATAATCGATGCATGATGAAGTTATTACCAATATTTTGCATTTTTCACAAGAATGCTTTGGAAAAGAATTTGACGTTCAAGTAAGTAGTTTTGGTAATTACATATTTTGTGACAGTTAAACGTTTTGTTGAAGTTTCCGTAAGTAGAAGTAGAAAATACTAATTTTGAAAAAATGGATTATTTAAACAATAATGCTCATTTAGCCGATATGCATTTCGTTTATGGCCTTGCGGATGGCAATGCGCGCGAAGCAAGATGTATTTACCAGGAGCGATTTCCTAATCGAGTACTGCCTTCAGCTCCAACATTTGCTAGTCTCCACCGTCGTTTGGCAGAAACAGGTAGCTTTAAGAGGACAGCTGATATTATTGGAAGACCACGAGCAGTCCGAACCCCAGAATTGGAACTGTTTTGAACGCTCTCGAGGAGAATCCAGAAACAAGTACAAGAATAATTGCTGAAGCTGTCAATTCTACTCAGTCCACAGTTTGGAGGATTATCCACGATCAACAGTTTTATCCATACCATATTCAAAGGGTACAAGCTCTTTTGCCACGAGACTTTCCCCAACGCATTACTATGTGTCAGTGGTTTTTGAGAAAATTGGCTGGAAATCCTCAATTTTTAAGATATGTACTCTTCACGGACGAGTCAAACTTCTCCCGAAATGCTATCACAAACTTTCATAACAACCATGTTTGGGTTCTCGAAAATCCGCATGCAGTTAGTGAAAGGCATTATCAGTATCAATTTTCTGTAAATGTATGGGCGGCAATAATTGATAATTACTTGATAGGTCCTTTCTTTCTTCCGCTCCGACTGAATGACGCAACTTACAGGCACTTTTTAGAAAATGAATTGCCGAGACTACTTCAGAATGTACCATTAGAAATTCGTATCCGCATGTGGTTTATGCATGATGGGGCTCCGGCCCATTTTAGCGTTGTAGCCAGGGAATTCCTTAACACAGTATATTCAAATCGATGGATCGGTAGGGGTGTAGAAAAACCTAACCAGCCGTGGGCACCAAGGTCCCCAGATCTAAACCCGATAGATTTTTATTTTTGGGGACATTTGAAGTCACTAGTTTATAAAACTCCAGTAGCGAACGAGGAAGATCTTAGAAACCGAATAGTAGACGCATGTGAAACAATAAGGAACACACCAATAATTTTTGAGCGGTAGACGACTGACTGCCTGTATTTTCGCTGAAGGTGGACACTTTCAACAATTTATTTGAATACAATTTAGTTTCGTTTATTTTAGTTTATTCTACATATTCAAAATTTCCTGAAATAAAATGTTGACATTTCTTGCAAATTTTATTACTATTAATTATTACTATTGAATTATTATTATTAAATTACTATTTCGCTTAAGGATGTCATAAAGGAACGTACCCAACAGTAATGACCTCTTCAAGCGAGTAAAAAGTAATAGAATAGGTGGCGCCCCTACAAAAAAACCAAAACTGCTTACGTCAAATTAATGCAAATTCAAATGCAAAATAAAGGTAATAATTATTACATGCATAGATTATCAAATAATCCACTTGAAATTTTCAAGACCTAACTAATATCTAGAAAACGGTTGCTTACAGCAACTTGTAACAAGGGTAGCTTTTTTACGAAGATATGATAGAGGAATCGATTTTTTTACTGAAAAATGTGCTAGAAGAACACTAAAAAAAGTTATGAATCTTCAAAAAAGAAAAAGACGTGTTGGTGGCGCCCCCTACGAGTACGAGCAATAATAACATCAGGTTCGAATTCGACACCTCAAAAACCTCTTATTACCAAGTTTCGATTAATTAAGTTCATTATTTCAAGAGTTACTTGAAAAAAACCAAAATAAAAATAAAACTTCAACACCCTGTATCTTGGAAACGAAGCGTTTGCGGACATATATTTATTTGGGCAATTCATATTAGAATATTGTGAGGAATCACCTCCTGTTTTTCAAAGTACTTTTGAATCACCCTGTATAAGTATATTACATTATCTCCATTATACTGCCGAAATTCAATCGGCAGAGCAGTAATAAAATTATATTGTTCAACCATGCAGATTAGAAGCAATTTTTCTCCCACTACGGAGGCAGAAAGTTACAAAGTTCTGCTGGCACTACTCCTATCATAATATACTATTTTCGAGTTTGCAGAACTTTTGGCATTTCGACAAATTAGGATTAACATTTTCTTTTTTAAATTAACATTTTCGTTTTGTTTGAATGGGGCAAAATTATCTCATAAGATAGTATTTTTCAACTCGCCGAAAGTTTGCAAAACTGTTGCTTTTTTGATAGAGTACAGATATGAAAATATATAAATATTTTTTTTTTTACCCTCATTTTCGTATTGCAGGCGCGGTGCAAATTATTGAAAACATTGTGTGATATCATCTTCATTTGCAACCATTATTCAAAACTTTTGTAAAAATTCGATACATTTTTTAATGAAATAAACAATTTCCACTTCTCAAGAACAATATTTTAGTTAGTTTTTCGAGTTTGCCTAACTTTTGGAATTTTCATCGATGAATTAGGTTTACTAACAATATTTTTTATTGTAAAAGAAACATTTCCGTTTTGTTTGAATGGTTGCAAATTTATCGGAAGATATACACTAATATTTTTCAACACTTCAAAGGTTTGCAAAACATTTGATTTTTTTGGTAGAATAAAAATACGAATTTTTTTTTTTTATTTTATCCTCATTTCCGTGTTGCAAACGAGGTTGCAAATTAATGAAGACATTGAAAGTGAGAACATCTTCATTTGTAAACTTTATTCAAAACTTTTGTAAAAATCCCGATACTTATTTCAATGAAAAAAAAAAACTAAAATTAAATCACTTCTCAAGAACAATATTTCAGTTATTTTTTCGAGTTTGCAGAAATTTCGGAATTTTCTTCGAAAAATTTGGATTCAAAACATTTATTTTGACAAAACAAACGATTTGCAAAGTTGCAAAGTTGCAAAGTTATCAGACGATGTAATCTGATATTTGTCAACATTTTGAACGTTTGCAGATCTTTTGCAATTTTTTCCGCACTAATAATGCGAAATTCATTGAATCCTGGTTGTCAACATCTTCGCTAAGAAAAAGGGTTGCAATATCAGACTTAACATCATTCGAACTTACTCTTCATTCAACTGAATGAAATGTCATAGGCAATGTTAGCAACAAACAATCAAAAAACAACAGTGAAAAAATACCTGATTTTTTTCGCGAAAAATGTACCATAGTTTGTTTTTTTCACGAAAAATTTCATGGCATGAATGCATTTGTAATAATTTTAGCGGATTCATTTACTTATTTTTGTTGTTTGGTTAATTTCATTACGTAAATATGAAATTGTAATTCCCCATTATCGATGATTACCAAATCTCATTGTGTTATCACTTTCAACGAGGAATTTTTAACCCATCGAATCTGAGAAATGTTTTACACGAATTTAATTATAAACCAATATGTGTACTGCCTATAGCGTGTTGGTGGAGATTAGATAATACATGTTTATTTTTTGTTGAAACTCAATATAGGTGAAATTGTTGTTTTGAATGTTTAATATATTTTTTTCATCAATAATTCATGAAAGCTGAATACATTTGTGCTATGATTTAATAATAATAATAATAATAGTGTTTATTTGCAAAGGTATTTACAATAAATATATCTTAATGAATTCTAGCAATATAACACTGGAGTTAACTCACTGAAGCTTTCGCTTGTTAGTGAGTTGGTTCACATAAGTGTACCAATAAAAACACTTATAATAATAAAAATATGGAAGTCTAATGTAAAATGATTAAAATTAACATTGAATAAAGTAAGACGATACAAGGGTGGTTGTTGATAAAGTGACCGTAAAATTTAGGATATTAAAATAATTTGACTCAAGAGTACCGGTTCACATAAGTGTACCAATGAAAACACTAATAATAAAAATATAAAAGTCTAACATAAAATGATTAAAATTAGCATCAAATAAAATAAGACAATACAAGGGTGATTATTGATTAAGTGACCGTATCATTTATAATGTAAAAATAATTTGTCTCAAGAGTACCTACTGCCTTACCTAAATTATGAAATTTTAATAAACCTTAAATATCCATGCAATACAAGGACATTGCAGATGAAGAGACTGAGTTACTATATTAAAATAATTGGTATCGAGGGGTTTTGTAACTTGTTGAATAGAAATGTTTACCAATTAAATGAAACATTATCATCGAGCCATGGATATAAAACACTGAAAATGGATTGAATATGGTATTGTATCCACATAATATATACACATACACAAACATACACATATACGTCTACATCAAATTATGAGATCTCATGTGAAGGAGAAACACGGAATGCTTTATTATACAAGTATAAATGACAGAAATATTATTTCCGGTCAGTTTATCAAATTGTGGATTTGCTACGAGGGGATTTGTTTCAAATGCATTTCCAGACTTTTTCTAAATGAGAAAGTTGTTCTACTTTCCTGAACATGTAGAGGTAAATTATTGTATAATTTTGGACCCAAATAATTATAACTTTTTAATCCAATAGATCTGTGTGTCCGAGGGCACTGGAATTGCATGTGACGCCTAGTGTGATAATTGTGAGTGAGTTTCTCCAGTTTATCTTTATTTTTGAATTGTCTGGTGTTACTTTTTTTATAGAATAGTTGCCTAAGGTCTAATATTTCGGATTCTTTATATAATTGGTCACTTGGAAATCTTGAATTTTTAGAGAGCATCATTTTCAGGAAGCGTTTTTGAATGACTTCAAGTGGGCGAAGGTATGTTTTTGGTAGCCTCCCCCCCCCCCCCCCCCCCATCCAAGTATACCATAGGTTAAATGACTTTCCATCAAGCCTTGGTATACAATTTTTTTCTGTTTCAAGTCGAGGATGTCTGTTAATTGTCGAAATTTATAGACCATTTAGATCCTAAATTCACAACCTGATCATAATGTTGAGATGGTTTGTGCTTTTTTTATTTATTATGAACTAGGAAGTCGAACAAAATCATTCCATTGAGTGAAATTTTTGTTCGAGACCAATCAGTTTGAATAAAATTAATTTCAATTCAACCTTGACCCCAATTTTTTTTGTCGACGAAAATGACATCTCACTATAACGATCATAACCAAATTAACTCTTTTCTCCGCAATAATATCAGCTTGGCTATAAATCATTAATTATCAGTACCTAATTAGCGAGTTACGCAAAGTTAATGCAATTTTTTTTAATATGAAATACGTAACATATTGTATAATAACATCAGGAAAAGTCATGCAATACTCAATTATTTGTATTCAATAGTTGTGGATACTATAATAGTGGTTTGGTGAACTTGATGAAGTTTATTTTTAAATATATTTTTTTGGGTTTCATCAATAATTTATGAAACCTGAATACATTTGTGCTACTATACAACTCATACCCACTTAAGACCGGAGCACCCCTATGAAATCAACATTTTTCCACCGATTCGAATGATTTTTTCTTTCATTAGGTAGACATTCTAAAAGTCTACTAGGACACCAAATTTCATGAATAAATCTCCATTTCCAGGGCCAACTAATCTGATTTTTCAAGGTCAAAAATCTAAAAAAATTACTAGCGATTTTTTTAGAAAAATTTCAACTACACCACTGGATTCGCGACATTTTCAAATGGTTCTTATGTAAATAACGTTGAAATGCGTCAATCAATAAAAAAGTTATGAGGGAATTAATTTTGAAAAATATGCCGTTTAATCAACCCACCAATTCAATTTCAAAACTTTTATCAGAACTTTGACTACACCACTGGATTCAGGAAGTCTCGAAATATCACTGACTGTAATTTCATTGAAATATGTTGAAAAATAAAAAAAAATAGCAGATAAAATTGACATTTTCCTGAAATTCCATTAACATATTTTTACAATTTCCAACCGACTCAATTTTTTTTTTAGCAGGAAGAGTAACAAAAAGTCTACGTTTGAACAAAACATTTGCAAAATATTCCAAATTTCAGGGTATACTAGGATTTTTTTTTATGTTCTAATTGCTAAATTTCATTTGCGAATTTTTTCGTGAAATTTCGACTCAGCCACTGGATTCAGCATTCTTCATTTAGGTGAATTCTAAAATTTTATTTGAAAATATTCATTGGCAACAAAGCTATAACATTATTAATTTTGATAACATGCCATTATTTTTGAATATTTCAGACAAATTCTGAGAATCGGCAACACTGTCAACACAAACGTAGAAGATCATTGAGGTTTCTGATAGAAATTCGCTTCCATAACACAAATTGTTCTCGAGTTATAACATCTAGAATGGTATTTTTGGAAAAAATTTAAAATCCATAACGTCGAGAAACCGGCTCCTCGAGATATCGATTATTGTACAATCAACCAAGAACTTTCGAATGAACTGAAAACTTTATTTTGATTTAATTTCCAAATTTTACGATGGCTAACAAATGACATCGATAATACACCATTCAGTAATTTTGGTCCTAATCAATAAATTTCAAATTTTTGTTGCTTCTACCAAACCACCATTCAATTCAATACATTTTTCGTATCTCTTTCGAATATGTTTTACAGTATTCTTGAGTCCTTCTGGTATTATTTCTCTACAAGCTTGACGTATTCTTTCACACAACTCCTGTCTAGTTCTTGGGCGGGATTTGTAGACTTTTTGTACAAGAAGACCCCACAAGAAGAAGTCAAGTGGGATCAAATCGGGGGACCTTGGTGGCCATCCAATCAATTCACTTCCTCAACCAATCCAGTGACGAGGAAACTGTTCATTCAGCCATTGTTTAATAATTCCAGCATTATGCACAGAGCATCCGTCTAATTGGAAATGTAAGTTTATTCGCTCAACAATAGGAAGATCATGAATAGCATTCCATAGTTCAGTTCTGAGAAATTCCAGTAATTTGATGGCATTTATAGTTCCTTCGAAAAAAAATGGGCCAATAATTCGTTCATTTAATATTCCGCACCATACATTAACTTTTTCCGAATATTATCTTTTGCAGTCTATAACCTAATTAGGGTTTTCGGTTGCCCAAAATCTTTTTGTGTTGTGTTTTGAGATGAAACAACACCGTTAGTCGTGAAAGTGGCTTCATCGCTGAATAATATACATTCTAAAAATCGTCTGTTACTCAGGTATTCTCCTTGTGCCCACAAACAAAATTCAAGTCGTTTTTCTTGATCTCCGTTTTCCAGGGTATGCAACAATTTGTGTTTGAATGGTTTCATTTTGTTTTATCGTAGGCATCTCCGTATCTTTTCCCTTGGTAAATTCAAATCTAGGCTTGCCACTCTCAAACTGGCATTGGGATTATTCCTAAAGTAATCTAATACTGTTCGTGTCCAATCCTTCTTCTCACATTATTCCTCAAAATATTCTTCGATACAGCGCCTGTTTCATTGAAACTTTTATTTATTCTGTGCATTGTACTATTACTGATAGGGGGGCGATCTGGATGTCGATCATTAAATATTCTGCACACTTCTCTTTCTCTCCTATCATTGTATCCAGTAAGATGCACAATTTAAATTTTTTCTGGCAAAGACAATTGTAAAGCCATAACGAAATTTAGTCCTATTGCAATTGAATATTGATCAATACCTTTCTCACATTCGAATTGAGACTCAATCTGTCATTGTCAGGGCTTACTTTTGTTTTATTCAAATAACTATTAAAAATAATAACGTCATCACAGCCTCGAGTTCGATACATTTTAAAATTTACAATTCAGTAATTGTATTTTGACACTAGCGAACGAAGAGGGAAACAAAATAATTTTGTGGAAGAAATCGGATAGCCTGTATGAGTAAATAATACCAGAACCCATAAACTCTGACAGTATCTTTCAAAAATTGTTTTAAATAAATTTTTATGATAAGCTGTCTTTTCGACTTCATTACTTTATTCCGAATGTGTACTCGTTCCTCGTTCCTAGATGTTATAACTCGGGAACAATTTGTGTTATGAATTTGAATTTCTACCAGTAATCTCAACGATCTTCTACGTTTGTGTTGACAGTGTTGCCGATTCTCAGAATTTGTCTGAAATATTAAAAAATAATGGCATGTTATCAAAATTAATAATGCTATAGCTTTGCTGCCAATGAATATTTTCAAATGAAATTTTAGAATTCACCTAAATGAAGAATGCTAAATCCAGTGGCTGAGTCGAAATTTGACGAAAAAATTCGCAAATGAAATTTAGCAATTAGAACATAAACAAAAATCGTAGAAATTTGGAATATTTTGCAAATGTTTTGTTCAAACGTAGACTTTTTGTTACTCTTCCTGCTAAAAAAAATTGAGTCGGTTAGAAATTGTAAAATTATGTTAATGGAATTTCAGGAAAATGTCAATTTTATCTCCTAATTTTTTTTATTTGTCAACAGATTTCGATGAAATTACAGTCAGTGATATTTCGAGACTTCCTGAATCCAGTGGTGTAGTCAAGGTTCTGATAAAAGTTTTGAAATTGAATTGGTGGGTTGATTAAACGGCATATTTTTCAAAATTAATTCCCTCATAACTTTTTTATTGATTGACGCATTTCAACGTTATTTACATAAGAACCATTTGAAAATGTCGCAAATCCAGTGGTGTAGTTAGAATTTTTCTAAAAAAATCGCCAGTAATTTTTTTAGATTTTTGACCTTGAAAAATCAGATTAGTTGGCCCTGGAAATGGAGATTTATTCATGAAATTTGGTGTCCTAGTAGACTTTTAGAATGTCTACCTAATGAAAGAAAAAATCATTCGAATCGGTGGAAAAATGTTGATTTCATAGGGGTGCTCCGGTCTTAAGTGGGTCACACTGTATATCCACATTGTGACTGTAAAGTTGGGATGGTTTATAATTTTTTAATTTATGTTCTTCTAGTAAAAAGTCTAACTGAATTGATCTATTGAGTAAAATTTACGTTTAAAACGAATCGGTTTGAATGAAATTGAAAGGTGTGTTAATTTAAATGAATCACTCTTGCCGCCATTTTTTCCTTCAACTAAAATTACAGTTGATCTTAATCAAATCTAATATATTATCTGCAGTAGAATCAGCTGATTAATTATTCAACAGTATTGGCTCAATGTATGTGAAGTGTAATAATGGATATTTGGATTTTACCTTTTCTACAAATACTCTATCCTTCAACGCCGATCATCTTCATACCAATATTGATTAATTTGTTATTTGGAAAAATGGTTTTTATTTCTCCATCTCAGATGACATTTCATCATGTCTGTTTTAGCTATGGATGAACACAATTCATTGGTAACAACTCGGAGGACATAGCATCCCGATACCAATTTTTCTGTTAGAGCTGCAACATGTTGATCAAATTTCAGTTTGTGTTCTATTAATATTCCCAAAACTGAATTTGTTTTACTTTCTAAAATATGTCCATTGATGCAGTCAAAACCAATGCTAATTATGTCAAATTTTTCTTGATCATGCACAAACAATTCGCTTCACACCATTGTTGATTCGTGTCCAAGTCTAAAGTGATTTAATTTCTCAAGTTATGATTTTTTCCATATCGTCATCAGCTGAGATGACGAAATTTCCGTGAATGGGAATAGTGTCTGGGTTATTTAGATATAATAGGAGTATAATTGGGCCTAGTCCAGATCCTTGTGGTACTCCCCATGACCTCCCCATGACATAACCCTCTAAATCATAGCTTTTCCTGTAATATGCCATGATTAACAAAATAGAAGGCTTTGGAGAAGTCACAGAATACTGCAGCCACAGCTTCACCATCGGTCAGATATATTATTTATATTTCGAAATGCTAATACGTTTTTCTTAATATTTGCCCTTCCTATTATTTTTAATAATGTTGACAGTAAGAATATTGATCTGAATTTGCTAGGATTTTCAGAATATCCACCTTTTTAAAACGGAATTCCTGGTGTTGTTTTGAGATTTGAGGGGAAATTTAAAATTGAATACGATTGGATATCAAATTTCAGTAGAACATTCGAGGTTGGATCTGGGAAATTAATTATTATTTTATTGGAAATTCAATCAATTCCTGTTGAACTTTTGTCGTTTTTTTGAAATTAAATTTTTTTTTTTCGGTTCAAGTAATTTAGTTTTTTTCTAATAGACCGGGATCCCACGACTATTTTCAAAAATGATTAATAACAGGCTGAATCTTCCTGAGTAGCTTCATTTTGCCGCGACGCACAACTTTTTCCTCTATGAAAATTTTCGATAGTGGTAACTAATAAAATGCGCAAGCGTCAATCATGTTGATTTGGTGTGTGCAAAAAAGTCATTAATAACAGTTAGTTTTTCAGTCGAACCTCGAGATAATTTGATAAAGTACTCGAAAAAACTTTTGTCCTAAGCAGTAATCTTGTTCAATTATTACCTTTCTTTGTAAAATTCTCAAAATGAAGTGAAAATATATAATTTTTTTTTTGCAATTATGCATTAATCTGTGGTTGTCGGAAAAATAATGTACATCACTTGTGTGGAAAGTGCCATTTAACACTCGTGTGAAATGGGTCATTTTTCACACTAGTAACGTAATATACTATTTCTTCATCCTGTATTTCATCATGAATTTCCACAAAATAAAATAAACAGATCATCAATCGAACAAGTCTCTAATAATTCTATATTGTCAGTCTAGAGACCATTGCCCAACATCTTTCAACGTGCGATAAAGTTCCGGTCGTTCCACTCTTCGATGATTGATTAGTTTTGTTAGTACCAAATTACCAACTGTCAAGGTTGAAAAAAGTAGTATCATGTCGATCATATCATAATATACGGCATTCTCGTTTTGGTAATCTTTTTATCGCGTTCAAATCTTAGCGAGGATCATATTGTCATGACTCATTTGACAACGAACAATGAGGATGAAAATAAATTTTAGTCACACCTAGAATTGAACCACGGTGATAATGTTATAATATAACGAACGCTTCGTTGTTTTTTCTTCAGCAATTATTGCGAATTTGCGTCAGACTCGAATTTTGTTTCTAAGTTCAAATGAGTTCAAACAAATTAAGACACTTTTGAAGATTACAGTTTATATATAAATACATGCAATTACATCAATAATGGCGTGTTGTAAACCATTTATTTGTGTAGTGATCGTTTTAATTTTTATTGAATGAACTTATCTCCAACATTGATTGCGTTCGTCTGATAATACATCAGATACATGTAAATCATATTCTTCTATAACTTTTTGTTAATATCTGTGGAACATAAATGAAGCTCCTAGTAAAGCAACCTGTGTGACAGTTTCCCTCATATTATATAAACCAACCAAATGCCATCATTTTTTGAATTCAAACCAATGAGAAAGAGACTTTTCGAAAACACTGTCTCCAGACCGTGCATGGTATTTTCAAATCGGTGTTTCGCTTCTTCCTTATTTATACGTTTCCATAGCTACGACAATTTCTGTGAATAGAGAAACGCCAGTTTGACGGTTCAACTCTTCAACTGACATTAATGACATATGATGAACCGTTCCTGCAATACGCATTTAGTCCATAATAATTTAATGTTTCGTGAAATTGTCTGATCGAATATCCCTTCAAAGTGCAGAATTTTCAAAATACTTTCACCTTGCCAGTCGCTCAAACTGTGTTGCTGTTCAAAACACCACTCGAGCAAGCTTTCGTGGTGTTTCTAAGCAACACAGTTTTCGTGACAGCAAGGTGAAAGTATTTTTTGAAAATTCAGCATTTTGTCGGAATATTACGGTGACAATTTCCCTCATATTATATAAACCAACCAAATGCCATCAGTTTTTGAATTCAAACCAATGAGAAAGGGAATTTTCGAAAACACTGTCTCCAGCCCGTGGTATTTTCAAATCGGTGTTTCGCTTCTTCTTTATTTATACGTTTCCATAGTTACAACAATTTCTGTGAATAGAATAACGTCAGTTTGACGGTTCAACTTTTCAACTGACATTAATGACACATGATGAAACGTTCCTGTCCATAATAATTTATGTATTCGTGAAATTGTCTGATCGAACATCCCTTCAAAATGCAGAATTTTCAAAAAATACTTTCACCTTGCCAGTCGCTGAAACTGCGTTGCTGTACAAAACACCACTCGAGCAAGCTCTCGTGGTGTTTCTAAGCAACACAGTTTTCGTGACAGCAAGGTGAAAGTATTTTTTGAAAATTCAGCATTTTGTCGGAATATTACGGTGACAATTTCCCTCATATTATATAAACCAACCAAATGCCATCAGTTTTTGAATTCAAACCAATGAGAAAGGGACTTTTCGAAAACACTGTCTCCAGCCCGTGGTATTTTCAAATCGGTGTTTCGCTTCTTCTTTATTTATACGTTTCCATAGTTACAACAATTTCTGTGAATAGAATAACGTCAGTTTGACGGTTCAACTTTTCAACTGACATTAATGACACATGATGAAACGTTCCTGTCCATAATAATTTATGTATTCGTGAAATTGTCTGATCGAACATCCCTTCAAAATGCAGAATTTTCAAAAAATACTTTCACCTTGCCAGTCGCTCAAACTGTGTTGCTGTACAATACACCACTCGAGCAAGCTCTCGTGGTGTTTCTAAGCAACACAGTTTTCGTGACAGCAAGGTGAAAGTATTTTTTGAAAATTCAGCATTTTGTCGGAATATTACGGTGACAATTTCCCTCATATTATATAAACCAACCAAATGCCATCAGTTTTTGAATTCAAACCAATGGGAAAGGGACTTTTCGAAAACACTGTCTCCAGTTCGTGGTATTTTCAAATCGGTGTTTCGCTTCTTCTTTATTTATACGTTTCCATAGTTACAACAATTTCTGTGAATAGAATAACGTCAGTTTGACGGTTCAACTTTTCAACTGACATTAATGACACATGATGAAACGTTCCTGTCCATAATAATTTATGTATTCGTGAAATTGTCTGATCGAACATCCCTTCAAAATGCAGAATTTTCAAAAAATACTTTCACCTTGCCAGTCGCTCAAACTGTGTTGCTGTTCAAAACACCACTCGAGCAAGCTCTCGTGGTGTTTCTAAGCAACACAGTTTTCGTGACAGCAAGGTGAAAGTATTTTTTGAAAATTCAGCATTTTGTCGGAATATTACGGTGACAATTTCCCTCATATTATATAAACCAACCAAATGCCATCAGTTTTTGAATTCAAACCAATGAGAAAGGGACTTTTCGAAAACACTGTCTCCAGTTCGTGGTATTTTCAAATCGGTGTTTCGCTTCTTCTTTATTTATACGTTTCCATAGTTACAACAATTTCTGTGAATAGAATAACGTCAGTTTGACGGTTCAACTTTTCAACTGACATTAATGACACATGATGAAACGTTCCTGTCCATAATAATTTATGTATTCGTGAAATTGTCTGATCGAACATCCCTTCAAAATGCAGAATTTTCAAAAAATACTTTCACCTTGCCAGTCGCTCAAACTGCGTTGCTGTACAAAACACCACTCGAGCAAGCTCTCGTGGTGTTTCTAAGCAACATAGTTTTCGTGACAGCAAGGTGAAAGTATTTTTTGAAAATTCAGCATTTTGTCGGAATATTACGGTGACAATTTCCCTCATATTATATAAACCAACCAAATGCCATCAGTTTTTGAATTCAAACCAATGAGAAAGGGACTTTTCGAAAACACTGTCTCCAGCCCGTGGTATTTTCAAATCGGTGTTTCGCTTCTTCTTTATTTATACGTTTCCATAGTTACAACAATTTCTGTGAATAGAATAACGTCAGTTTGACGGTTCAACTTTTCAACTGACATTAATGACACATGATGAAACGTTCCTGTCCATAATAATTTATGTATTCGTGAAATTGTCTGATCGAATATCCCTTCAAAATGCAGAATTTTCAAAATACTTTCACCTTGCCAGTCGCTCAAACTGTGTTGCTGTACAATACACCACTCGAGCAAGCTCTCGTGGTGTTTCTAAGCAACACAGTTTTCGTGACAGCAAGGTGAAAGTATTTTTTGAAAATTCAGCATTTTGTCGGAATATTACGGTGACAATTTCCCTCATATTATATAAACCAACCAAATGCCATCAGTTTTTGAATTCAAACCAATGAGAAAGGGACTTTTCGAAAACACTGTCTCCAGTTCGTGGTATTTTCAAATCGGTGTTTCGCTTCTTCTTTATTTATACGTTTCCATAGTTACAACAATTTCTGTGAATAGAATAACGTCAGTTTGACGGTTCAACTTTTCAACTGACATTAATGACACATGATGAAACGTTCCTGTCCATAATAATTTATGTATTCGTGAAATTGTCTGATCGAACATCCCTTCAAAATGCAGAATTTTCAAAAAATACTTTCACCTTGCCAGTCGCTCAAACTGCGTTGCTGTACAAAACACCACTCGAGCAAGCTCTCGTGGTGTTTCTAAGCAACACAGTTTTCGTGACAGCAAGGTGAAAGTATTTTTTGAAAATTCAGCATTTTGTCGGAATATTACGGTGACAATTTCCCTCATATTATATAAACCAACCAAATGCCATCAGTTTTTGAATTCAAACCAATGAGAAAGGGACTTTTCGAAAACACTGTCTCCAGTTCGTGGTATTTTCAAATCGGTGTTTCGCTTCTTCTTTATTTATACGTTTCCATAGTTACAACAATTTCTGTGAATAGAATAACGTCAGTTTGACGGTTCAACTTTTCAACTGACATTAATGACACATGATGAAACGTTCCTGTCCATAATAATTTATGTATTCGTGAAATTGTCTGATCGAACATCCCTTCAAAATGCAGAATTTTCAAAAAATACTTTCACCTTGCCAGTCGCTCAAACTGCGTTGCTGTACAAAACACCACTCGAGCAAGCTCTCGTGGTGTTTCTAAGCAACATAGTTTTCGTGACAGCAAGGTGAAAGTATTTTTTGAAAATTCAGCATTTTGTCGGAATATTACGGTGACAATTTCCCTCATATTATATAAACCAACCAAATGCCATCAGTTTTTGAATTCAAACCAATGAGAAAGGGACTTTTCGAAAACACTGTCTCCAGCCCGTGGTATTTTCAAATCGGTGTTTCGCTTCTTCTTTATTTATACGTTTCCATAGTTACAACAATTTCTGTGAATAGAATAACGTCAGTTTGACGGTTCAACTTTTCAACTGACATTAATGACACATGATGAAACGTTCCTGTCCATAATAATTTATGTATTCGTGAAATTGTCTGATCGAATATCCCTTCAAAATGCAGAATTTTCAAAATACTTTCACCTTGCCAGTCGCTCAAACTGTGTTGCTGTTCAAAACGCCACTCGAGCAAGCTCTCGTGGTGTTTCTGAGCAACACAGTTTTCGTGGCAAGGTAAAAGTATTTTTTTTTTAATTCAGCATTTTGTCGGGTATTACTACTAACAATTCCTATAGGAAGTCGATCTACAATCTCACTATAATAGTCCAACATCCCAGGGCCGTCAGACATTACTTATTTTTAAACGAATGAAATGTGTACGATTGAGTAGTGTTAGTATGTGTTCGCATGCCTACTTGCTAACTTGTCCAGATGACCATTCTTCAGATATTAGGGAATCATGGTACGTAAAAACACTACTCACTTAGTTGAATTGCCAGTCTACAGATTTATTTCTGTAACCCATGGTGGGTTAGTGGACAGAGTATCTAGCTACCACCCCGGAGCTCCGAGTTCAAATCTCGTTTCCAGCTATTTTTTTTTCAACCAGCAGACGCATCACACTAGGGTCTGCCATCTCGGTTGGAAACGGCTTCGACTCTAGGAGGATTTTTGTTCAAAACGAAATTTAAAAGAAAACAGAATTTTGGTAATTAAAAGATTTTGTTAAGATTTCCTTATAAGTAAAATCCCAGGGCCTTGAGACATAACTTATTTTTGAAAAGATGAAGACTTAGGTTCTGAGTGGTGTCTCATGTACTTTTGATACCTGCATGCTTGTGGAGTTCGCTCTGTGACACCTGGGCAGGTACCAGGTGAGAAAGGTAACTAAAAATGAGAGTTACCTGACTTGAATATTTATGGCTGATTTTTAAATATTTATAACTTGTAGAATATCACTCTTAAGTAATTTCAAAAGTGTCAGACGCTTTCCATAGACCAGAACTTTTGTCAGGCGCTTTAAAGCTCCTCAAATTACTTCAGAGTGATATACAACAAATTTACATAAAAATCTTCCCCACAAATTTTCGTTAAGTAAGTCTTATTTTTAGTTACCTTTCTCACCTGGTACCTGCCCAGGTGTCTACATGAGACACCACTCAGAACCTAAGTCTTCATCTTTTCAAAAATAAGTTATGTCTGAAGGCCCTGGGATTTTACTCATAAGGAAATCTTAACAAAATCTATTATTTACCAAAATTCTGTTTTCTTTTAAATTCCTTTTTGAACAAAAATCATCCCAGAGTCGAAGCCGTTTCCAACCGAGATGGCTAACCCTAGTGTGATGCGTCTGCTGGTTAAAAAAAAAATTGTTGGAGACGAGATTTGAACTCGGAGCTCCGGGGTGGTAGCTAGTTACTCTGTCCACCAACCCACCATGGGTTTCAGAAATAAATCTGTAGACTGGCAATTCAACTAAGTGAGCAGTGTTTTTACATACCTTGATTCCCTAATATCTGAAGAATGGTCATCTGGACAAGCTAGCAGATAGGCATGCGAACATAGTATATACTAACACTACTTAATCGTACACATTTCGTTCGTTTAAAAATAAGTAACTTCTGACGGCCCTGGGATCTTGCTCTATAACATGCCTTGCTCAGATACGTTCATTTCACATTTTTTCGTTAGGAGAAGGCTTGAAGTAACGAGATTTCAAAATTTAGTAAGGATACAGAGTGATGTCGGGATTGATCTGGCAATCATAAATTTCTGAATTGTGGGCTAGTAGTCTCAACGCCTAACGAATAAGCTTCATTATAAAGCCAGCCATTTTGACCTACAGAAGTACAGCTTGTGATATATGGAAACTCCAACGGAGAGTTTTATGTCGCATCCGTTGCAGATTGAATATATCAATCAGTATTCAACCATCCATTCTTTACATGAATGTTTTATCTTATGTGTTTATCTTATGTAAGTCTAATCAAGTCATTAATATCAGAATATTGATGAAATTGCCATTATGAAAATGATAGTATCGGGTTTTTACAAATTTTGGAATATTATTTCTAGTCAACCGAGCTCAAAATAGCACCAACGACATGTTTTCTCTTATCAAATGGCAAAACTTTGGTATGGATTGCATCACAATCTCTTTCTTATCACGGGCAACCACCAAACATCATAAAAATTATTTTCCCAGTAATCTCCATTCTCCTTCTCTTTCATCTCTGGTAACAATAATTTTTTAACTTTGGCTCTATTTTCCTTGAATATTATTTAAAATTTAACCGTTTGAGGACTACTGGTTATCAGTGAAAACCACATTACTAATAGCCGCCCTTTTATTTTCCTATCGGATTTACATCGTAGCCACAGTGTTTATTGTGTTGCCTACGCATCATTTTTACTCTTCTTGTCGATTTCAACGAGTATTGGTTGTCTTTGACATTTGTATGATGTCGAATTGATAGCGTTTTGAGCCAAAAATTTGGAAATAATCAACGTGCGAAGTTGAGTTATTCCTGAATAAAGACAGGTACTGTTTTGCGTTGTTTCATTCAAAATGAAGGAATAATTAAGTTTCAGGTCATTGTAAACAAAAAAATTATAATTTTGAGGCATTTGTTGAGTTGCAATTTTGCACGATTTGATTCCCAGTGGTTAGCAGTAGTAACCACATCCTGCAGGATAATTTGTATATTTTTTGTTTATTTAAGTTTTATTTCCACTGAAGCTTATGTTAATGAACGTTTCTATAAAAAATTCTCATTATTTTTCACTTTCAAAAGTTTCGAATTAATTTCGGCCTCAAAGGGTTATAAGACTTCTTGATTAGCTAGTTGTTATCATACCTAGCTCTAGAATTAGACAGTGCTATCCAAATTAAGTGTACACCATTGGTAACTGTTTTATTTGAGAACAAATAGTATTTTTCTCCGTTCCCCACACAAGTTAGTGTGGTGAAGGGAAACTTTTTTTTCTCATTTGGAGACACTACAGGCTTCTGGTATCCCATTTTCTACTTTACTATTATTAAATATATAAAATTGTTCAAATTAGCAACCCATTAGTATTGTTATGGGCCGTGGTGGCCGTGCTGGTAGAGCGTTCGCCTTTGCAGCGAAGGGTCGAGGGTTCAAATCCCCGCATGGTCATCGGTCTCGTGCATGGCATTACACGTTAAAAGGTAAGGGCTGCGTTTTCCCTAGCTCACACAAGTCTCTCGAAGACTTCTGAGGGTTGCGCGTAGGGGTACAATCCGTTGACGGTGTATCATGTAAATTTTCTCTACTTCATTTTGTTAATTTTTTATAAAGCTTTAAAGCAATGTAAACTTCACCCTGTGGTGACCTACTTTCAATGAGCCTTAACAAAACATACGTATATGTTCCTAGTTGGTTGTCTAACGTCATTCATAGAAACCTTATCAACATACCCATGGTAATTTCCATTCAAAACCACATTTAATGATCAATTCACATTTTACAAGTTGTCACTACGAGGAGAATAATTAAGTTCTGGATGCACCATCAGAATAAATCATTACTTTTCGAATTGTTCATTGAAACTGCATAGGTTGTGGTCCTGTCTAGCTTTCCAAGTAGTGCTTGTATTTCTGCTTACTAGAAAAGTGTGATCTGTTTTACGTTTTGCAAGTGTTGTTCTAAAAATTATTAAAGGTGAATAAGGAATTTCTTCGAATGAAAATATATCCTACAATTCCTACTCACTTTGACATCCAATGTTGTCTTCGAACTAGTGCTTCGTATGTATGTCTGAGTTCTGGTCATTGAGAAGGTTCATAAGGAGTGTCTTCGAATTATTGTCTGTTTTAATCTTTAGGGTTTAAAGTGATTATAAACTAAATGTTTTGATTGTTTTCATGTTTACTTTTATTTTCTATTTGTCAGCTGTCCGATGATATTTCAACTGTCAGCTGTCAACTGTCATGTTAAAATATCACTGTAGCCAACTTAGCTTTTGGGGTTTCTGATCAGAGACAAACAAACACACCATTATTTTTATGCTGGTCAGATTGGTCGGTTATGCATGGAACATGCAAATATCGAAATATCTGAATGTTGGTAACATAACTTCCTGGATGGAAAAATCTTCAAGAGGGATATCGTTTCCGACTGAGAGAAGGGTCAGATAGTAGAATTGGTAGAAGCTACAGGTGTCTAGCCATACAGGGGTTCCTGGTTTTGTTCGGCTGACGAATCCTGAATTTGTTAAATGATCCTTTGTGGATATTCCAATCTACTCATCTCACTATCAACTCCAAAGACCCAAAGACCTGGCTTTTGATAAATGCCTATCTTGGAACAATTAGGCGTTTGAAAACTTTTTACCACGCCGACATTTTTTTAGAAGATAAAACCCTTCACGGAAGGTGAGTTTTCCAACTTTTCTTTTCATCGTTTCCATGCTAACGGCTGTTTAGAACAGCTATTTACTAAGAAACATTTATAGGGTTGTTGTTGTACCCGGAGGAATTTGACCCAGAGAATTGTCACGTTTCCTTGCCTGGTTGGGTATCTCCCAAGCTTTGGTTGAGCCCCACGTCCTCCTGTTGGATATTTATGGTATTATGGCTCCAGTATAGCTGATTTGCCGAAGTATAGAATGCCTGGTTTTGCTTGATGAACTGTTGAATTGCTGTCAAATGTGATAAGGCCTTCTTCATTGATAGTCTTCGTAGACTCCATTCCTTCATCACTCCAGTCCTGGTTGGCCTAGGATCTAGTCCAAAAATCTTCACGTTGGTGTCACCAGAGGAACAGGTTTCACTTTCTAATTTTTTATATTGGATGAAATCCTACAATTTCAATTTTAATTATTTATTATTATTCAATATTTATATTGTCTCCGGTTGAAGTTTAAATCTTTCAACGACTATCTGTAAACCACCACATAGTACTATGCGCTGGGAAAATTGATTTCCTAATTAAATCTTACAATTTTAACCTCAGATTCAACAGATACCAAATATTGAATATTATTAGAATCAGTCTTATTTTTGAGAAATTGTTACTCTGACCAGTGAAGATTAATTCATATTAAATGTTTGTGTGTTTATTTATGTTTTATTTATTTATTGATTAACACTTTTCAACTTGACAACATCGTATGGTAAAGTCTCTTATAGTTTTGGGTATAACATCTAATTGTCTTTATTCGGTTGCACAACTTCCCAAGTCTTTGACATAGACATATTAAAAGTTGCTGTGGCGCCCCCTCTTATTTTTGTGACCATTCTGTTACTGTTCAATGATATAATTATGTTATAAAGTATAAACGAACCCATAGTGCCTACCGACGAAGAGCTGCCGTCTGCATTGCTCCTTTTTATTTAAATTTAAAGAAAAGAGGGTTGCAACGGAAATAACAATTTTAACAATTTTTTTATTTTTAACAATGCTCTTTAAGAGAAAAGAAAAAAAACAAATGAACATCACCTTTTCGACTTTTGACGAAAAATATGATAATTTTAAAAAATTGAAAGCCATGTGTATTTTTATTACATTCATTTTGTTAGAACTTCAAGTTGTAATCATAAAAGCTTATAAATTCTAAAATAAGCTGGCATTACATATTAATTGTAAAAATAGTAAGAAACATGTCCTTCACGATTTGATGGTATGAGGATAAGTGATGACTCGCAGAACGGTATTAGTTCCATGTATTTAAGAAGCTTTGGAAAACAATGAATGATGAAACCAGAATACAGAAATGTACGTATTCGCCAAAATTTTTTTCTTTGGGCTTTAAACTGCTGGATTCATATTCGTATTCTTTATTCTTCCCCAGGCCAAAAATAACTTGATATCAAACATTCATCTTGGGTGTCTTAACCAACCTTATCGAATGAATTATTACTCTTTTAATGTTCTTATTACTCAATATCATATTAATGATAACTGTTTGCAGTATGAGTGTGAGGCTATTAACAAAATTAATTGATGAGATATATTTCGCTGACCAGGTCAACGAAAATTTTGTTGTGAACTTTGCGCTAAATTGAACCCAAGGGTAATTTTAGATCATTGATTGATATTTGTGTAACTTGGATTATACTTTCCATCATTATACTCAGTTTTCATTTAATTATTCCGTATTCTCAAAACGTTGTTTGACATTGCGTCCACATAGATTTGTTCTAATGCCATGTGTTACACTTGGTTTATATTTACAGTGAATTGGGTTTTACATGAACTTAAAAGAGGAAGGTAAGTATATTCCAGAAATGTTTACCAAAACAAAAGTTTTACGCGCAGTGTAAATTTATTCTTGGAATATAAAACCTTGAGTAAGAATCATTAGCTTTGATTTAGTAAAACTTTATCTTCTCCATAAACCTACATTCAGAACTAGGTTCTTTTTGAAAATATGTACTTCCAGGACTACAACTATGAAAAAAGTCTGCATTGATCTGCGTTTGTAGAACATTTTGTCATTTATTGTTAAACTGGATACAATGTACATCAAGCCTAGTTACTTTAGCAATAATGTTCAGCCTTATTTGCATTTCTTTTTTTTATACGAATAGTGGAAAACCGTTTTATAATTCAGTGTGTCAATCAGAACGGGTAGAGAAAAAAAGCACATATCAAAATAATATTTCCGGGCGTCCAGGGCCGGTTTCACTCCAGCAATATTCCTCAACTTCCTTAATATGGACTCTGCCATCATCATAATCTAGGAAAGTTTTCAGGATAGGATGCAGAAAAATAACACATGTTCAAAATAATTTTTCCAGGCGTCCAGGGCCGGTTTCACTCCAGCAATTTTCCTCAACTTCTTTAATATGGACTCTGCCATCATCATAATCTAGGAAAGTTTTCAGGATAGGATGCAGAAAAATAACACATGTTCAAAATAATTTTTCCAGGCGTCCAGGGCCGGTTTCACTCCAGCAATTTTCCTCAACTTCTTTAATATGGACTCTGCCATCATCATAATCTAGGAAAGTTTTCAGGATAGGGTGCGGAAAAAACCACATGTTCAAAATAATTTTTCCAGGCGTCCAGGGCCGGTTTCACTCCAGCAATATTTCCCAACTTCCTTAAAATGCTCTCTGCCATCATCATAATCTAGGAAAGTTTTCAGGATGGGGTACGGAAAAAAACCACATGTTCAAAATAATTTTTCCGGGCGTCCAGGGCCGGTTTCACTCCAGCAATATTCCTCAACTTCCTTAATATGGACTCTGCCATCATCATAATGTAGGAAAGTTTTCAGGAAAGAGTGCAGAAAAATAAACACATGTTCTTAATAATTTTTCCGGGCGTCCAGGGCCAGTTTCACTCCAGCAATATTCCTCAACTTTCTTAATATGGACTCTGCCATCATCATAATCTAGGAAAGTGGCAGAGTCCATATTAATGAAGATGAGGAATAATGCTTCAGTGAAACCGGCCCTGGACGCCCGGAAAAGTTATTTTGAACATGTGATTTCTTTCCGCTTCCTATCCTGAAAACTTTCCTAGATTATGATGATGGAAGAGTCCATATTAAGGAAGTTGAGAAATATTGCTGGAGTGAAACCGGCCCTGGACGCCCGGAAATATTATTTTGAACATGTTTTTTTTTTCCACACCCTATCTTGAAAACTTTCCAAGATAGTGATGATGGCAGAGTACATAATAAGGAAGTTGAGGAATATAGCTGGAGTGAAACCAGCCCTGGACGCCCGGAAAAAATAGTTTGAACCTCCGAGCAATAAAAGATATAGAGAGGGCTTTTCTGTCTCTTTTTCGAAAGCAGCATACCCGACGTTATGAGTCAGCCCGACTCATGTTAAAAAGGGCATTGTCGGAAATATTCGTTTGCACTCGGTGATCAGGTTGGAATTCCGTATTATGTTCACTCTTAACTTAGCGATCATGTTTGTTAACGTCCGTTTACGACTTATTTGTCGTCTTGTCAAATCAAACCATGGGCGTCGCAGCATGGTAATCATGGCATAAACCATAGTTGACCTTTTCATTGGTATTAATAAGTTGATTTTAATTGAATTTGCTCATTTTCATCCCGATTTTGAGACAAAAATACACTATCTGATGAAATAGCTATAAAAAACTATGTTACTAGGTGAACGATCACCTATCAATAATTAGGAAAAAACTTGTTGAAATGTAGGTATACTGAAAAGTAAGTAAGTAAGCAAACTCAACTCTTCATTAACCAAATTCAAATCATAAGCCACTAGCTATATCTAATGGGTATTGGAATGTTTTGTTGACATAAAGGGATTATCACGTAGGTAATCCGTTCATCAGAAGTTTTCGATATTCCCATTTGAATAAAATTTTATATACACGGAATATCACATATATCTGGAATGTTGTCAGTGACGTATCGCTTCTGGTAAAACCGGACGTGGACATAAACTTCTCTTCTGTGAATGGAACACTGAATCATCGCAGGTTTGAAATCTAATTGAGTAGTATTTTTAATCTCTTGAGGGAGCCCATACTCCTTCCTAATTTCGGGAGATACCTCATTGAATTTCTTCAATCCTTTTGGAGATGCAAGAAGTTAAATAATAACTACATAAGAAATTATCGATTTTCTACCGACAAAAACTTGTAATAACGATCGTTCCCTAAGCCTAACTCCACACAAGTTGAGAAATAAATTTTTGACAACTCTAAAAAAATTTCAATCATCTGCCTCGAATATCAATAACCTGAATTCAGAAAAAAACATCAGAAAAAGAGAGAGCTACTGGCTTTGGATGCGTATTTCAATGATACACTTTCATCATAAATTTGAATGTAATCTCTTATGTGTATTATAGTTTATGTGTAAACTCTCATGTGTATTATAATTCATGTATATCTAATATAAAGTGTGTGGTATAGTTTACTAATGTGATTCGAAGATTTGGATATTTTGACGTTTTTACTTCAGCACATTCATTTATTTTTTCAGTATTTATGACCTTATTCTATGCCTTATCAGCAATAATCTAATTCTTTGCATAATACAGTATTTTCGATTGATTGAACCATCAAAAGTAAGTGTTCATTGCTTTGAAGCAATTTAGTTTCTCTTGCCACAATAATAATCAGCAATAATAATCAACAGCAATAATCACTATCTTTCTGCGTTCACAATTAACGAATAAAAGTCACTTTTTAAAAGATCGTAGAAAAAAAAGTGTGTGCCATGGTAGTAGACATGACGTTTAACAATTCTCATGTCATTAACAATTGTCACTTATTTTTGTACCTATTCATCGTAATAAAATATGTTACTCTCTACTGACAACACTCGCAGAGTGTACTCAAAGGCCTGTGAGGGTACATGGCGGCTATTATTTGCCGTGGTGCTCCGGGGTGACTTAGAAATTATTGGTAGCACATTCACTTTTTAACATAGGGAAACCTACAACACTTCTGTCAAGTATTAGACGTCCGGGTTGACATCTTGATAACACATGTGCTTTCTAACCAGGCATGTGGTCTCCTATCCATACCAATACATGTGAGAACAAATTTCTCTGCACCCACCGTGTCTAATTATACATATTTTTAATTAAAAATTAAACATGAGAAAATGTATTAGCACGCCACTGGTTCTATGCTTAGGTCCGAATATCATAACAATAACAAATCTCCCCCTCCGAACCCACAATCTGTAACAAAGGATAGTCTTATGGAGCTTTCATAACAAATGTGTGTTGTGGTTATAGAAATGGCATTTCTATGTCTTTTATTGCTCGGAGGTTTGAACATGCGGTTCATTTCCGCACCCTATCCTGAAAACTTTCCTAGATTATGATGATGGCAGAGTCCATATTAAGGAAGTTGAGGAATATAGTTGGAGTGAAACCGGCCATGGACGCCCGGAAAACTTATTATGAAGATGTGGTTTCTTTTCGCACCCTATCCTGAGAACTTTCCTAGATTATGATGATGGCAGAGTCCATATTAAGGAAGTTGAGGAATATTGCTGGAGTGAAACCGGCCCTGGATGTCCGGAAAAAATATTTTGGCCATGTGGTTCTTTTCCTCAATCCATTCTGATTGACACATTGAAATATAAATCTGTTTTCCACTATTCGGATGATGAAAAAAAAGTACAAATGTTGCTGAACTTTATTGCTAAAGTAACTAGGCTTGTACATCAGTGCTAGCAATTGCTACGTATGCATATGACTGAGTTCGTTTTGAAAATCGAATTTGGATTCATATCCTGAATGGTTTTCATGACAGAATTCTCTTCGATTTGAAATCGATATAAGAACGTTTTGAGCAAGTAATATGTCTTTTCTGAAATCGTTCAAGAATGCCCACTTTCTCGGAGCAACTTCAGGCCTCAAAATACGCTAATCTAGTATTTTAGTCCGTTGCTAAGCAACGAACTTTCCCGGACCGTTTTCGGACCTAAACGGTACGGGAAAGTACTTTTTCGGCAACCATCCGGGAAGTGTTCACTTTCCGGACACTTTTTCCTTGGGAAAGTAGCACTTCCCGGCCTAGCTCGGGAAGTACGTACTTCCCGGACTAGGCCGGGAAGTGCTCGAAATTTAATATAAATAAGAATTAGAATGTTTCTGTTGGTACCTATCTTCTGTTCGAAATTCAATATATAATACAAATAAGAACTAAAATGTTCGAAATATTCAAATTTGGAATCACAGTCAGGGTAGTTTACTCTTGATCATAATTCTATTATTTGTTCCCCCCTATACACCGTTGGGAAACGAAGAAGTTTGATAACTTGAATATAAGTATTTCGTAATGCACCAATTTTTATTAAGAATAAAATTTTCTGACAAATCGATAATAAAAAGTTTCCATATAGCGCAAATTTTTGAAACTCACTGTATATAGTCATGACCACCTTTTCTTAGGCAACCCATTTTAGGCGTTCTCGTCTATTTATGTATCTGAAAAAAAAGTATGTGTCATCCGGTTAACAGATGGGTGAAGGTCGACCTCTCTTCGTTTCTTAGACTAAATGCGTTTCATTGATTTGTTATTCTACATGGTTGCCGAAAAAATAGTGTACGCAACACGTCAACAGTTTTTTTGGCTAGTTTACATTTTAGACAGTTATTGAATTCACGCAAACAATATGTAGAATTCCTTAGTTTTTGATAATGCTGATTGCGATTTAAGAAAAAAATAGTATGTGTACCTTGTAGTAAAAGCACATTCCCAGACTTCAATGCTTGTTGGCCTCGGCTTCGCCTCGGCCAACAATTTACATTGTCGTCCGGGAATGTATTGCTTTTACTACTAGATACACAATGTACTATTCCCGTATCGAAAACGATACGGGAAAATTTTTGCCGGCTTGTTTACATTTTAGACAGTTATTGAATTCACGCAAACAATATGTAGAATTCCTTAGTTTTTGATAATGCTGATTGCAATTTCAGAAAAAATAGTATGTGTACCTCGTAGTAAAAGCACATTCCCAGACTTCAATGCTTGTTGATACACAATATACTATTGACAGCATTTTGCTCAATTATGCGGCTTTTCATTGCCAATAAACTGAACAAAAAAATTTGGGCGATCTTTTGTAGGTCATGTTTTTCAAGAATTTTTCAATCACAGTAATTTATCTTGGCAAATTTATAAATTTTTCCTTCTAACTTGTATAGAGTTCCTTGATTTAACTATTTTTTTTATTTTCAGTCTGTGCAAGGTGGAAATCCTAAATAAAAAAAGTCACGCAATGAATTTTCTTCACAAAATCGAACTGTGTATTACCCGAAATAGGATTGAAATCCGAAAGAGAGGAATGAAAAAATGAACCACCATTCTTCTGACATACGGAATATAGAAGAAATGAATAAGAAGAGAATGTGAAAAGCTAGAAAAAGATAAATTGAAACAGCAGATAAAGAAAAATGCTTTTAAAAACTTAACAATACTATTTGAAGAAACAACCTGGTGGATTTTTGTTTTTGTTTACTACAGTGTCTAATTCAAAAACATACAAGTGCTATTAAATTATGGGTTACAAACGTTGCACTAAATTCATTTCCCTTGAGGTATCACTTTTAACTTTTTACAGCTTTCCTAAGAATTAGTTGACGGTAGGTTTTTGCAAAGGACCCCGCACTAATCTTATGGAAAACCGGTTTCGGTGAAAATCGCTGAAATTTCAATATGATGTAGCCCATGCCATCCTGAACAAAAGTTACCAATGCGCCAACTCTCTGAATGCCCGCGTTTGGATTCTACAGGGGGTCAAAGTTCGATATTTTGACGATTTTTCAAAAAATCCGGAATTTCATTTTCATTGTATCGATCTGAATTTTTATAATGAAATAGTCCACAATATGTGCATCAAAAAGTTCAAATGACAAAAGTTTCTAGAATCAAAACTGGCGGGTATACAGAGGGTTGAACTTTGTTTTTGGTAATTTTTATCGAACTTTTTTTGAGAAAATATTCGTTTTCCTGCAGATCCATGTGCAATTGATGATACTTACAGTACATAAGAGGGCGATCATATTTTGCATTTGAACTAACCATCCAACTTTAAATATTTGAAAGATACGGGGCGATCAAAAATATATTTTCAATTTCGGAAAAATGTATCCCTTTGTATAGTCAGCTTTCACCAATATATTTAGCTGATGTTTTGAAAGTATGTAGCTAACATACATACAAATGTGTCACCGTCTGTGCTCATTAATCTGAATCCAAATAAAGTTGCGGCGATGGTCCAAAAAATATGGAGAAGGGATGTTTCGGAATAATTTTGAAATGATTTCTAAAATCGTCCGTGAATTTTTTTTATTTTCTGATATAATGTAGATGAGTCATTCTTGATCAAAAAGTTCTACAGTGCCTACCACGCGAATGCCACGGTTTGAGTTATACAGGGGTTTGAAGTATAGTATTTCCTTGATTTCTCGAATAATCAATAATTTCTTTGTAACGGAAAATAACATTGTTTCCTAGACAAACTTCGAAACATTTCAATGCCCAAATTATCTGAAATGAGAATTCATGAATATACAAAGGTTGCAAGTCAGTCTCATTATGTAAATATATTTTCGGACATATGCATGAGCATACGAATACGATTCATGTTTCATACGGTGTATGAAAATATAATACAAATTCTATAAGGACCATCATTTTCATTTTATGTTCCAGGAAAATACAGGATGAAAACAATTTTCGGAATGCTTCGAATGTGTCTGCCAGTAAAGTGCCATGCCAAGCATGGCCAAGTTACTGCAGAGTTTTCCAAGTAGAAGGGGCGTACATCTCCCTGCAATCCCAGAACTATTTTATTTTTCAAATGATGTCTTTTGATATACTAGTTTCAAGTTCAGGTAGTTCAGGTTTTATATATTCCCGAATTGTGTACAGTTGCTTTCATAGAAAAGTAGTACACTTAATTTCAGCAGTGTAAACATGACTTGCTTAATAATGAAAAATGGATTATATAATCCAATCTTCCGCATACAACCTATACTATAGGTAATTCGTCGGCAAGTATACAACAGAAAACAACTACTGCTGTACTGTTTTCTGTTGTATACTTGCCGACGAATTACCTATAGTATAGGTTGTATGCGGAAGATTGGATTATATAATCCATTTTTCATTATTAATTAATGGTCTTCCGTCAAGTAGTGTTGTTTATTCTTTACGAAATGACTTGCTAAAATTGATAACTGCCATATTTCTTTTGTGCCTCTTTAACGTTTTTAAAAAGCCAAAGACAATTTTAAAAGATCAGATTAACACAATTTACTGTACTAAAATAACAACATTTTCGTTTCCAAGACTTGTACCTACTACTTTTCTGTGCAAGTAACTGTATTATTCCATATCCAAAATAGAGCAGTCCTTGGAATGTCATTCGATTGCTGTCAGAGTTATGGATGTTTTTGATAGCAAACATATTTTGATGTGTTGAACGTAGATGAAATGTTAGTATTTTCTAATAATTAGAGAATCGGTTGATGTTTTGGTCATCAATTACCTGTTTTCTTTTATTTTCTGCTCTTCGAAGTTAAATAAGGTGAGATAATCATTATATTCAATTGTATCTCATATTGGAATATTCCCAGGTCATCATGGCCTATCAAAATCAAGTAAATTGCTTTGTATGCGATACCCGATCAAGACCAGCTCGAATGTCACATCTTCTTCATGGAGAAGAACATTTGGAAAAGTGTCAAATAGCTATTTCTAGGCGGGATGCACGAGGTGGTCCCCCTCTCATCATAGGAGAAGAAACAAGAATATGTTTAAACTGAAATCGATCTATTATGAATGAAATAAGGGACTTGACGATTGATCCAACTTGTATAAGACTTAATGTTTTGACACAAACATCGAGCCATACATGCTTCATCTGCAATGCCGCCGCTGATCAGCAAACTCTATCCAATAAATGCAGGGCCAATGTTTTTGTTCATCGAAATATATTCATCCCGGATAACGTGAAGGCGTGCAGACATCATCTCGATGATAACGGTTTCATTTTGCCATTTCTATTACCAGGAATCCAGTTTGTAAATAGACCTTATGTGATAAAGGGACAGCAACTATCCATTTTCCTTCAAGGGCTTCGTTTTGTGGCTATTGAACACTCCAGCTATGAAGATGAGAATAATTTCAGTGAGGATGAGTTTCAGGCAATATCTCCTATAACCAAAGAACAATTTCGTAGTCTTTTTATGTTCTGTGATATGGTTCCGGAGGAACATGGTTATAGATATATAACGAAAAAAGACCTTATGACATTCCTCTGTAAATTGCGTCAGGGTCTGTCGGATGATTTCTTGAAGGTAATATTCCATTATCCCTCTAGGCAAGCCACCAGCTTAGCAATTTCTAAAGTAAGACAGTCTTTGATGCAAAGATTCGTTCCATCGAATATCGGCTTTGCAGCCATCGATAGGAATGTGTATACTAGAAGGCATGTGAGTGAGTTTTCCAATATTTTATATAACCCGACCCCAGACAACCCGAAGGCCATCGTTTACATCGACGGATCATACGCCGCCATAAATAAAAGTTGTAATTTCAGGATATTGCGCCAATCTTTCTGCCGGTACAAGGGACATCATCTGGTGAAACCAGTTTTGATTGTGGCCCCGGATGGATATATACTGAGTATTCAAGGACCTTATTTCTCAGACGCTCGCAACAATGACGCAAGAATTTTGGAGAATCAGTTTGAAAGAAACTTAGAAGACATGAGGGGATGGTTTAATGAAGGTGACATTTTTGTTGTGGATCGGGGTTATCGAGATGCCATACCCTTACTGAATAATCTTGGCATACAATATGAAATGCCCGCGATTGTTCCACGAGGGCAACAACAGCTTTCCACTGAGGAAGCAAATAAATCTCGATTAGTGACGAAAACTAGATGGATAGTTGAAGCAAGAAATGGACATTTGAAAAGCATGTTTAAGTTTTTTGATAAAACTATCGAAATGCCACACGTACACAATCTTAGCGATCTATATCAAATCGCTGGTGCACTCATCAACAGCTTCCACCCCCCAGTCTCAATGAGAGGTGCCAATGCTCAGCTGGCACAAGAATTGTTACGAAAATCACAGGAGGTAAATGTCGTCCAGGCTCGAGTGGAAGTGGACAATCTTCATCTGAGAAATGGTCAATGGGTCCGTATGAATGGAAACCTGATTCCAAACTTTCCTCGCCTTACGATAGAATATCTAAGAGATTTGACCGTAGGTATATACCAAGTTAAACTTTCACCTTCGTATATACAGGATAAATTGCAAAGGGAAGAAAATGAAGAGTTTCAGGTCGATATTTTCGAAGAGGAACCTGGATTCATGAGAGTCAGGGTTTTTTCGAGGTTCAGAAATGCCACAAAATATCAACTGTGGATCAAATATAATGATGGAGAAGAACCTGATGAACCAAACGAGCCCATATTAGGATATTTTTGTACTTGTAAAACCGGCGCCAGAACTTTAGGAACATGTGCGCATGTTGCCAGTGTTCTATGGTATCTTGGTCATGCTCGACATGACCCCAACAGTCGATACCCCTCAAGTTCCCTACTAAACTCAGTAATGGACGCGGCAAATAGACCACAACAAATGGTTCCTGATGGTGCGCTTGAAATAGTTGGGTAGTGAAACGATGACAGTCATGCCGGTGAATAAACTCCTCACAATTTATTTGAATAACACCTCAAAAAACCCAAGACCGGTATGTAGGTGGTCAATTTGGATGCATGACATTTCGTCTGAAGTCTAATTCTTTATTGCGATAGAAATCACTTGCATCCTCATTCTTCATTGCAATTGAATTAACTGCAGATTCAATCATTGTAATGGAAGATTTTTCCAATTATTTAAGAATGTCGCATGCTCTATTCAGTGATATCTATATAAGACCTACCCTACACTGATGAGGGGCAAAACCCCGAAACCGGTATAACTCGTTTCGGAAAACGAAATATGAATCGTCCGAAAGGCTGTCTTCATGGAAAAAATGTACTTGCTGAATTGATTCGACTCAGCCCATATGCTTGGAATCGTGCTGAATTCATGTTATGTACTTACTTTAATTCATATTTCATATATCTGTCAGTTGCGGTCACAATTTTTTGAAGACAATGGCAGTTGCGAAGACCTGAATATAAACCAAATCATCTCATTTCTCTCTACTTGTTTTTCCGCACACGATCTTTCTCGAGAATATATTGCTTTCATACTGGATTTTCCTAAAACATCGGGTGGAGACAAAGTGGTCCTGGTCCTAATAGAGTTTCTGAATATATAAAAAATATGAATAGTAAACGGATACTTATATTTTTGAAAAAAAATTTTTTTTTTGGACCAACCTTTGTATATTCATAAATTCTCATTTCAGATAATTTGGTCATTGAAATGTTTCAAAGTTTGTCTAGGAAACAATGTTATTTTCCGTTACAAAGAAATTATTGATTATTCGAGAAATCAAGGAAATACTATACTTCAAACCCCTGTATAACTCAAACCGTGGCATTCGCGTGGTAGGCACTGTAGAACTTTTTGATCAAGAATGACTCATCTACATTATATCAGAAAATAAAAAAAATTCACGGACGATTTTAGAAATCATTTCAAAATTATTCCGAAACATCCCTTCTCCATATTTTTTGGACCATCGCCGCAACTTTATTTGGATTCAGATTAATGAGCACAGACGGTGACACATTTGTATGTATGTTAGCTACATACTTTCAAAACATCAGCTAAATATATTGGTGAAAGCTGACTATACAAAGGGATACATTTTTCCGAAATTGAAAATATATTTTTGATCGCCCCGTATCTTTCAAATATTTAAAGTTGGATGGTTAGTTCAAATGCAAAATATGATCGCCCTCTTATGTACTGTAAGTATCATCAATTGCACATGGATCTGCAGGAAAACGAATATTTTCTCAAAAAAAGTTCGATAAAAATTACCAAAAACAAAGTTCAACCCTCTGTATACCCGCCAGTTTTGATTCTAGAAACTTTTGTCATTTGAACTTTTTGATGCACATATTGTGGACTATTTCATTATAAAAATTCAGATCGATACAATGAAAATGAAATTCCGGATTTTTTTAAAAATCGTCAAAATATCGAACTTTGACCCCCTGTAGAATCCAAACGCGGGCATTCAGAGAGTTGGCGCAATGGTAACTTTTGTTCAGGATGGCATGGGCTACATCATATTGAAATTTCAGCTATTTTCACCGAAACCGGTTTTCCATAAGATTAGTGCGGGGTCCTTTGCATAAATATTTCCGTTTCAACAATGGATTTCTATATGTTTCTTCGTTGCTCCTCTATTTATTATAGTGTGGTTCAGACAAGTGGTGCATGCAGCTATATGCTATATTTCCTGGGAATACGATACTAATTTCAATATTATGACAGAATTTCAATACTCAATACCAAAAAATATATTTTTTATCGGAGAAAGAAATTAAACATTTCAGAATACACCACTCTCCCCTATTTGGTCTATGCCTTCCAGTCACCTTGTACCTTTTCTGCACTTCATCACCTTCATTTACAGGATTTGTTCTAATTCAGAGAAATAGCCGCATTTTATTGACCACTAGAGTTTATATCTACTAGTAGAAGAAGTAAGTTTCATAAAAACATAATTTCAGAGTTTCCAGTAGGAGTCAAGTAATTCTAAAAATTTCCCAAATCTATGTAAAGAGTTTGAAACTTATATGTTACATCATTATAAATGATACATTTACTATGAATAATTTGCTTGTATTAACAACTTCCACAGTCCAAATATACAAGGGAAGAAGGCGCGAGCAGTATTATATCGTATTCGAAGATTATCTAGGCAAGAATATTTCAAGTGGAATAATGAATTTATCATATATGTGAATTCCTTAAATAGGTTTTATTCAGAAAATTTTTTCAGTATGTAAAAATTATCATGAAGAATTGATTACAAAACCTTCCCACCTCCCACTTTCGAGGCAGCTTTGGGTGAACGAACTAGCTTATAAACCGGAATTATCTGAAAAAATTAGAGCATACTTGAAGATTGGGAACAACTAGGAACTGCAAAATATTTGTTTGAAATGTATCCTGTCAATTTTTCTCTGTTCATCATACATAAATCAACATAATGTTTCTATATCATCCCACTGTTGTTTTAGAAGTTTCGCCGCTTTCTAAAAGGAAGGTTCAGCAGAGATACTCGATAATTTCATATCAATATGAACCCACCTTCCTCATCTTTATTTTTGGTATCCATTTGTATATTTGTATAGGATAATTTTGAAAGAGAGGTACAACAGAGGATCTCAATGAGAGTTGATAATCAAAATAAAACTTCTATATTATATAGATAAAACTCGTTGTACAACCAATACGTTAAATATTTCCATCTATAACTTCAATTTCGTCCATGACACTCATATTTATTTTAACTAGTAAAATCGTGTTGATATAATATGTGAGCAAATTAAGTCTTTTGATACATCAAAATACAACCAAACTGAAATGAACAGAAATTAAGTCCATACTTTCAATGTCAATGAGTCAATTTCTGCTAATATTTAGGAAGTTTTCTTATTCAACCAATTATCTACTTTTGCTACTCTCAAATTCGATCGTATCGAAAGTAGAGAGAGTAGAGATATCTGGTGTCAAAAAAACAGTTATATCAAATTCTACTTCTACGACTAGAACATTTCTGCCTACAATAAAACGCTCCTAGTGATGAAGTTTCCTCAAATGAAATTCTCCGAAAGCGAATCACTTCTCCATTCGGATTTTCGATCGACCTGTTTTGGAAATGATATACCATCGAACAATTTGAAGATTCACATATCATGCAACATCCGCGTTCTTAATAAGAATATCAGTGACGTCCATAATTACCCACATGCGGAAAAACCATATCAATGAAGTCATCCATTTCGATAATAAGTATTACCATCAGCAAATACTCTTCCTAGAGAAAACCACATGAGGTTCATGGCCAGCAGTTGGTTTTCTGTTTTGTCTAGAAGACACAGAGCCGACCTGTTCTGAAATATTGTTCCCTTACATGAAGAGCAGCTCCGAAACGTACACTATTTCATATTTTATTAAATAAAGAGGGCAATACATGATATCGGTGATGCCTATCTCACAAACTTGCTTACTTCTAAGGAACATCGAGGAAAAGTTGACGATATATTTTTCTTTTGAGATATCTACAAATCCCATGCTCTTCTGAAAGAGTTCAATTCTGGTTTCCTGCTATTGATTATTATATTCTCTTATTTGTTTCAGGTAAGTCGATCAACTGAAGGGCACCTTAAACATGAATGAATTGTGATGATGAGCAGTGAGTATTATTTTTTATTTTGATTTTTAAATGAAGGGGTATTTTGAATTCCATGCTTTTCAAGAAATAGAAACTACTCAAAACAAAGTTAACATGGTTAATATGGTATACTGGACGCCTATGGTTTCCTTCAATGAGAACAAATAGTATTTTCCCCTTTAACACACAAGTATTTTCACTCCGCAATTACCACTTTACAACGAAAAACCCAGCTCAATTTGTGTTATATCAGTTTATTGGCTAGGAAAAATCAGGTGCATAGAACAATTAAAATAGTTGAAAACTTTCAATAATAACCTATTGTTGACTCGAAACTCTCTGAAATTCCTTTAATTTGACAATTGTTTTTTTCATGAAAAGATTACCATGCAAGAAAACTTAAATCCTATTTCAACCTAAAAATATTGAATAAAATCTATTTGCTAAAACAACTTGGTCTTTTAGAAATATTTGTGTCTATGCCATATATGGACATCACAGAATAATAAAGTTTCTGAGAAATAATCACCTCAAATTACAGTATTTTTATTTCATGAATATGAACAATTCATTCAGTACAGTTTCTTGATATTCAAAGAAATTTGGCATTTTGTGCGTGTTATTCAAGTGTTTCCAAAGCAGCCCGATTATTTACATCGTGATCGGTCAAGATCATCCTTCTGAATATCTTTTATTGGTCCATTTTTCCTTTTACTTTCCTACATTTGCTGTTGGTTTGCACTTGATGGTATCAGTTTCTAATTCTGCCATTGTGAATGGCAAATCTTCAGAATCAGTAAATTGTACTTTATTTTCAAGTTCTACCAGGTCAGTTTTTATCTTTTAAGGGTGTTTTCAGTATTTTTTCTGCTTGCATTACAGATGAAGGGTTCCATCAGAGGAATCTCTTGCAGAAATAAGAGTTGCCCCAACCATTTTCCAAGTCATTGTCTTCGTAGTTACTATCAGGTACCAGTATTACTACTGGACCTATGTCATCCTCATCAGACAGGTCGGATTCGTCACTGTCACGATCTAGAGTTCTGAATGCATCCATTTGTCCATATATTTTTGTAACCATGTCTTCAAAAAGTATTCAATTTCTTAGAAGAGTCCATCGCTGCATGGTGTACCATATATGGCACAATTTCTTTTTTTATCAGATTTTTCATAGGTTCTCAGTGAGCAAAATGCAGAGCACTCACCTAAAAGATTCCTAATACCAGTATAAAACAAATTATATATTTTTTTTCAATGAGAAACCACACTTATATTTGGTTTTATGCTATTTAGAGATTATATTATTATAAATTATAACTACGTATTAGTTAGGCCACCCTGTACAAATTTATGATAAGATCGATCCAACACACAGAAAAATTAATTCATGCTTTGAATCTCCGGTCTCAGAACATGTGCTGAATTGAAATTAGAATGAAAAGGAAGGAAGTTGCGAAAAACATTCAAATTAAAAAATATGATCGGAAATATCCTTGCGTCGAGGTGTTTGTTTTGTTTGCCAATTTCAATCGATCACATATCGAACGTTACGCTTTGAATCTTAATGGATACTCGTCGCGAAATCCCAAGTTTCTTTTTAAACTGTGTCCAAAAATTCAGTTGGCTAATAATTGGTATTACCCAAAGCTAAAATTCCAATCACACACACAAAAATTCCGCTTTGATCACCGGAAGTAATGTACAAACAAGTGTCTGGAGACTTGGATTTTCATAATCTTTTTTTGATCGTAGATTTTATATTCAGAATGTTTTGCTGGATAAGTGTGCGTCACTAATATAACAATAATTGAAGAGTGTGTCTCAAGTATATTTATACTGTAAGAGATGAAGAAAGAACATTTTGCATTTGGTAATATCTCGAAAATACATACATTATTTTAAAATCTTTGATATTGAATTTTTCATGTTGAAGATCCAAATGGAAAATTTGTTGACATCAAAATGTTTTTTTCCGTTTGACATAAGAGGTTACAAATTAAATCAGTCCTCAAGACAATATTTTGGTTATTTTTTGAGTTTGCACACTTTTGGAATTTTCATCTAAAAATTAAGTTTACCAACAATTTTTTTTTCAAACATTTTCGTTTTGTTTGAATGGTTGCATATTTATCGGAAGATTATAAACTACTATTTTTCATCGCTTCGAAAGTTTGCAAAACATTTCACGAGTAATTTTCATTTCTCGATAATCTGAAATTCACAGTATACAGTGAGCACGTAAAGGTTGGAACAAATTCGTTAAACGCTTGATATGGCCATTAGGGAAAATAAGACACGTCGATTTTATTTTACGGTGGCGCATTTTTTGACCTACTTATATTTTTGATGACGTCATCACTGTTCAAGTTATGACGTCATCAATTGTGGTATAAATAAGTTATCGACATCATGCGAATAGCGAAAAATGACGCAAATATATTTTAAGGATTTCAGGTTATGTGGATAAGACTAGTACGCAATCTGAGGTTTGTGACTTATTTAACTATAAATATCCCGATAGACCTATTACACGTTCGACAGCGATCAAAGTCGAAGCAAAATTTAGAAATTTTGACAATGTAGGTGATAATTATACGAAAGGTCGTCCAGGCGTTACGGAAGATTAACAATTGGATGTATTACTATCATTTTAAGAAAATACTCATATGAATCATGAACTTAATGAAGATGATTTCGATATTAGTCGATGATTTTTAGAATGGCCAGCTAGATCTCATGATCTAACCCCACTAGATTTTTTGTGGGTATCCCTTAAGTCAAAAGTTTACGTTAACAGATCGAATATTACCTTACTATTAATAATGAAATATCTTTTATTTCTCGAACATAAGGTTATGTAATATAAGAAAAAACATGACATTCATACACAGAAAAATGAGTTATTTTTGAAAGTATTATCAAAATAGGGTAATGCCATCTAAAAAAATATATAATGACGTCATAACTCGAACAGTGATTACGTCATCAAGAATGTGATTAGATCAAAAAATGCGTAACTGAAAAATAAAATCGACGTGTCTGAGCTTATTTCTCCTAATGGCCATATCAAGCGTTTAACGAATTTGTTCCAACCTTTACGTGCTCACTGTATACTAATTCGACCATTCTGAATCGATCGGCTATAGCAGAGTTGTTCTATCTCTAACCGTTCTCCAATTGAACCCAAAATTTTCGACATTTTATTTCCCTTGAATCTGATGAAATACAAAACATTTATTTTTGGTATCAGCATGATATTTACGTATATACATCGCGAATTTCAAGTGGATCTGTTTATTTTGTATTTTTCGTGATTTTCACCTTACAACATTTCACGAGTAATTTTCATTTCTCGATTGGCTGAAATTCACAGCATATACTAATTCGATCATTCTGAATCGATTGGCGATCGCAGAATTGCTCTATCTCTAACCGTTCTCGAATTGAACCTCTTCAATTTCAAAATTTTCGACATCTTATACATCTTTTCGGCTATATTTTGAATCTGATCATATACAAAACATATATTTTTGGAATCAGCATGAAATTTTACGTATACAACGCGAATTTCAAGTGAATCTATTTATTTTGTATTGTTCGTGATTTTCAATGGTACCCCTTACACCATTTCACGAGTAATTTTCATTTCTCGGTGGGCTGAAATTCACAGCATATATACGAGGATATATTGAAAAATTCGTAGCCTACTATAGAACCAAACAAAATTTCAATGTAAAAATATTTTATTACTCAACATATTCTCCTTTTAATTGGATACATTTATTACAGCGAACCTGCAACGTCTCTAGACCTTTCAAAAAAAAAGTTTCTTCTTGCTCTGCAAACCAGACCTCCACAGCTTTTATTATCTCCTCGTTGGAAGAAAATTTACGACCTTTTAAACTTTTTTTTCAGTTAAGGGGGGTGTTCTAGTAATTCAAACCCTAAATAACGAATTTTTTGCATGGCAACATGAGATTTGTGTGCAGGGGCGTTGTCCTGCAAAAATAAAACACCTTTGCATAGCTTTCCTCGTCTTTTCTCTTTAATTTTTTCCCTTAGAGTGGTCAGTAATGTCGAATAGTAATCTCCAGTTATTGTTCTACCCTTATCCTAAAAATCAATCATGATTAGTCCATGGCAATCCCAAGAAACTGTAGCATGAACTTTTCCAGCAGATTTTTGGATACGAAACTTCTTAGGTCTTGGAGAACCGGAGTGTTGCCATTACATCGATTGTTGCTTTGTTTCTGGATCGTAGAAATGTACCAAAGTCTCATCCATAGTAACAATTCGGTTTAAGAAGTCTACATCGATTTTAAATCGAGCACAGATCGAACGCGATGCTACTACCCTTGCACGCTTTTGGTCAACATTCAAACATTTGGGGATCCATTTTGCAGAAATTTTTCTCATGTCCAAATTGACGTGAACTATATGATGAACCCGTTCGTATGAAATATTCAGTGCTTCAGATATCCGTTTTAGCCCAATTCGACGCGTCTGTTAAAATCATGTCATGAACTGCATCGATATTTTCGGGGACTGACACAGTAACTGGCCTTCCCGATCGGTCATCATCTTCAATGGAAAATTTACCTCTTTTGAAGCTTGCAGTGAAATTTTTCACGGTCGCATACGAAGGACATTGATCACTAAGGATATTAAGCATATCTTCGTAAATCTGCTTACCTCTTAACCCTTTTAAATACAGGTACTTGATGATGGCTCGATACTCCAATTTTTCGATTTTCACGTAATTTCGGTGGACATATTTTTTCTTTTAATTTATTACGTAACTCTGGTTTACGTTTTTGACGTCAAACTTTACACTGACACTTCTAATAAGTTATTCTTCGTTGCTATGGTAACGCAATCTTTTGTTTATGCAGGGAACTGGTCTAGGCTAACTAGATATCAATACATCCTCGTACTAATTCGATCATTCTGAATCGATTAGCGATAGCAGAATTGCCCTATCTCTAACCGTTCTCGAATTGAACTCTTTCAATTTTAAAATGTTTGACATTTTATTCCCCTTTTCGGCTATATTTTGAGTCTGATCATATACAAAACATATATTTTTGGAATCAGCATGAAATTTTACGTATACAGTGCGAAGTGTAATTCCCCAGTATCGATGATAACCAAATTTCATTGTGTTATAAGCATCAACTAGACATTTTTTTACCCATCAAATCTGAGAATATCCGAATTTAATTATAAACCAATATGTGAATTGCCTGGCGTGTTGTTGGAGATTGGATAATACATGTTTATTTTTTGTTGAAACTCCAGAGTCGGACTGGGACTATTTGGCCCACGTGGCAGGGACCTATTTGGCACAACACTTCCCCATTAAAAAAAATATTTATAATGAGTTTGGACCTCCATCATTTGCCAACTTTTATTAATAAAACTACTAAATTACAAAAATAAATTTTTGAAAGTTGAAAGGTAAAATAACAAACAAAATATAAAAAAGGTAATTAAATCGAAACAAAAGTAAAAGCTTTTTAGGATTCAAAAAAAAATGTAAATATTCGTAATATATAAAAATAAAAGCGATAAGTAGGAACAGAAAATTTCAATAAATGTAAAATATAGATACCACTGCAACAAAAGTTTGCTTCTAGGGGTTTTGTTATGGTATACAAAAACTACAGGAACATCAATCTTTCTTCCTATGGTAAAACCTTAGCAACTTTTAGGTGTTACTAGAAAATTTAAAAATTATAAAACTGAAAGTAGAAGTTGAATAAAAAATCGTGGCATGCGGCTATGATTGACATGGAATGGGTCAAAATTCAAAATATTCGGTGACAGCTTCATGAACATTTCACATATTAAATACAATTCAGAACCTAATAACTACACTTACTAATTTTCACCAAGGGACGGCAGAAATATGTCATATATCTACACTTAAAAGTTTACTTAATTGAAAACTGGAATTGAGATATACTACTAAGTGAGTGTTATATGGCTTCAAGAGATTTCAGAAGATTTTGCTACTTGTAGCAAGTTCAGTTATTTCTGTGTAATTTTTCATCAATATTTTAAAGCAAATCTCTTCCTATGTTGATTACTAGCAATGATTTCAACAGATCATCACCTAACGCAGATTTTAATCGAGTTTTAGTTAATTTTAATTTTGAAAATACCCTCTCGAAGTTTAGCAGCGTCGACGACGCGGGGAACGAGTGGCTGAGCTGAGCAGAGCCAGGCCGGCGATAAATAATATTTTTATTTCGAATTAAGGTTCATATAAACCCATGAAAAAATTAACGTCAAAAAATTCGAGTTATTTGGTCATCCAAATTGAATAATGATTGAGATGTAGAAGGAAATCTGATGAACAGTTTTGGAGGAAAATATAAAAACATAATTTTTAGAGGTTTTTCAAGTTCTCTCAAAAACCATTCATCAGATTCCATTTAAAATATCATGACTATCAATGTCAAAGTAAAAGATTATCACATTTTTTTTCAGAATTGTCTACCTCAACGTTCCACCACAATTGAAAAAAAAAATCTGAAAATCTTGTTATAGAATAAAAGACAGTTGAGAAGAATCGCTTGTGAAAGTAATATTTATATGAAATTCAAAACACTGAACATTGAGGAATTATTCATACCATATTTCAGAAATAAAATCAAACGATTTATATTTTCAATAATGATTTTCAAAACCCCGAACAAAAAACGGTAAATTGCTCCAGTAAGTGAATCCTCTGTAGTACTTGAACGAAAAGACAAAACCAGTTCTGCTACTGTCCACAAGGTATTGCACAGAGTTATTGTCACTGTCATATTCATTGTACAGCGTTGCCAATAGTTCTGGACAGTGGTAACCGATGTAATTTGTTTAATTTTTCGAAAATGAAAGTTACGTTGATAGAGGTTTGTCAGTTCATCAGTTGGATGTTGGATTGGTCCGCCTAAAGCCATGAAGTCCTTGGACACAATTGAAGAAGTATGTAAGTAATAAGTTTCGTGTTTTGCGATTTGAAATATCAGTTTTGGAAATGAAACAGGACGCAAAACAGAATTGAAAAATATTAATAATAACCATAATAGCGTCTTTATTGTCCATCCCAGTTGTTTTAAAATAAATTTATTTTATATGCATAAAAAATAACGACATAATAGGCAGAGTTCAGCTTACAAAGTTGAAAAATATTGATAAAAATGAATTATAGTGAGTTGTTCATATTAGCTGCTCTTTTTGAATTTTACCAACAATATTGTTGTTGGTGCTAAAAGCAAATCTATTCCAAGATCACCCCCGAATATCAGAAAAACAAACGAAATGAATACAATAAATAATATACAGGTGAACCGGAAAAAAAGGCAATACCAAAGATTCCCAAGATCTGCTTCCACAGGAAAACCGACTGCACAGGCATCATCAATAAACCAAACTCTAAGAAAAAGAATAAACCAGCTTTAAACGAAATGGTCCACACCTTTTAATGAGTCCCGCGAAGTCTACATTCACAAAAAAACCGGAGATACTGCAAAACTGAAATATTTCGTAGACCACTGAACAATAAGCTTATACGAAGAGCTGGAAAAAAGAAGAAAATAAAAGAAAGAAAGAACCTTGAAAACGTAGCCCAAAAACGTAACAATAAACTCATAATTCCGAAAAACAATGGAATAAACCACCAAATTTCAAACGGTAGAAAAGGTATGGATACAATCGTTACTAGTCCACTTCAAAATGGAAAGAATAATAGAAGATGGCGTCTCACATTTTCTCTCACAACCCCCTTGACAATATAGCTACATAATGTATTGAACCACATTACCATAATTAATACCAGATAATGATTAATAATCCTGTGAGCTATTTCGCAGTACTCCGAATAATGTTGAGATTTGGCACCAATGCATTTGTAGTAGGGTTGACCGTTGACTATTCGGTAGATATTCCAGCAGAAAACGGTAATTCATTTGAAAATGTTATGAAAGATCGCTGTCACTAGGGTAAGAAAAATATATATCTTGTCAGTGCCATCTTACAGTTCAGAAACGCGAAATATTTTACTTTATGTGAACCTTAACGATTACTATCAACTTGAAGATGATAAGAGATAAGGGTCAATGATCAGTGGAAGTGTATACTATTTAGTTGTGTTTGTTTCATTTTGTATTTGGCCCCACATTTTGCTTTTGGCCCCCCACATTTTCTAAGGTAGGCCCAGGCGGCAACTGCCAGTCCGACCCTGAACTCAGTAAAGGTGAAATTGTTGTTTTAAATTTTTCATATATTTTTTCATCAGTAATTTACGAAAGCTGAATACATTTTTACTATGATTCAGTTCCTAAATCCACAACCTGATCAACATATTATGACGGTTTTTGCTTTTTTTTTTTATTTTCAACTAGGAAGTCGAACAAAATCATTCCATTGAGTGAAATTTTTGTTCGGGGTCCAATCGGTTTTAATGAAATTAATGGCAATTTCAATTCATCCTTGACCCCGATTTTTTATTCGTCGTAGAAAATGACAGTTGATCATATGGATCATCCAAATTAAGTATTTTCTCCGCAATAATATCAGCTGCATAAATCATAAATTATCAGTACCTAATTAACGAGTTACGTATAGTTATTGCATTTTTTCATTTGAAATACGTAACATATTGTATAATAGCATCGGGAAAAGTAATGCTATACTTAATTATGTGTACCTAATAGTATTAGTAGTTAGTATAGTTAGTATAGTATAATAGTTGTTTTGCGAACTTGAATTTTAAATATATATTTTTTGGGTTTCATCAATAATTTATGAAAGCTGAATACATTTTGTGCTACTATTCAACTCATATATCCACATTTTCCACAGGATTTTTCTTTTTCGACATTCCTGAGTTCCCATTTCATCGTACAAATATGATCCTTGTTCTAATTTTTTTCACGTAGTATATATTCACGTTGGAATTTTTGCACGCTTGAAAAACAGCAGAGTAAATAACCTTTACTGAATTTCAATCGCAAAAAAACAAAATTTCTGAGAATAAGAAAGGAATAAATAATGAAAATGGATTTAAGTGCCATTATACTTTTATCACGAGTAGATATAGGAAAAGAACACGAGAACGAATTCTGAATTATTCATAATCTAATAATCATTTGGTATTATGCTAAATGTAATGCGCAGAAAACAAAAGTCTTGCCGTGGCCATAAATATTGGCAATAGACATGAAATGTTAACGATTACATTTCCACATTCAGTGATAGGTCCAGAATAGTAATGTAGTAAACATGAAGTCTAAACGGTTTTAAATAATTCATTTTTTCCGTTAACCAGCTGTCGTCCCCTTACGAACGGCAGCTCTCAGAAGTCGAAACTTGTGCGAGCTAAGGATTAACGAGGTCTTACCTTTTAACGTGCGATTCCTAACACACAGTCTAACTTCTAATCCATTATATCACAATTTATCTAAATTATATAATACTATTCAATTTCAAACTAGACTGTTTGTGCTGAACTCTAGCTCTCACTGTATTGTATCTAACTGATGTTTATTGTCATATATTTATAGTCTAATTCACTTAAAAATAATTTATTTACGAAATACAATGATTTAATGACACAATACTCTAATTTACATAACAATCACGGAACTAGGTATTTATATTCGACTTCCACTTCACTCTGACTGTCCCTCTGTCTGCTGCGTCGTTCTTTTTATATTCATTGTTGACTTCTCCGAATGCTCTGGAATTTTCCATCGAATCGTCCGGATCCATCGAATCGTCCGGATCCATCGAATCGTCCAGATTCTTCTCGGTGCATAGCGTATCGAAGGTCATATGCAGCTTGCGTGAGTGTTCAGGCCCGGCATCGCCCACAGCTTCGCCACATTATTTACACGTAGATCTCTATCGCGATTGTACTGGAAATTCCAGTACGGTCGCCGATTGTTCGAATGCACAATTCTAGAAGTCTCGACAAGTTCTAGAAAACGCCGGCTGACATTCCGAAGCGATGGTGCGGTGAGATATATGCAAATGAGGCGACAGGTCCGGACCCAGAATCGTTACAGTAATGATAATTTGGGTATTGCTTTTACCAAATAGATCGTCACTGTTTTCCTTCTTAACCCATTATCGGATCATGAGCCTTAAATGGCACAAACAAACAAAAAAAGTTGGTATATTTTATCTCAACTGATGACGTAATTGCATAACTACCAAACCAGGTACAGTTGTGTGCATAAAAAAGTCGTACACGGTACGACACTAACTGAAGCATTGCTCAAATTGCACTAAGAAATGTTAAAACCGCGTTACTGACAAAAATAGTTTGAATATCGATGATACTCGTCAAAGTCGATAAGACTTTTAATAATTAAGATTGACGAGCCTGGCTTACAATATTCTTTAACTGCTGTACGACATATTTATGCACAACTGTACATTCAAGTGAAACATGCGACCTTATGCGGGAAGGTTTTAAGGGTTGAACAACTGGTTCAACTCGGTACCAAATTCATCATTTTCAGATTTCTTCTATGCTCTGAAATATTCACACTTTGGGGGTTACGTCGTAAAAAAATATTTTAATAAAATAACAACGGAGTTATCAGATCTCTTGATTTGTAATGGGAAAAATCCCGGAAGGATTTAAGGTTGTTTACTGAATATTTGAAAAATAACTGCGCGCCAGGACCGGACGGCATCACTAGTAAAACTATTAAAAAAAATTCATCTCCATATTAGTAGTCCTCTAGTCCATGTTATCAATCTCTCCTATAAAAGTGGTAAAATACCGAGACTATGGAAATAATCCCTTGTAACCCCTATATACAAGGTGTTTCTTAAGTACGTGTAGAAAATTTAGGAGCGTATTGCTGACATCAAAATGAGAAGAAAAGTTCCTATAAACATATGTCCACAAGCTATTCGCTTCTGAGATAAAGAGTGTCAAAGTTGAATTCTTATTTTAATTTTTTGACAACATGCTCTTGAAGTTTCTACACGTACTTAAGAAACATCTAGTATAAACCAGCTAAACATAATGACATGAACAATTACCGACCGATTTCTGTCATAAATAATTTTGCTAAGATTTTTTAACAGAGTATCAAAAGCAAACTAACCTCATTCTTCACTAAACATAACGAAATAACAAATAGACAGTTTGGTTTCAGAAGTAACTCAAATACTGAAAAAGCTATATTGGATTTCATCGAAAAAGCTGTCGATGCCTTGGACAGATCGGAAAGATGCCTAGTAGTCTTTCTTGATCTGGCTAAAGCATTCGACACAGTTTCTCATGATTTGTTGCTGAATAACCTTGAAAATTAGTCAGAGGTGTCGTGCTAAATCTAATGCGGAATTACTTATCACAAAGATCACAAGTTGTCAAAGTCGGGGACTGTCAAAGTGAACCCATAGATGTCAAAATTGGAGTTCCACAGGGAAAAGTACTAGGTCTAGTACTCTTCCTCATATACAGGGTGTCCGGTAAACCTTGTACAATATTGAAACTGATGATGGACCAGGTCATGACTGTTCAGAATATCGGAATTTCACATCAGTAAAACTCTCACAGTTTTCGAGATAATGAGCATTTTTTAAATTTCTGGAAAATCGGTACCCCATCTTGGATTTTTGAGTGCCATGCCTACAAATTGGGACCAACTCATATCTCTTTGCTACTGAAGATTACTGATGAGTGATGCTTTCAGACATACAAAACAGTTTTTCAGGAAACGATACAATTTTTCAAGAAATGAGGGTAAAATGCCAGATTTGAGTTTCACCAATTTTTTTTAACAACAGTTTGAAAAAAACATAACCAAGTGGAATTGGATATTCATTACAAAAGAATGCCCATTTTGACCAGACTCTAGCATGGTATAAAACATAAGATAATTATTTTTGGAAGGAGTAGAATTTCGATTATATTAGAGTGTGATGTTATTCTGAGCTAAAATCAACTCCATTAGACTTTGTCAGTAATGTCTTTTATTTTTATTCTATCGAGATGAAATGATAAAATAATTATGAGTAAGAACGAATCAACTGCTTAAAGCATTCAATGAGATGTAAAGAAATAAATACTAATTCAACGTTTTTTTGAATCAAATATACACTCTAAACCACAATAACGATTATTCAACATCGCAATGAATAATATTACAAAAATATTCACTCGTACGCAGAGACACATCTTTTCAAGAAGAACCTTTTCAAATGCGTTATAGGTTATAGCCCCCAAATCAGCGATTCTCTGAGTGGCATTGTGCAATCGGAAATCGTTCTGCATAAAGCGCTGCTGAAGCAGTAGCACTACCTCCACATTCATCATAAATGTAGTATGCATATGCGCATATTCTCAGGGAGTATAACGTGTGCACGGCATGATGAAGAAACAAATACCACTGAATGAAACAAGCGGAATAATTTCAAAAAACTACGACAGAAGTCACAAGTTGCTCAAACAAAATGTGACAGCCACCTACTAGATTTTTTCAATACTATTTACAGAATATCCGTTTATTCATAATGCTGTATTTTATTTTTTTCATTAGGAAACTATTGCTTCTACGGACACAACACACAGGAGTTAGAAAAGTTCTAAATTTTCGACAAGGATTCACCTCCTAAAAAATGTTGCACTCATTTGGTTACACCCTGTATATCTGTCGGTCTCTGAAACTCCGTTGCAAATCTGGATTTTGACAATCGCGACATTTATCACAAGAATTTGTATTAATCGGTGCCATGTCGGATAATCGACATTTCTTTCCTTCTTTCTAATTCAATGGAAATCACTTCCTCCAAAGATAATTATAGTTTGTTTTATACCATGGTAGAGTCTGGACAAAATAAGCATTCTTTTGAAATGAACGTCCACTTTCAATTGGTTAAGTTTCTTTCAGACAATAATGTCAAACTTTAAAAAAAAATTGATGAAACTCAAATCTGTCATTTTACCCTCATTTCTTGTAATTTTTTTTCACTTTCTGAAAAACTGTTTCATACGTCTGAAAGCATCACTCATCAGTAATCTTCAGCAGCAAAGAGATTTGAATTGGTCTCAATTTGTAGGCATGGCACTCAAAAATCCAAGATGAGGTAGTGATTTTCCAGAAATTTAAAAAATGCTCATTATCTCGAAAACTGTGAGAGTTTTACTGAGGTGAAATTTCGATATTCTGAACAGTCATGACCTGGTTATCACCAGTTTCAATATTGTACAAGGTTTACCTGTATATTGAAAGTATTGTGCTTAGATGGGTCTCCTGTCTCCTGGGGTGGAATCACAAAAATGTTCTGTAACAATTGATGTACATTTTTTTAATCTCAATGAATTCCAATAAATAAATAAATAAAAAAAAGAATGGTCGAATATAGGGAAAGACCTGGTTGCTTGTAGAAAGATAGAATTTGCCTCAGCTGGAGAAAATTGAAATATTTACATGTGAAAAAATTTTAATTGAAATTGATGTGTATGAAATATTAACCTGATTAGAAATTTAAATGTATTTAAATATTATATGTAAGTAAGTAGGGTAATTCCCCACAATGAAATTGATTAAAATAACTGTGGATGATACTGTAAAATATGTGCAGGTACAAAACCAGTCAACTGATTTCTTTGAAATATAAAAAGAATTAAAACGAGGAGAATCTACTATTGGTTTATGTAATAAGATTGATGAACATCTGCAGAAAAAAAAAACTGTTAACCAAGAAAACCACGCAGCTATCTACCTATGCAGATAATATTATTGTGAGCCAGAAAGTGGTCCCATTAGTTACCCATAAATAGTTTAAATATATAAAGAAAATAAAAAAGTACCACTGCATTACTGGCAAAACCGAACTTTTCGACATTCCTACTTCTCAGTCGTTTCAAATAGTATAGCTACAGAACAAACAAATTTCAAGTATTAGTTAATTCGCGGATTTCCTAAATTTCAAAATGTGTGTCATTGAAATCTTCAAATCTCAAATATATCGAAATATATATTTGTTTAATTTTCACATATCGTTTTTCTCTTAGTTATGAAAATTTGGATTTCAGAAGTGTTCTCCCACAGGCATTCTACGTCACTGACACAATCCGACAACGTCACTAATGTCATTCAATGTACGATCTGTCAGAGCTCTTACTGTTGATGAAAAAGGCATTGCTGATATTATATTTACTATAGATTCTTGAATAACCGTTCACCGATATGGGACTCTTTTTTATCGGTTCGACGGAGAAACCAGTATAAAAACGTGGCAGCAAAAAATACCAAAATCTATGTTGTATGCTCGAAATCGGTAATAATCCGAAACTTACCTTGGGATGCTACACAACATTCAAGTCACAATTTTTTATTTCATCATTACTGTTGTCAATAATAGCTACAGCAAAGTATGGTTTGCCTAATAATAATAATAATGAGGGTCTATATTGGGTATAAAAAATACAACAAAGGGCGAAGTTCAAAAACTACAGTGGAACACCGTAGTTTTTGTGCTCAGGAACTATTCGGCACTTGATAAAAATAGAACCTACCTTTTCAGCTACATAGAATCCATAGCATCATCATCATAGCCTGATCAAGTAGCCCTATAAATGAACCTAATAAGTAAAGCATATTCATGCCATCAGAATAAATTCCGAATAAACAGAATTTTCTTCATCTTTTTCACACTTTTCATCTCCACTCTCGAATAGTTTGGATTGCGAAGTAAAAATGTGTGAATCATTATATAATTTACCGGTGGCAAATTTCCACTGCTAGTTTAAAAAAAAGTTTTTCTCCATTTTCACAAGTTGTAAAATAACAATTTCACGACAAGAACAGCATAAACAATGTCAGCAAATGTCAGCCGTTCGATTGTTGCCAGATTCATATCAGTACCATCAACTTAGGTCAACAAAAAATACTAGAATCTAGTGAAGACATTCTACGTCACAAGAGTATCCATACTCTAATTTTTCCTATGTTACAAAGGCTCTAATTTTTTATAACTGAATGTTGAGGTGAATCTTTCACAAGGTGGGGAGCTAATGCAAAATGGTTTCAAAAAATAATATTAATTTCGATTTTGGAGTTTTAGGAAAATAGCGAATTGTCCGAAATATTAAATTATTGAAGCAGCTTAATAATTATTATTAACATTTTTGTGCCCGCACAAAGCGTCTGCCGATGATTTTTCTGATATCTGCTCAAATTTATTGAATTCTCTTTGGTAGACGTTAATTAATTGTTCAAAAATCACATTTTTCTTTACATTTTGACACTTGGAGTTTAACATTTAGTATCAACTAGAAATGTCTTCCATTTTGTTTCCGATGGCTTTTTGAATAATTTTTTTTATTGATGTACATGGCAGACATTAGTTAATGGTTCATAAATCCAAAATTTTTAACAATTTCAATTTTCAACATGGCGTTTAGTAGCAGTGGTGGCGATTGGACAATTGTGCTATTCATCTTTTACACAAACAAAATGCTTGTATCAATGACAGACATTTTTTTATACAACAGTAGGCATGTTTTCCTAACAAAAATACTAGTATAGAACCGACTGTGCCATAATATAGAAGATAGTCCGTAGTTATATTATATTATGTTTTCTACTCGCAACTGTCATTTATTAATTTGTTATAAACATTCAAATAAAAAACATGTTTTTAAAATTGTTATGCTTATAAAATGAAAACTAATGGAGCATTCTGGTTACTCCAATGAAAAGAATTGTAGATAATTGAAAAGTAAATCAATTTAAAAAACACGTTTTCTGTTATTTAATAGTATATTATATAACAAGGGACTAAAGTGAATGTTTTAATCCCGCACGTGATGTTTATTGCCTGAGGGCTCGTAGAGCCCGAGGGCCAATAATCAGGTAAGGGATAAAATATCTCTTCAGTCCTGAGGCATATATGCTATTCTTTGCACTTTCCAGTATTATAACTTTCAATATTGATACAATTAATAATTTTGATGAGTTATGTAAACACGGTACTTGGATTACTTAGTAGGTAACGTTATATATAGCAACAGTGTCAATAACATTTTTCAATTCAGTAACATTTCAATTAATGTTGACAAATAATCGCCCATTTAGTTTCATCAATTGTAATAATGTTAGTATCACTTAGGGCGAGTTGTACAAAGCAGGTTCAACATCAGTTTAGCTAAGCTCGGTTCAGTTGCTAGAGATTAACCAATGAAATTTCTAGTTCCTTAGCAACAGATCTCAGTTCAGTTGAACTATTGGTGAACTTATTTTGTACAACATGCCCTTACAATGTTATTTCAATCAATAAAGATTTATATTGGAATATTTCCTAATTTTTGTCCTAGTTAATAACAGTGTAGCTGCGGTAAAGTTTGATTTTTACTTTATGTCCCTAGGGATTTGAAATGCAACTTTATCTCCCTAGGGTCTGAAAGTTACATTTTAGTCCCTGTTATACGGGACTGGAAGTGCAAAAATGTTTATAACAAATTAATAAATGACAGTTAATAGTCGAAAACATTACAGAATATAACTAAGGACTATCTTTCATGTGATGGCATAGTCGGTTTTCTACTAGTATTTTTGTTAAGAGCTCACTCATTTTATGCTCTATTGTTGTACAGCTGGACATGTCGCTAGCGCCGGTCTAGTAGGTTAGCAAGTGAATTTTGACCGACTTCTCGTCCGATTAACTTGAAATTTGACAGATGGTCATAATTCTGATGACAACGCATTATGAAATTTTGTTTTGTTTGAGAAAAAAAGGCGATCCCAAGATGACACATTAGTTTTGTGATTATGGCCTGCTTCTATTCAAAAATGATATTTAGGGGTTTGGGGCTAAAGAATATGAATTTTCTATCAAAATTCATGAAATCAAGATGGCTGGCGAGTTTTTTGATTATGTCATGGTCTGATTCTATTCAGAATGAGAGAGTTTCGTCCAAGTTACCATCCTAGATTTTTCGCGAAAAACTTCTGCCTTTTCAATTACAGAAATTCAAGTGGTATCGTGTAAAAATTAAATTTACATCAGTTGTTTGTGATACAATAAAAAGTCACATTAATTAATGCATGTTTTGATATTTTTCCGTGATGTAGAGAACTGTTGATAATCATCTCCATTCCTATGCTTCTTCCATTCATCATGAACTTTATCTTTGGCACAAATCAATATTGCCTCAATTATTTGCTTGAAACGAAGCTTGGTGAACAAAACTACGCTATAGTATCAGCATTGTTCAAACCAAATATTGTTCTTCAAAAATGGGTCCTCATATACTAAAATAGAAACATTGACCGACAAAATTAGAATCATCGTCAAATAAAATAACCAATTATCGGGTGTGTTGGTTTTAAGGAAGCGCGAGTATTCCTAGAATCACTTGAAACATTTACGCATACCAAAGCGAAGTATTTTATGGTTTTTTAATATCGTAAAGCATACAAACAAACTCTCCAATAAATCGAACAGAAACAAATATAAAACAGATTTCAGTTACTATGGAAAACATGGTTCGAGATAAAATTTGCAATATTTTCAATTTGTTTACCAGAGATATCATTACTTTCTAAATAGCGGCTGGTAACAACTCACACAGTGCATAGGTATACAAAATGTTTAGGAACTCGAATAACAAATTGAGACTGATGATTCGTTTTGATTTTACAAATTGTGAAAGGCTTTCGCGGCCATCGTTGAACGAATGATGGTTTTTCGGGTTTTTAGGCCGACGTATATTAGAGAAAATCTCTTAGTGTTCAGTGCTCAAACAAGTAGTGTTCAGTGATCGAAGCTGTAAACATTTCTCTTGTAAATGCCAACCGCTCGTGTTGGCGAAACGTCGAGATTTTCTCTAAATAAACGTCGGTCTAAAAACCTGAAAAACCATCATTCATTCGTGATTTTATTTATTATCATTGATATTTTTCAGATGATCCATCGGTTTGATTCTACTGAGCGTTAGAGATTCATGTAAAACTCACGAAATATTTGGCAGTTTTTTTTTTAGAAAAATGAGCGTTCCTACTTTTTTCCAGTAACATATATGAGGGTTGTCTGCCTTCACTCACCGTTGTTGTTCTGTTCACTTCCCTCATTGAAAAATACTAGACAGTTTTTCCATTCATTTCTACCTGTTAGCTTTGAATATAAAAAATATCTATTTTCGTGAAAGTTGCAAGTGAATAGGATAAAGTTTTCTTTTTTAAAAATTCATTTATTTTAACCCGTAAGAATGATTGGCCAATTTGTAGTATGCCTCTCTAATAAACGCATACTGAATGTAATGAAAATTATTCTGGTTTTTCAAACAAATATTTCAATATGTCTGAAATTCACATTTTGAAAGTTAGTCGTCTTTTAGAATAGTATTCCTATGGTGGACCCATTATGGTTGATTGGCACATTTGGGCACATTTGATAGTCCACCGGCTGCAACACTTTTTTATAACTGAAAATAATTGACAGATATTCAAAGTTTTGGTGTCATTCGATTATTCTGTTTCAATGCAGGGTGTGTCGTAGAGATGCCATTGAAAAAAATCAGATTACTCAAAAAAGTGATTTTGCAACATTCAAATTATAGCTGGTGGCAAACTGTTTTAATCAAAATGCTAATTTCATTTTCATGGCAACATGGCATCAGAACATTCCACATGCAAAAAATCATCATCAATAAAATGATTAGGAAATTAAAAAAAAAATATCGAAAAAATCAATTAAAAACTAGCTCATCAGGTTCCGAATTAGCTCTAGATTTCATAAATGTGAAAATGTATAAGCTGTTCCATTTAAAAAACTAAAACTAGGTGAAACCAGAAATGGTAGAGAATTCGATTTTTCTCAAAAAATCACATTTCAGTTCTTCAATGCCCTTCTAAATTTTCGTGCTTCAATCGGATCATTTCTCTCAAATATAAAAGTTTGGAGTCTTACAGATCTTCTCACGTGCTTGACTTCTGACGTTTTCTTCTGCTGCTGCCTGTTTATTATTGTACTGATGGTGATATATATCTTTTGTTTCTTGTGAATGACAATTTTTAAGATTAAGAAAAAGAGACTGTTGTCCTGTCACAATTTTATCAGTATCATTTTGTACGTACGAGGGGGGAATCGTTAGACAGGACACGGTGTGAAATATTTTCAATCGTCAGCGCATAAGAAGAACCAGCTAAATATATCGTTGATATAAATGTTGAAGAGAATAGACCCCAGGTGGGGTTCCTGGGGAACCCCGGAGGTGATATTATCAAATACAGATAAACTTTCCCAAGGTAACTCTGCGGCCTTTTTGTTCACATGATTATTCATTTTAAATTGGTTGCAAATCAAGGAGAACTCTCATCCGAAAACTTGAAGTTACCCGAAGAGATTGAATTAAAATTGATACCAGAAATTAGAGATTGTGAAAAGCTAATGCTTTGGATCGAGAAGAAACCGTTTTCACCTTTTAAACAAGGCGTGTTTTAATCTTGAGATTTCACAAAATTTTTTGCTCATTTGACCATGATTTCAATGCAAGTATGTAGTAAACAATTAGGTACTTATTATAATCACTTTTAACACCAATGTTGAGAATATTCTCATGATGTTTAAGGTTCTTTTTGACAGAGCCCAGAAACAATATTATGATCGTGGGACCCAAAAAATACAGCAAATAGCATTTGAAAAATAGGAATTGAATAATATTGAATGCATTTTATGAGATTTCACTACGTGACACACTTTTTTACGCTTCATTCGAGAACGAATGAAGAATGACAAGGATACCAATATTTGTTCAGGCGATCTCGTATTTGTCAAAGGCATAACAACATAATCCAGGCAATAAAAGACTATAGTAATTAAGTGGCAATTATCATTCAAAAGAAGCCAATATAGATGAGATAAGGTATGAAATGATTATTATATTTGACGAGGATTTTGATTCAGTGTGGAATTTTTTGAGAGCTGTTCAGCGGCCAATCAACTCGCTGTAACGATTGCAGGATGTTTATACTTCATATATTTTGAACAACCGTAACATCTCTCACAAAACTTACACACAGGTCAACAAGACGTGTTCATTAGCTCGATATGCCATTGAAACAGGCCATAAGATATAATTTGAGAAAGTTTTATATTATCTCCAAAATATCATTTCTCGAAATGATTGAAATCAATCAAGCACTAACAATGTGAACAAAAAATCAGAAAATGAAAATTATTTGAAATCTTCAATCAGGCTAATGACCATAGCAGTCGATGCTAAAAAAGCATGGAAAAGAAAATTTTCAATTAAAACCGATACTGATGTTCGAAAATGAAATGTTACACACCCAGTGTAAAATTTCACAAAATCTTCATGCTGGTAATATATTTTCTTGATGTTAATCATGGTAAGCTTGGTTGTTACTGTCAATAACTACCAAATCATTTCCTGGTAATGTAAAGTTATCACCATTTCTTCAAATTAGCACATAATTCAATTATTTTTCAAAAACCTAATGTAAATTCAGTTTGTTAATCACTTTACTGTAGGTATTACCATCATTTCAACTATTTGCACTGTCCGTTATGTATGTTACTCTGACGAAGTATCAGAGCTCAGACGAGAGATTGGTCCTTTGTAATAAAGAGTTTGTTGTTTGTTTATACGTTGCTGACTGTAAATCCCCTTCATTCTTCTCCGTAACTACATTGTTGACACTGTATTTCTGAACGTGAATTTGATTGGAGAAGTCACAGCCGACTTAATCTCCGAGCAGTGGTGAGAAAATTGGCAACGCCGCAAGGAAATCAATTTGACGTCCTACTCATTAATTCTTTTATGTCATTTTCTCGGCTAATTCGGAAAACTAGGAAAAAAACTTAGAAGAATGACTTTTTAGAGAAAAGAACGACGATCAATGTGGTTAGTTAATTTTTTTCATCACAAACTGGAATCGCAATATATTCAATTTCTTAGATATGGGAAAATTGTCAAGTTTGGTTTTTCCATGCCCTAATATTCCGATTTCGGGATTTTTTTAAAAAAAATTTTCTGGTTATTGTAAAAACCACAAAGATGATCTCTGATTTTTTAAAATTTTTCATTTGATATCTGACTGATGAAAATAAAAAAAAATTGGAGGGTACTTATACAGAATGTGCCGCTCAATTGTTTCAGATGAATATATGGTAGGTTTCCAAAACACCCATGAGGTACTACTAACGTGAAGCGTTACTTTTTATTTTCGTGGGTGGTTCGCCAGTAGACCTATTTTCCTACGATAAATATATGGGTTATTCTAAAACAAAATAAAATAAAATTCTGTCTCTCACAGAGAGAAAAAACAACAGAAAATGAACAAACTATAAAAAAATTATAATTGTGGTCTTCCTGTACAAAAAAGAAACAACTAATAGTCATAACAATCTCTCTCATATTTCTCTGTAATAAGTGGACTCAAAAGGCAATGAATTTGTGAGGAAAGAGTGGTATTTACTATTATTATCTGTTGGTCACTAGGGCTGATGAATGGTGGCGCATTCGCTATTTCAGCTGTAGGAAAACCCTCAGCACCACCTTGAAAAGTGAACTTTTGTTCTGAGTATTGAACAAATTATGATTCCAGGGGCCATATCAATCACGAAAATAATAATGGCAACTTTTAGTTGAATGTTTACTATCAGTTTGATGACCTTTCACCTTTCCAATTATCACTTTTAAATTTTTCAACATATTCCCTAACTAACTGATCAAATTTTTCTAACTTTACTATTTAATTATTATGAACATCTTAACATTCATGACGTCTTTCATCGGGCTCCGTCCCAATGATGTTATAGTTTTCGAAAAATATTTTTATAGGTGAATTCGGAAAAATTGAAGGAACTATTTATTTTATCAACTTTGGACATTTGCAAAATTTTTTTTTCAACGATTAAAATGATTGCTCATAAACATTCGAATTACAAAAAATATCAAGATAATTGTTCGTGGAAGATAAGTGTATTTTTTTCGAAAAATGTACAAAACTCGAAAACTAGTCGTCCTCTGAATTGCAAAACAATCATGATTATTCGACACCAAAAAAGACACATTTCTACAAATTTTCATGAATTAAATGAATTCATTGAGCGAGAAAAAAATTAAATACTGAAGAATCGGTGTTTCGCCATTTTGACGATTGATTTGAGATTATGTCAAAAAGTGTTGAGTATAAAAGTTTTCAACCCCTAAACTGCATCCCCATTTCTCCATTTAGAGTGTTTTCGTGTTTAATTTTTTTTTCCTCAAAGTTGGAACCTATACAACTTTCTCCATCTGGTCCTTACGTTTTTTCTTATTTTTCGAATCAAGCAAATTGACCGAATGCCAATTTCCCATTGAAACGGTGCGAGGTCCTTTTATTTTTCATGTAAAGAATATTTACGACGATGATTTATTATTATCAGCAGTGCATTTTTTAATCCAAAATCACTGAATAACATTATCATAATCAACTGGACTATATAAATTATTGTATCCAAAAACGAGACTCGCGTCTAGTAGTAAAAACGAGATCGAAAATGCATTCAACACAAATTGAAACGAACTGGTAAAAAATGATTTCGTACAGGTCACAACATCGGCGTACCAAATTTCGTTGACCTCTAATAGAAGTGGAACCGGACGCGGAACTACGTGAACCCACATTTTAATAAATTTTTCAACATTTACTCTCATTTAGCGCTCTTCTCTCTCTTTCTCCGACTTTGAATAGGATACAATCAGAAGTAATGAGAGAAAAGTAGCTGATATAATTTCTCTCTGAAACACTAACGGATTTGTTTTCACGTGCATGGTTTTGTGGCATATATATAATTTTGTGTTGATTGTTGCCGCAGGAGCTCCTTTGCATGATTCCGAATGAATCACTGCATAAGCGAAAGGAATATTTATACAGTGCGTACAACATAAGAATGTCCACGGTATAGTATTGGTTAAATCGGAAAAAAGTTGTGTAATAGAAGGGCCATTGACAACAGTAAAAAAAATCCAGAATTGAATTAACTATTTCGAGATATATGAATTTTTGCACTTCTTCACTGGGGAAAATTGTCCTATTGAAGTTCTAAGATATTTCTTGCTACCATAATAAGGAACACTATTACTATGATATGAATAAAATCAACAAAGTCGAAGTCCCCTTTCTCTTCAAATGTTTCCACTAAGTGGAAAATATGAGGCAAAAATCTGACAGGAAACAACTACATTCCTGCTGACAGATATTTGTGGAACGTTCTTCCAAGAAGACTCAACTGCAAGGCTTATGGTAAATAAACAAAAGATTATCCATAATCCACAATACGTTACTGCATCATTATTTGGGGAGGAACATTTAAAACCTCTCTTCATCAGATTGAAATTATCCAAAATAGTCTTTTAATAATATTACTGACGAAGAATAGAAGATAATCTACAGATCGACTTAACACCGAATATAAATTACTTCCACTAAGAAAACTATATTTTTATCACTGCCTATTATTTATGTTTTCAACTAAAACATGTATCTCATACTCACCATACCCGTACAACTGCAAATCAAGTCAATCATGTTCCAAGCTGTAGATTATCGCATAATCAAAGATTTCATCAATAAAAATAGATTGAAAAAGAATTGAAGATACGAGGATGTATTGATATCCAGTTATCCTAGACCAGTTCCCTGCATAAACAAAATATTGCGTTACCATAGCAACGAACAATAACTTATTAGAAGTGTCAGTGTAAAGTATGACATCAAAAAAGTAAACCAGAGTTACGCAATGAATTTTAAAAAAAATATGTCCACCGAGTATGGAGCCATCATCAAGTACCTGTACTTAAAAGGGTTAAGAAGTAAGCAGATTTACGAAGATATGCTTAATACCCTTGGTGATCAATGTCCTTCGTATGCGACCGTGAAAAATTGGACTGCAAGCTTCAAAAGAGGTAAATTTTCCATTGAAGATGATGACCGATCGGGAAGGCCAGTTTCTGTCTCAGTTCCCGAAAATATCCATGCAGTTCATGACATGATTTTAACAGACCGTCGAATTGGGCTAAAACGGATATCTGAAGCACTGAATATTTCATACGAACGCGTTCATCATATAGTTCACGTAAATTTGGACATGAGAAAAATTGCTGCAAAATGGATCCCCAAATGTTTGAATGTTGACCAAAAGCGTGCAAGGGTAGTAGCATCGCGTTCGATCTGTGCTCGATTTGAAAACGATGTAGACTTCTTAAACCGAATTGTTACTATGGATGAGACTTTGGTACATTTCTACGATCCAGAAACAAAGCAACAATCGATGGAATGGCGACACTCCGGTTCTCCAAGACCTAAGAAATTTCGTGTCCAAAAATCTGCTGGAAAAGTTCTTGCTTCAGTTTTTTCGGATTGCCATGGAGTAATCATGATTGATTTTTGGATAAGGGTAGAACAATAACTGGAGATTACTATTCGACATTACTGACCACTCTACGGGAAAAAGTTAAAGAGAAAAGACTCGGAATGCTATCCAAAGATGTTTTGTTTTTGCAGGACAACGCCCCAATTCATGATTTAGGGTTTGAATTACTAGAACAACCCCCTTATTCACCAGAATTGGCTCCGTCCGACTATTATCTCTTTCATCAAAAAAAGTTTGAAAGTCGTAAATTATCTTCCAACGAGGAGGTAATAAAAGCTGTGGAGGTCTGGTTTGCAGAGTAAGAAGAAAATTTTTTTTTGAAAGGTCTAGAGATGTTGCAGGTTCGCTGTAATAAATGTATCCAATTAAGAGGAGAATATGTTGAGTAATAAAATATTTTGACATTGTAATTTTGTTTGGTTCGATAGTAGGCTAAAAATTATTCAATATATCCTCGTATTCATCAAAACCAATTATAACCAGCTTAATTCCATTTTCAAAAACTGAAACCCCTGTCACTGTTTACCGTTATATGTGTAAGTATATACGTATATTTTCCTCTTGATCTCTCACACTCTCTCTCTCTCTCTCTCTCATTTATATCTCCTCATGACTCATAACAAAGGACCCCGCAACAAACCTTATGGAAAATGGCTCTCGGTGAAATTGGCTGAAAATTTGGGATATTGTAGATATCGATGTCCTGATTAAATGTCTCAATGGGCGCAACGTCAAAAATGGACAGTTTTCGAAACAATCAAGGTCAGATGTATTGAGCTATCAGTATACGCACGCCATGAACAGATTGCTTGTTCCAACGACTCTATAGTCCCGAAACTTGATGGAAACTTGGACCAGGAGGTTTTCAGGGTCGCTGATAACGAATCTGGTGTCAAAATTGAAAAATTCACATCGATGGTCTCAATATGGCACCCCAAAAAACGTCCGTTTTTTGTATTTTTAAACTCGATGAAAACTTGGCCCAAGGGATTATCAGGGTAGCTGATACCGAATCAGAATACAAAAATTCATGTCAGTGCCCACAATATGGAACTACAAAAGCGTCCAATTAACCTGTATCACGGTATTTTAGTTCGTTTGATGACGGGCGTAACCTAGGTAGTCTCAACCCCTATTAAAATACTCAACGCGCAACACGTGGCCCAGATATTTTGGGTACCTGTTCTCGAATCTGGGGTCAGATATAGAAAATTCATGTAATTGGGCCCAATACATGCCACTCTCCAAAATGACCTGATTTTTTATATTACCGAAACTGTATGAAATCTTCACCCAGGTTGTTTTTGGAGTCGCTGAACACGTACCTGAAGACTGCTTTTGAAAATCGACGTCAGTGCTCCCAATAAGGCCCCCAAAAAAGGACTATTTTTCGATTGTTTCTGATGAGTCAGGGGGTTTAAGAAGACAGCCGACCTCAACCACGTGCTTTTTCTAAATATGACTCAAGACTCGTTATCAGCGACCATGTAAACCCGTTTGGTCAAGTTTGCATCGAGTTTCGAGAAAATCGAAGAATGGGTCTATTTTGAGGGGCTACATTGAGACCCTTGACGTAAATTTTCCAATTCTGACCCCAGATTTGTTATAGCCACCCTCAAAACCACATGGTCCAAGTTTTCATGGAGTTTCGGGAATATCGAGTCGTTTGAACAATCGATACGTAACTACTAATAATATAGCTGAAAACGTCAATTTGATAGGCTTTGACCATGATTATCTCAGAAACTGTGCATTTTTGGACCTTGCGCCAATGGAAACATTTAATCAGTACATTGATATCTACAATATCCCAAAGTTTCAGTCAATTTCACCGAGAGCCATTTTCCAAAAGGTTTGTTGCGGGGTCCTTTACCATTCGTATTTCGAAAATATTATTGAAATATCTAGACTAATCGACGTGTGAATTGGTGGATCAGGGGAACAATTTTAATTTTATGTTTTCAAATGGAAAGATCATGATTTGGCTACATGGCCAAAGAAAAAGACAGATAGTTCCTTTACAAGTAGCCAAATTGAAAAAAAACATGTTCCTATCTCAGTTTTCGCAATATCGTGAGTTATTTTCAGATGTTTTTCCTTTTTATTGAAGAAATTATTGACAATCTGTAGGAAGTGATCAGGTATGGAAAAAACTGAAATGTTATCGTTTAACTGATACTCTTTGGATTTCCAAGCCTACCAAGCATCGAAAGATTATCGAATTCGGGTAACAGCCAACTTGATGTTTTTCAATAAAATGCAATTCACCTGCGATTCGAGAAACGAATGCCACTTTGTGATACACGGTTGAATAGAGAATTTCAAGACAAAAAAGATAGGCTGGATAAATATACAGGGTGTCATTAAAAAAAAGAAGTTGGAGTAACTGCCGATCAAACAGGTAGTTGAAAAAAGTTGTCGTTAGATTCAAATGAAGCGCTATCATTGATTACGCAACTTTTGCAAATTTCAAATCTTCATCTCTTCAGATAAAAAAACTACAGGCTGCAACATGTCTGCTGTGTCACCCGTTATTACAAAACTGTTGTGTTAATTAGGTACAATGATTGTCAAAATGCTATACCATCTGTCTGAATAAACTTACTTCATTCGGCTGGAGATGACCACCTGCAGACATGTTATATTTATATTATTATAATTATAATCAATTGTTTTTCTAATAATTCCTCACAAATGAAGCAACGATTTACAACAAGTCAGTCGCAGCGCCGACAGCAAAAGACTCCAGGAAGAGTAAATGAGAAAATTCGAACACAATTCGAAGGTTTTGCCCAAGATGCCTAAAAATTCTGGTGTGTTGAGTGATTCGATTTTGTTTAGATTTCTCAGGAGACAAATAAACAAATGAAATAGTGTTGTTTCTTTACTCGGTTCCAGAGACAGCGCCCTTATAGAATTTTAGTCTTGTCAATATTCCAGGGATATGGTGATTGATGACTGTTGTCAATTTTATGGAATATCAACAAACTTTAAATTCAATTCAAAAGTGAATAATTGTGACGGAATCTAAATTTTATAATGCATTTTCCTTGTATTGATGACTATTATTAATGTGTTTCTTCATTTTGCTGCATATTTTCTTAGACATATTCATCATTCATTCAATAATAATTTGATCATGTTCCGTTTGTGTATCATTTGTGGGCAATCCAGAGAGACGAACAAAATAATTCATCTATATCCAGTACTGAAAGTGAGTACCACCATATTATGAAGATTATTTCACTTATGCTAAAATAGCGTGTTATGATTGGTTGAAATTTTTATGTTGATAAATGAAAACATCATGTTTTCGATTTTGTAGTTCGATTCCTGATTGGTTATTATCAAAACACAAACTTACCACTAGCAAGCTGCTATAATGACACAACACCAAACTTTGACCAAAACTAAATAAGCACTCACTATTAATTCATATCAACTTCACAATTTTCGACAAATTTTGCATACTCGTTGATTAATCAAATCACTAAATCAAAATGTTATCAAAACATAACCTCGAGCGAGAAGCAGTAGACTAGACATGCAATGACGAAACTACGAATGACGCGCTCTGTCATTGGTAACTGAAATAGAGGGATGTTTGAAATATCAAGTAAATGTTTTGTTAATAATTTCAGAACTAAATGCGGGATTAATGTTGAATAGTAAATAAATAAAAATGGTTTCGATTTTATTCATGAAATAATCTTTTCGTTAATTCCTTCTCGGTTTCGAATCAAATTATGTTGCTTTAGGCAACCACACGAGCCAAGCAACATAATATGATTATCAAATTCAAAGGAATTGCTATTTCGATAATCACCGATACACTTTTGGTATTACCTACGATTATCACATAGTATCTTGTATTATTAGAAAACAGTTTATTGAAAATCATGGCACGAATATATATGTTTCAGACGGAATCCCGCCATTTCCGTTTAGGCCGTTTATATTATCACAATATTGACAGGTTCTAATGGTGAATTTACATGAAGCTTAATTTCAATACTTCTAAATGAAATACGTTGTTATTATTGTAGTTAATTGCATTTCAGTAAAAAATATATAAAAATAAGTCGAAACTGTAACAAATAAAACTGATTGTTGATAGTGATTCAGTAAATTCCAATAATTACGTTTCTTTATTCATTTCGTTCGTCGGCAATACTTAAAAACTTCTGTTCTTGTAAATTTACCCTAACAGGAAAACCGACCGTGGCGGTACACGCAAAAGCGGAATATTTGGGAAACAGATCACGATTTCATTTGTTTTTTCTTAATCAAGCTGGCGAATTTTCTCCCGTTTTATCCCACAATTTTGCTGGTATAAGTCGATACACCAGTGTTTTTAGACATCTTAGTTTTGCCGGAGAGTACAATTTAATGATATGAACAAAAGTGACAAATTGGCTGATACCACGGCGGATATTGTATTACATCTGACAGATATTTGTTCAACGTTCTTCCAAGAAGGCTCAATTGCAAGTGCTTATTGTAAATAAACAAAAGATTATCCTTCATTCGACTGGGGATGACCACCTGCAGACATGTTTCGAGTTTCTTGCCTCTCTTCAGTGCAAGGGTAGGTCCGACAACTTTAGAGTCATCTTGTCCATTCCCAATGAATTATAATTGATTTTTTATCTAATTATTCTTCACAAATGAAGCAACGACAATAAGTCAGTCGCAGCGTCACCAGCCAGGAAAATTAATAGCAATAAAATAACTCCATTTGCTATTTCTTATCGAAAACGTATAAACCAACCTAGTTTTCTGGTGTATCTCTTTTTACCTTCACCAACAAAACACAAAATTAAAAACGACTCGACGTTTCAATCATTATCGTATCTCCCATCAAGCAAGCGATCAGAGATATGATAACGATTAAAACCCGTTTGAACAATCCAGCTAATGGAAGTCCGTTACGCAAGTAATTACAAGATTACTAGATAACACATTTGTTTAGAAGTCTCCAATGCCCCATTATTCTGTAGCAGATTGTGCAATAGTGCAAATTTCTCGATTCTATTGTTCTTTCACTTTCGATATTGTAATGTAACACCATGTTCAGCACACCATTAAAAGTAAAAGTTCTCATACACAGTGGCTCAAAAATGCACTTTTTACTTTTTGAACCGGTATAGATTATATGAGAACAATGACTGATCACTTTGGGTGACCCTGAAAGACCCCCCCATCCCCATTTGGAGGGTGGTACAAACCCAGCTTTAATGGGCCGAGTTTCCAATACCGAATCCTCACAAAATCCATTCAGATTTGATCAAGATAATTCCACAAAAACCCGCCATCAGCGTTATTTGAGAATCGCCATATCGACACCACACGGATATTTTTAATCAGCAAACAGATTCTTGGGGCCCACCACGTCTCCAGTCCGAGCGCCCATTCATATTTCTAGATGTTTCCAAATGACACTCAAAATGAAACGTCTGCCTGTAGATCGTAAAATTGAACCAAATGATGTAAGGAATGTCCAACCTGAATACATTTCAAAATACAGGGGGTCAAAATTAAAAAAAAAATTGATAACTTCAAAACGGATTAATATATTAATTTGAAATTATTCAGGGCGTTTTTAAATGAAAAAGACATATTTTAGTAAAAAATCGTGATTCATATCTAGATCCAGTGGTGTGCAGATAGAAGAGTAAGTCCTCCTTTTTCCTACCATTTTCTACGCCCATGGTATTGAAGTTTTCACCTTTACACATCGAAAATCTTGTGGTTTTTAAGATATTTTGTTTGTATGAAGTCTGCAAGATGGCTTTTTATTAATGAAATAACCAACAATAGTTTCTTCGGTTTCTTGAATAACTACTTCACTATTAATGATGAGTATATGAAACTGCGAATAATTGAAAAATTTAATAATATCCAGTCTAAACATCAAAGATCAGTGATTTGATACTTTTGATAATATTAGCTACATAGTAAGATGAAATGGTAAATGTCATTGTGTTTAAAGTCAAAACCAAAATAAATTATTTTGCAAAATTGCGTGAATTTGGACAATTCAGTTTAAAATTAGAAGGTACCGGTAGAAAACGAAATGTAAGAACTGCACAAATTGAAACGAATTGAAAACAGACGAGAGTTAAGCACACGCACCATTCCCAAATTTTCAAATGTAAGTAACAGTACTATGTGGAAAGTTGTGAATGAACAATAGTTGTAAGTATCCTCTTAAGTATATCTGAGTTCATTTTATATAATCAACAGATTATCCTCAAAGAGTGATATTTGCCAATTGGTACAGGCAAAAATGTGTAGAAGAATAGAAGATAGGCAATTTACCGAATTTGTCTTATTTACTAATGAAGCCGAATTCACACATGAAGGAATTTTCAATTCAAGGAATAGCCATGTCTGGGCCGAAATTCCATATATTATTATTTGGGAACGGGAATTTCAAGAAAAAATCTCGGTTAACGCAAGCATTCTTGAAGATTGTATAGTGGGTCCATATTTATTATCTAATAAATAAAGGGTGATATTTATTGTAATTTTTTGAGAGAAATCCTGCCGACTTTGTATCCACTGACAATATAAACATAGACAACAAGCATAGTGAGGAGGCTCCTTATAATGTATCCTGTGACAACATAAACGGTCACGGATATATAAGGACTCTCCCGTTAACATCATCAGGTGTGATCCTCAGAGCTTCAATGCTTTTTTCATGTCCCGCACTAAATCTCTCTTCTTCTTCGACCTCTGTTTAGTTCTATTGCTTGTAACAAAAACAACCAATGTCAATTGTCAAGATTTGTTTTATTGGTTCTAACCATTCTAACTGAAATGATCTTTTGAATGCAATAGCACCAACTACTGTCTTCAGTATTTCCTGAACCCCCTAATTCTTGAATCGGAAAGCCCAATGACAGACGTTATTATGAAAACAATTTTCGGAAGTACAACCAATTTTTGACATTGGTCTTCCTTGTTCCAAACCACAGAGTTTGTAGGTATACCTTTTGATATGGTTCATAATTTATGTTCGATTATTTTAAATTAACCACAATATTTGATTTGATTGCATACTCATCCAATGAATCAAGAGGTTGGATGGTTTTCGTGTCTCAATTTTTTTTATTAGATTTCATTTGTCATAATATTTGAAATTAATTCGAACAGTGTGCTATCGCTGGTCGACCCAAAGTGCTACAGTTTGAACTATGGGAATTCATTCATGAATATATCAGAACATAATAAAATTAAAGTCCAAATAATAGACAATTTCATTTAACCTGTATCAAGGTTAGGGTCAATTGTTGTGAACAACTTGTAAACTCCTAATCGTTTCGTTTGACGTCAGTTATGTCAGTCTAAGGAGTAATGTGTGAGATTGCATTCAGTGTAGTCAATATTTTGTTTGCTGGTAAACTTCGATTGTTTTGGGAATGTTGAAATTTATTCATAGAGGAGATGGAAGAAAATGTCAACAATTTGTGTTTTTCTTTCCGAATAATCGTTCTGATCTACAGTGTGTCCCACTTACCATGCTCACCATGGGTATCTTTTTAATGGTGAGAGATACGAGGTCGGTTAAATGACACCAAATGTGGAGTTTATCAAGGTCAACTATAATGTGAAAAAATTATTTGATAAAATCTATTCGTTCTTGTTTTATACGCAAAAAACAGATTTTGATCATTTTCACGTCTCCTCCGTAACTTCTTTATTTATGAAAATATTCGAATAGGAATTTCACATTCTCATAGCAGTTTTTCAATGAGATTTCGAAAAAAATATGAAATTCATACCAACTCTTCTAGAATTTGAGATATCAGTACCAACTTTAATTTTTCAAATGTAGGTCATAGCTCACTATAACTTAGTTATGAATACCTTTTTTTTCTCTTACAGATAATATGTCACAGTAATAGTTTTTTGTTGATAACAACGGAGTTATCGTCATTTATACATAAACAAGAAATATTTTGAAGTCGCCATCTTCAATTTATAAATTTTAACAAAAAAATCATGATCTCCGACCTCAAAAACCCCCACATACCAATTTTGAATGAATTCGGACTATAATCACAAATCTCGTCCGCCATATTGGAGGAGCCGCCATTTTTTATTTCAATAAAAATTTCATATTGCATTGTCACCGGAATTATGAACATCTGTCAAATTTCAAGTTATTAGGACCGCCAGAAGTGGGTCAAAATTCACTTGCAAGAGTGAAAATGATCAAAATTTGTTATTTGCGTATAAAACAAAAACGAATAGATTTTATCAAAATATTTTTTTAAATTTTAGTTGGCCTTGATAAACTCCACATTTGGTGTCATTTAGCTGACCTAGTATCTCTTACCATTAAAAAGATACCTATGGTGAGCATGGTAAGTGGGATACACTGTATATGTGATCCTTCAAAATATTTAATATTTCAATACCTTTCTTTTTGATATGTGGTGAGCCCAATAATTATGATTTTGGACCTGTAGATAGGCTCAGCGATTTAAATTAATTGATTCGAATATTTTTATGGGAAGAGCACACTGCAACCAACATATACAGCGTGACTGCCGGTCGATGGTATGTTAGACGTTTACGGAAAATGCATCTCAGGATATTTTTGATAATTTCAGCATTGCGACGTTACCGCTTCTACCAAAAAGTCTAGAAACTTTTTTTTTTTTTAATAGAACCAGTATATTACCAAATTTTTAGAATCGCCCTTTTATTAATAAAATATACTTTTTTGGTGAACATGCCCTATACATATCTCTATCGGTTTGAACTTGAGTAGGTTCATGGTAAGTTGATATTTTGATGGTGGTTTGGACAAACTAGAAGAATCTAATTCACACCGAGAAATCGACTACATGTCATACAGGGCGTGCTGAAATTACTATTATTTCCATTATGCATAAAAGTGTTCAAAAGTTCGTTTTTTTCAAATGAACCCCCATCTATATTACTCGATATACCTAAATCATCAAGTTTTTTTTTTAATAAAGTCGCTTTTTTAATAAAAAAATATTTTTTGAATAATTTGAAGGCAGAAACTGGGTGACCCAAATTCTGACCATAACTGGAACTCGTTATGGGTAAAAAGCTAACATATTATATAGAAGCTACTGTGACAGGTATCCCTGCAGCTACATAAGGATAAGCCAATGCGCATGAACTTCTTCAAAAACATCGAAGACTTCTTATCCAAAAACTTTATCTTTGCTTTCCTCAGGAATTCCTAAAAGCCTACTAGGATGGTTTCTTCAACACCATGGTCCACAGCAGCCACGTGATGGGTATTGGGAATTCAACATCAGATGTCAGCGCTAAAATGGCGAAAGTTCTATGCTAAAAAGTACCAAATGTAATTACCATTATTATTTTTCGAAACAAGCTTTCATTTATGAACTAAGTTGAAAATAATATTTAACGTATGAAGAACACAAAATTTTTAAAAATGTATTTCAATCGGACGAATTACGCCTCAAATAGTTATTTTTCACCTTCTAGTTCAATAGTTATAATAAAAACAAACTAAATTTTTGAAAATTTCTAACAACCTGAACCAAATTCAGTTGATTCGAAGTGGGTTATACAGGGCAATTCAAATTCGACCCCCACCATTGGGATCTCCCAAACTACAGGAGATACGTCTAAGCTTAAATTGGGGCAAAGTTGCGTATTCTGGTGCTTAACAAAATACCGTTTTGAAACTTGAAAAATTCCGAGTATTTCCGGAAATATCGGGAAAAAACTTTAAATCGGAATTTTCGTTTTTATTTTTTTCTATCGTTATTTGACAACATAGCTCAAAACCAAAAGTACATTTTCATTGATACTTTTTTCAGCTACACGTTTTCATGTTCAGATTTATTATCCGACGTTTCGTCTTCTGACATTCATCATCAACTTTTTTTTCTGTTATGGGCGCCATATTGTTTTTTTATACAGAAAAATAGTGATTCTCATTCTGATTTCATTGATGTATGATTTGTTATGATTTGCACTTCTGAAACCACAGAAATTTAAAAAAACAACTTCATCTGAGAGGGTCATGACTCCATCGAAAAATTTTGTTTAATAAACACTAGTTGTCAGAACTCATTAAAGATCATAAGTTTAAACAAATACTTCAGTCGAAATGTCCTCATTCTCAAATGAAGAAAAACGAGATATGTTGAAACTTTATTATAAATTTGATAGGAATAGTACGAAAACAGCACAAATTTATTTTGAATTATATCCGGAAAGGCAACAGCCGGATAGAACATTATTCGGAATTTTGGACAAACACTTGGCTGAGTACGGTGCGTTTCAAAAACCAAGAATGAAATATGGAAGCAGAATGGAACAAAATATTGGACGTAACTTATTAGCCGAGGTAAAATAATTGTTCATTCCATATTCGAAGAAGTATAATTATTCTTGGTACTTTTTTGGATAAATGCAGATCCTTCCAAATCAACACATCAAGTCTCGGCAGAAATGAATGTGCCACAAACGAGCGTTTGGAGGGAATTCAAAAAAAGTGATTTGAAATGTTATAAGATACAAATTTCTCAAAAATTACATCCAGGTGATCCTGAGAGAAGGATGGAATTTTGTAGCTGGCTCTCGAATAGGGTGGACCCTACAAACTTCTTGAAAAACATTATTTGGACCGACGAAAGTACTTTTTCGAACTGTGGAGTTTTTAATAGAAATAATGAGCACATTTGGAGTGAAAATAATCCACGACACTTCAGAGAAGTCAGACCACAAGTTCGGTTTCGTTTGAATGTGTGGGCTGGAATTTATGACGACCGAATACTTGGACCTCATTTCTTCTCTAATACTTTGAACAGGGAAACCTATCTTCGGTTCTTAAGAAACGAATTCAAAGAATATATGGATACGTTTCCCCTTGTTAATTATAACAGCTGCTGGTTTCAACATGACGGGGCTCCTCCACTCAATAAAAGAGCAGTTTGCGAATTTTTACACCAAAGATTTCGTAATAGGTGGTTAGGAAATTCTAGACCAGTGCGGTGGCCGGCATGGTCACCTGACTTTACAGTTTTGGATACTTTCTTGTGGGGCACTTTAAAGAACAGAATCTATGGAGAGCAATAATATGACGGTCTATCAGAAGAAGGAATATTGTTATTCTTAATTTGTTCTTAATTTGAGAAGACGAGCTCGGTTATGTATTCAAGAGGAAGGCCATCATTTCGAACACTTGTTGTAATACTTTTTGTGCATTTTTTACAAGCTCATGATTTCATTCTTGTTTTTAGAAACGCACCGTACTCTGCCAAGTGTTTGCCCAAAATTCCGAATAATGTTCTATCCGGCTGTTGTCTTTCCGGATATAATTCAAAATAAATTTGTGTTGTTTTCGTACTATTCCTATCAAATTTATAATAAAGTTTCAACATTTCTCGTTTTTTTTCATTTGAGAATGAGGACATATCGACTGAAGTATTTGTGCAAACTTATGATGTTTGTTAAACAAAATTTTTCGATGTAGTCATGACCATCTCAGATGAAGTTGTTTTTTTAAATATCTGTGGTTTCAGAAGTGCAAATCATAACAAATTATACATCAATGAAATCAGAATGAGAATCACTATTTTTCTGTATAAAAAAACAATATGGCGCCCATAAGATGAAGATAAATGCCAGAAGACGAAACGTCGGATAGTAAATCTGAACATGAAAACGAGTAGCTGAAAAAAAGTATCAATGAAAATGTACTTTTGGTTTTGAGCTATGTTGTCATAGAAAAAAATTAAAACGAAAATTCCGATTTTCAGTTTTTTCCCGATATTTCCGGAAATACTCGGAATTTTCCAAGTTTCAAAACAGTATTTTGTTCAGCACCAGAATACGCAACTTTGCCCCAATTTAAGCTTCGACGTATCTCCTGTAGTTTAGGAGATCCCAATGGTGGGGGTCGAATTTGAATTGCCCTGTATAATTCACTCCCGTAAATGCTTCCAAGTAATTATTGAGATAGAAAAAAAATATATAGCAATAGTCCTGGAATTTTTCCGCCATACTATCAGCATTATGTACTTAATGCAAACAAATAAATCCTTCAAATTAGCGATAACAGAACAGTGAGAAATAGCGGTATATTTCAAGTCGTCAGTGTTGCATTTTCTAAATACTATACTAATCCACTGATAAGTTATGAATGAAAAGTAGTGGAATGGAAACGAACAGAATAGAAAGAATTCTTGCAACCGCGTTAAATAAGTAAAGATATCAATGTGACAAGTCAAAGAATGTTAAAATATTAGAATTAGGGCCAATTTATGCACCAATATCATTATTATCGTAGTCCTTTTCGCAGTCACTGTCTCAATCACAAATTTAAAATAAAAATTTACGTTTCAGAAGGAACATTTATGTCATTTGTCAAATAGGTATCGACGCACATTTCAAGAAAAAGAAACTACCCAAACACCAAAACTACGTCATAATCACACTCGACGCGCCTTTCGCCAACAAAGTTAGCATCTGCAGGAGCTAAAAGCTTACACGCACATGCGCTTGTGCATCATCAGGACTATGTTAATGACAATGCTGCACAAATTATCCCTTTACACAACAAAAATCAGACATAATGATACAGTATAGTTGACTAATTTATACATAAAGAAATGAATGATAATAATAAAATGATGATAAATAATCATCAACCACAATACAGAATAAAATATGAATTTAACCAACATTGAAAGTATCTGGAAAACAGAACGACACATCATTTCCAAAAATGTGTGGGCGAGGATAATCAAACATGCTCTATACGTCTAAAATATGTTCATTAATAAATTGTTGCTGCTTGTAACGAAAGTAGTAGCTACTTTGTTATTCCAAATGGGACACCCCGTATATTATATAATTTTTGGAATCCTTATAGGACCTCATAACTTTTCCTGGTAATTCCCTATACCTACCTGTGACGGTTTTCGAGATAAACATTATTTTGTCCAATTTTTGTACAAAACCTGACCGTTGAAAACTAACAATTTTTGCACAGTGCAAATTTACAGAATATAGCAATTTGGGCCATAGCTGCATAAGACCAAAGAGTATTCTGTCGATAAACTACATCTCAGTTTCAGTATACAGGGAGGCTCAGAAGAAAGTTCCTTCCGAGGACTCATGAAAATGACTGAAACTCAGATTTTTTCAAATGGTATATTATTACTTATTTGGAAAGCTGTAACATTTTCCAATTTAATTGTGTATCCTTTCCCTATACCTGTCTCGTACACTTCGTTAGTTATCACCATTTATGTTATGAAATCGTCTTCAATAAAAGAAATATTGGGTAGTGAATTAGGTAATAGCGTAATAGGCTATGAATTTCATTCTGACAGAGAACTGACATGTTATTCCTTCATTGTCATCCTGAATTTAAGTTGCACAGATGTGAAAGAACTATGGCAGAAAATAATTAAATGTTGTTTTGATGAATTTATTCATCATTTATGGTCAATGTAACAAGAATGTCAGCAGAACATGCAGAGAGTTTAATGAAAAGTATGTTGATTCACCTTGAATGAATTTGAGAAAATTTATTAGTTTGAAGAGAAATTCTGAAAACCCGTAAAACTCATCATGTACGCTGATTTCAATTATGAAGTTTTACGCTATCTTATGAACAATTAGGAGACTTGAATTTATAAACTTTCTGAACGAACGATGGCAGGGTGGCAGGAGTTGGGACGCGAAGAAACAAGCATGAGGAAAGGAGAATACAACTTGACATTGACGTTTCAACGAAAAATATTGAAATTTTTGATAAATTCAAGGTGCATTTAGTCAACATCATTTTAAAATTGTGCTTAAATATATGTTAAAAGCGAAAGTTGAATCTGTTATATCAAATGGCACCATTTATATAACAATGTTAAGTTTATGCTAAAAACCTTTGATGTTACCGTTATGTTTATGTTAATGCTTTTGCTAAAGTTGACTAAATCCACCCATAGACGAAGAAGTAAAATCCACATACGAATTTACAGCAGTCCATTCGGCGGTAATCTTTAAAAATGTAAAATGTGTGTTATGTTAAAAAAGCGTGGGGTGCTTTTCAGGTACTTTTTCATTATAACACAATGCTTGAAAACAATAACGTACCCAGATAAAGGTTCTGTGGCGTAACTTCTGGATTCACGATATACCGGATGACAAGGAGATTAGGCTCGGTAGATGAAGTCATTTGTTTTCTAAGATACTATAACGAAATTTGGTGAGTTTCAACCAGATAATTTTATAGTTTATTGTCATTTCCTGTTTCTACGGAAGTGACCTTGAGCCAATTTATATATTTTCACGTATTCATAATTATTGTGAAATTCTGAATCTGAACATTATTTTTCAGTTTTGAACTGTACATGTTTGATGAAAAAATAATAAGAACTTCAATTTTCGATCTAGACGGAGATAAATGCGTCAAAATTCTCTTGTGTTTGAAAGCCTGATGTCCAATGTTTTCTTGATGCATAAGCATTCTTGACGAATGATTTTGATGCATTTTCCTCTCCTTCTAGATCAAACAATAAAAATTCAAATAATCTTTGTTTCACCTCGTAAAATTTCATGAAACGGACTCAAAATATAATGTTCAGAATTATATACACAGATTTCGAATTTGCCAAAATACATAGGATGCACAATGAACCTAAAAAAACAATCAAGTAGAAATCCTCTGAATTTCATTTCCATTTCTACAGACTTGAGAATTTATTAACCAGATAACCAACTTAACATTATTTGTTCGAAGACAATCAGCAAGGACTGGGATGATTAAATTTGATTATCACTAATAATAGTAATAATAATAATATTTATTGCTGAGTTTTTTTTACAAAAATCTATATAATACGGTACATAAACTATATAGAACAAACAACAAGGCGAAACTTCGAAGTGGGAGCAGGACTGAAATTATAAAATTCCATGTTAAAAGAGTATCAGATCAGAGTTTGGCCCAAGACCGGTATTGTGACCTAGCCTATCTATACCGGAGGCGAATCTTGTTATTCAAATACCGCAATTGAAAGAAAATGCGGTAAATGTTGAAACATAAAAATATTTTTTTTTCCTTTCATCTCGACCAATTTTATTTTTGCAATTTGTGCAATAAGTATATTATTTTTTTCATTTGTATGAACATATTATGGTCCATGCAGCTCTCTGAGTTACCTTGTAATCTTGTAATTATATTCACCTAGTGCTGATCTGATATGTAACCATACTCACCTACGACATTTAGATTATCATTCTTATTTTTTTGTCCTAGAATTTTGAGATTTAAATTAATTTTTGGACAATTTTTGACGTATTCATAGCTTTCCATTGAATGATTTTAAATAAGTACTGTTGTTCCAAAAAGCAATTCAATTCTTGTTATTTCACTTAAATGAATAGTTTGAATCTGAGATAAAAGTTTTTTCTTATATCTCAATCTTTCGTAGTTATCAGTGTACAAAGTGGAACAAGAAATTTGCCACGTTTCAGAGAGAATAATAAAATCGAGATTATGTCTGCACTCATATAAGAGTTATTTATGCAACTAGTGCAATAAACAATTTTTGCACGAGTTGCATACCATATTTTTCCTACGTTTGTGCAAAAACCAAAAACTGTTTCATTTAGGTGGTACTGAAGTGTAAGGAAGTCATTCTTTGTTCAAATCTAGCTGCTAAGAGTAATATACCTACTAATTCAAAGAAACAAATATTATTTTTATCAAATTGCATTTTCTATTAAAGTTGTAATCCCAGTATGTAATAAATATGATTGACAATAATATAAAATATGCAACTGTTTAAAACGTAATACAATCTCATAGAAATTGGGCTAAATATGGGGTCGATTCGACTTTTATGTTTGTCGTGATGACAGAACGCTGTAGCAGAATGACAGATGAGTGCAATGAAGACCCAGTTTTTCCACAACACACAGTTCAATAAAGTTTTGTTATTTACGTAGAAAAAAAGCTATTTTAACTCATCCAAATTTTTATTTAGATTTCAAATATTCATATGCAGTGATTCCAGGTTTTTGTGCATTTCATGGTCAAAAAGATTGTTTATTTGTTCATTACCACATTTTATTATGACTCATACACCGGTACACCACATCGTAGTAGTAAGCCTACTATTACGCCAACATCCGTAGTAAAGTCGTCACGTTTCATCGTAAAAATATTTTCTTTGAATGCGAAAATCTATACAAAATCGGATTGCCGTTCATAACTCCAAAGCAAATAACTAGACACATATCCGCAGTCGTAGTAGAAAACACTACGTCATTATAGAGTCATCGTATTTTTTCCGAAATAACTAACAGTAACCAGGAACTTGATGAATAAGGAAAAAATTATATCAATATGAATCGTTTTACGTACGAACACTTTCCAGCTATTCAACAAAATTGTTGAATGACAACTGTATAGGAGTCGATGACAAGAAAATGTGTTTATTACGCAGACTATGATAATGTCAATGATGCACAAATTGGCCCTTTACACATCGAAAATCAGAAGAACATGAGCCCCTATGACATAATGATACAGTATATTTGACAAATTTATACAAAAGAATGATAATAATAAACTGATATATAATCATCAACCAAATTACAGAATAAAATATTCATTAAACCAATAAATCTTACTATTATGTACCGGGTGTTTCACAGTGGATGGAACATTAGAAGTATCTGGAGAACAGAACTACTGATCATTTCGAAATTTTTTGGGCGTGGACACTGTAAATATTTTTTCCATCAGATTACATGATCCCATATGGGTAATGCGTTGCCATGCATATACATGTAAAGTTACATACCTCCTCCAATATAATGTAAAGTCATAACTTGACTTCAAATGTGAATTTCCAATATATTCCATGGATTATCACTTGTATAATTATGTAATATTCTCTATTATCCCAGATTCAATGGCGATTTCTACATGTTTGTTTAGGTGTTTTTACCATTATATTCAAGTAGTGCCAACTAACATACATGATTCAGTATGTATTATTGGATATATTTTCAAGTATTTGTGAGGAATATATCAATCTTTGTTGTAAACTAAACTTGGATTAACATACATTTTTATATAATTCGAATGTGATTTTCCATATCTTCCCCTATAATCACTTGTATTTTCATTACATATTTAACGGAAATTGTAACATTTCTGTTAAGGTGTCTTCACTATTGTTTTCAAGTATAGTGTCAACTAACTTTACATATAGGCTTATAATAACTTAATAGTACAGAGAGGGAAGGGATCTGCAAAAAAGACATGAAATCGGAAATAAAAATACTTTATTCATCATATCATTGTGATATATTGTTATATATTGAAGGAAAATAACTCAAACTCTCAAATCATTCAAATATGGTACCACAAACAATTATTCAACAAAATATCTTTATACTTCAACTTTGAAATTAACGAAATTAGCTGACCTCATAAGATTGCCCACTCTCCGATATCATGTTCTGGAATCGAATTGAGATGATATATATCCACTTGAGATTTGAAAGTCGAATAAATACTCAAAATTATCTTACAGTTGGGTCTGCTACAACGGAAGTTTCGATTCGATTTCCTATCAAAATTCTGCTGTTATTCATAATATTATGGAACAAACAATGACAAAATGAATAAGTGACTATCATTTTATGATGAATGTTTTATATTTTTTTCTCTGAACCTAATTACTCACCTGATATATAATCCGATGTCAATTTGGCACTCACACAAACTTACCTACCTTTGCTAGATGCCCAAAGATGTTCATCCTCCCAACATGAACTGTGAATGAGGATTGGGCCGAATGCCGGTAGATGAGCATGGCGATAGCATTACGGAAAATTACATTTAGAGAAAAGATAATTCACATATTACCAAGAATATTTTGTAAATTGGCGTCATTGCACAATACGTCGTTTTACTGATTATTACATTCATTTACAGTCATCATGTAAACCAAAGGAAATTACATGTAATAAAGCATTGAATTACATGCTCACTGTAAAACACAGGAGAAATAGAGGACATTTACCTAATTTTACATTAAAATTTTAAATTGCTTGCACAATCAAGTTATAATACTAGGACGTTTATATTACATTTTGGCATGTATTTTTCCATCCACTTTTTACTGTGGATAATCAAACATGCTCTATCCGTCTAAAATATTTTCATCAATACAGTGTTGCTGCTTGTATCATAAATTAGTAGTTACTTTGTTATTTCGAATGGAACACTCCGTATATTAGGTATATCATTTTTGGAATTCTTATAGGATTCCTCATAACTTTCCGTGGCAATTCCCTATACCTATCCGTGACGGTTTCCCAGATAAATATTATTTTGTTCAATTTTTGTGCAAAACCTGATCATTAAAAAATAACAACTTTTGCCCAATGCAAATTTACAAAATATTGCAATTTTGGTCATAGCTGCGAAGACCATTAAGTATTTTGTCGATGAACTGGATCTCAGTTTCAGGATAATATAGGGACGCTCAGAAGTAAGTTCTTTCCGAGGACTCATGAAAATTACTGAAACCCAATTTTTTCAAATGGAATGGAACGGAATTATTATTTATTTGAAATGCCGTAACATTTTTCAATTTAATTATGTAATCCAATTGTCAGTTATGATCATTTATATTATAGAATCATATTCAAAAAAATAAATATTGGATAATGATGATAATGATAGTGGCTATGAACTTCGTTCTAACAGAGAAGTGACATATGATTCCTTCACTGTCATCCTGAAATAAAGTTGCATAGGTCTGAAAGAACTATGGCAGAAAATAATTACTCAAATGTTATTTTGATTAATTTATTCATCATTTATGGTCAGTATAACAGGAAAGTCAGCAGAACATGCAGAGGGTTTGATGAAAAGTATGCTGATTTACCTCGAATGAATTTGAGAAAATTTATTAGGTTGAAGAAAAATACTGAAACCCGGAAAACTCATCATGTAAGTAACAATGGCCACGAAAGCATAATATGCTGATAATTATATAACAATAATGAAAAAGATAGACGCTTTTATAGTAATATGAACTAAAGAGTGAAATATAAATTAAACGTAGTTTTAAAAAAATATTAAAAAAATTATAGCAAAAAAACCAAAGAAACACGCTTTTATAGTACTATGAACTGAAAAGTAAAAAGTAATCTGTATACGATAATTTCAATTATAAAGTTTTACGCCATCTAATATGCAGTTAGGAGACTTGAATTTACAAACTTTCCAAGTATGAGAAAAGTAGAATACCGATTTGGCTAACAAAAAAACTTTTCTTTGACGTTTCAACTACAAATATTGAAATAAAAGAAGTATAATCCACTCTCGAATTTTCAGTCTAATCGAGTCATGATGTTTAAAAAATGTACTTTTATGTTAAAAAACGGTGGGGTGCTTTAGACTTAAATTTTCTTAATAAAACAATATTTGAATACTATCACGTACTCAAATATAGGTTCTAAGAACAAACGAATGATGTAGGTACTGAAGAAAAGCCACACATAATGTGGCGCAACTTCTGGATTCACGATATACCGGATGACAAGGAGATTAGGCTCGGTCGATTCACTCATTTGTTTTCTAAGATACGATAACCAAATTTGGTGGGTTTCAACCAGATAATTTTGCGATATATTGTTATTTCCGTTTTCTCTGCAAGTGTCCTTTAGCCAATTTGTATATTTTGACGCATTCGTAATGATTGTGAAATTCTGAACATTTTTAGTTATAAATTGTGAGTTAGATGAAAAAATAATAAGAATTTTCATTTTCGATTTAGACGACAAATGCGACAAAATTCTCAACCGTTTGAAAGCCATATTATGGTCAATGTTTTCTTGTTGCATAAGCGCTCCTATGAGTAGTGATTTTAATGCATTGTCTTCACCTTCTATAGGTACATATCAAATCGTCACTACCATGCCAGAACCACGAATGCGCAAATTTGTCATTTCGAATGAGAATTTTTGAGAAAATTCGTGCTTCTTTCTTTGAAAACCTTCGTAAGTTTTCACATTCACGAATTCACTCTCGTTCACAATAGACAAACTAATAGCACATTCGTGAGTTTGGCATTGAAAATTTTGGTAGAAAATTAGTACTTTCACCACTGAAGTCAAAACCCTGAACTTTGCACATTTGCGGTTTTGGCGTGGGACCGACGAAATATTGTAGTCCAAAATTTCTCTGACTTCCAACAACAACAGCAACAACAAAAATAATGCGTATTTTGAAGAATCATATTTTCTCAATTTAGGAAATTTTTCAGTATTGTAGAATTTTAAGAGATCATTATCAACCTCTTCATCAATGAAAACAGAACGGAAATAATTGTGGATTCGTTCAGATCTCAGCAGATTGATTGGCAGATCAGTATTGTTTTTCTTTGGGTCGATTTTTTTTAGGGAACTCCGTAATTGTCACGTGAGTGGAAATAATATCATAGTAAGCCTTCATTTCTCTTCTAATTGGTTATAGAGTAAAGTTTCGTAACTCCTTGCACCTAGTCCAATCAACAGGTGATTTCGTTCTTTTGAATTTAGCTGAAGCTGATCTCTCTTTCGTCATCATTTTGATCGGATAAGTCAACCAAAGTGCAGGTTTCTTTGTCCATAGATGAAATTTCTATAAAAATTTTCGAAAATCTCCCAGATCAGGATCTTGAAGTTTATACCTATACATAAAGGGGGAAACCAAGATGAGCCAGCAAACTTCCGACCAATATCTCTAATACCCACACTAGCTAAAATCATAGAAAAGCTAGTCGAAAATACAATAACAAAATACTCTAGAAAATATAACATAATCTCGTCAAGTCAATACGGTGTTCAGGAGAGAAAAAATACCAGTGATGTCATCTTCTCTTTCCTATAGGGAGTATATACAAATATCAATAGTGGTGAAGCTGTTGCGGCAGTCTTTTGTGATTTCTCAAAAGCATTTGACTGCGTTGATCGTGAGATGCTGTTGGCTAAGCTTCACCACTATGGTTTCAGAGGTGCAGCCTTCAACTGGATGAAATCATACTCAACTAATCGTTACCAAATAGTGAAAACGACATCCCTGTCAGCTACGGCACCGGTAAATTGTGGTGTGCCACAAGGATCCATATTGGGTCCCACTCTATTTTTATTATACAGGGTGTTTCATAATAAATGCGCAGGACTTCAGGATGTGATAGCTCGTCCAAAAATATGAAAAAAAGTTCCTATTAACTTACCCTCTAAAATGCACCATTTTCGAGATACAGGGTGTTGAAATTAAAAAAAAAATAATCGTTTTTTGCGAATATCTCTGGAACCGTTTATCGCACAGAAAACAGATTTCGTAGGCATTTTCTACTCATAATAAGCTTTGTTTTGTGCGGATTTTTTATTTTTTCAAATTCATAATTGGTGAAAATTTTGAAGGGGTAGTGGGTGTGTTTTTCTCAAACTTCTACGCCACTATATGAACGGCCAATGTTTTCTACACAAAAAAGGTATTGTTGGTCATAAGCTCTAAAGTGGTCCGTTTTCAAGAAAAATCAACTTTCATGTTGTTTAAATAATGTTTTATCCTCGAAAAAATGCTGCGTTTATTGAAGCTAACGGCGGACATTTCCCACAATTCAACTGAGTATGATTGTTATTGTTTTTTTTTTTTGCAATTAAGAAGTCAACGTTTGATTTTGTTACTTGTTTTAACTTTTAAATAAATTTTGTATAATTAGGAAAAAAATTATTTAAAAAAATTTACCATGTTTTTCAACATGACAGTTGATTTTTCTTGAAAACGGTCAACTTTTGAGCTTATGACCAAGAGTACCTTTTTTGTGTAGAAATCATTGGCGGTTCAAGTTGGCGGCTCAAAATCATACCTCTCTCAGTGGCGTAGAAGTTGGAGAAAAAAACACCCAGTACCCCTTCAAAACTTTCACCAATTATGAATTTGAAAAAATAAAAAATCCATAAGAAACATAGCTTATTGTAGAAAATGCCTACGAAATCTGTTTTCTGTGCGATAAACGGTTCCAGAGATATTCGCAAAAAACGCTTATTTTTTTTTAAATTTCAATCTCGAAAATGGTGCATTTTAGAGGGCAAGTTAATAGAAACTTTTTTTCATATTTTTGGACGAGCTATCACATCCTGCGCATTTATTATGAAACACCCTGTATATTAATGATCTGCTTGGAATAAACATATCAGGAAAATTTACGGTCTTTGCGGGCGACACAACCATATTATGGCAAGACACTAACTCTCTGCAGGATAAAATCCTAAAGGACACAAAAACTTTAAAGCAGTGGTGTAATTGAAATCGTCTGATCCTGAACGTAACAAAAACCAACCTAATCTCTTTTAAGTGCGAGATAAAAAATATCAAATTTGATAACAGTTATATCGAGAGCCGGGATAACAACAAATTTTTGGGAATTCTCATCGACAGTAAATTGAAGTTCGAACAACATGTTTGCACCTTAAATAAGAAATTAGCTTCTGGATGTTATACTGTAAGACGAGTAATAAAAGAGCTAGGACTCTCAACAGCAAAAACAACTTACTATGCCTTGATAGAGTCCCATCTAAGATACGGAATCCCCTTTTGGGGAGTGTGTAATAAAACTCACATGCAAAACACTCATTTTACAGAAACGAGCAATTAGATACTTATCCACAACAAAGACACGTGATCCCTGTAAACCATTATTTGTAGCCCATAAAATACATACAGTCATCGCCATCTTCATCCATGAAACAGTATACTTGATAAAAAAACATTTCAATCAGTTTAATACTATTCCTTCCCATTACTCAATACGCAAGCAAAACAATATTAACCTACCAAGGCCAACCTCATCCCTAGTAAATAAAGGACTCACTTATTTATAATGGTTGCAAGATGTGTAATCATTTACCTGAGCATATAAGAAATATAAGCAATACCGACCTTTTTAAAAAGGCTGTTCATGTTTTATTAAGTGATCGACCTTATTATAGTCTTGAAGAATTTTATTCTGACAAATTTTAATGTCTATTTTTAATTATAATCCTAACTGTAGAACCATATACATTCTCTCTCTCAATGTTCATGTCCCTGTAATATATTTATAGATATAGTTTTTAGATTAACGTAAACATTTTGTCCATAAAAATGTATTTTTTTTTTATGACAATAAAGTATATATTGATTGATTGAAGCTATTTTTAGTGGTTCATGTTCGTTAAATAATGATAATATCAAACAAGTGAAATAATACATTTTTTCATCAATGTCGTCTAAATTGAAGATGTCATGAGACGGTACGTTCATTAAGCAGCCTTAAAAAGGGAATTATCAAATAGTTTGAAATATCTTTAATAAATAGTGTAATTTGCTTTTTGTTACAACTGATTCAAAATGAAACTGGCAACAAACTAGACAGTGATCGGCTAATACACCACATTTTTTACATATTTAGGATTACTCATGAAAAGATGATCTAACAAGGACATGAAACCCTTAAATGTTCTTGTAGGTTTATTAATTAGTTGTGTGAAACCATAGGCTTCTAGGGAGTCGGTCAGAAGGCGATAATAATGCTATTTTGAGACTTTCACAATTTTATTGTTTTATAGAGTGAAAATTCGAAAAAAAGAATTTCTGCGAATGACTTCTGAGGAACACTAGGCATAAAAAAATAACCTCTCCAATGAATCGCCTACTAGACGATGCTGCAGATAATAATTCGAGTCATGGCTTTTTTTCGTGGGTACGGTACACTATTGTACGGCATTATAACTGATCACTATTTTATTGAAAAATCAAAGTCTCGAATAAAATATGCCCGATGGGGAAGAACTATAGCAAACCCGCCGAAAACTGAAAACTGAAAATATAGCAATGGGGAAATGTACAGATCTTAGATTTTTCTACACATTTTTTGTCTTGTGTATGAAAAACCCGTTATAGGATTCCGATGAAAATATGCTACAATATGAATGAAGGTATTTCAAATTCTTCCATGAAAAAATATCGCTACCTTTTCGGACTCCCTGATGAGCTATAGGGTGATTAAAAAAATCAAGGTTTTCATTTATTAAAGTATAACAAATTTTTTAATTTGACATCATTTGACTCTGTATACGATGAAACACATCATTTAACATTCTTCACGAGAATTTTGACATTTTAGGTAGGTGTATTACTACAAGGTGTCTCAAAAACCAAAATTCCTTATTTTTCCATATTCGTGAATCACATTGTATAAATTTTATCAACTGTGATGATAGATGAAATGAATTTATCATATCATGTGAAAATTCTACCTTTTTTGTATTTTCTCTTTATAAAACAACAGAATTATGAAAGTCTCAAAATAGCATTATTATCAAGTGAAATCGCCCTGCACTGCGAAAAGATTTGGAAATGAATTTCTCATGAATTTATCATACAAGGATGTAATGATAATACCACAAAAGATAAATTAGAACTAAATCATAATTTGGGAGATATGGAGTGATGGAAAGTGAATATTTTTCATATTCAACACCCTCTATTTCGAAAACTAGTCATAGGATCGTGTTATGCCCATTGAAACATTTCATCAGAATGATCAATTATACAACATATCAAAAATTCAAGGAATTTGACGGAGAGCTATTTACCGATATAAGGTGCGGGGTCCTTTGCCACGTATCTGAGAGAATAATAAAATCGAGATTATGTCTGCACTCATATAAAAGCAATCTTAACTCATCCAAATTTTTATTTTTGCTTCAAATATTCATATGTAGTAATTCCAGATTTTTGTGCTTTTCATGTTCAAAAAGATTGTTTACTTGTTCATTTACACATTATATTATGATTCATACACCGGTACACCACATCGTAGTAAGCCTACTATTACGCCAACATCCGTAGTAAAGTCGTCACGTTTCATCGTAAAAATATTTTCTTTGAATGCGAAAATCTATACAAAATCGGATTGCCGTTCATAACTCCAAAGCAAATAACTAGACACATATCCGCAGTCGTAGTAGAAAACACGACGTCATTATAGAGTCATCGGATAACAATCGTATTTTTTCCGAAATAACTAACCGTACCCAGGAACTTGATGAATAAGGAAAAAATTATTTCACGTTTTACGTACGAACACTTTCCAGCTATTCAACAAAATTGTTGAATGACAACTGTATAGTCGATGACAAGAAAATATGTGTATTACGCAGATGTATTTTTCGAAAAATTAACGGAACAGATTCCTATGATAATGTAAATATAATTATGTGAATACAATAACGTTGCAAACAAGCGTGACTCACTATACGCAAGACTGATTTCAATCATCTAGTAAGCAGCTATTCTGTACTATGGTTTACGAATATAATTTGGAATTTAAAGTTATTTTGTAGTTTTCCGGGATTCTTTATTAACGAACTATTTAGACTGGATGATTGACTACCTTGGAAATAGAAGACAAAAGTTGAAATTGAATGGTATTATATCTGATGAGATAGGGTGTGAGAGTGGAGTCCCGCAGGGAAGTGTTCTTGGTCCCCTGCTATTCCTTCTCTATATAAATGATATAGTTGAAGTGGCGGGAGAGTGTGGTATGCACCTCTTTGCTGATGACACCCTCATATATTATTCATGTGACAACAGTAATAGACTTATCGAAGTACTCAATGAAACGTTGGAGAATATCTATCGGTGGTGTTGCTCAAATTTTCTCAAAGTCAATATAAAAAAAACCAAAATATATGATTATAAGTGGAGCACGATATTACAGAGAATTCTGTGAAATTTACTTACAAGATATTGTAAAGTACAAGTATCAAGTTCATAAATATGATACAAGATCTAGAAATGATTTTTCAATTCAGAGGGTATCAAAAAAAGGAACAGAAACATCTATATTTTTTAAAGGATTGAAAATGTATAATCAGCTTCCTCTAGTCATCAAAAAATGTTCTACACTTCTGTCATTCAAGAGTAAGTTAAAAAAATATCTGAGTGAAAATTTCTAGCTACTCGAATATCTGTGAGTCTCTTGTCTGCTACGCCTATAAGTTTTATTTATTATATGTTTTATTTATATGTTATGTTTTTATATAATTGTTTTATGTTAATTTATTTATTGACTGTATGTAACATTATATTTATATTAATTCTATAGGTCATTTGCGTCTTTCATTTTGTGCGGGAAAAAAACTCTACAGGGCAATTGAAATTCGACCCCCACCATTGGGATCTCCTAAACTACACGAGATACGTCGAAGCTTAAATTGGGGCAAAGTTGCGTATTCTGGTGCTTAACAAAATACTGTTTTGAAACTTGGAAAATTTTGAGTATTTCCGGAAATATCGGGAAAAAACTGAAAATCGGAATTTTCGTTTTTTTTTTTTTCTATCGTTATTTGACAACATAGCTCAAAACCAAAAGTACATTTTCACTGATAGTTTTTTTCACCTACACGTTTTCATGTTCAGATTTACTATCCGACGTTTCGTCTTCTGGCATTCATCATCAACTTTTTTTTATTATGGGCGCCATTTTGTTTTTTTATACAGAAAAATAGCGATTCTCATTCTGATTTCATTGATATATAATTTGTTATGATTTGCACTTCTGAAACCACAGATATTAAAAAAAACAACTTCATCTGAGATGGTCATGACTCCATCGAAAAATTTTGTTTAATAAACACTAGTTGTCAGAACTCATTAAACATCATAAGTTTCCACAAATACTTCAGTCGAAATGTCCTCATTCTCAGATGAAGAAAAACGAGATATGTTGAAACTTTATTATAAATTTGATAGGAATAGTACGAAAACAACACAAATTTATTTTGAATTATATCCGGAAAGACAACAGCCGGATAGAACATTATTCGGAATTTTGGGCAAACACTTGGCTGAGTACGGTGCGTTTCAAAAAACAAGAATGAAATCATGAGCTTGTAAAAATGCACAAAAAGTATTACAACAAGTGTTCGAAATGATGGCCTTCCTCTTGAATACATAACCGAGCTCGTCGTCTCAAATTAAGAACAGCCCTAACACTATACCTTCTTCTGATAGACCTGATTTGCGTGATGATATTGTCTCTAAGTTCATCTACTGTGTCATATTCTTGCTCTCCATAGATTCTGTTCTTTAAAGTGCCCCACAAGAAAGTATCCAAAACTGTAAGGTCAGGTGACCTTGCCGGCCACCTCACTGGTCCAGAATTTCCTAACCACCTATTAGGAAATCTATGGTGTAAATATTCGCAAACTGCTCTTTTATTGTGTGGAGGAGCCCCGTCATGCTGAAGCTAGCAGCTGTTATAATTAACAAGGGGAAGCGTATCCATATATTCTTCGAATTCGTTTCTTAAGAACCGAAGATAGGCTTCCCCGTTCAAAGTATTAGAGAAGAAATGAGGTCCAAGTATTCGGTCGTCATAAATTCCAGCCGACACATTCAAACGAAACCGAACTTGTGGTCTGACTTCTCTGAAGTGTCGTGGATTATTTTCACTCCAAATGTGCTCATTATTTCTATTAAAAACACCACAGTTCGAAAAGGTACTTTGGTCGGTCCAAGTAATGTTTTTCAAGAAGTTTGTAGGGTCTACCCTATTCGAGAGCCAGCTACAAAATTCCATCCTTCTCTCAGGATCACCTGGACGTAATTTTTGTGAAATATGTATCTCATAACATTTCTAACCACTTTTTTTAAATTCCCTCCAAACGCTCGTCTGTGGCACATCCATTTCTGCCGAGACTTGAGTGTGCCGAGTGTTGATTTGGAAGGATCTGCATTTATCTAAAAAACTACCAAAAATAATTATACTTCTTCGAATATGGAATGAACAATTATTTTACCTCGGCTAATAAGTTACGTCTAATATTTTGTTCCATTCTGCTTCCATATTTCATTCTTGGTTTTTGAAACGCACCGTACTCAGCCAAGTGTTTGTCCAAAATTCCGAATAATGTTCTATCCGGCTGTTGTCTTTCCGGATATAATTCAAAATAAATTTGTGCTGTTTTCGTACTATTCCGATCAAATTTATAATAAAGTTTCAACATATCTCGTTTTTCTTCATTTGAGAATGAGGACATTTCGACGGAAGTATTTGTGCAAACCTATGATGTTTATTGAGTTCTGACAAGTAGTGTTTATTAAACAAAATTTTTCGATGGAGTCATGACCATCTCAGATGAAGTTGTTTTTTTTTAATATCTGTGGTTTCAGAAGTGCAAATCATAGCAAATTAAACATCAATGACATTTGAATGAGAATCACTATTTTTCTGTATGAAAAAACAATATGGCGCCTATAACAGAAAAAAAAGTTGATGATGAATGCCAGAAGACAAAACGTCGGATAGTAAATCTAAACATGAAAACGTGTAGCTGAAAAAAATTATCAATGAAAACATACTTTTGGTTTTGAGCCATGTTGTCAAATAACGATAGAAAAAAATAAAAACGAAAATTCTGTTTTTCAGTTTTTTCCCGATATTTCCGGAAATGCTCGTAATTTTCTGAGTTTCAAAACAGTATTTTGTTAAGCACCAGAATACGCAACTTTGTCCCAATTTAAGCTTCGACGTATCTCCTGTAGTTTAGAAGATCCCAATGGTGGGGGTCGAATTTGAATTGCCCTGTATATCTTGGTCTAAAACTAAAACTATCACTTTTCAAGCGATATGCTCGTAACTGGCTGTGGGAACAACAGACATCGTGCAACTAAAGTCTCACATAAAACATTAGAAAGTCAGGCAATTATCTCTGTATCACCTTTTTTCTTCGACCTTGTTTTCTTTAACCACATATATTGATATTGATAGTGTAAGAATATTTTATAAATTTTGTATTGAAAAGGAGTTGAATGGCTGAGCAGGATTCTGCGTGTTGCACAGGCATGACTTTAGAATTCCGCTCTATGACTTCACCATCACTTATGACCTAATTTGTTTTGCTTATATTTTTTTTGTTAACTTGGTGAATAAAAGACATCATTATTATTATTATACCCTCTACGTGGACGGACGCTATCACACGTCCGTCCATTACCACATGTAACACGGTCACCAGGTCCAGGTAACAATATTATTCGAATAATAACGAATGATAAATATTCCCGGAAGGTATAGTATGGTTAGCCACAATGTATTGATGTAAGAGTGATACATACCTTCGACTTTGACTTTTCTGGCGAGTAATTCCTGTTAATCCAATTTGTGACACGAGGTGCGGTTTCAGTCATGACTCTTCATGCGAGTTTCGTTTTTTTGTACTTGTTTGATTCTTCTCAATGTATATTTATGCATCAATTTTTGATATTCTTCAATTATGTCATAAAATATCCAAACATCATTACGAAAGGAACTTTTGTTTCGCCAACAAACTTCATCATCATCTCTGTAAGCTCTCAGCTGTGTAATTTGGATAGTTTTTCATTTGATCAAGTTTTACCCTTCACAGGAATGTTTTCTCTTAAAATCAGAAATGAGAATCAAAAGAGTTCCTAACGCTGAGGTAAAGACGATAAGATTTTCACAGATTCAATTACACTCGCGACAAGTTTCGCATTATCAAGCGATTAGTACTAGGTAAATTGCAGAACTATTCAAAGACTTAACTGGCAGAACATGAACAGCAACATCTTCAGCGAAATCATTCTGCACGCAGCAATCAATCCTTCCTAATGAAGTGGAATCTTCTGGACGGATCAGTTCTGTTCTCGCTTGAAGTGGTTGATTGGAACAAATCGAAGTAACTCTTGAATTATGGGGTCTAAATCCCAAGATGACGTATTGAAAATACAACATTGTGGTGAAGCCCATGATCACATATTCATATTCAGTATGGTGGACAAAGACAACACAAAAAATAGCCGCGGCTGAGTTGAGCAAGGTACAAAGACTTGCATACCTTAGCATAACGGGAGCTATGAAAACAACACCAACATTAGCCATGGAAGCACTGTTGGACCTCCCACCGATTGATATAACAATTATGGGAGAGGCAAGATTGGGACTTCTAATGCAACAAAAATCGAGCAATAGATCGGATCAGAACAAGATAAAGGATATAGTGGGAGGCAACATTCTTGAAATGGAACCAACGGACCACATAACTCCTAGATACTTCTTCAACATTAACTTCGAGGTTATCATACAAGATCGAGGGCAATGGTCTGATGGCGACAATTGGGATCTCCTAAACTACAGGAGATACGTCGAAGCTTAAATTGGGGCAAAGTTGCGTATTCTGGCGCTTAACAAAATACTGTTTGAAACTTGGAAAATTCCGAGTATTTCCGGAAAAATCGGGAAAAAACTGAAAATCGGAATTTTCATTGATACTTTTTTTTTCAGCTACACGTTTTCATGTTCAGATTTACTATCCGACCTTTCGTCTTCTGGCATTCATCATCAACTTTTTTTTCTGTTAGGGGCGCCATATTGTTTTTTTATACAGAAAAATTGTGATTCTCGTTCTGATTTCATTAATGTATAATTTGTTATGGTTTGCACTTCTGAAACCACAGATATTAAAAAACACAACATCATCTGAGATGGTCATGACTCCATCGAAAAATTTTGTTTAATAAACACTAGTTGTTAGAACTCATTAAACATCATAAGTTTGCACAAATACTTCAGTCGAAATGTCCTCATTCTCAAATGAAGAAAAACGAGATATGTTTAAACTTTATTATAAATTTGATAGGAATAGTACGAAAACAACACAAATTTATTTTGAATTATATCCGGATAGAACATTATTCCGAATTTTGGGCAAACACTTGGCTGAGTACGGTGCGTTTCAAAATACAAGAATGAAATCAATAGCTTGTAAAAATTGCACAAAAAGTATTACAACAAGTGTTCGAAATGATGGCCTTCCTCTTGAATACATAACCAAGCTCGTCGTCTCAAATTAAGAACAGCCCTAACAATATCCCTTCTTCTGATAGACCTGAATTGCGTGATGATATTGTCTCTAAGTTCATCTACTGTGTCATATTCTTGCTCTCCATAGATTCTGTTCTTTAAAGTGCCCCACAAGAAAGTATCCAAAACTGTAAGGTCAGGTGACCTTGCCGGCCACCTCACTGGTCCAGAATTTCCTAACCACATATTAGGAAATCTTTGGTGTAAATATTCGCAAACTGCTCTTTTATTGTGTGGAGGAGCCCCGTCATGCTGAAACCAGCAGCTGTTATAATAATTAACAAGGGGAAACGTATCCATATATTCTTTGAATTCGTTTCTTAAGAACCGAAGATAGGTTTCCCCGTTCAAAGTATTAGAGAAGAAATAAGGTCCAAGTATTCGGTCGTCATAAATTCCAGCCCACACATTCAAACGAAACCGAACTTGTGGTCTGACTTCTCTGAAGTGTCGTGGATTATTTTCAATCCAAATGTGCTCATTATTTCTATTAAAAACACCACAGTTCAAAAAGTACTTTCGTCGCTCCAAATAAAGTTTTTCAAGAAGTTTGTAGGGTCTACCCTATTCGAGAACCAGCTACAAAATTCCATCCTTCTCTTAGGATCACCTGGATGTAATTTTTGTGAAATATGTATCTTATAACATTTCAATTTTTGAATTCCCTCCAAACGCTCGTGTGTGGCACATCCATTTCTGCCGAGACTTGATGTGTCGATTTGGAAGGATCTGCATTCATCTAAAAAAGTACCAAAAATAATTATACTTCTTCGAATATGGAATGAACAATTATTTTACCTCGGCTAATAAGTTACGTCTAATATTTTGTTCCATTCTGCTTCCATATTTCATTCTTGGTTTTTGAAACGCACCTTACTCAACCAAGTGTTTGTCCAAAATTCCGAATAATGTTCTATCCGGCTGTTGTCTTTCCGGATAGAATTCAAAATAAATTTGTGTTGTTTTCGTACTATTCCTATCAAATTTATAATAAAGTTTCAACATATGTATCTCGTTTTTCTTCATTTGAGAATGAGGACATTTCGACTGAAGTGTTTGTGCAAACTTATGATGTTTAATGAGTTCTGACAACTAGTGTTTATTAAACAAAATTTTTCGATGGAGTCATGACCATCTCAGATGAAGATATTTTTTTTAATATCTGTGGTTTCAGAAGTGCAAGTCATAACAAATTATACATCAGTGAAATCCGAATGAGAATCACTATTTTTCTGTATAAAAAAACAATATGGCGCCCATAACAGAAAAAAAACGTCGGATAGTAAATCTGGACATGAAAACGTGTAGCTGAAAAAAAGTATCAATGAAAATGTACTTTTGGTTTTGAGCTATGTTGTCAAATAACGATAAAAAAAATAAAAACGAAAATTCCGATTTTCTGTTTTTTCCCGATATTTCCGGAAATACTCGGAATTTTCCAAGTTTATAACAGTATTTTGTTAAGCACCAGAATACGCAACTTTGCCCCAATTTAAGCTTCGACGTATCTCCTTTAGTTTAGGAGATCCCAATGGTGGGGGTTGATTTTGAATTGCCCTGTATATACCAGGTGTTCCAAATTTTTGCCTGTTTTTTTTTTCAATTATGCTTCCGTGTCAAAATAGTATATTATGCAACGATCATGTAATAACCAATACATGAGAGTTGCATACGCTATTTATTCTACACCCGATAAATAATGAAGAACTATAAATATTATGTTTATATTTGTATTGAACATAATAACAGTAATTACTCGAATTTCTATGAAAAATTATACAAAATTGTAATTAATGGTATTACCTCGGGTATTACCATGGATATAGGAGAAACATTCTATTTATATTTATATTGAACATAATAATCCGATTTCTTAATAATATTAAAATTATTTATTGTGCAATTTAAAAAGTTTATTCCAAGTCCCACTGATCTGGAAGTGAAAGGAATATTTACATTTATTTCATTATTGTTAGTCTCAATCGAGTTCACTATTATATATGCTGATTTTATTTTAAACCGAATTTTCAATGTAGCCTTCCGCCACTGAATTGGATTTCCAGCCACCATTACGTTTTAATGCAGTAACCGACACCTCCGGCATCATCTAATACTGTTGCAGATGTCCGTCGGAAACAATGCCCTGTATATAAATTTGGATCTGTCAGATTTACATATCTTTCTATTTGATTCCCTAAATAACCAAATTTATTTAATACCAATGAAAATTATGGGTTTCTATTGATTAAAAATCGGTATCGTTATGAAAAATCTGTATCATAATGGATCTCATTATGAAAATGATTATGGGCATATAAGTGTATTATTATAGTACGGGTGTAGAAAGAATATTTTATGATACACTTGTGGAAAGAGTGTTTGAAGCACTAGTGTGCTTTAAACAAACACGTTTCACACATGTATCATAAATAGCTATTACTGTATTCTCGTCCTTTCCATTTCAAATTTTGAGATTTTTCATTCTCCCAATTGCCTTACAATGAACCTCGAAACGTTTATCCGAGGTTACTTCGAAAATAAACATTTCAGGATAACCCACAATGTATCTGATTTTCCATCGCTCCAACAAATTGTATCAGAAATGGATGATAATGGAACCCTTATCAACAAACAACTAAAATGCATAATAATTGCATTGTACCTACGTGCGAACCTGATGAATATTAATTTCCTTTATCAGTGCGGTTTCGTAGTTGCGATTCAATGTCAGAGCGATACATGAAAAACGGATAAAACGTCGCGCAAAGTCAAATTGGGTATCAGCAAATTTGAATAATTATGCGTGTACATGTCCGATAATTTTGTTTCACGAGACAAGTTAATTGTTTGAGTAAGATAAATGTAGTTGCAAACAAATCGACTGATTTTATCGAGCCAGGCTTCGTTAATTGATAAATACAGTACAATGGGATGATATTTGATCATCGTACAATAATATAGAAATAATAATAATCTATTTATTTGAAGAAATACAAAAAAGAAATAACAAGCACAAGAGACACTTTGTCAACAAATATAAGAGTGTTAAAATGTTAAAATATTAAAATGTATAAATATAATCATATAAAATGTTTAGATATAGATAAAATGTATAATTGTAATATAAATGTGTAGAAATTAATGTAAGATTTGTAACAAATGTAATAATGTAAAGATGTAAACATTTTTTTATTTTTTTATTTTTTTAAATTTATTTTCCTATCATCTCGTGTATTTCTATGTTTCACATGGAGTTTCAGATTTTTTTAAATTTTCTTGGGTTTGGTTAATTTTTTAGTGAATCAGGCAGGAAGCTGAAGAGTTTTGGACCTAGGTAATGGTAATTTCTTTGACCGACTGACTTGTGCATGACTGGAATTACAATTTGTTTTTTATGGCGAGTTTCATAATTATGATCGTAGATGATCAATTCGTTTCTGTGACTATATTGACCGGTGATTATATCTATGAAGAATAGTTGTCTTGGGTCGAATATTGATGTTTCTGAGTAGAGAAGATCGCTAGGGTACTTGTATTCTTTTTTTAGTATACATCGCAGGAAACGCTTTTGAATAACTTCAAGGGATCGTACATGTGTTTTTGATACTCCTCCCCAACCAATTATACCGTAGTTTAGGTGGGGTTCTACCAAACTTTTATACAACATTATTTTTTGTTTATGGTTTAGGATGTCGATTATTTTTTTGAATTTGTACAATATGCATCGTAGTTTTTTCACAAGATGTAAAATATGTTGATCCCATCTTAAATGGTTATCTAGAATTATACCTAGGTACTTGATTTTTTTGACAGGTCTAATGACGGCCATATCGGATATTGCTATATCATATTCTGGCAAGGATATATCGTAGCTATTGAATGGTAGGTAGTACGTTTTTTCAAAATTTATTGATAGCCAGTCTATTGTCAAACCACTTCTTTATCCGGCCTAAGTCGTGTTCCAGTTTTTGTTTCAAATTGTACCAGTCTTTGCAGAATATGACTATATCATCGGCGAACCTAATAATTTTCGAGTGCGTGTTCAATAGGAAGAGATTGTTGAGGTAGATGTTGAACAGAATTGGTCCTAATACCGTTCCTTGTGGTACGCCACATGATATGGTTTTTTCGTCACTCATTCTATCATCAATTTTTACTCTTTGTCGTCTATTTAATAAATAACTTCTGAAGAGGTTGTGTGGTATGCCCCTCACACCCATATCTATCTTACAATGTATACATTCCATCTATAGTGCATATTAGCATATTGGCATACTGAATAGTGTTTATCGACATAGGACACATTGTTGTACTGATCATGTTTCAATGGCCTGTGTTGTCGAGACACGGTAATTTCAATAAAAAAAAGCTTTGAAATTCGATGAAATTCTAAGGAAAAAGGTTTTTGACAATTTATTTATTTATATATTAACAGACAAGCCAATTCTACGATTTCACATAAATAATAATAAAAATACAGAGTATGTACATATGTCTACAAAAGATCCTAACATAAAAATAAAAAATTGGATTATTACTGGTTGATTTACAGTTTTTTATCGCTTTTCTAAAAGACTAAAGGGTGCATCACAACAAAATGCTGGTTTGCATTGAAGTAAAACGATAGTCTTGAAAAAATAATCTCTAACTAAATTTCATTATATTTGAATTGAAAGAATTTGGTATGAAGGAAGAAAATCTTACTATCATTTTGAAAAGAGGGATATTCTTGATTGACAAGATTACGATCCATTCTATGGTATTTGTGGAATTCTGAATTCAACAAGATTACTTGCCTAAATAAAAAAGAGGATATACAGTTTAATCGAGTATTGATTTGTATCCTTTTGCGAAAATTAAAAACTTGCTTCAAAATGTGTTATAGTTAATCGTAGTTTCAATTTTAACATTGGATTAAGTGAAATAAATTTTAAGAACCAGAATATTTTTTCTCCATTGTAGAAACTTACTCTTTGATAGAATTTTTTCAATAATTTTATTAAGAATTGTTATATTATGGTTGAAATCAATGAAAACTCATATGGGTAATACGCCCAGCTTCACCCAAGAATAGCCTATTCTTAGTTGCAATATTTTGTACTTAAATGGAGTTAATAGAACAATCGTCGACATAGGGGGGGTGATCGTCGCATCGATCGAGGTTGTCCGATTGTCTTTGCGGTACGCGACAGACAGTGTTTAGGTGAAAATGTGCAAAATTTTTGTTGCATCTTTTATTTACCATCAATTGGTTGTTTAAAAATGAAGGACCTTCTACGACAATGGAAATTGGAAGGCTTGATTCGAGTATTCAACGGTGAGTATATTTAATCAACCAGAACAGTGATGATAACAACTCTGTAACTGTAAAAAAGAATATGGCTTTCTGTTGAAACAGGATCCGCGCCAATTTTTATTCATGATACCTAATCGTAAATTACATTGGTATCAGACTGAATTAGGTCAGATATGCATGCGTGTCTTTGACTCCTTTTACGCATATTCTAAAAAATTAAGACTGATCATTTGCTGGTAGGCAAAATATAATGACTTTAATTCAATATGCTATATCAAGTATACGCAATTTAGGGGCATTTTTATTTTTCAGATCATGAAATAACAGTTGCAACAGTATCAAAACTATCTGAAGAGTTAATGAAAGAAGTAATTCGTAGTACAGAAAAATTAATAATACTTCATGGAAAATGAAAGAAACTAACAGAAGAGTCATCGGTATGTACCTATAGGACAAGAGAAGCTCCTTTATAGTATCCATCTTATTTTTATACATTATCCGATATGGTCGTGGAGTATAATATATTATTACAAAAAAACATATTATGTTTTTTTGTAATAAATAAATAATGTGTTGAAATTTCACTGTTGAATAGTTTCATTTAAACCATAGCTTATGCCCTCTTATCCTTCTGAAGTTTGCACAACATTTTGTTGTGGAATATTTATAATCGGAACAACGGCGGAAAGAGTTTCCTTTTCAGGTATGTTTATTCTTGCTCTGGGATTCAGGAAATAGTCCCTTTCAAAGTAACTATACTTAATTGAAATTTACTTGGCTTTCAGTAGAGTGAAAAAAAAACATTGATTACAAATGGTTCTAGCATAATTTCAACCGAATTCATTCTTAGTCAAAGTGAAAATAGTGTTTAGAACTAGTTGTTCATATACTTGAAAGTAGGTCTTGTTTCCTCGAAAAATAAGAAAACTCTAGCTGAAAGACAATGCTATATTTCATTCAATTTGGCTTATTCTCATTTGAGGTTTTGCTAGATTTTGAAATGATTGTTTATCAAGTTTATTTATTTTTATTATGAGTAATGTTAATGAATAGGTATAAGAATAACGTGTATTTTGAATCGAGCATAGTTTTCTTTGCGGATATATGAGTCTATCTTAGCTTTCAGTCAAGACTACTACTCTTGCTTATAGTGTGAATTTTTTTCTGTGATGTAATCTAACCTCTTTAACTCCCGTGGAGGAGGGTGTATAACGACATGTTAAAACGAATGACAGGTGTGAAAAATGCGAAAAAAAAATCTCGGAATTTTATTAAAATCTGACTTCACTAGGAATTTTATAAAATTCTGACTTTAAATACCGAAGTGTTTGCAGACACATGTTTATGGAAAAAAAGTCTTATTTTGACCTGAAATCTGAATTTTGAAACACCCTATATAGAGCCATCCGCACATCACATGAAATGGAATATTTCACGGGTAAAAGTATCAATGAATATTTGCGAAACATTCATGCTGATTGCTTGACAATTTGACACGGAACATAAACTAGCAATAATTAGAACAATTTCATGATTGGAAAGTAATTAAAATAAACATAGCATCGCATGTAACTGTAGGGTAAAAGGCGCCTGATACGTCAATAGAAATTGTTGCGAAGAATGTTATTTATTTTGTAGTCGCAAGCAAAGCACACGAAATATAATATTACGCTTTCTTGTGCGAACAATTTCAATGATTAGAGAGTTGAAGTGTTGCCATGAACGTAAACGTTAACGTACAAATTGACATCTACGCATGCGCATTCGTCAGCTATTTACGTTAACGTTTGAAATAGGTTTACGGGCATACGTAACCTAACGGTCTCACACGGATACCTTAAAAATCAACGCACGTTAACCAAAGAATATACGAATCACACCGATGAGTTGCGAATGAGCGAATTTTGACTTTAAAGTCATAACATCAAAAAGTGACAAAGCATTATTCACAATTTTACATCAATCATCATTTTTTAAATTTATTTTTGATGATCTTGTTCGGTATTTCGCTTTATTTAAAACAATGAACATTTCGAAAAGCCAATTCCGGAAGAATTTGATTTGCATTTGGCAAGGGAGGTATATTGTCAAAATCCCCATTGAGATCCGCAAAGATGAACTCTAATCTAGTTCTTCAGAGAAAACAGCATAAAAGCAAAATAAAGACAAATTAACATGTTAGGGTTAACGGTTGACATACGGTCAACTTCAACTCAATTTCATAACGACCCGTAAACGTTATATTTCGTACGTTAACGTCTACGTTCGCACTGTAATCACTTCAACTCTCTATCAATGGGTCTGTTGACGTTATTGTTTGGAGTGTATCTTTTTGAGGTACAGTAAAAGGATGCATACACTTCCAAATTAATGAACCCAATCAATTATGTTTGATATTGTTTTTAGCGAATTAGATCAAACGCGCTTCAATTCTCGGCCTGTTCAATTTCGCAGCAACACAACAATATCAAGGCCCACATTAACCTCGTTCTTCTCTGTTTCTCTGAGTGTCCCATTTGAAAATCGAAGGTTAATGTAATTTACAGAAAACCAGTAGTTGTTTTTTTTGTAAATATTTCAAAAGTGCCGTCTAGTGAGCATATCCAATGTTTCAAATTTCAGAAATATAGCTAGAGAAAAAAGGAGAAAATACATTGCATCTGTAAAGAGTAAATTTTGATATTTTGTCATCATATGCAGCTCATTAATGTATATAATAAAAAGCAGTAGCCCTAGGACAGATCCTTGATGAACACCATGTTGAACGTTTTTCGGTTGAGATTTGGAATTATTGAATAGATGAACATATTGTTGCCAACCATCTAAATAAGATTTGGATAATTTCATAGAATTCAAGAGTTTCTGATAATATTTTATGGGAATCACAGTCGAAGGCGTTTGAGAGGTCACACATGAATGTTCACGACCTTCCAAATCTTCGACTATGCTTTCCAGGATGTCAAGTATTGCTTTTATTGTAGACCTATCACTAACGAAATCCAAATTGAGTAGCTAAAGTGCCTTTCGATTCTTTCAGGAAAGCATCATTAATATGGTTGTTTGTGGTGAGCTTTTGTTGAAATCCACAAGCTCCAGATGGAGAAGTTCAAACGTCACCAGGACTACGCAGATTTACAGTGCCCGCCAAAATGTTGGAACCATATGGGAAGCTTTTTCATTACTCGTTTCTCAGAAAATTTAATTCTTCGTAAAAGTTGGTTAATTCAATTAGACTCTATACGCGCATAGCCGTTATTATCAGTGACATTTAAAGCAATCAACTAATCTAACAAAACCTTGAATATGAGTAAAAAAACAGCAATGGAAAGATAGTGAAATGAAGCCAGGATCCATAAAAAAATTAAAATTGGAAATTGGTTGACTAAACTGAATAACTTGGAATATCATTCATTTGCAAACAACTTTTTTCAATAACATTTTTCGATATTTTGCATTGTTATGTCACTTTACTCTGGCTGATTCCCGCTTAGCCGCACGTTACTGATAATAATACTAATAATAATATTTCTTCATTCATAATATATTAAATATGTATAGTGAGTTGAAATGATGCTGTATGAAAGGGCGGAATTCAGTCACCCCTATCCGGGGACATTGGTAACTGCTCTTCCATCCAACCCTTCAACTGTTTATATAGTAATGGTATGTCCGGATTGCATATATTACGAGGATATATTGAAAAATTATTAGCCTACTATAGAACCAAACAAAATTTCAATGTCAAAATATTTTATTACTCAACATATTCTCCTCTTTATTGGATACATTTATTACAGCGAACCTACAACGTCTCTAGACCTTTCAAAAAAAATGTTTCTTCTTGCTCTGCAAACCAGACCTCCACAGCTTTTATTACCTCCTCGTTGGAAGAAAATTTACGACCTTCTAAACTTTTTTTCACTTGAGGAAAGAGATGATAGTCGGACGGAGCCAAATCTGGTGAATAAGGGGGGTGTTCTAGTAATTCAAACCCTCAATCACGAATTTTTTGCATGGCAACATGAGATTTGTGTGCAGAGGCGTTATCCTACAAAAACAAAACACATTTGGATTGCTTTCCGCGTCTTTTCTCTTTAATTTTTTCCCGTAGAGTGGTCAGTAATGTCGAATAGTAATCTCCAGTTATTGTTCTACCATTATCCAAAAAATCAATCATGATTACTCCATGGTAATCCCAAAAAACTGAAGCAAGAACTTTTCTAGCAGATTTTCGGACACGAAACTTCTTAGGTCTTGGAGAACCGGAGTGTCGCCATTCCATCGATTGTTGCTTTGTTTCTGAATCGTAGAAATGTACCCAAGTCTCATCCATAGTAACAATTCGGTTTAAGAAGTCTACATCGTTTTCAAATCGAACACAGATCGAACCATTTTGCAGCAATTTTTCTCATGTCCAAATTGACGTGAACTTTATGATGATCGCGTTCGTATGAAATATTCAGTGCTTCAGATATCCGTTTTAGCCCAATTCGACGGTCTGTTAAAATCATGTCATGAACTGCATCGATATTTTCGGAGACTGACACAGAAACTGGCCTTCCCGATCGGTCATCATCTTCAATGGAAAATTTACCTCTTTTGAAGCTTGCAGTCCAATTTTTCTCGGTCGCATACGAAGGACATTGATCACGAAGGGTATTAAGCATATCTTCGTAAATCTGCTTACCTCTTAACCCTTTTAAATACAGGTACTTGATGATGACTCGATACTCCAATTTTTCGATTTTCACAATTTCGGTGGACATATTTTTTCTTTTAATTTATTGCGTAACTCTGGTTTACTTTTTTGACGTCAAACTTTACATTGACACTTCTAATAAGTTATTGTTCGTTGCTATGGTAACGCAATATTTTGTTTATGCAGGGAACTGGTCTAGGCTAACTAGATATCAATACATCCTCGTATAACCTCGAATGTAACAATCATATCAGAGCAAAAACAAAAGAGCAATTATTCATAAATACGTTAATACTCACATTTCTCTGATGAAAAAAAGAGATACAACATAAAATGCAGATGTTGCAACCATTTTAGATGAATTAGGTTATATATTATAATAAAAAATATTAAAAAATATAAAATATAAAAAATAAAAAGAAAAGAAAATGAAAATGAAAAAGTGGAGGCGACCACGAAGTCAAAATATTAAGAAACCAATAACCAATATGCGCTTGTTTAGTTTAATGGAATATGGTTCCAAAATTTTGTGGTATTCGATAGATTATTTTTTTATACCCCAATCATAGACACATTCTCTATATAACATTTTTATTCATTACGATTATCTAAATTCATTTTTCAATTTGCATGCAAACTGATGACAGACGTCAAATCAAAAGTATCAGTTGTTGTCACACAATAAAAACAAAATACCACGAACATTCTCGAGGCAATAATCTAAGTAGAAAATTCCCACTATAATAATGTTGTGATTGGTTTGAAAGTACATCATAGCTTTAAATTGATGGTTTTTATTGGTTGCAAGATATGTCGAAAAATAATCGGGGGTAATACAACGAGTGCTGGCAATACTATCGATAGTAATTCTGTCAGAAATCAACGAGATCAAATTGCTTGGTAACACCACGAGGCCTTCAGGACGGGTCGGGTGTAACCTTAAAGCAATTTGATCGAGTTTAAGATTTCTGACAGAATTATCGATAGTATTGTGAGCACGAGTAGTATTTATTGAGATAATTTCACGAACCAACAAAGTAAAAAAGGTTCCATTGTCGTGAATTCTTCAATAGTTATAGGTAATGCCTGATAGACATGAAGTCTGTCAGACTGACATTCATATTAGTAGCAAGATGAAATTATATTCTCCGTTGTTGTTTGGATACGTGGTTGTCATGACAAAGTGGTATTACCGGATCGAAAGGAAGTAACTGCGTATTATCGAGGCATACGTCCCTTATTGGTCCTAATATTGCAGGAAAGAAAGGTTTCATACGGCGAGTGAAATTATCGGAAAAAAAGTGGTTTGTTAGATCGGTATACCCGGTCGCTCCCCTTCCTGACGTCAATGACCTTTCCTTCGAATACGGCTAAATTCGCTCACCCAAACTGTATGCAAATGTTATAACATTGAATGATGGGTCAAAATGGAGGGTTTAATCAAATAATCTGAGGGGACTGGGAAGGGTAACTTCCGGTCTGTATGCCGCCCTTGGGGGCCGACCTAGACGTATGCAAACCAGCTATACTCCATTTCCAAAATTGTGGATAGTGACTCATCGTCAGTTTAAGTGATTTCAGAGTGCGGAATGCACGTAAACTGACGATGAGTCACTATCTACAATTTTGGAACTGAGCTATAAAGATCCCGGTTAATTTAGCTAGGCCCGACTATTCCAATACATTTGTACAGCTGCTTCTATAATAGCATTTTAAACATTGCTTTCAACCAGAAGTTGATTGAAAAAGGAGGGGGTCGACCGGGTACCGATCCAACAAACCAATTTTTTTCCCGATAACCAACTTAATCTCCAAATCCCTTGAAGGGCCACCTTCGTTGATAATCGACACTTCTGTGTCATAGGCCAACGGTCTTTACAGTTTTAGCTTATAATTCAGCCCAGGTAGAGATGAGAGTTCCGTTGAATCTGTTAATATTCTGAGAATTATTTAACTAACTTTTGTAAAAAACTCTTCCAAAAAATATCTGCCGTCCTACGTAAGGATTCGATTTCACTCCTTTTGTAAACCGCCAGAACATTTCGTTTTATTTCGTAATTTATCACTGAACCAGTAGACAGTGGATTGTTATCTATGAACATTTCCTCATTGTCTTGATAGAAATATTTTGAAAATATGATGTTTTAAATATTCATAAAGTGAACAATTGTTAAAAATATATTATATTCGCATTTTTTTTAATAGTTTCAAAATTGAATCAATATTCATAAATCGAACTCCTGAATGTTTCTGACAAAGTACACATTTTTCTTCATTCAAAGAACGTATTAGAAATGGTGTCATTAGATCTACCATGATTTGAATATTTCGAACATTTTAGTTCTTATTTGTATTATATATTGAAATTCGAACAGAAGATAGGTACCCACAGGAACATTCTAATTCTTTTTTATATTAAAATTCGAGCACTTCCCGGCCTAGTCCGGGAAGTACGTACTTCCCGGACAAGGCCGGAAAGTGCTACTTTCCCAAAGAAAAAGTATCCGGAAAGTGAATACTTCCTGGATGGTTGCCGAAGAAAGTCTATTCGCTAATCATGATTTTCAATTTCAATTACTATTTGAGGAGCGAACACTTGATGAAGAACCAGATCTTAAACTTTTAAGCATATCTTTTTCTGTTGGGGCGGCAATTGTCTTTGGTGGGTTTTTGTTCCTGCCAGTATTTAAAGGTGTCTTTTTCTCTTCTTTTGCTTCTTCTGGTAGATGTCCTTCGTCAGACTGAGTACCAAGCTGCAATACTTCGTCAAAGTTATTACCGTGTAATAATAGAGGACCGAACATCGCAGCCGTGTCTGATGGGACCCTGAATGTAAGAAAGTGCGCATGCTCGGTAGTATTGTAAGCAGTACGGCGTTATTTTGGAGTAGCTAATGATTTATAATATTATATTGCATCGAAAACACGTGTTATTCTGTATTATTGTGATAAAAAATGGCTAAAAAGTGTTTTTTGTGTAGCTCGGACAATTCTTCAAGTAATTTTACTGATGAAACTTTTAAATTTTTTTTGTTAAAGCTAGCGTTTCGTAAAAAAAGAAATTTAAACATTATGAAGCTGAACTAACTGAAGCAGCACACTATTTTCTTGATCACCATACGTGTTACAAAAAAATAACTGTTTTAGGAAATAAATACAATGAAGAATTTAAAATTTTTCTTACAGAGTTTTCAGTAAGTACATAATATATGATTCTTTCAGTTATTATCAAATAGAATTCGAAATAGCACAATTTTAACGTTCGTTGAATTTGTTTTTATCAAACAAATAATTTGAAAAATAATTTTTCTAAAGGACCTCTCGCCTGTTTCTTTTTTTTATTTTTCAGTTTCTACATTACGGTTTTTATTATTTTTTTGAATTTTCCTGAAGAAAATAAGACAAAAAAATATTGATGTACTTAAATAAAGCTTTTTATAACAATGAAATTTCAAACATCAACATTAAATATAAAAAATTGCTTCTAGGAACATTGTTATGTATTTAATTAATTATTTCGTTTGCAATTCAAATGTCAGTTGCTCCAAAATAACGCGACTGAATTCAAATGTCAGTTGCTCCAAAGTAATGCCGTACTGTTTACAATATGAAGGGTAGTACGGGTACCTCTACTCTCCATAGTTTACGTACCGAGCATGCGCACTTTCTTACATTCAGGGTCCCATCAGACACGGCTGCGATTTTCGGTCCTTTATTGTTACACGGTATACTTACCTCGGATCTCTCTGTCACTCAATTCCACACGCGTTGAAATTTAAATCTTTAAAATTCGCAAACCTCTATTAGGACCAAATTTTTCGCAGACAACCTTTTATCAACGTGTTCACAATAAAACAGCGTTTATGCTGATATAATTTTTTTTTATTATCACATCAAGTGAAAGTAACTGGTATCGACATGCCTGTTTATACCTGGCAACCCAGTAGTTTGTCCAGGTAAATAGTAGACAGCTCTATGTCTGCACATTCTACATGTTTCATACTTTGAGTCCAGTATAAAATTTTCTTATTATCTTGATGTTGCAAAATTTTATGAAAAATCTTTTTTTTTTTTAAATAATTAAAAATATTCTTTCCAGGATTTTTTCAGACAGCGCATTTTTAATATATTTTCTAATATACGAAACTTATTATAAAATATGTTTGATTCTATTATCAGCTCGGTGAAGGTCGATTTATGTTCGGATCTCAGACTAATAGTATACGCTACGTTATTGTTAAACAATCTGTTACCTTTTATGTACGATAGTTTCTGAGAATTTCATTTTCGCACCTTTGTTTATAGGTGAGATGTTGTTGTATTGTATTGTACTCTCAATTTCCAAAATTGTTGACTCGGTGGTTAAGTTCTTCAATTTTCAATTTCATTCGGTAGATGAATTTCTGTCACGTGATTTAACAAAAATATTATTGTCGAACTTTACAATCCTGATGTATGACGTCAACAGTTTTCTACTTCGCGAAAACCTTGGGTCTGGAAATCCAAACATATTTGATATTTGTTCAGTTCCATGGCCATCAGTCGCCGCTTTTCATTTTTACTTTCCAAGGATTGCTTACATACAAACATTGTAAAGCCGTAAGGACCCTTAATGATCAACTTTGATCGTGTAAATACTGAAAAGTAGGTCAGTTTCTTCACGACCTCCCGCTCAAACAAAGGTATATTAAAAATAGCGTTTTGCAACGTAAATATTTTTCAAACAAATGGAAAACCATCCATAAAATATTTGGATCGGACGTGCGTTTTCAAACGAGGTTCTAATGGATTTTATTATTTTAATTATATTGTACAGTAATTTATAGACGTGTGGGTGAAACAAATGTCAGACAGCCAGAGAATATTTATTGCTGAACATAATTTCGGAGTGATTCACGTTTTCTGAAAGATCCGTGAATGAAAGATACAATATACACATTTTGGATTTGAGTTGTTTTCGAAAGTAAAATAAATCAGTTTGAGAAGCTTTTAACGGGTTTCGTGTAATAAAAACAAATCGAGAAAAATTTATGGTAGTTGATAGACTGAGTGCTGTTTTGGCGCACGAAGACCTCTATGTTTGTGTATTGATCGAAAAGGAATTTGAAATGTTTGGAACATTAGTTATATCGAAACAAAACATGAATGGCGTAGTGTGTAGTCATGTGACCGATATAGAAGTAGGCACGTGGTGTTGTGGTGAAACTTCAAATTGAAAGGAATATATCCCCTATCACGATTATTTTAACCTTCTCTTTAAATTATTACACACTTTTTGATAATAACGTTTTTCTTTGATGAAAAAATGTCTCATAATTAATGCAGCCTTTTGCAAATTTCATATACTATAGGAGTTTTCGGCAAGTCTGGAACAGAAAATAATCTGTAACAGTGCCGAATCACACCTACCCAACACCTGGAAAAGTTTTCTACACAGAACACACTTTGCAATACTCCCTGTAACAACTAGCAAATGTTAATCAAAACATATGAATATCTGTTTTCCGACATAAGTTGAAAATCAGAATTCTTCTGGAAATTTCATACTACCATATGTTTAACCTAAACTGTTCTGATAGTTGGTTGCAGTGTCCTCCACAATGAAAAACAAAATTCAAAGAGATGAAAGTCACAGTGAAATCCTATCTGATTTGATATCACCTGATGAATAATGAGTACGTTATTACGATTTGCAGTATTGTCAATGCTCGTTTTTCATCAAAAGGAAGGTCCGTTCAGAAATGTGGATTTTTGTCCGAGTTGATCAAGTAACAAAGTTTTAGTTATTTCTCAATGGCTTATATCAAGCTAGAAGCTATAATTTCAAGGAGAACGGTATTGCCTGTTTCGGATCGTGGATTATGGTGGGGGTTGTTTCCGATGAACGTGACGTCAGCGGCCCACTTTCAAATGTGATATTTTTTTCAAAATGAAAAAAATATAGTAAAAAAACTCTTTGTTAAATGGACGTTTCAGACTAGAAACTATCGATTTAAACGAGTTTTGCCATTTATTTTTCGTCAGTGTAAACATTGAACTTTCTTTAGGTAATACGTTTAACTTCTAATTGTGGTATCTTTCATTTTTGCGACTTAACTTTATTGAGGAAGTTCATAACCTTTTTTTCATGTAATAACACGCATACCTTCAATGATTAATTATCATTAACGCAAGGTTCTAGCATGTTATCAGTCAAAGGTCAACATTTTTTTATCGTAATCAATTTTAGCACCGAAAAGCTATAATTAATTAAATTTTAATTTGATATAAACAAATATCCTCTAACAGAAATAAAAAGCACCAATACTTGAAATTTCAGTTAGATTCGACAACATCCTCTCCAGTATTCACCGACTACTTAAGCGACAGGAAACAACAGGTATCACTCAATGGTAGTTTGAGTACAGAGTGCACTGTTGAGTATGGCGTTCCGCAAGGAACTGTACTAGGTCCAGTGCTCTTTATACTCTACATAAATGATCTTTTTAATATTGAATCATCTGGAGAAGTCATCAGTTTCGCAGATGATACCGCCATAGTTTTCGAAGCTGAAAATTGGGATAATTTAAAAACCATCATAGAGAATGACTAGAAACTCATCAAAAGTTGTTTCGATTATAAGGTACTGACCATTAATTTCGACAAAACATTTATATGCCCTTGTCATGTTATGACCCCCCCCCCACCATTCAATGATTTGAAAATTACCAATAACCGAGACGATTAAATATTTAGGAGTAACTATCGTTAAACATCTAAGATGGAACATACATATTTTGAGACTATGCAATACCCTGAGAAGTATCTTATACCGATTCAAATATATCGCCAAATTTTTCGAAGAAAAACATCTCAGAATGATTTATCACGCATTGGTTGAATCCAGATTGACATATGGGAAAATAGGGTGGGGAAGTGCACTAAAAGAACATATTAAAAATTTAGAAGTTCTTCAAAAAACCTTTTTGAAAATTTTACTGAACAAGCCCTCACGATACTCATCTGATTTGATATACTCCGAATCTAAAATCCTTGACATTCGTCAACATTATTTCTTTCTATCAACCTGCTTTGAATTCAAAGCTAAATCTAATCTCCGGAGACTAGAACATTCTTACGAAACAAGACACAAATCCAAATATTTCAAAACACCGCTTGCTTCAAAATCTATAGGACAAAGATGCTTTTCGTATTTAGTACCAAGATTTTTCAATTTTATTCCTGTCGATATAAAAGAGATATCATCTTATAGAGGATTCAAGAAAAAGCTAAAATAGTAATTTACTTAACAAGTCCGGAATATACTGTTTTTTGGACGAGTAGATCAAATTCTAGGACGAGCGTCAGCGAGTCCTGGATGTCTACGAGTCCAAAAAAACTGTTTTCGGAAACCATGTAGAATAACAAATCAATGAGACGCATTTAGTCTAAGAGACGAAGAGAGGTCGACTTTCACCCATCTGTTAACCGGATGAAACGATTCCAAATTTGAATATTTCGAACATTTCAGTTCTTATTTGTATTATACAGGGTGTTTCATAATAAATGCGCAGGACTTCCGGATGTGATAGCTCGTTCAAAAATATGAAAAAAAGTTTCTATTGACTTACTTACCATCTAAAATTCAACATTTTCGAGATACGGGGTGCTGAAATTTAAAAAAAATATATAGTTTTTTGCGAATATCTCTGGAAACGTTTATCGCAAAAAAAACAGATTTTGAATGCATTTTCTACTCATAATAAGCTATGTTTTGTGTAGGTTTTTTATTTTTTAAAATTCATAATTGGTGAAGATTTTGAAGGGGTAGTGGGTGTTCTTTTCTCCAACTTCTACGCCACTGATTTTGAGCCGCCTACTTGAACCGCCAATATTTTCTACACAAAAAAGGTACTCTTGGTCATAAGCTCTAAAGTTGACCGTTTTCAAGAAAAATCAACTTTCATGTTGAAAAACATGGTAAATTTTTTTAAATAATTTTTTTCCTCATTATACAAAATTTATTTAAACGTTAAAACAAGTAACAAATCCAAACGTTGACTTATTAATTGCAAAATAAAAAAAACAATAACAATCATACTCAGTTGAATTGTTGGAAATGTCCGCCGTTAGCTTCAATGCACGCAGTAATTTTTCGAGGAAAAAACTTTATTTAAACAACATGAAAGTTGATTTTTCTTGAATACGGTCAACTTTCGAGCTTATGACCAAGAACACCTTTTTTGTGTAGAAAACATTGGCGGTTTATATAGGAGGCTAAAAACTGTACTTTTTCCAGTGGCGTAGAAGTTGGAGAAAAAACACCCACTACCCCTTCAAAATTTTCACCAATTATGAATTTGAAAAAATTAAAAATTCGCACAAAACATAGCTAATATGAGTTGAAAATGCCTACAAAATCTGTTTTCTGTGCGATAAACGGTTCCAGAGATATTCGCAAAAAACTATTATTTTTTTTAAATTTCAACACCCTGTATCTCGAAAATGGTGCATTTTAGAGGGTAAGTTAATAGAAACTTTTTTTCATATTTTTGGACAAGCTATCACATCCTGAAGTCCTGCGCATTTATTATGAAACACCCTGTATATTGAAATTCGAACAGAAGATAGGTACCAACAGAAACATTCTAATTCTTATTTATATTAATATTTGTATTAAAATTCGAGAATTTCCCGACCTAGTCCGGGAAGTACGTACTTCCCGGACTAGGCCGGGAAGTGCTACTTTCCCAAAGAAAAAATGTCCGGGAAGTGAACACTTCCCGGATGGTTGCCGAAAAAAATATTTACTTGATTCAAACAGACTTACTGTTCATGAGCTGGTGGAGGCTGGTATAATGGGGTAAAGAGATTTCATTCCATCTCAGCTCATTTGTCTTCCTTCAATTACTTCTTATGTATTTTCTATGTGTTAACTTGCATGTTTATTTTGTAATTTTCATGTTTCATATTTATTGACCACTATGTTGGTTGTATACTAGGCATGTGTTTTTTATCAAATCCTGTTGACTTTAAAACTTCAGTTGTCTTCATTATATTATTTTTTATAAATTTTCCTGTACTTTTATGTGAAAAAAGCTGTGTGTTGAATTGTATGTGTTTTGTAATTTACATTTTCGCATTTGGTGACCGCTTTGTTGCTTTGTTGCTTGAATACTGGACATGTGTTCTTTATCAAATGTTAGAGAATCTTAATTTGAACTTTAACATATTTTTTATTTTACTCAGTATTTATCGATACTAATTTTAAACATAGGCTACACTCACACCACAGACAGTCTTTGAATTTGTGGTTTTCTGTTTATTTGTGAAAAAATTGTTATCGCCGTCATCTAAATGAAATTGTATTTACACATTTTTTTATACCAATAAACTATTATTATTATTATTATTACATCCTCTGTAGTATTCACCTTCTCGATCTAAAGGATGATTTATTAACTTTTGTCTCGAGGACCAAAACAGATGTTGATTTGCAAAATTGGTTATGGATGCTAAATAATATGACACGAGTTTATAATAGTTATTTATGCAACAAGTGCAGAAAGGAAGTGTTTATTACACGCGACGTGAAGTTGGACAATACGTCTAGTGCAATAAACACTTTTTGCACGAATTGCATACAATAGTTTTGCTACGTTCATGTAAAAACAAAAAAAGATTTTATTTAGTTGGCACTAAGCGTAGGAAAATAAAAAGGTTAAGTTAATAGTGATTTAATAATAGCTATTTATGATACAAGTTCGTAAAGTAGGACTTTTTTGTATGAGAGTGAAGTTTGTTGAATGAGGTGCAGCCAAGTTCAACAAACACGCGAGTACAAAAAAGCCCTTTACGAAAGTGTTTCATACAAAGTTTTTTCTTCGAGAGTTATTATATTGCCAAATTGTAACGTTTATATCATTATTTGAATATTATGAATTGTCGTCGTATTATCAAATAAAGACTTCCGAGTTATATTTGACGCAAAATACTGTATTTTTCAAAAATGCATAAATGTATGAACAGTTTGTAAAAATAGTATATTGTGCAACAAGTGCAGAAAAGTGCTAATTTCTCACGAGTTTGAAAAAGTTGCGGAACGAGCGCAAGCGAGTGCTGCAATTCAAACGAGTGAGAAATTGCATTTCTGCTCGTGTTACACACTATACTTTTTCTACAACACCCTTTTTGCTAAAAATAATACTATACTATAAGACGGAATGAAATGTCAGTGACTCATTCTTAGCTTTATGATGCCCAAGAGAAGCAAGGGAAGAGGGAGAGGATTTTAAGCCGCTCTCATTCTTGTTTTTTCTGATATTTCTAATATTAATAGTCGATTTTAGCATTGAATATATTGACCAGAGAGTAGAGGCTTTTCTTGATTTGGATAGTTCTTCAAAATATGCCAAAATTATATTTTCAGAAACACTTTTAGTTTTGTATTTTTCCTTCCAATCCATAAACTGTTTGTATGCATTTTCATATTTTCCTCTTGAAGTTGAAGGTAGCAAATTCAATGACAATGAATTAACTTGTTCTCTTAGTTCTGGCGGAGTATTTTCAATTTCAGAACTGTCGCTATCCATTTTAGTTCAATCTCATTAAAAAATGACGGGACAAGAATATTTTACGAATAATTTTTGCTTGACGTTTGTTGACATTCAAATGATTCGATAGATGTTGCTCCGTTGCCTAGCAATGGATATTGTGTATGTGGGTATTTGAGACAGCAGTAGTGATGTCTATGATTTTTGTTCAGAATATTATGAATTTGTACGACAATTTCCCTCATATTATATAAACCAATAGACTTTGTCTATTCATTCTTGAAGTTGCCTGATCGAATATCCCTTGAAATGCAGAATTTTCAAAATATACTTTCACCTTGCTGTCACGAAAACTGTATTGCTTAGAAATTAGGTACTGAAAAATTTTGGCACAGAAATGTCACTTTGTGGCACAGAAATGTCACTTTGCGGCACACTAATGTCAAATTTCGATTATTGTGAGAAATAATCATGTTTGCGAACGTAAAACTATGCAGAAAAGCATGTTTTGGAGTGTGGTTGTAGAAAAATTACTTTTCCTACGACTTTTCGTTTTGAAAGTTCTACACGATTTTCCGCACGATTTTTACTTTTCCGCACGATTTTTACTTTTCCGCACGATTTTTACTTTTACGCAAGATTTTCTCTTTAAAGCACAATATTTTAATTCAAGATTAGTATATTTTACAGATCGACAAGCGTAAGGATGCCTCTGAGATGCGCAAACGATAGAAAGCGTGAGTAGATGTGCGACAAAGATCGACTACTGTTTATAGTGTTTAATAAGGCAGAGCGATTGAGCTCCTGTCCCACTCCAGGGTTTTGTCTACTGCGCAACCAATTCTCGGAGGCATCCTTACGCTTGTCGATCAGTACAATGAGCATGAAATAACATACATTTCCCACGAGTAGGTAGGTATATGAAATTTTGTAGTATACGAGCGAATTATTTTTTTCATAACAGATTCTATCAAAAACACTCATGTCGTCATTGAATATACAAATATTGAAAAATATAACGAAAATTGAACAGTAAGTACTCTCATCGATTTCAAAACAAAAACAAAAAAAAGGTAACTTCCCCAGGATTCGAACCACATACCCCATTAACCATTAACCAGCGTTGAACGACTGCTCCCTTACTTTGCCATCTGAGCTATTTCAGATATTGATTTAATTGCTATAATATCATATCAAATCCTGTCAAATTTTAAATATCACTATTTATTTTGATAATGTCTTAATTACTTTGTATTTTGAAATTAATTTTATGAAAATTACGGAATATCGGAAAGTTATTATCAAACAGTCGTCAATAGACTAGATTCGATCTCATATTATACATCTCGCGGAAAGATAAAATCATGCGGAAAAGTTACTTTTCCGCACGATTTTTATATTGTTGAAAATGAGGATATTTAGGACTAACTAAATGATCTATGTAACTATTCTGTCTTATGTGTCATTTTGTAGCATTATTATAAAATCTTGTTTGAAAACCTTTTTTTTTTCATAAATAAGATGGACAAAAACACTCGTAGGAAAAACTATTTCGCACAGTTGATGATTTTACGCACAGGTGATTTTTTTACGCACTTGTGCGAGAAAGTATACTTTACGCTCTGTCAGCAGTGCGTAAAATCTTAGTTTACGCACTGTCGTAGAAAAAATATTTAATAATGTATTAGCGCGCGAAATTTGGATATCCCTACCAGAAAGTTACTGGAATATAAATTCTACTTACTTCCCAAGATTGTATGAAAATAATACGTTGTTCGTAGAATCAATTAGAGAATAATTCATCATCTGTTCATGATTAATTACATAGCTGGAAGTAATGTAAGTCAATTATATTTGAGAACAATGCTGTAGTGACAAAATGAACAACCAAAAAAAAATCAATAAATCATTCTATATTTAAAAATAAAACGAGTATTAATTAACAGATCGTAAATATATCTGTTATGGACCGCTTACGGAGCGCTACAGGACCTTGTCCTTGTCGGTTTCAGTCTCAAAAGAATCGTATAATCAATTTTTTTTATTCCTCCATTATTCATCATATTCGTCAAATGAAAATGTCAAAAACCGGCAGTGACGTCTTAAGAGGAGATGAACACTGATTCTCAAAACATTTGTTTAGATGTTTGACGCAACTGCCTTTGTCCCCAAGGAAGTAAATTATAAACATTTCATCTTATATTTCAATAAATTGTTAATCCTATTGTCAAATTACACGGTAAACGTACAATTTGTAGCATTTTGAAAAAAATTACTGAAAAATGTAGTTCTATGGGGTGGTGGAGAGATAAGACCCCCTAAATCTCACATTCAAATTATGAACATCGGTACGACACTGAATTTATTACTTACTTCGGAAGAAGTGAATGCTAAAGTCGGAGTGCTCTCTGGTACCTAGAGATGGCGCTGAATTCATACTTCAGTGTTTATCTCAGGAATTCCCAACAAATGCTGAAGTAGTTTTTCGGTTTAATTGGGAGAACTAGCCTTCGCTGATGATTGGCAAGAACCATGTAACCGGTAAGGAGGTCTTCCTCCAATTAAATCGAAAAATAATATCATCTATGGTATTTAAAGAGCACTGCATTATTTGAATTTTATTAATTAAATATGCAGGACATTTATCAATAATTCTGCCGTCCTAAGCAAAAAAGTAGTCTTGAAACACTATAAATTTAACTTTCTCCAAAGAAAAAATTACGTAAACTAGATTTAAATAGTCAAAGTTATTCAATCATTTTGCTTTTAGTACACATTACACAAGTTTAATACTATTCGTACTTAAGATGGTCGAAACAACAGATTCTCAGCTTCAGAGTTTTTGCAGATACGGCTTTTTTGCTTAGGACGGCAGAATTATCTTATGATACAAGACCAATGACTTTTCTGCATGTTGAGCCATTTGTAATCTTTAAACTTGTGTGAGACAGGATCAAACTTCCTGATGCCATATATGAAACGTAAGCGTGACTTTGGCATTTTTTCAATTCATTTGTCACAATGTTATCTATACACGGCCATATAAAACATCACAGTAACTGAAATGACTAAGAACCAGAGTCTCCGTCAGCGTCATTTTGAGATTTTTCATGAAAATGATTTGGTTAAGGCAACAACTGCCCTAGAATTAAAACACAATAATATTTATAAAGTTTCGTCAAAACTATTCGGATAACACAAAATAAACCAATAAGATTTGAACAATTGCTATAAATATCAAAGTTTAGACGAAATTTTTTTTCACTTATTATTACACGAGAGCTTTTTTTTTGTCGAAGTAAACTTGACATGTATTAATGAGAATTTTGTTGCCTGGCAATTTAACGAAAAAAACTGCTGGCAGTTTCTTGAGTTGAATTGCCGAATGGTAACAAAATTCGAATTATAAATGTCAAGTTTACTTCGACAAAAAAAAAGCTAGAGACGTAAGACAATTTAATGAATATGTGAATCAATAAATTAAAAAATAAGATATAATTAGTTTATTTAATTTAACGGAAAAGTACAATTGTTAAAAACACAATTATTAAAAAAAGCTTGATTTTCAGAACTTTCTTGTCTTTTGTTAATAGTTTGTTGCATGCTAGTATTTTGAGCGGTGGTAGTAACTGTTTCCTGGACGTTAGTACGAATGGAACCAACGATTTTTTTATGATGTTCTTCATCTAACTGAAAGTACGGTTTTAATGACGGTGGGTGTAATTTTCACAAGTTTTTTTCCTCCTATAGGTACCACTCCTGGACAATTCAGTTACGGCGGCAGCTCGATTAGAATGGTTCATAATTTTCACCCGCTTGACATCAAGTCCAATATTTTTTGCTGAGGATTTGGTCCATTTAGATATTTCATTTATACCAATAGGAGAATTCTTATACCATCCTTTCGAATTTGTTTTTTGCCAGAAAGGATTTGGAGTTCACATGTTTCTTCGTCTTCCCATAATTTGTTTAAACAATTTTACTGGACATACACAATCTTCTTCAGTGTTTGCTACCAACCATTTACTGTCGGCCAACTTCTGATTTCCACCTTGTGCTGTCTTCGAAAAACTGTATGTCTGTGAACGGATTAAAAATTCTTTTGTATTCTTTGAAGTACTTCTCTAGTAACACTTTTGCTGAAGTGTTCCAAATCGTTTTGACTGCACTCTATAGTCTTCTCCATTGTTCTTCTTCATGTTGAATGCCCAGTCACATAAAATAGACGTTAACTCTTCAGTGGAAGTTTCTGCAATGAGTTCATATTTTTTCCAAACAAAACATCGCAAATTGTCGCCAAATTGACGTAGTAGAATGCACTGTATTGCGAGGCACATTATTATTGATGGCTTCTTCAATTTCTCCACTCGAAGACTGTCCAAATCGCGACATTTCCACAAGTAAGATATTTTTCTAACAACGCAAGTTTGAGAAAAATTGACATAACGTCATCAAAAATGTGTTTACAATGCTGGTTGTCATGCTTTCAATAGTTAGGTTCCGTTTTGTCGCTGGAAAAGTTAGGGCAAACTTTTTTCGCTGTCATAATGACAAAACACCGCGACATATGGCATTTTTAGTGCATGAATTAAATTGTCACTAGACAGTTTTACTAAGTTACCTACAATTGTAATTATTGTCTATACAGTGCGGCTTTTTTGTAGCCCCTCCCCCATGGAGGATAACCGTTTTAAATATCGCTTATACTAATTTTTGGAAATAAAAGACATCAAGATTGCTCAAAACACATCAATTCAAAAATTTCAAATGGCATGAGGGGTCAAGTGCGGATCTGAATGCCCTCATCTCGATGAACCGATACTACTTTTCGAGAGAAGATACACTGCAATTGCTCGAAAGATGGCGCTGGGGGCACATCAACTTGAAAATTTCGAATGACAAAAATATGGAAAAAGTGAAACGAAAATCAAAAGAATTCAGATGGTTGAAAAGAGAATTGAATTCCCTTTTCACCGATTCATAATTTGACCCCCCATGTCATTTGAATTGTTTAAATTATTGATGTGCCACCCCCCCCCCTCATCGGGCAATCACAATGTTTTTTATTTTGAAAATTAGTATCGGTGAAACCATTCAAAATGGTTTTTGTTCCATGTTTATACGTCAAATCGTTGTAATATGAAAACGAAACTGTATTTATTTTTCTGGTAGTTTATAAATAAACTAAAAACCTCGTAATATCCTTATCCCAATAACAAAATGTTAACTCGTACTCGTAAATGGTTTGAGTATCAGTTTCAATTCGATTGTGCGGGAAAATGGACGGGAATTAAATTCTGTTCGATTCGCATCTGGTTTTAAATTTAGATTTTATGTCAGACCTATAGTGGAAAAGCAATTAACTTTTAGTATTTCGCTGTGAAATGATCTCAAAAGTGATGCAAAGTCGTTTGAAGAAATTGCGAGTGGTGTTACACGAAGGATAGTAAATGTCGAAAGAGGGGATGGTAAGGTAAATATTTTTGAAATCCGCTGGCGTTTTGCTGTATTATGAAAATTTAGCGTACATACGTTAATTATTGTTTACGGCTTGCCTATGATTGATCAGAGGAAACGGTTTTAATGGTTTTTGTGGAAATAATTTTATTGAGAACGTAAACTCGAATGTCAATTATCTTTTTAATTGGTGCTTGTTAAGGACTACAATTTTGATGATAAAAAGTGATTTTGATGGCTTAGGTCAGTTTAAGCAGACTATACTTATTTGGAAATCTAATTCTGAATAGTACTAGAATCTATAAATATGTGGGGAATCATCCCACTTATACAGCGTGTCTCACGGTCGATGGTAGGTTAGACGTTTATGGTAAACGCAAAGCAGGATTTCCCTGAAAATTTCACATCTTACATTTTGTTACCTGATCTATCGATCTAAAATATTTTCAGCTTTGCGGCGTTGCCACGACTATCAAAAAAAACTAGCAACTTTATTTTTTTAAATAGAACACCCCGTATATTAACTCATTTTTTGAATCGCTCTTTCATTATAATACTTTTTTGTTAATAATGTCCTATACCTATCTCTATCTGTTTTCGAAATAAAAAATAATTTGTGTTAAATATGGTCCAAAACATAGCCCTAATTGAACTTTAGTACATCAGTACTCTCAATTCATGAAAAGTTGATATTTTGATTATAGGTTGGACAAATTCGAAGTATTTACTTAACACCAAGAAATCGACTCCATATCATACAGGGCGTGCTAAAATTACTGTTATTTCCATAATGCATAAAAGTGGTCAAAAGTTCATTTTTTCAAATGAAACCCCCTGTATATTACTCGATTAATTGAAAGATGATGAAAAATGCTTCAAGATGATATATCATGTCCCTATAGCTAAATCATCAACTTTTCTTAATAAAGTTGCTTTTTAAGAATTTGGTTTTAGGTAACAGTGGATTTGTCAAGCTTATAACAGTTTGGTAACTTTTATAAGTAATTTACGAATAGTTATCGACGGTGTGTCAAATTATCTTCCAAAGTGAATGCAAATATCGATTATTCAAACAAAGTTCTTATGAAATTATTTATTATACACGGACAGTATCATTCAGTATCATTCAATTCGAGCTATGTTTGGGATAAAAAATATGGAAAAATAACCAATACCTCAAAAACCGTTAGAGATAGGTATAGGGGAGTATAAGGCAGAAATAATCAGAAAGGAACGACAAGTTCAAAAATGCGGTAATATACAGGGTGACCCATTTGAAATAACAAAGATGCTGCTACTTTCTGGTATAAGCGGCAACGCTGCATTGTTGAAAATATTTTAGATCGACCAAGACCAAGAGCAACTACTAGAGAAACCAAATTTTCAGAATGATCCTATTTCCCGTTCCTCGTAAACGTCCAAGGTACCATCGACCGTGACCCACCCTGTATAACTTGAAGAAAAAATCTGAAAGAGAAAATTTGCATTTTCATTCAGATAGTTGATTATTTCTAAAATGTCCAGTTTCCATTGGAAATTCTCATCTATAAATGAGATAAGGGAGAATGTTATTCAGATCACTCACAGAAAATCGCTCATTTCATTGATGCGTGAATTGCATCTCTTTCGCTAGGCCTCCAATACATTTTGGTCGACAAAAATCTATTTCACTCTTCTAAGATCATCAGGGAGGTCGGAAGAATTGGAAATCATACTCTTCAGAAGCAATTTCACACTGTAATGATGAGAATGTTTCCCTTTACAACATGATGTTCTACCACCTAGTAACGGCTACATCCATCTATGGGACACATTTCCTGGAACCTAAATTGCCAAATTTGCAAGTGGAAGCACCGTTAGCTCAACGAGCACGGATGTGGCGGGGTATTCTGATGAAACGTCGGGAATTCCTTAGTATCTTTCTTAGGAACACACATGAGAAACAATATTGATATTCCAACAGTATTAGAAAGTACTGTCTGTGTCGAAGTGAACATTTATTGCGAATCTATTCTTGATGGGATCGCCTCAAAGCATTTTATTAGTAAGTAATTGAGTTTAATGTTATACATAATTCTTATAGACCAGGGTCGATACTTTTTGAAACCAAAAAAAATAACAGTTGGATTAAACCCATTGGAAAAGGAGGGGAATATAATGAAAATGAAAGGAAAAATAAATTAAGAGCGATCTGAGTTCGGGGAGTGGGAGGGGGTGAGTTTTTAAGGGTAAAAAATGATTTATCTCGATTTCCGGCAAAACTATAAGTCCTATGAAAAAAAGTTAAATGGCAAAGTTGTGGGTAATAAAAAGATCTACAAAAAAGATTCAATTCGATTTTTTTAAAATCATTATGTACAATTTCATGTAAAAATGTGATTGCAATTTTTTTCAGAAAATCTCGTAAAATATAAATGGACATGTGAATCGTACTATTGAATTTAGATACTTCATTCTGATTACGTTATTCATTATAATATTCTTAAATACGTTAATATCTTGTTATTTATAAATACTTCATCTTGAATTCTAATCACTTAGGTATCCATTAGTTTTTGTCTCTTTGATGGCATTTCTTCATCGCTAGATTCGCATATTCGGGCAATTTTCAGAATCATGACAATTTGTGCATTTTAAACCATGTTTTCGGCAGCCACATTTTAAACTGTTACATCCAGTTTAACAGCTGCAGCAAATAGTTTTGAGCAGTATTTCCGGAATTACAGATCGACAAGCGTAAGGATGCCCCTGAGATGCGCAAACGATAGAAAGAGTGAGTAGATGTGCGATAAAGATCGACTAATGTTTAATAAGGCAGAGCGATTGAGCTCCTGCTCCACTCCAGGGTTTTGTCTACTGCGCAACCAATTCTCGGAGGCATCCTTACGCTTGTCGATAAGTAATGCCTTTTCTGTAAATTTGGGCATAATGCCAAGATTGAAGCTGATAATATGCCCTGTGCGTTTTAGAAGAAACTATGTGGCCAAAAGGAATAGAAGTTGAAGAATATATTTTTAGAAGGAATGCCTCATCGAATAGGTATTTCCCAAACAGAAGAAACCATGACAGGAGGTGGTGAAACAGAAACTATCCTTGTTAAGGATGACGTAAGTGAGCATAAAAATAATGAAAATGTTACATTGATGCATTTTAACATACAGGGTATAGTAAATAAAACTGTTGAGTTAGAAAATATCTTTAAGAGTAATAATGTTGACATATGCTGTTTTTCCGAACATTGGCTGAAAAATACAGAAATTGGCCTAGTGAATTTCAGCAACTATTCATTAATAAACTAATTTTGTAGAACCCAATATCAGAGAGGAGGAGTTTGTGTATATGCCAAATGTGACATGACAGTCAAACGTCTAGACTGTAACCTCACAATTGAGAAAGTAATAGAAATAAATGTTTGCAAGATTAGTGTTGGTAATAAAGATACTTTTTTGATATCTATCTATAGGCCCCCAAATTCTGATTTTAATTTGTTTATTGACCTTCACTATTTTATATTATATGTGGTGACATGAATGTTGATCTACTCAAAAACCGTAATGAGACAAAGATACTGGTAAATATTTTCAAGGAATTTGGTTTGTGCAATATTGTAAAGGAACCAACGCGAGTCACCGGTAGTAGTTCCACTTTATTAGATCCTATTTTCACAAACATTGACCATATAAAAACAAGTGTTCAAAAAAGCATACTTTCTGATCATTCACTGCAAATTTGTGAATTCAATTTGAAGAAAACTAATATAGAAAAGTCGAACCATTTTTTTGTTAGAGATTTTAGTGAGTGCAATTTGATTTCATTTTCCAATCTGATGGGAAAAGAACAGTGGACAGATATGTATGAGACAACAGATTTCAACGGAAAATTTGAATTTTTTACTCTACGTTCTTACACCATTTTAATACAACTTTCACGCACAAAAAGATTACTCCAAAACAACATATAAATAGGTGGTATAACAGAAAGCTTAAAGAATTACATACTATGTTGTGTGAACTACATAGTATATTCACAACAACGAGAAACGTTAGAATAAAGGACAAATATAAAACACTCAAACTAATATACGATAAAAAAATCAAAGAGGCAAAACTTTCCTATAATAATGAAAGACTCATCAATTCCAAAAACACAACAAAAGAGAGCTGGAAAATAATTAATGAAAGCAAAGGAAAATCTGAGAAAACCATACCCAGAGAAATGTTGGACAGACATAATGAAAAAATTGAGGACACTCAACAAATTTGTGATGCGTTCAATAACCATTTCATTGAATTGAACTACGTCACTCCAAATTATAATAAAGCCAGACTTCAATATTTTTCGGATGTAACACTCTTCTTAACACCAACTACTGCTAGTGAGGTAAAGGAAATAATAGGAAAAACCACTTTGAAAAAGTCTGCTGGTATTGATGGTATTGATGGTAGAGTATTGCGCTTCATTTCTGATATAATAAGTAAACCACTATTCCATCTAATAAACGAATCTTTTCTATCTGGAAAATTTCCAGGTATTTTCAAGAAATCGAAATCCATACCAATATACAAAAACAAAGGACCAATTAATGAAATCATGAACTATAGAAATATTTGTATAGTCAATTGGCGAAGGTTTTCGAAATGGCATACAACAACAGATTAAATAATTTCTTAGAGACAAATAAGCTTTTGAAGGGTTGTCAGCATGGTTTCCGCAATAAAAAATCGACAAATTCCGCCATAGCTGAGCTTTGTGAATTTTTATATACCTCTTTAAATAATAAAGAATCAAAAATTGCCATGTACTTTGATCTGACAAGAGCATTCGATTCAATCGACCATCACTTACTGTTAGAAAAACTTAATCGAATAGGAGTAAGAGGCTTACCAAATGAATGGATAAGTTCATATCTTGAAAACCGTGAACAGGTTGTGATCGTGGGGAATAGCAAATCGAGCACTCGCAGTGTGCCAGTGGGAGTACCACAGGGTTCAATACTGGGACCCATTTTATTTTTGGTTTTTATAAATGATGTCGTACTATCATGTCCTACCCCAAATCTTGAGGTTTTATATGCAGATGACACTACTTTCTTATCATCAGCAAAACAGGTGTCAGAACTGCTAGCTGATGCTAACACTTCAGCAAATGAATTCTATATTTACTGCCAAAACCACGGCTTCTCTGTCAACTTAAAGAAATCACAAATTATGACCTTTTTACCAAAAAATACTAATCTCGATTTCAGTTATCTAGTTAAAATCTATGGAACAGACTGACCATTTCAAATGTTTAGGTCTCATTATGGACGCTAAGTTGACATGGGAAAATCATATCGATCATGTCACAAATAAATTGAGCGGCATATGTTTCTTACTGCGACAGTTGAAAAATACCGTTAGTCCTGACGTATTGAGATTAGTTTACTTTGGCCTCACTGAATCCGTTCTCTCTTATGGTCTAATATTTTGGGGTTGTTCAGCTCATATTCAAAGAGCCTTCATTGCACAGAAAAAAATCTTGAGGTGTATGGCGGGGGTTCGATCAAGTACTAGCTGTAAATCCATTTTCAAAGATTTTCAAATACTGACACTCCCATGTTTGTATATATATATATATATATATATATATATATATATATATATATATATATATATATATATATATATATATATATATATATATATATATATATCTATTGATGTGTAACATAAAAAGACAAGAAATCCATGTAACAAATAGCCAACTACACAACTATGGAACCCGCAACTGCAATGACCTGCGTCAACCATTTTCGAGACTGTCCGTTGGTCAGAACTCTCATATTTATAGAGGCATTGCTTGTTTTAATAAATATGTAAAAACTAATGGAAATGATACAAGTTTCAATATTTTCAAAAATAAGCTCCATACATATCTGTCCCTGAAGGCTTATTATTCCTATGAGGAATTTCATGATGATACCGGTGACCTGTAATGGAGCTATATTGTTATTTACTGAATTTTATTTATTTTTTATCTATACTTATTGTATTTCAAATTTTACCACTATACTATACAATAAATGTTGACAAGGCTAATAGTCCCTATGTATTTGTGAATTTTTAAATTTGTAAATGTGTAAGGTCTCAAAGCTGAATAAATGTATTTGTATTTGTAACAATGTTGTTCTGCTGCTCCTTCTGTGGGTGGGAGGTTTGCCAAAATGAAAGATGATTTAATTTGTGCCAATTGATATTTTTGAAATCTTGATTGATTCAGTGTTTATTTTTTCATTTTTACATTTATAAATAGATTTGATTAATTGTAATCCATTTTTTTTATATCTTCTTTACTTGCATCTTTCTTATAAAAAACTTTGGCCAAATTTGACAAATTTTTAGCGTCTAATAATGAATTTACGATACTTTTCTTTCCTTTTCCGGCAAATTCAGATGTTGGATCGCAACCAGAAAAAAAAGCAAAGTTTTTTGAAGGATTCACGTTTGAAACTATTAGACGTGAAAAATAGATGTTTTACATTTCCAGAACCTGGTTTGAGAAAATAAACGTCATGATTATTTGAATTTAAGTGATTGAAAAGGACCAAATGATCAATATCTTGACCCACAACAATAACAGTTTTATCAGTATCACTGGCAATTTCTATCGAGGTCTTAATTATATCAGCATCTTCGTCTACTTGTTTATAGGAAAATCCTTGTGGCTGTAATCTTTTCATTAAAGTTTTTATTATTTTGTCCTTGTTTTCTAAATAACAGGTATGTAGTAAGGCCCATATCCTCCTTGCTCCTTCCCCACTTGTCTATGAAATACCTTTCAATGGGCTAACATTTTCTGTAGGTCACACAGGTATATAAATTTTAATAAATAGCTCAAAATTATACATAATGATTTTAAAAATAAATTCGAATTCGAGTTTTTTTCGATTTTTTGCAGTTTCTGAGAACAATTAAGTACTATAGTAATGTATATTTTTCATTACACCATCAGATAGCAGATATTTCAACTGATATTTTGATATTTTGACGCGAGAATTTTTAATATTATGTCAAAATAAGGAGAAAAAATAAATACTTCACATCAAATAAATTAAGTATATTCGATACATAAAATGGTGAGTTTTCACCAAATTTCGTGGAAAAAAAATATTTTTTTTGAAAAAGATAAAAATAGAAAACCAAAAACTTGGTTATTTGAATTTTTCACATAAATTTTGAGGTTATGTGAAAAAATTGTAAATACAAAAGTTGTAGATCTTTTCGTTACCTACAACTTTTTTTCATAGGACTCGTAGTTTTGTCGGATATCGAGATAAACCATTTTTTACCCTTAAAAACTCACCCCCTCCCACTTCCCGATCTCAGATCGCCCGTAATTAATTTTTCCTTCCATTTTTATTATATTCCCCTCCTTTTCCAATGGGTTTCACCCTACTATTTTTTTTTCACTTTTTACCGTTTTTAAAGGCTTTAGCTCTGGTCTATTATGTGAGTATAGATGTCACTTTTTTTTTCGCATTTCGAAAACGTAGACACTCTCCGCATTGAGCCCATGAGATGAGTGACATTTATTGTGAAGGAGTTCGCCACTGCTTCATTTATTATTATTTTTGAATAATAATAAATGAATTCTGTATAATACAGACTCAACCGTCCGTGGACGAAAGATTGCTGATAAACCAAAAACTACGAATTGATCTCTAAATGTTAGATACACTTCAAAAAGTGGAAAAATGTCGCGTGTCTAGCACAATTTTATTTATTGTATTTGTCAGTGCTATGATGGTGCAAATTTCAAGGAGGCACTGGATTGGAAAATAAATTGAAAGTACAAAAAACTATGAAAATTTATTTCAGCTAATATCATGAATAATTTCAACTCAAATTGGATTTATAAAATTGGATGCTTGGAAGCTCGAGGTTTTTTTCTAGAACGATTCATGTCAAAATATGCAACTGCATTTAATTTAAATCATTTGAAGAGATTAACTTGCTATTTCTACTAGTATTTCTGGTTGTATTACCTTAGTGCAATATCCACAATGGGGATGCATGAAAAAGTGAGGCCAGAAGCATTTTCCTTACCATCAAAGAAAAGTACTTCCATATTGACATTAATTTTCTGAGGCGATTCTATGTATTTTTAGTACTTTTTGTAGGAATCTAGAACCATTGTTTATATAGAAGCATTGTTTAAATAGAACATAGTCAATGCCTGTGGAAAAGGTATTGGACACAAACGCGAGTGTCATCTAGCGTGATTAGTTACAAACATGAATATTTGACGTCATTTTAATGCAGGTTTCTTCAAAAAACCCTGATTTTAATGCTTTTCCATTGTTTTAATCAAGTTACGACATGACTTGGAGGCCAGATCACTGAAGTTACGACATGACTTGGATGCGAGCTCACTATCGCCATCTACATGTCGCATCCATTTTGATCCAATCATAATCCCATAAGGTTGACTAACTATCTTTTATATAAACAATGATAGAAGATAGTTAGTTAGTTAGATGGGATTAATATTGGATCAAAATGGATGCGACATGTAGATGGCGATAGTGAGCTCGCATCCAAGTCATGTCGTAACTTCAGTGATCTGGCCTCCAAGTCATGTCGTAACTTCAGTGATCTGGCCTCCAAGTCATGTCGTAACTTGATTGAAACAATGGAACATCATTAAAATCAGGGTTTTTTGAAGAAACCTGCATTAAAATGGCGTAAAATATTCATGTTTGTAACTAATCACGCTAGATGACACTCGCGTTTGAGTCCAATACCTTTTCCACAGGCATTGACTAACTATATTCTATTTAAACAATGCTAGAACTCGTAATATAAGCGGTGTGGCAGAAAGTTGTATCACTCGCCATGCAAGCTTACGCAGACACAGTATTGGTACTGCACTAGGTTTCAAATTATTCTACCTATTGTCGTTTTCACATGAATCTTCATGAGGAAAATGTCTGCCACAAATTACAATTTTCTCACTCAAATGTTCTGCTGGGGTCTCTTCTTAAGAACAATAACCAAAAATCATGCCTTTTTTGTCAAGCTAAAATAATATTTAAGTTATTTTGAGCAAAGTACATAAAAAACTTCATTATCTTCCAAAAATGATTTATCTCAGGTATCTTTACACAACACTATAAACAGTTCATTGTTCATTTGAAGGAAGAAAAGGCTTTATTAGAAATTGTCTTTAAAGGAACAAAACGACAACAAACACCACACAAAACGACAAGAGAAAATCTGAAATTCTAAAAACTGCCTCTGTCTCTGACAAGAGTGACAGATCTCAGTGTCAAGTCTTCCTGTTGATGCACGGTCATTATAATAACAGTAGCATAGGGTACATTATTGTTTTAAATAAGTTTCTTTCGCGCCTAAAATTCGGAGTAATCTCTAAAAGGTTCTTTTCGGTTTTAAAAAGTCCTAAATGCCCTGACAAATTTCTCCCTTTCAAATGACATGTGTTTTATTGCCTCATAACAAAAACTCTGGATTGGAACACCAAATTATTTTCAAACTTGGCAACGATCTACCCAAACTACACTGATGATGCGCATGCGCACATCGTAAACGGGTCGCATACGCGGCATGCTTTTCGCCGTGAAAATTGGTGGGATTAGCATTCTAGAGTAAGTATATAATATATATTTCTATGGCACTTGTGCAATTATAACCGATCATTTCATGGACTATGCTTCTGAAATATCATCAATCGATCCATCGTTAGCCGAGCGGTCCCATCGAGATTGACCCGTCGAGCTCAGTTTTCCCATCCCTTTGTCGTCACCTTAATGAAAACATGCCGAACATCTCTTTCTCAGGGCTCGTTCTTATATTACAACAAACCGTCAGCTTTGAAACTCACTGCATCGGGAGCTGTTCCCCGAGGCATACAGTCTGCATACATTCAAGTAGAACTCCAATTCTTATCTACTTTTTCTCGGCTCTCGCGATGTCTTATGAACATTACATGATTTTTCTTTTTGTGAGAACCAGAACATTAAAAAAATAAAATGAATTCACTCAACCGTTTGCTGGAATCATGGCAGTCATATGCCTAACACTTTGTGAACTCGTTGTTAGTCATCTACATAATAAGTGGAGATACGGAAAATTCCCAATATTGTATTTGAAATGTTCATTTCAATTGAATTTGGCTTTGCTCTGTCTGGCTTGATTTTATCAGATATTGAAAATTTCCAGTTACATTGGTAATTCCTTTTTTACCGTTAGATATAACAGAAATGAAAAAAACCCAAGTTATCAAAACTATGGCGGTAGGAAGCAGTATTATATTATTTGATGTATCTAAGTTGTATCCAATTTTATAAATCCAAAGTTCGTACGTAGTTATCAATTACTGAGAATCCACCTAAATATTCACGATATCGTGTACCTCGATTTTCAGGTTTCAATCAAAATGTGTTATTTGATATAGTACGAGAGCCGGAGAGAGATCGACCTTCACTCATCTTATAACTGAATGAAACAAATTTTCTACGCCCAAAATGGCTATGTTTAATTGAAATAATAATGGTAACGGAAATTTTATCGGGCTCAAAAAGAAAAGTGGTGTTTACTTACGTAATTTTATCCCCTGAACCCGAATCCGAAAGAATTTCGTGGTGGTCTTTAATACTTTTTGAAATTGAAAATCGACCATTTTCAAACACGATTTTTTCAGTAAAAATTCAGACAAGATGCCTCTTTTTTTGTCAAAACTTTCTTTACACCCTAATCCGAAACTTCATAGAAAAATTGTTTCATCCAGTTATCAGATGGGTGAAGGTCGACCTCTTTCTGGCTCTTAGACTAACAGGTATTCAGTAATTTTATTCGCGATGGTCAATTATTATAGGAGGATTTTTGCCCTACAAAAGGTGGTGTAGTAACAATTTTGAAATATGTTGTTTAGGTTTGTACTCTGATAAAAAATCCTAATTTGTGACCTTGAAGAGTGATCGCTCGGGCCGCCATCTTGAATGAAAGGTGCTATAATCCGGTTTTTCTATTAGGAGTCTAAAATGAAGTCATTATGAAACCCATTTTAAATTTTTTTGAGATTGGTAGCAATGGTAACATCAACTGTCAGATGAACGTCACACAAGAGGGATATGGGATTTTCATATATTAAACAAAGAAGAAGAATAACCTTTGAATGTTGTGGTGTTATTTGTTGCCTTGGATGGTGCAGTTATTATAAACTTTAATTGTTACATGACTGGTTTCTCGGGCGTTTATAATTGAATTAGCTGGTGTGGTTTGGACTGGGTTTACAAAATTATGCTCAGTGGTCTGATTGTTTGAAAAGTTATTTTGACTGGAGTGTAGTGAGGTATCGGATACTTCGAAATTGTGAGATTCCTTTTCGTAAACAGAACGAGATTTTTTGGCAACAAATTATTCACAGCCGTTTGAACAATTACTCTCAATTCAGGAGGGGTGCAACTTGAGTTTTCTTCATCAGTCATTTTAAAAAAGGTAATTTACTGATATTTGCATTCAAAATTTAAATAATTCATGTGAACAAATGAGTTACGTGACAGCACCCTTCAAATTTTAAATATTTTATCAATGTTACCAACCTGATATTTCTGATATTATTTATTATGTTTTCCAATGTTTTCCAATAAAAAACCACAAAAATGCCAAATAGAATAAATAGTGCATGAAACACGTTTTATAAGATACATTGTCACACTTGTTCTCTTGGTTTAAGTTTAAGATTTCTATAGCTTTATCCGAAAACTAAATTTATTGAAGTCTTATTTTCTATCATCAATATTTTGCTGAAAAAATTCAATCGATTATGTGGACTCAAAATCAAAACGTGTCCAAAATGAAATTCGCCTTATTATTGTTTTTAGGATCTATCGTCATAATTTGGTTGTAGAAACAAGATAACAAAAATGCAGCGTTGGAGATGTTTCAGACGTCAGAAAGTTCGAAAAAATTACCGTTTGTAATAAATTCTCAATCGATTGTTTCAAAATCCGTAGAGGCAATGACGTGCATAGTTATAGTGATTGGAATGGGTTCGTTCTTTCCCAATTCGACACGTTTTTCCATTTCACTGTTCGCATAGGTCATACGAAAATACATTTTCAAGTGCTCATAAATAAGATTATCGGAAAATGAATGAGGTCTGAAACAAAACGCGTTTAACCAACGTCAGTGATGTTCTCTTGTTTATTGCATATATGTCAGGGTTACAGAGTGGAATACTGAATCACGTATGCCTCTTTTTTGAGAAACTGAGATATTTTACCGGGAATTTCACATGATAAAAAATACCATAGCGTACGTAAGAAATGGTGGATCATGAAATCAATATTTTGTTCGGTTTTCATATAATAGGAAAGAAAAACTTTATTAATGGAATTATAAATGTCCCAATTTCTATATTGAAAAAAAGTAAATAGGTACTGTTATTTGGTTTCCATCCCTAGTTAACCGCTATTTCGGCCGAAGATTACTATAATGATGTACAGTGCTTTCATTTTAATTTGTATTTGTTTAAAGACTGTAAAATATTTATTTTTTGATCTCTAAGGTTGAATGAAAAAAGAAATTGTAGTGTTTTTTGCTAAGTTTATTAGTTGAAAATTTTATAAAATGTCAAAATTGACATAACTTACTTCTTTCTCAAATGGTACACCCTATATATTACTAAATTTCCAAAAAGACTTATTTTTTTATTCCGAAATATGTCACACTTGCCCTTTCTTTTCATTAGGTTAGCGCAAATTGGTATGAAATGATTAAAATTGTAATTTTTCAACAACATACAAACATACATGGAAGCTGATTTTTCTTGAAAACGGTCAACTTTAGAGCTTACGACCAAAAGTACCTTTTTTGTGTAGAAAACATTGGCGGTTCCAGTAGGCGGCTCAAAATCATACTTTTTCCAGTGGCGTAGAAGTTGGAAAAAAACACCCACTACCCCTTCAAAATCTTCACCAATTATGAATTTAAAAAAATTAAAAATCTGCACAAAACATAGCTTATTATGAGTAGAAAATGCATTCAAAATCTCTTTTTTGTGCGATAAACGGTTCTAGAGATATTCGCAAAAAACAATAATCTTTTTTAAATTTCAACACCCTGTATCTCGAAAATGTTGAATTTTAGAGGGTAAGTTAATAGAAACTTTTTTTCATATTTTTGAACGAGCTATCACATCCGGAAGTCCTGCGCATTTATTATGAAACACCCTGTAGATGATTTTCTGGTTTGCAAACTCACATTTTAATGATTTACTCAAATAGGAGCAAAAATTTAAAACAATTCTTTGCACTCATAAGTGCTGCTCTACTTGACCTCCTTAATTTTCAATTTATATTTTTTCTGTATATCCTCCAATGCATAACAAAGTGGATGTATTTCTTTTTATTTTTTTATTTCAATTTTCCACTTCAACTAAAAGTGGCCCTATTGTTTCGCACCTATCGAATGGCATTCCTAATTCTTCTTATTAGATCGTCCAAAGAATAGCACGGCGCATAATAGACATTGGGTAGTATTCATAAAAGGTAGCAAATGCTTTTACTACAGGTTTATCTCCCTCATAACTCAATAAAATGAATACGTCTGTTTCAAGAAATCGAAGTAAAAGCATTTGCTCAACGTTTAACGTGACCCCATAAGAAAAAGTCACACTGTGTTAGATCGGGACCATTAGGAGGCCGATCTAAAAGAACCCGATTTTCCAATCCACTGTGGATATTCTCTATCCAAGAATATTTTTACTGGGATAGCACAATGTGGTGGTGCCCCATACTGTTTCCAAAATATATGGCTAGAGGTAAATCGTCAATACGTTCTTCAATTTCTTCTTCTAGAAAATTTGAATAAACCTAACCAGTCAACGAAGCATCAACAATTATAGGATCCATGTTCACTTGTCACTCATCGGTACACTGCGTCAATGATCCAAACACACTGGCATTTCTCCAACTACATCGTTTAATGCATTTTGAGGACTGGCTCTAAGACATGCTAGAATGTCTATTTCTTCATTCGAAACCGTTTTTGGCACAACAGTTTTTTATTCTATTCAAGGTACCAGTTTTGAAAAACTTTTAAATCTATAATTTAGATGGAGCTCTTCTACCTGGAAATTGCAGTCTTCTGAGAGCTTTTGTAACACTACCTCTTTGTCGACAAATATCGAACTTAAAACATTGTTCTTCTATAGAATATGTTATTTATATTTCTTCACCAACAAACTGCCAGCAAACAATATCCACGTAGGACATTTAAATTTTTTTGCGAAACTATTACAATTCTCGGAAACATGCAATTATGAACGCGGGTACCTTGATGTTGCTGAAAAATTGCATTTTTGATGATTTTTACTCCAATTTTCGCTATACTAATGAAAAGAAACAAGTGTCATGTTTTTGTAATCAGAAAAAAGTCTTTTTGAATATTTAACGATGGGGAGTACCATTAAAAAAAAAAGTTTTTAACAATTTTGATAGCTTAAAAATTAACGAAAATCACTACAATTTATTTTTTTATTCGACCTTTCAGCTCAAAAAATAAATAATTAACATACATCCTTTTAAAAGTGGGATGAATTAAAATGAAGGCACTGTACGTGCGTCCCACGATATATTGTCGACAACGTACATTATGTTTTGTAACACGACAAACAAAAACTTGTACTTCTTGACTAAGTTACAGACACTTAAATTAAACTATCAAAACAGCTGATACAATTATTTTCTTTCAAACCAAAGTAGAATGATTGAATCACTATTTCATTACCTCTGTCTATTCTTCATTTTCGAGATAATTTCGATAATTATTTGGTCAGAGAATTTAATTGAATGAGACTTGTAGATAATTTGTGAATAATTGGCTGTAATTATATCCTCTCCTTAGTGAAGATTTTTTTAATACTTACTGAGCATTAACCTATCATAAATTTTGTTTCATTTGACAGACAGTAATATTAGAGGTTTCACCATAATAACGACCAGTCACGAACGTTTATTTATTCAAAAAGAGTTTTTAGCGAGTACCTCAAAAATCAAGCACTCTACTACTAATGGACTTCACCTAATTATTCTTTTTGTATTATAACATCGAACTGCATGAAAAGTAGTATTATTTGAGAATATACGAGCAGCATCACAATACAGGTAACAATAGTAATGTATGATACAAGTTCGTAAAATAGGACTTTCTTGTATGAGCGTGAAGTTTGTTGAATGAGGTGTCGTCGGCTTAAAAGGTATTTGGAACGCTAGAGCAGTTTTCTTACAAATACAATGAAAATTTGGTGTGACATTTCTCGACAGTGGCTACATCAGCTGTTTTTTTTTGGGAATTGTGCGCAAAGTTGCTCCCCAAGAGACTTTCAAATCATAGCAGCATAGGCCAAATGCAATCATTTTTTGAAATAACACGCTGTGCAGAAGAAACGCGTCTTACAAATTTGACGGAAAACTAACACATGTCAATAAACTCGATAACAATGCTAATAATTAAATCTGGATAAATTCTTCCATCCAATTATCGAAATACAAGCTCCCAAAGTTGGCAATGTTTTGATCGATGATAGCATAAAAATGACCACGTCAAGTGCAATTGCAGCAAAGCGCTGCAGTTCGTAAGGAACACAAGAAATATATTCCGAAATTAATAGACCAGGAAATATATGGAATTGAAACTCTAGAATTGGAGAATTGGGCAGCGCCCCTGCCCATATTGTCGTCAGAATATAATTACACGGCAATTTTAGAAAAGATTAGACGTGGAATTGGAATAATTTCGTGAACAAAATGATCCAAAGAAAATGTGTGATTACTTTTTTGGTTTTGTAGTATACTTTTAAGCAATCTGATCGTCGGGACTATAAAACTTACTGACACTGACACTTGCGACAGAGCAGTGTTGCCTAGCGCCTCCGACACTAGATTGGATGGTTGAAATGATGAGGAAGTCGTACAGTCATAACACCAAATTCACCTCTATGATCGACGTATGTCTAATGGGCCGCAAATAAAAAACTTTTGTCGTATACCGTACCGTTCCAAATACCTTAAATTTCAGCCAGTTGGATGTTATTGAATAGTACAACAAAAATCCCAAAAGTATGCTTATCGATATACGACTACATGCCTTGTTCGAAAGCAAGTGTGACATGGGTTTCTGACGTCTAATGCTTGTTTGGAATGCCAACCGACCATCAGGAATGGTGCTGTAGGTTTACCGGTTTTTTTCTTACAGCTGAGAAATAATAATAGAATAATATTACATGCCATGGCCATTGTTCGAATAGAAGTAAGATGTTTAGTCAATGCCTGTGGAATCGGCATTGGACCCAAACGCGAGTGTCATCTAATAATAATAATACCTTTATTTTTCTAAGGAGGAAAGTAAAGATTCCCAGGACTCAAGAGATCTACAATTGGGTTTCATAACAATATAAATAGGGCATTCAAACAGAATATGGAAAATGGTTTCAGCATCGTGGCGATTGCTAACTGTGCATATCTCGTTAGGGTCATTCATGGTGAATTTAATTTTGTAATTATTTACTAAACGCAGTTGGGCTATGGTACAGGTGACCTGTATCGGAAGTTGGAGTAACAAGTATTTTTTGGGACGTTCAAGGTGCATCTTTGTAAAAGAGAAATATCAGCATTGAAAAGTTTATCATAAAAGCTGGATAAAACTTTTTTTGTGTTAAAATTACCAAAACGAATGGCGTCATTCCATATGTCCTCAGCACCAGCAAAAACAAAACATGATTTCAGCTGACTGGCCCAATTGAATTTTACATCGGTGGAACTCAGTAATTTTAATTGTTGTCTAAAACACAATTTCGGTAAACGGTTTTCATCCATCTTTAGGATTTTTGAAACCACTTCAGCGACAGTTTAAATATATTGTAGGCATATTTAACTCTACCTGTTTCTACTCGCACAACATAGTCAGGTGAATTATTATGAATAAGCAGTATTCTTTTGAGAAATGATATTTGAACCCTCTCTAACATGTCAACATATCTTAGACCCCAAACAGGTAAGCAATTGGACATAGTACTTAGAGCAAGCGATTCAAATAGTTTCATCCGAGGAAACCAGGTGTCAATCTTGGCTTTACACATAATTGACAAAATTGCACCTACAGCTTGCTTGGCCTTATCAATGGTTATTGTGGCCTTTTCCCTAAATAGACACGAAGAAGTAAATGTCACACCCAGATAAACGTATTTATTCTTTACATGGAGTGGCTCATTGTTGAGGTAAAATTTATAGTTGTTTTGGTGAAATCCACCTCTTGAGTAGGACATGATTTTAGTTTTTGCGGAATTTACAGTGAGATCCAGTAGGGCAGTATACATTTCCAGAATTTTGAGTTTTCTTGTTACATCAACCTCGGAGTGTGCAAGAATAACAAGATCGGTCATCAGCATAGAGTAGGGTTAGAACATCGTTTCTGTCGTCTATATTGACCCCTTGATCACCATTTGCATAAAAAAATGTATCAATATCACCTAAAAATAACGAAAATAGAATAGTGCTCAAAGATTCACCTTGTAGAACACCGCAGGTCACTTCTAGCGTGATTAGTTACAAACATAAAAATTTGACGTCATTTTGATGCAGGTTTCTACAAAAACCCTGCTTTTAATGCTGTCCCATTGTTTCTATCATGGTAGGACATGACTTGGAGTCCAGATCACTGAAGTTACGACATGACTTGTATGCCAGATCACTGTCGCCATCTACATATCGGATCCGTTTGAATCCAATATTAATCCCATAAGGTTGGCTAACTATCTTACTTCTATATAAACAATGCTACGGTTTTGGTTACACTCGACCACTGTTTATGAGGAAGTAGTATTATTATTGTTGAAGTAGTTTTCACGTCTGTGGTTAAATTAAATTCGAAAATAAGTTTATGGCATAGCAGACGGGAAAATAAAAATCAGAAATGAATTAAAAAATGCAGATCAACCGGGATTCGAACCCGGGATGTCATGGTTTTCGGCCATCGCCAATGATCCTATTTCAAATACTGGTGTGTATGCGAGAATGTTTTCATCACTTCATGCCTCATCATCATCTCATACTAACAAACAGACGAATTTGAAATGTGAATCACCGGTATTTTAAATAGGATCAACAGCGTAGCGGTCTAACGCACATGGTCGGAAACCAACACATCCTGGGTTTGAATCCCGGTTGATCCACATTTTTTAATTAATTTTCACGTCTGCTATGCCATAAACTTATTTTAGAATTATTATTATTATTCCGTCAGTCATATCCACCAGAAAAGCGGCTTGTTCTGTTTGGAATGGGCCACTGTGTATGATATTAGAAGGTTATGGCTTAGGAGGCAATGCCACGTCGTTTCTGAGTTATGTAATCTTTCTCAAATCAGTTTTTGTGCACTTTCTTGCAACAATTTGCTGTATTTCCTTGAGGTGGTTTGAAGAAAGGAATTCTTCTCCACTGATTTTCGTGAACATCTGATCAATACGACAAAGCATTGTGAGCCTTCATTGTATTGTTACCGGTTGAAAGACAAATTACGGAAATTTCATGTCCAAATGAGAGATCCCATTAAACATTTCCTACCAGATTATTCAAGTGGTAAGTAGTTACAATTATTATTCCATAAAACAGCTTTTCTATCGGACCTTTTTTGTCTACGCGATTTTCTAGTTTGGAAAATAACATTACTTCAAAAAGAGTGATAACCAAAATTGTTTCAAATTAATAAATCACAAATAGATTCATTACCAAGTTTTTTTCCCGTCCTCTACGTCAATGCCATAATTGTATAATGGCCCAAGTGATTAAAATGTCGTTTGTTACCCTGATTGTTCAGTGTCTCCAGGTAAGAGAAAACTAAAGAGTCTAGTGGTTCGCAAGTGACCAACGAGACGAGATTTTCATAAAGTCTTGTCTTGTCTCGTCTCGCCAATGAAATAATGAGTCTTGTATTAAGTCTCGTCTCGCAGCCTCCGCTCTCGTCTCGTCTCAGTTCTCGTAAAAGTATCGAAATCTCGTCATGTATAATCTTATATTGTTTCAGAGCAATAAGGAATACTTACATACTTGCTACAGTCGGAAGAGAAAAAAATAGTTGCTGAAAGAACACCACGCATTTGAGAGTAGTACATCTAAACAAAATAGAAACTCAACATTATTTTAGAAATTAAATAAGAAAAAAAATCAAATTAAAGAGAACAACCCGCAGCCCTCTCGGTTGCAAATGATTTTGTTTTTAGGCATAACAAACATCGTGCAGATTCATTATTAATAGTTAGGGAGGTGGCGAGCAAAATTTCGATATAATAATAATAATGTCTGCCTCTGGGGCTGATGGTAACAATCATCCTGTATACACAGAAAATCGAAAAGGCAGACATCCAGGGCTGTGACTGTTGTAGTATTCAATTTTTTAAGTTATTTTAATGATTTAAAAAACTGTACATAAAGTGCAAACTTGGCAGACCTGAATTGTTCGATTAAAAACAATGAGAAGAACCATGGAAAAATAATCTACCAGCATGTTGCCTCTGCGTTGTCTATTGACCACGCTTCAAAAATGTACAAATAGTTATATTAAGCGCACATGTCTGCTTCTTGAACTGATGTTTATATTTCTTATAAAAACCAAAAAAATCGATGAGGCAGACATCCAGGCCTGTGATATTCCAAAGGCAGACCATTTGGATTTTTTTTCCAATCCGACGGTCTTGCCAAGGTACGAGTACAAAATTTTACTTCTACTGAACATTATTGACTATTCCACTCTTCTCAAGATATTCACGTGATCTTACCAATCACAAATCAAAGACAACTTGTATTATCGCAAAAACACCAGCTGTCTCTCTATTCTGATTGGTCTGTCAGCATTGGTGTTTTCAACAATGCAACCATAGATGACAAAGCAAAGTTTGACATTTTGACAGATCATAATTGTAGATGAAAACGTGAAATGAATGATGAATTGATTGTTTATGTTCATAATACATACTTTTAATGCTTCGTGAAATAGTTTAATAAAATTCCACTCGTGATTGAATTTATCTCATAAGTCTGTCTTTTATTTCTGAACTCAACTGAAGCAATTCAGTTTCGTTCAGAAATGAATCGACAGACTTATCGCAAAAATTCAATCACTTGTAGTATTACTACTGAATATAATGCCTTAGTGAGGTGAGAAAGTTTTGGTCAACAGTATCTATTAAATTTAGACTAAAATTGATACATATCAATATCGTAAATTCGACATGTGGTTCTCAGTCTAAAAATAATTTGGGAAATTACCGTCTATGTAATTAATTCCTCCGAGAGTTAATGGTGTTCAGTTTTCTGTTATTGGTAGTGAAACCCGAAACTAATGCGAAACATCAACAGATTTTTCACGATCTGCTGGTGAAATACTACTTTCGAAGTTAATTTTAAACATGCGGATAAATTGATCTTATTCTCGCATTCTTTTCACAAAATATTGCTCGTGTAATAAGTTCCACTTCAATTATTGGTTGTGGTTATTGAAAATGATGAATTCAAATTTATTTATGATTATTGGCAAATTCTAGCCGTTCGTTTTCCAGTTTAAACGGATTGAAGGAATTTCAAAACAATTTGTTATTGATATTTATCGATAAGCATTGCCTTGCCTTGCCTTCGTGAGATACTATTTTTTGTACGCATGTAGAGATTTGTGAGTAAGACTAATTTCGGATCAGAGCACAAAAATTAAATCGATGCATAATACCCTAAACATCAAAAATCGAATTTTTGACACCATGAAGTTCGAAAACTGGTCTGTATTATAAGAATGTCAGGATCTACAATATATTATTTTAACCAAACGTACAGAGGCCATAATATATTACAATATATCGTTGACATATTCTCTCAGGTCATAAAACCAAAACCGTATTTCGACAACTTTATAACATCCAAAACGACCACTTTTGTGAAAAATCCATAAATGGTTGCCATGGTAATATGACAAAATAAGAGCATTCGATTGGTCAAAAATAGTTTTTAAATCAATTTTTGTGGAAACTTAAGAATGTACTCGCTAATAAACGAGGTCTTGTGATATTACCCCCGAAAATTGACCTTAAACGTCAAAAAGGAATGACAGCTCCGTATTCTAAAATAAAACCTTCAGGGTGACCTGTATAATATTTCAATACGTTATGAACTTGATCTGAGAAATTAAGAAGGTTCAATAAACAGGAAACATTGATTCATTCGATAGAATTTATCCCAAATCTGCTCATTTTTAAATGCGTGCATGAGTGATTGGGTGGTATGATTAAAAAGAGTATTTACTTGTATTTCAAGTAAGAGCTTTTACTTCCTTGTATTTTGTGGAGTATAATGTTTTACATAAAGTAAATTCTTCGATGAGAAGTGTTGACTTAGGTTAGAAGTATAAACTACTAGTAAATACTAGGACGTGATTAACTTCAAATTGGTTCGATTGTTGTCGTTTGCTCTGTGGTACTTAATAATCATGAGTGAGAGTAATGATGGTGTTGAACCAAATGCCGAGGTTGCTGAAAAGGTCGAAGTAGATCTTCAGATGCCATTCGTTATTTTGTTAGAAGATTGTAAAATAATTTCTGACAAACGGCAAACTCCAGCAATCAAAGCAGAAAAAGAGAAAGCAGCTGAATTACTCGCTGAAGCGTATACCAAGAATACCCAAGACCTCCATTTTCGTTAAATTTGATAAAGCTGCTTCCCTCGTCTCAATATGATTTCCCAAGAATTCTCTAGCTATCCGTTCCATTTATTTTTTATTGAACCTGAAAGTACAGAGCTTAATAGTTTGCAATCTAGCCAAAATAATTGACTTACCGAAATGATTTTCTATATTGTACCTCCCCATACGTTCTATGTTCACAGATTTCCGTCATTTTCCTATAAAAAAAGCCGTAACACCTTTTCAATTGAAGATATGAAGTTAGTTTATGAGTAGCTTCTTGAAAACTACACCAAACACTCCCAAATGGAGGAAATACTTGACAACCCTAGTAATTACTGCAGTAATAACTTCTATATATCGAAGTAAATAAAGCAAAGTATAGAGTATTTGCTACTAGTACTTAAGTGTTACTTCAAGAATTATGTGGAGTAAATATTTTGATTCTTTGAAGTGAAAACTACAACATGGAGCATTAACTTGAAGTAAAAGCAAATACTTTTTTTAATCAAACCACCCATTATTTACATTTGACGTTTAACTGTCGCATACACAAATCTGAAAACACCGAACTTGACAGGCCAATCTGAGTCAAGAGTCAAGTTTTATATTATCGATAACACGGACTTGACTAGAGCTCCGATTGGTTCATTCGCCAAGTGCGTGAAATAGTAATATCACAATTGATTGAATTTTCGCGATAAGTCTGTCGATTCATTTCTGAATGAAACTGAACACCACGAGTCCGCAGGACGAGTGGTGTTTTCTCGATACAATTCAGTTGAGTTCAGAAATAAGAGACAGACTTATGAGATAAATTTAATCACGAGTGGCATTTTATTAGACTATTTCACAATGTGAAAGCTATACAATCTGAAAGTTGGCCGAATTAGACGAGATTAGCAAAAAAGTTAATCTGAGAAATTAATAAGGTTCAATAAACAGGAAACATTGATTAATTCGATAGAATTTATCCCAAATCTGCTCGTTTTTAAATGCGTACGTAGCGTCGTTACTTGTATTTGACGTTTAACTGTCACATATACGAAGCTCAAAACACCGAACTTGACAGGCCAATCAGAGTCAAGAGTCAAGTTCGGTATTATCGATAATCCAAACTTGACTAGAGCTCCTGATTGGTTCATTTGCCAAGTGCGTGAAATAGTCAACAGTAATTGGCGAAAGAAAATAAGATCGCAGCGCCCCCTATAGCAAGACTTTGAACTACGAATCACGGACAAAGGTTTCTGACTTCACACGTGTTTATATGGCGTTTTGACGATCTGTACTCCTATTTTCAAACAATTTGTGAAAATTTGTGATTTCTCTAAATAAAAAGTGATTGTGTTTCTATTGAAAGACTCTAAAGAACGTTTCAGTAAGGTATTTCATCTCCGATTAGTTTTGAATGCTTCTGCAATTCAAGGTTGTATGGCGTTTTGATGATCTGTTTTACTATTTTCAAACAATTTGTGAAAATTTGTGATTTCTTTAACTGAAAAGTTATTGTGTTTCTATTAAAAGACTTGAACGATAGTTTCAGTGTAGTTTACAAATATTTTACTTGTTTTTGGAGGTCATGATTTGCGATCAATTATTGATCTGATTCATTCATCAGTCTGTTTGTCAAACAAGCATATACTTCGATATTATTTAGCTTGCCAATTTTCAGTTTCAAAATCCATGCTTTCCTTTGGTCAATTTCTTCAATCTGGTCGAACCAATTGGTGATTTTTTAACCTTGCTTTTATTTTTGGGGGCAATTTGTGATATCCCACAATTTCCTTCTTGCCATTTGTCCTGCATCCTGGGACTGAACAACTAGGATTGTATTTTTCCATATTTGGCAGTCTATCAGTATAAGCCAAAAAAATACGAACAGAAACAGAAAACGAGTATGGAAATATCCTTAATCAACAGAATGAATCAGATCAATAACTCACAAATCATGACTTCAAAAAACACGTAAAATATTTGTAAACTACACTGAAACTATCGTTCAAGTCTTTTAATAGAAACACAATAACTTTTCAGTTAAAGAAATCACAAATTTTCACAAATTGTTTGAAAATAGGAGAACAGATCATCAAAACGCCATGCAACCTTGAATTGCAGAAGCATTCAAAACTAATCGGAGATGAAATTCCTTTAAATCACCTGACTGAAACGTTCTTTAGATTCTTTCAATAGAAACACAATCACTTTTTAGTTAGAGAAATGACAAATTTTCACAAATTGTTTGAAAATAGGAGTACAGATCGTCAAAACGCCATATAAACACGTGTAAAGTCAAAAACCTTTGTCCGTGATTCGTAGTTCAAAGTCTTGCTATAGGTGGCGCTGCGATCTTATTTTCTTTCGCCAATACCACAATTGATTGAATTTTCGCGATAAGTCTGTCGATTCATTTCTGAATGAAACTGAATTGCTTCGAGAAAACAACACGAGTCCGCAGGACAATTCAGTTGAGTTCAGAAATAAAAGACAGACTTATGAGATAAAATTCAATCACGAGTGGAATTTTATTATTAGACTATTTTACAAACAAAGTGAAAGCTGAACGATCTGAAATTTGGCAGAATTAGAAATCTAACAGGAAACATTGATTAATTCGATATAATTTATCCCAAAATCTGCTTGTTTTTACATGCGTGCATACCGTCATAACTTATACTAGGCGTTTAACTGTCACATATACAAAACTGAAAATACGGAAATTGAGAGACCAATCAGAGTCAAGAGTCAAGTTCGGTATTATAAGTTAAAGAGCTGCCTATATGAGTCACTGACAAGTTAGGAAACCGTCTGCGGGGCATGAATTAGCATTCTTGGTGTTGCCCCAAGTCGTCTGGATGTATTTTTAGAATGTCTCCATCAGGTCAAGGAGGGGGGAGCGTTTGAAAACCAGTCAGTTTGTGACCGTTCGGTGGTTTCACATTTCGGATATGGTGCTGAACATACCTTCTGCCAAGTTTGACCCGCGTACGAGGTCAAGGTTCAGAGGTATGCCAAAAAAACCGTTATTTTTGAAAATCGTTTTTTTCATCATAACTCAGTATATTGACATCGTTCGTTGGTCAAACTTGGCAGAAGGTATGTACAGCATCATATCTACTGAAATGTGAAACCAGCAGACGGTCACAAACTGACAGGTGTTCAAGAGCCCCCTCCCCCTCCTTGACCTTGACCTAGAGACATTCCAAAAATACATCCAGGCGACTTGGGGCAACACCAAGAATGCTAATTCATGCCCCGCAGACGGTTTCCTAACTTGTCATTGAATCATATACGGTTAGAAGCATTGTTTATATAGAAGATAGTTAGTCAACCTTATGGGATTATAATTGGATCAAAATGGATGCGACATGTAGATGGCGATAGTGAGCTCGCATCCAAGTCATGTCGTAACTTCGGTGATCTGGCCTCCAAGTCATGTCGTAACTTGATTAAAACAATGGAAAAGCATTAAAATCAGGGTTTTTTGAAGAAACCTGCATTAAAATGACGTCAAATATTCATGTTTGTAACTAATCACGCTAGATGACACTCGTGTTTGTGTCCAATACCTTTTCCACAGGCATTGACTAACTATGTTCTATTTAAACAATGTTAGCAGACACAACTGTAGATTTTGGAGCAGAGAAAATCCTCATAGGCTTACACACAATATCCTAAAAAAGTAAACGTTTTGGCTGGTATCATTAACATAATTATTGGCACTTATTCTTTTAAAAGCATAATTTATGGTGAGGTTCATCTACATTTTCTGAAGAACTTTAAGTCTACATCAAAAAGACTTTTTCCTGATGTTAATCCAAATGCAATGAACAGATCAATTTGGTACCAATAAGACGGAGCTTCCACCACATTAAAAACGTATTGTTAGAGATAATTTGAACGAAGATTTTCCCAATAGGTGAATTGGAAGATGTGAAACGATTGAATGGCCGCCTAGATCCCCCGATTTGACTTCTCTCCATTACTTTTCATGGGGTTATTTAAAATCAAACGTATGTTTCAATAGATCAGACAATATTGCAGATTTAAAAGTTAGGACAACGGAAGAAATTAACCCCTAAGGTATACAGCTTGGCAAACAGCTGCAATTGTAATGATGCGCAATAGTCGTGCGACGGACTATCCAGTGATATTCACTTGATTGTTCGCGCAAGAAGCGGGAATTTCACAATCTCAGCTATGTTTGCCAAACTGTACAAGTGAAGTTAATAGAAACCGTGTAATAAAAAGGTGAAATTCTGTTTCAACAAGCAATAAATATTTCACCAGCCTTGTGTACGTAATTTTTTGGTGATTAACGTTAATGTCCACTTCAAGCATCCATTATATTCCAGGTTACAGATTAACGATGAGTTGAGATAAGATAAATACGCACCTGACGATATCTTGAAGGTGTGTTTTACAGATTGATCATTTCGAAGTATGAAACTGTTAACGTTCGTGTTAGTATAAGTTTAATTATATGGAGTCCGGGTTTGAGAATGTTAGTTACTTTCGTGAAACGTTCAGTGCAAAGTAATGAGAATATTATGAGAGACTGCTCGAAAGACAGGATTTTCTATAGTGATCAGGTGAGTCCGGTGAGATAAGAATTTTTTCGTTGTCTGGGTATATTGTTCAGTCATTTCATATGTATGCATTCACGCATCAAAAATATTTGGTAAACATCAACTTCTGAAAAATGATCACTGTTGTTTTCGTCCAATACTCCACAATGGGTTAATAAACTCATAGATCTTGGTGTCAGAGATAAATCATTTGAAAGGTTCAAATTCAATCTGCGAAATCAATCAGATCATTCAATTCGGATACATATTATTATACAGGGTGGGTCACGGTCGATGGGACCTTAGACGTTTACGGAGAACGGGACATAGGAACATTCTGAAAATTTGGTTTCTCAAGTAGTTGCTGTTGGTCTGTCGATCTAAAATATTTTCAGCAATGCAGCGTTGCCGCTTATACCAAAAAGTAGCAGCATCTTTGTTATTTCAAATGGGTCATCCTGTATATTACTGCATTTTTGAACTTGCCATTCCTTTCTGATTATTTCTGCCTCATACTCCCCTATACCTATCTCTAATGATTTTTGAGATATTGGTTATTTTCCATATTTTTTATCCAAAACATAGCTCGAATTGAATGTTTATTTCTGAGGTATTTGGATTCTTAGGAAATTGCAATTTTGTGTTTAGTTCATCAAGATCATGTACATTGATTCTGTATAGAGAAGTTTGTTCTGCGTTATACAGGGTCGTTCAAAATTCATGATCTTACTGCTAGATTCGAAAATAGTTGAAAGTGCGTTTTTATAAATGGAACATCCTGTATATTATGAAATATCCTGAAAGATGACTAAATTCCCTTCGAATTGATATATCATGTTCCTATACTTAAATAGCCAGAATTCCGAGATAATAGCAATTTTCACTTAAACTCCCAAGAGCTTGAATTATTGCCGGAAATTTTTCGAGTACATGAATTTTCAAAGAAAATTTTTAAAGAAAATTCATGTACGAGATAAATTTACGGCAATTAATTCAAGCACGAGGGGGATTCGGTAAGAAAATTTCACACCGAGAAATGAAAATCATCCAACAATTCATAAGAAATAACTAACGATGGTTTCACCTGAACTATTTATAACCACTGAAATATTGATATGTAAAATACCTAACAAAATTTTCATCAATAAATGTGTTTAAATTTGGAACAAAAAAAAAATAAAGTTATGTTCTTATCGTGGATTGAACCATCGACCTAGCGACTCATAGGCCGCAACACTACCGCTGAGCTCAAACTCAAACTCAAAAACATGTATATTCAGTTATTTAACTATTTACATTGCATTTCGGTGAAATCTATGTACAACACAACTCTGCTTGATATTTTCCGCCCACCTCCGTGGGCTGATAAGGATCCCGCAGGTTGTGAGGGAGTGCTGGGGTGGGGGGGGCTCCGTCGACCCCTGTTGCCAGGGGTTGGCGTTGTCCCGAATGTAGTGTCTCCTCGGCTCCTCAAGAGGAACAGGTGAGGCACCCCCGCTGGTGTTGACGGGTGTAACTCAGATTTTACCTTCTTACATCATGGTATTAGTATACCCTGTTCCCGCTATGCTAATACAGGGGTTGATTGTCAGATTGATCAGATATTAGAAGTGTGATTTGTGAGGGGTGTTATGTGGATTCCCGGAAAAAGTTTTAGGCAAAAAAACGGGTTCTGGTCTTAGTCCTCTATAGAGGTGCTTAGTCTTGGCGTTCGTGGAACAAGTCCAGTTTTTGGTAAATGAGCCCGCCGTGTTTGCGGGGCTCATTGTGGTGTGCCCCTATTCTTGTTATTTCCCTGGTGAGTGAACTCTTGGGAATGTGATATTTGTAAAATTTATATGAAAGACTTGTTATGTGGTCTTGGATAGTGGTGACTTTAGCTAGGTCACGCACGTTTCAAAGAAAATTCATGGACTCGAAAAATTTCCGGCAACAATTCAAGCACTTGGGAGATTACAAGTGAAAATTGCTATTATCTCGGAATTCTGGCTATTTAGGTATAGGAACATGATTTATCAATTCGAAGGGAATTTAGTCATCTTTCTGGATATTTCATAATATACAGGATGTTCCATTTAAAAAACGCACTTTCAACCCTTTTCGTATCTAGCAGTAAGATCATGAATTTTGAACGACCCTGTATAACGCAGAACAAACTTCTCTATACAGAATCAATGTGCATGATCTTGATGAACTAAACACAAAATTGCAACTTCCTAAGAATCCAAATACCGCAGAAATAAACATTCAATTTGAGCTATGTTTTGGAAAAAAATATGGGAAATAACCAATATCACAAAAACCGTTAGAGATAGGTATATGGGAGTATGAGGCAGAAATAATCAGAAAGGAATGACAAGTTCAAAAATGCGGTAATATACAGGGTGACCCATTTGAAATAATAAAGATGCTGCTACTTTCTGGTATAAGCGGCAACGCTGCATTGCTGAAAATACTTTAGATCGATAGACCAAGAGCAACTACTTGAGAAACCAAATTTTCAGAATGATCCTATATCCCGTTCTCCGTAAACGTCTAAGGTACCATCGACCGTGACCCACCCTGTATAAGATGATGTGGCTTATCTTAAATAGCAATTAGAGAAAATTTAAAACATTAAATAAAAATAAATGAATGGTGTTGTTCAATTCTTGGGATCGCCTAAGCAGAGTTTGTGCTGCGTGTTTTCCTAGATCTGGACACAACCATAAATGTAAATCAGAATAAACTTTTCATTCCGTTCAGTAAAAAATAAAAATAAAAATCAATGATTAACTAACAAGAGACTGGATTAGCAATCATGCGAAAGGGACACAGGTCTAAATTAAATTATAATTCACTTATTATGTATATTGACTCAAATCAAAATTGTAATGTTTTTCTTGCGTTTTTTTGATATTTTTTATATTTCTAAGTTCAGTGGGAACTGGGAACCTGATTGGGAAGTATTGGTCCGAAATAAGTAACACCTTTGGGTCTATAAATTTTTACAAAAAGGGACATTTATTGTATTCTCGGATTTGGTTCTGGTGTTGTGAGAGTGTGTCAGATATGTAAGAGGTGAATTCATCATCCATAGTATACAGTGATACGTGTATAATTTTCTGATATTGAAAAAACTAGCCTCCTTAGCTCCTAAGCTCTCATTTGTATGTCTTCTATCTTTTATCATTGCTATTTGGAAAGGTGTTTTGTATGACTTGAAGATCATGTAAATGTGTTTTATTCAACCTACCCCAAACAATTAGACAGTACCTAATAACTGATTCGGCTAATGCATCGTATGTCATTAGTAGTGAATATTTATTTAGTTTGTTTCGGAGTTGATAGAATTTGAAAATGATGTCTTTTTACGACGAAATTTATATGTTTGTCCCAGCGTACACGTTGGTCAAGCATCACACCCAGATATATTATCGAATCTGGTTTATTTACGTGGACAAGGTCAAATGATATGATTTTGCCAATTGGGAATATGTATGAAAATGTTTTCCTCTAGTGGTTGGTCTCTGATTGTTAATGAGAAAGTCAAGAATTTTGTTTTGTCGATGTTTAGACTCAGGAGACTATAGAATTCAGCCAGGAGAATATAACGTGAAATCCGATATGTGCTTTCGCAAAAGTGTCACCCCAGAAAATCAATGCCGTGTCGTCAGCAAATGAAACAATATCACCTTCAATGTTCTTCAAGTTGTAAATGTTGTTGATATATATTAGGAACAAAATTGGACCCATGACAGTACACTGGGGTACAACCATGGCATCTGGTAGTGTCTGGCTACAAGTTGCCTAGTTGCCATGAGCCATGACTGTTTTTTAAAGCATCTCTTGCTCAGTCTGATTCTCCCATGCATATATTACTTCTTTAACTCTTACAGTACTGCGAGGCCCTATATGTCAATGTCCCACGGACTGATAATGTGCTGTCGGGATTTAAAGTCCCTGAAATAACACCTAATTATGAGTATCAGTAGTTTATCGTTCCTAATAAAGATATGGCAACAATGTTGAAAATACCATTACTGAATAAAGGCATGAATAACGTTGACAAGAAAGGTTGGCGATCTGTCTCTGGTTTACAGATATTTTCATGGACGATACTTTTCACCCTTAGCAGTCCCATCGATACTGAACCGTCGAGGTCAGTCTTCACATCCCTCTGTTGTCACTTTGGAGACGTGCCGAGCATCTCTTTCTCAGGGCTCGTTCTTCCAACGAACAGCATAGCTTTGGAACTCACTGCCTCGAAGGTGTTCCCTGAGGCATACAGTCTGCAAAAATTCAAGACAAACACCATTTCTTACCCACTTTCCCTCGGCTCTCGCGATGTTATTTGAATATTACAGGAATTTCTTCTTCGTGAGAACCAAAACATAAAAAATAAGGGGATCTCAACAGAGCATAACCTATAAACATGTGAGAAACAATATTGTTCGTCTCTATAAATACATCGATGGGGTTGAGCTCGGGTGAGCGCGGTGGTCAGCGAATGTATCCAGCGCGATTAGGATAGGAGACCCTATTTTGCTAAATTTTTCATCAACCAGCTGCACCCTCGCGACTAAGAAGTGTTCGAGAGACTTGTGCAAGCTAAGAAAAACAAGCATTAGACTTTAGGATTGACATCTAGACAACCCACATCACACTTGCTTTCCAACAAGGCATGTGGTCGTTTATCAACGGAAATATGTATGAGATAACAAGTCACAGATAAAAATAAATAGGTATGAACACGTAATATCAACTAACGTGATTGATGAGTTATTTATTTTGTGGAAATTAATGTTCACCACGAGTAAAATAAATTAAACATTTTTGTCTATTTTCCACGGATAATTTTAGAATCTGCGACTAGGTGTAGTTGTCAAGAGGAAACACTACCTTGATGAAACGAGAATCAGTTCTTCGTTTATCGAGTTTTGTTTTTGAACTCACTTGTGTAAATTCGGGAACTTCAATGATTTTTGGTTGTGGTGATTTTTCAGAACAAAAAATTGTAAATTAACTTTACGAGTCTTTTCACTGTGAACGTTATATGATCATTCCACCTTAGAGTTTGGTCAATTGTAATGCCTGTCTTTTCAGTTTCAGTTAAACTCCAGTAACAACTAATTTAGACTAATTTAGACGGTGAATGACATTCTTTAAATGATGTTTGAACCATTTTTAATTATTCTGGAGTTTAACTGGAACTGAAAAGACTGGCCCTAAGTAGATTTAGCTTTATTTATTTTAGAACAAGGGCAATTTGGAATTTCTGAGCATGTAGATTTGTGGATGGTTAGAAATGCTTTTTTCGGTTATTCTTTTTTTGTTGATGAAAAAGCTATACAATTTGATTTTTCTATATCAAGACTTGTAGATTAGTACTTAGCCAATTTTAAATTTGTTTTATACCATTTTCCGCTACTTCATATACTTCGTTCCATGTTTCGCCCACAAATACTACGGCAGTGTCATCTGCATAGAATATTAGTTTTCCTTCAAAATTTGCTATATTATAAATATTATTGACATATACTAAAAACAGAATAGCGCCAAGAACAGTTCCTTGTAGCACACCCATATTGACTACTAGTGGATCACTGTACGAATCATTTATTCTAACTCTCTATATTCTGTTTGACAGATAATCTCTGAATATATTCAATGAAACTGTAATTCCTACATCCTCCAATCTTTGTAGAAGTATGTAATGATTGACAGTATCAAACGCCTTGGCTAAATCCAAGTATACGGTTATACCTTTTTTCTGATCCTGAAAACAATTAATTCGAAAACTGCTTGTTCAGTTGGAAGATTTTCTCTGAAACCGTACTGAGAGTCGGAAAGAATTTTGTTGTTATTAAGAAAAGTAAGTAAGTATTCTATTTTTCAAACACTTTTAAAAATGTTTGCAAAATTATTGATTATTGTTATTGGTCGGTAATTATTTGTTTGTTTATCCCCAGATTCATGGATTGGTGTTGTAATGGATTCTTTAAAAGAAGAGGGAACCTTTCCATTAAAACATATCGAATTCAAAATGGAGCATAGAGGTTTCAAGAGGAATTATACTGAAATTTCATGTGGTCCAGAAGTGTTATTTTTCAATTCAGATTTCAGATTTTTACAATTTCGTTTTCTGTTACTGGATGAAAAAAAGCGAGTCTTTCAAAATTTTTTTTTTTCCAGAATGGACGATGGTTTCTCCATTCTTTTTGACATATTTACGACTACATTTATGAAATAATGATTAAATGAATTTACCACCTGTTGATCCGTTTGACATTCCCGGCCATTTTCATCAATAATGTGAAAATTTTGGCATCATCACCAACTTAACGCACAATCTCAATTCTCTCGACTAAATGGAGATTTACCATTTTGAAAACTCGCAAAATCCCTCTATAACTTACTTCACCAAATACTAGTGGAAAGCTGGCTTATTGATCTAATCATATGAATTGGCCGTATGAAATGAAATCATGAGAATTTTGACAACATTTTTCACGGGGTTGAAAAAAATGCTTCGAAAAAAGTATAGAACTTAAAGGGTAAACGAAATGGATAATACTTTTTCAACTTTTTGATTTTGGTTGATCTATGGACATATATCTGTACAGGTTACGTTGATAAATATTCGACGTGTTTCTCATTTGAATCGGTACGTCATCTTTTCTTTAAAATTTACAGTTTTTCATACCTAGGTCAGTGAAAAAAGCATGAATTTGAAAATTTGTCTTCGTATAACCCTGAAACTTGGTACATAGGTTTTCAGAATATGCCTAAATCGAATGGACTAATGGTCCTTCTCGAAATTTTGACCCATTTACCAGAGCATAGTAGGCCTTGAAAATAAGAATGATTCATACCTGATGTCAACATCTTTGAATAGATCTCGTCGAGTACTATAATTTGATATTCTCATTTTTTAAAATCGGTCCATGAGTTCAAAAATAACAGGGTGATGTGGTTTCAAATCGCACACAGTGTATATGTTCATGATCTATTTTTGCCCTTATAAAAAATGTATTATTGTGTTTTCTGTTATCGAATTTTACGAATGAAACACAAATACTTATACAATCTACGCACTTCAGTCAATAAAATGTAGAAATTGTAATTTTTTTTTGTGCATATGGTATCACTCGTTACATTCACTGTGGAATATTCAATACACTATATAGATTTTCGTGATTGCACATCGATCCCTGGATCACCTGACTCCTGAGAAATTTTTCTTTCAATTTCCCGAAACTGAATAGGATTCGAAATGAATATTTTATATTAAGGCGAATCCGCCATTTTGTCGGATGGCTTTTGTGGTCAAACCATTCGTGCCAAACGTTTAGGCCAATAGTAACTTTCAATCACCTTCACATCCCAAAAACCCATATAATCTGTGCAATGTCTTTTAAATATTGTGTTATTTGTCTGGTCCAACTATCAGAACCTACCAATTTAATTGGTAGTAGACCGTCAGATAGCGACAGATTTAGGTGCCTCGAATAGGGTTGAAAAGTTCATCGATGTTGAGTAAAATGGAGGGAAATATACGAGTGGCTCCTGGGGAGAACATATGGAAAATTCGATTTTCCAGAACAGAAATAAATGTTACCCATATTTTCACGCGAGCCGTGTTCACCTAATCATTAATTAATAAAACCTAGCTTCGGAATACCAAAGGTTTGAGTGTTGCAGGTGGCTAAAGGCTAAAGAGCAGCCCCAGGTCTAGGGATCAAAATCACAAATAAAATTATATTAAAAATATGCAAATTGGGCTAAAAAGTCGACTTCCAAAGTGGATAAAAAAAAATCAGTCATATCCCTTTCCAAAATTACCAAAATGGCAAACTTTGGATCTTTCATTTTCCTGATCTCAAAACGTGCGATTTAAAAATCAAAATCACATAAAAAATTGCCTTCTCCATCAGAATTAGAATTTTGAATACGTGCTCACTTTGCCATCACAATAATTCTGATTCATCTGCTTTCCTTCAATGATATTTCGCACGTAAAACTCATCTGACATCTAGGAAATTATCGATATGTAGGTCATTTCTGAATTGTTTTTCCTGTCGATAATACGCCACAGAAAATATCCCTAAATCCCTCTCGTTAGCGCAAACCAACAATTCTAAATAAAACGTTCGATTTCTGGTGGATATCGTCGTCGGAGTGTGCTGTGGAAGTGGCATTCGGTGACGTAAAAGGCCTGAATATCTATGCCGAGCATAACCCGAGTGAAATCAGTTATGCAGAGACCGCACTTTAGTACAGACAAACTTATTTTCCACAGTTTTTATTCTCGTCAGTCGCGTTGACAGAGCATCGTAAAGTGACAATTTATCGATATAGTTATTGACGTTTTGGTGGCGGTTGATACTTTTTTGTGTGTATGAAAAAAATGTGCGTTAACCAGTACAGTATGGTGCCGGCAGTTGTTAATTTGGTTGCCAGCAAAGGAAGGGACACTTATTCTGGATTTATCAACGAGTTCACTTGTTTCAAGTGCAGGACCTTCTCGGTGAGTCCCTAGACCTGTTAGAAATTTAGAAATTTTACACCCATCGAGTAGGGTATCTAATTGAAGGAAATTAAAAGGCCATTGCTGAAATGTAATGGTAACAACTGTTCAGGGATCACATAAAGAGTAAATAGCCCTTTTTAGTTTTTCGAGTGATCGTTCCTTTCACATAAACATATCCATGTATATAATTTTTGGAACAAAGGAATCACGCAAGTCGATTGTACATTAACTTTCAGTTTTACATTAAAAGTGTATTTATTGTCTTCCGAACAAGCTGAAATCCTTACATTATTATTGAGGGGCTTCTTAAGTTTGCGGCGACTTAATTTCCCAAAGTTAAAGTAGTTGGAATTGAAGTTTCTGGCCTGAATTCATCGTCAATGAATTTCGAAAATTTCTCGATACCAATGTCCATGATAACATGCACTTCATTGCAAATCGTTGAGGCATTACCCACAAACACTACACCTAGATTTGCATTCAATAACTGCATGATATGATAGGAAGAAAAATATAATAAAACTTGAAATAACAGACAAACAGATCAGGTGATTCTTTTAAAATATATTTCAACATTAACACAGTAAAAATAACTTAAAATGGTATTAGAGTCAGACAGGAGGAAATAATTCTTCAGCGATTGAAGCCACAGTAAGAAATATGGCGCTAGATTCGATTTCGAAAACTCCGATCTAGTTCAATTTCATTTGCCTAAAATTTTTGAGCTTACAGATTCACTTTCCAAACAACTCCAATTTAACATAATAAGACACAAATGGCTTAAAAACTTTATTCCTAATTCTTATTGTATTCATAAACATAACATACATGATTGGTTTTGTTGACTATTTTATTTCTACGCTTCCATCAACAGCTGGCTTCTGACTAGTTTCTTTTTATTAGCATGTAAAAAAGTGGTCCAAGCTGTTTTGAAAAGTAGACCCACTAAGATGATGATCAACCATCCTGTAGTGACTAGATTATGTGTGAAATAGATTGACGTTCTCCTATGAGATTCTTTGGTTCATTAAAATTGAGAAATTTCAGCATTTGTGCTTTATCAATAAAACTAAGTCGGTCTCAATCTCATCTACTACAAGAAGTGAATATATCCACCTCATAATTTATTATTTCATTGGTGTCCTTGGAAAAATTATTGGAAAATTGGCCTTTTATACCTAATTGTTAATTAATTGTCTTTTCAAATCTACACTTAAAATATTTTATTTCCGCCAACTAAAAGGGCCCATTAGAAGACATTGTTTTTTTGTGTTATGGTTTTTTCTTGACGTTAATCTAGGCTAAACATTTTCAAAAGTATTTTCATTTGTTAAAAGCGTGTAGAAATGAGTATAGGTTTCCTTGATAAAACTCAACTACTTACCTATAACTTTCTCCTAATAAGAATCACAGTTTCTCGTTTGCATTTTTTTTCCATCAATCTCTCTCATTAGTATTCATTTTTTAGGATGCATCTTGACAATAGGTTGTCCAGCTAGTTACATTTGCTTATTTTCCTTGTACGATTTAACAAATGCTCGAATATCTTCCGCGATTCTACACTTCTTACTGCTGCAAGCACACCTTCGACTTGTCTATTGACGTTCGTACAGACCTACCTTGTATTATTTAATTATAATATTGGAGGTGATAAAACACGTCAAATGTATCCTTGGCCTCTTAGCCTGACCAAAACATAACAAGAGAGAAGTGTTTACCGTGAAGATGATTTCTTTTGATTATTTGATATTTGATTATTATTTTTGTGAAAAATATTTGTATTTGTATAAAAATATTTTTTCTTTCCTTTATTTACTGTACATTTGGTCATTTATATATAGAAAAAATTCATTGATAAATATAAAATTCACTTTTTCTTGCACGAAAAGTTGAATGGTTGAAAGGATGCAACTTTATTGAGTTTTCTAAATATAATATTATTCGATTTGCCTGCGGTACCTTTTTCTATATACCTACTGTAAATTTGACTAGAGTATATAATGTTCGAAGACTTTTTACTGTTTACTTACTTTGATAGTGTGTAGTTTCAATGACTTCAATGTGTTGTGCAAATAGCAAACCCATACTTATTTACAGAAATGTTAACGTGATGATGCTCATCGTATTCGTTGATTGATATTGAAAACAATAATTGCCACCTTATACGTAAAACGGAAAATTTTCGGATTCTATTATTTTTTTGATTTATTTGTGATCCGATCTGACAACGACATAATATGAAGGTGTCCGAACAAGCAATATCATGATTTCTGGAGGGCTGCCTCAAGAGACACAAAGCCTTTTAATAATAGGAGTTCAAAATATTTTCAATTAGTTTCTTCTACCGCTATAATCATTTCTTGTACCTATTCTGAAATGTGATACTGTGGTGTAGGCTCATTCTTTAAGATATCCCCAAGTACCCCAAGGAAAAAATTTAAGAGATAAATCTGGTCAATTTATTGGATTGATCCTAGTATTGTGAAAACGGCTCTATAAAATCTCACGTTTAAATGTTAGATCGTCTTAAACTGCAGCCTTGTGGGCTCATCTCGTGGTCCAGCTTTGAACACAAGGTGCACTTTGTGTATGCTGAAGGTATTGGCTGAAATTGAATTTCAAACAAATCATTTATGCTTCACAAGATATATTTCTTGGTTTCCTTTTGATTTAATTCTATTCAATTGAGTTTAGTAGTGCCAATTTCTGCATAGGGACAACTTTTGGAGCAAATCATATACAAGGTGCTCCATTTAAAATTGTGAAGTAGTTATTCAGTTATTTTAGTCGGGTTGGAAATAAAAAAGAAGTTTTTAGAGTTTGAAGGTTCATACCAATATTTAAAATTTGTATCTGTCCTAATAGTAGAGATACTGCTTGTGATACACAATATTCTAGAACATATTTTTTCCAGAATCTGAACAAGTACTAAAAGCCGTATTGGTAGTACTTAAGAGAAGACCAATTAGTTAATAAGAAACAAACGAATTTAAAATCCAACCTTCTGTTATAAGCAACACAATACGAATTTCAATGACCACAACCGTTCTCGAATTGTCAAACCTTTCCACAATTTTTTATTGATGAAATCCCTGTTATTTCGGTATTTTTATGGTGTAAAATCATTAACTTTGATGAGTTTCTACATGGTTTTGAAAATATTGTCTTCTTCCTCTGGGTTTTTACGATCCATTCTGAACATTACAGGATGTTTATTTTTTTCGCGAGGACTTGAAAAAAATACACGTTGAGTAATAAATTGATGAAGGTGATCAATGCTCTAGTTTGGTCATCAATTATCGAAATTTTCTATGGGAAGGTGCAATCCCCACATTAAATATTCAAATATTCAATAATTTTTTTATCAAAAGAATATTTTTGTCGTAAAAATTTTGTATAAATTAAGATGTTCATCACCATCCTCATTTCTGCCTAGCCGAAAAACCCAAACGTTCAGTTGCTTAAAGTAATATGTTTTTTCAGTGCACTGATGGGGAATGCGAGAAAATCACAATTCTTAATTAGATTAACTTAATTGTCGATTTATTTAAATGCGAACAATTAGTCTTCGCTAATTAATATATTAAACTAGAATGGAATGCGTGGAAGTGTTTGTTTATCTTTTCTCCTAGTGAGATATCGACCTTTACATTTTTATGAATCAAGATTGCATCTCCTAATACGATTTCGAAAACGTCATACGGATCGGTTAGGACGAGCACGTCGTTATGGTTGTTTATGTTTGGCGTTGGATTGACACGATATCTGCGTAAAACGCGGCCCTGTGGCTAGTTTCAAGAAAAATATGATCCTTATACCATCTGTACATAAATCTTGACGAACATTAATAGCTTCGGTTGGTTAAATAAGCGTAGTTAAACTGTTTATATTTCCTAGTAGACTAGGAATAATGTTCCGTACCGTCTGTCCATCAATAGAAAAAATGCCATTTGTGATTCTAAACATCTGCTGGAAGTCAGTCTTATAAATAGGAAGTACTCATTTTCCTAAATGAACCCACTTGATTTTACTAAGAATAAGGTCCCCTAAAAGTTGGACAAACGTCACCAAAATTATCTAACTTGTTGATATTTTGGTGTGTCATCTTTAACAATCTGAAAAAATGCAATGTGAATATATAAGGAAATCTGTATGAAGCTTAAAACTTTTGTCATGTCCGTTTATCGTTATCTAAGTCTACAGAATTTAATGAACAGTAAAATACACGTATAGTTTCTTCCAATTTTAATCTCTTTGAACAGGGAAATTCCCCCCCAAGGAGAAGGCGGTCAAAAATAACGGTCAAATTCAGTCCCAAATTTTGTTTGTACCAGAGTCTGATCTAAAGAATGAACCAACCTTAGACATTTTGAGGGCGAGTAAAGTTATTTTCGGCTATGAATTTGCAACTTAACTGCTACCTGCTGGGGTCGATCACCCATTCATTCTTCTTTGTAATCGCCAAACTTTTTCAATACTTTAGAATCCTTAAAATGTCTTCTTTTAATACACTTTTGAATAAAAATCCCATTCTGATATAAAATGAAGAAGAAAACAAACAAATCGCATCCTTTGCGTTCGTCATAATATCAATTCAAGAGGAAAAGCTACGAGCAAATTTCAAAATTAATAATTCAGAATAGTAATAACAAATCATCTTCATTGGAAAAATAGTGTAACATCAAAAAATAATATTTTTCTACGTCAGTGCGTAAACTAAGCTTTTACGCACTACTGACAGTGCGTAAAGTAATACTTTGTCGCACAAGTGCGTAAAAAAATCACCTGTGCGTAAAGTAATTTTTTACACACTGTTCATACATTTATGCATTTTTGTAAAATACAGTTTTTGGCGTCAAATATAACTCGAAAGTATTTATTTGATGATACGACGACAATTCATATCATTAAACATTCAAATTAATGATATAATTGCTACAATTTGGCAATATAATAACTGCCGAAGAAAAAACTTTGTATGAAACACTTTCGTAAAGGGCCTTTTGTACACGCGTGTTTGTTGAACTCGGCAAAAAGGACGATTTAAACTGAGCATTCAAAATACACCACTTCAAAACCCGATGAGTTTTTACGACGATTTATTTTTTTGCAGACAAGCGAAACCGACATCGAGGTGGCTGATCTATGGAAGAGGCATGGAAAGACAGTCCGGTCCCCTTCTCCGCACAATGCGTTCAAAAGATGGCGGATAAAATCCAACCTGAAAGCTGCCGAATCGAAAAATCAAATCAACGGATCCAAGTTGGCGATCAACTCAAAAGACAGAAGCGAAGAGGACATGTCGTTGCTCAAATTTTTGGCCATTGTGAGTAATTTATCCATTCATACGTAAATACATGGAGTGCACATGTTTTGCTTTTTATGAATCGAACAACATTTTCTATTACAATCTAAGTTCGTTCCTTGTTATAGTTTTTTGTGCCAGATTCGTGAATCACGATACTTATATAATGTAATTCATCAATCAAAAAGTTTTTCAAATTCAATTAGTGTGAATCATATTTATAACTTTTCCATTTGACGTCAGGTCTGTGTTATTTTTCTTGGACTCGATGTACAGGATATATATTATCTTCAGGTGATGTGGTTAAAGTTAATGAGATTCCAGTATGGTTGATTACCAATTGCAACTTCAAGTAAATGAAATTAATGGAATTAAATACCAAGAAAGAATGGAGCACAGAATCAATTTGAGCACTTGGAAGGAATACCATAACATGGTACAAGGACGGGTCCAAAACTCCCGACGGAACTGGAGCAGGAGTCTTTGGGCCTCGCACCAAATACTCCGAACCCATGGGCCAGTTCCCCAGCACTTTTAAAGCGGAAATTCACGCCATAGAAATGTGCATTCAGTTCAACCTCGACAGGAAATACCGGAACAAGGAAATCGCAATCCTCTCCGATAGTCAAGCAGCCATCAAAGCGTTGAGCTCATATAACATCAACTCGAAGATGGTCTGGGAGACAAACTCAATGATCTAGGCAGGAACAACAAGGTGATCCTCCTCTGGGTGCCGGGGCACGTTGAAGTGGAGGGCAATGAACAAGCAGACACCCTGGCACGAAAAGGGGCATCAACGCCATTTGATCGGGCCAGAACCATTCTGCGGACTTGGAAAATCTTACTTCCAAGAATAACTCAATAAAACTGAAGAAGCAATGGGAGGAACATACTGGCAAAGACTTCCAGGGTTGAGTCAGGCCAAAGATCTCCTCGGCATTTTCAACCGAGCAAGATCGAAGACACTGATTGAATACCTATACTGGGATCACACCAGCTGACGGTGGGAGAAATACCACGAATAGACCCCCTCAAAATCCTAAAATTCCTCGAGGAATTGAGGCTTGAGGGGCTGCTGTAAACGAGAACACAATAGATCTAATCAGGTCACAATAGATCTAATCAGGTCACAATAGATCTAATCAGGTCATGGCGCATCAGTTATCATCCACACTTACCATTACCATAACCAATCGAAATTAACGCTTACCTGGATTGTAGATAATTTTAAGATGATAATGGTGATAACCGGTCGTATCAAAAAAACTAAAACTTAGTGGAAACCATACAAAAGTTTTAATTTTCTGTATTCAATGAGACAATATGAGTTTCCACAAAATAAATAAGTCAAAGAAACATCGAAGGAACAAAAGTTCGTATGAAATATCAACAGTATTCGATATGGAGAACATTTTGTATGTCTTTTGAATTTCAAATGTCGAGAAATCTGGAATTTTATCGGATCACTTCATGAATAGTCAAATGACAAAAAAGTGCATCGAGTGTGAAATAACTTAAAAATATCAAGGACGGCTGGGCAGGACTGTGTCGACAATGTGAAAGTAATTCGACCAGATGGTAATTCCTTCATTCACTAATGACAATGCACGCACGTTGCGATAATCAACAACAACACGAAAACAGTTATACCTGTCAAGTGTTTTTTAATAAGATTTATTTGTTTTGGAAGGCAATATTAAAAAAAATGCAAAAAAATACACGTGGATCGAACAAGTAAATAACTCGAAGTCCAGTGCACAGGCATGCGAATTCGTTTATTTTTATAATGCATATCAACTTTTATTGCATTTATAAATATATTTTTTACAATTGTTAATCGAATATTGTGCGTCGAGACTGCAAATTGATTGTAAATAACTTCCCAGTAGGCTCATAAACATGTGCGTTAATAAACATGAAGTGCTTCCTCAATAATATTTATTTGATCACTGAATGCTTCCTTTCGACTAAAAGGAATAAAACGGTAATTCCTTCTCCTATAGTTTGAATATTTTATGATCACTAGATTTTGGTTCTGTCACGATTGAATAAATATAAAAAATATATACTTGTTTTATCATAATTATCCCGATATCAATTGAGGTTATTAATGAAATCGGTACTGGCTCCAATTTTCTAATTATCTATGTAGACAGTAAAATGAAATGTATAGGCAAACATTTTTCTTTTGCAGATAATACTGTACTTTAATATTCAGCCAAATATACAAAAAATTCAAAAAGTAATATTGAAAAAGATATTCAATTGTTTGCAAAATGAACTGATGAAATGAATCTAACTATACATTTAGAAAAAACTAACAGGATTTTCAAACAAGAATTCCATATTAAATTAAAAATAAACACAAAGAATAAAATGTTAAATGAAGTTGAAGAACACAAATACTAAGGCCTGATGATTGATAAGAATTTCAATTTTGAATGTTATGAGAATAAATTTAAGAAATCAATTAAGTACTCCTTAAAAAAATTGAGTGTCTACATATTCACATTCAAAATGTTGTCTCGCATATTCGATATTTTATAACATGTGGTCATCTTGTAGTAATAGAACAATGCAATAAAAGCAATTTTACAAAAACCATGGGAAACACATTTTTCAGAGTTAGGTAAACTAATCAAATTTGTAAGAACAAAATTTGCATTCAAACTGACAAATAATTTACAAAAAAGTAAGAGTATTTAAAAAAAATCAAAATTGCAAGACTAGGTATATCGGAAATGCAAATAACTTCCATTAAATAACATTCATTCAAATAATGGCAAAACCTATCCTGTATCTAGATCTATGGAATCTTACAACAAATTTTACGATATAAAAAATTTGAAGTCTTCATAAAACTCAATCAAAATTTGCTGTCATACTGATGTTGATCAATCTAAACGTAAGCAAAGTTGTTAAATTTGTTATTTTTCATTCATTTTGAAATTCTTGAAACTTATATTCAAACTCAATGTATTTATTACCTTCCTTATTTATACCAGAACTTGTTTTGTTTGGAAAGTGTATTTTCAAAAAATAAATATTTACCTATCATGAAAACAGAATATTCAACTATTTCAATAGTCGTTAAGCTAGATCTCAAATTAGAAATTCCGATTAATAATTAATATTACAACAGGATTTGAAACAAAAAAAAACACTTTTTGATTAATTTTATTACAAATGTTTGAAATATGAAAACAATCATATATGTTCAGCTAAATTGTTATAAAAAATGTGAAAAACTGGACGTTAAACGATAATTATGTATTATTACTTCACATAATTTTACATAATTCTCGGAATAAACATATATTCACCTCCACATATTTGCATGGTACCTGAACTATTCATATTTAGTTTCGAATTATTTTGAATTAGTCAAATTTTCCTTATAAAAAAAATGTAACATATGAAATCTCTTCCAATGGACTAGTTTTTAGTTTTTATTATGGATTAATTCTAAAAATTTAAGTAAAATGAAACACAAATGTGAAAGAATCATTGAAATATCTCTAGAAATGAAAAAGTAATGGGACTTTGAAGTTGCGCTTGGACGAATAATTTCATAGTGCGCAGCGCTCTAGTGTGCCACATGAACGAGGAGACTGGTATTCGCAGAGTGCTTACAAATTTATCGGTGTACAATCACTTGCGCCGTTCGTGTCGTATATTGTTCATTACATAGCTGAAATTAAAAAAATATCCTACAAATATTGTATTGTGCCTATCTGTAAAAGCAGGACAATCAAAAACCCCAATAAATTGTTTTTTCATGTACCAAATTACAGACGTTCCGCGCTAAAATAGGTAAATTTTAATAATCTATATCTGGATGGATTACAAAAAAAACACTGATTTACTAGTTCTGATCTATATTTTAATTCCAGCTCGTCAAATGTAGTATTTTCAGCATCACTAAACTAGTCCATTGCAAGTTTATAATATCATAATCTCAATCAAATATTGCATATATTATTATTGTAATATTGGTGCCTATTATGATTGCTCATAATAACTATTATCATTATTATAACTATTACCAACTAACCCAGCTCAATTTTTTTTTAAATTAATAGTTTTCATTCTTATCGTCTTTAGTTAGGTATAAAACAAAGAAAATATTCTTATTAAAAAAATCAGACAATTGGATTATATTAATGATAACTTTGTATCGGGTGGCGAGTAATATTGATTGAATCAAATGTTACTCGCATATCAATTATAATTTCGATTTACGTCAGCGAACGTGTTCAGGAAATATTGATGAGGTTGTCTTCGTTATGAAAAAGGTCTCTTAATTGCTAATTTATTTTAAATGTGTCACAGAGCGAAAATCAATAAAGAACTACGTAAATCGCTGAAATTACAATAAAACATTCAGGAATATTAACAACAGTTTGGTCCTTAGGCTACTGAGAAAAATCGCGAACTTAGCCTTCGTATAGTCATCTCATGCATACTGATTGATGGATATCTAGGCTTGTTCTATACATATGTATATGTAGAAAGATTGTGGCCGTGAATGAAAGAGAAACATTGGACCTTATATTTACAAATTTACGGTCACTGTCTGATATAATATTCATGGATATTTCACGGGCAAACAAACGATGCGATAAAGAAAACTTTCTTGTATCGACATGGATTCAGGTCGTGTTCAAATCATGATTATCTGATCTGTCTGGCGTCTGGCGTGAGAACCGTTTCATCAGTAAGATAAAGTTTTTTCTTTCTCAATTGAATGGTTGGATGAAATGGAAATAAGTGCCGAACTTAGAACCGTAATTTCGCAAATTGGTGTTGATTGCCATCATTATTATTTTAATTAATGTTAATATGACTCGTTTATTAAAACTTGATTTTTCATAGATCGAGCTGCGCAGTTTTGATATTAATGGAGTTTTTTCATATGTCTGAGGTATTTAACTGATAAATTAGGTAATTAATATATGAAAGAATCATAAAATGTAAATGAATTCAGACAGCATATCGGTATTTGACAATGTTGAAAAATTATCCCGGTTTAAACCTCTTCAATAACTTCATTTTTATTCAACTAAACAATATATTCCAGGGTTCGAATATACTCTTATTTCTCTATGTTCTACAAAAAAAGTATTAAATAATAAATAGTTTTCTAAATTTTATATTTGTTTCATATACATATACCGCAAATATAATATTAAATATTATGATATTTTCGAACATAAATATATTCATTTAATTTATTGTGATGTATTGGAATCGATAAAGTCAAGTTATATTTATTCCGAAAAGTAAGAACCAAACTAAGCCACTGAGGATCAAACATTGTATCAATCTATAACCAATAAGATATTTGCTGATATTTGTTCTAACTGAAATGTATTAGGCTTTGTCCAAACTCCAAAATGAATCACTTTTAGTATACAGGGTTGTTCCCACAGTGATGAAAACATTTCTGAGGCCGCTAAATCCAATTTTAGTGTAAACAATTACAACACTTGAAATTACATAATCATTCTAATTTTATAACAAACTGAAAGGTGTCTTTTTCTTTTTTTTTATAACTTTGAATCAGGTTTCGATTTTAACCAGTCATAAATAGTCCCTCAACATAAGACCAGCTCAAAAGCCCTAGTAACATACTAAAGTAAGTCCTGAAGAAAATGATCACTTTGTTTATCACTCCTGCTTTCTATATTACCAGGAAAAAAAGTAGAAATATGAATGAATAAAGTAGATTTTTAAAGACAATAACTCCATACAGATTCCTCGCCCCATACAGAATGTCCTGAAAATGTGTGACCGTGAATTTTTAATATCTAAGAAAAGACATGCAAGATTTGAAACGAAAAACGTTATCCAGTTCTGAGCTATGTTTAGAATTTCAAGTCTCTAGCTCATCGGAAAGTTAGTTTAAAATGGAGAAATAAACAATCAAACAGACGGAAAAGAGAGCAAGTTAACCAAAACATGTTAAAATAGGCAACCAGATGTGTAAAAGTAAATGTGAAATCTTCATTAGATTATAGCGAGCTCATAAACCTTGAAATAAAGAACATAAAAAACTTAACATTTTCAATTTTAACTAGATAACATCTATTCTGATAAACGTCAATTTGAATGCATTTTAGAATAACTCAACTATCGCTATTCCGCTTTTGTAATCAAAACATTCTCATTATCTTGTTGATACCAAGGCCAAGACACAGAAACGGCATGTATATAGATAGGACGAATCTGTTGAAAAAAGTGGATCTCTTGAAGAAAAGTAGAAAGGAGCCTTTGCACATTGAAATTCTTAAAGAACTCGAAGTAATTAAGAATTTGTTTTCAACGTGTAAAAGCCTACAGAAACTCCAATGAGCAGAATAACAATTGGACATCATTGGAGTCAAGGCTACCAATATAATAGTTTTTAACAACTTAATTGTACCTGTTGAATGTCTGTATTCTAAAAATTCAGATATTTAAGCTAATAACAGTTTTATGTCTATCAATTTGTTAACTATTTCATGGATTTGTTGTCAAAAATATTTTAATTCGATGACGATTCAGCAATTCCGGTTGTAGCTAAATAAAAATAATTTAAATTCGCATTTTTTAGAATAACTTCATGAACTTATGGACAAGGTTGAGTTGAAAAAGAGCTTCTGTTGATTTTATGAAAGTCGATTCATTATATATTATTTCATAATATATAATAATAATACTCCATCATAAACACTCGTAAAGGCCTCCTATAAGTAGTTTTTGCCGGACATTGTACAGAAATTGCGACGTTGAAGATACTCAAGAACTAATTGATGAAATTGAAATAATTGATTCTGCTGCATCGTATGATCAGAATACTGGTTCGATAAAAGAAAAAAGATTTGTTTTCACTATTTCAGTACAAATTTGGGCTATCAACGCGTGTAAAAACAAGTTAGGGTGAACTTAAAATTCCACCTATCAAACCCCTTCACTTCACCACTAGATGCGACCCTGGTAATAAGGGTAAAATTTGAACGTACCTGTTCTCGAGAACGACAGTATCATTTCAATGTTTTCCTGTGTGAATTGTGACTGACTCTGGTAGCATGCATTTGAAAGTAGGTAGATTAGGTCAAAAAACGTATTTTGGAAGACACGTTTAGTCACGCTTAATTCTTTTATCCTGAATCTCAATTGTATTAGGTATTATAAGTGTTTACCCTTAAAGTGATTCCGAAACTTGACTAGTTATTCATGTTGAAGCTTTATTGGAACGTTATAATATGAATTCTCTTATCAAGAATTATGAATGTGAATTTTTGGCTGTTACCTACGCGTCTATTTCACAAATACTTTGCAAAGTTAACTTGATTCATGATTCATTTTCTGATAGAAATTTGTTCAATTTTTCATTTTTCATTGTTGTCTCTGTGAAAATAATTTTAAACACTATGGACCGAAAATATTTTAGAAACGGTGCTCATTTAATTTACTAAACACTTTTCACGCTTGGTAAATAGTCACTTCCGGATCATTAATGTATAAACGTAACTCAAAATTCAATCAACGAACTAGTAATTACTTCATTACAGTTGAACATTTTTTTCAGTATTTTGGAATTTTTCGTTTTATTTCGTGAGTTCCCACTTCAATCAACGGGGTGTTTTCTTATATCTTTTGGGTACTGTATCCTACTGATTTTCTTTCGCGCGTAATTATTTTTTGTCCATAAATAGTAAACGTATTCTCTTTGTTTCAGAATGCCCTTGATCTCAGTGCTCCCGCTAGCGACGTCCTTCTTAAGAGTCGGAGTAGCAACTGGTTTCAATTGAGTGGTCATCCAGACAGTCTGGCTCCAGCTGGTCCCGGTACAGTTTGGAAGAAAAGATCACCCAGCTCAGATAACACAGAGCGATTAGTATACGAGGAACTCTCCCAAGACCCAAACTTATGTGATATCATACCGAAATACTACCGAGAGGTGGAGTACCAAGGAGAACGATTCATCGAACTGCAAGATTTGCTACATGGCTTCCAGGTAATTATCCATAATTATATAAATATTACCTTCCAGTCAAATTCTGCAATTGGCTAATACGCAATGTTGACTGAAGTCTTCTCTAAATAGTACAAAAGCTGTTGTGCAACATCTGTTTTTACTTTCGGAGAGTTTAACCAGATCCAGAGTAGTGGACCAAGCACACTTCCTTGTGTAGTACCCAACTTCATGAACTCTTCGTCAGACGAAGGTCATTAGCTATTGAATGTAATTTATTATATCCGAGCAAGATGACACTCTCTGTTGAAACTCCCGAAAAAGGCATTGAAACGGTTGTATCAGCTCTTTTTGATGTTGGATATACTCCAACACATTTTTTCTCTTGCAAAATCATGGGGACTAAAACCGAAAGTCATGCACTGGGTTTACACCGCCATATGTTTGAGAGAGTTATCTTTTTTGAAGATTTGTTTAGTTTTGATATTTTTTAACACTAAAGGAATTTTTCTCATATCCACAAAGGCACTCATTCCTGAAGTTTGATGTAGGCTCAACGCTGATTTTTTTTTGTAATGAATGGATCAAATTATGGAACTCCTCTTTACAACTAGAGGTTGAAAAACATTTTGTTTTGCACTATTTTGATTTTGTTTGGTTCAAGTTTCAATTGAGAAGGTTTCCCTTTTCAATATGAATTTCTTCCAAGAGAGGTTATATTGAACGTTGGAAAATAGCGACTAAATGAAGTTTATCTTTCAGTCACAGATGATTCCACATGTGATTTTAAGAACATCCTGTTCATATTTTCTTTAAAATCAATCAGTGATTGTTTTCAAAACTGTCATTCCTTCGCATTCAAAATATCTTTTAAAATGTCTGTGGAAATAACATCAACAATTTTACTTATGCAATGTTTCCATTGTTTCAGGATCCTTATGTTATCGACATCAAAATGGGAACGAGGACCTTCCTGGAGGCTGAAGTCAGAAAATCTGCGGCCCGACCAGACTTGTACCAAAAGATGGTAGCTATCGATCCCAATTCACCTTCAGAAGAGGAACATCGAAACAAGGCCGTAACGAAACTGCGTTACATGCAGTTCCGCGAGCTTCAATCATCGACCTGCAGTGAGGGTTTCAGGATCGAAGCTATGAAGTGCCGTGGTTTGCCTCCCGTCAACGACCTGAAGAAGGTCAAGTCCAGCGAGGAAGTGTTCAACACCCTGGACAGGTTTTTGGGTGGGAAAGAAGATGTGAGGCAAAGACTATTGGCGAGACTGTGCGAGATTCGTAGCAAAATTGAGAATTCAGACTATTTCAAGAGGAGAGAGGTGGTTGGAAGCAGTTTGTTCATCATCTATGACGATAACAAGGTTGGAGTTTGGCTCATCGATTTTGCCAAAACCAATAAATTACCCGAGGGTAAGACTGTTGACCATAGGACGCCGTGGGTGCAAGGAAATCATGAAGAGGGGCTGCTATTTGGATTCGATAAACTAATTTCTGTAAGTATTTTATTTCAATTACCGATACGTTTATATGTCCGAGATGAGGTTCTGGAGTAGAGTAGGAGCCTATTAATCCAAAATGATTTCACAATTAATAGTATCAATATTTCCGAGTAGCTAAAAGGTGATAAGTTTAGAACTTGGCAACGAATACACGGCAATAAGGAAGGCAATGTGCAAACACTCTGCTTGCCTACAACTCAACTGTACTCCATCCAAAATCTGTTCTCTTCCTTTACAACTTCAAGTAATCATTTTCTCAGAAGACGTCTTTGTATTTTCGTGTCGCCGTGTCTACGTTTGTGATAACGATCACACCAAATGTAGTCCCTAATTGAATAAGCCCACTACTTTTATTTTACAACCAAACTATTGTGTAAGAAGGAATTCCCAGTCCCTTCGTCCCAAAGAAAATCAATCCTATAATTACCGCAATAAATCAATAAATTAACAAATCTTACAAGATTTAATAATCAAATTACAGTCTAGGCCGGAATATTTAGCATTCTCGATAATCAACCTCTGACATACAAGTGTGTGAACATTTTTTTGTATTGCCTATTCAAACTTGAACATCAATCTAATACTATTTTTTATTGTTACAGATCATTGAGGCGATAAAAACTCCACCTCCTGAAAACAGAAAGGACCATTTTACCAATTCGCTGTCGACAGTGAGGGTTAAGTCTTGAATGAACAGCACTATCACTTCTGAAGAATTGAAAGGCTAGGGTCCTCGGTCGGGTCCTTCCAGCTCCTGATGGAACTTTCAGTAGCTGCATGAACAGAGCTTCTTTGCGGAAGCGTGCTCCGAGTCGGTTTTGTGTTTGTGGAAGATTTTGTTGCTAGCCTGAGCGGCTTGTATTTATTGTTTTAAATGGCAAAGTATTATGAAATACATGTTTCAATATTGTCAATATTTGCAACTTATTACTTTTATCTAGTCAATGTTCTTTAATTTTGTACTTTATAAGTATTTATAAAATTAGTTGTAAGATTGTCGATTCATGAGACACTGTAAATAAATGTAAATACCTTTTTGTATTCGTAAATTATCAGTTTTTTGATGTTTATGTACTTATGTAATAAAAGATATATCAACTATTTGGATTTTTATTTTCAGTAAATTGACTAAAGGAAACTTCACGAGAAATTCCTATTTACACCAATGAGGTATAATCACAAACTTCAAATAATAAGTTACAAAACTGGAGATTCGCCGATTAAAGGCCGGATGGGAACGGATTTCTCGCAGCGGGTCATGTCCATATAGCGCCGAATGACGGACAAGGAATGAAGAGAGAGAGAGAGAGAGATAAGTTACAAAACTTGCTGCATTCTATATAAAAAAAATGTTTTGTTTGAGAAGACAACATAGTTTTGTTAATAAAATAATACAATGCGTTCTCGTCAGTACGGTGAAACCAAGTGAAAGGATGTGCAACACTCGGCTCCAAGCGAAACAACAACAAACGACAGGAGACCAACCGCACATTTGTGGCTTCGCTCGATTCACCTCATGGATACAAGGCAAAAATCGATTTTCGCACACGTAGCGGGCATAGTCACCTGCGTGACATCTGCGTTCAGGATTATAAACAGCTTGCAGCTGAGTATTGCTTGCAGGGGGAGGCAAGGCTAGGTGCTTCCAGACTGCAGAACACACCTAACGTGATCGGGGACGTGCTGGGAACGAGAACGGACCATATTCCGGGAAAAAGTAAAGAATATGGGTCCAGCTGGAATTTTGAAATTTTTTTTACAGATGCTCTAAAACACGATAAAATGAATAAAAAAAATAAAATTTTGGCGCGGAAACACATTTTTCTATTTTATTTTTGAAAAAATAAATGTGGATACTCACTTTCAAGACAAACAAATTCAATTTGTTGCATGGGTATTTTTTCAATGTTAATGAACTGTGTTGTATTGATAACACTTTCTACATATACAGAAGTATCAATTCATTAGCATAAAAAGCTTCGAATAATATGGAAAAGGTTAAAAAAGCTACTTTTAATTAATTTATAATTTGTTATTAAGTGAATAAATTGGAACTGCGACGTTGCCAATAGAGATTTCTGTTAGTCTAAAGGCTTGTTCATACCCTCGCGAATTTCACAATTTTTCTGGGAATAAAATGGCTGTCAGTCATGCCGGACCATTCATTATTGTCAGCCATTTCATTCGTATAAAAATTGCGAAATTCGCGAGGATATGAACGAGACTCAGTACCGCAAAAGACTGATCCGCATGGACCAATTAGAACATGAGTAAATTATTATCCAACTTTAACCCAACCTAACCTAACCTTATGTATACAGAATAACCATTCGAATTTGGATTAATATTCCAAATTAGACAAATCCAGTGTACCATCGTTCTGAATAGCCCATGCAAATTGCCATATGAAGTCTAGTCGATTGGAACTCTTGCTCTTAGACTCCGATAAAAAAACACAAGTTCTTAATTTTTTCCACCCTTGTTGCTAGGGGACTCGCCTTGTGATTGGTCCCTATAATGGCGGGAATTTTAAATGTAAAGACTCGTTATCATCATAGTGAACAATGACAGAGCGCGTTCTCTGGCAACAGAGATGGAAAAATTTATAACTTTTCTCTATTTTCAATAAACGCACAACATTCGTTGTCGATTCAAAGAAAGACATTGATAATGATTAGTTTTTGTTTGTTAGCAGGAATATGCGTTTTCGTTGGTAGCTAGGTAGGTATCTGGATTGTTATGAAAAATATTTTAGGGTGTGAAATTTCTTTAGATCAAATTATTTCTGGCGAATTTTTAAATGTCCCACAGGAAATGGCATATAACGGGCGAATAAATATATAGGAAATTAATGTGTTGAGATGAAAATAAAAGGGTTTGGAATAGGGGAAGAATGCGCACATTTTCATTACAGGTTTACTTCATATATTCATATCTTCTCCAATCTATAATCTGATTTGAAATAGGAGCTATTATATAAAATAGACCATATGCGAGCGAAGCGAGCGCGTTCGGCCGACATTTCGCAAATCCGCGCGCGCGGATTTGTGAAATGTCGGCCGAACGCGCGGCCTTTCCTAACTGGTCAACAAATCTGTCAATTCATCTTACACGAACCTATGATATAATTTTAAATGAGAACTATGACATAAAATAGACAATGCGAGCGAAGCGAGCGCGTTCGGCCGACATTCGGCAAATTCGCGCGCCGCTTTGCCGAATGTCGGCCGAACGCACTGGTTTTCCTAACTGGTCAACAATTTTGTTAATTCCACAAACCAATGTTACAATTTGAAATGAGAACTATAAAACAAAATAGACCTTATGCGAGCGAAGCGAGCGCGTTCGGCCGACATTTCGCAAATCCGCGCGCGCGGATTTGCGAAATGTCGGCTGAACGCGCGGCTTTTCCTAAATAGTCAACAATTTTGTCAGTTCCACAAACCTATGTTACAATTTGAAATGAGAACTATAACTCAAAATAGACCATGCGAGCGAAGCGGGTGCGATTGGCCAATATTTCGCAAATTAGATCATGCGGATTTGACATTTGACAGAGAACTGTATGTCAAAAGTTATTTTGAATGTTAATGACAGAAACCTTTAATAAACCTGATAGAGAATTCGATAAATTTTTTATTTGCTTGTAGTTTAACTTAAATTTCCATGAATACTTCCGCAAATGAAGTGGCTGCCAGTCATGCCGGACCACTCGTTGATGCTGAACCATGTCGGCAGCCATTTTATTCATAGAAAAATTGCGAAATTCGGGTATGAACGAGACTTAACCGTCACTATTCCATGTAATAGAATTGGCAACGTGGCATTACTAACTTCGTGTAAAAGTGTCCTGTCATTTCACATCTGTCAAATAAACTGGTTGTTTATGTACTTTGAATAAAAATCTTATTGCCTATTTTTTATTTATTTTTTAAATTTTTGAAGTTTATTAGGTACTATGAATTACTCCATATGGTTGGATAGAAGTGTTTGAAGTTCAAGACAATGGGTTTGAAATGAAAAATACGTTTGAACTCCGTCCAACGGTTTGTAATTGTGTCTCTCAAAAGTAAGTTCCCACACATGTTTTATCAATAAAAAAAATAGAAAATGCTCTTTCCGCGCCAAAATTTCGATTGCTCAAGTGTTTTTACGATGTTTTAAAACGTCTGTAAAAATTTTATCAAAATCCCAGCTGGACCCATATTATTTACCTTTACCATATTCCGTAACGATACTGCTTCAATAACCAATAAAGAGTGCCGAACATTCTACAGGAGAAAATCTGGTACATAGATGGATCCAAGACTGGGAATGGAGAGGGCTCAGGAATGCTCTCCAGGAATCCGAGTACTACTATCAGCTACTCGGCAAACACACCTCTGTCTTTAAAGCAGAGGTACACGCTCAGGCCGTACGCCATCCTCCAATGCGCGAAGGCGAACAAATAACAATAGGAGAAACGTTGAAAACGCGCTTATCAACATCCTGTCAGACAGTCCAGCGGCACTTAAGTGACGTCCAAACTGGTGTGGGACTGCAGAGAAGAACTGAGAGTACTGGCAGACCGGAATCACGTCAAACTGATATGGGTCCTAGGACACCGGGGAGTAGCAGGCATTGAAAAAGCAGACGAACTCGCATGAATAGGATCGGAAAATTCCATAAACCAAGGGCAGACACTATAGTTAGAGAGCCGCTGGTCTAAAACCGCGATGAAAAGATATGCGTCTTCCGGTTGGTGAGATGAACGTCCATCCCTCTAAAACCCCATATTCCAAATATTTTTAAATCGAGCAGGGCTGACTCCAGTATGAAGGAAAAATGTCTATCGATTTTTTCGACGATTTATGTAATTATGTTTTCCGTTATGATGATTTTGTTCAGAAAGTGACTAGTAATTATCTGACAAAGCGGAAGACGATTTGGTTTTGCGAACAATTTTGGGACCCAAAATCGACATCGCAAAAATCCGACATCTCATATATGCCTAATTTTATTTTCCTTCACTTTGTTATGGTTTTTACTTCCAAGTGGAAGACTTTCAGTAGGGCCCGGCGTCAGAGACTGAATGCGGCTAAGATGAAAAATCGAAAATTGCACTTGGGTTCAATCTTAAGCTTCGAAAATTTATATGGAGCATCTTCAGATGCCAGAAAACCTAATTTCCAAACGGAAGACTTTTTGGGCAACTTTTCACCTCTTCTCACCCCTTTGAAATACCTCTGTTTATTTCTGGTAATATTATTCGTGGGTGGAAAAGAGTGAAATGTTAGCCAAAAAGTTTTCCATTTGGAAAACAGGTTTTCTGGCTCCTGAAGAAGCTCCATGCAAAATTTGGAACCCTAAGATTGATTACAAGTGCGGTTTTCGATTCTTCAGCCGATCCTGCAAGTTTTTTAGTTTGTTCATTTGGTCAACCCTGAGACCGTGCCCTATTGAGAAAATCTTCTAATCGGATTCTTCCGAAGTGAAAACCATGACAAAGTGAAGGAACACAAAATTGGGCATATAAGAGACGTCGAATTTTTGCGATGATTGATTTTGGGTCCCAAAATTGTGTACCTCAACCAAATCGTCTTCCGCTTTGTCAGAAGATTACCAGTCACTTTCTAAACAAAATCACCTTAACGGAAGACATATATAAATTGTCGAAAAAATCGATAATTTTTCCTTCATATTGGAGTCGGCCCTGCCCGATTTCAAAAATATTTGACATTTGGGGTTCGAGGGATGAACATTCACCTCGCCAAACGGATGACGGGGTCATCGCGTCTGAGAACCCGCGGCTCTCTAACTACTAGGGGTACCGAAGTGTACAGTAAGAGCGTCTGTAAGAGACTGGTTTGGGGACAGATACAAACTCGATTAATTCTATCAAACTTTTTGTTTATAATCCTGTAGTGGGACCCTGATGATTAGAAATGATACATAGAATCGAAATGTCATATTCGAAATTATCGTATTCCCATTTCTTACGTGATTTCCTGTCCTTATAGTTAGAGAGCTGCCTAAATCATTTACTGACAGGTAAAAAACCGTCTGCTGGGAATGAAATATCATTCTTGGTGTTGCCCCAAGTCGACTGGATGTAGTTTTCGAATTTCTACAGGACAAGGTCAAGGAGGGGGTGGAACGTTTGAAAACCAGCTGGTTTTACATTTCGGTAGATTTGATCCTGAACATATACCTTCTGCCAAGTTTGACCGCGAACGAGGTCACGATTCAGAGTCATGCCGAAAAAACGAAAATCGCGGATTTATCGGCATTTGATTTCGTTCGTGGATCTAACTAGGCATAAAGCCCCCCATAGACTTCGTTCTTTCACGACGGGTTTCATCGCCACGATCAAACACGTCGTGTTCCATCGCCAACCTGCTTCAGCCATACACTTCGCGATTTACGGTCAGTTATTGTTCTGGTGCGAAATGAATCTGACACAGAAGTTCGCAGTGGCAGCGATAGCTGTAATTGCAAAAAAGATGAGAAAAAAGGGCCTTAAGATTTGGATGAAAGACTGGCTGCTAAAAAGACACGAGGTGTTTCGTGATCTGTCAAAAATACCAAATGATCGAAATACCACAAATGTGTTTTAAAGAGAATCATTCTCAATCAATACATGAATCAATTTTCAATTGAGAATGTTTCTCTTTAAAACATGAATCCCTTCCAAGAGAGATTATCTTGTACGATGGAAAATAGCGACTAAATTCCAACTTTCAGTCGCAGATGATTCCACAACTGACTTTATGAACATCCTGTTCATATTTTCAATGAAATCAACCACAAATGTGGTTTAAACATATCGTCCGCGCCCGCACATGACCTCTTGGCATACTTCATTTTTTTGAGTTATTTTCGAAAACTGCCACGCATCGAGTCAATTTTATTCTTTACCGTTTGAACAGTTGCATCTGGATTGATTTCTAGTAATTTAATTACCAATTTCTCGTACGCTTTGTTTGTCTCATTTCAGTCTCGGTATTCCTCTGACTTTATGCGCCATAAACAAGGATGAGTTCGAGACTGCTCCATGAATTCTATCCAAAATTGTTTATTCATAGCTTTTTGACATTGACATACCTTCCGCTAAATACTACGTTACTGAACAGTAACGTCGGTTCCCGTCGCTGCCACACACAGACCTCGGTTTGGCACGACAACCGACGACCCGTCGCGTCGTGCCAAATATCAAGCTCGGACAGATTTTTGAACCGGCGATGAAACACGACGGTTTGATACCACACACTTCAGTTTTGGCACGACGATTTTCGTCGCTGCGATGAAAACCGTCGTGAAAGAACGAAGTCTATGGGGGGCTTTAGAATACGACGTCACATTTCGATTTTATGAAACATTTCGAATCATTGGAGTCCCACTGCTGGATTCGGATGTCACGCAATTGGTATATTCTGGAGTATTATCGTATACGAATTCAATGTAGTGTATATTTCTAACGCGCGGCGTTGGTATCGCACAAAGTCACTTCAAACGTCTGAAAATGTTTTCGCATGAGATTCTTGTATGCATTGTAAAGGCTTCCACAGACACATTTGCATAGTGCATAGCATGGGTCCATGGGCCCTACTCTCAAATGTCGACTATCATATGTCGCATGCGACAAAATATGCCCATCGCTTTTCTCGAATATGCATTAGAAAGAGATGGAGATATTTTTTCGCATGCGACAAAGGCTAGTGACATTTGAGAATCGCATCCCATAACGGAGTTTAGCCAATCAAAAGGCCAGTAGCGACAAATATTCGCATTTCGATTGGCTGCACTTTGTTATGTCTTTTTGCTATGCGCTATGCAAGTGTGTCTGTGATGGCCTTAACCATGAGGTGAAACGACCGAAGCCACAAATGTGCGGTTGGTCTCCTATTGATAACTTCGCTTGCAGCCGAGTGTTCACTTGGTTTCACCGTACTGACGAGAGCCTTTGAGCTCGAAACACGTGTCTATGGTTGCCTTATCTTCCTAAGGGATGTGTACGGCTAAATCTATGTATTCTTTTATATAGGTCCTTCGATTAATTCTATCAAACTTTCTGCTATTAATAAACATAACGTTTTTATTGTATTTGTTATTTTGATTCCAATAAAAATATTTTCCTAGTTTTTTCTTCAAAAAATCTTTACAAAACTGACTTAGTCCGCTAATGAGAGAAAAAAAGGTCATGGTATGGTATCAAATAAATCACATAACTCGCTAAGTACCTATTTGAAATCTTAAATGCTACAAAAAATATCTTGTAAGTAAAATTGCATTTAAAGACCGGTATTCCATGAACATGGTTATTATTAGTAATGGTTTCCTGAAAAAAGAATTTTTTTCTGGTTTGCTAGAAATAGTACAAAATATACACGTACACAGCGAGTTTTGTGATTATACAAATCATCATGAAATTAGCTAATAGCTACAGCGAATTATACGTAATGCTCAAAATGCATCTACCACCTGCACGGGGTTGGCCTAAGTGATATACACTGCCGCCACTCGCGATGGAACAACCCATTTTTACGGTAATACATACTAGGGGCAAATAGGCTCAAAATTCTTTCAGATTCGTGATCAGGACTACCAACTTACTACAGATACACTTTTTCCCTGAAGAATATTCTATCCGTAATATGTCATTGGTATTTCTAAGCAACACATTTTTCAAAACAGCAAGGTGAAAGGATTTTTCGAAAATTCTGCATTTTGTAGTGATATTATTACTGACAATTTTTCTCATATCTCATTGAGAATAAAATAATTTGAATTTTTTTTTTCATTTTATGGTTTTCAGGAATACCTACCTTCATGTTGATTAAACATTCGTATATCCATTTTCCACGGCTAACTATGACCGATTGAAAAGTGAAAAACATATTTGGGATATTTTCATCACAAAATCACAATCAAATTCTGTTTCAGAATACTCTTAAACCCCTAGATCCCAATGTTTAAATCAATTGATTATACAGGGTGTCATTTGTAGCTGGCAATGCGATTATCTCTTTTTCGTCAGTAATATTTGCTAAATTTTCAAAATTTCTTCAATTTTTAAAAAATTCAAAAAAATATTTAATTAAAACTGCGAAAAATAAGCAAATATCACTCTTCCATGGCAAACTGTGACCACTTGAGTAGAGAAAACTTGGGAAAAAATAGCCCAGAACTCAATGCTGAATCAAATATACAGGGTGTCATATGTGGCTGGCAATATCACTAACTCTTATCCATAGATACTACTCGGTTGATGTTGAAATGTATTTTTTTGTCACTGCCCAAAAATGTTTTATTATTACTGTAGAAAGTAACCAAGAGTCACTTTTTCGTGGCTAACTATGACCAACAGAAAATTGAAAAATTGGAAAAAACATATTATGGATTCCTTTATCACTGAAATAACATCAGATCCTGGATCAGAACACTCTGGAACCTCCAGATATCAATTCCTGAGAATTCAATAGGATGTCATCTGTATGTGGTAAGAGTTCAACTCCTAAATTGACTTATTTTGAAAATGATGGCACCTTATTCCTTTTCCGCAGCTGCAAATTCACATCAATTTATAGTATTTGCAGATGACTCGGGGATTAAGATCTAAGAATTTTTCAGTATTCTGAACCTATTTCTGATGTTAGTTCATTGATATATTTTCCCCAATTTTTCACTTTTTAGCTGATCATAATTAGCCATGGAAAAGTGGTGATTGTTTACATTCTCCAGTATTACTGAAATATTTCTGGGCTCTTTGTCACAACAGAACAGAAGGAATTTTCGAAATTATACGCATTATGGATGAATAAAAGTTGGTGATATTGCCAGCTACATATGACACCCTGTATTTTTCAATGATTCAACTCCTGGTTTTGGGACATTCTAAAACCAGGAGTTGGGGTTAGTTTTTCAATAAAAGATCCTTAATATAATTTTTCCCAATTTTTCACTATTTAGGTGGTCACAGCTTGCCATGGAAAAGTATCGTTATTTTTCGCAGTATTAATTGAATATTTTTGTGAATTTTAAGTGAAGAAATTTTGAAAATTAAGCAAGTACCTATAACTGATGAAAAAGAGTTAATCATATTGCCAGCAACAAATGACACCCTGTATAATCAATTGATTCAAGCATTGAGATCTGAGGGTTTATGGGTACTCTGAAACATAATTTTATGTCAATTTTGTGATGAAAAAATCCCTATGTCCTATTACAAAAATTAAAATCATATTCATTTCAAGAAAATGTCTTCCGATTTCTGGAATCCTATCTCACAAATCGTACAAACGTAGTCGAATTCATCAATTCCCGGTCAAATCTTTTTGTTAATAATTCAGGGGTACCACAAGGGTCCATACTGGGTCCACTGTTGTTTGTAATGCTTGTAAATATATCTGATCACATCAAGCATGCCAACTTCTTATTGTATGCAGATGATCTAAAAATGTACATGAAGATTAGCTCTGAAGAAGACATGAATAAGCTCAAAAGCGATATTGCTTCTGTTACTAAATACTGCAAAGCGAACGATCTCACACTAAACGAATCAAAATGTAAGGCAATGAGGAAAAGGGATTACTTACTCCCAGATTACTCCATAAATGGAGTTGCAATAGCGGTAGATAAGGAAATGAAAGATCTTGGGGTGATATTTTCGAAAAACTTTCAATTTGCTGAACATATAAAGACACTAGTATCCCAGTGCAATAGAACTCTCGGTTTCATATTACGAAGAGGGCAGGAGTTCACCTGGGAAACTTGTATTACATTATATAACACATACCTTTGTTCCAAACTGTAATACATTCTGAAACAATCGAACGAGTACAGAAAAAGTTTCTGAGATCAATGCATATTAAAAAATACGGTGTGTACCTAACCATTTAAGGTTTCATATGAAAAACAAAGGAAGGACTTTACCATGACCTGTTTGAGCAGACGAAGAGAAAATGCACAAATTATTTTTATCTCCAATGTTTTACAAGGTGAAATTTCTATACCTGATATACTAAACAAAAACAATATAAACGTACCCGACATAAGACTGCGACGTAGAGAAACCACTTTTAAAATATTGAATATAGGTTCACCAATTGAATACTGCATGATTGCTGCAAATAAGTTGATACAAAACAGTGACAATGACATAGATTTCTTCAATATGAAGAAAACTCAAATACTAGCAATATTAAGAGAATAGTCACTCAGTCATTCATTTATTTCTTTATATAAGTTGACTATGAATTGTGATATTCTGATTTGAGAACTATAATCTATATTCCAAGGTTGTTTAAAATCTAATTGTACTAATTGTATTATTTTATGTCTAGTTTTATAAGTTGACAATATCTAAATTTAATTTTAAATAATGTTATATTATATTATAATATTATATCATTTACAATATTCATACTTATATATCTAAACTGTATACATGTAAAAGGTCTATCTGTTTGTATGCAGTATAAATAAATAAATAAAAAATATTATGTGTTCCCCACTTTTTTACTTTTCAATTGGTCATGGTCAGCCGTGGAAAATGGATATACGAATGTTTCATCAACATAAAGGTAGGTATTCCTGAGTACTATGATTAAAAAAAAAAAAATTCAAATTATTTTATTCTCAATAAAATATGAGGGTGTGGCTGCTCAAAGTGGGACACACTGTATAAACCTATGAAATGTCATTTTCTCAATCTAAACCAATGATAACAAGACTCTCTGAGAACACTGTTTCCAGCTAGAGGTATTTTCAAATCGGTGTTTCAACGATTCCTGTTCCACATTTTCATAAGCCGCGTTTTATTGACAACTAGAGTTTATATCTATTAGTAGAAGAAGTAGAGTATCATAAAATAGTATATTGTACAATGAGCATGAAATGACAAACATTTCCCACGAGTAGGTATATGAAATTTTGTAGTACGAGCGTAGCGAGTTACACTATACTTTTTCTACGACCATCTGAATCATTAACAAATCTGTAATATTTCTAATAATCCTTTTAATCATAAACTCTCCTGCCGTCATTTTTACATGGTTTAGATAATTTTTTCTTTCTTCACCCGTTGAATAAAACATATATTTTTTTTCTTTTTGTACACGTATCTACCTACGTCGTGAAACAAATAACATTCAAAATTTTCAAATTTTGACAACTTTATGCAGAAAAAATCAAACACTAATCGATTTCATAAAATGAAAAAAAATGTGGCTGCGTGGACTTGAACCCTCGCTCCCACCATCCAAACTCCATGTGTCATCTGAATCAACACTCGTCGTTACTAGAGCACATAATAATTAACAGCTATATAAAAAGTATCTGTAAACTATTCAAAAATATAGAATCCAATTGTAATCAATCTTTTTATTGAAATTATTCTGGTTTTATGAAAAGAAAATCATACCTTTGTCAGAAGATAGGCATTATCAGGAGCTTCTGATATAAATTTATTAATTTGATTGTTAAATCATCCTCACTATCGCTAATAATTTTTAATAACTTAGTTTTTTCAATCGAATTTTGTAATTATCTACTGACGTGAAATGTCAAATTATTAGACAGACGTATACAAACTTGATTCGATATTATTTATGTTCATAAAATTCGTTAATACCTACCTATAATGACAGTCTAGTAGTTCATGAAAGTCGTAGGAAATGAAATATTTCGATACAGCTAGCCCGTGGGAAATGAAAATCGGTGTTACAACGTGGTAGGTTTCTTAATCGAAGACGCAATTGAAATGTTCATTTTTCTTGATGAACAGATAGAAGTCCATTAGTTTAATGCAATGTCAATAGTGTCAATTTCTGCTATGATTTAGGGAGTTTAATTTTTCAACCAATTATCTACTTTTGCTACCATCAAATTCGATAGTGGCAAAAGTAGAGAAAGCAGATAAAGTTGGTGTCAAAAAAACAGCTAAGTCAAATTCTACTTCTACGAGTAGAACATTTTTCTCTACAATAAAACGCTCCTATAGTTACAACAATCAATGAAAATATAGGAACGTCAGTTTGAAGCCTGAAAGACGCCAAATACGCAAAAATGAACCGTTTTGGCAAAACATGAAGTTTTACTTTGTCTATTCATTCTTGAAATTATCTGAACGAATATCACTTCAAACTACAGAATTTTCAAAGTCTCTTGTCTGTCACTCAAACTGTGCTGCTGTACAAAACACCACTCGAGCAAACCCAGTTTGGTGAAAGTATTTTTCGAAATTCTGCATTTTGTCGGGATATTATTACTGAATATTTAAAGTTTCCATCGTAATATCCTATAATAGCGCTCACCGTTCCTTTTAAAAACGCCGCTTGTGGAAAAATGATAGTCATCTGTCCTGAAAACTTCGTTTGAAATTTGTCAACTGCTTGTTGCAATTTTTCAGTAAGCCAATTACACAATTCAAAAGACTTCTTCCACTATCTCCTAGTCTTAATTCTTGGCTGACATGAAGATCGAGGAATTATACCATGTTTTATGATAATCTTGTTAATTCAAGTCCTAGACATACTTATTTAATTCTAAAATTGTCGTGTGGAATCTCGAGGATTTTTCAGTAAAGGTAAGCTATCGGGCTCATTCTCGAAACAAAAAAAAGTGGTGTTACTTACGCAGTTTTACCTCCTGAACACGAATCCCAAACAATATCGTAGGGGTCTCTTATACTTTTCGAGTTATGACCTTTTGAATCTTGAAAATCGACTATTTTCAAACTTGATTTTCTCAGCGAAAAATCGCACAAAATGCCTCCTTCTTTTTGTTGACACTTTTTCAAGACCCTAATCAAGTCATATTTCACAATTGCGAACACTTAAACCAAACGTTTTACACAAAAATTCAACCTTCTTATTAAAGTATACCTAACCATTCCAACACCTCTAGAATGCACGCCAATGAAGTATAGTGTAATATAAAACGGTTAATTTTTTCCGTAAAACTTTTGGTTTTGGTGCTTGTAATTGTGAAAAAAGAGTTGATTAGGGAATCAAAAAAGTGTCGACACAGAAAAAATCGTGTTTGAAAATGGTCGATTTTCAAGATTAAAAAGGTCATAACTCGAAAAGTATGAGAGACCCCCACGATATTCTTTCGGATTCGTGTTCAGGAGGTAAAACTGCGTAACATCACTTTTGTTTTTGTTTCGAGAATGAGCCTGATAAGCTTACCTATACCGATTTTTCTTAAACTTTTACAAAAACATTGGTGAAATGTTATCGCAAAATGTGTTTGTAATTCTTGGGTTTTAACTTTCCTCAGTTTTTCTTTTTCATTTTACTGTCAAAAAAAGATCTTATTATATACAAACCTATAATAGAAGATTTGATAACAGAGGCACATAGTCTACAGAACGTCAAAACGTCAACATTTTTTGAAAAAGAGAAACTGTGGAAGGTGAAAACTGTCGAAAGACGATGTCGAGAAGTGAATTTCTTCCACTAAATCAAAGTTTCAATCAATGATATGCAATAAAGTAAGGAAAAACATATTTTACATTATCATTTTATAAGAAAACTTACAGCATTTATATTTATCATAGCACAGCGTATCTTCCTCTTATCTGTTCTTCGGCCACAGTCATTTCGGGATTTGATTTTCACTACCAAGAAGAACCACATTTCTGTCCAGAGTACTATTAAATAAATGGTATTATGGACACTCCGAGTATTGTTCACTTGAAATTTGTACGTTTTTATTAACACTGTAATAAATTCGAAGCATATCACGTTTCACTACATTGGAAAACATCATTTTTGGCTTCTCGAATTATGTAGAAAGTTAAACTGTCATAATATTTCGTCGAACGTGCAATTTTTTGTTTTAAAATATCGAAGCCGCCTTACTCATTTTCCGTTGATATTCACGAACGAGGTGGTTTGACACATTGCATTGAAGTAGGCTTGTTTTGAATGTTTTGGTTCCAAGCCAGAAAAGTTCCGGACCAATCAAAACCAGGCAACACAAGGTTGTGTCAGTGGTTGTGGTCAAGAAGACTTGCTAGACTTGAATTAATGTACAACTGCCACAGTATAATGCTATATTATAGATTTAAGCATTATACTGAGCCACTACTCAGAACTGGTTCAGAATCGGTAATGGAAAGAGCCAAAACAAACCTAGTATTTCCATGATTTATTCTGTTTTGTTTTTAAATCCTTCATTTTGGATTATTAATTAATAAAAATAATTTAATAAAATATTTACAAATAAGCACATTACTTATAATTATTTTTTTTGCTTTTAGTTTAGCAAGTTGGATTTAAATTTTTCTACGACCATTAAGAAAAATGAACATTTCAATTGCGTCTTCGATTAAGAAACCTACCACGTTGTAACACCGATTTTCATTTCCCACGGGCTAGCTGAATCGAAATATTTCATTTCCTACGACTTTCATGAATTACTAGACTGTCATTACAGGTAGGTAGGTAGGTATTAACGAATTTTATGAACATAAATAATATCGAATCAAGTTTGTTTACGTCTGTCTAACAATTTGACATTTCACATCTGTAGATAATTACAAAATTCGATTGAAAAAATTAAGTTATTAAAAATGATTAGCGTGAGGATGATTTAACAATCAAATTAATAAATTTATATCAGAAGCTCCTAATAATGCCTATCTTCTGACAAAGGTATGATTTTCTTTTCATAAAACAAAAATAATTTCAATAAAAAGATTGATTACAATCGGATTCTATATTTTTGAATAGCTGACAGATACTTTCTATATAGCAGTTAATTTGAACAAATTATTATGTGCTCTAGTAAGGACGAGTGTTGATTCAGATAACACATGGACTTTGGATGGTGGGAGCGAGGGTTCAAATCCACGCAGCCACATTTTTTTTTTCATTTTATGAAATCGATTAGTGTTTGATTTTTTCTGCATAAAGTTTTTTTATTTCCAAGTTGTCAAAATTTGAAAATTTTGAATGTTATTTGTTTCACGACGTAAGTAGGTACGTGTACAAAAAGAAAAAATAGATGTTTCATTCAACGGGTGAAGAAAGAAAAAATTATCTAAACCATGTAAAAATGACGGTAGGAGAGTTTATGATAAAAAGGATTATTAAAAATATTACAGATTTGCTAATGATTCAGATGGTCGTAGAAAAAGTATAGTGTACAATGAGCATGAAATGACCCATTTCCCACTCGTAGGTATATGAAATGTTGTATGTTATGGTACATTATGAGCCTTAAAAGCTTGCGCAACGATATTAAGGGCACGACCCAAAGCACGACTCTGTAGGTATACAGTGTGACACACTTAAGATGAAGACACCCCTGTATTTTAGTAATTTTTGAAAGCAGAGATTTGAATTTCGGTACAGCCGTAGACCTTCATGGGCCGCACTTTTTGCAATACTCAGACCGAGTGACAGCCTTAAACCCAGCCTATTGCGATCCCGCGAAAAGGGCAAATTCTCGATATTTTGCGTCGCGTTGGAGATACCGAAAAAAGTTGTTCGAAAAAGTTGCTTAGAAATCGATTTTGGCCCTACATACCGAATTTCAATGCAAAATTCGAATTTTGAATTTTTTTGTAATTTTTATATTTAAGTCCGATTTTCAATTAATGGTTCTGAATAAGAAGCTACGAAAACAATAAATTCGTCATAATGTAGGAATAAGAATGAAAAACCTAATATTCATTATGAAAAAATTCAAATTTTGTTTATTAGTTGTTACTAAACGCGACGCAAAATATCGAGAATTTGCCCTTTTCGCGGGATCGCAGTAGGCTGGGTTTAAGGCTGTCCTCGGGTTGAGTATTGCGAAAAGTGCGGCCCATGAATGTATACGTCTGTACCGAAAATCAAATCTCTGCTTTCAAAAATGACTAAAATACAGGGGTGTCTTCATCTTAAGTGTATCACACTGAATATGCATGTAATGGAATATTTCAGCGTTATTGTCACCAACTTCAATACGTCGATTAACTTGAAAGGTGGTCATAATTCCAGTGGCAATGCATTATGAAATTTCTGTTAGAGCAAAAAAATGGCGGCTACAATATTGCGGACGAGTTTTGTGGATTCGATTCAAAATAGGTGTGTGGGGGTTTTCGGGGTCGGAGATTATGAATTTTTTGTAAAAATTCATAAATTCAAGATGGCGGCTCCAAGATGGAGGACGAGTTTTGTGATCATGGTCCGATTCGATTCAAAATACGTGTGTGGGGGTTTTCGGGGTCAGAGATTATGAAATTTTTGTCAAAATTCATAAATTCAATATGGCGGCTCCAAGATGGAGGACGAGTTTTGTGATCATGGTCCGATTCGATTCAAAATAGGTGTGTGGGCGTTTTCGGGGTCAGAGATTATGAAATTTTTGTCAAAATTCATAAATTCAATATGGCGGCTCCAAGATGGAGAAAGAGTTTTGTGATCATGGTCCGATTCGATTCAAAATTGGTATGTGGGGGTTTTCGGGGTCGGAGATTATGAAATGAATATTTTGTCAAAATTCATAAATTCAATATGGCTCCAAGATGGCGGACAAGTTTTGTGATTATGGTCACACTATTCAAAGTTGGTATGAGAGTGTTTTCGGAGACAGAAATTATGATTTTTTTGTCAAAAATCATAAATTCAATAACTCCAAGATGGCGGACGAGCTTTGTGACCCTGTTCTGAACATGATTCAAAATTGGTATGCGAGGATTTTCGGGGTCGCAAACTATGAAATGAATTTTTCGTCAAAATTCATAAATTCAATATGGCGGCTTCAAGATGGCGGTCGTGTTTTGTGATTATACTCAGATTCTATTAAAAATTACTATATGAGGGTTTTCGGGGACGATGATTTTTTTTGTCAAAATCAAGATGGCTGACGAGTTTTGTGATTACGGTCCACGTGTATTGAAAATTGGTATGTGAAGGTTTTTGAGGTCGGATATTATAGTTACATCGTCATCATTAAAAAATCCAAGATAACGGCTCCTTGACATTTTGCTTGATCACTAAAAAATCAAAATAAGATTAGAAAAAATATTTTCAAAGACAAGCTTTTATTCAAATGCACTAAAAAGTAAAAGATAAATTATAGTTTGAAAATTTAAAAAATACGCTTTAATAGCCGCAGAACTAAAATAGTATAAAATTCTTTTTAAAAATGAAGAGTTTGTTCTATATAGCGATATAAAGTTCACTGGTTCATTATGGATAAATAATTTGTGATAAGGTTAAAATAAGAAATAAATTAATAACGAAATTATTAATTTTATTGTGAAAAAGAATGGGGTGCTTGAAATTAAATGTTAATACATTGGTAACTACTTACTATAATATAATTATAATAACTCTACTTTTATAAGAAATTCTTATTTTAAACGTATCACAAATTATTTATCTAATGAACCGGTGGACTAAACTCTATAGAACAAACTCTTATTTTAGTTTTTTTCAACTATAATTTATTTTATTATTTCAGCATCGAGAATTCAAATATGTCCTCTATATTTTTTTACATCTAATTAACTTGGCTGTAAACTAGCAACAACCATTGAAATGCGTCGTGAATTGTTTTTAAAGATTTCGCACGCTTTTTTGTTAATTTGACGAGGAAAAAATGCTGGTCCAGATATAATAAAAACTAACGTATTTGTCACCCAAACGTTTGAAAATGAAAAGTTACGATAGGTGTTAACTTTTCAATTGAATTGATGATTTCTGGAAAAAGTCTGATTTCAAATTATACAACGACATCTTGTAGAGGAGGAAAGTGGTTTCAAAGAAGTGTCATTCATTTTGATAAATCTTCCAAAATAAGACAGAAAAAATATTTTATAAGATTTCATTTGTCTGGATATCTCAGAAATAATTCAGATTTTTCCAAATCCTAAAACTGCATTTTTTAGTCATCAAATTGCGCAACTTTGGCATAATTTAACCTACCCAGTACATCAAAATACTATTTTATTTATATGCAAGAAAATATATGCTTTGCTTTCTAATTTTGTCATTTGCTGAAATACTTTCTATTTCAGGAAGGAGGACCAAAAATAATATTTTGCACTTGCACCTGCGTATCTGCGAAACAATCGACGGTTCTGGGCGCTTTTTCATTTGCCTTATTGATTCGCAAATATTCGAGATGGAAAGTTTTTATATGAAAGTATTTTATTTCAAAAATTAAGAAAATGTATATGACTGTTAATAAAGAGTCCCTTTAGAAATGTGATAATCTTGTATAGACAACCTTATAACTACAAAAAAAGGTTGAAACAACTTTTCCTCGAGCTATTTTCGCGACAGGTATTCGTTCATATAGAAGTCAATTAATCTCAAAAAAGTGCAGTTGTTTACAAAGATTTTTTCACCCACTCAATTATATATTCACAAATTTGTAATGGAATGGTTCTTAGCACTTTTACAGGCTTTCTTTCCTTTTGGGAATATTTTAAATATTAACATACGGAGGTGAACACCGAAATAGTTTATCAAAACTAGCAAGAAATCTTCTGCTTTTCATGTAACTTCAAGAACAACAATAGACTCAAACATTTCGGTAATATTTATTAGAATCTACTTGCTCTCAAATAAATAAATAAATACAATAAGTTAAAATAAATATAAAAATATCACACAAAACGAGTACTTTGACTAGATTATTGACTAGATAAAAAAAAATTGCACAATCAGCTAATAACTCTGAAAAGTAATTTATATATCTGCTCAAAGTTCTTATTCACATGAACATTATGTTATTATACTATTTGTTATACTCAACACATTCAAATAGATTTTCTTCTATTACAACTTCCAATAAAGAAGATTAGGTGAAATCCCCTTTCACCTAATTAATGAAATACCTAAAAAAATTGTTTAATATCTCAAAAAAATCAATAAGCTTATAGTGAATGAAACAAGATGATCGGACTTTGATCAATCTTCATCCACGATAAGTTGAATCATAAAAATTGTATACGCAAATAAGTAAAGGTAATAAAATAGTTTTAAAAAAAAGTATTGAGTATTAATGTAATTATATAGAGTATTTGATCTATCAAACCTAGCATGTTAGAATATCTCTTGATTGTCCCCAATAAAGCCAGCAAAATGTACAGAGTCATCGCCTTAGCATTAAGGTGAAATATTTCTAAAATGCCAACAATTCATTTCTATCAACTATAAAATGAAAGAAATAATATCTCGGATATCTTACATTCAAACAATTAAATGTTGAGAAAAATCATGGGAGTATAACATACAAAATTATTGCACTTTTTTGATGACTTCGTTCAGACAATCAATTAAACGCTAGGGGGACTTAGACGAACGAAGGGGGGGAGAGACCGAGTAAGACCTAGACGAGTGTCGACTAGGAGATCTAGTAGGAGACCGAGTGGGAGATCGACTAGGAGATCGACTTGTCGACTTTTGACGAGCGTAGTACGGGCTTACGCTGCTAGCGCTCCTAGGAGATGGAGGAAGTCTTGAGTAAGGTATAGGCCTTTTCCTTGCGCTGTTAGTAATAGTAGTTAGTTTGATTAGTTGGAATTAAATAGAAAACGACATTCAAAACATAAGCAAGTTAGGTATTAACACTAAAACAAGCACATCAAAAAAACCATGCAACTTACCTCAAAAACTAGCGCTAGGAAATCAAATCCAAAAATAAAATAAAATCAACTTTTATTGTGTACAAACTCTACCTTTGTATTCGAAACCTTGGAATACACAACAATAAATACATTATGAACATTTCCACTTATAAGCTCCAAAACTACCTGTGTCTGAAATTGAAAAAATGAATGCAAATAAAACATGAAAATAAAAAACATCGATAAGTGCTCACTAATGTTACAGCAAATATAAATTTCAGGATAAGTACCCAAAGAGTATAGCCGTATAAAATGGTGAAAATTTCCCCAAGTGGAATGAGACCAATAGTATGACAGCCAGTGACCTCAATGTTGTATAAACAATTGTTTTTTTTTTCTACAAATGTCTAAAAATGACAAGGTTCGCGAATTGATAACAATATGCGAAGTTATCTTTTAACCTTTACAGTCCTCAATTAAGCAAAAATCCAAGAAATTATTTATTTCTAAATGTTCAACAATAAACAAATGCCATTTTATTTCCATAGTTACAGTAATTACTTGAGTTGGAAAAACAATTTAGGACAGATAAACCCTGTTTTTTATATTAAGCTAAGCATATTACCTACTTATTTTAGAACAATATTTTTTGACATTTGTAGAAAAAAATTTGTTTGCAACTCGTGCGCGAAATACTTTGGTAATCTCGACTTTTTTTCAACTCGGCTGCGCCTAATTAAAAAAATCAGTTATCGATCATCAAAGTAGCATTTCGTGCACTAGATACAATAATAACTATTTAGTTGCCGTCATTTGGTTCACAACAAAACCAACCGCAAACAGTTGTGTCTTTACTATTTATTGTTTTACCAAGGATTTCACTTCGAACCACCACCTTGAAAACAATTTTAAAAATGATACTGTACAACAGTGGCGGTGCCATGGCAGGCCAAAGGGGAGCAGTATGCCCCCCCCCCCCCGCGCCCTTCGCACCACCTTCGATTTTGGATATCTTACAAAATATAGTGTTACAACGATGTACATAACACATTTCTCCGTCAAAAGCACGAAAAACCAATAAACGTGGCAATATTCGCTTTTAATTCCCCGATCAGTTTTAAATTTCATCACTTTGTCTCTCTTTCTATCTCTATGATGCAAAATGTGATTATTACATAAGACATTGTACATTGGTAGAACCACGCCTGGCAGTAGTGGCAGTCTGGTGCTTTGACAAGTAAACAGTTTTTAAAAATTTAAAATTGCCCAGGGCAGATTATCGTAAGTAACGCGAAAAATAAAAGTTACAGGTTACTGTTACATCACATTCCCAAACAAAATTAAATTTTTGTATCGAATATTTATCACCATAGGCACAAATAGTGCAACTGCTTAACGTACTTTTAGTAGATTAAAAAATATCAAAACCACAATAGGTGAAGAAATGTTGAACGATAGTAAGCATTGAATCATATTATTCAAAAAACATAAATTTTTCTGTCAATCAGCCCTATGCTGTAGCACTTCCACTATGTTTAGCGGTCAGACGTTATCCCAACTTAATGGCCGCTAAACATAACGGAAGTGATACAGCATAGGGCAGGCGTTCTCTACAGTTAATTATAAATAATAACTATTTTGAAGTCTGGGTTAATGGTTATTAGTCCACACACAGTATTAGTAATAAATAGTATCATATGCATATGTATTCTATTTTATTATTATATTTCTTAATAGTTTTGTGACATGACTTTGTTTTTTAACGATACAAACAGTATTACTTCAAGTGCCTTTTTACCGAATACTTGGCGCCTAGTGATGTTGTGCCCACCCCCCACCCAACCCTTAATTTATAGGACCGCCACTGCTGTGTAACACAATTAACTCCCACTCCATTGGGGAGACATTTCTACCATTTCATACTTTTATAATCTTTTCAGAGTTGGCTGGTTGAAGATTTTCTCAGATCCAAAAGTAAATAGCTACTGGATAGGTTCAAATTACTTTAATCAAATGAATAAAAAATTAATAAATAATTATCTCTAGTGAAATATTGAAATATATTCCAAATGCAACATTGACCCACTTCTATTTTGGCTTATGGGAGTAGAGTGGATTCCCATACCTTGTAGTTAATTTGAAAAAACAATAATTTCAAAGTTAAGTTATACTTTAATGTTGGAAGTTAAAAAAAAACTAGTCATAGCTTCATTGAATTAAAGATAATATTAAAATTTATTGAGTCAACAAGTTTGGTTAATTATTATTACAATAAAAATTCACAATGTACAATAAAAAGATGATGCAATGTATAAATATGAATTTAGGCTCAGTAAGATATCGATATATTGGGAATTTTGTGGAGATTGCTGTATGTAGCCATCTTTTGCAGATTGACCTAATTTTACTAAAACATGCCCTGCGGTATTTATGCAAAGTGAGATATCGATATGTATGTCGACCCCTCTTTCTTAAACATAATACTAGTGTTTCTCAACTTCAACAATAGTTCTGTTTTTAATTATGTTTAATTTGATGTTTTCCATATTCTTTTGTTTAAATATCATATAGAAAGTTTATAGTTAATAGTTAAATTAAGTTCAATCAACCATATTTGAATTGTTTCAAATAAAGAATTGGTGTCAAAAAGGGACCCTGCGGAACTCCAAATGTTGATACTTTTTCGTTACTTTTATATTGGTCAATAAGTGCATATTGTATACGATTTTGAATATAATTTTGAAATATATTCAATGCATGTCCCCTTATACTCAGGTTATTTAAGATGTCGAATAGAATTGTATGATTGACAGTGTCAAAAGCTTTTTCTAAAGTTGTATCTAAAGTTTCATGAATACTACTCATAAAGTCAATCACTGCTGCATGGGTACTGGAATGTTGTTGGAATGCATATTGAAATTTATTAAAACCAATATGTTGGAATTATTTTTAAAATTCGAAATTTGCTGCATCTCAAATATCTAAAATCCATATAGTTTTCGTTGGCATACTCTAAATTTCAATATTTGATTTGAGTTTGGGGCACTGCTTCGACCTATTTGCTTAAACCTTTGAAATCATTACAAAATAAAATTATTAAATTTATTTATAAACTTGATTACCAAGAACCAACTTGTACAAACCAAGAAAGCTACTGGATATACATTCCCTCTACAAATTGAAAATTTGCACATTCATTCATCTTGTTAAGAATAACATGAAACATTCCACTTTAATTTTCAAAATTAATAATGATCAACAGAATCACCTGACCCGACAAGCCCAACATTTATATGTTAACAAAATCAAAACAAATTTTGGAAATAAATCAATTTATTTTGATGGTGTGAAATTTTACAATGAACTTCCAAATTGTTTAAAAACGTATGGTAAATTGCGATTTAAAAATAATCTAAAGAAGTACTTTCTCCACTGTATCCATTCTGATTCTGATTTCATGATTATATTTATTAATTTATTCCTAATGTTGTATTTACCTTCATGTTATTTGCACTATATGATTTTTTCCCTCTTATAAACTGTATGTTTCTTGGGAAAAAAAATTAATAGAATTGATATTGGCAATAATGAAATCAACTAATTAGATCTTCAATACTTTTTCAAAAATGTTAGCAAAAACATTCAAAAGTGCAATTGGAGGATAATTTGAAATGTAGAAAAACATGACTACCACGTGTAATGCTGTTATATATTGCCGTTGATGGTATTACTTGGTTCGACAAAAATAATTACTGCGTCTTCCACGAGCCAGTTGAGCCAAGGTTTGCACCTTGAAGCAAGTTTCTATGGAGTTCACATTCCTATGTGTATTTTCACCACAAAATCTAACACCGAAATCCATCAAAGACAGACTGATTGCACTGCAAACGCGTCTATCTAAATCAATCAATCAATCTATATCACCAATATGCTTAAGTTCACACTAAAATTGAAAAATTATCTGTTACCCAGAGTTTATTATTCACTAGACCAATTTTTAATATGTAAACTTGTTGTTATATTGTACCTGTAACCGTTTTTTTTATTTATATATAAATAAGTGTTTTATAACTAGTCTGACGCACCCTATATCGAACATATTTTTGTATTTTTTATAGAGATATGTTGGATCAAAAAGGAAATAAAGAGAATTTTGAATTCGAATGTTATGAACTACTTCGTCCAATTGGAAGGGAACTTGACATAATTGGAATAATCGTTCCACCAGAATTCCAAGATAGTCTTTCAACAATTTTACTGTTGGCACAAATAGTTTATTTGTAACTTCTTCAGAAGTGAGTCTTCTCGGTTCCCTTTGATGGAACTTAATGACACTCAAATCACAATCTCCATGAAGTCTTGACGTTGATGTCAAAATGATGTCACTCAAAAGTTGCTCCTTTAGTACATTATAATATAAATCTGCCACTCGCCCCGTTAAAAGAAATTGCACAGGAATTTGCAAAAAGTGCTTCCGTTTTGATATGCAAAAAAATTTTGTAAGGTACTAACATAATTGTCCAATTGAACAAGAGGCGGTTTCAACATTGGACGAATATAATCAGCCCATTCATCCGTACAACAAACCAAACAGTTTTCTTCAAACAATTTATCTATGCGATCATTATCTGATACAAAATGATATATTCCAAACGTATTACCGGTGGTTGTTTCAACAAGCATTCATCAATTCCCGGCCTAGGCCTAGGCCGGGAAGTGCTTGAATTTTAATACAAATATTAATATAAATAAGAATCAGAATGTTTCTGTTGGTACCTATCTTCTGTTCGAATTTCAATATATAATACAAATAAGAAATGAAATGTTCGAAATATTCAAATTTGGAATCGTTTCATCCGGTTAACAGATGGGTGAAAGTCGACCTCTCTTCGTCTCTTAGACTAAATGCGTCTCATTGATTTGTTATTCTACATGGTTGCCGAAAAAATAGTGCACGCAACACGTCCGAAAACAGTTTGTTTGGACTCGCAGACCTCCAGGACTCGCTAACGCTCGTCCTAGAATTTGGTCTACTCGTCCAAAAAAACAGTATTTCCCGGACTTATTACGTAATATTTTCATCCCATGTTGAACTCGATAAAAATAAACATTTTTCACCGTGTGAAAGGTCCTCAACACGTCATCAATATGACTATCGACTTGGCGAGTGAAGTTGAAGTTTTGCAACAAGTATTTATTCAATTTTTCAACCTTTCATGTGTATCTTTTAATTCGCTATTATTAAGAAATTTTTTCAATCTTTTATAATAATTATTCCCGAATTTTTATTTGGTTTATAATATTTTGTGTTATCCAATCATTATATTTCCTTGCCCTGAATTTTTTTTAAAGCTCGATTTTATATTTTTTTATGATATCAGCGAGCTCTTGAAATGTTGGTAATAAGGAATGTAGACCCTCAGAAAAATAATCTCGAAATTTTATTTTATTCAAAATTTGTATACACTTTTCTACCATATCTGGTTTCCTCTTTATATATATATATATTTTTTTATATTTATTAAATATGATCTGAAATATGAAAATCCTCATAGTCAATAATGAATGCGGAATAATATTTGATAATATCTAAAATTGATTTTGTATTATTATGATTTTTTCTAGTAAAATGACGTTCATCGGCTATGTTGATAATTTTTATTATAGATACACAATCAAAACAAAGTTCACTCTATTAGCAGTTCTTCTGATGATAATACCAGACAGATTAATGATTTAAAACTTCCAATTCTTCATCACTTATCAAGAACTCGGTAATTTGTAATGGATGTAAAATGTTTAATAACCGCCTTTCAATAAATTATAAAAAGTACCACACACTTTTTTGTTTCAGAAAAGATGTGAATAGTTTGTTTTCAAAAAGGTGTATTATAAATCTACAAGAGTTTTATGACGAAAGTTTTTATAAGTCAAAATTTTAGAACGTGAATCAATCGTAGTTATAAAATATAGTTTCTATATCATCTACTGTGCATACTCTTCAACAAATAACTTATGTCCGGAGATACAGACTAGAATGGCAAAGAGTGGTAGAGATGATGGGGTAATGATGGATGAGCATGTATTTCAGTTTTATTGTTGCATCCCCTCATTTACCAAGGACTATATGCTAGTACTGTATGTTTTTCGGGTTTTTCCTGCAGTTGTGAAATAGCAAATGCACCTATATTGACCTATTGTCAACTCTTCCCGGAGCGCATATAAGGTGTTCCCTCTCATATGGGTTTATGTACAGATGGTAGTGAAAATCACCGTCATGGTTTATAATTATTAATTTGAATTGATTGATTTTAACACTTTCTTTAAACAAATGAAGCTTTGTCTATAAGATTTTATAACATCTGAGATTAAAGGATATTTTGACTTTGACTTTTGACACTAGTTTTTTTTTTAAACTATGGCACAATAAATGTTATCTCTTTGGTGGTTTAATGAAAATATTCACCCAGCCTTTCAGTTGGTACTCATTCTGGAGGATTGTTGCTATAAAGAAAATTCACCTAGTGATTCTCCTCCTGTCCAGGAAACTAGGCGAACCATATCTTCGAGGAATAGAGGGCGACCTCGGACGGACGACACGCGAACTTGACGAACTGCTCGAAGAGCTCGATCTGCTGTGTGACCTCGAACCCGATCTCGACCTTGAACGCGAAAGACTGCTGCTGGAAGAAGAGGAGGAGGAGGACGATCTGCTTCTGCCCTTTGAACTGTAACAATGATCAAAAATAAATATAGAAGTTGACGTGTATACTATGATGAAATTGGACCGAGAAGTTTGTCGCTGTATAACAAATGAATGAAACGATTTATTTTGACAAAGTCGAAATCCGATTTCCTTCAAACATTTCCATAAAATGGGAAATATGAGAGAAACATCTGACTACTTGCCTGCAATGTTCCTCAATTTTTTTATTGAACTTACTATTAAATAATAGAAGTTGAACAGGAATATTTAATGAATACGTTAATATAAAATATAAAGTTGTTTTTCAAATTAGAAATGTCAATCTCAGATTTTTTCAGTGCTTTTTTTCAGGAGTTTCTACTGACAATAATAATAATATCAGCATAAAAAATCTTTCGAATATGACTAGTGAAATCACCAATTTTTACGATTTGTCTATCAGTTAGATAACTTCTGATGAGTTCAAGACATACTCCTAGTAGACCATAACTAGATAGCTTTGCTAAGAGTTTATTAGTTAAAACAGGGTAAAGGCTTTTTTTCGACCCAAAAATAACGATATTTATTTATTGTTAATAATAACAAATATAATGTCAATATATAATAAATAGAAATAAATTTCTCAAGGAATCAGGATCAATAAGTTGAAAACTTGTCCATGATCATGTGAAATTAATGATGAAATAATGATCTTATATCAAATATACAAATATGCTGTATATCCATAATATATAGATCAGAAAGAAAAATAGCAAACGGAACTCGAATGTATGACTAAATAATATAGGTCACATTATATACATAAAAACAATACAAAAAAGCAAGTAGGTACCTATTAGAACATCAAATTTCAAAATTAATTAACATAAAAATAAAGGACCCCGCACTTTTCTTATGTAAAGTGGCGACCGGTCAAATTTTCCGAAAGTTTGATATGTTGTTGTACCCGACTCAGTAACCAAAAGTGTCAATAGGCCCAACCCAATCCGATGGCTAGTTTTCTAAATACGGGGAAGTTGAAAATTGCCCAAATTTTCGGATTCATTTTTTATTTATTAAAAGTTAGATCGGATTTCTGTTGCATACAGACGTTTACTACATATTCTAGTAATGAAATTAGTGGATACGTATGATTAAAAATATTCATATTTACAAGGTGATTCACGAATGTATGACGGTAGTTTTTTGCCAAAATTCACTTTTTCTACTGTGACGTCAGGGAGGCATATTATAGTATTTTGACGAGAAAATATTGCACAGTACATATTTTTTATACAGGGTGTTTCACAGAGAGAACCACTAGACAAAATTATTTTCTTTTAGGATTAATTCGAAACCCTTTATTTATGGATTGATTTTTGGGAAAAGTAATGCCACAAACATATGTGTGTCTCTAATCTCCAAAATATTCAAGATGGTTTATTCATAGGAAGGTATTCTATTTTGGGAAAAGTACAAAAAACATGAACAACCTGTATTAAAAAATTTCCTCGGTCAAATGTAACTATTTTCTCACTATATATTGATTTTCATACCATCTTCAGAGGTATGAATTCTGAATCCGATACTATGATCAGTTTTCGAGATACAGGGCGTTAAAGTGGAAAATTACTGATTTTATCAGTTTTTTCTTCAAATTGAAAAGCCGGATTGATTTTATGTTGCGCCTATGAGTTCAATATGAGTTTCGGTTAGATGTACATGAAAAGGTTCAGCTAAAAATATTTACTGTTACAGGGTTATTCACGAATAAATCACAATAGGTTTTTGCAAATACTCAAAATTCTACAGTTTCGTCACAGATAAATTATTCCATTAAGTTATTACCTAGTCGTTTACAATTCTGAGTCTGAAATGATTAATTTTCATACAGGGTAAGCCATACAGCCAACCATACCAAAAATAATCATGCTTTGAAGAAAAGAGAACTTTTTTAGTAAATTTTAAGTAACTTTATGAGCGTGCTTATCCACTGAGCTATCACCCCCAAAACGATGATAATTATCCACCTTCTTGTGTAGGTATAATTCGAACCTATTTGTATAGGTAGGTATTTCACAATATACGTGTAGAGCGAGTTATATACTGTTCCGTTACCAGCATCTGATGCTGATCAGGAACAAAATGCTTCATAGATATTGTACCTATATAAAAAAAGAATCATAAATGTTAAATTATATTTGTTCATAAAGTGTTGAATAAATGAAAAAACTTCTTATTATCATTTTTGCTGCCACGTGTATAAAAGGTGATCGATTACTTATATTGGACAAAGATGTATATTTTTGGTAGGTGATTATAACTAAATCACCTTGTATATTCAAAATTCTTACGGTTATGCATACTTGATGTAATGTTATACAGTTACTTAAATTTCACTAAAAAAGTTCTCATTTCAATTATTTCACTGTGCAATATTTTCTCGTCACAATACTATATCGAAGAGAATGTTTCAAAAATATGCCTTCCTGACGTCTCAGTAGAAAAAGTGAATTTTGGCAAAAAACTACTCTCCCACATTAAAATTTCTGGGACTTTATGTAGATGAAAATATATCGTGGTCAAAACATGTAGAGGTTTTGAGGAAACAGATTTCTCCAATTATTGGAATTCTTTTCAAGATAAGAAATTTTTTACCACTTAAACATCTCAAGAGCATTTATTTTTCGTTAGTTTATTCAAAATTGCAATACATGATTTCTATTTGGGGTACAGCAACAAATTCTTTGCTCAGGCCACTAAAGACGCTACAGAATAAAATCATCAAATGTATATTCAAACTTGATTATAATGAGTCAACTGCTAATTTGTATAAACCAAAAAAGCTTCTGGATATTCATTCATTATATAAAATGAAAGTGTGTACCTTCATCCATTTAGTTAAAAATAATATGAAACATTCTAATTTAATATTCAAAATCAATAGTGATCAACATAATTATTCAACCAGATATTCCAACAATATAACAATGAATAAAAGTAAGACAAATATCGGTCAAAAATCAATACTATGTAACGGAATAAAATTTTATAATGGATTACCCAATGAATTGAAAAATTATGGTAAAATCCGATTCAAAATTAATTTAAAAAAATACTTAATGAGTTAAGTTTAGAACAAATAAAAAATCTTTTCTGATTCCATCATTTTCAGTTTTGAAACTTTGAGATATATCTTGTTAATTTCCATCAATTGTTTAATTCCTTCTTTAATTTGTGTTTCATAAGTATTGTATTATTCAGTGTATAATGTTTACATATCCCTCTATAAGCAGAAATGTTTCTTGGGATCAATAAAGTATTATTATTATATATTCGTGAATCACCTTGTAAATATAAATATTTTTAATCATACGTATCCACTAATTCCATTACTAGAACATGTAGTAAACGTCTGCATGCAACAGAAATCCAATCTAACTTTTAATAAATAAAAAATAAATCCGATAATCTGGGCAATTTTCAACTTCAACACCCCGTATTTAGAAAACTAGTCATCGGATTGGGTTGGGCCTATTGACACTTTTGGTTACTGAGTCGGGTACAACAACATACCAAAATTTCAGAAAATTTGACCGGTCGCCACTTTACATAAGAAAAGTGCGTGGTCCTTTCCAAATTTTCAGAATTCTCATTCAACCAGTATTTAATTTAATTTTTAAATCCCGAAAAACTAGTTTTTTTTAAGAAACTGTCAAATTATTATAAATACTATTACCTGTGTAAATTGCATCAAATTGTAGAGAACTTTTCAGTTGATATACAACCATCCATTTTATTCTTTGTTTCATATTTATGTTGTTTATGATTATCGACTCGTAAATTTTTTCTTATGTAAGCTGTCGATGCTTTATAAAATAATTGTTAACACATCACATTTCATATTGTTCAAAAGGAATTTTAGAAAAATAATCAATAAGTTTTTTAAAAATAATTTTCAAGGTATACATTTAAATTTATGTAAGTGGATTTAAAACTTGTTCATATATGCCTCTCCAACCATTATTCCACAGGCCAAGATGGACTGAAAAAAACTATAATAAAAACTTATAATTAATTTAAGACTGACAATGTTTCTTAACAATCTAAATTTATAAAGTGTTTTCCTAAGTTATTTTTAACTTGAGGTTGCAATCTAAGTGAACTCCTAGATACTTTATAACATCAACTTTATAAATATGTTTGGAACAGTTACAATGTTTTTCATTTTTTAGACATGAAATAGTATGGATCTTCAATGTTTTTTTTTGGTTGCATATTCTCATGCAACGTGAATGTCGTAAAATGAGACTTTTTCAAATTAAAAGTTAGTAAATCGTGATTGAGATATTTTTTTAAAATTGATGAATCAAATTCAGCATTTGATACTGTTTCATCCCAGGTATTCCTACTACCTATATAAACAGTATCATCGGTATAAGAAAACAACTCTCCTTTAACATTCGTATCTAACAAATCATTGATATCAATAAAAATAAAATAGGTCCTAGAACTGATCCTTGGGGAACACCACATTTCACTTTTCAAATAAATGGCTTTCTAATAGTTTTAGGCAGATTCCTCTTTGCCAAACCGTTTTAATTTCGATAATAATGCTGTTTGTGAAACTGTATCAAATGCTTTCGTTAGATCTAAAAATATTCCAGTAGTTTTCGTTTGATATATATAACGATTTATAAAATTGCATGACCTTTTTTCCCTCTGAATGCAAGTTAGAAAATAAATTAAAATATTTTTTTCAAATATAATATTATATTTTTCATATTTTTATGATAGTATTCTTGTTGTCATCTGAATTTTTAGTAATATGGAAAGTAACCTGAAAACGCCCATACTTTCTCGAAACCTATATTGCGAAGAAAAAATGATTTAATCCCGTTCCAAAAACTCATAAAAACGTGTTTGAGGCGTTTTTCAAGCATCTTACCAGAGTTTTTTTTTTTTTTTTTATTGTATAAATAACTTCCAGTCAGAACAAGTTCTGGTATAAGGAAGGTTGAATGTACATCAATGATAAAATAAAGTAATCTAATTCTAATACATTTTCAAATAATACAAATAATTCAAGTTTTGTAGTATTCTTATGAACATCATTTCAATAGTAACATTTCTTTCAAATTTTTGGAAAATGAAGTTATCGTTTTTGAATTTTTTATTTGTTCTGGTAATTTATTAAATGTTTCTATAGAGCTGAAAATTGGATTTGCTTTCCCTTTGTTGGAATGGATATTGTCCAAGTGAAAGTGGTTCAAAATCCGAGTATTATGACTATGTAATTTGGAATTTTTCTGAATTGTTGTATTACTTTTTTGAATATTTTTGGTTAATTTGAATGCAAATTTAGCTTTTTCAAATTTAATAAGTTGATTCAATGTCATATTATTGGTGTTTTTGTACAAATCTGAAGATGGTGTATCCCAAGGTTTATCAAATATTACTTTTATTGCTTTATTCATCAATCTATAAATAATTTCTTTTTGTTTTTGACTGCATGATGACCACACTGTGATCATATATCTGATTCGAGAGATAATATGTGCGTTATATATTAAAAATTGAATATTTTTTCTTAGAAATTGTATTCTTCTGATAGCTCCTATCAGAGGAATAATAGAATTTTTTATTTTCTCTATATGACTCTCAAAATTTAAATTTTTGTCAATAATCAGACCCAAATACTTGTGTTTCTCAACTTCAGCAATAGTTCTGTTTTTAATTATAATGTTTAATTTGATGGTTTCCATATTCTTTTGTTTAAATATCATATAGACAGTTTTTTCTGAATTAATAGTTAAATTAAGTTCATTTAACCATATTTCAATTGTTTTAATATCTTTTTCCAAATTTGTTTTTAAGGTTTGAACATTTTTAGATTTGTGATAGAGTACAGTATCATCAGCAAAAGAAAAATGTGTACCAATCAGGTTGATATTCATAATGCTATTAACATAAATCAAATAAAGAATTGGTGCCAAAACAGAACCCTGCGGAACTCCAAATGTTGATACTTTTTCGTAACTTTTATATTGATCAATAAGTGCATATTGTACACGATTTCGGAAATAATTTTGAAATATATTCAATGCATGTCCCCTTATACCCAGGTTATTTAAGATGTCTAATAGAATTGTATGATTGACAGTGTCAAAAGCTTTTTTAAGATCAATGAATATTGCAACACCATAATTACTTGAATCTAAAGTTTCATGAATACTACTCATAAAGTCAGTAACTGCTGCTTGGGTATTGGAATGTTGTTGGAATGCATATTGAAATTTATCAAAACCAATATTAGCATTGATGAAATCAACTAACTGGATTTTCAACACTTTTTCAAAAATTTTAGCAAAAACATTCAAAAGTGCAATTGGACGATAATTTGAAATGTTTTTTCTGTCAAACATATTGGCATTTAGTTGTTAAAATTTATCTCATCATCGCCTTTACAAATTGGAATATCAAAATCAAAATTTTAGGAAAAATTCGAGTTGTTATACTTAAATTGAACAAAAATGTTAGAATATGATAATTTTTTTTTGAAATTGTTTGTGTAAGTTTGAAAAAATGCTTTCTGCATCGTGTGCATTATGAAAATGAACTAATGGTGTGTAGGTTATCTAGTTACCTAAAATTTCTTGTTCACTTTTAATAACGATATTATTCTCATCACCATATTATTCGTTTGCATTTTTTTGTTCTTTGATTAGGTTCAATCGCTTCATTAACTACTTTCCAATTATTTTTATTTCAATGTCTGTATCATTGAGTTTGTTTGTATAATAAATTTATTTTTTAGTTTTTATGAGTTTATTTAGAAAATGTCAATATTTTTGTACCAATCCAGTAGAGCAATATCATATTTCTTCATGCCACTGGTTTACATTCGATGAAAAATTTAATATTTTGAAAGCAACGTTTCTGAAATTTTCGATTTTTCCAGAGGTTTTTGATTTTTCAATTTGTATTTGGCAGGAAGTAGGAAAGTAGTAAGTGATGAAGGTATCAAAAAAGTTATTTCTATATCTGAAAGATAATTTTTAACAAACAAAATATCAAGGCAGCTTCTTGAATTGTTAGATATCTTATTGATAATTGAAAGAGTAATAATCTATTTGAGTAATCATTATCATTCAAGATATTTATATTGATGTAATCATCAAAAATATCGATTTATTCTCTATTTAAACTCATTAATTATTCTGCACTATCCAAAAATATGTTCAAATTTTTTGAGGAGAGCCTATAAACGAAATAAATATTATTATTATCATTGAATGAGAATAATTATTCATTGATTTTTGAAGCTGCCCTGATTTCACCAACATCTATGTATTATTATTCGCAACTGAGTTATCATTTGTGAGTAAGAACATATTACTGTATCGAAAATATCCTATTCCAATTAATAAATATTATTATTATAGTTCTATATTCAATAATTACCTGTCACTAGAACTCGACGAACTCCTAGACCTAGATTTACTCTTCAAACTCTTCGTATAGCTTTTTGACCTCGACCTAGACTTGCTAACACTAGGATGCCTTTTAATATCAAATTCGTCCCTGTTAACTGCAGCAGTATCTTCCTTCCTCAAAGGTAGAACTTTAATATCGAAGAAATCGGGCTCGATATGTCTCTTCACAATCGGCTTGGGACTCGGCGGCCTTTCCTTCTTCCGTTCAAGAGCTTCTTTGGCTTTAGCCGTTAGATCAGACTTCAGTAATCTCAACATCCTCAGTTCTTTTTCGTCGATTTCTTCTTCTTTTTCAGCCTCGCTGTGGGAAGCATCCGGCTCGCTAGAAGAAGCCCTCAACCTCACTACAGGCAAAGGTTTATTCAGTTTGGATTTTTCTACATTTTTCCTCTTGGACTGTTCGCGTTGTTTGGCCTTGGTTACTTCGGGACTACTAGATTTAGATCTATCTTCCCTTGCAGGGCTTCTGGAACGCTTGGTTCTAAATTCTGGTGTTAGAGACGACTTTTTCGAAGAACTATGAAGGTTCTTTTCATAACTGCCAGTTCTAGTCTTTTTATCACAGCTTCTTTCTCTACTTCGGCTTCTTAGACTCTGCTTCTTGAAATCTGGGGATCTGGAATATTTGCGAGATAGTTTGATTTCTTTGAGATCATCGCTTCCAGATTTCTTCAATGCCTCGTTGTGGATTTCCAATTCAGCTGCTCTGTCAGGGTTCAAAAGAGCCAATATAGAATTTTTCAAGAGTAATTCCTTTTCTGTATCCCTCATCCTCCTTTTGGGAGATGCAGCGTTTTCAGGTGAACGATTATATTTTGAAGAAGACACCCTTATATTTTGAGGGGAAATGCTGGTATTTCGAGGTGAGTGTCTTCTTCGAGGGGACAAACTCCTCTTTCTAGGGGACAAACTACTCCTTCTAGGGGACAAGCTCCTCTTTCGAGGAGACAAGCTCCTTTTACGAGGGGAAAGACTCCTTTTACGAGGAGACACGCTCCTCTTTCGGGGCGACAAGCTCCTTTTTCGAGGGGACAAGCTCCTCTTTCGAGGAGATACGCTTCGTTTTTGGGGAGTTGGGCTCCTTTTACTTCTTTTCGGTGATTTCGCTTTCCTGATGGGGCTTTCCCTAGAAGGAGGACTGGAGTTTTTACCTCTTTTTGGCGATTTTGCTCTCCTGACAGGGCTTTCCCCTAAAGGAGAACGACTGGAGTATTTATTTCTCACATCGTATTTATCAGTCTTTCTAGAGGATCTTCCTTCTCGAGAAGGTAGCCTTCTTGTTGCTTCTGGTGATTGGGAAATTCTCGAGTTCATTTTCTTAGAGGTTTTATCAGATTTTCTATCATCTGAGGGAGAGTTTGATCTTCTTTTCATTCTTCTTTCTTTGGATTTGGATCTACCTCTTGATCTCTCTTCCGAATGTGTTCTCGCATTTTTATGTTTTTGTTTATAATCTGCTGAATCGTACCCAGATCTTTGTTTCTTCTCTACTGTCCTGGATCTGCTCCTTCTCTTCTCCACAGAGGTAGATCTGCTTCTTTTCTCTACTGATCTAGATCTGCTTCTTTTCTCTACTGATCTAGATCTGCTTCTTTTCTCTACTGACCTAGATCTGTTTCTTCTCTTTTCTACTGATCGTGACCGGTTTTTTTTCTTTTCCGCTGACTTAGGTCTGCTCGTTCGTCTTCCTTTGTGACTGGGTGATCGCGATCTTGACTTTTTAGATTTTCGACTCTTTTCTGGCGATATGGACCTGGATTTGTATCTTTTCTCAACGGATTTTGATTTTATTTTGTTGTCTGGAGACTTGGACCTTGACATTTTAGACTTTCCAGCCGATCTAGATCTCCTTCGTTTCTCTACAGACCTAGATTTACGCCTTCTATTGACCGATCTGGATCTAGACTTTCTTCTTCTTTCAACGGACCTTGTCCTCGATCTTTTCTTCTCCTCCACTGACTTTGACTCTCTGGACTTTCCGTTCATATATTTTTTAGGCATGTCATAATCTCTTCCTTTTGAATGTCTTCGGGGAGATCTTTCAGATTTTTTGTGATAGCTTGGAGAAACTGACCTATCTTTTTTCGACTTGTGGTGTTTTTCAGAAGATTCTCTTTGTTTCCTGACAGACTGTGATCTATCCCTTTTGGATTTCTTTCGTGCTTTATCCGATTTACCCCTTTTGAGACTCTCTGGTGAACTGAAACCATCAACACATTAGATTAAGTCATTCAAATATTATGCTGGATAAATAGATTTTTTATTGACTACATTAGACCTGAGATACACTTTACGTTAACAGGTTAAGTGCCACAATGTTAAAAAATTCAACGTCACCAGTGGCCAAAAATTTTTTTTATCAAATTGTCTTTCTATTTTGTCCCTTTAACTCCAAATTAATGTTTGACATCCTTATGTACGATTTTTAGTGTAAAAAATGTGTTTTTTCAATGTTGAGTCCAATGTGGCGTCTCTATCGACTTGTCAATTCATGTTTGCGGCGCGAGTTGACAGCAACGCACACGCCGCTGATTTATTTAGTATGCATATTAGCGCGGTACAATGCAGTCGTACAAGAAAGAACAAGAAAAACTTCAAAAATATTGGCAAGAAATTTTGTCGGGGGAAGAATCATCGGATAATGAGTCTTTGTTTGACAATGTTTATCTTTCGGACGAGTACCAACCGTCATCAGACAACAGTGATAGTGAATACGAATCGCGTGCTGAAGAACAGAGGCGAAAAAGAAAACGAGCGACCGTAAATACCAAAAACGTGAGAACTAACTCGGTGGAACAAGCTAGACCATCCAACAGTAAAGAACATGAAAATCCCAATTTCGGGGACTCTATGGATGAAGTTATAGAATTTGTCATTGCACAAAATACCATGGACTTCGAATAAGAAATTTCAGACGAAGGCACATCAGTGGCCAATGCAATGAATGCAGCTATTGTCTGGGGCCCAGTCAACGGTGATGATTTTCATAAATTCTCATTTGAGTACAAGGATTCTGCAGGTTTCAGTGGGTACTTATATGAAAACTTCTACAACAAATCACCCGTAGAATTTTATGAATATTTTGTTGTTGTTGTTGTTGTTTTTTATTTTTACCAACTTTGATTTCTGTAAAATTTTAGGTCGGAGAGACTAATCGTTACGCCCAGCATAACAAAGAGAAAAATATGAAGAAAAGCGCACGTATTGCCACCAGGCACAACACTGATGTCGCCGAAATGAAACGATTTCTTGGTATATAGTTATCTGGATGGGATTATGTCGTTTTCCATCTTTGCAGTCATACTGGTCAACGAATATCCTTTATCTAAACCATATCAAAAAGATAATGCCAAGGAACCGCTTCCAGATATTATGTAAAACGCTCCATTTTACCGACAATTCTGTTATAAACGATGACCGTTTACAGAAGATCACTCCATTGATTACGAGACTGAAGCATAAATTCAAGGCTGCCATCGTTCCCAAAGAAAACGTCTGCATTGACGAAACTTTAGTGCCGTTTCAAGGGCGACTAAAGTTCAAACAGTATATTGCCAACAAAAGGCATAAGTTTGGAATAAAGCGTTTCAAACTTTGCTTGGAAGGTGGTTACACATATGATTTCAACGTATATTGTGGAAAAGAACATGTTGAAGGTAGCAGCGGACCAACAAATGTGGTAATGAAACTCATGGATGGGCTGTTTGACAAAGGACGAACTCATGCGATTGACAACTATTACTCCTCGGTCACACTTGCTCATGAACTGTTAGACCGAAAATCTTATATGATTGTAAAAACGTCATTTCAAAGAAATTAAAAGTAGGCGAACAAGTAGCTGAACAAAGTAACGCAGGCATCGTTATTCAAAAATGGAAAGACAAGCGTGATGTACTGATGCTTAGTACCACATTCGACGACGAAATGGTGACAATCTGGAAGGCACGCGGTGATGTTGATGAAGAATGTAATCGAATATAATAAATATAAAAGCTTTATTGATATATCAGACCAAATGAAAAGCTATAATTTGGCTTTACGTAAAGGAATAAAGTGGTACCGAAAATTGGCGATGGATTTCTTGACCGGTACAGCACTTATAAATGCTTATGTCGCAAATCAAAGCATTGCCAACGAAAAAATGACAATTACCAAATTCAAGGGACAGGTAATTATGGGCCTTATGGAGGATTTTATTGCCGCACCAGCACCTGTCTTTATGGAAAACGAACACAAACTTAGCGACTTTGGTCGTGCTGGAAGAAGACGATGTTTAGGGTGTTACGCAAACTTGATAACAAGGAAGGCAAGTAGCACAGAGAAGGTCCACAAACACCACGTTGAAATGCGATGCCTGTGAAAAATTCTAATGCCTAGACTGTTTTTTTGTCACGCATTCAGTGACAAAATCCGAAATTAGTAGATACGTTAGAAATAGGTTTGTTGCTATATTATTTTTGTTTTATGTGAAAATTAACTTTCGTGCAGTTATCATTTAATTTTACTGACTCCATTACTTACTGTTACTTGCATTATCTGGGAAAAATAAAACTTGAATTTATTTTACGATGACGAATAATATGAGCCATGCGAGTCCAGCTTGGACTCTCAGAAGCACGTACGGTTTCTAGACCATCTGGCCGAGCCGAAAATGCTCCCGTGTATTTTAATAAATATGAGAAGCCATTGTGGAGTGACACCATATTTTATGACGGACTAATATGTGAGTCCAGGTTGGCTTCACGCGGCCCATTTACCATTTTTTTGTATGATTCCGCGTTGGCCTCACGTGGCACTCAACCTGTTTTAAGTAGTGACTTATGTCATTTTATATATAAAGTGCCTGACTCATTAACAGTACATCATTTTTATTCTGGTTTTCAAATAGTAGTTTTGTACGAAGCTCTGGAATAAAAAAATCCCTCTTCCTAAAATTCCGTGTTTTAACTGAGAAAATTCTCTCGGAATTTTAAAAAGAGAATTTTTTATTTTGACTTCACCCAGAGCTTTGTAGTTTTGTCCTTCAAAAGACTAGTTAATGTTAATATTTATTACTGTTATAACAATATGAAAATAAACTCACCTGTCTCTTGAACTATTTGATGAGGAATGTCTTCTCTTTCTGCTAGATTTTTTCTTCTGTGAAAAAAGAAGTTTATTAAGTATTCCATGTTGAAAATACATAGAAAGATCTAACACTCATCACACGTGTGCTTTCAACTTTCAATATAAAAATATTCTACAAATGGTACAAATTTCAATATAATTGACATATATAAATATTCTTTCAATGGTGACAATCAATTAATTCGGTTACAAATCAATAACGCGTTGCATAATTCTCAAAACTTCCACTAAAACAACTTCAATACAAATTTTGTGATACGTATTGCTAAAAAAGAAAAAACTTCAACAGGACTTTTTCTTGAAATGATACATGCAGTCGATTGCTATAGCCCCCGCAGGGGGCGGTACTTACTAGCATTGTCATCTAGCCGTCTCCGGCTATCCAATGTAATGTTGAGCAGGTTCAAAAAGAACATTTTTTACTTTCATCAACCAAAATATGCTGGCATGCGTTAAAATAAAAAAAAACATATAAAAGTGTGAGGGATATGTTTAAAATAAAAAATTCGCTTTGGATGATTGTGTTGTCATACAATATTTTTGCAGAACGGTTTTATAGAGTGATCAGAATAAATTAAGTTGATACTAGGTCGATTTAGAAAAGAAACAAAAAGGAAGTTCTGATATTAGATTTTCAAAAAGTTGAATTTGAATTATTTCAATGTTCATAGCTTAATTTGTTCAACATTTGACAAAAAAAACCTAGTACTATTCATTTCAACGTGCTTGAAAGTGATACCACTGAAAACTCAATGACACTTTCAGCAATAAATGACAAAAAAAATATAGAAATTCAATCAGCAAGTACTGAAGCAACAAATCAACTTCACCCCATAAAACAAAACCAAATTGCTAATATAACAATGTAGCCATCATCAATTTGTATATTATAATGTGTGGAGTGGTCTGAATGAGAAATAATATAATTGGATAATCTACAAATGCGAAATAAAGAGAAAAAGCTTTCTAAAAACTCGAAAAGAAATTCTCAGTTCTTAGATGACTTCAGCTCATTCAGAATTCACAGTTATACCTGATTCTTCCAATCAACAAAACTAACCTCCTTCTTTCTGTTCTTATCCTTCTTTCTGTCGTCTTCACTACTAGAGTCCTCGTCTGAATCATCTTCAGAGCCAGATTCGGCGGAAGAATCATCTTTTTTCGACTTTTTCTTCTTCTTTTTGTCTTTTGATTTACCAGATCTATTAAAAACAATAACGAGTAATGAAAATTTATGTTCGAATATTTGCAAGAAATATAAACAGTTGAGGCAGGTTTATCCAAAACATACAAAGTAGCGGAAGTATATTTTAGGTGTCTTACAGATGGTAAAATTCCAAAGTCTCGTTATTTCAGTATGGCTTTATTAAAGCTATCTCAGATATCACCCATAATGATCAACCTATACTCAGAGACGGAAATAATAGTCTGTGACTCATTCGTAGCTTTAGGGTACCAAAGACAGGTTAGAGGAAGAGGGAATGATATTCGAGTGCGGGCGAAAAAAAAAATTATAATAACTCTAATTGAATAGTAATAAGTAGACTTACTTCCATTGATTTTATTGGAAATATGAACAGGATGTTCATAAAGACAATTGACCCATGACAGATTCTGTGTCAGAAAAATATTTTCAAAGTGTCACCGCACAAGAAATAGTCCAACAATTCCATCATTACAGTGTGAAATTGCTTCTGAAGAGTATGTTTTCCAATTCTTCCGACCTCCCTGATGATCTTAGAAGAGTGAAATAGATTTTTCCTCCTACCCCTATAGAAAGTACACACTTTCCTCCCTCAAGCCAGGGAGGAAACTCATACTTTTCCTCCCTAGGGAGTAAGTTGTAAACGATGAAACTTGTGAATCTATTATAATCAAACTGTTTCCGTAATTTCTAGAACATCTTATATATCCTGTATACTGGTAAAAATCAAACATGAATGTTACTTCTACTCTACACCTTTTTCAATTGTAATTCAGAAAGTATAAACATGTATTTCAGAAAGTATAATTTGTAATTCAGAATAGTAAATTGTAATTCAGAAACCGTAACATGTAATTCAGATTAGTAAGTTGTATTTCAGATTGTGTAACTTGTAATTCAGATTAGTGAATTGTTAATCAGAAAGTGTGACATGTAATTCAGAAAGCGTGAGTTGTAATTCAGAAAGTGTCAACTGTAATTCAGAAACCAAGAACAACCCGTATTAGACGGAGAGCTGACTACGTAGAAATACGGGTGACTCGGTGCAAAGTGAATTATAGCATTTATAGGTTCGGTTGTCACCAACGTAGCGTGAGACGGGCCGCCAGAAGGCACCCCGGAAGAATAACGCGAGGGTAGAGGGTTAAATTTACGTAAAATAAGTCATAAGGTGCAAGGCTGGAAATTGGCAGAATAATCGGATGTTATACAAATAAGGGGAGAAAAAATTGCCAGAAGACTAGGTGGAAGATAAAGGCCGCCAGAAGGCGCTAATGTCGTGAAATTTTATATATATTTTTTTTAATGTAAAAAAAAAATTGATACGTAGTTTTTTGTAGTACTGAGTTAGTACAATGAAATTGTTCGTACAAACTTTTCGATATCTCGTTTAGTTTTTAGATTTTGATGCTTTTATAAAAAAAGTTTCCAAGTCCCGTTTTTTTTCGATTTTATTTTTTCCCCGCTCTGTTAACGAATTCTAAAAACTGAAATTTGAAGAGTAGGTAGATTTTGTCAAAAGATATTTGCTGCAAAAAAAATTGGATTTTTTTCAATAATTTGGAAGATCTATCGATTCCCCGGTTTTTTTGGATTATTTCACGGTACATTGATTTTATGGAAAAGATTCATTCACATTTTTTGTAGATTTTCTGAAGGCAATCAAAGAAGATTTCCTGATAAATTTGGAAAATTTGGAGCGTTTCCGAGATATTTCGAATTTTAAAAACTTTGAATTTTTTTATTCTAATTTTTCAAGTTTTCTCAGTTTTCCAATAATTTTTTCTGAAATTTTCAGGTGACATAATTTGTTTGCATTTTCCAGCTCTATCCATTGCACTATTAAAAATTTCATTTCAGTCATCGGTGCGATTTTTATTCGTGTTTTTTTCTTTTCGGAAAATTGTCCGGGAAATCGTTATGCAATTTCCGATCCTTCTCAAAATCTACACAGACCCTCATTGCATATTGACGCATATCTCAAAAAATCAATCAAGTCAAACACACAAAACCCTGAACCTTTCTCATTGAATTTATGAAAAACTAATGAAGACCACGGGTGTGAAAGCAGCAACGGTTTTTTTTTCTTTTTTTTTTTTCGCTTCAAGTGTAACCGTTGCTCCAGGTTTTTCGACGGAAATGAACTATTGTGAACCTGCTGAATATGTTTCATGTGGTTAAATAATTTTTGAATCAAAAACTACCCCTCCACACCCCTCTAAATTAGAAAAATCTTGAAACAGTTGAATTACCCGTTGCTCGAGGTATTTTGACGAAAATGCATTATTCTACACCTACTGAACACGCTCTGTAGGGTAAAATGATTTGTGAATCAAAAACTACCCCTCAGCAACCCTTTGAAGTTGAAATATTCTGAAACAGTTTATAAACTCGTTGCTAGATGTTTTTTGGCAAAAATGCATTATTCTACAGCTACTGTACACGTTCTATGGGGTAAAATAACTTGTGAATCAAAAACCACCCTCAACAACCCTCCGAAGTGGAAAATTCCTCAAACAGTTTAAAAGCCCATTGCTCGATTTTTTTTGACAAAAATTAATTATTCTACAGCTACTGAACACGCTCTATCCGGTGAAATAATTTGTGAATCAGAAACTACCCTCAACAACCCTCCGAAGTGGAAAAATCCTCAAACGGGAAGTCGAATTTTCTGATCAACCAGTAAAGGAGAAGTGATTTGCAACATTTTGACAAAATCTGTTAGTGCTCCGACGACGACTTCACTCATAAGTCGAATTTTTAAGATAAGTGCTAAATGCACCACCTGGCTCCCCCGATAGTAGGGTTGAAAAATCCACCCCGGGATCCCAATGGAGGTCAACAATTCTTTAACGGAATGGTCCTTTTACAACAAAAAATGGACAGTCAAAATCTGTGTATGCCAGAACCAATTTGAAATGAATATTCAAAATTTTAGGGTTGAAAATTTCAACCCTGAATCCCATTAAAGTTATGCAAAAGGTCCACATACTCTATTTTGTAGATATTTGTTATTATTTATCATAATAGCCCCCTTTTGGTGTCTCCGGGGTGTCTCCGGAGATTTCGGCTGCTATCTTTAGCCGCTCTTTTCACACCGGTCAGATCTTTGATGGTTTCTGAATTACAAGTGATGGTTTCTCAATTACAATTGACGCTTTCTGAATAACAATTCACTAATCTGAAATTCAAGTTACACTTTCTGAAATACAACTTGCTAATCTGAATTACATGTTACGGTTTCTGAAATACAATTTACTAATCTGAATTACATGTTACGGTTTCTGAATTACATTTTACTGATCTGAATTACAAGTTATACTTTCTGAATTACATATGAAAAAGGTGTAGTTCTTTAATAGCTACTTGTGTATTTAGAGCGCAAAGTGATTGATTGTTGCTCGACAAAGAGATTAATCTTTGGAGAACGACAATGACACTTTGTACTCGAAATACACACATTATTTTTTCTACAAGCGCAGCTCTTAGAAAAAAAATGATCGACACTTCATTCAAATAAGCACATAACATTACTTATGAGAAAATCACTCAATAGCAATCCGAAATGTATAAGCTATCTAAATGTCCAATAATTCAAATCACTAACAAGAAAAAAGTAAAATAACGTTCTTGAAAATAAAAAGTTGTAATTGCCAGGAGATGAACCCGGGACCTTCGGATTACAAGCCCAAGACGCTAGCCATTGCACCACCGCAGATTCTCAGATACACATGACTGTATTGTCTATACTTTCCATCAAGTAAGAATAGGTCTATTCGCAAACAAAGTCACAAAAAGGTTTTATTGAGTGGGTAGGAGGAAAAATCATATGTATTACATGGGAGTAAAGTGCCTTTTCCTCCCTTGGATGTTTACTACATCCTGCGGGAGGAAAAGTGGCACTTTTCTCCCTAGTGATACAAATAGCTATTTGTCGACCAAAATGTATTGGAGGACTAGCGAAAGAGATGCAATTCAAGCATCAATGAAATGAGCGATTTTTTGTGAGTAAAAGCAGGAGTTATAGATTGTGTCGCAGCCGCTTCCGCCGTCGTAGCCGTAGCCGCTGGCAAAATTATGATGAATTTATAATTTTAATTTTTGTTCATTGAGCGCCAACTGTTTTCCTTCATGAACATATTTTTATAATTCTTGTCCTTCAGATTATATAGATGTGGAAATACTTCTAGTATGTTTACGAATACGCCTACATCAACATCTATATTTTCCTCATATTCTAACCTTGCTGAATAAAATAAATTTTTGATTTCAAACTATATAAAAACATATTTAACCTAAATTATGTGACCGTTCGTACATTTTTGACCAGGACATTTTCAGTTTCATGTCATTTTCCGCTGCCGTCCGCTAAAAGTTGGTTGCCTACCGGCGGCAGCGACAACAGCAACTGCAACGGCAGCGGATCTATAAACGTATACATGAGCAACGGCACATTTATCTTCGTACGGAAACGTCAACTGCAACGACTGCGACTCAATCTATAAATCCTGCTTGATCCTTCTGAATATCATTCTCCCTCATCTAATTTACAGATAAGAATCTCCAATGGAAACTGGACATTTAAGAAGTAATCAAGTATCTGAATGAAAATGCAAATTCTCACTTTCAGATTTTTTCTCCCAAGTTATATAGGGTCTTTCACAATATCTATCAGATGTAGATCAACGTCCAGCGTGGCTTTAGCCGGGGAAGTAGTTGATTTCAGTTAAATATTACAAAAAAGTAATAATTTGTATTGACCCCAAGAAACAGAAATGTTTATAATAGGGACCTAAATCTATAACTAATACAATAAACAACAAAATTTCAAGTTGAAAATGTTTGCATCAGTTTTTTTTAAGTACCATTGTATAAGTACTTCTTTAAATGAAATTTGAAACGATTTTTTTGTATGATATTTTTTGAATTATTGGGTATATTATTGAATATCAAAATTTCATTAAATAAAATTGATTTTTTCCCGATGTTTGTCTTTATTCTATGTGTGATGAGACTATTTGATTGTCTAATTTGGTGATTGTGTATGGGTTGAATTAAATTCCATAGATGAATGTTTCCTATTACAGAATGTATGAATATACATATTTTCAATTGAATTGATATCCAAAAGATTATTTGGAGCATATAAATGTGATGTAGATTCAAGGAATGGTAATTTAAAAATACATTTAACTTCAATTTATCGTTGGTTTTTTCCATTTCCAGAGGAGTCATGTATTGGTTCAATTATCACTTGAGAATGTTTCTCTTTAGACTTATATTATTATATTATTTATAGGCAAATATGTACTTTGCATATTTAGCATATTTTATACAAAGATTATGCATTTTAAAATAGATATTGACATATTATGCATAACAGAAAAACAACTGTTTATGTAAAAATTTTATTCACATATAAACGGACGAAAACCACTTTTCAAAAACTGCAGCGTTCATATTTTTATGATAGTCGCCAGTCTTCTTAGATTCGAAAACTTTTAGACTACCATCCAAAAATCCAGAATCACTAGCTTAGTGGGTAATAATCAATAGACGGCCCTTACCGGAAGGAGATTTCAAACCTGTCAAAAACCAGTCAAAAAATGTTTGACGTGAACTTGTTACATTTAAGTCCTGCCATATTTTTGAGATGGTGTGTCGCTCATTTAACCAAGTCTCGTCAGTACAATAAATTTCATTCCCTTTAAACCTATTGCCACGTATTTCTTTTGTAAATATTTTCCTCGCCACAACACAATCTGATTTTTTCGATTAAAAAGCTTTTGCGATTTCGTTTCAAATACGGGAAGTTTCAATCGCATAATGTTCACTTTTAAACTCCGAAGGAAATTTTGGGTACAGTATTATCAACATCTGCTCCAGCCTTGATTTTCTTTAGGGTTGGCATTAAATTAAAAAAAAAACTGTGCACTTTCCCGCGAATTACATATTTTATGTCACCATCTACAATAATTTTCTGTCTACTTCTAGTTTCCCCATTATCAAGGTACAAACACTTATAATTAATAGTTATTTGTGTGTAAAGGGAATTATAAGGGACTTAATTAACGATCAACAATTACAGATAACAGATAATTTTATTTCTGGCCAATTTTAATGACATTTTCTTTACTTTAAAACGGATTAAATGTTTTATTTTATTACTTTTCTGGTATATCTGAATCGGGTACCGTTGATTATAGCAGTTTTGGTAGTTGCCAGGTTGTTGCTATGTTACTTGTTTATAAACAAACTTGTAAAATTTGTACCTGTAAAAGGTATAGAGAATTAAAAATTCTTTAATACCCCAAGGGAGTTATAACCCTTTTTATTGGTAGCGTGCGTAACCATGACGATATAAGTTAATGAAATCCCGGTCAGAAATATAATAGGTACAATACGTATTAGTAATATGTAATTATAATAGAATCTCCATGTTATTTCATGTATGCAATATATCAGCTGCATTACAAAACACAATACAAAAACAAAGCAACACCCCAATAATTCCGAAAGCTGACTATGCAACAAGTATCAATATCCTAAATGCGGGAAATGCAATGAATCGGCCGTACAGTGTTGCAACCTCCGCGCCGCCATCGATAAATATCAGTACAATTACCAAAGTTGACCACAAGTCCGTATTTGGAACAAGCGGCATTTCGGTAGATCGATTCAGGATATAATAGATTTTTACTTTGAAATATTGAATATTATTTTAAGCCGTTCTTATTGTGTTGTTTCTTAACTAGTGACCAACGTCACAAACCATTATTTCCGTCTCAGAGTATACCATTTTGAATTAATAACATAATATAGTATAATATATATAATATAATAATAATATAATAATAATATAGTATAATATAACATACATGATCTGAAAAATTCAACTAAAGAATGCTACAAATGAAAAATAAACATATTGACGAAGTATAGAATAGTTTTCTAAATGTCAGATCAATAATTCTCGTCGAAGTCAAAATATACTTTGTCAAAGTATGATTAGAAATTATCATGTTGGATCTCTTCAAAGTACTCCAAATAAACAGTTGTCACGCAAGACTTGCCACTGTGTATGTTTTGGAATTGCAAACAATCAATCATATAAATACAGTGTGTTCACTGTAAAACACAAAAAATGTTCTTTTAGTGAGAGTCTAAGGCTTGAACGCACCTTCACAATTCCGTGGAATAGCTAAACATAGGCAAAGGCAACAAGTAAAAAGTTGTCCAAATTTGATATATTGGGACCATATCATTACCTGATTCTTAGCGCCAACACCGTAGGGCAAAAAAATATACCACCATTATATTAGTATCGAGGTCAGAATGTTCACAAATATAGGCATATACTCAAGCAAATTGATAAAAAGTGTTTGAACTACATTTATGGCTATTGTTACACTGCACAAAATTATTGTTTTTATATAGTTACTGATCGCTACAATAGCGAAATTTTGTACATTGCAAACGTTTGAAACTCTATTCTGATATGATGCAATTACCTTTCTTTCTTTTTGCTCTTTTTCTTCTTTTTCTTTTTTGGTTCTTCACTAGATGAACTATAACAAGAAATCCAGTTGCAAACAATGTGTCTTAAACATTTTTCCACTAAGCAATGTTCATTTTATAATAATCACAATACCAATTATTACAATTTTCACACTGAGGTCGTCTATGGAATTTTCTCACTAACATTAAGAAATGCACTTACTTTATGGGAAATAAGTTTTGTCTCGATTGTTACTATCATCTCCAAATTATCCATAGAAGTATAAATGAATAAATTATCATATTATTGACATCCTATATATGAATTACGACTAGAGTTGTGCCAGTGATGATCTTTGAGCAGGCTCACTTGAATAAAAAATATCAAAAAAAGTACCGGTGGAAAATTTCACTTCTGACACCATTGAATACAATTTATAAGCCTTTCAAATTAAGATATATCACAGTCAAATATAGTAATGAAAAATTGCTTAGTGAGATTATACATCATACTTGCAATACATTTTGATGAAAAAATTATAAATTCATGCATATTTGATATAAAAAAGAAAATGAATCGAAAATAATTAAATAACTCAAAAAAGTAAACAAAAAAAATAAACCAAAAAGATAAAAAGGTAAATAAAACTGATGTGCACTATTTGCATTGTAAATTGTGATAAAAAAATTACGTATGGGAGGAGCTTTAATAAAATTATATCTGTTCAAATGCAAGAGGTTATTATAAGCTTTTGTTTCAAAATATGTAGTCCTTGCATTCAAAAGTCAAAGCCAAAATATGCTTAAATGTCAGAAGTTTTTCAACTTATCGACAAAGCTTTTCAACTATAAAAACAAATGTAAATTGAAAGTGTTATATATTATGTAAAATTATTGACATGTTGCCACATTTCTGTTCTAGTAACTTAAAGTAAAGTCATATCAGGAGAAAAATAAATTAACTCCAATCAACTTGTGTTTAGAAAACAGTTATCAATTAATTGTCGCAGGTAAACAGGGTACAGGTAAAAGTCATCAATGACCGTTAGTCACTAATGCCAGGCCTCTGATAGATTTAAGAATATTCAAGGTCAATTATTCATTAACTCAGTTTAATAGTATTCATTTGGTAAGGTTCCTATAGGATGAAACTGCAGTAACGCTAACTGCAAAATCGGTCCATGGGTACCAAAATAAGAGGGTGTTGCGGCTTCAAATCGCACACTCTGTATAACACTGAGGTAAAGACGATAATATGTTCACAGATTCAATCACACTCGCAACATGTTTCGCTAACACTGTAGCTTTATCAAGCGATTAGTACAGTAAAATATTATGCATTGAAACCTAACTTAAATACAATTTTAATTAATGAAGGTAGTGGAAATCTACCTAATCTAACCTCACATTCTTAGAGCCCACAAAACTTATTGATAACAAACAACATAGCTGGAAATCTTAATATCTACTCATCATAAAAATAAATTCAACAAAGGAGAATTATTGAGATCAGGTTGGTTCTTAGTAAACAATTTCAATATTTCAGTTTATTAATTTAAAGGAATTCTTGGTAATTAAGCTTGATAGCTTTATTTTCGACTGAAGGATTTCGAAGTTTTCATCAAAATTATGATCTTTTTCTAAAATATGATTGGCATATGTTGAATTAACTCATACGATGTTCATATATTTGTCTTTTGAGTGGTCTACCTGTCTGACCTACATATACGTAGGGGCAAGATCAACTATTTATAAACTCATGATTTTTCTGATTTTTGTGTCTTTTCTTTATTATTTTTGAAAAACTTTCCCACTGTTATGTTTGTTCTATAGGCTAGGAAAATTTTGCGAATTCCTACCCCTTCTATATCTATCCATCAGGTGGGCAAGGTGGTTGAACTATTTGAAATTAAATTATGCAGAGGTCCGACGTTTTTATAATTTTTACGTGAATTTCTGATTTTATTTTCGCGAGTTTTATCTGCAATTTTCCACGTCTTACACGCTCTCTATCTAGCCTTCAGGGGGCACTGGGTAACATTTTTTTGCAAATGAATATGGGACTATACAATGTTTTTCACTATTTCAAAAAACTTTTTTGATTTTAATCTTGCGAGTTTTTGAAACTTTTTTCAAAAAGGAGAGGGGTCCGACCTCCATGGTAATATATTATTGCGCTGTCATCGAGGTAACATATTTGTACCAAATTTCAGTTCGATTGGTTGGGGGGGGGGGAATGGTAAGATTTGAATACGGCACGTTGCACGTTGAATAAAAAAAAAAGTTGTAACTGAAATAAAATAATAAACGATACGTAAAATTATAAAATAAGAAAAAATGAGTTCACTACCAATAATATAATGAAACAATGCAGCATTCACACAATTTTTTCTTACACGTCTTTCTGTTTCTTCTTTCTTTTCCCGCTCTTCGCTTTTTCCCTTTCCTCGGACAGCTCCGGACTGGGAGTGTGCACCAGCTCGTACCTCGTCGCTTGCGTTTTATCTAGTTCTTTCTCTTTCTCCAGCTCTACCAGCTTCTGTCTCTCTTTCTCTTGCTGCGCGGAACTCTTCGCCAATTTTTCCTTCGCCTGCCGGTCCGGGTCGAAACTGCTACCATCTACGAAGTATTCGGATATGCCAAAAGCCTCTCGGAGACGGGCGTTTTTTTCCTGTTGAGCCTCGGCTACCTGATGAGTCTCGGTCACGCTGAAACGTAAATAAAAATGATGTCATAAAATTTCAGGCAATAATAATAGTGACGAACAGTCGTTGCCGACCGATGATGAACCCTTTACTCCCATATACACCTACTAGGTATGCTTATTATGGCAAGTACCTGTCAGAAAACAACTACTTCTCTGGCTAAGACCACGACGGCTATTGAATTATATCTAACAGATACTTGAGCAACGTTCCTCAAGCATCAGATGACGCAATTGCCACTGCCCTCTGTGACCAACCAGCAGGATTGTTTTGATTTGGACAGGGTGACCACCTGGTTTGGACGGGGAACAGATGGCTTCAGTGCTGTCTGTGTTGACCTACCCATGCACTGATGAGAGGCAACAACCTCGAAACTAGTCTGCAGGTGGACACCCTGTCCAAACCAAAACATAATTCTGCTGGTTGGTCACGAAGGGCACTTGCAATTGCGTCATCTGATGCTTGAGGAACAATGCACAAGTATCTGTTAGATTCAATTCAATACCCGTCGTGGTCTTAGCCAGGGAAGTAGTTGTTTTCTGACAGGTACTTGCCATAATAAGCCTACGTAGTAGGTGTATATGGGACTAAATGGTTCATCATCGGGCGGCAACGACTGTTCGTTACTAAATGATCTTCCAAAGAATTTTGTTTTCTTCAATTAATGATGGTGTTTATTGTAATATTGTTTTAGACAGCCCTTTATCCAAGCAAGTATTGTTTAAACACGAGAATGCAGTTTGAGCGTTTAATTTTCTCAAGTGGATAAAAAGGGACTAAAATACGAATACAATATAGCGTTTTATCTACAATCACAAACCCGAATAAAAAGAAAATTATATTTAAACGACACTCCATTCTAAAACTCTGTCAATCGCCAATTGAAATTATTCAATATCGGGATATAGGTCCTGTACATAAATGGTTCCAAAATTATTTATCTGGGAGAAAACGATATGTTTGTATGGGGAAGGGAAAAGTTTGATTGCGAATATAACATGTGGTGTACCATAAGGTTCAATTCTTGGACTTATATTATTTCTTACATATTTCAATTCCATATCCAATCTTAATTTGCATGGTGAGCTTAAATTATTTGCGGATGACTCATCATTAATTTATTTTGGGAAAAATGACACTGAAATAATCGAATTTATTCAAGCTGATTTTACAATAATATCGCTTTGGTTGAACAATACTGAGATGACTATGAATATTGATAAATCTTCCTTTATGTTTTTGTAGAAAAGAAAATCCAGACATATCGAAAATTCGTTAGTTTTCAAGAGGGAAAATATAAAATATTCAGAAACATCAACATTTTTGGGATTATACATTGATGAAAACCTTTCTTGGAAAGGCCATATTGAAAATCTTGGAATTAAAAATTACAAAATTACATTTCAAAACAAAAGTATAAAATATATTTTTAAATTACCATTCCTTGAATCTACGTCCCATCTATATGCTCCAAACAATCTTTCACATTTAGATTCTTTGTACAAATTGAAAATATGTATAGTCATACATTCTGTTATCAATAATAGAAAACATTCATCTCTGGAATTTCATTCAACTGATACTATTCACGATCACCAAACTAGACAATCATCGGTAAAAAATCATTTTTATATAATGGAATTTTGATATTCAATAAGAATATTAAAAAATATCATACAAAAAAATCGTTTCAAATTACATTTGAAGAAATACTTCTTCCAATGATACTTAAAAAAAAACTGATGCAAACATTTTCAACTTGAATTTTTTTTGTTTTTTTTTGTATTAGTTACAGATTTAGAACCCTATTATAAACATTAATATTCCTTGGGGTCCATACAGATTATTATTATAGATTCCAAAAAAAAAAAGATAATAAATTTTCCAATAGCTTCCAATTTTTGCAGCCAGTATATTTAAATTTTTCGTCGATATATATTCATTATTATATTTAATAAATACTTCATTAATTGATTTTTAAACGCAGCGGAACTTTTTGTGAATTTGAGATTTCTTGAAAAATTATTATATTATTGTATCATTATCATAATCATATAAATGATAATATAAACTGGTCTTTTTCATTTTCAGTTTAAATAAAATTGAAAATATACATGAAAAATCATGTCATTTGAGTGCAACTGAGTTCTGCCACTCAAGCCAAAACATTTTCCAAAGCACTCGACAGCAAAAGCAAAAAAAGAAGGGAAAAGTGTGGTTTATTCAGACAGGAAAGTTTTATTTAAAAATCACTCTATTACGAAAAACCCCACGGAACGGCATGGCAATTATAACGGACTGGCGAAGATACGTATAATTCCAAGAAGTCAGACGATGTTACCAAACAGCGGGCAGTAAAAATACAATTACGTCACCATCGAAGCGATCTAGAAAATTGAGCTAACAACGAACACTTCGAGGCTAGACGATGAATTAGGATATTTCAGAGGAACTATACAGGGTGAACTATGAACAATTACGGAAATTAAATGGTCTATTATCCATGTGAAAACACACCTGTGATGATATATATTACTTTTCTTATTCGCCAACCCACGAATATGCGCTACTGAATCACATACCTAGGTTTTGACACTCTGCCGACGATTTCTCGTTGTTCAATGTCAATGACTGATCGTCGTCACATTAATGAGTTTGGCAACATTTTAGTACTGACGAAAATCGATTAAATTGAATTTCTGTCCTAAATGTTTTGCATCAAACTCAACAGAAATTTGAAACGGTTTTCTCATTTTCTTAAAGAAAAACATGTTTTCATCGATTTTCAGTAATAAACATTTTGTGGTATAAAACAGTTTTGTTGAAGTTACAATTTTTTTTAATATAGGTATCAGAAATTTTGTCGATGTTAAGAAAATGGCAGAAACTAACAGTTGCGATAGAACGTTCAAATAAAATCGGAATTGAAACAACTTTTCTAATAAATTTTTTTTGAAATTCAAACATAAATATAAAGCGCGTTCGGTTTTTACGTCCGACTGCTCAGATTAGTCTGCACCGTTCGCTTATTGCAACCGATTGTAGGGGAGGTAAATCTTGATCGTTCGGTTTTTCAAATCTATCCAGTCCGAGATTGATTTGATTGCTCGGAAAATTTTGGCAGACGAGTACGATTAATTTGGAAGTGAGATTATGGTTATCTGATCAAAAATAATATTTTGATTTTCCGTAACAAAAAACGTTGTTTTTTGTATATTCATCACTGAAATCCTCAAAAGGTTCAAATTTCAAACTTAAAGATTCTTTACGGAAAAATTGATTCAAATTTGAATATTGATATTGGTTAACAGCATGTCAAAGTCAAACGTACGTCCATTTCGTTCTTTTATTACCGATTTATTCGATTAATCTGTGGCCACGTGACTAAAATCTGCTCAACTCTGAGATCATAATACCGAACGCGACTTTTATAAGCCATCTTTAAGTAATTATTTTGAAAAAACATAACTTTCGACAAGTAGCGAAAGTCACGGGAACCCGACAGAATAGGCAGAACTTCGCCCAAGTAGAATTTCAAAATAAATAACTATCAAAAGTTTTTCCCAAATAATGCCAACTCTTTGAAGGACACTGTAAAGGTAACCCCCTAAAAAGTATTTTTGTATATATTATTGATTTTTTTTTTTCGTTATTCTGTGTGCTCGTCAATAGCATTTCGAAAATTAATCAAAACAGGAATGTAAGAAATAGTACCCAGGACAAGATGTTTCTAGGGCAATTATCACACATTAAAACTTATAAATATGTGCGCATAAACTCTTCAAGTATAATGAAATGGCTTACTTTTCTCTGTCGTTGAAACAAACCATATTGGCAATAAAACAATTTAACAAACAAATGAAATTTCTTTCACAACACCCTTAAAGTTCAGCAAGTAAATTAAAAACTGTCGTGCAAACAATTTACTGAGAGCAATATAATATAAACCGACAACGAAACATTATTTACTAAAATACTGCTAACGTTTTCAGTCCGTAGGTTTGGATTTCCCCCTATCACAGCACGCGACCAGTAAAATCAATATTTCTCGCCCCCAGTTGAAGGGTGAGTCACTATACGCCCTACATTATAATAGGAATCACGCATCAGAAATGAAAAGTATCAGGTGTAGGATAATGTTTATTCGATAATTTGTACTGAAAGAAAAAAAAAGGCGCTAACTGAAAAACTCATAACAAGACTTGTTTCAAATTGCAGTGAAACTGAAATCGTATAAGACAGAAATCTTTGGGAGATCGTTTGCTAACGAACAGTCGTTCCCGACCGATGATGAACCCTTTACTCCCATAAACACCTAACTATGTAGGCTTATTATGGCAAGAACCTGTCAGAAAACAACTACTCCCCTGGCTAAGACCACGACGGGTATTGAATTAAATCTAACAGCTACTTGTGCAACGTTCCTCAAAACATCAGAGGACGCAATTGCAAGTGCCCTCTATGACCAACCAGCAGAATTAAGTTTTGATTTGGACGGGGTGACCACCTGCAGACTAGTTTCGAGGTTGTTGCCTCTCATCAGTGCAAGGGCAGGTCAACACAGACAGCACTGAAGCCATCTGTTCCCCGTCCAAACCAATACACACTCCGCTGATTAGTCAATTCTGATTCACGAGATGAAAGCAGTTTCTAGGCCACTCCACCTAGCGAGCAGAGGAAGACACTCCGAATCTCCGGGTTGAGAGATTTAATCGAAGAAGACAGAAATCTTTGGGAGATCGTTTGCTAACAAACAGTCGTTACCGACCGATGATGAACCCTTTACTCCCATAAACACCTAACTATGTAGGCTTATTATGGCAAGAACCTGTCAGAAAACAACTACTCCCCTGGCTACGACCACGACGGGTATTGAATTAAATCTAACAGCTACTTGTGCAACGTTCCTCAAAACATCAGAGGACGCAATTGCAAGTGCCCTCTATGACCAACCAGCAAAATTATGTTTTGATTTGGACGGGGTGACCACCTGCAGACTAGTTTCGAGGTTGTTGCCTCTCATCAGTGCAAGGGCAGGTCAACACAGACAGCACTGAAGCCATCTGTTCCCCGTCCAAACCAATACACACTCCGCTGATTAGTCAATTCTGGTTCACGAGATGAAAGCAGTTTCTAGGCCACTCCACCTAGCGAGCAGAGGAAGACACTCCGAATCTCCGGGTTGAGAGATTTAATCGAAGAAGACAGAAATCTTTGGGAGATCGTTTGCTAACGAACAGTCGTTACCGACCGATGATGAACCCTTTACTCCCATAAACACCTAACTATGTAGGCTTATTATGGCAAGAACCTGTCAGAAAACAACTACTCCCCTGGCTAAGACCACGACGGGTATTGAATTAAATCTAACAGCTACTTGTGCAACGTTCCTCAAAACATCAGAGGACGCAATTGCAAGTGCCCTCTATGACCAACCAGCAGAATTATGTTTTGATTTGGACGGGGTGACCACCTGCAGACTAGTTTCGAGGTTGTTGCCTCTCATCAGTGCAAGGGCAGGTCAACACAGACAGCACTGAAGCCATCTGTTCCCCGTCCAAACCAATACACACTCCGCTGATTAGTCAATTCTGGTTCACGAGATGAAAGCAGTTTCTAGGCCGCTCCACCTAGCGAGCAGAGGAAGACACTCCGAATCTCCGGGTTGAGAGATTTAATCGAAGAAGACAGAAATCTTTGGGAGATCGTTTGCTAACGAACAGTCGTTACCGACCGATGATGAACCCTTTACTCCCATAAACACCTAACTATGTAGGCTTATTATGGCAAGAACCTGTCAGAAAACAACTACTCCCCTGGCTAAGACCACGACGGGTATTGAATTAAATCTAACAGCTACTTGTGCAACGTTCCTCAACAGATGGCTTCAGTGCTGTCTGTGTTGACCTGCCCTTGCACTGATGAGAGGCAACAACCTCGAAACTAGTCTGCAGGTGGTCACCCCGTCCAAATCAAAACATAATTCTGCTGGTTGGTCATAGAGGGCACTTGCAATTGCGTCCTCTGATGTTTTGAGGAACGTTGCACAAGCAGCTGTTAGATTTAATTCAATACCCGTCGTGGTCTTAGCCAGGGGAGTAGTTGTTTTCTGACAGGTTCTTGCCATAATAAGCCTACATAGTTAGGTGTTTATGGGAGTAAAGGGTTCATCATCGGTCGGTAACGACTGTTCGTTTGAAATCGTATAGTTATTTGTCTACGACCACATAGGAAAGTAGAAAATTACTTTCTGCACACGTTCGAGAAGTACCTACTTTCCGCACACGATTGGTATTCGAATTACTCTGTCATGAATAAAGAAACTATGAACGACTTACGACAATATTAATTCATAGTGATCAATTATTTGATATAAATTCGACTGGTTTGATTATTTACTGGTATAGTTTAGTATTCCTACTGATAAAAATAACTTTTGTGGTAAATGAAAAAATTCAATTTTTCTAATTCTTTAGATGAGCTATTAACTTACAACATTACGAGGATATATCAAGAATATACGAGGATATATTGAAAAATTCTTAGCCTACTATAGAACCAAACAAAATTTCAATGTCAAAATATTTTATTACTCAACATATTCTCCTCTTAATTGGATACATTTATTACAGCGAACATACAACGTCTCTAGACCTTTCAAAAAAAGTGTGTCTTCTTGCTCTGCAAAACAGACCGCACAGCTTTTATTATCTCCTCGTTGGAAGAAAATTTACGACCTTTTAAACTTTTTTTCAGTTGAGGAAAGAGATGATAGTCGGACGGAGACAAATCTGGTGAATAAGGGGGGTGTGCTAGTAATTCAAACCCTAAATCACGAATTTTTTGCATGGCAACATGAGATTTGTGTGCAGGGGCGTTGTCCTGCAAAAACAAAACACCTTTGGATAGCTTTCCGCGTCTTTTCTCTTTAATTTTTTCCCGTATAGAGGTTAGTAATGTCGAATAGTAATCTCCAAAAAACTGAAGCAAGAACTTTTCCAGCAGATTTTTGGACACGAAACTTCTTAGGTCTTGGATAACCGAAGTGTCGCCATTCCATCGATTGTTGCTTTGTTTCTGGATCGTAGAAATGTACCCAAGTCTCATCCATAGTAACAATTCGGTTTGAGAAGTCTACATCGTTTTCAAATCGAGCACAGATCGAACGCGATGCTACTACCCTTGCACGCTTTTGGTCAACATTCAAACATTTGAGGATCCATTTTGCAGCAATTTTTCTCATGTTCAAGTTGACGTGAACTATATGATGAACGCGTTCGTATGAAATATTCAGTGCTTCAGATATCCGTTTTAGCCCAATTCGACGGTCTGTTAAAATCATGTCACGAACTGCATCGATATTTTCGGGGACTGACACAGAAACTGGCCTTCCCGATCGGTCATCATCTTCAATGGAAAATTTACCTTTGAAGCTTGCAGTCCAATTTTTCACGGTCGCATACGAAGGACATTGATCACCAAGGGTATTAAGCATATCTTCGTAAATCTTCCTTCTTAACCCTTTTAAATACAGGTACTTGATGATGGCTCGATACTCCAATTGTTCGATTTTCACAATTTCGGAGGACATTTTTTTCTTTTAATTTATTGCGTAATTCTGGTTTACTTTTTTGACGTCAAACTTTATACTGACACTTCTAATAAGTTATTGTTCGTTGCTATGGTAACGCAATATTTTGTTTATGCAGGGAACTGGTCTAGGCTAACTAGATATCAATACATCCTCGTATATTAGAACAATCCTTAGACAATCAGAACATTATTTTATATATAGTATATTTTCAAGAAGGAATTTCTCAAATTATTCTCCACATTCAATATTTGGCGACCGTGACAGGACAGTCAGAAAGTAATGAAGAAATATATAATAATAGAAATCAGTTAGGGAGATTTTTCGACAAGTCTTGTATGAATCTTGAACTACCATTGGCAAGTAAGGAAAAAAGTGGCCACAACTCAGAAACTTGAAGACGACAGCGACAGATTATTCAGAGAAGACGATAACGTTCGAAATGAAGATGAAGAAGAACGCACCAACAATCACGATGAAAATGACCCACCCGAAGAAGATGGAAGAAGAAGTTGGAGAAACAGAATCAAAATCGGATATGACAATGACTAGATCGGGACGTATCCTAAGTATCCGAAACGTTTCCAAAGTCACTCATAATTTGAATTAATTTTATTATTGAATTTATGTTTTCAATTTAATTTGTTGTATGTATTTTTTTACTCATTTTATATCGAACTGATATGTCAGATCCTTCAAATATTTTTGTCAAAGATGCAAACAGTCATTTAAGCATCTGTTAATTTAACTGTATAGTAACACATATTATATTCTATTGAAAAGCAAAACAGGACGTCAAGGAACATATATTTTCCTCTGACACTTTGAAAGGAAGTCAAAGGATTGCCTAGTCCGAAATCACAGTCCTCAATGCTCAAATTACAGTATTTACTTATCCTTAGTGAGTCTGATAATGAAACGATAATTTACATGACAAATTACTCGCAGCCGTAAATATTTAACAACGAACGTTTCAATCCCACCTCCGATTTACCAAGGGGGCGCGCCATAAGGCGATTTGCGACAACTTCCGCTTTTGCCAGGAGCGTAATCAGCTTAGCCTATTACCTTTCGAGATTATCCTTCGCGAAAGTGGAGTGCTTGGTCGAAAGCCACCAAGTGTATAGTGGTGAACGAAAAGAGAGACAAACGAGACAGAAATAGTACATTAGGTTCTTCTCGAAAGATAACTATAACTTTTTCTATTTAAAAAATTCACATTTACGAGTACCCAATACATTTGATGAAACCAAAATGGAAACAAATCATAAACTGTAGAGATCCAGAAGAATGTGTTGAGGTCAGACAATATTTGGTTACGTATTTTTACAATTGATATTAGTATTATAGATCACAAACCCAGGCAAATTTTCAGGGGGTGATTTTATACACGAGTCATATATCTGTGGGAGAGTTCAAGAAGGGCCAATGTCAAATTTTGAGTGTTTGGAGGCTGAATTGTATAACTTTTTATTCTCTTTCACATGTGAAGAAATGGCCAATGTCAGTTAAGTTTATAGTGTTGAATAAATGACGAGTCATAAGTGGACTGTAGTGGGCATTTTTTTTCTGAGGCATCTGGCTTTTGTGAATCTGCTAGCGAGCAAACTGTAGGGATAGCATTCGCAAATTATGTGAACAACTAAGTGCTGACCACAAATCTCGCAACTTTTTTCTGAGTTACAATCCACAGTTCCCGCAGTTTTTATGCCTTTTGGTCCAGCTCAAAGTCAAAAATATAAGCAATTCCCTTGATTTATTGATGAAGTCGACACTTATTTTGAATCAAAGCTTTTTTCGAGGTGATATCATGAACTTCTGCGTCATTTCCAGTGCCCAAACGAAAACTAGCAATCCTCTTGAAGCACCCACGTGTTAAATTACTGATCTAATGTGTTTTTTCTGAGCACGACCGACGTATAATCCAAATCGAAAATATAACCAAGGCGACATTTCTCAGATCCACAATAGGATCGATTTTTTCCTACAAACTACTATCTTAAAACTGAGCCGTAGGGGCTTGGAAGCGAAGGATTACTAATATAATATTCCGAAAAATAGTTATGACTTATTAACTAATGTTGGAAGACGTTATCTTTTTGGAAGCCGTTCGGATTTTAAAATTATTTACACCGCGGATTATCCGCCACATTTGAATGGAAGATTTCCGCTGTTTTCCCGGATTATGTCACAGGCGGCCCGGAGGTCCAATAACACCCCATTCAGTTGAAAAATGGGAAAATTGGGTATCTACATTTCGAAATAGGCGTTGCTTATAAACACTGCTTTTCAGGTGACCCCATAAAAAAATCACAAGGCGTTAGATCTGGAGACCTAGCAGGCCAAAGATTACCTGAATATCGACCTATCCACTGCTTACCAAACTCACTTGTTCGACCTCTCCCACACTTCATTCGTAGAATAAATAGAAGCCACATCTTGTTGAAAGAATAAACGAATCCGCTCTTGTAATGGAAGGTTGTCGATAAAAGTGTGATATCTCGGTCCGTAATAATTTCAAATACCGTTCGCAATTCGGCAGCTCAAATTATCACCAGAATATAAGCAAATCCCTTGATTTATTGATGAAGACGACTCTTATTCCGAATCAAAGCTTTATTAGGCAAATATTCAGGTCAATTTCAGAATAATTCATTTTTCTCGACATCAATAATTATGAAGGAAATATATAGGTTTTATAAGGGTTGAACTCAGAAAGGCAGCCTCTATCATAATTTACAATAATAAATATTATAACTCATAACTCATGGGCCGTGGTGGTCGGCTGGTAAAAGCATACGCCTCGCAAGCGTGGGGTCGTGGGTTCGATCCACCGATTCACCGGTCTCGTGCATGGCATCACACGTAAAAAGGTAAGGGCTGCGTCTTCCCTAGCTCACACAAGTCTCTCGAAGACTTCCGAGGGTTGCGCGTAGGGGTGCAATCAGTTGACGGAAATAACAATTTTTTATTTTTACAATTTGAAAAAAAAAAAATAAGTTGGACTGTAAGTGCTTGACTGTCACCTGTCAAAGATTTACACGACTTAGTCTTGGCAGTAGGTGTGGACATGTCTTGTATATTGATGCACATGAGCTTATTCAATAATCTCAATCCGTAAATAATATTTAAAACAACTAATATTTGAAATTAAAACTTAATAATACATTATTTATTTTATCCTAATTGTATTTAGCATTGTTTAGGTGGATTTAGAAAAAAAACTCAATAAACAAATAATGTACAAATTTTCGATATTCTACGTGACCACCTTCGCGCTCCATACATAGGATTGTTCTGGAAAACATTGTTCTGTTGATCAGTGCTGTAAAATTCCTAACTCAAATTACTAATCTAAATGTTCTACATTTAGAAATAGGCGTTGTTTATAAACATTGCATTTCAGGTAACACCATAAAAAGAAATCACACGGCGTTAGGTCTGGAGACCTAGCAGGCCAAAGATTACCTGCATATCGACCTATCCATTACGTTACCTGACAACGGATCTCATCGTATTCTTCGGCCCTTCGGCGCCTGCATGATCGGCAACGTCGCACTGACAATGACAGCAGCACGAATTTTTCTGAGCCGGGCGCTGCCCGACGGGCTCGCGACCGCGGAACGTCTGATACAGAGCGCCCTTCCACAGTCTCTCGAAAATCACCTTTTCCTCGAGAGAGAAACCGCTCTTCTTCGGCAATTGATTCGGCGGATTACCGCAGTAACCGAAGCTCTGGAACTTTCTCCGAGAATACACGTCGTAGTAGCGAAATTTGTTCTGAGCGGGAGGAAAGCGATTTTTTTTCTGATGCGGTTTTTTCTGAGCTGCTCTTCGCTGGTAGCTGTCGGGGCAGCAAATGCTCCGGCCGTAATAGGTGGTCTTGCCCTCCGGCTTCACCATAGCGTTGTGGAATTGGGTGCTGTAGTGGGCATTTTTTTTCTGAGGCATCTGGCTTTTGTGAATCTGCTAGCGAGCAAAATGTAGGGATAGCCTTCGTAAACTGTCAACAGCTAAGTGCACAAATGTGGCAACTTTTTTCTGAGTTACAATCCACAACTCCCACAGTTTTGTTTGTCTTTTTTTCCAGCTCAAAGTCCAAAATATAAGCAATTTCCTTGAGTTATTGATCAAGTCGACACATATCGAATGAAAGCTTTTTTCGAGGTGATTTCATGAACTTCTGAGTCATTTCCAGTGCCCAAAGAAAAACTAGCAATCCTCTTGAAGCACCCACGTGTTAATTTTCTGATCCAGTGTGTTTTTTTCTGAGCACGACCGAAGTATAATCCAAATAGAAAATATCACCAAGGCGACAGTTCCCAGATCCACAACACGATCGATTTTTTCCTACAAACTACTATCTTAAAACTGAGCCGTAGGGGCTTGGAAGCGAAGGATTACTAAATATAATATTCCGAAAAATAGTTGTGACTTATTACTAATGTTGGAAGACTCCGTTTACTGTTTGGAAGACGTTCGGATTTTGAAATTATTTACACCGCGGATTATCCGTCACATTTCAATGGGAGATTTCCGCTGTTTTTCCGGATTATGTCACAGGCGGTCCGGAGGTCCAATAAGACCCCATTTCGGTTGGAAACTGGGAAAACTGGGTATCGGGCGCGTACAGTGAAGATGAGCGGGGTGTGGGGTGAAGGGGTGGTATAGTGGCGGCGGGAGGTGGGAGGGCAGCACGCGCAGCATCCGAGTTTGGCGGACGCGAAGGAAATCGATATTATTACAAAGAATAACTCGTTATGGCACAGAGATTCGGATTTTAAGAGGGGTGATTTTCAAGGAACAAGGATTGCAGATTCAAACAGCATGATGATTAATTTCATCAAAATCCCAACACACAGGAAATTCTTCTCTATCGAGAATAGTTTTCTCGAAAGTAATAGCTCACTCAATTCATCTACTTTTTTATGTCCCCCATCACTCAGTGAGAATTGTTACAACTAATTGACAGACTCAAAAACTCCAACTCATTCGGGACAGACCAAATATCAAACAAGTTGATTAAATGAAACTCCTTCTTAATCAATTTGTCAACAGAAAAAGGCTTTTTTACTGAGAAATTAGTATTCTCCCTAGCATTTCGAAACTATACGAAATGAATGTAAAAAAAGACCAGTTAAACGCTTGTTTTACTGCAATGAAATTATTATCATCATTATCACGACTAAAAATAGCACAGATACAGCTCTTTGTGACTTTCACAGTAGGACAATAACGGCTTTGGACAAGAAAAAGAGTGTACTGGGATTATTAATTGATTTTTCACGTGTGTTTGATTGCGTGAACCACAGTTTTTGATGGAAAAACTATAGAGATATGGAGTTAGATAATTGCTGCTCAATTTACTGACTTAGCTTAACTCTGAAAAAAATCCACTTAAATGAATTTCTATCCTAAATGCTTGAAGATACGTCAACTTTGCATCAAATACAACAGAAAATTTTAGCTGTAATTCATTTTCTAGAGAAAAACGCATTTTTGTTGAACGATCAAATTCGATAAATAGGTGCAAAATCGGAATACAAACAACTTTTTAATTAATTTTTTTTTTAATTCGAATAAATAAGCCTAATGTCAGTGATTATTTTGAAAAAAATATTACTTTTGACAGGTAGCGAAAGTCACGTCAGAGTAGGAAGTTATTCATATTTTCCAAAGCACAACTCAACGCCCAAGTCGAATTTCAAAATAAATTGAGAATAAAAGTTTTTCCCAAATGTCGCCAACTTTTTGTATTTTTCTCATTCACTTATTGGAACCACATTTTTGCGCACCCTGTGGATTATTCAGTGGATGTGAAAACGGTGCATGATCCGTTTAACCTTCAATATTCACGCTTCACTCACTGCACATTTTTATAAATGTTAATTTACGAAAAAATGATGGGTGTTCGAGATGCTGCATCTGTCACTTTTTCTAAAAAAACTAGAGTTAGAGTCGAGATCATGAGGAGAATTCAAAAATAAGGTGAAATACAGGGTGCCACAAAAATGAAGAACATGACGTGACTTCCGGTGGTGTCATGACGTCACTTTCGGTGATACCGGAATTGTCACAATAACGAAAATATTTTAGTTGTATTCTTCATTAGCCCTACTTTTAGTTCTCTATATACAGGGTGTCCCACGAAGATTAGGAAAGGGAATATCTCGGAATTTGAGATTAGTAGAGAATTGTAATTTTGGGTTTGTGAATTAAATCCATTGTTGCAGCTTTTTTTATATTATGTTACCCAATGAGCTTTTTGTTTTCGGTCACGTGACATCAGATTCAAAATTATTAATGGGACAACCTGTGTAGGTGTTTTGGCATTCTATGTTCCTCCCAAAAAAAACGATTCCATCAAACCATCACACTTGTGGTTTGAAACGACTAATTTAGGAACTACAGTTACTTCAATGTTCTTTGTCCCAAGACGTTTTTTTTTATAAAATATGGATGATTATTATAATTTTGCCTTGTTTCAATAATCACAAAAAATATAGGACTGCCCAAATATACAGGGTGACCCTAAACCTTAATAATTTGGCAATTGCTCAAATGTCGCAGGATAAAGGATATTGAAGTATCTGTAGTTCTTAAATTAATCGTTTCAGACCACAAGTGTGATAGTTTGTTGGAATCGTTTCGTCGGGAGGGACATAAAAATGCCAAAATATACAGGGTGTTCCATTATAAAAACTGTCATAAGAAAAATACTTGAAATTAGTTATTAAAGAAGCAGTAAAATATATATGATATCATAAGCACACAATTAACTCAAAGTGAGAAGAATTAGAACAAGTATTGAACAGCCCAGCCAGAAACTAATTTAAACCAAGAGATTTTTAAGAGTGACATTTTTTTTGACAAGACATTTCTCGATTTGGAACAGTTTATAGACCAGTGAATATGACTATTAGTGAACCAGATTATATCGGATAAAAAACATGTCAGAAACAAGAAGAAAAGAAAAAATGGAAAGAATGTTTGTAGAACCACCCAGTGCACTGAATTAGAAGAGTCCTGTAACGGAGACAATACCATGGAATTCACCCTAATAGATTATGAAAAGCAAAATAAAGAAAGTGACACCGTGGAAACCATAATACATTTAAAAGAAGAAAATTTATTACTGAGAAAAATAATTTCTGACAAAGAATCAATTATCACAGAAATGGCAAGAAATATCAAATTATTAACCAAAGAAAATTGTTCCTTACAAGAAAATTATTATCTGATTCTTTCTAATATTGTAGAAAAGGATACGATTATGGAGAGCCTAAATAAAATAAATGGAAGGATGGATATTTTGGAAAAGAACAATGCCAGTATATCAACACCATCATACTCTGAAATCCTACAATCAAACAACTGTAGAAACAAGATCAGTAAAAGTGAAACATTGATAGTAAAACCAAAAATTACTCAAGAAGCCAAAAAAACTCAAAATTATTTAGAAAAAAATGTTCATGTGAGTGTATTGAATATTGGTATTAAATCATTGAAAAAACCAGGGATGGCGGTGTAGAAATTCAATGTAGGGATAAAGAAGATTGTCAGAAAATCAAAGAAATAATCAATGAAAAATTATCTCGGCAATATATATATATATCAGAAATGAAACAACTATTAAAATCAAAGATTAAAATTCAAAATTTGAAGATAGATCGTTCGAAAACAAAGGAAGAATTAGAGGAAGAAATTAAACGCCAAAATAGAATAATACAGGGTGATGATTATTTTCATATTGATTTCATAAAAAATTTCAGTGATAGAAGCTGTTTGACTGTATTTGCAGAGGTTGGCGGAAAATTATTGAACAAAATTATACAAAACAATAATAAATTGTTCGTAGGTTGGCAAAACATTACAGTGTACGAAAACAATCACTTGTCACAATGCAAGAAATGTTTCTGTTATAAACATAATCATATTAAATGTAAGAATGAAATAACATGTCCACGCTGTGCTGGTAATTATACAATGGAATCATGTGAAAACCTTGAAAAATTGAAATGTGTCAATTGTGCTTTTTCCAATTCAATGTTTCAGAAAAAATATAAGACTGATCATTCAGCTACTGATAAAAATTGTCCAACATACCAGTTCTATGAAAAACAACTAACATCTCAAATTGATTATAGCCAGTAGTAATATAAGTCTCAAATAAATGATAAAGACGATTTCATCAAACTTTTGGAATACCCCTCATTAGAAAGTCAAAAACCACCTGGAGAAAATGAAATTGGCATATTATATATTAATTCAAGATCAATCAAGAACAAAATGGACACACTTGAAGTTATCATTAATGAAATGGGAATAAAAATACTTATAGTAAAAGAAACTTGGTTATCTAAAGAAGAGGAACAATATTTCAATTTCAAAAATTTCAATTCTAAATTTTCAAGAGGAACCAAAAGAGGAGGAGGCGTTGGAATTTTTGTTCATGATGGTTTGGAATTCGAAGTTTTGGAAACATTAGAAACTGAAGTTAATTACTTAGCGATTAAACTGAAATATCCAGATATGATCATTTCAACAATTTACAAACCTCCAAAATTCAATAATGTCAACTTTTTAAATATATTGGAAGAAAAATTGAACAATATTAATACCTCCAATAAAAAATGTTTCTTTTTTGGAGATATGAATATCAACATATTGAATGATGACAAAAACACCAAGAGTATACTAGACATTTATACCAACAATATTAATCTATGTAATAAAAAAATTCCAACAAGATGTGGGACACAGAGTGCAACACTAATAGACCATATATTAACCAACAAAAAAGAAGAACTAAATTTATCTGTGATAGAAAATTCTATTAGTGACCACAAAATTCAAATTTTAAGTACAATTTATAAAGGGAAAAAGAAATCAGTATACCGTGTTAGCCACTTCAAATATTATGATGAAAAAAAGTTGACAAATGAACTATTGAATTTCCAAAATTCTATGGAAAATTTTGAAGATCCCAATTTTTTATATAATGAATTACTTGATATTTTTCATTCCTGTGCCCAATCAAGAACTATCAGAATTAAAGAAGACTCCAAAATCTGGTTCACAAGTGAAATAGCTAAATTGATAAAATTAAGAGACAACTATTTTCGCCAAAAGAAACAGAACCCTGGAAATGAATATTATAGTAATTTATACAACTATCAAAATAAACCTGTTAAGAACACAATAAGGACTACAAAGAAGAAATATTACGAAGAAAAATTTTCGGAAGCTACACCTAAAGTTAAATGGAAAACAATTAACAATATATTGCGTAACAGTCCCAAAAATAGCAGTTCAATACAATCCATCAAAATCAATGACAAAAACATTGAAAACCCGGTAGAAATTTGTGAAGAATTCAATAAACATTTTGTCACTGATGGAGAAAGGCTAGCATCTAAAATTCCTGTATCAACCCAAGATTACCCAGAAAAAACGGCATCATCATCGATATTCCTAGAACCTCCAAGTCAAGAAGAAATTTTGAATATTATTGAGAAACTGAACCTTAGGAAAGCTTGCGGATTTGACGAAATTGATGTTAAAATTGTAAAAATTGTCAAATCTAAAATTGCACCAATTTTAGCATACATATTTTCAAAATCATTTGAGTTGGCTATAATACCAGATAAAATGAAAATCGCTTTGGTATCACCCTTATATAAAAATGGTAAAAAAACGATTTAAATAATTTTAGGCCTATATCCATACTTCCAATCTTTTCAAAAATATTAGAAAAAATAGTTAATTAATTGTAGGCTCTACGAGTATTTGGAAGAAAAAAGTATTCACCAATATGGATTTCGTAGATCAAGAGATACAGAAAGAGCAACACAAGATGTAATATCCTTCATTCAACAAAAAGTTGATAGTGGTAAAAAATGTGCCATATTATCTCTAGATTTATGTAAAGCTTTTGACACTGTTGACCATGACATTTTATTGAAAAAATTGGATAAAGTTGGTATTAGAGGGCATGTTCATAATTGGTTTAAAAACTTTTTAACCAATAGAAAACAGTATGTGTGTATTGGAGAAAATAAAAGTCAGTATAAGAATGTGAATTATGGAGTACCACAGGGATCTGTATTAGGACCAGTACTATTCCTAATTTATATCAATTCTTTTTCTTTTTTAAAACTGAAAGGGGACCTTAAATTATTTGCAGATGATACAACAATAATTTATTTTGGACCTAAGCTAAAATTCATTGAAAGTAATATCAAGTACGATATTTCCAGGATTCTGTCATGGTTACAGTGTCATAAATTAACATTAAATTTTTCTAAATAAATAATGAGAAACACCTTTCCACCTAAAGAATTTGAAAATAATCACATAATATACAAAAATTGTATAACATTTTTGGGTCTTTACATTGATGAAACTCTTAGTTGGCAAAAGCATATAGAAATTGTTCGAAAAAAAATATCTCCCATTTCGGTATTCTTTATAAAATTAGAGGGTACTTAGAAAGAAAAATTGTAATGAATATTTACTTTAGTTTCATATATTCTAGATTACAATATTTAGTATCTATATGGGGATCTGCCAAAGCTTCTGTATTAAAACCACTTAAAAAACTGCAAAACAAATCAATCAAATGCATATACAAATTGCCTTATTTAGAACCTACTGAAAATTTATATAGACCAAAAAATTTATTGTATTTGGATTCACTTTATAAATTGAGGGTGTGTTCATTTATTCATATTAGTAGAATAAAAAAGAAATATACCAGTTTAAATTTTCTTGATAACATTGCAATTCATAATTATGGAACAAGGAATGTTCATGAACTGCAGACCAATAGAATCAGGACTGAAATTGGAAAAAAAAATATAATGCATAATGGTATACTTATTTATAATAAACTACCAAGCACATTGAGAAATATTAAATGTTCTTCAAAATTTAAGTATAAATTAAAACAATATAAGAAATTAATCTGATTTGACAATTTATTATATATATTTATGTATATATCATATATACATATTTTTTGTTCAAAAAATTTAATTTTGATGTTTCCCTAATATAAGCAGCATTTGTTTCTTGGGAATAATAAAGTTATTATTATTATTATTAATAATTGTGAATCTGATGTCACGTGACCGAAAACAAAAAGCTCATTGGGTAACATAATATAAAAAAAGCTGCAACAATTGCTTCAATTCACAACCCCAAAATTACAATTATCCACTACTTTCGAGTTCCGAAATATTCCCCCTCCTAATCTTCGTGGGCCACCCTGTATATAGAGAACGAAAAGTAGGGCTATTCTGAAAATTGGTAGGATGGGTGGACAACAAATAAAGAATACAACCAAAAATTGTGAAAATTACGGTATCACCAAAAGTGACGTCACCGGAAGTCACGTCATGTTCGTTATGTTTTATGGCACACCCTGTATTTCACCTCATTTTTTAGTTCTCCTCATGATTTCAATTCTAACTCTTGCATCGTACCTATACCCAAAATGAACCATTTTTGAGTTATTCGAGTTTTTTTTAGAAAAAGTGACAGATGAAGCATCTCGAACACCTATCATTTTTACGTAAATTAACATTTTAAAAAATGTCCAGTGAGTGAAGCATGAATATTGAACGGATCATGCACCGTTTTAACGCCCACTGGATAATCCACAGGGTGCGCAAAAATGTGGGTCCAATAAGTGAATGAGAAAAATACAAAAACTCAACTTTTTTTTTTCTTCAAGGTTCAATTCTATTATGAAAATAAGCCCGTTACAATACACTTCCCTTTACCCAAAACTCATAATATTGGAATTTTTTATTGCATAAATTTACATTGCTGAGGTCATCAAATAAAACAAACACAGTTTTCCATCAATTACTAATTTGCAAAATTTGAAAAAATCGACTGTAGATAGTAGAATTTCACGAAATATTAAAAAATTTCTCACCTTGACATTGTTCAGTGAGCTCCAACGAAGATTCCCTTCCAAATATATTCCCTTCCAAAAATATGACTTCGCGAATTAAAAAAAAAAATTCATAGAAACTGAAAATCACTTTCATTTGATAGGGGCTAAGTAGAATTCTAGATAAGCCTAAGTGAGGACAAACTTTTTTTTTGAAAAGTCACAAATAAAGATTATTTTGCATTTGTGCAGTGTTTTTTTAATGTCAGTGTAGATCAACTGTCAAAAATCACTTTGTATAACACTTCCATTTTTTTTCTTCCCAATTAAAGGATATTTTATCTAAATTATTTTTATGATGAATCTTAGCCTTTGAAATTTATTCTAGTTCATTTTATTGAGGTGATTTTTAACTGCAAATCATATTTTATATTTGAAACATACTTCGAATAGCTTACCAGTAGAATTATTGTACATAACAAATGATATTTTTGATTAGCATAAAACTCTGAAAGAACTCAAGAGCTCATACAGATATGTAAACGTTACTAAGAAAAATAATGAAACTGCGACTTTTATATATTACTAGAGCGGGCATTGAATCAACATGAGTGTGAAAATGTAGTTTTTTTTTTGATAATTACTAGTTTTAACCCCCAACATGAAAGTTCGAATATAAATTTCAAATAGTATAACAGAAATTCTGCCGTGCTACACAAGAAGGTCGTATCTGACAATTTCATAATTTTGAGATGAACGCATTTCAAGATTCATTCCAATGCCATTCTCATTTCTAATAGGAAATTGATCATTCTCAGGGTGGGTTTATATATTGTCAGATCCTGTTATATCAATATTTAATGAATCAGGAGACGCACATGCGCTGGAAGAGACGACAAATGGCAATAACGTAGTTTTGATGAAAATGTCAGTTACGACCTTCTTGCTTACCACGGCAGAATTCTTTATACTTTCAAACTGGTTTTAATTATTCTCTTTAAAACTATCAAAACAAATAAAATACTTGATAAGAAAACAACTGAGATTTGCAAATCAATATTGTGCAAAGACATGTTCAGCAATATTGAAGACTCCTTCCTCATGATATTACTCAATCACTGTACAATAACTGAAATAAATTCATACCCATATACAATATACAAATTTAGGTAGGAAACCTCAAATTATCTTCGTTACACAATGTTTCAGCAAAAAACGTAGTAGACAATATAATTTCAAACACAGCAATATGCATCACTGTTACTCAAACATAAAAAGTATAGCATTAAGAAACAAACCATTGAAACCGTGTTGCAGGAATTCCAGCAAATTTTAGCTTACTATCTCAACTTGTGTACCTTATTTAAACTTCTTTTCATTCAAATAACTAATACTTTTGTTCCTGTTATTCAAAATGAAGCATGGTTTCCTCAAACTGAACTGAAACATATTCTTGACATTTCAACTACACAAAAATCATTGAATTCAGGGTAATAGTGAATAGTGATAGAAATTGCCATTTTTTGAATCTCACTGTCTATTTAAATTTCACAGAAATAAATTCATATATAAAAAAAAATTGGTTATCTAAAATAAAAGCATAACTAAAATTAAAATTTGAAATATTTTGCTAAGCAGGTTTCCAACCCAACAAATGCATAATAAATAATAATAATAATATTAATGTTCATTAACTGAGTTTGAAACAACAATGAGTTCACAAAATTGTAAATATACTTTAACATCACAGAAGCAATACTGATAATAAATTCGAATAGAAGTCTTATTTTAGGGACAGTAAAAATTGCTGTTTCTAGACAAATTTCAAATGAAACAAATCAAAACTCACCATGGTCTACCCCACTGATCAACTGGCTTTTCTAGTTTCCCTCCTTGTCCCATCAGCATGTTCCTGTAATTGTTGACTTTATTGCTGATAGCATCTTCGGTAAATCTGTAATTAAGAAAAAGCACATTAGGTTTATAAAATGAACCGAAAAACTGCTAAAAATAACACATACAAATTTATTTGATGTATTTAGGTCTGGAAATCAAGAGTCTATTGATTCAGAGTTAGCCTTACATCTTATCAAAAAAGCAAGATGGAAAATATGTGCGATATACATCTTCAACTGAGTCAAGTGTACAATATAAATACTGGTCCCACGATCGGATTTTTACTTACCCCTGTTCTTCAAGAATTTCAGCAAACTCAGCACACTTTAGTTCTATCTTTCGTTTACGCTCATGGTCCAAAATTTCCCTGTTTGGTTGTTTATTTGCTGCAGTATCTAAACTAGCAAGTTCTTGCTCACTCCGGTAAGTTTTTTCTCTATCACGGGGCTTCACCAGAGCCCAGTTTCGCTGAACATGTCCATTTGTACCTGATCCCCTAGGGGTAGCAAGTCCGATACCATTGTACATTTTCTAAAATAAGACAATCCAAAATGTAGGCACACATCATTTCAAAATTGGCTTAACATTCGTAGCAAAGACAAAATCATGTTGTTATTAAGCCCTACTGAACATGTCATGAGAGGAGTTGGTTATTGATTTTGGTACGAATTCAAATTAGATTGACCTACTTACTTGTCACTTAGATGAATACGTATTTTTTCATATGAAAAATATAATAAACCTCTTTTCAAAGAGCTGTTTGGCTGATTAAAAGCCGTAAATAATTGTAATTTTAAACAAATATTTTATATTCCATTAATGGAAGTTTACTGTCTTATGTCAACTATCTACTGTCATCTGTCATAATACTGACTTTGAACGTTGCGTTCCTTTTCGTTTCTTCCGGTGGCAAAAATAATGACAAGTGAAAGCTCCAACGGAAGGCATCGCGGTGACGTCAAATGAGAGAACATTGCAACATAGGGAATGGGCATAGAACTCATACTTATATGTCATAAGATATAAGTACGAGTTCTGTGTACAAAACTCTTTGGTTCAGTGTCCTTGAACACTAATAAGGTTCTTTCGTTTGCATGCGAAACAAACCGAATGTCTCAGCCAATCGCAAGGAGACTAAAATTTAACAAGGAGAGTTTAATCCCCATACGACAGTGGGGACACTAGTAGAAAGAGATGAAAGAGCATTTGTGATGAAATGTGACGTAGTTGGGCGTGTCATGGCCGCCGTTTTCTATAGACAGTGACGGACTAGCCTTGATATATGAGCTAGTTACTTAACAACTTTGTTGCTTGGTTCAAGTTCGACTCTGTACTCATATCCAAGGATATGTTCCGTAAATCAAGGATATGTTCCGTAAATCAACTTGGTTACTTTGGTTACTCGTTTTCTGTCCCGTAAATATAAAATGTTCGGTTGGTTCCTGAAACACAGGTTATTTACGGAACTTGGTTGCTGAAAAAGCGGTAGATTCTCTGTCACCAGAACGACCGTCGATTTTCTCTGGTAAGTTCGGTTTTTGTTGACGTTGACGTGCTTTAGTTTTCGATCTCATTTTAATTATTGATGAGTTAAATTCCGATGGATTCGTTTACTGAGTAGAATTAATAATATTCGATACATTTTCAGTTTGATGACTTTTTTTAATTACAGGACAATATATCCTTTGCTTGTGCTTATATACTGTGCACAAGAACTTGGCAGAGCGAATGTTTAAAAAACTTTTAAATTGTCAATGTAAATTATAAAACGAAACGGATTCATAAAGCTGATAACAAAAATTCTAAATATTCAGGACTTTCATTGTCGTCAAGCCAGCAGAATGATTATATAACTTCACTAAAGGATTCTAATAATATCTCATTATCCTCAAGCCAACTGAATGTGGCATCATCATTGGCATCCAGTTCCAAGACACATCATAGGTATGAATAATAAGTATGTAATGAATGTAAAAAAAAGAATTAAAAGCAAATAGAGAAAAATTTAACAATCAAGCAGAGTGAAAAAATAAAAACAAAAAACACACGGGAAACGATCAAAACCTTAATTTGACAAATGACTGGCATTCCGTAAATAAACCACAACCGTAGTCACCAGTAGATAACCACTGTCAAAAGTGTTGTTACCGCTCCTGAAAACATTGGTAACTTCGGTTGATTAACGGAACATATCCCAACTTGGTTACTTTGGTTACTCGTTTTCTGTCCCGTAAATATAAAATGTTCGGTTGGTTCCTGAAACACAGGCTAATTACGGAACTTGGTTGCTGAAAAAGCGGTAGATTATCTGTCACCAGAACGACCGTCGATTTTCTCTGGTAAGTACGGTTTATTATTGTTTGTTGACGTTGACGTGCTTTAGTTTTCGTTCTCATTTTAATATTCCGATGGATTCGTTTACTGAGTTGAATTAATAATATTCGATACATTTTCAGTTTGATGACTTTTTTTAAATTTCAGGACAATATATCCTTTGCTTGTGCTTACTGATGTGCACAAGAACTAGGAACTTTGGGCACCCTAATTGAAAATCAAATTTTGGCAGAGCATGAATGTTTAAAAAACTTTCAAAATGTCAATGTAAATTATAAAATGAAACGGATTTATAAAGCTGATAACTAAAATTCTACATATTCAGGACTTTCATTGTCGTCAAGCCAGCAGAATGATTATATAACTTCAAGGATTCTAATAATATCTCATTATCCTCAAGCCAACTGAATGTGGCATCATCATTGGCTTCCAGTACCAAGACACATCATATGAATAATAAGTATGTAATGAATGTAAAAGAAAAGAATTAAAAGCAAATAGAGAAAAATTTAACAATCAAGCAAAGTGAAAAAATAAAAACACAAAACACACGGGAAACGATCAAAACTGTAATTTGACAAATGACTGGCATTCCGTAAATAAACCACAACCGTTGTTACCAGAGGTGCGTTTCAATATTACGTCCGACGTTTAACTTTTCTTATGAAGCGTTTCGATATTAGAACGTCTTGTCCGAAAACTTCATTCCATCGTTTCAAAATTCTTGAGTGGAACGTCCGACCGTCAACTATTTACCCCACGATTCAGGAGAGCGTTTCAAAATTCAATCTGACAGATATCGCCCGACGAAACAACTATGACGTCATACATCGTCCGTTACCGGACGACAGACGTTAAATTGAAACGCACCTCAGTAGATAACCAAGAAGACTAAAAACAAGGAGGGTTTAATAAGCTCTAGCCAATCAGAAACTTGTATCATCAACGCGTCATAGTGACGTACTTGGGTATGAGTACAGAGTCGAACTCGAATCAAGCAACAAAACTGTCAGCAGTAACCACAGAACTGTGTTATAGTTCTGTGGCAGTAACTCTCATATACCAAGAGCTGGTCCGTCACTGTCTACAGAGAACGGCGGCCATGACATGTATAACTACGTCACATTTCGTCACAAATGTTCTTTCATCTCTTTCTACTTGTGTCCCCATTGTCTTATGGGAATCAAACACTTGTTTTTAGTCTTCTTGGTAGATAACCACTGTCAAAAGTGTTGTTACCACTCCTGAAAACATTGGTAACTTCGGTTGATTAAAGCCTGATTCACATAATGGCAGTAGCAGTGGCACTAAAGGCAGTGACTCCGCCCCTTTTGACGCTGTTATCCGAATGAGTGACATTGGGATGAATATTTTCAACTAATTGTTTGTTAAAAGCAGTAGAAAGGAATCATAACAGCAATCTCGATTTCATGATAATTATAAGGTTAGAAATGCGGACACTGCTAGATTTTACTGCGAAAAGTTTAAATGAATCAAACTTTCCGCAGCGTGACCTTGAATTTTCAGCGTCGTCTAAACATGTTTGCCATTGGTTATCTTATCAATAGAGGGGGGTGACGCCACTGCTACTGCCATTATGTGAATCAGGCTTAACGGAACATATCCCAAGTATGTCACTATGACGCGTTGATGCTACAAGATTCTGATTGGCTAGAGCTTATTAAACCCTCCTTGTTAGTTTAGCCTCTTTAAGCCAATCGCATGTTATTTGTGTAGGAAAAATTTGCATTACTTTGGCGCCACTTTAATTTGTTTACTTCAACCTCTCGTTGGGTATTAACCATTGTTCAAATCTTCTTTCTCTATGGCTGCCAGACAAAATAATCGAAATTCATCAATGAATTGAAAAAAGTATAAGGAGTGACCCACACCGGCGTCAACCGATTTACACACATAGTTATAACACTTCCGCGACGAGTGTCATACAATCACCCCAGCATATCTACCAAACATTAGTGAAACTGCAATACCGGGAAAAAGTCACTCATTTCTGTTGCGCAGAGAGCTGAAAGGTACCATGCTTTTTTTGAGGATATGAAATATTAGTAAGGAGCACGCCTATGGGGTAATTTGGTCTTTTTGTCTGTTCCAAGGTGTGGTGTGATGTAGCATATATTTTGAATCGAGTGCAGTTACAAGAAAGGAATGTGTCAAAACTCAAAAATCTAGTGCAGGAGAGTGCTACACTTTGACACAAACACAAACTGATTAGGTGTTGTTTAAGAACTTCACATCCGGTGTCCGATCAGAAAACAGTGAACTCGAGCGAAGTAGTTTTGACAGGTAAGCAATACAACATGGTATGTTTATAGACTCATAGGCTGTGTCAACGTCAAGTCACCGGTCGGACAAGGCACGCGCGTTCAGTATGAAGTATGATGATGAGTCGGACCGATCAGATGATTGAAAATATTGGTCACATACATGCAGTTCTAATTAGGTCGTCAAGTCAACCAAATTCCCGCGCTGGTCTAATCATATTGGTCAGACCGGAGACTTGACTCAGCCATAGACTGCGTTTTATCCTCAAAGTGTCTGGCGTCCAATTCAAATCTATCGTCAAAAAGATCAAAGAAACGACCAGTGTTTGTTAGTTATAGTGGGCTTATAGTCTACAGAGCTATAGTCTGGGGGAATTTTATGCTTCCGGGGAATTTTATGGCTGTTATAAGAATTTATTTGAATTACTTATTCCCCACCCTTTCTATTTTTCTTTTCACGATTCTTGCAGATTTTTACAGAACCAGACTTTGTGCGAGCGGAAGATCCCGGACCAATAGATTGCTTAGATTGAACCAGTTTTAGCTCCGTGACAGACGGTGGGATAGAACCCGGGCCATCTGGGTGAGAGGCAAACGCTCTAACACCAGGACCACAAACCAAAAACTCGATGAAGTCCTCCTCAATCATCGAAGAGGGGCGGTTTTCATCATTGAAGCTCTATGCTCTAAGGGGCCCAAAAAAATGAGGAAAAACTAACAATAGAACAAAATTTACAAACGAGAAATTGCTGATTGATTTAATTCTTTAGAAAAAACCTAAGCATTTTACCGGCTTGCTCAAAAAAGACCAAAATCCCAAGCAGACTAATGCAGAAGTCTGCAGAAGACCCTACAATTATACCTGTATGCCGTGATTCAGCAGAAATCCTAGCCGTATCAATGCACTGCTTCAGGCTCATAATTCTTAGAACTGTTAACCACTTACCCCATAGATGTGGGGAGCAGTTTTTTGCATTAATGATACCAGCTCGAACTTCAATTGGGTAGGAAATTCGAAAGGGCCAAAAATAATATTGAATCGAAATTTTTTCTTTCAGCAAAGCTCTTTCTACACATCCCTAATTTCATTAGACAGAGCTTGATTACCCATGAATTGAAAAACTTGTGAACTATAAAGAAAACAATTGCTGATTTGCTGATTTAATAAATTAAACTACTTTTTCATACACTTATTTACAATAATGGCAGTCAAACAATATCCTAAAAACAACAGTTTTGAAAGTAACTGTCAAGAAACACTATCCTCACTGGAATTTGAATCACCCTCTGAAAAACAAAACGTGAAGTTTAGTGATTTTTGAAAAATTATGAAAATATACCAATATTAAACAAGCAAAGCCACTTACATAGCGAATACCACCGAAATAAATCATAAAAATAAGCCCACATTTATTGATCTCTTATTTCGAGATAGACTACCGATAAATAGTTGTTTTCTTTCTTCTGAAAACTTTCGTAACTTTTTCACATTTTCTGACACATGATAGAATTTGTGTCACGAATTACTAAAGGTGTATTTAGTCAACATTATTTTAAAATTGTGCTGACATATATGTCAAAAGTGAAATTAGAATCTGTCATATAGAATGGCGCCATTCATAAAAAAATGTTAAGTTTATGCCAAAAACCTTTGATGTTACCGCTATGTTTATTATAATGCTTATGCTAAAGTTGACTAAATCCACCCTTACTCTCTGAAGGACGACCATTTTTTTTGTCATAGTCCAATTCTCAACTCTCAGAATTTCAGCTTCAAACTTGGAATTCCGATCAAATTTCGGAATGCAGACAAAAAAATCGATATCCCAATTCTCAACTTCAGACTTGTAATCCTGATCTCAATCTTGAGATCCTAAATTCAATCATGACTTTAAACTTGGAATACCGAATTTGAAATCTATATTTGAAATCCAATTAAAATAGAAATACCGATTTCAAATTCCGGATTCCAAGTTTGAAATCAGTATCCAGAGTAGAAAGTAGGTATCACAACTTTCAAGTCGGGATCAAGAATTCATTGTCTGGATGCAGAGTTCAAAGTTAAGATTACGAATCTCGAGTTTGAAGTTGGGATACAGAGGATAATGGATTCAAATTCATGATTCTAACTTCAAACTCGAGTTCCTGAGTGTAATCTTGGGATCCCCACTTTAAAACTCGATATCCCCACTTTCAAATTCAATATCATCACTTTAAACTCGGAATCGCGCCTTTGACCTGAGGATACTCACTGAAAACTTGGAATCCTGATGGGATCAGTTTTGAACTCGAGATCCTCACTTTTAAACTCGAGACTCTCACTTTTAAACTCGAGATCCTCACTGCTAAATTCGAGACCCTCACTTCCAAACTCGAGATCTTCACATTGAACTCGGAATCCCGCCTTTTAACTAAGGAGTTTAATCTTAGGAACCCCACCTTTGAATTCGAGATCTCCACTTTGAGATACTGATTTCAAAATCAGAATTCCAAGTTTGAAGTATGGATCCAGAGTTTTAAGTGAGTATCCAGAGTTTAAAAGTCTGGATTCCAAAATTGAAGTCTGGATCACAAATTTCAAGTCGAGATATGATATTTCAGAAATAAAGTCAAAATCCCGAGTTCAAACATAGTACCATAAAAAACGCGTGGGATTTCATTTTTCATCAGATAAATTTCATCCTGCCCTCTCTACAGTCTCTCATTTAACCGATTTCTTCAAATTATTTAATCATTTTACTTATGACAATACTTTAATTTTTTAACCCAACATTCCATTTTATTTCCTTCCCCCATCAACATTGAAACACATTTCCAGTTATTCCTTTTTTTAAATCAAAATTATTCTTTATTTTCATGAAATATGGTCATTGACAATGCATCATTAAACTAAAAATAAATATTAAAATTAAATCATTGAACTTACAAATTAGGTTTCCTTCAAATATTTATCAATAATGACTAATTACATTCTACTATTATTATTATTACTATTATTATTAAAACTCACTATTGTCTATTTATAAATGAGAATTTTCTAATGACAGATAACTTTCAAGTTGGTAAATTTTGGAATTTTTAAACAAACTAATCAGAATTAGTTGCATTGGTTACTACGTTGTTTTTTGTTATATTTACCGTTCATGCTTCAACACCTTCATCTTTGAGTCATATGACACGACGTAAGAGATCGACAACATTAGGAATCAACACCATCTAGTAACAAATCCAGAAAACAACGCTAATGTACCTTGAAATAAAACCAAATGAAGCTTGAAATTAACAAATAACTTTATTTAGGTACACACCAACTAAAGTAAATTAAAGCAACAAAATAATATAAATTAATGATACTTAAATACAAGTAGCACTGTACATCCCAACAATAGCACAAAGGAAAAGTTCTGTAACTTAAAAAAATTATGGAATTTGGAGGCTGCCAATGATTCGGCTTCGGATCAAAGGGGAGGATTCAACTGTATTACATTCATGTAACCATAACGTACCTTACACAAAGCCATAAATAATTGTAATTTGTTGAACAAAATTTGCTATTAATAATATGAATAGAAGTTCGAAGATGTCGCTACAAATAAAATCTGAAATATCGATTTAAACCATTTTGAACCAGCCGTAAATTTAACACCGTGATTTTTTTTTTATTATTCAAGCGATTCTCCGTATCTTGCAGTCTTAATATTTATGTACCATAACAGGATAATTAGTGCTACCTATTAAGAATTCCGCCGCCAGTCCTCGTTTTAAAAAATATTTCCAGGAACGAATCTCTTATATTATAAAATATCATCACCAAAGTATATAATTTTCGCTACAAACCTATAAGTAACAACCATGTAACATACGTGGAACATTGACGTAACATTCATGTAACATAGTTATATCGCTATTACCCACATGTAGCATTGATGTAACATACATGTAACATTGTTATATCGCTGTTACACACATGTAGCATCGATGTAACATGACACAAATTGACTAAAAATATACAGTTGAAAACTCCCCGCATGCTTGGAAACCGATTCGTGTTCGGCCGAGTCCTACAAAAAAAGTGTCGAATTTTGTTACTCATTCACGGAGTGCACACAGAGCAGCCCACCAACCGGCCCCCGGCTAACACAAAATGCCCCGATCGATAGTGATCGTGGTTTTAGACACGGGCGTGTGCGTGATGTGGCGGCACGTCGTACCACACTGAGAACATAGACAGTTAGCGGAAACGGTGTACGTACGAAGTGTGGAATCGGTGAAACTGCTGTTCAAAGTGTCTGTGCAGAAGGCCTTCCGTTGGGTGGGTTTCGGCGTGTCTGTGATGCAGGAGAAACTTTTTCGTTGGCTGATCGGAGTCGATTTGGGCGTGAGGTTGTTCGTGGTTTGGTGTTCGCAGGGCTTTGAGGTTAGGGAGGGGAGGATGTTGCTCTTCAGAGAGATCCACGGGTGGTCTAGCATCTCGTGGATTGTTGGCCGATTCCTGCAAAACAAAAATAATTGGGTGAACGCAACCAGGAGGTGAACTGAAATAATAATAATAAGAACAGAACACATGGCTAATGACCATAGCAGCCGATGCAAAAACACCAAAGAAAAAAATCATCACAAATGAGAATGACGGGGCGTGGCGCAGTGGTAAGAACGTCCGACGATTCTGAGCCACAGGTCCGGAGTTCGAGCCCTAGTTGGAGCTGGGATTTTTTAAATTGAATGTAACCGATTGAATCATTAAAATCTCGCGGTCCGACTACTTAGGGTGAGTCCTGAGGTGAAAAGATATGAAAAACCGTCATGGGAATTTTTTGTAGACCTGAACTAGTCATATCCATTTATTCGATATCTCGTTTCGTCTCCGCGTTTTTGGTCTCCACATTTCAATTTTATCTTGTTAGAGGCATGAAAAAATTTCATGGGAACTTTTTGTAGACTTATTAAAGTCCAGAATTTTTCGTTTTTTTGATATTTCCTGGACTCAATAGCTATTCGGAAAATAGTCAGATGCATTTTTTGTATATATTCAAGAACTGATCAAAAAAGTTATCTTATGAAGTTTCAAAATATTTCGGCGTCGTTGATTTTTTGGAGTTTTTATTGGAAAAAATTCAATATTCTGTTTATTTTCAAAGTCATCAAAAAACTTCATGTGAACTTTTTTTACACATGTTCGACGACAAAGAGACTTTTCGAATACAATTTTTCGATATCTTGTATAGTTAACGAGATTTTTGGTATTTTTAGAAAAAAGTCCAGAATTTTTTGTTTTTTTTTAAAATTTTCCGCTCTTTTGAAATTATGGAAAAAACTCATTTAAATTTTCTGTAGACCTAGTTGGGAATAATAAAATGGTTTATATCCATCTTAAAAGCTTTTATTTAACATGCTCTGTGTGTGTGTGTTAGATTAGTACAAATCTTGCAAGCTGAATTACAACCACTTCCTTTTATCCTATGAAATTGAAATTTTACATGTTGGTTCAGTTTCGATGACAATAAATTGATGTCGAAGAATTTCCCGCCCCCCCCCCCTGCTCCCCGAAAGAAAGATAGATAATGCGTAGGGTTTTGGAAGTTTTCTTGACGGATTTGAACGTCATAAATTACAGCGAAAAAAAAATTAGGTAGGTGGGGCTCACCACCCCCCTTTTCTCGAAAAAAGTTGGAAAACTCGCGAAATTAAAATTGGAAAAATCCATAAAAATAGTGAAAAATATCTGACAATCGAATATTACGGTCTAAAAAAATTTCACCCCCATGTCCCCACTCAATAGCTAGATAGAGAAAGCAACGGAATTCGGAAAATGTTTCAACAGTTTCGGATATGGAAAATAATGATGGAAAATAATGATGAAAAAAAATCGATCGGAGGGCTCGTCCTCCTTACTTGTTTCGAAAAAAATTAAGAAAGCTCGCGAAATAGAAATCGAAAAAATACGTAAAAATAGTGAAAATTATCTGACCATTGAATAATACGGTTTCAAAAAAATGTTTACCTCTTCCCCCTCGAAAGTTAGATAGAAAACACGTAGAAATTCAGAAAAATTTCCAACAGTGAATCAACAGGCAAGCGACCGTGCAACAATGACAAAAACTTTATATAAATTTATTTACCTCAACAAACCAGTGCCTAGGAAAAAAATTCTTACCTTGGATCGATTACAAGGGCACTCTTGATGAAGTCTATCGCAGCACTCGAAACGTCTTCAAAGTGTTCGGGTTCGAAGGATAGGGAACATTTCGATATGTTCAGGAAAGTTTGTTGTTTGTCGTCTGCACCAAACGGGCTGAATCCTGATAGCAGAACATAACCTAGTACTCCTATTGACCATATGTCGGTGGAAAGGCTTATCGGTTCGTAACTCAGAACCTCTGGAGCTACATAGTCTACAGTACCTGTAGATAAAGAGATTGTTGGAATAACTCAACTCTGTTGTTGGATTCGTGGAGAAATTTTTTACAAAGTAATTGTAAGAGTCATTAAAGGTCGCAATTTCGCTTGTGAATTGTAGGAATGTTCGGAGAGAGGCTTTTATCAAATATATAGTTGTTGTTTTTAAAAAATTGTTTTTCCGTTAACCAGCTGTCGTCCCCTTACGAACGGCACCACTCAGAAGTCAAAACTTGTGCGAGCTAAGGGTTTACGAGGTCTTACTTTTTTACGTGCGATTCTTAGAACTTTCTCAGAAAAACATTCTGCAGTCGCAAGGGTTTGAACTTTTGACTGACAGCTAAAGTGATTGAAACAATGTCGCTTTAATCACTCGGCTACCTGGCCCCAAATATATCAAATAGATATGTACCCAAAAATATATTCTAACGGTTCAGAGGTGTTTTACATCTATTTTCGAGTGTCTCAGCAAAAGGAATTTCGAGTCTCACCTAGATTTTTACAGAAAGCACAATTAGGCAGCTTGCACATAGCAGCGTTTTGCGTTCACGACTGTCTTTCATACATTTTTTCGTTGAAGTTCCTTTGAAATTTCATCGACATAACCTTACAATATAGCAAAACAGTAAAACACAAACAAGGCAACAAGCCTTGTAAACACGACCGATTAATGGTCCATGGGTAAAAAATGGGAACGAAGATGTAGGGTGTGTATAAATAAAGATTTTGCTCAGCTTCCCCTCTGATAGTGAATTCAAAACTGAGACGTGATCTTTTTTTTTGTCTTTGGTTTCAACCTTCAGCCACACACATGAAGTTAATTCTATTGAAGTTTTCAACTGTAAAATTCGGATACATATTCCGTAAGACGTGATCATAAAAATCAAGCAAGTAGACAGGTATCGTCAGTTTGATCCCACAATTTTGCTGTTAAGGGATTAAAAGACTAAAAGTTGACTCACTAGATGTAATAAAAAAAAACTTTTCCACTTAAAAAAATATTGACTTACCTAATATTTCTCGTACTGAAACACCTGGCAGGAGTACCTTCGATATTCCAAAATCACAAAGTTTGATGTCATCACAGCAGTCTTGCACGGAAAGAAGTAGATTTTGAGGCTTCAGGTCCAAATGAGCAATATTTCTATCGTGTAAGTAGGCCACGCCTTCTAAGATTTGTTTCATGGCCTTACGAGCTTCCACCTTTAACAGAAATAAACTCAAGTGAGTACAAATACGAAATACGTTGTGACACCTAATCAACACTTATGTTTATTAGCCTTTCTATGATTCCTTGAAGCAAGGGCGCACCCAAGGGGGCGTTTCAGGGGTTATAAACCCCCCGAAATTTCACAACAACACTTGATTAGTCACTGATAAAAATCTTGTTGATATTTTTTATGGATTTCAAAAATAGAAATTAACCTTCGCCGAAAAAAAAATCTTGAGTGCGCCCCTGCCTTGAAGTACGAAAGCCACCGGTTTCAAGGATTGTCGAATAACAGTACAATAATTGAGAACTCATTTTATTTTTCGAAAAAATCAATCTTTTTCCTTGATTCTTGGTTAGAAAGAACCCATTTCTCATAATATTCGATTGGGAATTACAGCCTTATTCAAGGTTTGTGAGCCACTCTGAACAGCAACAAATTTAGGAATGCCTATGCAACTTCAACGAAATTTTTTATGGCGTCTAAATTAATTTGCAAGATTTAATATTCTGACATTTGTTCCACATTATCTTTAAACTAAAAATTGAGGAAATATTTTTCTTACCTCTCCTAAACACTGCCCGCCATCCAAAATATGTTGAAGTTCTCCGCCGGCAGCTAACTCCAAAACAAGGACCATCTCCGATGCGGATTCATAGACTTCGTGTAGCCTGATGACCCTCTTCGTCGATTTGCACTGCATCAGAACCGCTATCTCATGTATTATCTCCTTCATCTGGTCCAGGTTCCGACGCCGTTTCTTCACAAATTTTGCTGCGTATGACGTGCCTGTCTTTCTGTGCACCGCTCGGCATACTGTAGCGTATTTACCTCTGAAAAACAAAATAACAAATATAAATAAATGGAAAAATGAGAAAAAAGATTGTTCAAATGTTAATTTTGGAGTCAATCAGATGATGATAAAATCCAATCCCACTAACCAAAGAGTAACTCAATGTACAAAATGTCTGTTTATTATGTAAAAATTAACAGCATTACTACAAAACATTATATTTTGTCTTGGAATAAGGAACGAATTCCAAATACACGCCTGACACCATTTGTTTATTCTCGAGTCCACTTCTGACACCATTTATTTAACTTGTTCGTCCAGTGTTTTTTCGCTGATTAACGACAACTCTACAAAGGGAAGCAGTTTATGGCAGATATAGATTTCGCACTAGGAATCAAATAAAGAATCGAGCAAAAAGGTTATTCCCCAAGGTGTTGAAATTTCCCTGGATAAGTGGAATAAATGAGATATTGCAATCTGAAATAATTACCATTAATATCTCATTTATTCCATATCCAGGAAAATTTTCATTAAATATCTGGATTATACAAGGCCATTGCTTACTAATAAAGGTATGAAGAATCCAATCAGAGTTTCCTAGTTTTCATAGAAAAATCGAAGTTGGCAACCATTAGAGAACTCTCTCATTGGAAACTCTGAATCTATGGCGGTATTTGGAACGTCTATTATATACCAATTTTGAATCAGAAATAACTCCAAAAAACTGATTACACGAAATTTGCTCTGTACAATAATCAACAAACAACTACTAACTATTCAAATACAGAGAAAAAAACAAAACCCACAACGACTACACGGCACACTGAGTAACGAGGAGCTTGGCGTGCATCTAATTTGATATGGCGATGCATATCCTTGCCACACAAGAACAACATTATGCACTTGCACAGAATGCATTGTTTGTTGTCGATAGGTCGATTTGCATTCGTTTCCGGAAAAGTTGACATAATGCCCTCTCTTGGTCACGCGCATAACCTACGTACAATACAGCCAATAAATCATTCTTAGTATGCCAGCGATATATCTTGGTGGATGTGTGTTCATATATGTCCCGTACTGATGATTGATGATGATTTATTCGATACATGAAATTTACAAAAATATTTGGCGACACAGTTTCATAATCTTAATTCGCACTTGGACCCCTTTTCATTCAATATTAATTCAAACGATAATCCACTCTTGAATAATAATAATAATTTACAAAAAACTGGTACGTTTAGTGATCCAAAAAATTGCTTCTCTAGAAATTTTGTTGGGGTTGAGATCAGTAGAATCGAAGAAAAACTATTATTTCTTTTTGCCAACGTTTCGAATTTCATTAAATTCATCATCAGGGCACCAAATTATTTGTTTTTCTGAGTTAAAATCCAGGAAATTTTTTATTAAGAAAACAGAATTCTTTGGGAAATCGTTTAGTAACAAACAGTCTTTGCCGACCGATGATGAACCCTTTACTCCCGTATACACCTACTAAGTAGGCTTATTAAGGCAAGTATCTGACAGAAAACAACTACTCCCCTGGCTAAGACCACGACGGGTATTGAATCAAATCTAACAGATACTTGTGCAACGTTCCTCAAAGCATCAGGGGACGCAATTGCAAGTGCCCTCTGTGACCAAAGAGCATAATTATGTTTTGATTTGGACAGGGTGACCACCTGCAGACTAGTTTCGAGGTTGTTGCCTCTCATCAGTGCAAGGGTAGGTCAACACAGACAGCATTGAAGCCATCTTTTCCTTGTCCAAACCATTACACACTTCGCTGCTTGGTCAACTCTGGTTCACGCGATAAAGCGGTTTCTAGGCCGCTCCTTTAGCGAGCAGAGGGCGTTAAATTTCTGGTTGTTGGAACACGTGTATCACGTATAAAACACGCATTTAAAAGTAATTGTAATTAGAAAAAGTAATTGTACTCATAAATGTAATTATACTTAGAGAAAGTACTTGTAACTGGAAAAGTAATTGAACTTATACGAAGTATTTTTAATTACTTTATTTGAATAACATAATTACAATTTCAAAAATATTTTAATGCAATAACAATTCCAAATTACTTAAATACAATTACAAATTATACAAAAAAAGTTATTGTACTTATTAATTACTTTTTAACTAGGAATTACCCAGCTCTGGTCTCTAGTTGACCATAGATACCTACGATCTCATATTTCATGCAGTTCGTGTATAGCGAGCAATTTGCATTTCATCATGAAATTGATTCGAAATATCCCGGTCGTCGAGTTATAAGTACTTCCTTCGTTGTTTACATAACTCACATAACCATAAAATGGGCAAAGACCTCCTCTGACGTGCGGTGCTCATTTTACCTTTATTTGTATGCTCGCAAGAAATGGCGGAATGTATTCTGCATTATTCAGGTAACGACCGATCAGCAGAGGAGGAGAAAAAAAACGATCGACGATCGTGTGTGTCGTGCATGCCTTCCGAGTGGTATTTTTGTGGTGGAATCGCGAAAAGACCAATCAATTATCTCAACTCAACGGAACCGGTCCTCGTTATAGACGGACGGCACGCGGATGAATGCGCGACGATTGTGCGCGCAGCGTTGCCACGTGTCAATCTGACGGGTCGCTTTTCGATTGCAAGAAGAGAAAGTTGTGGAAAAACTCTTGGGGTTAAAGAATTTTCTTGAGGTTTGGCAACATTGTCCAGTGCTCTGGGGAATGGGCGATAGTTCTTCTTCGCAATGTTGCCACGTGTCGTTCGAATGGGCCGTCAACTATTTTTTGGCGGAGGATTTATGTTCTAATACAACAACATGGTAAAATCACAGTTGGTAAAATAGTATCAAAATGTCTTATGAAACAACATAAAAGTTATCCTATGAGAAGCACTTTACTGCATATTAATTATTAAAAACAATTTTGAGTTAAAATCCATAATCATAAAATTCTTGTAAACTATAATAGGGTTTATCCAACAGGAGTGCTTTTACTCCCTTCCTGAATTTTTCTAGGGATCTTATTTCTTTGATGTGTTTCGGTAAGTGATTGAATATCTTACAGCCTCCATAAATCACTCAATCTTCGGGAGTTTAATGTTGCCAACTTGCCGGGTGGCGTGATGTGCAGAGGTAGTGTCAAATTTGTGAAGATGTTTCTTAATTAGACATACCGTTTCCATAACAAAAATTTGCAAATGATGTCAATATTTTGTGTTTAACAAAAAGGAGTTTGCACCAATGTTTGCTTTGCTCATATATTTTATTGAGCGTTTTTGTAGTACAAAAACCGAGTCTATGAGATTCTTATTACACACCCTCCAAAATGGAATTCGATATCCGAAGTGAGATTCTACTTAAGAATGGTACACAACCTTGGAGGAAGAAAGGTCAAGTTCATTCGATGTGACTCTTACTGCATAACATCCAAGGCAGTTTTTTGTTCAAAATTAAAACATGTTCATCTAATTTTAATCTACAATCTATTTGAATACCTAGAAATCCAGTATTATTAGTGTTTCTATAACATCATCACCCATGACTAGCTCATCTAATCCACCTTTGAATGACACGATATATTAGTTTTTGCCATATTCATAGCAACTGATTTGAGTCGCAACATCTTTTCACCTCACACATATCATACTTGATAATTTCAAGAAGAGTTTTAGAGTTTTTATTTTGCCAGAATATACTGGATTGTTCTGGCCAAGTCGTTTATGTATGGTAGGAAGGGAATTGGTCCTAGTATTGACCCCTGAGGCACAGAAAACTCATTGGAGTATGACAAACTATTAGTGAAATTATTTTATTCGACCCGCCCTTAAGGGTATAGTTGACGTCATCAGTATTTCTACTGAGTGACATATGTTGCAAACGTTCATATTCAAGGTTTTCCATAGTAAGTGGAATGAAGTGAAAGTCAATTGGAAGGAATCAACCAATAGCTGAAACTTAGAAGAACGCGTCTACTACACTTTTAGTCGTTTTCTATAATGGGGCTGGTTATAGTCCAGCCCCAATAAATTCTTCAGAGTATTTGCAACCATACATGTTGGTTACCTTCCAAACGATTATACACTACAAAGGTTGGCCCAGTTCAGTGATTTTATCTGCCTTCGCTCCCGCTTACCGCCAGCTATGAGTGACGTCACCGGGCCTCCGCCATGGTTGGTCAAACCTTTTAATTTTTTGGGTTGTTTCTGGTTGGTATGTTAACTTTCCATTGCTCCAACGAGTTTTCAGAAATTTAGATGCCCTAGTTTACTGTGGATAACCTATAAATTGAGCTGATGCTAAGTGCATTATGAACGTCATTTCGATTTACTGAAAATATTTGTGAAAAATTAGGTTGCAAAAGTTGAGCCCATTTCAATAAATAGGTATTGATGAGTTTTATCGATATTTTTACGAGTTGAAAATTGGAGTGACGTTCGATAATATACCTATGAAGAAGTGATTTTAAAAGAGAGGTAGATATCAATTGTTGGTATGGATTCATTTGAAATTAATTTATATGAGCATTTAAGAAGTATTGAAAAATCTAGGTAAAGGTATATAATTGGTGCATATCTTTCATGAATATCTTGTAAATATTCTTTAAAGAAATCAAGATATAGGTACGACTTGAATAGAATTGAGGTCATTTTTGAGAAGTGATTCATTAGTGAATAGAACAAACTTGTGTTTAGTTATTTTCCTTTATTTTTCATGAACCCATTCCAGTTTATTATTTATTGTCTATTGTATATAGCTATTTTACTCCGAGAGGATGAAAATAATTATTTCAAAATGAAATAGGTACCTACATGTGACATTCTAAACTTTATTTGATTTTTATGTTGTAATATGCCATATGGGTGCTCTGATTTACTCTAATTGACCCAGGTAACCCTTAAGCATTTTTCGAGATCTATATTGACCTCAAATATATTCAATAAATCGAAAAAAAGTAATAGTCAAATAAACAAATGTCCTATCACGGAGTGGGATTCAACACACTCTCAACAGTCGATTCAATTTTCACTTTTTATCGAAAAACTAAAATGTTTATAATAGTAGAAAACCATTGAACGGAAAGTTAAATAATTCACCAAAAAAGCTAAAGAAAACGACGAGAAAATGTTACCAACAATTAGAAAAACCGCTGTCAAGAAGTATAAAAATACACTGGCTCAGTTCTGTAGGCCTAATGACGTCAAATGACTATGCACTCGCGTTGAAATTTGTCCTATGTACGGAGATAGGAAATAAGCCATCCTTTGTAGTGTACAATCTTCGACCTTCCCCTGCATCTGCCATAATTTGGTGTGAAAATGTATAGACTGAAAAACACCCCCGACAACAATTGGCAACGTCGACGTTCCGTCGTCCATCCATCGGCCTCTAAGGACCTTGACAACAACTGTTGTTCGAAGAGAGAAACACCACCGTGTGTAATCGGTAACGCTACTTTGTAATCAAGACAAGCCACTCTCTCGATGTGGTGACGTTTTTGTGAAGAGTCCTTTAACCCCGGAAACGATCGCCATATTGGCAACTTTTATACCTAAGTAGGTACTGTCTTTGATTAAGCGATATATTTGTATGTATATACAAAACGGGCTCGATTGTCGGTACAGTTTAGATTGGCTGCACGTGAGAACGTGAACATGTTCGATGATTGTATCGATTCCTATTTCTAGTGGATGCGGAGATGTTTGTTTATTCATAATTGGCCCCGAATGGTAACCTTGCGTCGTGCAACTTTTTTTGTTGATTGCGATAAATCGAAGTTTTAATTTAGATTTTATTACTTGCTCCATTACTGTGGGAATTATATTATACTACATACGTATAAATTCTCTATATGTTTTAAATTTAATCCAGCCGAGGTGTCGTATCTTACAAAACAAATCGGGAATTTCCAACTCATAACATTTTACCAGTTAACGAATCGCTTTCCTATAATCCGATTCAATAAGTACCTACGCTTACCTAGCTTGGCCGGTTTTCCTAATTTGTAATTTATTGGAAATCCCTATTGGATAATCTTTCAGCAGGTTTATTTGCGGGTTTCAAGACGAAACAAAATCTTTTTTCCTGAGAAGATTTGGTCTGAGATTTTTCAGTTAGAAACAGTCAGTCACAATCAGTCAACCAACAGACACAGTTCATTCTTCGACTTAAAATGTTAATTCTTGATAAAACTCCTAAAAATATGAGCGATGGCTCATTCGATTCGCAATGACGCCTAGAAAAATGTATCGAAATTGTCTTCAGTCAAAGTCTTCAGTCAAAGTCTTCAGTCAAAGTCTTCAGTCAAAGTCTTCAGTCAAGCTAGCATAGAAATCCGTAATGTGTGGAAACCCTTAATTAGTGGCATGGATCAATTGAAATTGCGATAAGAAATAACAATGCTGTACCGGAGGGGCCTGGCACTCTAATTAACAAGCTTACCTGAATACCGCCAAATTACCCCTAGGCTAATGACACAAAATTATCCACAGCATATATAAGAAGTATCCTTGAGATTGTCGCATTATATATACACTTGATAACGACAGTAGATTTTAACAGTTGAAACGTCGTGATTAAAAATTGCAGAGAATTGAATTTTTCTTTGATCTTTTTTAGACAATGAAAGTCCAGAATAACCATAATCAATTATTATGTTTACAAACAATAGTTGGATGTAACTAGGTCTTTGCGAAAAATTCTATAGCCCATTAAAGATATTGATTAGATAAGCCTTCCGTGAAATACGAGGATGTATTGATATCTAGTTAGCCTAGACCAGTTCTCTGCATAAACAAAATATTGCGTTACCATAGCAACGAACTATAACTTATTAGAAGTGTCAGTGTAAAGTTTGACGTCAAAAAAGTAAACCAGAGTTACGCAATAAATTAAAAGAGAAAATTTGTCCACCGAAATTGTGAAAATCGAAAAATTGGAGGTCGAGCCATCATCAAGTACCTGACTTAAAAGGGTTAAGAGGTAAGCAGATTTACGAAGATATGCTTAATACCCTTGGTAAGCAATGTCTTCGTATGCGACCGTGAAAAATTGGACTGCAAGCTTCAAAAGAGGTAAATTTTCCATTGAAGATGATGTCTGATAAGGAAAGCCAGTTTCTGTGTCAGTGTCCGAAAATATCGATGCAGTTCATTACATGATTTTAACAGACCGTCCAATTGGGCTAAAACGGATATCTGAAGCACTAAATATTCCATACGAACGCCTTCATCATATAGTTCACGTCAATTTGGACATGAGAAAAATTGCTGCAAAATGGATCCCCAAATGTTTGAATGTTGACCAAAAGCTTGCAAGGGTAGTAGCATCGCGTTCGATCTGTGCTCGATTTGAAAACGATGTAGACTTCTTAAACCGAATTGTTACTATGGATGAGACTTGGGTACATTTCTACGATCCAGAATCAAAGCAACAATCGATGGAATGGCGATACTCCGGTTCTCCAAGACCTAAGAAGTTTCGTGTCCAAAAATCTGTTGGAAAAGTTCTTGCTTCAGTTTTTTGGGATGGCAATCATGATTGATTTTTTGGATAAGGGTAGAACAATAACTGGAGATTACTATTCGACATTACTGACCACTCTACGGGAAAAAATTAAAGAGAAAAGACGCGGAAAGCTATCCAAAGTTGTTTTGTTTTTGCAGGACAACGCCCCTGCACACAAATCTCATGTTGCCATGCAAAAAATTCGTGATTTAGGGTTTGAATTACTAGAACACCCCCCTTAACTGAAAAAAAAGTTTAAAAGGTCGTAAATTTTCTTCCAACGAGGAGGTAATAAAAGCTGTGGAGGTCTGGTTTGCAGAGCAAGCAGAAACATTTTTTTTGAAAGGTCTAGAGACGTTGCAGGTTCGCTGTAATAAATGTATCCAATTAAGAGGAGAATATGTTGAGTAATAAAATATTTTGACATTGAAATTTTGTTTGGTTCTATAGTAGGCTAAGAATTTTTCAATATATCCTCGTACGTTTGTTTAGTACTTTTAATGAAACCATTATTATTTAAATTCCTTGTGAGTGAAGAAACATATGTTCTCTTCTACGAGCTGGAGTAGACTAAGTTTCATCTTTGAAGGGTTACATATTTTTATTTTATCTTACTCTCTCTTACATATTTATATTTAAACATGATTGTATTCCAAATTGAATAAAGAAAGGGAAATCTAAAAAAAAAAATTCCTAACTAATAAGTAGGTATATTCAAACATTTTAGTTCGATGTGATGGCTAGTAAGTATTCGGATAATGTACGAGTACTGCCAAACCTGATATCACTAAATACGATTAAAGAATTTTCCGATTCTTTGCGAATACGAATTCTTTTCGAGTCAGTTGGGATAGAAAATGTATCTTGGTGATTAAAATCATAGCAATATGCACTTTCCAAGGTAAAATATGACATTTTTCATTCTATTCTTGTTCATTCAGAAGAAATAGTTCTGCTGAGTTGAAATACTATGTTAGAGAAGTAAGGAGAAGTGCGATTATATTATTTTAAAAATTGATTGAACACTTTCATGAAGGGTTGAATTCAATCGATTCCATTCTGATGATTTGGGCGTCTCCCTGATTCGTCATCACCTTTCAAAATTGTCAATACATCGAAAAAAAAAATTCAAGTCACAAATGGCGTTCTCCAACTCAGTAACATACTCCTTATACGAGCGACAGAGAGCTCCACCCACATCCAACAAATGCAAAATGAGTACAGGATATGCAAACGACCTTCCTTGAGACATCCCGTATCGCAGCTTTCTCAGGAAATCGAGCGATTTAATCTCCGCAAGTACCGCCAAGTATACAGATACGAATTTTTATCGAAAATCTTTAATAACGTATACGTAACGTTTCTTTGTCTATCCCGTTAGTTACTTTCAAGGTAATTCGAAACGAATGAGAAAACAAAAAGTGGAAATGATATTTACTAGTTTTACGGTAAAGCGTCGGGTTATAGTAATTGACATTAAAATCGCATTAGTTCACTGCTGATGTAGGCAGGAAAAAAATGACCGGAAAACCGGTGCAAGTTTTTAGTAAAAATCAGGTACACGCGAAAATGGAAAGTAGCGAATGAACCTTGCTTGGGAGAAAATTATATATCAGAAAAATACGGAGGAGGCATCCGTTTCGTTTATTTCTATATCCTGTAATTCGGTAGAGTCATGAGTGTTGATAGTTACTATACAATGAGGTCATTGTTCAAAATAAATACTGTCATACGTTTTGAAATTTCCGCAACCTTATTGATGACTATTCGAACTGTGTTATGTTATCAATACATTCTACACAAAATGAATTCATTATTATAGAAAACTACCAAATAAAACAAAACTCAGTTTTACCCGACGCGGGATTACAAAAGTTATAATTAGAATGCTAATATCAAAGATTTACCAGGTGAAATACTTTACCCTACAAAACTTACAGCTACCTTCATCCACACTTGTGAAAGATTCTTTTATTTATAATGACTGTAAAATGTTCTACTATTACCAGAAAATATCCACTTTTGTTGAACCTTGTGGTAGACTGCCAATTTCTAGACCTAAACTGGGGAGAGGCCCAGGATAAAATTGTTAATGGGAAGTATATGGAGGTCTGCCCTCACAGACGTACAGGCGAGGTGATAGAGGGAGAACCTCTTGGTCAACCCCCAAAAAAACACGATTGTTTCTTTTACAAGAAAAATAAACCCAGAGACGAATCTTTGATGTAAGCTTACAGATATTAGGAGAGACGAAATACTTAGGGTTGAACCTAGACTCAAAGCTCACCTAGAACAAACATCTGGGAAAATAAAAAGTGCTAACAAGGGCAAGGAGGCAAGGACCAAAGTAGTGACTTTAGCAAAACATGGGGGCTAGGACCTAAACAATCGCTTTGGCTAATAGTGTGGCTCTTGAAAAAGTATGGAGCCCTGCTACGGTGGCCAAAGGTTGAAAAAGTGTCAAAAACGGGCTGTGCTCGTAGTCACTGGTGCATGTGAAACATGGTGTTCGTATACCGGTCGAACGCGTATTTGCGGTAGAAACCCAGGGGTGAAAACCTCATCCCTCTAGCTCTTACCGTTTTCGAGATAGAAATTGTTTGGTCCTTCGGGTCGGATTTTGATCCTTCGAGCCGGATTTTCTTTTTGTTGCTTTTTAACTTTTTTCCCAAATGGTGAACCATGATGTTCATACACTGGTTGAATGCGTAGTTTCAATAGAAACCCAATGGTAAAAACCCCATCCCTCCAGCTTTTACCGTTCTCAAAATAGCATTTTTTGGTCCTTCGGGCCGAATTTTGTTTCTACGAGCCGTTTTTTTTTAATTGAACCAATCCGTGAAAACCCTATTCCTTTAGCTCGCTTAAAGTCGTGTATTCATATTATTGGTGTGCAATTATAGTTCTGCATTGAAGTCATAGTATTCATATTATTGGTTCCAGAATTTCTGATCAAATAATATAGTTAACAGTTGTTTTCTCCACCGTTTTGAGAACGAAAGATGTGAGACTATTTTGGACGTTGGGATATGGGGTGGGTTGTATCCCTTTTTCCTGTTTATACAAACCAATGAAATTTCTTCAATTTCTAGCTACCTTGCTTTCCCAATAACTGACAAATATGCACCTTGCTTTTGATGAACTTAGATCCAAGGGCCGCCAGATGTCACTTATTTTCTGTCGAACGAAATGTGTACGATTGAGTAGTGTTAGTATATACTAAGCCACAATAGGCCATTGACCACAGTGGAGGGCCTGATACGGGCCCACTCACGTTCAAACCTAGTATATACTATGATCGCATGCCTACCAGCTAGCTTGGCCAGACGACCATTTTTCAGATATCAGGGAATCAAGGTACGTAAATACATCACTTACTTCAAATAAAAATCCTCCCAGAGTCGATGCCGTTTCCAACCGAGATGGCTGACTAGAGTCAGCCATCAGCGTCACACTAGAGTGTGACCTGACTGGGCTTTTCAAAAAAAAAATCTGAGACGAGATTTGAAATCGGACCTCCAGGGTGGAAGCCCGCGACACTGTCAAACGATCACACCATGCTTAACAATACTGCAGAAATAATTTGTGAATATTTCAATGTGTTTTCTATTAATTTCACTCCCTTGGTTTTCGTTTGTTTGCAATGATAATAAAACTTTCATACAATTATATATGTATTTATTGATAAAAAATTATCTCTTATGTATTTACCCCCCGATAATCATATTGTTATGAGTTCATGCTCATTACACGAATCATCACCGTATCAAACTTGCCATATTAACGAGTTAAACGAAACTTTGTATCTTCAGAACTATTAATTTATTTTCTCTCTTCATAAAAATCTGAAATCATTGAAGTTGAAAACCGATATTGTGTTCAGAATTGATGAGCTAATTATGCAATAACAAATGTAATCTGGAAGCAGATAACTTCGCTGTATTAACTATCGCATCATCTCCGCTATCTCCAACATCATTATTATGAAGTTCCTTTGATCTATTCAATTTTTTGTCAACAGGTATGGTGCAGTATAGTATACGTTGCCGATTCATTTGTCAAGCTCGGGATCGTATTGCAATCGTTGCTATAACAAAACAATAAACGGCATTCCTCGTGTACAGTTAACCGAGAAATCATTATTTATACTACTTATTTATTAATTTCCTTTTCAAAACTCTCTACCGGAACGATATTGGAGATTTCATAGAAGCGGATGCTGTTAAATAAGTACTAATATCGATTCTTCAGTAATAATAGTAATAATACAATATCTATACCGAATACATCAGTGAAGCAATGGATGAAAAAATTCAGGTGGAGTCGGTGTATATCGACTTCAGCAAGTCTTTCGAAATAATTGATCATTGAATCTTTCTGATAAAAAGTCGATATACTCGCAGGCCTCATAGAGTGGATATCATCATACATACAGGATAGGACTCAAGTAGTAACAACAAAGGGTTTTTACTCCAACAAATTTTCAATGACGCCAGGTGTACCTCAGAGTAGTCACCTTGGTCCTCTGCTCTTTGTTATATACATCAAAGACGTGAAACAATGCTTTTTGAATAGTAAAATATTGCTTTATACAGATGACTTGAAAATTTTCAGAATGATGATCAAGAGGATTGCGATGAGCTCCGAGATAATCTGAAAATATTTTCTATGTATTGTCAATGTATAGTTTGTTCCGGAATATATCTAAATACCATAATATTTCGTACACTAACAGTAAGAATAAAATTCTAAACTTTTACATCATCAACAATACCACAATAGAGAGGAAATAAAAGACTTAGGGCCTATATTCACCAGCAATTCAAATTTAAATTCACATATTGATAAACTAGTAAATGGATCCAGAATAATGCTTGATTTCATAAAAAGAAATACTACTATCATAGATAATTATGATATAAGGATCATAATGACGATCATTATGGTACTGGCTGTGAAGATTATAAGACGAGTCATCAGTCTAGTCTGATAACACTGCTATTACCATAATGATTGTATATGATCCGAATTTCATACAAATTTTAAAATCCGACGATTTCTTTAAAAATAGATTTCTTGTTGCATTACTGTAAGTTATGTGAACGTAGCTTAGTTTCAGTAATGTGGGTAGAAACGTAAGGTAACAATGGAATTGTTTGTTTGTGTTCTCATGTCATTGTCAAAGTTAGATTTATTGAAAAGTTCATCAAGCATTTTTTTTTAAATTCATAATTTTAACGTTTCAAATGTGTCTATATTTTTTTCATTATAGTCCTCAGTACTCTAATGAATGATTATAGTACTCAGTCCTATAAAGTATGTCATTTTGTCAATAAAAATGAAATCCATAATAATGTCATTATGACACGTCGGAATATAAAAGTTATTATAACATTGTACAATTCATATGTGCTTAGTAAACTTAGTTTTGCATCATCAATTTGAAATAAATCCTCAATATGCAGTTCACATTAATCGCATAGAAACTGTGCAGCATAATTAGTAATAGATTTGGATATAAATTTGGATTTCTAAGCTTGACTGGACAATAAGCGACATAAATTTAGGATTCAAGACTACTAAGAACTGTTCCATCACGCACACTTTGAAAACATCAAATGTTCAACATTCCTTTTAGAAGAACTGCACTAGGGTATAACTCTCAGGTATAACTCCACTCATATAAGAGCTCAGAGAAATTACAACCAATACATAGATATGGAAGCAGATACTATGAGTCTACTCTCTTTCAAAAAATATTTGAAAACCAAGTATTTAAAAAATATTTGAAAACCAAGTATTTAGTACTGTTTATTTAGGATTAATTTTATAATTTACTTTGTAATTTTTTTTCATTATTTTCAATATTATTGAGAGTTCACTGAATTAAAAATGTGGTTTTTAATTCAGTTTTTCGATTTCTATTTTTCAATTTTCCTGTCTGAATTACGGCCAATATATTTAATTTCAATTGATTTACAGACACCAAAAACCTTTCACATTATAATTATTAGAGTTTCAGAAAAAAAAACTTTGAATTGGTGGGCCATTAAACAGTAATATGAGCCAACTTGAAATAATTTAAAGTATCTGAATTATTCTTAAAACACCTGTAACGAGCCTGGAACCGGGCCTGTCGCACCTGTTCTCGGAAAAAGTGTTATCAGCTCATTGGCTCTTTCCGATTAAACCGAGAATTCTCAACATTTCCAGCCTGCTCCATCTAGACGCGACTATGTAATGTGGCTATGTAATAGGACGCGGTAGCAAAGAGTATAGTTTGAGTTGGAGTTAGAGTATACAATCCACCGTTAGCACAGATGTAAAGAGAGTGTGAGATCTGGCGAGCGGGAAGGCTATTGCGAGAGCTTTGTATTTCGTTGTGTCAAAGCCGTCAATGGAATGTCTTTCATAAGTTCCGGTAATTCGTGAACAAAGAAATATAAAAACCTTTCTCCGGCCAACGTGCCCTCAGAGAGGAATTTTAATAGTGCAGAATTTTGCAGTGTCAAATATGTAATAACAAAAAATTGCAAAATAAAATTTTCGAAAAACCTTTCAGGAAATGTTTAGTTTAGACACCGCTCGATCAAATCTAGGCTAGGGATACCAAACCAATTTACTAGAACCCCAAGGCGATCCTCACTGGTAGGTAGGTATCCCACTGCCGATCGATGATCATTAAAATCTAAAAATAACCTCTGGCATCTTCATAATTTCCGAAGAATGTAATAATTCTCCGCGTTTATACGTCCTTTCGAGCAAAACATAGTCATATATTTTAATTCATCTACAAAGTTGCAGCATCATATCCATAATTTCCGATGAACGAAACGAAAAAAAAATCGATACTAATAATTGCCCGGCTCGGGAAATATTAAAATAGCACCTCGATCGTCTTTTATTCGCGTTTTCATCGCAGCTAAATCATATGAATTATTCTTGTTCATCCCCATAAAGGCTGTAATTGCCTTTTGTCAGACTGGTATAATTACGGCTGAATTTATACCATAAATATTTTTGCGTTACAGCGACAAACGAATAATGAAACGCCAGGGGCGGAACTTTGATGAAACTCGGGTGATTCAGTGACCCCAAACTGGTAATTATAACATAGACTCCGATAGAAAAAATTCGCGCCATGAAAAGTTTCACACAGACGGTGATACGTGTTATTTGTTGAAGCTCACGAAAAAGGTGGCAATGAAACATCACATTCGAGTTTTGGGCTGATGAACTCATAACAACTGACTTTTCCCTCTTGTTTTTACGCCACTGGCTGATTAATCAAAACACTACTTTTCTCATACCGATTGTTTTTAGTATTTTCAGTCATGTGAGCAATGGCAGCTGATTCACATGGGCCCAAATTATTTGCTTCCAGCTCTACAAATCATATTTTACCAAAATTTGTTTCCCAAATATATGACTAGAACATACAGAGTGAGTGGTCCAACGAAAAGTATGCACCGAGCTTTTATCCTATTTGTGGAATTGCAAGCAGAAATGCTTGGGCACGTGGAGTTTGCTTTTGAGGAGGACACATTTTAGATATATTTTGCAACTTGTGCCTCTAACCCCCCAGCGAGGGGGTGTCACAACCCTAAAATTTTAAATGGAACGTGGGGTCGAGTGATATAACATTTGAACGGGCACAAAATTATCTTTCCAATGATACCCTATTTACTGAAACAGTTAATGCGATAATGCGATAACGGCTTCAAGAACATGAGATAATTTTGGTATTAATGAAAAATACGAATAAGTTTTGGTTACTAAGAATTAAAACATTTACAAGTAGTAGTACGTTTCAATTTTTGTTACTTGTAATAGTGCTTTGGAAAATAAAATTAAATAGCTGTTAAATTGATTTATTAAAACGTTACTTCAACAAGTATTCCAATTGTGACCCATTTGCTTCCATACAATAATACAGATTGTGTTCAAATATATTATCCGTGGGGATAGCTCGAACGGAGAGCGCCGGTTCACCGATATCTGAAGCCAAGCAATGCTATGCGTGGCCGTGGTTTGGATAGGTGACCTACGGACCTCCTTTCGATATTCTCCTCGGATCGTGCTAGGAATCGCACGTAAAAAGGTAAGACCTCGTTAATCCTTGCCTCGCACAAGTTTCGACTTTTGAGGGCTGCCGTTCGTAAGGGGACGACAGCTGGTTAACGGAAAAAACAATTCAAAAACAATATGTCTAACATTTTGTAGCATATCAGGTGTTATGCTTCTGCACTCTGCTATAATCTGTTGGCGAAGATCTTCTATGGACTCGGGCTTCGTAGCAAAACTTTTATTTTTCAAGTGTCCCCATAGAAAAAAGTCCAAAGGCGATAAATCAGGTGACCTGGCAGGCCATTCCATTGGGCCTCTCCTGCCAATCCACTGCAACATAGTGCGGAGGTGCTCCATCTTGCTGGAAATGAAGCCGATCAGCATTATGATTTGGGTCATCTTCTATTATTTGTGTGATGAAAGGATCAATTGCGTCTTCAAGCATGTTTAGGTAGATTTCACCATTTAAATTTCCAGAAATGAAAAGTGATCCTATGATATGACTTCCTAATATGCCACACCAGACGTTTATTTTTTGAGGGGCCTGGGTATGAACCTCACGGAATAAATGTGGGTTACTGTCATCCCAGTAACGGCAATTATGCCTATTCAAAGCTCAATTCAAATAAAATGTTCACTCATCTGTGAAACAAATGTTAAATTAATAAGCGCGGATCTTCACTTAAACGCTGACTCATTTGTTCACAAAATTGCAGCCTTCGATCAGGATCATCTTCATTTAGTTCGTGTACTAATTTAATTTTGTACGGATGAAATTTGTACGCTTTAAAATCCGTATTATGGACGAACGGGAGACCCCTAGTTGACGGGTACTTTGAGTATGATCAAATTGTACATGCCCCAAAACAGCGACTTCCACAGCTTCATTTCTTATGGGGTTTCACATTACAAACAGACCCGGTATCGATAAACTTTCTAACTAACTTGGTAACATACGAATCATTCACATTTGTATCGAGATGACTGTCCTTAAACAAGCGAGCTGTACGTCTAGCACAACTATTGTTTTGAAAATACAGTTTCACAATTTCTGAAGCCAGGCAAATAAAATATAAATATTGATTTTTTTCTACGACCATTAAGAAAAATGAACATTTCAATTGCGTCTTTGATTAAGAAACCTACCACGTTGTAACACCGATTTTCATTTCCCACGGGCAGCTGTATCGAAATATTTCATTTCCTACGACTTTCATGACTACTAGACTGTCATTATAGGTAGGTATTAACGAATTTTATGAACATAAATAATATCGAATAAAGTTTCTTTAAGTCTGTCTAATAATTTGACATTTCACATCAGTAGATAATTACAAAATTCGATTGAAAAAATTAAGTTATTGAAAATGATTAGCGATAGTGAGGATGATTTAACAATCAAATTAATAAATTTATATCAGAAGCTCCTGATAATGCCTATCTTCTGACAAAGGTATGATTTTCTTTTCATAAAACCAGAATAATTTCAATAAAAAGATTGATTACAATCGGATTCTATATTTTTAAATAGTTGACAGATACTTTCTATATATCAGTTAATTTGAACAAATTATTATGTGCTCTAGTAACGACGAGTGTTGATGACACATGGACTTTGGATGGTGGGAGCGAGGGTTCAAATCCACGCAGCCACTTTTTTTTCATTTTATGAAATCGATTAGTGTTTGATTTTTTCTGCATAAAGTTTATTTATTTCTAAGTTGTCAAAATTTGAAAATTTTGAATGTTATTTGTTTCATGACATAGGTAGGTACGTGTACAAAAAGAAAAAATAAATGTTTCATTCAACGGGTGAAGAAAGAAAAAAATTATCTAAACCATGTAAAAATGACGGCAGGAGAGTTTATGATAAAAAGGATTATTAAAAATATTACAGATTTGTTGTAGTACGAGCGTACAATATTATATTTCTAGTACCTTCATATCTTATATGAATATTAACATTCAGAAATCAATGTTCATATTGTTTTGGCGATATCGGCCCTTTAGGACCGTATCGCAGTATTTTGTATTTTTCGTGGGTAACTTTTAACTGCTGTGGCGAAGCCGAACACTTGAGGTAACGTTTGGTAAATCTCTTTATTGAAATAACGATGAATCTCAGCCGAGGCACTATGTAGATGAGAGTTTTTAGTTGAAAGACGACCGAACTTTTTCAAGTCGAAGAATGAACTGACTATGTCGGTTGACTGATGTGACTGACCGTTTCTAACTGGAACAGATCAAACCTTCTCAGGAAGAAAAGAGGTTTTGTTTCATCTTGAAACCCGTAAATAGAACTACCGAAAGATTATCCTAGAGATTTCCAATCAATTACATACTGGAAAAACCGGCCAAGCTGGGTAAGCGTAGGTACTTATTAAATCGGATTATAGGAAAGCAATTTGTTTACTGGTGAAATGTTATGGGTTGGAAATTCCCGGTTTGTTCGTAAGATACGACACTTCGGATGGATTAAATTTGAAATATATACAGGAGCTTAGAAATAATATTTGAAATTGAAATTTGTGAAATATTGACCTAATTAATAATTTACATGTATGAAGTATAATATATAGAGGTGGGATAATTCCCCATATTATATTGAAATTATATCAAAATGACTGCTTGTAGAATTCCGACTGAAAATTAATTTTACACAGCAAGCAGATTTTCATTGGGAAAATTGATTTGTGCGCCACTGCGAAAACCATAACCTACGCCAACTAGTAGCACGGTGGCATTTTGCATTGATTCGCAAATAAACGAAAAAATTGTTGAGTTTGGTCAGTATACCGAGCGAACGTTATGTCCCGCTTGATCGTAGACTCGTTAAAACGTCGATGAATTCATTTTATGGCAATTCTATTTTATTTACGCTCGCTAGTTGGTACGACGCTATGTTTTTATTTTTGCAGAGGTCAAGATATCTCATTAAAATAATAAAACGGCTATCAAGAGCTTCAAACGGTCGCTAACTTTTCAGTTTACTGCGAGTATCAATGTTCACAGTGGCGTACGTCCTGCATTATTAATAACGAGCATCAGATTTTTCCGATGGAGAATAAGTCATAATCGTAGGTGGAAAACAACTTGATGACCCAAATATGAGTTGATTTTGTTCTCTTCTGTTCAGTGGGGTTGTCAATACACCGTGACCTATAAGATCTATTGTTCCCATTCTGGATAACAGGTCACACAGGCCTAGAAGGAAACGAAATAGCGGACGACTTAGCTAAAGAGGGGGGGTGGGGCGAAACAACGTTCACTGGACCAGAACCGGTAATCGGTTTAGCATATAGCACTGCCAAGAATGTCATAACAGCTTGGGCAGGCAATAAAAGACTCGAGTACTAGCGCAGTCTATACCGGGCCTAGCCCATTGCAAAGCATTTATTGATTGTACAAGGAATAAACAGCACTCTGACAAACTGTTAGAACTCAGTAGAGCGCATCTCAAAGTTATAGTAGGTTTGCTTACTGGCCACTGCAAACTCAAACATTACCGGACTTGCACAAGATGCAGAGTGCCGGCTATGCATGGAGGATGATGAAACGGCTTAACACATTCTGTGTACATGCCCTACAGCGGCCAGAACCAGATTCTCAATATTTGGCAATACGACAGTAAAGCCAGAAAACCTGGTAAATTGTTCTCCCAATACATTTCTCAATTTCATTAAGAGATTGGATATACTGGAAGAAATATAACCATAGGATGAGCCACAATAGGCCATTGGCCGCAGTGGAAGGCCTGATACGGGCCACTAACGTTCAAACCTAACCTAACCCATTCTGCTGTTTTTTTTTTTCTATAAATTCCAATTAAAAAAATATGAATTTGACACTTGACAGTATTGACACATGTCAGTGTATCAATTCACAGTATTCCAAACATTCAAAAACAACAGTTTTTACCAACCTGACCGTAAAAAACGATCACCGATAGACTGTGGAATATTGTCAATTAACCGTGGTAGCTGGATGGTTAGAGCGTTCGCCTCTCAAGCGTAGGGTTTTCGGCTCGATTCCCAGCATGGTCACCAGTCTCGTGCATGGCATCACACGTTAAAAGACAAGGGCTGCGTCATCCCTAGCTCACACGAGTCTCTCGAAGACTTCTGCAGATTGCGCGTAGGGGAAATAACAACTTTAATAGACGGAAATAAAAATTTGAACAACTGACAAGTGATGGAAATTTTGGGATTTATGCATAACAAATTCACAATCTATAAATGAATTGTGAGCAGGTGCACACAATCCAGATATCCTGAGTATTCGGACTGTGGACTACTGGACTCTCCGAACCACCACCTGACATTTTCATCTTGATAATTTATTCTTCAGTAAAGTAGCAATTTTCAAAATGTTTCATGGTCTAGAAGAGTTACGAGGAAATATTGAAAAATTCTTAGCCTACTATAGAACCAAACAAAATTTCAATGTCAAAATATCTCATTACTCAACATATTCTCCTCTTACTTGGATACATTTATTACAGCGAACCTGCAACGTCTCTAGACCTTTCAAAAAAAAATGTTTCTTCTTGCTCTGCAAACCAGACCTCCACAGCTTTTATTACCTCCTCGTTGGAAGAAAATTTACGACCTTTTAAACTTTTTTTCAGTTGAGGAAAGAGATGATAGTCGGACAGAGCCAAATTTGGTGAATAAGGGGGGTGTTCTAGTAATTCAAACCCTAAATCACGAATTTTTTGAGATTTGTGTGCAAGGGCGATGTCCTGCAAAAACAAAACACCTTTGGATAGCTTTCCGCGTCTTTTCTCTTAAATTTTTTCCCGTAGAGTAGTCAGTAATGTCGAATAGTAATCTCCAGTTATTGTGTACCCTTATCCAAAAAATCAATCATGATTACTCCATGGCAATCCCAAAAAACTGAAGCAAGAACTTTTCCAGCAGATTTTTGGAAACGAAACTTCTTAGGTCTTGGAGAACCGGAGTGTCGCCATTCCATCGATTGTTGCTTTGATTCTGGATCGTAGAAATGTACCCAAGTCTCATCCATAGTAACAATTCGGTCTAAGAAGTCTACATCGTTTTCAAGTCGAGCACAGATCGAACGCGATGCAACTACCCTTGCACGCTTTTAGTCAACATTCAAACATTTGGGGATCCATTTTGCAGCAATTTTTCTCATGTCCAAATTGACGTGAACTATATGATGAACGCGTTCGTATGAAATATTCAGTGCTGCAGATATCCGTTTTAGCCCAATTCGACGGTCTGTTAAAATCATGTCATGAAATGCATCGATATTTTCGGGGACTGACACAGAAACTGGCCTTCCCGATCGGTCATCATCTTCAATGGAAAATTTACCTCTTTTGAAGCTTGCAGTCCAATTTTTCACGGTCGCATACGAAGGACATTGATTACCAAGGGTATTAAGCATATCTTCGTAAATCTGCTTACCTCTTAACCCTTTTAAATACAGGTACTTGATGATGGCTCGATACTCCAATTTTTCGATTTTCACAATTTCGGTGAACATATTTTTTCTTTGAATTTATTGCGTAACTCTGGTTTACTTTTTTGACGTCAAACTTTACACTGACACTTCTAATAAGTTATTGTTCGTTGCTATGGTAACGCAATATTTTGTTTATGTAGTGAACTGGACTAGGCTAACTAGATATCAATACAACTGTTTTATTCAGGTTTATTTTTACTCAAGAGTTGTGTACTGAAAGTGAACTGAAAATTCTTGTTCAATTAAAGAGACCAGAACGAACATTCACCACGAATCAGGAACGTTAATTATTATACAGGGACCAATGCCGCATGGTCAAGATCGCAACATTTGAAAGGAGCAGACTAATATTCCATTCCAAGACCTCCAACATTATCACAAAAGTACCTCCATAAAAAAAACCTGAGCTTGGAAATTTGGAAATCATCCAAAAAAATTATGACAGTGATATGAAGAAAACTCGTATAGTTTATGAGAAACCAACAAGATCTGTGAAAGACAAAAGATAGAGGAAAAAATCAAATGCCATTGTCCCCTTGACTATTTTATTTACTCTCGATCATATTAACCAAATAACTTTTCAATATTTTCCAAAGTCCAAATGTGCTAGATCAGAATTTCGGACTGACTTACGAAGTTGCCGAGTACAAATAAACAAATCTAGTTTCAACGGCCTTATCCTGTCTCACCCTGAATATTGGCCTGGTTTGCAACCAACCAGAATTTGCGTTGACATTTATGTCATTCCAATATTTCAATTTTGATAACCGCAAATAGTGGTGTGCTAAACGAAAGCAAATAATAATAATAGCCGTCCTATTCCCTCACAGGCTATGCTTTTGGGGACACTCGACGTGTGTTTTAGCGAGTATTATTATTATTATTGTTCTTTATTTCATATATAATGCAACACAACTAGTATTTATTTTCTCTGTTAGCTTGAAAATCATCGGCATTTTATATCAAGCGAATTCGAAACGCCCTCCCAGCGTGAAGAACCTCAGCAATTTCACCTTTTGTTTTTCATATTTTTTTTGTGCTGCGATAAACAATGGAGTTGCGTATTGTTTTGCGGTGACATTAGTGACCTCAGGTGTTGAATGTGAGAGCACGGTACGACAAAAGAATAGTGGTACGAAGCGCGTACAAATAATTGTTCGAGAATCAGTACATGACAGTATCCGCGACAAAAGGTAAATAATTCCCAGGCGACGGAGACGATTTGTTTTTCTCCTTGACGGTAGGATTCGGATCTGGTAGATGAATCGAACACACAAAGAAAACTTTACTTGGTTCAATACATTTCTGTGTGTATCAATATAATAATTCATTAAGTCTTTAACATTAATTGTAGGGTGCTAAGTAGTAATACCAAATATTTGACAATTATATCATTGAAGAATGAAAGTTCTTTTTGAATGTCATATTATGAATCCTCAAGACTTGAAGCTCCTTAAAGCTCATTTGAGAGCATCAAGACAGATCCAGAATCTACAGCTTTTGTGAGCTATGGTAATAATAAAGATAAGATTTTAGGGGTGTTGTATATTGTATGCGGGCTCACAAACACTTCAACCAAATTTTGACCGATACCTCATAGTGCCGTTACCATTTTCAAGCTTTTCTTGTCCAACTCGTAAAACTGTTTTCCTTTGCGATATTTTCGCTTGTTTTGTCCTGACACTTTATTCCAGTGATATTTTATTTCATCAGTTACCCGTCGTCGAAATTCTTTTTTCAAGAGGACTTTGGAGAGTCCACAGAAGGGTTCTGGGCTGAGAAATTGTGTATTTGGCAAAGCAATCTTCTTCCTCGTTGCCTCCAGTACCTCTGTGAACTGGCCCCCGCACGAAAGTGACCGGGAAGTGGAGTAGCCAGAATATTTTCTTGGGGGTAGAGGCTAATAAAGCTAATACGAGAAGTGTACTATTATTATATATTATTTATATAATAATAACATCTTTTTTGATTTTTTTTTGATTTGGCAATCGTCGAAACGTTAAAAGATTTCAGAGGGCCACCTATTCCCCCCTTCTTTTGGCTGCGCCACTGGTGGCAGCTAGGATGGATGAAGGGACATCAAAAATAATAAAACTTAGGATAGAGTGGCATATTGAATTTCCAAAAAATGTATTGATTGAAATTTTTGCAACTTGTGTATTTCGGTCTCCTCTACAAAAAATCCAAATGAAACTTTTGGCGGTCAAAACTATTTTCGAAGAAAGATGCCTATATTGATGTGACACTTCAACCCTTTTACATATCAAAATTCTGTTATTGAAAACAAACAAAATTTGCCCTTCTTTGAATGAAACACCACACCTTTTTTTATTTGTTATCAGCACTTTTTTGGGAAAAAACAACATTTTTTCCAAAAAACTCACCCTTCTTTAAAACGTAAACAAATCTTGGTATTTTTCGCTGGCTTTTTGAATTCAACCCATGATTTGTTCACGTTTTGAAGGGTGAATTAAAAAAAAAAAGTTACTTTTTTCGCTAAACTGAGATGAAAACGTGAATAAGGGTGTGTGTGTTTTTTTATTGGAAGAAGGGCCAATTTTGTTTGTTTTCAATAACAGAAATTCGATATGTCAAATGGTGAAGTTTGACAACCAAATGAACTGAGTAGTATCTTCGAAAGGACCTAGTCATGACCACCAAATATTTCATTTGGATTTTTTACAGAGGAGATCGAAATACGTGAGAATTTTTTGTTGAAAATTCAATAGGTCACTCTAAACGAAGTTTACCACAAAAATATAGGACCAGGGTATTTCATCACAAAACCAAAGTTTGGTATCCTTTTTGACCACCCCACATAACAAACCAAGCCTCATTCGGAAAGTCGGGCAAGCGTTACATTCGAAAAGAAATCACCGAAGAGAAACCATTGTCACTTCCTGCTACCCCACGTGCGTTTGGCGATGTCCATCCTGCGGCTAGTCGAGGGCGTGAGCGAGATTTGCAGGAATATTATTGTAACGGTGAATCGCTTACGCCTCGAACGATATCGTTTTCGTGTGAAATATGGAGCTCGTTACCATTCAGTCATTGTCGTAAGTCATGTAATACAACACGAACATCGGTGCTATGCTAACGATGATGACCAAGGCTTGCCAGAAAGTTTTCCTGCTAGCATCCTGCTTTCACCATGGATGGCTGATTTACTTTAAAATAGTTTGTTTTGTTCGGAAAAATTGTACAGGGTGACCCAGAGTTAAACCACCGATCGTCCAGGATCGGTATTTTAGGCAAAAACAAGATTTTTGTTTCATATATAATAATCATGTGTCCTTACTAGCTTCGTTTTCGAGATACAGGGTGTCAAAGTTCCTTGACATGCGCGCTCTTCTGATTTGATCCCTATGGATTTTTGTATAAGGTACAATGAAAACCAAAGTTTATGATGAGTCCATCAACGACGAAGGTATTTCCTGAAAAGGGTTGTACAAGCAGCACTAGCACAGGAAAGTTGTTGCGTCAACATAATTCTATCAAAACCATGTTTTCGAGCATTTCTATGCTCATCTTAAATCAAACTGAAATGAGGTAAGGCACTTATTACAATTTTGAAAAATTTGTGAAACTAGCAAAAATAAGTATACTTGGAAACCATGGTCACTTACATGGCATGAAAACGAAGCGAATTAAAAGAAAACAAAGTTATCAGTTATAAAAAATCATGGCGCAAAAGAGGCCTGCACTTTACGCGTTAAGGGCGATTAGGTGACCATTCCTATATCAGCAGCAACAACATCAGTTATTCAATTCAATTATTAAAAAAAAATTGTTGTAAACTGTAACAATGGCTGTCGAAAGATAAATGAGATTGATAGTAAAATGGAGATGTGAATCGATAATGAAAGTTTTTGCCATTAAGGTGCCATCTATCCTACAGGTTTTTATTTACCAATTCTTTTAACTTTCTTGGTAAAGTTCCTAACGACATTAAATTTAATCTAACAAAAACTAATCGAAATTATACTCAAAAGCATTTGACTGCGGTAATCACCAAATACTGCAGCGTAAGCTCCACCTTTACGAGTTCAGAAACCAATGCCATAACTGGTTTGAGTCTCATTTGAGATATTGGTTTAATCCAACATGGTGAACCACAGGGATGTGTGCTTCGACCTATCCTGTTCTTTTGAAGTTTTAATTGCAAATATCAAGACTGAAGCTGTATTCACTATTTTTGTAAACGTTGCAACGATCCTATAGCATGATCAATATTCAAAAAATCTTTTTAGCAAAATGGCTTGGGACCTAACTGATGTTGTGAGAGAGTGGTGTAAATGCGAATCTGCGATCGTTCAACACTAACAAAACTAATCTTTCGTCATTTCAATGCAATATACCAAATATTCCCATGGGAAATGGTATTATTTCATCAAAAATATGAAAACCTTTTTAGGGCTTCATTTAGACTGTAACCTCAATTTTGAAATCACATTTGCATTCTCAGTAAAAAGCTGTCCCCATGGTTCTATGCGCTATGATTTGGTGAGATCATTATCACGAACGTAGACACGGCGACAGGAGGGGTAGGTATACAAAAATACAAAAAAAATATTTTTTTTTACAAGTTCACGTCATCATTTAGAATCCTTATGAAACACAAGTAATAGGCAATTTCTCAAAGTAAGTTTTAAACACACCAACCTGGGTCAAAACGCCCCTATTCCTAGGCTTAGCAATAGTTTCAATAAATACTGCTCGGAGATGGATATTTCCTGTATATCTTTATCTCATTTTAAAACAAGCACCAAACTAATTTTTCATATTATGTAATCTATATCTGTAATGTACTTTAAGAATATCTACAATTTAAGTTTTTTTTTTAGTTTTTGTAAACTGTGATATATGTATATGCATCAGTGGATACTGTTTTGGATTTATACCCGTATATATCCCAAATCTGAATAATTAAATAAATAAATAAATGAAATAAATAAATCATTTTTCGCTGCTAGTGTCTATCTTAACATGCCGTTGGTGTACAAGGCAGCGGTGATAAAATTGTCCAAAAACACATATTTTTGTGCAAATGGTAATTGAATTTTTTATATCAAAGCCACGCGACGACTTCTCAAATTATTCATCATTTCACGCAGCATTTTCATATCTTTCAGTCGTCCCAGAGGCATAAATGAGAAAATCGCCACCTGAAATTTGCCACCATCTTCCAGTCTACCTATATACTGTACGATGCTAATGTATGGAATAAATTCATTATTTCTGAATATGAACAATTTTGGAAAATTCCGCGAACACGTCGATTTTCTTTTCGGATTGGCCAATTTTTGAACTCCACCCAAAATATATAGGGTTATCCACATTCGAGTAAAAATAACTTTAGTGATATTTTTAAATGGGACACCCAGTGTATTTTTCCATATATTTGGTTAGGGACCGTCATTACAAATCCAGTGATGGTAGCTATAGCTGCCTCCGTGGCGACGTTAGTTGATGCCTTGTAAGCACAAGGTCTTCTAACCGAAGTCACAAATGTGTGGTTGGCTTCCTGTTGTTGACTTCCTTTGTTTCTATTTTTACATCCAAGTGTTGTACATCTCCGCACTTGATTTTACCGTACTGATGAGAGCTTAAGCTCGAAACACGTGTCTACGGTTGCACAACAATTTGAGGGGTTATACCCAATAACTTTTCTCTTTATATTTTCATATATACCCCCCGATAAATCCTTTCTGATTTGTATTTTCCTGGGAAGGATTGTCACGCTGTGGTAGTTATAGCTGCCTCCGTGGCGACGTTAGTTGATGCCTTGTAAGCACAAGGTCTTCTAACCGAAGTTACAAATATGTGGTTGGCTTCCTGTTGTTGACTTCCTTTGTTTCTATTTTTACATCCAAGTGTTGAACATCTTCGCACTTGATTTTACCGTACTGATGAAATCTAAAGCTCGAAACACGTGTCTACCGTTGCACAACAATTTGAGGGTTATACCCAATAACTATTCTCTTTATATTTTCATATATATCCCCTCGATAAATCCTTTCTGACAAATATGGAAAAATACACTGGGTGTCCCGTTTAAAAACATCACTAAAGTCAATTTTACTTGAATGAGGATAACCCTATAAATCGACGTGTTCGTGGAATTCTCCAAAAAGTGTTTATATTCAGAAATAATGAATTTATTCCACACATCTGCATCGTATTGTACATCCAGCCGACGGGCGCTTCCCGATATCTCAATAAATTTCAGCAGGTCGCCGTCGAATTTGGCCCGATTCCCGAACCAACTTCTCCGATCATTACCTCTCCCAATTACATGTGCACCACGACGGAATGCACAGCCTCCTCCGATACCTTATGCCAAATACTTTCGCTCGGAATACCTGAACGTCTGCCAAAATACCTGGTGCGCATCCGAGAGATTTACGAGTTTTTTGTTTTGTTCCGGAAAACGCGTGCGTGCGCGTATAAACAAGCGAACTACGATAATTGGTACTCGGGTTATTTGATATAGAGGTGCATCGCATAGCCACCTACTGGATTCGCGAAATGTTCCCCGGATAAATATAATAACGAGAACGACCCATGTGACGACACTGCGTCGACAAATATATTCATCTGTACTTATTTATAGGTTTATTGGCCGATAACTATCTGCTATTCGCGGTATGGACTCTATTTCGGTTCGCAATAAATGCTTTGTGAATGCTTTCTTATGCAGTCGGTTGAATTGTCATCGATATAAAGTAATTCATTGCCACGTTGAGAATGGTCGAAAAGGTAATCAACAACATAGCTAAACTTCATCAAAATATCATCATTCCCAAGTAGGATCTGAACATTTGTTGGGAACTGAATGAAAGTCCACTAAACTACTATTATATCCATCAGCACCGATGACTTCTCCTACCAGTGGCGCAGCCAGGGGGAGGGCTTTGGGGCTGCAGCCACCCCCACCCCGGAGCAAGTCACCATTATCGTTAAGAATGTATTGACCCGTTGGTACTTCTCAGAATGGGTGAAGGCGCAAAGCAATCGAATAATATCCAAACATTTACCTTCTGAAATACCTATTTCACTCAAAGTTACGGAAACATTATTATTATTATAATATGGGCCGTGGTGGTAGAGCGTTTGCCTTTGGAGCGAAGGGTCGAGTGTTCAAAGCCTCGCATGGTCATCGGTCTCGTGCATGGCATCACACGTTAAAAGGTAAGAACTGCGTCTTCCCTAGCTCACACAAGTCTCTCGAAGACTTCCGAGGGTTGCGCGTAGGGGTGCAATCGGTTGACGGAAATAACAATTTAACAATATAGTATCAATTCAGCCAGAGCTTTGCTTCATGCAGATTCTCTAAGAGATCAGCTTAATGATATTATAAGAAAAAATGCTGAAACTGAATTTCTCACAATTTTCTATACAGTAAAGATGGTTTGTGAAGAATACGATATTTCTATCAATTTGATACGAATAGAATAAATAAGAGGCAATCTCACAGAGTCAATGTCAAAACGAATGATGTGGAACAATACTTCAGAATGAGCATTTTGTTGCCTTATTTAGATAATTTTATTATACAAATCCTAAACAGATTTTTGAAACATAAATCAATTTTATCCTCATTCATCTGTATGATTGACAACAAAAATAATTCACTGGACGATTTCAAAAAACTAATTAATTCTATAAATGTGATATGACAACATTAAGTGAGAATACTCTTCAATGTGAATTAAAGTTGTGGAAGAAAGAATTGTTGAGAACTGACCCAAAATATGTCAGCTTTGTTACACAGTGAAAGGCATTTGTTTCCTAATATGTATTTTTCTATTAGGAGTCTAAAATGAAGTCATTATGAAATCCAAATGCGCATGGAAATGGCTTCTATAACACAAAAAAATGCCAAATAGAAAAAATAGTATATTGGAGCACTCCTCGCTTCGCTCGTCGCACTCCAAACAACGCGTGCGACAAAATGGTGTCTTATAAAACTTGTATAAATATATACTATTATTGTTGAAAATCTTATGTACTTTACCGGTGTCAACATCCACACCTGAAAGAACTTACTCCACTTTGAAAAGACTAAAAACGTATTTTAGAAATACAATACTAACTGGTCTAGCTCTTTTGAATATACACTACAATTTTGTATTTGATATTGAGAGGGTGTTAGATATATTGCGAGAAAGTTAAACATTTGAGAGTTTTAGATAGAGTTTAAATTGATGATTTTTAGTTTGTTATAAGTATTTTCTGAAAAGTTTTTTTATATCACTTTTTGTGTTGCTTGTCCTGTTTTTGTACGTAAATTTAAATTAGGTATATTTAAAAAAAGTTTTTTGAGAAATATGTGTCCTTTCTTGCATATATTTACTGAACTACCTTAGAAATTCTATGAATAATGAAGTAATGAGAGTTATTATTATAATATGATCCATGTCTAGTACAGCTCACCCCAAACTAAAATCCTGGCTGCGCCACTGTCTCCTACTAAAAACTATTTCCAACTTTATGGAAATCTTTTGCAGTGTTGACGTAATGCAAGAATGCAGAATATGAAGGTTGCAAAGTAGTCCATAGTCCAGCATATTGAGTAAAGCCTACTATCTGACTATGCAAGCTCTTAGCTCCTGAAGATGCTAACTTTGTTGGCGAAACGCTCGTCGAGTGTGATTTTGACATAATTTTGTTAGTTTTTTTCCTGAATTAGCAGTATTAGCAAACCATTTAAATTCCCCTCAAAATTGTTATTTCACAAATACAAAATTTTTGTTTTATAAAAAATCTTGTACTTATCTCAAAAATTATAATTCGTCTTTACAAACAATCAACCAACACCATAATACAAGATCAAAATCTAACAAAAATCTAAAAATTCACAAAAATTTTCTCACACTTTATTGCAGCATCATGCTATTAATATAGGGTGTAGAGTATTTACTTTGATCCCGATGAAATTGAAAAAATCCTTTGTAAAATGTATAAGAATATGGACAATTGAGAACATTGAAAATATTGAAAAATCATGTAGCATTTGAGTGATGATTCGGTTATGTTTATATAATTACCTGTATGTCTTCTTTTATGTAATTTTTTAAGTCATATTCTGTTAGTATTTAGATTATACAGTACGATGCAAATGTATGGAATAAATTCATTATTTCAGAATATAAACATATTTTGGAAAATTCCTCGAACACGTCGATTTTCTTTTCCGATTGGACAATTTTTGAACCTCACCCTGAATATATAGGGTTATCCGCATTCAAGTGAAAATTACTTGTGATATTTTTAAATGGAAACACCCAGTGAATTTTTCCATATTTGGTTAGGGATCGTCATTACAAATCCAGTAATACTAGGTTTGATGGGATTATGTCAAACGGCTGCGGAGATATGGGCAAAAAACTTCCTCGTATGTCCAATGAGTATGACTGAGACTTCACACGGGCACATGGAGAAGTTTTGTGCTCATATCTCCGCAGCCGTTTGACATAATCCCATCAAACCTGGTATGACTGGATTTGTAATGACGATCCCTAACCAAATACACTGGGTGTCCCATTTTAAAATATCACTAAAATAATTTGTACTCGAATGCGGATAACCCTATATATTTAGGGTGGGGTTCAAAAATTGGCCAATCGGAAAAGTAAATCGACGTGTTCGAGGAATTTTCCAATATATGTTTATATTCAGAAATAATGAATTTATTCCATACATTTGCATCGTACTGTATATTATGTATATTGAAAAAACATATGATTACTCACAGGTCTTATTATCAATGAATTCAATATTAACTTTTATTATAAAATGTATTACAAATTCAATAAAAAAAGTGACTTTGTGGAAAAAAATCATTAGTTATTTACAGTTGAAATAAATTAGATAGGCAGAGTTAAGGCTATTTTTATTACAATAGTTATAAAGCACCTTCAGACGGGTCGTAACAATAAGCAGATGGCAAAAATCCATTGTACACATTAATTTTCAATCAGAAATATCTACTCAATTACACATTTTATTTTGGTGACACCCCTAGGCTTGTCAAATTCCGCACGACATCCATTATACCTATTATGCCATTATACAGCGAACTGCGAACTAGAAACAGTGACCCATAACGCCCAAGCCCGCAGCAATATTTTCTAGGTTATGCTAGACTAGATAGGAGCGCAGACGAAATATCCAGACGCACACAACATCGGTATATACCTTTGTCCTCGATCAACATACACAATAGATCGCGTCACGTCCCAAAGGTCCATTAGTCAAGTCTTTTATTCGCGATAATATAGAACGAGGAATGTGGCGGCCAGGACCGAACTCGGCCCCTAGGATACATGGGGCATTTCTGAAATGATGAATTAGGTGGAAAACAGAGATTGTAGAAATATGACACCAGACTATGATACAATTGTTCACAACGAAAACAGAATTAAAACAGCTTCGATTAATCAAAAACAACAGGAATTAACAAAAAAACTGCAGGAAATACACTCTTATTCTTGTAAACCGTTTTATAGCAGTGCAAATAGAAATTTACAGCCTTTCTCTCTTCCCTTCAGACACGAAAGTAAATATTTCTTCAAGGTGTTTGATACTGCGAAATATCAAAAACCACAATAGGTATTTAAGTTTAATAAAAAAATTAAACTTTTTAAAATTTAAATATTTTCTTATGCACTTCAAACATAATTATGTCTCTTTGAAGGTGATTGTTTGTTCACCAAAAACTGAATTGAACCATTTCAACGTTAGATAATGGAAAACGACAAATTTTTAGAAGAAAACTCATCAAATAATTTTCAAAGTTATTGTAAAGACTTTGGAAATCAGCGTTTTCTGAAGTCCTTAACATAAAAACTGAGTTTTCCTCAAAATAAAATGGCTGTTTTGTTTTTCTCGAAAAAAACTTAGCGATGAAGCCAATGGCTTATCTTCAAGAATTATAAAATTATACGTAATATATGTACAATTAATGATTTTATGCTCTAACAATATGTTCTAGAATTTTGAACGTTTTAGAATGCTTAAGATTGGATAAAAATGTTGGATTCAATTTTGAAATTATTTTTGAAAATTTTGAAAAAAATCTTTTTTTCACAATAACTCAAAATCTAAAGGAGATACTTAAAAAACGCAATAGGCAAAAACTAATTTTTTTTCTGTTCGGTGAATAGAGGTAAAAATTACTTGAGATATTACTCTTTTAAGTTTGCATTGTACGAGTACCACCTTTAAACTCAAAAATCTCTAAGGCGAAACGTCCAACCATGTTCAACCTTACAGGCCTTGTAGCCGTTGAAAGTTCCTGGGAAATGGATTTATGAGCCAAAATATATCTTCAAAAGTCAACTGAAAAAATTGTTACTTCAAAGGATCTGTTACACCATTCAAGAATTCACTGATGAACTAACCTGAGATCTTCAGCTTCAGCATATTTGGCTTTTACTATTCACTCTTAAGTGTTTTATTTTGATTCTCAGAATATTCTGGTATTAAATATTTTCATTATTACTGGCTTCTTGTACAAGGATGTATTGATATCTAGTTAGCCTAGAACAGTTCCCTGCATAAATATTGTGTTACCATAGCAACGAACAATAACTTATTAGAAGTGTCAGTGTAAAGTTTGACGTCAAAAAAGTAAACCAGAGTTTTTTTGGTTTTGAACGTGAGTGGGCCCGTATCAGGCCCTCCACTGCGGCCAATGGCCTATTGTTACGCAATGAATTAAAAGAGAAAAAAAAGGTCCACCGAAATTGTGAAATTCGAAAAATTGGAGTATCGAGCCATCATCAAGTACCTGTATTTAAAAGGGTTAAGAGGTTAGCAGATTTACGAAGATATGCTTAAAACCCTTGGTGATCAATATCCTTCGGATGCGACCGTGAAAAATTGGACTGCAAGCTTCAAAAGAGGTAAATTTTCCATTGAAGATGATGACCGATCGGGAAGGCCAGTTTCTGTGTCAGTCCCCGAAAATATCGATGCAGTTCATGACATGATTTTAACAGACCGTCGAATTGGGCTAAAACGGATATCTGAAGCACTGAATATTTCATACGAACGCGTTCATCATATAGTTCACGTCAATTTGGACATGAGAAAAATTTCTGCAAAATGGATCCCCAAATGTTTGAATGTTGACCAAAAGCGTGCAAGGGTAGTAGCATCGCGTTCGATCTGTGCACGATTTGAAAACGATGTAGACTTCTTAAACCGAATTGTTACTATGGATGAGACTTGGGTACATTTCTACGATCCAGAAACAAAGCAACAATCGATGGAATGGCGACACTCCGGTTCTCCAAGACCTAAGAAGTTTTGTGTCCAAAAATCTGCTGGAAATGTTCTTGACTGATTTTTTGGATAAGGGTAGAACAATAACTGGAGATTACTATTCGACATTACTGACCACTCTACGGGAAAAAATTAAAGAGAAAAGACGCGGAAAGCTATCCAAAGGTGTTTCGTTTTTGCAGGACAACGCCCCTGCACACAAATGTTGCCATGCAAAAAATTCGTGATTTAGGGTTTGAATTACTAGAACACCCCCTTATTCACCAGATTTGGCTCCGACTGACTATCATCTCTTTCCTCAACTGAAAAAAAGTTTAAAAGGTCGTGAATTTTCTTCCAACGAGGAGGCAATAAAAGCTGTGGAGGTCTGGTTTGCAGAGCAAGAAGAAACATTTTTTGAAAGGTCTAGAGACGTTGCAAGTTCGCTGTAATAAATGTATCCAATTAAGAGGAGAATATGTTGAGTAATAAAATATTTCGACATTGTTTGGTTCTATAGTAGGCTAAGAATTTTTCAATATATCCTCGTATTGATAAATTGTGTGTTGTTTATAATTTCGACTTTTATATGATCATATTTATGCAGTTACATATTTATATTTATACTATTCTTATGTACATTAATGTACTTGATTTTTTTTTGTTTATTGTGTATTGACTTTTCAACTGTACTTTTCAACCAAAGAAATAAATATTATTATTATTATTACTATTTAAACGCATATTTTTGAAACCAGGAGGTCAATAGTGATGATACTTCTTGTGATGATGTATTTTCAATAATAAAGCACATTATTTTAATACGTTAAAATTTTATTTTCCCTTATAACCACTTAATATGTTATACCTAATAAGTTTATAACAATTGAAAGTAAACATTACCAGTTAACTTTTAACTATAAGGGCGCTTTCTAAGTCGAAAAAAATCAGAAAAAATATTATAAACGGGGCTACACTTTTATTTCATTATGAATGTCTTTTATGGTGCGAACGTTGCAACAATTCAAAAATAATAATGATAAGTGATCAATTACACTATTTTAAACTCTAGAAACTTTTTATTTATTTCGTCATCGTTTTTTAAGGGTTGAAGCATACAATGGATCATTTGTTATATTAAATAACACAAAAGCATTTTAATTTTTTATTTAAACATGATTTTCATCCAAGCAACGCTTAAATATACAGTTTTAAATTTTTTTGACAAAAGGGTAGTTTCAACCCCCCTAAAAATAAAAAGCACACATCAGGAACATATCACTTTTGAAGAATATTTACAAATTTTCATATTACCGTCTAAAGTGAACAAACTTCGTTTTTCAAAAAAAAAAAATCGCAAAAGACATTGGCGCTAGTCCGTCCCTGATGTGAGCATCTGCATTTCGTCCTACAAAACGCGTACGTTCGCGGATTTATCTTACGTCGGTCCTCGGACAACCCATTTAACTATATCTTTCGACGCGCGATATCATTAATAACTTCAGCAAATGGAACGATCAGCTTAATGTGAGGAAATTCGTAGATGTCTTTCACGGAGACTTTTCATTAGGTAAATGAACTTTTAGAGTCGTTTATGCTACCCATTTCATAGTTGATATGAATTTTTTTTTTCAAGTAGAAATCCAATGAAATTAGTTAGTTTGTTGTCATCTGATTGATCACAATCAATCAGAACAACATTATAGGAACTGAAAATAGATTCCATGGACTGTTTCACTCTATCACGTTGCTGATACATTTTGATTTATTTCGAATTTGAAGTTTCAAATATTTAATTACTTCAAAATGTATGAATATGCCTTATATATATAAAATGTCTCATAGGAGAAATTCAGATATCGAAAAATTACAACGTTAATTGCACTACGGAGCGATAATTGCACTGCGAAAACATCCCGTCGCCATGACAACACAAACAATACTGAAAAAGTCAGATAAACTTAAAAAAGTGAAAAAATGTCGCGTGTTTAGCATAATTTTATTCACCTATAGTCTTTGTCAGTACTATGATGTACTTCAGAGAAAAAAATCAATATTTCTTTATCAATGGAATTTTCCAATAAATTACATCGTGCATAAAAATGACCAGATAATCTTACATTGAACCGTGTTATCTTAGAAAAATTGCACTCAGTTATTTTTATATTTTTTTAAAATATGAAAATTAACTAGGGCAATTTTTAGATAACACGCATTCTTGCAAAATTAAAGGTAATTTTTATGCACTTATTCAATTATAACCGATAATATACTAGTATGAGAGCTAGAAACATCGGGAATTTCAGTAAGGCCAGTTTATAGATATGTTACCTCTCTCTTTCTCCCGGACGTCATACGGGCCATCTGGCTGGCGGTAGAGGTTGCGTTCATCAGTGCGCATCGTTCCTATACAGGTAAAATATTTATTTTTCAAATTAATTTAAGAAGGTTTTTTTGTTATCATTATTTTAATTGAACTCTTTGACACATGAATCAATTATTGCCAGATATTTTTATCGTTGTTTAAACTGTGCCAGACGCTAATTTTGATTAAAAAATAACTTATTTTTTCAAAATATTTTAATATGACTGAAATTTTTATATGATGTTTTTTAAGTATCTACAAACCCAAAATTAATTTGCTAAACAAACACCTAAGGGAAAAAATAATTTGGTTGTTAAACTTCCAGCTAGACCGATTTGAAAGTGAAAAGTGATGTGGTATTATTATGAGAACAAAATGTACCACATTGTACTCTGAGAATCATCACCAACTTCAGTTTTTAACATGATTCCACAGACCCCATAGAACATGATCCACTGTGAGGCTTATGCGCAGGCGCATCAGCCGGCCAAAGCTGCAAACGGCTGTTGTGGTTTATCTCGCTTGCGCAACTAGCGCCTGACTGACTTTACTCTTCTAACATGCCCAATCATTTTTCACTTTCAAATCGGTCTGGCTGGAGGTTTAACAACCGAATTATTGTTTGGCAAATTAAATTTGGATTTGTAGATACTTAAAAAACATCATATAAAAATTTCAGCTATACTAAAATATTTTGAATTCTTTTTTGTATATTATTCAATTTTTTCCTTTATTTTGTTATTGGCGTCTGGCACAGTTTAAACAACGATAAAAATATCTGGCAATAATGTATTCATGTATCAAAAAGTTAAATGAAACTAATAAAGAAAAGAAACCTTCTTGAAAAATCAATATATTACCTGTACAGGACAGGTACGATGCGCAGTGATGAACGCAACTTCTACCGCCAGCCAGATGGCCCGCCTGACGTCCGGGAGAGTGAGAGAGATAACATTTCTAAAAACTGGCCGACCTGAAATGCTCTCTCGAAAACGTTGCTAGCTCTTAGACTATACCCACTGGAAGAAATACGACTCGAAATTGGACAAAATCGTCAGCAGAAGCGATTGGCTTGAATCCCAAGAAAAAATTACTAATCACTCCGATAGATCGACCGCGGTCAGTCGATTTGCCAAAAAAACGTGTTTAAGAGCTCATAAAAATTACGGTTCATAACAATACCAACTCCATGAAAATTTACTTAAATATCGACGAAGATCATCATAATCAAATTATTAACAGCATGCGTAGAAATACATCTTTGGTTGTGAGAGGAAATGTATATATCTTGGGAAAATAAACGTTATATAAATTGATGAAATGTTATTTGGAAAAAAGGAAGCAGTACGTAAAGATCAACAGTAAACTCAGCTGGTTTGAAACTATAGAATTTGGAGTCCCACAAGACATGGTATTGGGCCCCATACTATTCAACATTTACCTCAGTGACCTGTACAATGATGATACAAAAGGATGAGTAGTCAGTTTCAGACACCGCAATCTGCTACTCTGGCGAAAACTGGAAACACTTGTTTGACAGGGTTGAGAAAGATTTGTTCAAAATGAAAAAATAGTTTGATTTGAAACTGTTAATTTTGATAAAACAAAATGCATACCTTTTTCGATATCCAAATCCGAACAATATCTGCGAGTACATCTCCACCATTCTTCTAACCAAAAACATCAAATACTTAGGAGTCTACTTAGATAGCCACATGAAATGGGACATGCAAATAAAAAAGCTCACAATCAAATTGAGGAAGAAGCATCGTCGCAAAGTTCAAACATATTGAAAAATTTCTTGAAATAAGACGATTCAGAATTTTATACTTTGCACTAGTGGAATCACAACTGAGATACAGGATAATAGCTTGGGGGAGCCTACAATAATCAAATGAATGGACTTGATGTAGTTCAGAAATGAATACTGAGGATAATATACTCGATGGATGGAATTTACAAACTACCAAATGTCTTAGATGCTAAACAATTATTTAAAAATGCTTTAGTTCTGAAGCAGAAATAAGACGGTTCAAAAAATTACCATATTCACACATTTCATACTCGAAAAGTAGACAACCACCACGCTGTTCCATTCGTTTCTAAAACAATATCGCAACGTTCATCATATTTTCTCAAACCCAAAATATACAACGCAGTTCCCAATAAACTGAAAACGATCAATTCGCTAAGCCATTGCAAAAAAAACTGAAAAACTGGACGTCAAACTTTCCTAGATCATTTACAATCAGTTAATAGAGCCACAAGACAATTCTTCAAAGTTCTTTTCTTAGTTCCTATAGCCCTAGTCTAGCTCAATTGTGTTTTTTATAATGAAACAGTATCCATACAATAATTTTTGAATTAGGTGTTGTTAGTATACGTGTGTTTATGTATATGCGCATGTATACGTGTGACTATATGTATGAGTGTATATGCGCACATGCATAATCCCTCTGATCTTTCACGACAAGCATTTGTTTTTGTTGAATTCTATACTCACGTTTGTTCTTTCACGTTATATTTCTATGCAACATGTTTCAAATCTGTAGAAAAATATGAATAAATATATTATTATTATTATTATATTATTAGTTATAGAAACTAACTACTCTGGATTTTTATTTTACTTTTCTAAATCTTTTTTTGTTAATTGCAACTTTGAAACATTTTTTATTGCTCTGTATTTTTTCATAATAAGTAAAAAATGTCTATCCCTCAAACAGTGATGAATGTTCAAAAATTATATAAAATCTTTTTTTTTTAATTGGAAAAATGTCATTATGAAACCCAAATGCGTATCGAAATCTCCGAGCAATAAAAGATATAGAAAGGGCTTCTCTGCCTCTTTCTTGAAAGCAACATACCCGACGTTATTTACAAACATCTCAGCCCAGATCATGTTAAAAATGGGCATTGTCGGATATATCCGTTTGCACTCGGGGACCAGGTTGGAATAGGGAACACGCATGATTTTGGTTTTTGGGTTTTCTGCATAGATTTGGGTCTCATAAATCACATGTAGTAAAAATAATTCCATAAATCCCATTTGTTTCCGAAATATTAAAATTTGAAATTGCTCTTCGATTCAAACCAAATTTGACCTTGATTCGAATAACTTCCCCCAAACACTAGCGCTCCTTGTGGTTGTTTCTGGAACATTGAGTGATTTTGACAGTTTCAGAGAAATATTACACATGATTACACATCCTTAAAGAGCCCTCTAACAGTGAAAGTTTGAACTGTGTGAAGTAACGATGCATTTGTCCGTCAGAGTCGCTAGGGGTACGTTTTCAAATGGGATGAAAAAAGTAGCATTTTCAATTACGAATTAGAGAAAAGAAAACAATAAATATCAATTTCTGAGTATGTCACTTAGTTTCTCGGGTGTAAATGTTTGTGTGCAAATAATAATATTTCAGAACGGGGACACGTGCCTGTTCCCTATTCCATGTTATATTCACTCTATTCTTGGCGATCATGTTTGTTTACGTCCGTTTACGACTTATTTATCGTCTTGTCAAATCAAACCATGGGCGTCGCAGCAAGGTAATCATGGCATAATCCTGATTTTGAGACAAAAATAAACTACTTGTTGAAATAGCTGTATAAAACATAGTTACTATTTAAGTCTACCTTAAAAACGATAACCTGTCAATAATTAGGAAAAAACTTGTTGCAGTGTAGGTACACTAAGAAGTAAATAAGCAAACTCATCTCTCCTGTCTTGTTGGAATGTCTTTCGAGTACTTAAAACATAGCGTCGTTGATACTGCAACACGAGCTATGTCAAGAAACATATATTTCACAGGAGACTAAATGATAATAGGTACTACATAAAAATTTCTACGCGCGATTATTTTATACTTTGAATTCCAAAACAATGACCGGTAGAAACTCTTATGTAGTAGTTATTTTTTTTCTCTGGTGTTTTGGCATCGACTACTATGGTTATTAGTAGTTATTATCTACAGTCTTCTGTAAAATTAATGTTTCTGGATATATTGCTCGTATTGCAGTATGAACGACGATTGGTAGTTTAGTGATATTTTTTTTACATTGAATTTGTTGGACATGGAATTTACTTCACTGTTCTGCAACTATAACATTATAATAACTTGGCAGTTATGTGTGTTCGAAATTTTAGAGGAATTCGTGATTGTGAAACCATTGATATGTACACAGATGATACCAGAAGAAAGTGTTAAAAAGTAGCAACGAGAACTATAATACGTCAGAAACAAAAAATTAGAGTACAAAATTTCAATTTGTTTCAAACAGGACAGACGATTTACAATAAGTAAGTCATCGCTTCACCCTGTGAGCAAATCAAGACTACATCAAAATAGAGCTGTTGTTTGTTATGTCTGCAGAGATGTCTTCAGAGATACATGTCAACCCCTATTTAACTCATAAACTTTAATGACTCTCACCTGTTTGATGTTTAAGAAACAGAAGTAAAATAATAACTGCACGAAAAATTCTCGTTTTCACACCTGGTAGACTAGTGATATCGATCGCTCCCCGAGCCTAACTCTACATAAGTAGAGACATTACTTTTTAACAATTCTGAAACACCTTTTGATTATCTGCTGCAGGATACCAATAATCTAAATTCAGAAAAAAAATAAGAAAAAGAGGTAAAGAGCCGAGGGGGAAGTAACTAGCCATTTTTTGTACACCTAATGAAAATAATGCAGTAATTAACTCTAATGAAAAATAATTACCATTAATGATGTTATACTATTCATCGGAAAATCACTGATTAAAATCCGCGTCTGCTCAGCGATCACCGATGCGATCACTTACCGATTGTCAGACGGCATAAATTTGCCAACTTGGAACCGAAAAAAATCATATCACGGATCCCCAGAAACATAGATTTCGATTTTAAGTTGAATATGAAATGATTAATGAAGTAATGAAAATGTTATGATGTACACCTAATGAAAGAGTTACTCCCCCCTCGTAAAGAGCTATTAAGGCTTTCACTACACTTTGGATGAGTTTTTATTTCAATGATACACTTTCAACATTAATTTGAATGTTATTGTTATGTTTATTATAGTTTATGTGTAAATTATTATGAGTATTATAGTTTATGTGTGAATTCTTATGTGTATTATAATGCATGTATATCATATATATGAAGTAGTGTAGGTATAGTGTATAGTTTGCTGATGTGATCCAACAATTTGAATACATTTACTTTTTACTTCAGCGCTTTCATTTATTTATTCAGTATTTATGACCTTATTGTATGCTTTGTCATCAATAATCTAATTTTTCGCACAATAAAGTATTTTTGATTGACATCTTGATAACACACATGCTTTCCAACTAGGCATGTTGTCGTCTAGAGATAAAAATATAACATGAAAAAAATTTATCAGCACGCCGCCACTGGTTCTAATCTTACATCCGAATATCATAACAATAACAAATCTCCCCCTCCGAACTCTGAGGTTACCCCTCACCCACAATCTATCACAAATGATAGTGATATGCAGATTTCATAACAACGTGTGTTGTTTATATAGAAATGGCACCTCTATATCTTTTATTGCTCGGAGATCGAAATGGCTTCTATTTCGATACGCATTTTAAATTTTTTCGAGATTGGTAACAATGGTAACATCAACTGTCAGATGAACGTCAGACAAGAGGGATGGGATTTTCATATATCAAACATAGAAGAAGAATAACCATTGAATGTTGTGGTGTTATTTGTTGCCTTGGATGGTGCAGTTATTATAAACTTTAACTGTTACATGACTGGTTTCTCGGGCGTTTATAATTAAATTAGCTGGTGTGGTTTGGACTGGGTTTACAAAATTATGCTCAGTGGTCTGATTGTTTGAAAAGTTATTTTGATTGCAGTGGGAGTGTGGAGAGGCATCGGATACTTCGAAATTGTGAAATTCGTTTTCGTAAACTGAACGAGATTTTTTGGGCAACAAAACATTCACACGAGTTTTCTTCATCAGTCATTTTAAAAAAGGTAATTTACTGATATTTGCAATCAAAATTTAAATGATTTATGTAAACAAATGAATTACCTGACAGCTTCTTAAATTCAATTCGCTCGTCGCTCCAAACTCCAAACAACGCGTGCGACAAAATGGTGTCTTATAAAACTTGTATCGTTATATACCCATCTTTCTTCTTCGTCGTAAATTACATTTAGTTGGTTTATGTTATTTAAAAAAATGATTAAAACATTGTTTTTGAATGTCAGGGAATAATAAACACACATTTTGACCTGGGAAATGACCCAATTAGCAATGTCCTTGGGTTATTACTACTGAAAACAAATGTTATCTTTGGCCTTCATATCTCACAGGATTTCCACAACTTTAGCAACAAATGGTTCATTCTTCAGGTTCTTTCTTGTGCAATATACAATATTCTGATTCTAGGATGACTTCAAATTCAAATTTTGATTTTATGACCGATACCCCGATACACTTTGAGTTGAATCAAATTGGCTCATTACAGAAACAGTTGAACTCAGTTATCGCTTCGCTAATCGAATAGAATAAAATCGGTCCTCCGCTTCCTTATCTCGTCAGCATCTATTGTGCGATCCATTTTCGTAACTCCGCATTTTCCCGCAACCGGTACTCTGACAATCGCGGTTCGTCCCACATTTTCGATGCGCTTTATCGAAATGCGATAGTTCCTTTTCGATCGTTTCTAGGTTACAAGGTCTCGAGGGGCATGCACCGATTGGATTTTATCAGGGAATTCGTAAGACCTTTGCCATTTAACAGTTTCGAGCGGAATTGCCATTAGAGCGATCGTTTACGCTCGACATTCGAGTTGTAGAACAAGATAAGTTGACACGATATAAAAAGTGGCACGACATAGCTAGTAAATCGAATAAATGAATATTTGGAATCTTTGGTGTGAATACAATTTAAGAAATAGAACCCAAACTCCAAAACTACTACTTAAGTTTCACCCGACGCACATTTCGTCGCAAACAAAGTTAGCATCTTTGGGGGCGCTTTAGCTCCTCTGGATTGGATATAGGATTATTTTATATAGAGAAAACAATATGTCACAGTGAACAATAAAAATTGCGACATGAACGGTATCAATCTTGGTGTGCCGTATAGGCCCGCAGGGCACAGTTTTGGGCTAGGTATTGATTATTCTTTTCATCAATGGTTTGAATACTTTAACAGCACCGACATCATTAACTTTATATACAGATGGTACATACGTGATCATATCAGATACAATCCATCTAGCCTTGACAGATAGAGGTTTGTTCTTGTTTCGTACACTCGCGTTTTGATACACCTCAAAGCATTTCCTAAAGTATTCTTGTTTTGGACATTGAATTAAATAACCCATTTTCGAATCCTCCTTTCGTTTACCGACCCATTTTTTCTTCGAAAATTCATTTTGTGGGGAGTCATTTTTTGGTATGATCTAATCAGATCGAACTAACCTTACGTAGTCCATTGGGTGCGTAGAAATTGCTAACGTAGGTAGGTTTTGTATAATTTTTCCTTGTAAAAATACATTTTTTGAGGAGTAATTTTTTAGTAAGATCTAACCAGAATGAACTAACCTTACGTATACACTTGAGTGAGTGGAAATTTGGGCCATCACAGTGGTCGATGTACCAAACAAGAATATTCAAGGTAATTTTTTGAGGTGTACGAAACGCGAGAGTACGAAACAAGAAAAAACCACAGACAAATGCAACACAGTTGTTGTAATTGTAATAGTAACGGTATAACGTTTCTAGGTTTTCAAATTCATTCACGCACGGACTAGAAAAATCACCGTCAATCACTAATATCAAAAATTAATTCATTATCATAATAATTCAGCAGCGGGATTCCACTAATCAAATTGGTGGTACGGATGACAATCGATACCATTATCTACCCCTGACCCAGTTACTATAGACGAGGGGCAGAAAAGCTTACCGATTGTTATCGTTACCAGTACGAATTTATTTAGGAGGCCCTATGCAGAACCACAAGAAAGGTATTGGAAAAAACTAAGCTTCTTGCAATTTATTTTCCACAAGCTGACAGTAGATTGCGATATGGTATGCCTATGGGGTTTATCTGTTCCCTCACACGATATATTTTTCTAGTTTCTAGTTTCCAGTTTGAGTATTAAGCAACACGAGTCATTATTAGAAATGTCCGTAGATGAAACTCTTCAAGCTGATTGAAAAAGAATGTCTTTGATAGATTTTTGGGCAGCTAGACAGGAAGAGTATCCCGAACTCTCACGAAAAGCGGTGAATTTCCTTTTACCCTTTGCTACAACATACTTATGTGAAGTGGGTTTTCACACCTGGTCATGATAAAAACTGAACACAGAAATCGACTTGATACCGAGTCAGAATTAAAGTTGAAATTGTCCAAAATTACTCCTAAAATTGAATCCATTTGCGACAAGAAACAAGCACACCCATCACATTACCATTAAAAAGATATTTCTTTTGACACTTTATTTGTTACCTTTTATTGAAATAAAAAACCCTATTTTCTTCAACAGGCAATTTAATTATTTTCTTTGGGGGGGGGGGGGGGGGGATTTAATCAGTTAGTTAAGGTTACGGGGTTCGCTGTCACGTGGAAACTTTAACAGGGGTTCGTGGAGCCGAAAGTTTGAGAAAGCCTGTTCTAAATCATCGAATGAAGTGAGGAAAAGTCCTATATTTCGTCTTTCCAAAAGCAACATATGTACCCAGAATCTGCTTTTTCTTCTATTTTGCCGTATTTTCTTCCTGATTAGTAAAATTAACTGTAAAAATAGTCCCCCACGTCCATTTCCAATCACAGAATAGTATCAAGAGGGTCAATCTGGTACAAAGATGACTCTAAGTCAAGCAATGGGGTAGGGGATGGGATATATAGGGAAAGGCCGAGTCAAGCCTTCATATTCCAAGCCAAGGTAATGGCTATTTCCGTTTGCACAAGAGGGATTCGGGGGAGGGGACTTAGAAACCAACCCAGTCATTTTCTCCGACAGTCAGGAGGCAATAAAGGCCCTGCAATCATGCAGATTTTTCGTCCAAACTAATTTGGAAGATTCACAAAAACTTCAGCGACCTAGGAGCACAGAACAAGATGAACTTGTCTGGATACCCTAGCAAGAGAGGGAGCAGCATCAACTCTTATAGGACCGGAACCAGCCTGTGGAATCCCGTTTGGGGACATACGCAGGACACGAAGAAATGGATTAAGAACCATCATCAATCCTGCTGGGAGAACAGCTTTAGCAATACTCACGGAAAGATGGAGATGATGGGGTCAACCGACAGGCTCTCAAGACATCTCCTCGAACTAAGTCGAAACTCTTTCAGGAAGTGGTAGGACTGTGACAGGGTACTGCCACCTGAGAAAACATCTGCACATGCTGGGGATACACCAAGACTCCACACTATGCAGGTTCTATGAGGAAGAAGAACAGCCTCCCACATAGTGATCGAATGTGAAGCCCTGGTTCGCTTGAGGATGGATATCTTCGGACACTGCAGTACAGAAGATATCATCCAGAAATATCCAGGAGTTCAGCAGAAGATCCGGAGTACTCACGAGATAGACCTGGCAGCGGGGAGCAGATAGATTTTAGACAGAACTACTTCGGCCAATAGCCAACCCCGCCGAAGAATAATAATAATAATAATAGAAATTAACAGCATCGTCACCGCTCTGCCAGAGCCACGTTAGTCTCATCTGTAGTCGCTGAGTAGATGTGGTAAGAATCAGAATGCTTTGATGGAGACAGTTAAAATACACAAAGGTTTTGTCAACTTTTGTTTCGCACTGGATAAGAAAATGTCGATTGTCCAACTTGAATCTTGAATATCTCGAAAACGATGACTTTATTTAAAATTCTTAAAGTTTGTGCTCACGGCACAAAGTGATTATATCCTATGCGAATGAATTTATTTTATTGCACTCGATGTCTAGCTAGAAAATGCAGTTGAGGGTGTTTTTTACTCGCTTAAGCCATCTGTTTTCCACTGTCCATTCCGTATAATGCAATTAATACATCCGATCTAACCTTTTGCATTGAACATGTTTAGAAAACAAGCTGATCGAAGAAAAACTCGTCGGCGAGAATGATTTATCTAGTTCTCGCCTGATTCTCGCCTCTTATCAGAATTCCTCGGTGTTATTAGATAATTTAGTGATCATAAAATTCAGCGAATTTATGTGCGATGGTCTCTGGCAGAATTTATCGACTCGAGACTCGTTCCGGTCGATTACTCCGGTGTCGCGCCGGATTCAATGAGAAATTATGTAGTTTTATAGACATACCTTTGGTTAGTTGATGTATTTTTCAATAATTACCGCCAGCTTTATTTTCGACGACCAGAAAATGTAAGAACGTCCATTACCTGAAACAAATAAAAAGTAAGTATTTTTGAAAAGCGAACAGTATGAGTGAAAATACATTAAAGAGATATTTGTTGGAAACTGAGACTAATTTTCGGTTATAGTTGCACAACTGCATAAAAATTACCAACAATTTGGCAAGAAAACGAGTTATCGAAAAATTGCACGAGTTTATTTTCATTTCATTTTTGAATGCGACGCACTGTACAACAGGCATGAATCCGAAACACCCAGTAAATAGGCATGGCAATAGACCTGGTAATACAGAAATTATGATGAACCATATATATTCCTTGTACGGAAGAAAATGAAAAATAGAAACAGTTATGCACAATTCCTGATAGTTATGTAATTTTGTTTATTGAAGACATCTGTTGTACGCATTTGAATTGTGACCGTGAATATTGAAAATTGCATACTGTTGGACAGACAAACTTATGAATCCTCATGTTTCTTCTGAAGATCCCATTTTCTTTAATTGCAAATTCTATCAGTTTGATTTCAAGTTTAAACGAATCGAGTGAATAATCAGAACGATTATCATTGATATTTATCTATTTCTATGAACATTTTCTTGCCACACTCGAAAGCAACACTCTTTATCAGATAGATATTGTTTTTATTCGGATGAAGGAATTCAGACGTGATGAGTTCATTTCTAAGAGAGAGACAATTCGAATGAGAGCACAAAAATCAAATCGGTGCATCATAATAACCGCAAAAATCGCAATCTGTAGCTCGAATACTGGAATACTGTTATTAGTGAATCCTTTACTATAAAATAAGGAGTAACTCATGGTAGGAGGTGAAATAAATGATGGAAATGAATTTCATACTAATTGGGAAATGGCTTGAAAGCAGATTATTGATAAAAACTTCCAAAAACGAACGAATTATTTATGCGATGCCAAGCATTCAAAAACTTAGCAGATGGGCCCGAGAGTCATATTCCCTGAGCAGACAAATTGATCACAGGATGACGGCCTTCTGCATTCATTCGGCAGAGATTGAAGCCATACATCGGCAATCCGGTACTATTTTCCAATTCGAGAGCAGTGTGTCCATCATTCCACCAAGAACTCCTATGATCAGAACAACCATTTTAACAGAATTCAATATCTCTTGGAGCATAACACAACACCGGTGTCTCGTCTATACCGTACGAGTGTCGTAGATGGTAGTACAACACTCGTAGCGCCGCGTTTTGCCTGTGGATGTAGGCTGACACCGCATAAGTCGAGCAAGCTGACAGCAAATGCATTATGGTCTCAGGTGCCCCACGACACGCCCTGCATCGAGTGTCAGGGACGTCTATATCTATCACGCGACTACGCCAGACTAGGGTGTTGGACACCATCCTGGCAGGCCATTATGAATCCCTCGGTCGCCGACTTAAGCTGACTTGACCAAAGGTCCAACTTTTCGATGTTGTTGAAGAAGACTCCATGCATTGGCTTATCTGTTTGTTGCTGTAGGAGAACCTGAGTGAGCTTTTTGCTGAACGGGTTCCAACTCGGTGACAGAATTTGGGTTAGTTCGTTCAGTGTCGAATATAAGACCAAGTTCATAGGCTGCCTTAAAAAGAAATGCTCCAATCCCTGCATATTCATAGTCGCGGACCATGCAGACTACTGATAACTTTAGATGCTCCAACCATTCGGTTACGCAGACACTCCAAACCCAAAAATCCACGGCCTATCCGTTGTCTGGGGAGGTATAACCGTGGAACGGACGATTTAGCAAGCTCCTATTAAGATGCATCCTTTTGCGAGTTTTGACATCGAGTTGTCGCAGCTCTTCCTGAGTCTATTTCATTAATCACTCCAAAAGAATAGAGTAGGATCAGAACGGCAAGCATATCAGCCGCAGCAACTTTGTTAGTGTTATAATTATTATAAGGATGCCAGGATTAGCAGAACACCAATTTACATCGAAAATGTGCAGGGTCCTTTGTTCACCCATAGAACAAAAACACCTGCACAATTTTGGGATAGTAGAATTTTCCTGTATTGTATATCCACACATTGTACCCACCGGAATACTGACCAATCCCATATTCGCGAGATTTTTTCTGAAATGCCGTTTCTGTTGTGTTCGATTACGTATTCGGTTCGAATTCGAGAGAGCAGGTGTGTCGAGTCGGGGTGAAATTATAGGCTCACCTTCGACACGGCATCCGTTAGAGGAGGCGTACGTATGCGTCACGCCCGTGACCCGCCACTGACCCGCCTGTCAAAAGATCGAATAGTTACGAGATAAAGCGATGCGAGTCTTGCTTAAAATAATTAATCTAGTACCTACATTTGTTTGTGTTCTTTGTTCTTTCACTAGTCTATTATCAATCAGTATGATGTGCATGTAGTGATTTTTCTCTGATATCTATCTACTAACCTACATCAAGATTTGCTCTTGGTATAAAAATGATCATGACGAAAATCACAGACTAATTTCAAGTAAAGATTACGATAACATAGTAAAGGCGTTTTTCTTTAATTTGTATCTTCACTTCCATTAACATTAACCTCTTTCAAATAGATGTTGAAACTAGGTATTTTCATGACACCATTTCTCATCCAAATTAAATTCAACTATTCTTTGAGAGATAACCAACTTTTATCATTTAACACAAAAAAAAACTCTGTATTGGCGATTAATGAAAATAATATAACTTCATCAATTTCCATGGCACATTTTGAAATGGAATTAAATTCACCGGTCTGAGAAAGTTCCCAGTAGCATTTATTGTCAAATAATTTCTTCAGATGTGTTACGTGGGATATTATGTGAGTAACAGACTCAAAGCTTACCACGCAAAGTTTTCAGTTTGAATTAATAATCTTTTATTTACAGAATAACCTACGTCACACATCCAAAGAAATTATTTTTTAACTTTTTAGTGAGTGCATTTGAATAAACGTTGGATTTGAAAATTTTCGTTTACTTAATTTTATTATTTTTTTTAGTTCTCAAGCCGTCATCTAGGATTTTTTAATGTTGACAATGTAATCATAATATCCGACCTCAACAACCCTCAAATGTCAGTTTTCAATATACTCGCACCATAAACAGAAAAATAAAATATAATCTTCGACCCCGAAAATCCCTACAAAGCAATTTTAAATAAAATCTGAACATTTTAAATTTATGAATTTTGACAAAAAATTCGTAATCTAGCCCAAAAACCCCAACATACCAAATTTGAATCAAATCGGACCATGATCACAAAACTCGTCCGCCATATTGGAGGCGCCATATTAAATTAATGAATTTTGACAAAAAATTCATAATTTACGACCCCGAAAATCCCTACATAGCAATTTTGAATAGAATCTGACCATAATCACAAAACAAGTCACCATCTTGGAACCGCAATATTGAATTTATGAATTTTGATGAAAAATTCATAATCTCTGTACCCGAAAACCCACACATACCAAATTTGAATCGAATCGGATCGAAGTTCACAAAACTCATCCGCCAAATTAGAGGCGCCATATTGAATTAATTAATTTTGACGAAAAATTCATAATTCACGACCCCGAAATGCCCCACATAACAATTTTGAATAGAATCTGCCTATAATCACTAAACTAGTCCGCCATCTTGAAGTCACCATATTGAATATATGAATTTTGATGAAAAATTCATAATTTTCAACTCCAAAAGCCCCCACATACCAATTTGAAATCAAATCGGACCATGACTACAAAACTCCTCTGCCATCTTGGAAGCGCCATATTGAACTTATTAATTTTGACGAAAAATTCATAATCTCCTACCTCGAAAATTTTCACATATCAAAATTTTTTTATCGAATCGGACCATAATCACCTACTCGTCATCGCCATCTTGGAGCCGTTTTTTCTCCAACAAAGATTTCACAGTGAATTGTCACCTGAATTATGAACATCTGCCAAATTCCAATTGAATCGAACAACTAGAAGTAGGTCAAATTTCGTTGAAAGGTTCCGTTACATAGGTATAAAAAAGGTGATACGTTGATCCAAATTTGAGGTTATATTTATGTCAAAATAATTATAAAGAAGAAGAGTTAAAATCCAAAAGAGCGAAAACATAAAGGCATCAAAATTTTTGATGTAAATTAAGCTCAATGACAGTTGATGAAAGTTACAGATTAATAAAAATGCGGTGTGCATAAATAAAACATCAATGTAATAAAAATAAAGAACACCCGGAAAAACTTGATCTGAAGAGTTGGAATTAAATGGATAAAATCTGCGTTTTTTTTGTTTTTTACGTCAAAAAGTGTCTTTCGACCACGCCACTGAAGATGACAGCCGCAGTTGCAGTTGAAACATTTGAAGATTTTGACCACAGGAGGTCAGAGGTCATGGTAAAACTCGGAAGCCAACCAGAACAAAGAATATTCAATTTGAATTCTGTTCACACTGTTCGCTAGCCCCGTTCTTCAGCATAACCTTGTACTTTTTCAAAACATGAGGTTCTGTACATAAAATCGCTACAGGGTGTTACCTGAAACCGTGCAAAATTTCGGAATATTCAAAACGATCCCAAATGAAGAAAAACTTTTTTTTTCAAATTTGACATCAGAATATGATCTCATTACCTTGAGACAATTCTCGAATTGTCTTCTTATCTCTTTTCTTTACAGGGTGATCTCAAAAAATTAACTTTTTGGTTTTGTAGTCCTAACTTTTTCCTCGTAAACCGATTTTCAAAACCTCAGGCTGTTTTCGAAGCTGAAACTTCAGATGAAGAGATAGGAACATCTGAATTGACTCAAGATGAGGATTAAAGATCGAGGGGTTTCCTCAAAGGTGACCCAAATCTGAAACACCCTCGAAATCCCGGTTGGGAGGAGAATTAAATGAAAATCAACTTGTTTTCGGAAGGATCACTCATTCTGGATACGTCCAGATCTTTCTTGCTTTCAGTAGTCAAGAATTGTGCGTGAGAAAACCCATTTGGAACGGAATGTTTTTGAAAAAAAAAATCAGCCCATTGTACGCCTGAAATGCATGGCCCGTAACCAACGTAACAAGAATCACAATGAGTGACTGACAAGCCAGGGTAGATACCAATTTCAATTCGTGTCGTGTAACATGGATGCCGCATCTAACGCCCGATCAGCTGAACAAGGATTATCTACCCTCCAAATTTCCAATCTGCTTGGAACAACAGTTAGTCCTCTAAGGGCCCACCTCCGAGCTAACGCTGAGGATATTCAGTATCGACCTAGGGGGCCAAGAAGGGGAACAAGAAGAAGAATAACTCCCGCTCAATACCGCCTTATTGAGAGATTGGTACGGCGGACCCGGACCAAAATTTATCGTGAATTGATCGATGCTACTGGAATTCAGGGATCCACGATCTTGGATTACCCGCTAGGAGAAGAGCAGCCTGCCCCTTAATTAAACCTGTTCATCGAGCAGCAAGGCGATTGTGAAGGGAAGGACATCAAAACTGGGAAATGAGTGGAATAGATGAATGTTTACGGATAGTAGGTTCAACTTGTTTCGAAAGGATAGAGAATTGAGATATGAAATGTTTTTGGAAGGGAATATGGAGGCAAGGGTGGCTTTCGGAGGTAGAGGACTGACTGTGTGGGGTGGAATATCTCTTCATCTAATGTTTCAGCTTCAAAATAAGCCTGATATTTTGAAAATTGGTTGACGAGGAAAAAACTTATGACTGCAACACCAAAAAGTTTAATTTTTGAAATCACCCTGTAAATAAAAGAGATAAGAAGATAATTCGAAAGAGTTTCTCGATGTAATGAGATCATCTTCATGCCTCTGCTGTCAAATTTGAATAAAAAAGTTTTTCTTCATTTGGCAACCTTATGAAAATTTCGAAATTTTGCTCAGTTTCAGATAACACCCTGTTGCTATTTCATGTGAAGGGCCTCAAGTTTTGAAGATGTCCGAGATTATAGCTGAAGGATTGGGCTAGTGAACAGTGTGAATATAATTCAAATTGTTCAAAGCAGAAAAAAGTTAGTCTGATTTTAACTGGAGCAAAATTTAGGGGTGCGACGAAATTAGTAGTTTAGTTGTTTCTAGACGTTTAATTAATTAGGGGGGAAAAGTGCAACTCTAAAAACAGGGAATTTTAAAAGGAGGTGTTAGAAAAATGCAATTTTTTAAAGAATACGTTTCCAAAAAATCATGATGTTGTTGCTACTCAATAAACTGTAGTTTTTTTAAAAATACCATTGAATATTGTTTCGATTTCAAAGTACCATAAATAATTCATACACGTAAAAGTTGCATTAGAAACCATCAGAATTATCGGACTAAAAAGCCGATCCTTGAAGAATTTCCACCTTTCCTTTCTCGATAGCCTTTCTCTGACGACGAATTTATACTTTTACTCTAATATAAAGTCCGAAAGATTATGCATTCCTAGACAGACATCAAGAAAGCTTCGAAACGATCAGTTTTTCTCCAAAACGCGGATTGATTTATAGAAATCGCAGCGTCGCGCGACAGTTAACTAGTCTATTTTTTTTGTTCGACATCGGTTATTAAGTAAGCAATACATTTATACATGAATTTCGAGTGCCACACACCGCTGAATTATCGCACGTCCTCGAGGTATACTCCATTAAATACCATACAATTTCCGACTGAAAGTGGCTATTATTCCACTTCCTTATATTTTCCTGCATGACTGATGCGACAGTCTACTAGCCGATAACATATTTTAATAGTGGCTAATTCACACTAGCTGTCGGTACACCCGCGGTGAATACATAATATAACCGTGACATTTTAGTCTTTATTATTAACGGGATTGGTATAATAACGAAAAATGGACTAATGACAAATAATATAATACTATTTATTTGTTATACCGGGATATTCAGATACCTGCATGTTAACTTATTTTTGTTCAAATGAGTTGTCATATTTTCTATGGTAAATTATGATAGAGGCTGTCTTTTTGAATTAAACCATGAACAACATTATACATTCTCATCATAATTACATCGAGTAGGATGGGAATTAAATGGCCTGCTAGGTCGCCAGATTTGACCCTACTGGACTATTTTCTCTGGCTCAATCACAAGGAATGTCTTTACGTTAGATAGACAGAATACCCATTGAGTGTCAGTCTCCGAAGATAATATTCATTCACGGGGGGCAGTTATGATTTGAAAACAATGGACGTCACTTCGAACACACGATGGACTGATACTTGTTATTGATTGTCTTTTTTTTTATCAATTTATATGTCCTTGTTGGTGTTATATTTTTGTGGAAAAAAGATGAACATTTTTCCATGATGGTACATTTTCCTAAGACCTGTGTACAGGATTTCAGATGAAAATCGTTGATCAGAAATAAATGCGGAATTAGTGGATGAATAAGGAAACTTTTACACTAATGCATTATTCATAAATATTTAAACTTCATTAATGCATGAAAAACCCAACCCAACCTTATTTTCAAAATAAAGTTACAGCAGGAGACAACAAATAATGAGTGACCAACACTTTAACTGAAGAAATTGATGTTGAGCAAGGTGTACCGTGAGGTTCTGTTTTAGGCCCTCTTCTTTTCAACACTTTTGTTAATGGTCTTTTAATGTTTATTCAAGAGGAATACAACTGTGTGTATGGTCTGTCATTTTTATGTTATAACAGTGTTTTCTGAGACATTATCTCGGCGTTTTTCGTAAATCGATCTTCTAAAAAGCATTGATACGTATGGCTTCAATGCAATTTGTAACCAAGGGGACATGCTTACATGAAAAGCTCATTCGACACCAACATTATTTACTTCAACCTTCATACTTTTCTTAATAGTGATCTGCAAAAATCATTTAATTTTATTTTCATATTGGGAATCATGTTAAACTTGATTTAAAACCACCAGCTCCAGTTCCACGTTCGATGGAAGAAGAACACTGATTATGGCTGTCTACATGTTTTCATCCAGAGGCTTTCCTACAGATACAAAAGGTATTTTTATATCCAAAGTTAACATCGTTTTCTACTTGTTTTGATAGGGAGAGCACACTGTATGATTTTCAGTCATTGGTCGTAGTTCACCATGTAGAAAACGGTAGGCTTTAGGGTTTTTGTTCGTTGGAGTTCAAGTAGTCTTCTTTTGTGATCACGCCAATCTTACTCTAGCTTCCTGTATACAAGATAAATTGATTTCAGCTACACTGAGATAATTGTATCAAATTTGCAATGTATTTCCAATGCTTAGAGCGGAATATTATTTCAGATTCATAGGAATCTTATTTATATCGTTGAATTTTCAAACTACAAGAGGTATCTATTCGCAATTGAAATAATATCTCATTCAGCTCATACGGTTTATTTTCGTACACTGAAAATAGTTATGCAAAAATCCTTCAACTAGGAGTCCATCCACCTCCAACTACTGAAATGTACATACTGAAATGCGTGAATTTCCGCATTGGTTGCAAAATTACACATCCACAGGGTTAGCTCATACATGTTCATTTAAGGAATAGCAAGTAATAGGTGTATTTTGTGCATTGCATTGTCAACAAATGGAAAGTAAACTTTTTTAAAATCATTACATGATACTCAAGTGTTGTATTCATGTTTATTCAGTACAATATTTGATTTTTTACGTTAGAAAATCAAACCGTAGTTAATGTTACAATGTAAAATTCCATTGTAAATGCGAATAGAATGTGAAACTACATAGCATATTTTTGTTGTGAAGTAATATTACAATGTAAAGTTCCATCGAAAAATTATATTACAATGTATAATTACACAGAAAAAGTGCATAGAGCTATTTAGAGAAAATTTCCACGGGACATGCAAAATCACACTCGAAGGTGAATTCTCGTTAAAACGGGCGGTAATTAAATTGCCGCTAGTGAGAGCGGAAAAAAAATTCCCACTGAACGGTATTGAAAATGATCTTTTTCCATTTCCAGCAACAACCTGAAAATAGATGCGGTCGGCATCTTGACCTGCTCACTGTGCATCTCAAGTCTGACCTCCGACCCAGTACCAATTGCTTCGTGTCCGCCAATTATTATGAATGCGATATTAATATGGAAAAAAACGACCGCGTACTTACACGCCAATCAAGCGCAATCTTCGCACGCCCACACACTTCGCTTCCAGCTCTTTAAAGTGATGTGCATCCTCAAACGAGTTATTCGGCGTTAATTTTTACACAGAGAGAGAGAGAGAGAGAGCTGTTCGAAGAGACGTGAATAGTGATAATTAAATTTGAGTGGATGTAGCCATCCCAAAAAGATGTAATTGGTTTTGGTGGATGGGGTTTCACCATCGAAAAAGTCAATTACCAAGATTAATTCACAGGGCTTCCATAGTTGAAACGAAAACTGGAAAGTGAACTTATTATAAGTTCACTACAGAAAAAAATACGACACGAAGGACCATACTTACTAAGTAATTTGACAGCTCTAAAGTATATTCCAATCCAAGATGCAGTGTATTCAAACGAAGATCAGCACGACAGTTTAGCAATTTATGGTCGTTTGACCAATACCATTGCAGATTCCAGCAAGCCATGAAGCGGTCACGTGCTAATCACTGTTTACATACGCTGCATCTTGGATTGGAATATACTTTTTCTACGACCATTAAGAAAAATGAACATTTCAATTGCATCTTCGATTAAGAAACCTACCACGTTATAACACCGATTTTCATTTCCCACGGGCTAGCTGTATCGAAATATTTCATTTCCTACGACTTTCATGACTACTAGACTGTCATTATAGGTAGGTATTAACGAATTTTATGAACATAAATAATATCGAATCAAGTTTGTGTACGTCTGTCTAATAATTTGACATTTCACATCTGTAGATAATTACAAAATTCGATTGAAAAATTAAGTTATTAAAAATGATTAGCGTGAGGATGATTTAACAATCAAATTAATAAATTTATATCAGAAGCTCCTGATAATGCCTATCTTCTGACATAGATATGATTTTCTTTTCATAAAACCAGAATAATTTCAATAAAAAGATTGATTACAATCGGATTCTATATGTTTAAATAGTTGACAGATACTTTCTATATAGAGTTAATTTGAACAAACTATTATGTGCTCTAATAACGACGAGTGTTGATTCAGATGACACATGGACTTTGGATGGTGGGATCGAGGGTTCAAATCCACGCAGCCACATTTTTTTCTCATTATATGAAATCGCTTAGTGTTTGATTTCTTCTGCATAATTTTTTTTAATTTCCAAGTTGTCAAAATTTGAAAATTTTTAATGTTATTTGTTTCACGACGTAGGTAGGTACGTGTACAAAAAGAAAAAATAGATGTTTCATTCAACGGGTGAAGAAAGAAAAAAAATATCTAAACCATGTAAAAATGACGGCAGGAGAGTTTATGATAAAAAGGATTATTAAAAATATTACAGATTTGTTAATGATTCAGATGGTCGTAGAAAAAGTATAGTGTGCAATGAGCATGAAATGACATACATTTCCCACGAGTAGGTATATGACATTTTGTAGTACTCGCTGTGGGAGTATGTCATTTTATGCTCATTGTACAATATACTATTAGATATCAACCAAATTGCCGATTTTGAACAAAAGCAACTGAAAGTACAGTGAACTAAGTTATTTCTTATTCAATTTCGGAAATACCTGATGGTATCATATAGGTGTCCGCCATGGAAATTAAAATTTGTTATTGAAATTTCTGAATAACTTCAAGTCAAAATCATTGCTATATTTTTTAATTTAATAAGATAGCCTTGAAAATATCAAATATTTTGGTTTATAAGAATGAAAATGAATGATAATGAATAATAAAGTTTGTCTTAAAGAGACTTCAAGATACTTCTGGATTTTTAGTTCAATTTTCGCCGGAATTTTGGAAACAGCTTCAACAATCAAAATCCCATAGGTTTAGTTCAAGACAAATAACAGGGATTTTGTGGGAGATAAATTATTAAAACAATATATAGTCTTGCCACTAGGTGTAGTCATGCACATGAGCTCATTCAATATTTTCAATCCGTAAATACAATTGAAACGAAATAATAAGGCGGCTTAGAAAAAATATCTTTCATTGCAACTATAACAATGTCACAATGAAGTCCATAACTTGCTGATGACAATTTTGTTAGTGTTGTCAGAGTCTTATCAGATTCTGTGTTTTCAATTTATCAATAAAAATGGCTACAACATTGAGTATACAAGGAAAAATAGAAATAGTACTGCTGTGTGATGAAAATTATTGTATCATAAGAGAAGCAGCTGAAAGTTTCAATGGAAGGCATCCGGCAAAAATTTGCATTCGCGCATTTGCTACGGTGGCAAAGATATTGCAAAAATTTAAGGAAACTTGGTTCGCTTGAAAACAAATATAAAGTTGGTCACGTTAAGCCTGTTATGAATAATGAAAATAACGTTTTAATGACCGTCATTGAGACACTAACAGCCGTATGCATAGTCAATCGCTAGCGACTCGCCAGAGTTTCGCCGTTCGCTACACAAGGATTATAATGCACAGTCGAGCTCCAAAAAAGTGACAACTACGCGATAAGTCACATTTTAGCGAAACGCTGGTGATGCACCATTTTTTTGAGCTCGACTGTGCATTATAGTTCTTGTGTAGCGAGGGCGAAACTCTGGCGAGTCGCTGGAATTGACTATGCATACCGCTGTAAGAGTTTCGATGTTAACTATCGCAGAAAACGCAGATATATGTCAAACCTCTGTTATACGAATTTTAAAGCAACATCACTTTCACCCATACAAAACAAAATATTTGCAAGTCCTGCAAGACAGGTATTATGACGCTCCATTTTATTTTTGTGCAAGACAATCGGGATTTTTCAAAAAATGTGCTATTTTCTGACGAATCAGTTTTCACCTCATATGGTGTCGTCAGTTCTCATAATTGTAGATGGTGGGCAGATTATAAACTCAATTTCATTAATGAAACCAAAGAGTAATCAATATAGTTCCAAAGTAAAAGTTTAGTATGGAATTTTAAATGGTCGAATTCTTTTTTAGACAAAGTTTAAATTAAATGGCGAACGAAATTTAAACTTTTTACGTACCGACATACCTACAATTATCGACAACCCATCATTACCAGAGCGAATTGTTTATTTTTACAACAAGATGGGATTTCTATTCATTCTACGCATGAAGTCGATAATCAAGTGATTCGTAGCCTGCTAGGTCTCCAGACCTAAAGCCATATGATTTTTTTTATTTATAAGATTACCTGAAAACAGAATAAACAACTTACATTTCGAAATGTAGAACATTTTGAAATTGGTATGTATATGGAGCGAGAAGGTGGTCACGTAGAATTTTGATTTTTTTTGACCTAATGTAATAATTTAATTGTTATTTATTGCAAACTTAAAAATATACCAGTTTTTGTTGTTTTTTTTAATATGGTTCAAAATGTATGATTTCAATGGTATAATAAAAGATATCAATTTATTCCTCATAGTGTGATTGTGTGTAAACACAAAATTCCTGAATTATTTCGAAAATCGAAATAATTTAAACAATGTCAACATTTTCCAGCAAAAAATAAATTAAAAAACAGAAATATTTCGTGAGGCGTACTTTGAAGAGTAATAATTTTGATTTTTTCATCAATCTGGATCAAATTTGGTGCCAAGCACATTTTCTCAATAAATTTTTTCGATATTTTCGAAATTGACAAATTTTTCAGCACCAAGGTAAACTTTTTTTTTAAATTCCCGCCAAATCTGAGGGCACGTGATACAAGTCGCAACGGTTTTTTTGTTGTCAGATATGCAGAAACGAATCGCCATTAGAGTTTTTCAGAAATTTGAATATTAAATTTTCTTCACGTATATTGCCAACTTACTAGCGGATACTGTATGACTAGGTAAAATTTGCCGACTCATTCAAACAATAATTATCCCAACTGTGTGATATAAAATCCAACCACTCCCTTCTAATATGTTTACAGTGAGAGGAACTTCGTGACAAAAAAAACATGAATTAAAATGCCGCAGCCTAGCTAAACTGTTATAGTGGTAAGACATGAGCTATAAAGAAAGGGAAAGGCCTGTAATAACGTTATACTGTGACCATATGATAAGCGCCGTGAAAATTATATCAGAATATAACACGCATAAAGCATAATGGTTGATGATGAATGGTGTAGTAAATAGTATACTCTGTACAACAAAAGACTCAATACCGGACAGAAATTATATAGCCATTCAACCGAGGATATTAGAATTACATAGGTACAATATTTGATGACGATGTTAAAAAGGAACAAGGAAGTTTATTTTTAGTAGTATAACTCAGTTCTGTGTAGACTTTATTTTATATGCCAGAAGTATAAAAAAGGGCAAATATTTAATTTTCCTTGTACCAAGATCGCCTCCAAGGCTTGAATTCCACTGTTTGATAATGATGTTCTCATTAGGTAAGTTCGAAACTTACCTAACCTCATTTTACCAGGAATAATTTTCCTTCAAACGGCGAGTAATTAAAATCCATAAGATCTTTTCAAGCAATTTCAAGACTCTCATCCAATCCTCATCTCCAATATCACAACTTCAACAATAGTTGTAGAGAATTAACACCAAAGCGCTCACCTGAAAGGAGAAGCCTTGCTGGGTAAATCTTCACAACTCAAGTCGTTAAATCATTTGAGTCGTGGATAATTTCCCGCCTTACTGTGCTTACTTACATGGCCTTAAACTAATAGAGCCCTTCTTGAAAAGGCTAATCAAAACCTTCTTGAATAGTGGGAAACCACGAAACAGCTGTCGGAGGATGATGGAGCTCTCAGAATTATAACACATTAGAATCTTGATTGAACCTCTTGGATTGGTCAGAACAACAACATTCTTGGCTGTCCGTCAATGAGTACATAATCAGCTAACTTTGGATTCCATGGTTCATTTCACATTAAGTTTCAGTTAGTGACTGTAGATGCCACAAGTTACTATTTGTAATAATAATATACTGCCTTTGCCGTACGGTACTTATTTCAGAGTGGAATGGTTTTGATTTAGAGAGCGTCCATGAAGCCTTCCTGATGAGTGGGAAACCACGAAACAGCTGTCGGAGGATGGTTGAATTAAATCGAAAAACAATCTTTTTTCACTTTAGATTCTGTTTTGATTGAACCTTGGGTTAGTCAGAACAACAACATTGTTTGGGAAGGAAAAGAGTTGGATTTGAAATTTTTCACCACAGTTTTGGCAAAAGACCAAAACGAGCAGGACCCTCGACGAGTTTTGACAGTATATTAACATTGTAAGCCTCTTTCAAGAATTTGACTGTCTCCTTACACATGTTTCTAGTTTCAACATATTCCTATCTGGTCTAAGGGCTCTGATTTTTGTACCATCCCCCTTCAATCTAACCTCTAATCTAAATCCCTTCACTCATGGGGTTTTCTTTCTTTCCACCTGGTTGATAAAACTCGTTGGAAACACATTAATGACACTGAGAAAAATGCAATAAAAGAAAACATATTCCAAGTATTGCCTATATTTTCGTGACCAAACTGATTCCAAACATAATCAACTCAATGAGAAAATCCAATTCAATTCCATATCAATCTACAACTCAACAAGTAACCTCACGAATTGCCAATAGCCGTTCGTGATGTAACAAATAAATTCCACAAAATCAGCAAACACAACGATAAATAATAATAATATGTGAGAGCATAAATGAATGCCAAGTTGGACGGTATATAGCACAGAGCAGGCACGGTTATAATAAAAAGAAAGCTTCATATACAAACCCAGATTTGTTACGATTCGTTGTACTCAAATTATCCGAGAAATTGGAGCAATAGGCGAGATCCGGCTCGAAGGACCAGTTTTACGAGTGTCTAAAAATTTGACAATTTAATTACATGATATTAGAACGAGACAACAAGAACACACGAATATACTTGATATGTAACTAGTAATACCAGTCGTTGGAATTTGTCGCTTCGATGAGGAAATGCCTCACGTATTTCATTCTTGAACAGAAAAGGTATTTGTGATGACGCAACGCATCTTTCGGCGCCACTCATATAAAAACAGTTCTGTAGTTATTCATAGAAACGTATTAATAACAAAAATATGCCGAGGAATTTTTGTCGAGACTAGCATTATGCAAAACCTGACTGCACTCAAATATGAATCATTACTTAATTCATCAAACGTGCTTGGTGGAATAGATATCAACAGTTGTTCAGTTTTTAGAAGCATTCTGTTATCGAAAACGAAAAGCAAATTATTATTCACCTATTCGATTAAAATGCCCTGTTAGTTGGAAATGATGAAATTATTTCAAAACCGTCTATCGAAAGTATTCCTGTTTTAAGATAGCGCCATAAACTTTTACCATTACTGCGTATATTCTACACATTCACTGTGAAAGAAATTCAGAACATGTAGTTCATTTTCCTTGTATATACCGGGTGTCAACGAATCTATTAGACAAGTCATAACTTCTAGACCATTAGGTGTATCAAAATGAGATTTGGTATAGGTAAATGGTGTGTGAAGAGGAGAGTTTTCACATATTTTTCACTTTCCGGTCGCTTCCGGTTTCAACGGAAATGACTCCGGATCTAAATTTTTAAATGGAACACCCTGTATATTGTAACATTTTTGGATTTCTGAGACAATTCTAGATCAGAATGTGACATTTTCGAAAGTTTTTATGCATACTTAATTTTTTCGGAGTCACTTTTGGAATTACATCTAGGTGGCCATGATCGGAAGTTAACTAATCTAAGGACCTCAGGTGATATCAGAATATTACAATCGCGAAGTTTTAGTGACTAGTATGATAGATATGAATAAGACAAGTTGGCAAAATTACATTTTCGCGTCTAACTATTATTTTTCAAATGGCGACCATTTTTGACAAGCACTTTCCGAAAAAAGGATATTTTGACGAATCTGACGATACTAATTTATTTGCGATTGGATTACAAATAAATATTACTGAGGAAAATACTTCATAATAATTTATTTACTTTTGTCAAGTGTGCCGAGGATAGACATGATGCATAATATTTTGCAGTTATTTCGATCAAGTCTTCTTTGGAGAAAAAAACACTTACTTAGGTTATGACAGTGACATAAGTGACTAACAACTAAAAATCTAATTTATTGTCCATTGTTTTGTTTTTTAATGTTATTTTGCTATGTAAGAGTGAAATATATTTTTAATCGTCAGATAAATTTATGTTCGTAAAATGTACATTCATTACCATAGTGTGTTGAGTAAATTTTGTATTTCTAATCTCGGTGAAAAATTATGTACGGTAGTAGAAAAAATATTGTATGTAATTCGTGTGTAAAGGCTTTTTTTGACTCATGTGATTGTCGCATTCGCCTTCGGCTCATAAAGACAGTAATTAGTATCATTAGTAGCTTTAACCTGTAGAAATTAAAAACACATAGAATCAGAACAATTAATATTCATCAATCTAGCAAACTTCACGAAACAGGCGAATGCGCCATCTCATGGGCAGCGCAGAAAGAAAGAAATTCTGTTGAAAAGTGATCGAACTAGCGCAGAAAAAGCAAAATCTGTAAGATTCCATGATCTATAAAAAGATGACTTTGAACCATTTGAAAATAGATGGCGGCCATGAATTAGAAATATCAGATTTAAGGTAAGTAATTGAATAACAAACGCAAATATTAGAAATTTCAAATAAAAAAAGGAGTAGGTACTCAAATGAAAATATCTCGGAAAATATCAAGTAATATATATTAGAATGAATAATAACAGTTTTATTGTTCCAAAATTAACCGAATATGTAAAACCGATTGATTTGTGTATACAATTGAATGTTGTCTTAGGATGGTCTGAACATTTTATATTTAGAAAAAAAATTCACAAACAATATAACTTGGGAACTTGCCCCCGAGGAAAGAGTCGACTCGAGTAAAAACATTTGAAAACTAAAAGACAAATCAATAAACTTCAAAATTATTACTAATTATGAGTAACAACCAAATTTAAAAACAATTCATAATAAAACAAAAAAAATCATGATAATATTTTCGAAGATGGTCCATCTCAAACACGTCCTCAAAGGTACAAAAGTTCCCAATAGCAAAGGAACGCGAGTTATCATTAAAAATATAATTAGAAGCATTCTTCGTAAGAATATCCGTTCTCAGACTATAATTCTATAGCATTAGAGAATATTAAAAGTGAGAATGTATTTTTAATGCTGATTTCAATGCTATCCCTGTCTGCACTAACTTGTTATTAAAGGTGCTATTTTACTAATAAAACAAGGTTTAGAAAGTGAAATTATCCGGCATAACTACCATCACTTTGGACTACATCAGGTGTTAAGTAACCTCACATAAGGTATTTACAGACTTATATGAATTTAAATTGCTAGAAGTATCGACGCATCCCGTATGAAAGTACGTATTTTACGACCAACCGTGTGTATAATTATTATTTTATTAGACAGACAAGCAGTGCTGATGAATTGGCAATCAAAAAAGTCATTTCAAAAGTCATTGAAAAAATAATAGCCGGATTTTAAAATTCAAATGAAATTCATAAGGTGGTAGAATGGAGACTTTTGTGAAGCGTTCGACAATGTAGAACATCACATATTGTTGTTGAAATTATATAGGATTGGTCTGTCTGATAACTTCCTCAAAACAGACAAAACAATGGAAAGTTATTTAGAAAATTGATTTTCAAAAGTGTAACATAACGGTAATATATCGGGAAAATGTTTAGCTTACTTGGGTGTCCGTCAAGGCTCAAATCTAGGACCTCTTCTATTTTAAATTTGTATCAACGATCTTCAAAATGCCTTTTACTTGCGGACTATTAAAAATATTCAAACAAATGCACACAGTACGTGATTGTATCATGCTATAAAAAATATTAAAAGAGTTTGTGGGAGTTTGATTAATGAACTGTACTTCAACGTCAAAAAATGTTTGACACTGACTGTTACTAGAATGAAAGATCCCATTCTGTTAGAATATATGATTGGAGATGAGGTCTTGATGAGCGACCCAAATTAGAGTTTGGTACACAATTATAGTTTGCTGAATACCACACTAAATTGGGTCAGTTGAAAAAATACAAAACAAATTTATGAGATTCATTTACTATAAGAAACACAGCAACCGAGCTGACACACCAACTGAGAAATGAATTAAAATAATCTCTAGTAAGATTCAACGCACTCCCAAGAAGAACTCGATCTCTTCTCTCTTCATATGTTCAATATTCCTCTTATGTTTATTACCAGACCTCCGCCTGTGGCCATGCTACGATTAGCAAATGAATTCAATACCTGGCGTCCTGGCATCGATAATATCAAGGCAGAGACGCTCAAAAATAATCCATGTCACATAGTAAGTCCACTTATTTACATTATCAACAAATAAATAGACTCATGAGACTCGTGAAGACGCAAAAAACTATATACCAATCTCATTGATAAAAAATTTCAGTAAAATATTTGAAAAAATTCTAAAAAATAGACTCACTAGTTATATGAATAAGTATGGATTATACTTTCTGATATGCAGTTTGGCTTCAAGGAAGGAAAATCAACTGAAGATGCTAGATAGAACTTACGAATAGTATTTATAAAGCTTTAAATATTTAAAGTTACCTTGAAAAACGCCAACAATAAGTTAAAATAAATGAAACATTCAGCGAGTTTGGAACAATAGAGTGTGGAGTACCTCAAGGTACAGTGTTAGCCCCAACTATTCTCAATTTATGTTAATGATTTATTTTCAATTGATTGTTATATAATGATACATAACACACGACGTAACGTCCAATTTCAATGTCCCCGAACTCACAGACCTATCAGTCAAAAAAGTTATCATCACTTAGGTCTAAAACTATTCAATATACCTTACCGAAAAATATCCAGGAATGTCAAACATTCTACTCATTCAAGAAAAATTTGACAATCCACTTGAAAAATACTTCCCCATAGATCATACGCTCATGCTTAACCTGATATAATTGCTTTTTTAATTCTTTATTTACTTATTTTTTCTTCCGACAATATCGAACTTTATTGGTCATTCTTTTGAATCAATATTCAGTTTGTAGGGTTGTAAATTCAAAAATCTATTGAATGTTTAAATTGTTGATGTATATTCTTAATATTTCGATATTTTCGTGTAGTACAGCATATATATTTCGGAATGTGGGTTCATGTATTTATAGATGTAGACTTTTATCTTTTAAAATAATTATATTATGAAAATTACTATTATATAAAGTAAAAAAAAAACGATCCATTTTTGTAGCTGCACTTATGTGCTACATCTCCCTAACAAGTGAAAACTTCAGTGAGATATAGAGGAAGTATGTTTATTTTGCTATAAGTTTTTAATGATCTGATATTTATATATATTTTTTTGCAAATAAACACTATTCGAATGGAACCATACTGGACAGTGTCGCAAAATGTATTTCGCACATCAATTTTGCATCATCTCATACACCCCTCTGTGTAATTCCACCCCAATATATGAGTACATCTTAGAGTTAGCACACACCTTCTACCTTCTCAAGATTTATTATATTACATTACATGATATCACAACTTTTTTTATCCTTCGTAGTCTGTTATAAATGAATAGATAAATAAATTTCTGCCTAACTCCTCTTTGCTGCTGTCGGGATCACTCTAAGAGAACCCATTCCCAAAAGAAACAACTCACCCAAATACTGTCCCCAAACCAGCTTCACCAATCCATCTTCCAAGGGTCGCACGACCCGTCCTTGAGGAACACCGCAGAATTCCGCTCGGCAATCTGCTGAATGGCGGTTCGATAAAAACCTTACTAAGTATTCAGCGTATATCGTAATGTTATTATTTCAAGGAAATATTTACGAATACGCTTCTGGCGAAACCGCTTTTGTTTTGTTGCAGAGATTCTGCTAGGTCGACAAGGTAATTGTTATGATTAAATATAATGTGTCGGGAAATGTGCTCCGATACCGTTAAGTGAATCACTGCTTTATGGGAGCTAGTTAGATGTAATTTAAGTTATGATATAGTTTAGGATGATCGCCCGGTTTTTGCGAGACTTTTTTTTCGACGTCTCGCTGGCCGATTGTGATTATCTCGAGGTTGATACTGGTAGTTATTTGCCTAATGTCTAATTGACGTTGGAAGGAGAGGAGTGTGGATATACCACATTTTTTTTGTATTTTAACAGTTCGCTTGAATGACATAACGGCTTGTGCATTATGAGGTAACTATTTTTAATGAACGGCAAGTTTTTATGAACTCATAGTTGGGAGTCATTAAAATATATCAAGTATATTAAAAGTAAAAAACGAAGCAGAGATAACATTTTAAACACCGTCGTATATCATTAGTTGCAACAGTTTGGTTTTCAATTCCAATTATGTAACTTCTTCTTGACTTCACACTGTAGATTAGCAAATGTATAATGAAATAACTAATAAAGAAAACTATAACTTTCGTCTAATTTCAACTTTTTGTTCTGGTTTATTTTTTACGACTGATTTGGCTTTTTCACCATTTTTAAGTGTGAAAGTTATAGTTTTCTTTATTTATTTTCTGGCCAAAGGTACATCAACTAAATAATGGAAAATTGAACGATCAGCGAGTTTGGAACAATAGAGTGTGGAGTACCTCAAGGTACAGTGATTGGCCCTATCCTCTTCTTAATCTACGAGAAACGATCTATTGCAGTCTAGTAGAAAGTCATCTTAACTTTGGTTTGCCGGGATGAAACTCATATTCGCCCCCTCGAAGTTATTCAATAGCACTTTCTAAAACTAATTTGATATCTAAACATGCCAGATATCCAAGTAACAGTTCGTATAAAGAATCTGGTATACCAGACCTCAGGCAGTTATACTAAGTATAAAAAAGTACTAAAGGACAATTTACGACACGCGACGTAACGTCCAATTTCACAGATCTAACGGTCAAAAAAGTTAGCATTTCTTAGGTCCAGAAATGTTCAATAACTTGCTGCAAAATATCCAGGAATGTCAAACATTCTACTCATTCAAGAAAAATTTGACAATCCACTTGATACTCAGGTTAGTTAGGTTAGGTTTGAACGTGAGTGGGCCCATATCAGGCAATGACCTATTGTATTTCACTTGATACCCTGATATAATAGCATTCTTAATTCTTTATATTTTATTTTCTTCGGTGACAATATGGATTGTTATTGGTCATTTTTCAATTCAATGTTTGGTTTGTATAAGTGCAAATAAAAAAATCTATTGAATGTTTAAATTGTTGGTGTTTATTTTAAAATGTTTAATATATTTACGTGTATTACTGTATATATTTCGGAATGTGTGTACATGTATTTATAGATTTAGATTTGAATCATTTAAAATTTTATTACAATAATTATAACTATATAAAGAAGATTAAAATAAAAAAAAATGTGTAGATGCACACTAGTCATCTCACTAACAGGTGAAAAAGTACTATTATTTTGTTCTTTGTTTTTAATGATCTTTTACATTTTTTTATTATAAAATATTATTTAATTAATCATGGATATCCAGACAACTTTTCTTGGAAATCTTACTGAAGAAAAAAACTGTTGGTAGTACTAGAAGAGTGCCTCAGAGAACGATCGGTTCTTTGACCAACTTCATTTTGTTGACACTGCACTATTGGCATGACCAAAATCATGGGCAGAACAATACCTCAGGGATCGATTCTTGAGCCACTTAATGCACCTAATTTTCTGAATAGTTAAATTGCATTCTTGATCAAATAGACCTCGATTATGATTATTAATTCCTTCGTGGTGTCCATAAAATGTTGTTATAATAATCGTGATGGCGAGTTCCCAATTAGCACTATGAAACTTTATGAACACCCTTCATCAGTATAATACGCCGTATACCAAGTTAAGGTTAGGTGCCTTATGAATCATATCAAAAGCTACCTGCCGGGTCTGCCTCAAACCAAAAGTTCCTCCCAATTTCACAGGCATATAGGTATGCAAAAAATTATAGAAATTGTAAAGGCGTGGTGATTTTATAAATGTCTGACCTCTTTCCAACTTTTTTTTAGCCTCGAAATTCTAGTTTTATTAACTATTATGTTATATGGCATATGTCCAAATGTATTTTTTCGGCAACCATCCGGGAAGAGTTCACTTCCCGGACACTTTTTTTTGGGAAAGTAGCACTTCCCGGACTAGTCCGGGAAGTACGTACTTCCCGGACTAGGCCGGGAAGTGCTCGAATTTTAATAAGTAATAATATAAATAAGAATTAGAATGTTTCTCTTGGTTCCTATCTTCTGTTCCAATTTCAATATATAATACAAATAAGAGTAGTTTACTCTTGATCAAAATTCTATTTTTTGTTCCCGCCTGTATACCATTTGATAATTCAGAATTTTGATAACCCGAACACAAGTATTCCGTAATGCATCAATTTTTATGAAGAATAAAATTTTCGGGAGTAATTACACAAGTGCTTCAAAATTACCGATAATTTTCCATGAAAGCATGTTGTCTAAAAACTGCATGAGTTAAAAGAGCCCTCCTCCTTCGGAGTCGGTCTCTTTGGACAAAATATGAAAATAACCGAATGCAGTTTTTTTACTGACAACATGCTTGAATGGGAAATTATCAGGTTTATTTCGATGCACGAGTGTAATTCGGTAGAATATTTCCGGAGTTAAAACAAAAATGTATGTGCTGAGTTTGATATTTTATTTAAATTCACATTAAGCAGGTAGGTACATTTATACCGAGCGGGTAATTTTCGATACCTACCGGGTAATTTTCAGTCGCTTCATATGGGAATTTTTAACATACGATGGAAATATTCTGACAAGTCGATAATAAAAAAGTTTCCATATGGTGCAAATTTTTTGAACTCACTGTATATAGTCATGACCACCTTTTGATAGGCAACCCATTTTTGGCGTATTCGTCTATTTATGTAACTTCATAAAAAGTATGTTTCATCCGGTTAACAGATGGGTGAAGGTCGACTTCTCTTCTTCTCTTAGACTAAATGCGTCTCAATGATTTGTTATTCTTCATGGTTGCCGAAAAAATATTGTACGCAAAACGTCTGAAAACAGATTTTTTGGACTCGCAGACTTCCAGGACTCGCTGACGCTCGTCCTAGAATTTGGTCTACTCGTCCAAAATACAGTATTTTCTGGACTTGTTACATAAATTACTATTTTTATACTCACATAACGAATATGTCATGTAGCGTTCGCACTAAATGAAGGATTAATCACGTATTCACAAACTGTGTTTAAGGTAATTCTTAAAAACATTACCATGGCAATTCAATTCTTCGAATACATCACTATGAAAATTAAATGAAATATAACGCAAACGAAAGTGAAACTGAAGATGATTCGAAAAGTTTGACTTGCAAACAAACCAAAGAGTTTTCATCTTCACAGCACGCATATTTTCTACTTATCTTCTACTTAACAGTTTCTTATTTTTGTTTTGTTTTATGATCTACTTCAAAGATCGTGGTTTTCTGAACCATTTTCCAAGAAACGTATTCAATCTATTATTCTTCACAAAGATCTTTCCGTCAATTGCCATCATTAGCTCAAACTGTTGCATTCTCGCGTTTAACAAAGACTAATTAAGTGTTATTAGCTAATAACAAAAAAAAGAAGAGACGAACAGAATAAAAGTCTATGCGAATACCTGTTTAATTGTCAATTATTAGACATACGATCAGTTTTATTTTAATTGTGACGATATAATGGGGGCCTTTAGAAAGATTTTTTATTTGTCAGTCAGTTGTTCTCCTTCTTTATTAACAAAAAATCGAGATCCTGTCATAAATGTCATACTTGCAAAGACGGAATACAGGAATGTAATGACAAACTTCCATCAGCTGTGTTTGGTTAATTCAATTAAGACAGTCATTATTTATTAAATCATCTATATACGGTGAAATTACCTTTAATAATCCGTGCATTTGGAATTTCTGCAACAGTTTTTTTTTTAAATAAATGTCGGGAAATGAAAGCAAAACTTCTTGACAGGCTGCCGGTTTCGTACCAACAAAATTGATAAGTACAAGAAATTATCTTTTCGGTTGATGTGGTAGAATTGACAATTTGACTTTCTTTTATTATAAAAAGTTTTTTCATTTTTATTGAAGAAAATTTTTCTCGGCGATTGAAGGCACAAACATAATAGTCGAGGAATCTCAGGGCGATATTCAAGGAGGAATTTTAGGAAACTGGTCTCAAGAAAAAATAGTAAAAATAAAAAAAGACTCGAAACCTTGGTTTGATGAAAATGTTTCTAAACTGATCAGACAAAAATGTGTTGTCCTGAAATCCATTCAGTCAAAGACTATTGATCGTTATAACAAATTAGTTTAAAAAAATTGTCGGAGAAACAAAAGAAAAGTGTTATCAAGAAAAGTTCATCAATGCCATCCCGAAATCATTATGGAGTTTGGTAGATAAAATTGAATGTAGAAAGAAAATTTGTGAAGAATTCAATATTGGTCCTAGTTTATCAGGAATTCTCAACTACGAAGAAAATTCCGATCAAAATAGTCATCAATGTATCTCAGGCCTACTAATACTGAAAAAACAGAAAAAGTCATCAGTGATCTAAATACAACAAAAGCTCCAGGGTTCGATAATATCAACATTATTTTTATTAAATATGATGAAATCAGAACTCAATAATAATAAATTTAACTTTTTTATCGGGATTTATACCTGGAAAATCAAAAATAGCCAAAGTAAAACCTATTTTCAAAATAGGCAAGACATATCTAATGGTGAATTATGGATCCATCTCAATTCAGTTTTCTCAAATATTATATAAAAAGTAATGCATAGCAGATTGTTGAAATATCTGGAAATCAAATTTATTGTATAATGGGCAATATGGCTTTCGAAACTCTAGTGATAATAAATCAGCTGTCTAAGATGTAATTCAATCTCAACTTGATACAGACTCTCATAAGTAATGTGGTATACTGTTAATAGATCTTTGTAAAGCTTCTGATACCGTAGATCACGAAATCTTGTTGAATATTATGTATGAAATAGGTACGAGGATGTATTGATATCTAGTTAGCCTAGACCAGTTCCCTGCATAAACAAAATATTGCGTTACCATAGCAACGAACAATAACTTATTAGAAGTGTCAGTGTAAAGTTTGACGTCAAAAAAGTAAACCAGAGTTACGCAATGAATTAAAAGAAGAGAAAAAAGGTCCACCGAAATTGTGAAATTTGAAAAATTGGAGTATCGAGCCATCATCAAGTACCTGTATTTAAAAGGGTTAAGAGGTAAGCAGATTTACGAAGATATGCTTAATACCCTTGGTGATCAATGTCCCTCGTATGCGACCGTGAAAAATTGGACTGCAAGCTTCAAAAGAGGTAAATTTTCCAATGAAGATGATGACCGATCGGGAAGGCCAGTTTCTGTGTCAATCCCCCCGAAAATATCGATGCAGTTCATGACATGATTTTAACAGACCGTCGAATTGGGCTAAAACGGATATCTGCAGCACTGAATATTTCATACGAACGCGTCCATCATATAGTTCACGTCAATTTGGACATGAGCAAAACTGCTGCAAAATGTTTGAATGATGACCAAAAGCGTGCAAGGGTAGTAGCATCGCGTTCGATCTGTGCTCGATTTGAAAACGATGTAGACTTCTTAAACCGAATTGTTACTATGGATGAGACTTGGGTACATTTCTACGATCCAGAAACAAAGCAACAATCGATAGAATGGCGACACTCCGGTTCTCCAAGACCTAAGAAGTTTCGTGTCCAAAAATCTGTTGGAAAAGTTCTTGCTTCAGTTTTTTGGGATTGCCATGGAGTAATCATGATTGATTTTTTGGATAAGGGTAGAACAATAACTGGAGATTACTAATGGACATCACTGACCACTCTACGGGAAAAAATTAAAGAGAAAAGACGCGGAAAGCTATCCAAAGGTGTATTGTTTTTGCAGGACAACGCCCCTGCACACAAATCTCATGGTGCCATGCAAAAAATTCGTGATTTAGGGTTTGAATTACTAGAACACCCCCCTTATTCACCAGATTTGGCTCCGTCCGACTATCATCTCTTTCCTCAACTGAAAAAAAGTTTAGAAGGTCGTAAATTTTCTTCCAAGGAGGAGGTAATAAAAGCTGTGGAGGTCTGGTTTGCAGAGCAAGAAGAAACATTTTTTTTGAAAGGTCTAGAGACGTTGCAGGTTCGCTGTGATAAATGTATTCAATTAAGAGGAGAATATGTTGAGAAATAAAATATTTTGACATTGGAATTTTGTTTGGTTCTATAGTAGGCTAAGAATTTTTCAATATATCCTCGTATAATCAGAACTCTGGCTAAAGTGATTCCTTGTATAACCATGTTTGTACGCGCACAACATATGTCGCTTTGTACTGCTCCATCTCCCCTGAAACACTATTTACTTCTTTTGCTGCTTCGAGTGAAACTTTGAATTACAACCTTCCTCGAAGGTACGAACACTTCACGGTTCACTTCCCCGTGCAAAGCGGGTACGTCGAGGCATTAGCATGTAGAAAATAAATCCTCGCAAACGGTTTAATCAATTCAAGAAGCCAGGCTCTACAATCTCGACATCTACCATATTCAGGCGTCATTTGTATAAAGTTATTTATATTTTCTCTCAGCTTTGACCCATGGGTCGCTAACCTCCGACGAGAATTGCCACTGATATTGGAATTGGCCGTTGACAGTAGTCATCAGTTGACAGTGATGAGTGAAGATCATTTTCGATAAATATTGACACTTCGAAATAGCGGGATTCGTCATCGCAATATTGGAAAGATTTCCGTGAAATACAATTAACGAATAAACTTAAAAAAACTTCTTAGCGAAGATTTAATGTACTAAAAAGAAGAAAATAAATTTTAAAGTGAATGAAACCCATCATTTTGTTACATTATAAAATTTTAAATGATATTGTCGGAGTACAGGATGGCATGTGAGTTGTTGTGATGAAATAACGGACACAGAAGCTATAAGTAACCATAACGATATATTTACACATGTTACATACAAACACTTAACAATTAAACGTATATACAATTGCTAAAGAATGACTCTGGAACTCGACCAGATAAATGCTAGTCGGTGAGCTCGAAAAACGGAGAACATCGCGGCTTGACAACTGAATACTAACTAACTATCTTCTCTCATCTTTCAAACTCCTGTTTTCATTGCAGGTCAGAAATAAAGAAAACCTCAGCCTACGTCATTCCAAATTTCCCAAATTGTCCGCCCGGCTTAAGGAAGGGTCCTATGAAACTAATAGCTGGTTTCGCATCGTAAGTAATCCGAATACCCGAAATATAACTATGAAATTCCAAGTTATTTCCCCATAATAAACATTTATAGTCGAACAAAGCCCCCATTTCTATTATCTTTGAATTTAAGAAAGAAAAAGAAATCAATATGAAATATTTAGATAAAGATTATTTTCCTTGCAAATAAAAATTATTGTGAGTTTTATTGTTGGTAAAACCGCTACAATATAGAAGCTTGTCGCGAGAAGTATCGATGTATTTCTTATTGTAAATTAAATTTAAAATTACCTCAAGATTTATTCTTTGTATTTTTTTTTGTAAATTAAATTTAAAATTACCTCAAGATTCATTCTCGCACAAGCTTTTATATTATTTAAAATTTCATAATGTAACAATATGATGGGTTTAATTCACTTTAACAGTTATTTTCTCTTTTTTAGTGCGCATTTAAAAAAAGCTTTTCTCAACAACTAACGTCGCCACGGAGGCCGTTAGTTGTTGCCTTGTGCGTACAAGGTCTTCTAACCGATGCCACAAATGTGTGGTTGGCTTCCTGTTGTTGACTTCCTTTGTTTCTATTTTAACATCCAAGTGTTGTACATCTTCGCACTTGATTTTACCGTACTGATGAGAGCTTAAGCTCGAAACACGTGTCTACGGTTGCACAACATTTATTTTGAGGGTTATACCCAATAACTTTTCTACTTATATTTTCATATATTGCCCCTCGCTAAATCCATCCTTAAAAATAGCAATATATAAAAAAAACAGTCGACGCCGAGTCATATAACGCAATACCCGTCGTGGTATTAGCTAGGGGAGTAGTTTTCTAACAAGTACTTGCCATAATAGCCTACACAGTCACGTAGTAAACAATCTGGATCGCAAACAAAAACATTAAAAACTTTCGTATTCATTTACCATTTTCATTTCAAATAAAATCGCTTGGTGAAGTCTACCTGTGGGCAATTACCCAAATGAGTTTCATCCTCCAATTGGCTCTGAAGTCGATACATTTTTTTAATCCATTTAAACACCCACGCCTAGGAATAGTGTGCCCTTTTCTACAAATACAAAGAATTATATACCAGAAACGCCCGAGACACTCCTAGAACATTTCAACTTTCATGACTTTTCCCTTTATTGAAAATCTACAAAACGCGAACAAACGATCAATAGTTCACTTACACCATCACAGTTGAATAACCATCGAACACTCCTAAGAATTCGACTGCACACGCTAAATTATCATCTCGATTCAACTACACTATTTGCCTTTCGGTAAAATTAGCGATCTCTTTGACATTAGTTACATATTCATCTCTCAAACCCCAACTAAAACATCCTTTGATGATGTTTTCTCTTCGAGGTCTAATATTAACTATTCGGTTTGTGTATACGGCTCAAGAAAATGACTCAGTGTTTGTTGTCGGTTTCGAGAGTCCGCTGAAGGTTTTATGGATAGATGGTCGAGATAAAATAGGATAAAATATTCACAGACATACACAATTTAGCTGTCAGCGGTATTCGATGTATGCAGACAAATACCCGGGCATCCCGTTACTGAAATCCGATATAATGAGCAGGTAATATCCGCAATGGCAACGACCTATGCACTATTGACGGAGTTTTGCCTCTTCTCAGTACAAAGTAGATTGAAATAGCTCTAATACAAACTAGACGTCGATCGAAAGACAACCAGTTAGCTGGTTTTAGTTCTCCGCCAAACATTGACCTACGTTTGAGCAAGAAACAATCGTGTTCAAGAATATTTCTCATTTTCAATCAAAACCGGTCCTGTATGCCAGTTTTAGAGTGGTTATTATCATCAGTACATGAATAGTCTTCACAGAGAGCTAACTAACTACTGATCGACAAGCGTAAGGATGCCTCCGAGAATTGGTTGCGCAGTAGACAAAACCCTGGAGTGGGGCAGGAGCTCAATCGCTCTGCCTTATTAAACAGTAGTCGATCTTTGTCGCACATCGCCGTTAGGAAATGGCAAAAATAAATGATTTTTGCAGAGCACAATACAACCCAATATGGAGTTGAAGTGGACAATGTTGGTTCAAACAATACGTATCAATGCCTTTTGAACGATCGATCAACGAAAAGCCCTGGGAAAAATTATGTCGAATATAATGTCTCAATATCGGTATCGGGGAGTTTTTTTAGAACCCCCGCAAACTTTTCGAACTGTCCGACAACTACAATGCCACAAACATTTTGTCTGAGAATGTTACCACTAAATTTTCTATATTTTTATTAGGCGATTCTGAAAAAATCAGCTGAATAGGTCTAAATTTTATGACGTTCGGAAAAGTCTTAATGTCGATATTGGAGTCCCCCAGGGTTAGTGTATTGGGTCCCATGCTTTGTACATGTTTTGTAAATGACGTACTATATATAACCGGACGAGGATTAATGCAAAATACCTCTTTTTGCAGATGATGCAGTTGTATATATACCTGGTGATAACATGAACACATTAATCTCTGAAATGAGTGAAACTCGTATTACGATTCCAGGTTGGTTCTCTAATAATACATTTGTGACCAACCCTCAGAAATATAAATATAAGGTTCAATTTAACAATTATGATTTAGAACAAGTTAGCAGCATAAAATATTTGAGTACCTATAATAATAGATGATAAACTCAATTTCAGTGAACATGCAGGTCATATCATTATACCCATAAAAATATCCAAGAAATTTAGATTTATGTTTAGAATCAACAAAAATTGAAGTCAATCCACAAAATATCTTATATACAACTGTATCATCAAGATACATTTCGAATACTGCTCTTCAGTTCTATTCATGTGCCAAGAGGGTGATTTAAATAAATTACAAATTCTACAAAGCAGATGTATGAATTTAATACTGGGATGTAATGGATTCGTGAGAAAATCCTATATACAACAAAAACTAAACTGGCTGTTTGTCAAAAAATATGTAACTCTTAAAACATTATTGTTCATATTATATAAACTACTGAACAATATGCTACCAAAATACTTATCTGCAATTCTACAATTTAAGCATTACATACATAATTATAACACCCGACAAAAAAATACATCTAGTTCCAACAAACTTAGTGACCACAAAGAAACTATAAATTTTCGGTAATTTATTCAAACAAGATTTAATAAGTTACCTCAAAACATCTACAATCTACCTTTTTGTTTCTCCTATTATTATGTTTAATGTATATGTATGTATGTATAAAAATGTATATTTCTTCTACTTTTACTATTTTAGTTAAAAGTTATGAAAATATATTTCATAATTGCCATAATTGTATTTATTTAGCAACACCTCGTCCTGAGATTGCGACTTCCACTTCACCCTACTTGACCAGTTGGGTTGGAGGTTTATACATTTATGAAAGTTGTAGTTTTGTGCGTAGTGAAAAATTTTCAATACATTAAATTCAAGTGAAAAATTGAATTAAGCTCATTTTTGGCAAGTTGTGAAGATACATTATTTTTGGATTACAGTTTTGTGTATAATAACAATAATATGATGAAGTTGAAATATTCTTGCCTCAACCAACCCAAGAAGCAAGTGTTAATTTGTTTCATACTATTTTCGTTTCAAGTGGTCAATAGGAAACCGTCAAAAAATCAAACTAATATTTAGTTGGACCTTTTTTTGCATTGACGCAGAAAATCCCGTTCATCAGTGCAGCCATAAACTTACTGTTGATATCAATTCAAACGTTATTACATAATTCCATTCCTAAAATCAGATCGAATTCGATAATTCAAAGCTTACATAATTGCATTAATACCATTCTGACAAATTAGATTCATAAATAATAATAACTATGAAAAACTATGAACGATAAATCAAAAACAAATTAATATATAGCCAGCCTCCAGCTGGGCTTGGAAATTGATTTCGTAGGAGCTTTAATTTATAGTAATGCAATTTTGATACCATTACCAACATTTTCAATTAAGAAACGCGAACGGTCACAGTCGTGCTCACAGAAGTTAATGATAAATCATTTTATTTTTTTTAACTTACCTTGTGCAAGTTTTGATGTATTGAGACGAAAATAACAGGTGTGTGCACCACAAATTATTGAAAATACAGAAATGGCTGGAATTAATAAGATCATTTGATTGAAATTATTTACTCCGAATAGAACCTTGGAGTTATCGTCAAATTATCAAAATATCAAGAAAAGTACAACAGAAGCTAATTATTTTCGGAATTATTCCTACCGTTTTGAAACCCTTCAATGTACAAATCTGCTCACAAATTATTTACAAAATAGGAAATACAATGAGTGATCTGAGAGGAATCAAATACGGAGTACGTCAGGGATCTGTATTAGGCACTCTATTTTCAATCTGTATGAAAAAGGATCAGGTATTTTCACTCGATTCCTATGGAACCGTCATAGGGTATGCCGATGACACCATTTTTTACAATGTGGAAACATGGCATGAATTGAAACATAAACATGAAAATGATTTCGGGATCCTGAAAAACTGGTTTTGACAGCAAACTACTGACAATCGATAGAGACAAAACCAACTTCTCACCTTTCAGTTGGAACAAAGCTAAAAAATCCTCGCTTCAACAACTCGACATGAAAGTTCAGGGAGGCAATTTAAAAATTAATGCCGCAGAAAATTAAAAATATTTCGGAGTAGGTATATTTAGACACAAATAAAGTGGGACGGACATACATATTAATTACATCACAAGAGATTTATACAGTGCGGCTTTTTTTAGCCCCCCCCCCCCCACTGTTAATATTTGAAATGAAAGGCATTGTGATTGCTAGATAGAGGGGGCGGGGGCAAATTAATTTAAAAATGTCAAATGTCAACGTGACACATCGTTGGAAAGAGAATTCAATTCTCTTGAATTCTTATCAATCCTCTATGTAATTTTCTAACATTGTATTATGTTCGTCTGTTATCTTATTCTATTTTTTTTGAGATAATTTTTATTTATACATAAGTACTCGTTTTTATTTTGTTTGTGAATATTGAAACAAGTGATAGATTATACTTATCGATTTCTACTTTCCTACAAATTATTTATATGTATATCGATTATATTGAACGAATGAAGTTTCTAATAACTATAAAAACCTTTTTATGATCGTAATGAAATGCTTTGTTATACTTACGACTATTTTTCTCTTTTTTTATTGTTGTTCATAATTAATTCCTATGTACACTAAAAGTAATTATTTTCCATTTACCACAAACTGATTACTATATTTTCCAAGAGTTGCTGCTGAGGGTACAAACGGGCTTTCACCTGGACCTTGTGGAATTCCGAATTGTCATATCGGTATGCAAATTCAATCGTAATCGGCAATAAAAGGATAATTTTCTTTAACGATACAGGAAGTTCCTAACCGACATTCTTCTTATTTTCCTGTCTCTGTGCCGGTTGTCGATACGTTATTATTAAAATGATTAAATTCTAAATTTACGTTGACAACTATTATTAATGGTGTGTGTGTGTGTGTGCGCGGAATATTCACCTTCAATGTCAATAGCACCTTCGTTGTTAACGCAACGCTAATTACTTGTCAAATGATCTCGAATTCATTATAAATCGTCAAGGAATGAGTATTTTTATACGCGGTAAAACGAAAAACAGTGTAGCTGCGAATGTCATTTGAATTCATTTATTACTTCGTCTCATATCCAGCCGTTCTGAACAAACATCGGTATGTCAGTCGTTAACGAGTTGTTCGGTATGACACTCAAGAATTTCACTGTAAATTACGATGTTTTTATTTTTGAGCAAAATGGCTGAAATAATTTTACTAAACAGTCCTAATATAGATCCAGTTATACAGATTTCTACACCATAACCAATATTCCAGAAAAATACCTATGTACCTACCATTCTTCGAAAATTATAGATTATAATTCCATTAGCATTTTAATATTATTATTATTATTATTATTATTATTATTATTATTATTATTATTATTATTATTATTATTATTATTATTATTATTTTTCTCCTTAGGAGTGTACCAGTCAGGCCCTGTCTCCGGTGCTCCGACCCATCCGGAGGGCGCGCTGGTGTCGTTAACCCCAATAACCACTCCCTACGTCCGTAGGGTGAGTGATTATTGGGTCCGAGAATCGTGTGCCCTGAGTAGACGGAGCGAACCAAGTATAACGGCCTTCTGCATTCTTGCTGCTAAGATTTCTGCCATATTACGGCAAGCCGGTATTATCTTCAAGTTAGAGAGCAGTGTGTCCATCATTCCACCAAGGACTCCTATAATCAGAACCACCATTTTGACAGAATGGTCCGGATATAACCTGCGGAGTTCAAAGAGAAGATCTCGATATTTAGTCCGTTTTTCCTCCTCTTTTCGAACGATATTCATTTCGCCTGGAGCGGAAAACTCCATGACGAATATCGTTCTACTTTGGTGGTCGAGGAGGACAACATCAGGCTTATTGGCTTGTATTTGCCTGAGGGTGGGGAATGAGTAGTTCCAATAGATTCGGCATCTCTCATTCTCCACCACGGACTCAATATCCCCCGGAGCATAGGGCAACACCGGTGTCTCGTCTATACCGTACGAGTGTCGTAGGTGGTAGTACAACACCCGTAGCGCCGCGTTATGCCTGTGGATATAGGCTGAGACCGCATAAGATGGGCATGCTGATAGCAAATGCATTACGGTCTCAGGTGCCCCACGACATGCCCTGCATCGGGTGTCAGGGACGTCTATACCCATCACGCGACTACGGTAGACAAGGGTGTTGAAAACACCATCCTGGCAGGCCATTATGAATCCCTCGGTCTCCGACTTTAGCTCACTTGACCTGAGGAAGGCAAAGGTCAAGCTTTTGGATAAGCCAAGGTCTTCGATGTTATGAAAGAAGACACCATGCATTGGCTTATCCATATGTAGCTGTAGCAGGACCTCTGTCTCCGCAGCTTTTATGTGAGCTTTTTGCTGAATGGGTCCCAACTCGGTGACAGAGTTTGGGTTAGCCCGTTCAGTGTCGAAAACGAGACCGAGTTCATCGGCCGCACGGGTAGCTGCCTTAAAAAGGAATGCTCCAATCCCTGCTTTCTCATGGTCGCGGACCATGCAGAGAAGGGGATCTGAACTCCTGATGACTTTACAGGCCCCATCCAGAACCATTCTGTTATGCAGACACTCCAAACTCAAAAGTCCACGGCCTCCCCGCTGTCTGGGAAAGTATAACCGTGGAACGGACGATTTAGGATGCAAGCTCCTATTGAGATGCATCATTTTGCGAGTCTTAACGTCAAGTTGTCGCAGCTCTTCCTTAGTCCACTTCATCACTCCGAAAGAGTAAAGAAGGATCGGAACGGCAAGCATATTAGTTGCAGCAACTTTGTTCTTCCCCGACAGTTCTGATGACCAGATCTGTCGGAGTTTATGCTGATACTTGCCGCGGAGAGAGTTTTTAACTGCAAATACCTCTTGGGAGCGGCGTTGTTCCACCCCAAGGTAGGTATAAGTCTCTCCGGCATCCAGATGATGTAGGATGCTTCCGTCTACGAGCTGGACATCCTCTCCGTATTCCTCGCATCGTCCTCTTTTGAGATGAACCGTGGCACATTTGTCGATCCCAAACTCCATACCGATAGCATGCGTATATTCTTCCACCACCCTAAGGGACTGATGTAGGTCCCTTTCTCCAGAGGCATACAATTTGAGGTCATCCATGTAAAATAGATGGGCGACATTATGCCTCCGGTTGCTGGGGGTGCCACAGTTGTACCCACGGGTATTCCTGAGTGCAACGGACAATGGCAATAGTGAGATGCAGAAGAGAAGAGGGCTAAGGGAGTCTCCCTGAAACACACCTCTTCTAATGATGACCTGCTCTGTTTGGACTATGTCTCTACCAGATTTTATGGTGAAGCGAGTCCTCCAGAGCGGCATCAGTTGTCCAATGCATCCCACTATTTGACCGGGTACCTCAAGGCATCTGAGCAAATGCATGATTAACTCATGTGATGTTGTATCAAATGCCTTGCGGTAATCGATCCAGGCCATCGAAAGGTTACGCTTATACTGCACGGAGTCCTGCGTGATACATCTATCGATGAGCAGGTTCTCCTTGCACCCGGCGACCCCTTTCTTTGACCCTCTTTGCTCATTTATCCGTTCATACACCGGATCAACTGCGGAGAGAATGCGTGTGTATAAGATGCGCGTAAACACCTTATAACACGCATTCAAGCATGTTATCGGCCTGTAATTCTTTGGATCAGACAAATCTCCGTTTTTGGGGATGAGCACGGTTCGCCCCTCGACAAACCACTCTGGAATCTGCTGCTCCCCATCTAGCCATGAGTTGAAAACTCTGGCCAGATGGCGGTGGGTTGTTGGAAACTTTTTCCACCAATAGTTATTCAACCCATCAGGGCCTGGAGCAGCGAAATTCTTAGAGCCTTTTAGGGCCCCTCGTACTTCTTCCGTGGTTATCGGAATGCGCAGATCATTGAGCTCAGGCTGCCGAAGCCCCCTGCAAAATGCTTCGAACTGCGTTAGGGCTGGAGTATCTACGTTGAGTGGTTGCGGATACTCATAGATATTCTTCCAGAATGTTTCCACCCGATCTGCAGTCGGCGGGTTATCGACAACACGTGGAGGCTCTTGGAATAAGCGAGAAGGTTTATCGCGGAACTTTATGTTTTCCGCGATACTTCTCGCCCGCCTCACTAGTGACTTCTTTGCAGCCACTAGCATTCGTATCCTATCAAGGCAGTGCTGTTTGATGGTGAACAGCACACCTTGATTTAATGTGTGGTGAGCTCGTCTCAATCTTGCGGCAATTCGCCGCACTGCGGGCGTAAAAGGCCTATTGGCCGCCACGAAGTCCACCACACACTGGATACGAGACGCGTGTTGTCTCGCCGACTTGATCTTGGCTTCCATCTTGTGTACACGTCGCTCATGCCTCCCTACCAGAGCGGTGGTGTCCCTCCTCTCTGTTTGGGATAGAGCATGAGCGGCGTCGTACACGACAGAATTGATCTGCCAGATGTCAGCCTCTTCTGGAAGAACATCGCCAATCTCCGCATCCACCCGTGCCAGTTCTTGCGGCTTCAGGGGCTTCATATTGTGAAGCGCCCTGCGGGTTCTGATATCCTCCATCAGTGGAATGATGCGATTCTCCTCCACAGCCAAACCGACACGTGGCATATCTGCCACTTCGATAACCGGCTGAGGAGGAGCTCTAACGTAGCCTCGAGCCCGAAGATGGGATACATAATCCCTGAGATTTTGTGCGGAAAACGCTGCATGCTCTGGGTGTCTCTCACACCACAGAGCATGCATTCTCGCCATGTATCCTCTCCGGGCGGGCTCACTGCTCTCCATTTTCAACATGAATACCTTCCAAGAGGTTATCTTGATCGATGGAAAATAGCAACTAAAGTTTGTCTTTCAGTCGCAGATGATTCCACATCTGATTTGAAGATTTGAAGATTTTTGCAGAACACAACTCAACAAAATAGGAAAGTTAAAGTAAATGATGTTGGTGTCGAAGGAGCTTTTCATGTACGCGAACACAATTACATTCGACCCTACGTATCACAGCCTTACAAACGATCGTTTAACGAAAATACGTTGAAATAACGTCTTGGTAAACACCATAGTAATCTAAAAATGACAGACCGCACAGTTGTAAAGTGACTAAAGTTCCTGTAACCACGATCACTCTATGTATTGAACGCCGCCGAGATATCGTAGGCAGAGTTAAATCATAGTTATTTTATTCAGTAGCGCATATTCGAGGGTTGACGAAAAAAATTAAATAAACCTTGCATAATAGATGGTAGCAGTACATTTAAGAAGTTTAGCATACATAGGATCAGTTGATAGGTTTTTCGTTGTTTTCGTTTCAATAATTTTTACGTCTTTGTAATGATTTTTTTCTTTAATTTTATTAAAATATTTAAAATTTGTATTTAAAGCGTCCAACAATAATGGCACTTTCCAGGCATATAATACGGTGTATGTTTTCATGGCAAATACCTGTGGCTGATACCGGGAGAGGGATTGAATTATATTAAACTAATTTGTACAATAATCTTCATTGTCGAGGATTATTTTATTTAAAAAAATTCGACTTCTATGTCGATGTTTCGATTTTATTCCCGCTATTTCTTCTTTTATGTCGAAAAGTCAACTTTTATATCGAAAATTCAACTTTTATGTCGAAAATTCAACTTTATAGTCAAAATTTCATCTTTTTTCTTGAATTTTCCATGAAATTTCGTTTTTTTTTTAAATATCTTATGTCGAAATTTTGACTTTCATGACAAAAATTTAATGTCGATTATATGTTCCAATATCGACATTTTCAAATCTTGACTTTTATGTCAGAAAATTAACTTTAATGTCAAAATTTCGAGTTTTCTTTCGAAATTTTGACATAAAAGTCGAAAAGATAAAGAAAAAAACTTTTGTAGAAATTCTTCATGCTAAGGTGAAATTTAGTAAAAACGACCGGACATTACATTTCAGTTCCCTACTGACCTGAGATAATGTGATTATAAAAACTGTTAGTTACATCCTCGTATATTTTATATTAATTCAATACTTATTGCTCCTCCCTATCACATATACAGTGCGGCTGTTTTTATTCCCACCCTCTGTTAACTTTTGAACGGTTTGTCGTAAAAACATGGAACAAAAACTATTTTAAATGGTATCACCGATACTACTTTTTGAAATAAAAGACTATGCGATTGCCCGAAAGGGGGCGCTGGGAGCACATCAATTTCAAAATTTTAAATGGCATGTGGGTCAAATTATACATCGTCGAAGAGAGAATTCAATTCTCTTTTCAACCATTTTTTTTTAATTCTCGGTCATACGTTTTTTCACAACGTCGATCTGTTTGCGTTTCAAAATTTTCAAGTTAATGTGCCCCCGGCGCCATCTGGCGAGTAATTGCAATGTAACTTCTCTCAAAAAGTAGCATCAGCAATACCATTCAAAATATTTTTGTCCTATTGCTCCACATTGAACCGTTCAAATTTATCGAGGTAAGGGAACCATTCAGATCCGCACTTATACTTGATTTTTCGAGTGCGTAGGGTGAAAAAAATGTCAACGGAATCCGACAAAAATTAGTTGGTTGAAAAGAAAATTGATTTATCGTTTCAACGATGTGTCACTTTACCCCCTTGCCATTTGAATGCCTCCCACCCCTCTCTATCAATCAATCACAATGTCTTTTATTCCAAAAAGAAGTATCGGTGATACCGTTCAAAACAATTTTTGAAACCTGTCTGAAAGTCAAACCGTTCAAAAGTTAACAGGTGGGGGGGGCTAAAAAAAGCCGCACTGTATAACTGTTTATGATTGGTACAGTGGCGGCGATAAGGATTCGGAGCCCCCCCCGCCAAATTTTGTTAGGATACTTTTGCGTGTGGAGCTGGGGCCCCTTCTGGAGCTGGGGCCCCCCCGCACGGCGGGCTCTGCGGGCCCCTTATCGCCGCCACTGGATTGGTAATCGGTCCGAGATGACTTCGAGTTTTTTTAAGCATCATCTACAAACACCCACTGTGAGAAAATATGACTTCTTGGACATTTCACACAACATTTTTTTCGGTGATTCGTTACCGTAAAATCCAATTAGATAAAACACATTCCGCGATAAAAAACGTCGCGCGTAATCCCAATGCTCTCGAACATTCTTATGCATTTCGCATTCCTTTCCAGTCGTTCAAATGTAATTAATCACATCACGACCGAATATTGCGTCAGGGCCGATAAAAACAACGGCATAGCGAAAGTTCCAAGTAGTCATTAAGCCACAACACGCGTCCACAAATTTGCCTAAGTGAAAGTTCACATCGCCAGTGTAATACTCATTTCGACCTTCGACCTTTCGTTTGTCATATTTTTAGTCTATAGATAGATCGAAAGTGGAATGTTGGGAGCTCCGCAGGGTTCAATGTTGGGGCCGTTGTTTATTCGAAAGTTCAACACATGAATTTGAGATCCTTCCTGTTAGTAAATATGGACAAAATGATTCCAACCTACTCCTTTACTTACACCACCATCATACAAAATGGGGAAATCACTTCAAAGATCATACCAATGCTGTCAAGTGGGCAAATCTGGCGCAAGCAATGGCGTAGGGGCTGGAATATATACAGGGAGTGATCAAGGCAAGACATTAGTCTAAGCCTTGGTACTCAAGCCGAGGAAATGGATATTCACGAGAGAGATTCTAATAACGCCTTTACACCATCGGCCATGATGGACGAATACAGAATGGGCCCCGCTTGCCACCATCATTGCGCAGCTGTCCACACGATCGTGCATATTTATTGTTAATTGTCATTTGTCATAAATGAGGTCTGTGTTTGTCACATGGATGATGAAACAGTAGCAGCTATCGCTATTTATTTATTTGGTGGTTATAACCACCGACAAGTTCATCTCCGCTCATGGGCAAATACAGGCAATTATGCCCTCCACACGATCGTGATCGCCTGTATTCGTCCATCATGGCCGATGGTGTAGAGGCGCCATAACGTACAATAGTAATATACACGTCTGCCACCGCATACCCGGGGGGTTACAGGAGGGTTAAAATTACAGCAAAAAATCAAAAAACAAAATTATTGCCGCATATACGCGAAACTTATTGTATGTAGCAGTTGAAAAGTAATATGCTTAGAAAATATCGTCTGCCACATGAATTCTACAACAAAACTCGTTTCCCACCCATATAAGTATGCGCAAAAAAAAATATTTAAAAAAATTTACTCGCAAGGATGAAATTAATTGAAATTCTTGTTTTCACAGCAGCAAACACAAAAATAATAGTCTGCCACTAGTGAGATACCACGAAGGTGTATTCATGTAAACCTATAAAATTTTGCCAACTCGAACAAAAAGAGGAAAAATACTAAAAATTTTTTTTAAATGTAGAAAGTTTGTACTTTTTCATTAAATCGTAAAAATCTCCAAAACTAAACGAGATATCGGAAAGTTGTATATCAACAATTTTGTTGTCTTCAACGAGTTCTATAAAAAGGTTCCACTAAGTTTTTTCATACTTGAAAAAAATATTTGACGTTTTTGTCTAAAAACACCAAAAACTCGAAAACGACACGAGATGTAGGAAAATTGTATATAATCAGTTTTATAATTCTTGATAAGATCTACAAAAAGTTTCCATGACATTTTTTCATAATTCGAATTTTTTTTTTTGAAATGGCTATTTTTTGAAAACAAGAAAAACTCGAAATCGAAACTGGATATCGACAAAATGTATACAAACAGATTTATTTTTCTCAAACAGATCTACAAAAAATGTAAATGAAACTTTTCCGAAAATAAAATGCAATATGGAATTAGAAACTTTTAAAAAATTTGAAAAAATTATGGAAGAAAATGTTCCTGAACAGTTTTATTGTATTAGCACAGTTCTACAAAAAGTGCTTATGAAATTTCTGTCTTTAACTCCCGGGCTAGATAGCCAGTTCCGCCAAGCAATAATAATAATAATAATAATAATAATAATAATAATAATAATAATAATAATAATAATAATAATAATAATAATAATAATAATAATAATAATAATAATAATAATAATAATAATAATAATAATAATAATAATAATAACTGATCGTGGCTTTCCACATGTTTTCATCCAGTGGCAGCGCTTCCCTACACATACTATAGGTAATTTTTTTGGTCCAAATTTCACTTCGTTTTTCACTTCTTTTGATGGGGAAAAACTGTATAATTTCCCATAATTGGTAGTAGTTCACTCTGCATAATTACATGGAAAGAGCCCAACCATATTTGATCAGCTAGCTTGATGTTACAAAAAAACAGCGGAGATTGATTATCAAAGAGAAGAACATCAAGAGAATGCTATATATTACGGCCTAGACTGTAATTTGAATATTAAATCTAGTAAAATTTATTATTCAATCTCTTCATAAGATGTCTCGAATATATTGCGGTACCTATAGGATTATCTTTGGACCTGACTAAATTAGTGGCTTATTCAATTATGGATTAGATTTGGTGTGATCGTTATCACAAACGTAGACACGCGAAAGGGGGGGGGGTAGGTAGATAAAAATACAAAAGACCTCTTCTGGGAAAATAAGAACAGATTTTGGATTTCAGTCTGGTCGAGTTGTTGTAGGCGAGCAGAGTGCAAATTGCCGTCCTGATCGTCATGTATTCGTTTCCAAGTTTTTAACTTATCACCCTATAGCTAGCCTCTCGAAAAATATTTATATTATTAATTGTGAAATCGTTTTGGATTGATAGTTGCTTGTGTATATTAAGTGATAATTACCTGAGAAAGGATGTATGACTTCGAAATTCATCAACACATGGGCCCCTACTCTACTCTGAAACCTCAGTTCCAACATTTTATATATTTATCTTTTAATATTTCTGAAAATATAGTATTGGTTTGTTTACTTTCAACTCCAGAGATTTCATTCTCTTGACTGATATATCAAGTTACTGTAAAATTATTAGTAAGATGTTCCATGCTGTCAGTATCTAAGAATAATTTGAATTCCTCCATTAAATATAAATCCACCAGAGAAGATTTACAAAAATGCATAAGAGTCAGCTTAGAAATTATTTTACCACAACTTCGAACGATTTACAAGATCCATAAACAAGTTTAATGCGAGATTCCTGATATATTCTTCGTTCAGATCAGTACTACAAAAATCTATCTCGTTCAGGAAAACAGCTATTTCAATGGTACGTAGACTATACCCATAATCAATAAGAATCATGATAAATACCGAGCACAAGCAGAAATTGCGAATGCAAAACCTTTACGACGAGGAAACCATAACGTTCTGACGGAAACTTTTCGTCACACAGCTAGTACTTTAGGCATTCCGTTCGGCAAGGTACTACCGCTCCGTACCACTGTATACCTAAGCCACGACGATTAACATCGCTGTCGAAGAATAACGTCGAAGTCTTCTTCTTCCTCTTCGCGCTCGACACGTATAAAGAAGTGATTTTCTCACACGAGGTTATTGGCGCTTTTGTGCCCTGCGGCTAGGTCAAGTCTAAGGTTACGTCTTCGCGGAGTCGTACCGTCATTAGAGACTCCCCGGGTTCTTCTAAGGATATGGGGGCCCATGGAACTCTGCGGAGAGTTAGTTGTGTGTACGTTCGGTTTGCTAAGATTACTCGGTTCATCCAGCTATGAACAATTATTGCGAGAGCAACGAACACAACATGGCTGTTATTCATGTGGTACGACATTGACGATCAATAGAATCAAGCATACCTTTCCATAACTTTAAATTCTCCATGAATCGACATAATATTACGATACATTTGGTCTAAGAACGCTCCCTAGTAGTTACACAAATTGGTGAAAAACTCTCTACTACTATAAAACTATTTAGATATAAAATCATTGAATTTATTCAAAAAAAAGAACACGCTCTTGAGGTAAATAGTACCAGCATCTACCATCAACTGGATTGGTTTAACTTGGATCAGTGAGTTTGAATGTTGAGGGATCGAAATTGCATGCTACACGAATCACGATAATCAAGAGTTTACAAAAAAATTATTTTTTGTTAAAGGAAATATCCAGATCAACAAGTTGTTCTTAATGATCTTTTGTAACAAGTACCAACAATTATTCTAATTGCTACTTTCTGCATTGCCCAAACCATCAGCAAGACAGGAGTGTTTCGACTAAGTAAGCTATAACTACTGTGTGCATGAAAAAAAAGATAAAAAACATTTTCGTACTTGCATTGAATTATATGCAAAAGATATATTGAACTAGCTAGTTTATGACACTATCGATCTGTATTAGACTACAAAGACAATGAATCGTCAATTACCATTCGTAAAAATTCACTCCTTGTTTCCTTATTATCATTATTCAATTCTAGGTTATTGACTCTAAACTAGTTTTGGGTTTTGCTTAAAGAAAATGCACATTTTCTCCGTAATTGCATAAGTATTAAATAATGCGGACCCAGAGCTGATCCCTGGGGTATACACAAAATTTCAGTATGACACCATTATAAAGCAGCTCTTCAATCAAGACAATGCATGTCTGTTTTGAGTACGAAAGTGATACAAATACTTCTAACATAGAGCATATCTGTAATCAAAACATTACTGTATGTTAAAGCCATGTGTTGTATGCAGTGAAATACATATTTTTCAAAACTTCCATAAGCCAAAATTGAGAAATAATATTCATGATACTTTACTAATAATTATAGGGTCCATATGTTGAAGAATTTTATAGTATTAATCAGCAAAGTTATCCAGGAAGTTTGCAGTAAGGATATTTTTGCTTAGAAAGTTAATTTTGAGATTTGTTACCATAAATTAATTTTTTAACAATTATTATCTATTATAAATTGATAAAAAAATTGAAAAGAATAGGTCCAGTACTGCAACTCTCCTGTAGAGAGATTTTCATTGGCGTACCGACTGCGCAGGGAACTGAAAGGTAATGGATATAAAAACCACAAGGAAAGGTAGAAGTATTGAAGCCAGGTATATTTATCAAAAAAAAATCTTTAAAATTTTTCACCAACATGGTCATACATAACAATAAATATCCTTGGCTATGTCTGTCAAAATCTTGGATAATAACTTGGCCTTCTAATCTAGATTGACAGCTGTTAGAAAATTGGTTTTGTTAAAATTTTGTTGTTTTTTTTAACAGATATGGTTTCTGAAAATTATTGGGATATCGGATGATGTTTAAAAACCTGAGTGTGATTTACTAGCATAGTGGATAAACTGACTATAAACAAGAATATTCAAATTTTCTGGCGTATTTTCAACTTTCAAAAAGACTCATTGAGGAATCACAAAGCTGAAAGATTATTGTCATAAACATCCTACAGAAGACGAACATTACCCTTTCTCAGCGATAATGAGATTTTTAATTATTATTAAAGTAACGTAACTGAGGTGACACTGTTTTTTATATCTAATTGAAGTCGTAGGTGAAAGTAATGAATCATTTTTAATATAATTGCATGCTTGCATGATACATTCGGTTTTGATAGTTTGGTGATGAGGAATGCAATTAGTCATTATTTTTTCTCATGTAATTATTAGAATCGTCGAATATACAGATACGCAGTATTGAAAAAAAATGGTACCACACTGTCGAACACCCTCAAAACGTAACGAAAGTCCCCTTACTCCCCCTTACTCCTATATACACCTACGATGTTGGCTTATTATGGCAAATATCTGTTAGAAAACAACTTCTCTCCTGGCTAAGACCACTACGGGTATTGAATTATTTCTAACGTATTTTGCTTCTTCATGATATAAATAGCTAACTCTGGATCAGGTTTCGATCGATTTTATGAGGTCTCGTTTATTACAATTTACCAACAAGACACTCGATAACTTTTTATAGTTGACAATGTCGTTACCGCATTTCTATCGATGACTTGCTAATCACCGTGTCATATTTTCTGGTATTTTTCCAAACACAAACATGCAAATCGACCGAAACCGATGACTGGTCATTCTCAAGGTCGCGCGCAGACAAAAGATCATCGACAGGAATTAGCCAGTCATTGGATGATTACATTTATTATTATTTTTTTGCAGCCGATACTCTCCGAGTCGATTCAAGCGCGAATTTTGCCATCATGAGAACAAGAAGAAATGTTTATATAATGAGTATCAGAGTTCTTGAATCAATTTGGAAAAAATAATGAGGCGTTGTCAAAAAAAAAAAAACAGTAGAAGTGTGTTTCAGAAGGGTTCACACAAATTGTCAAAATTTACGGAAACAGATCGCCAAATCATAGAATTGAAAATTACAGAAACAGAAGGAACACATTTTTTACATATGGAACGGGATATCTTTTTTCGTGACACAAATTGACTACGCAGAAATGAGACATCATAATCTCAAGTGTTTGTTATGGTATTTCACAGAGACAAAGTAGGGAAGAGGCTCAGATAGTTGCAGGTGCGTATCTTCCATATATTCCTAAGGTCACAGACATAATTGGAAAACTCTTGGGGCAACACAACATAGATATTCCAAAAGAGTAACTTCAATTTTATCGTAGGTTTTTTCCATTTCCAGAGGAGTCATGTAATGGTTCAATTTTCAATTGAGAATGTTTCTCTTTACAACATAAAAACGGTCTTCTAACCCACCAAATACAACAAAGCCTTAGGTCGGCAAAAGACAAAAGAGACCCACTATCTGCAACGGGGGTATATCGCATACCATGCACTTGCGGAAAGTAATACATCGGAACCACAAAAAGATCCATGGGAACAAGGCTGAAGAAACATCAGAGGAACTGCAGATTAGGCCAAACGGACAAGTCGGCAGTGGCAGAACACGCGCTCAGTGAAAGAAACCGCAAGATTCTGTTTGAGGACGTAAAACTTCTTGCCCCCAACCAGATATACCATAGCCGACTTGTACGGGAGGCAATAGAGATCCGCAAACACACGGAGAATTTCTTTGAAATTCCAAAATAACAAAAGAATACTACGACATTCAGACAGCAGACAAAAAGGTGTCAATTAATGTTATTGAAAATATGCCTAACCCAGTTATGGTAATAAGCAATTCTGAAATAACAAAGGATGTCAAAGACATTAAGCTGACAGGTAGAAAGGGGTCAATTAGTGTTAGTGAGAAGGTACCAAATCCAAATACGGTAATTAATGGACAAGACTACCTACAGAATAAATACAATCTTCGCAGACGGAATCTCCAGTCACCTGAGATCATTCATGATGTATAAGCCACTGAAGAAGCCAGCCACTCGCGCTAGCGAAACGTTAGGAAGAAATTCCAAAAGACGACGGCCTTCAACCCGATTGAAAATTGTGACACTAGAAACTCAGGCCGCGAAAGCCTTATACCATTTTGTCATCCCACAGAATGATACTAAAAATAGTTTCTATAAGTTTAGATTTACTTTTAATTGCTATATATATATATATATATATATATATATATATATATATATATATATATATATATATATATATATATATATATGATTACAGTGACGTTTTGATATCTTGTTAGATTATGTCAGAATCACGCCATGCCAAAATGGAATATGTATAGTGACCGGTAGATTTTTATGAGGCGCCGTTTGGGTAAAAAGTATTTTTGAAAATACATAAAATTTTGTGTCAATATATGTATTAGCAATATTTTTTTCCTCCTACCCCTATAGAAAGTACACACTTTCCTCCCTCAAACCAGGGAGGAAACTCATACTATTCCTCCCTAGGGAGGAAAGTACTTTTCTTCCCTCTCATTTCAAGTAAGTTGTAAACGATGAAACTTGTGAATCTATTATAATCAAATTATTTCCGTAATTTCTAGAACATCTTATATATCCTGTATTCTGGTAAAAATCAAACATGGATATTACTTCTACTCTAGTTATTTAATAGCTATTTGTGTATATAGAACGCAAAGTGATTGACTGTTGCTCTACAAAGAGATTAATCTTTGGAGAACGACAATGACACTTTGTGCTCGAAATATACACATTATTTTTTCTACATGCGCAGCTCTTAGAAAAAAAAATGATCGACACTTCATTCAAATAGGCAAAATCACTCAATAGCAATCCGAAATGTATAAGCTATCTAAATGTCCAATAATTCAAATCACTAACAAGAAAAAAGTAAAATAACGTTCTTGAAAAAAAAAAAAAAAAGTTGTAATTGCCAGGAGATGAACCCGGGACCTTCGGATTACAAGGCCAAGACGCTAGCCATTGCACCACCGCAGATTCTCAGATACACATGACTGTATTGTCTATACTTTCCATCAAGTAAGAATAGGTCTATTTGCAAACAAAGTCACAAAAAGGTTTTATTGAGTGGGTAGGAAGAAAAATCATATGTATTACATGGGAGTAAAGTGCCTTTTCCTCCCTTGGATGTTTACAGTAAACTACATCCTGCGGGAGGAAAAGTGATACTTTCCTCCCTAGTAATACAAATAGCTATTATTTTGCTTTCCGATATATTTATTTTTGATCAAACACAATATATTTACGATTCAAGAGTAAAAACGTGAATTCCCATATATTTATAAATTCGGTCTATTTTATGTTGTCAAGAGATGGCGCTACCTGAGCGATTTAGTACACTCTCGAAAATATAGCGGCTGAATGATTCCGCAGCAGCTGCCAGAATACTTTTTCATTAGTTTTTTTCGAATAATCATTGGATTATTCAAAGTCAAATATCTTAGAACTGAAAAAATTAGAGCGTGTATTAAATCGCGCCTGCTGCGCCATCTCTTGACGACATAAAATAGATCGAATTTATAAATAAATTGGCATTCACGTTTTAATATATTTGAAACGCTTGAAATGTAAATATATTGTGTTTGGTAGAAAATAAATATATCGGAAAGCAAAATAAAAAATATTACTATTACTATTAATACATATATTCACAATCTTTTTATTTATTTGCAAAATCACTTTTTACCAAACGGCGCCTCAGATTTTCAGTAACAAATGAAAAAAGAATTTATTTCAGATTTATCAGAAAATTTTAATCTTCATAAAAGAGCCTGCATCCTCCCAAACTCAAATTCCACCATCCATAATTATCTCTTTTCGTATACGGTGGAGGTAAAATAGAGTGGTTCAAGATTACAGTACGTTTATTTTTCAAATTACTCGCAAAAGTAATTTGAATCAGTGACTTATAATTTAGAGAGCGTCCCAAATTTGAATTCACAGCTTCCTATTCCAAAAACATGTTTTTCACCGAGTTCATCCTTTTTTATTTCACCAGCCTATAAAATGTTATGAGGATTTGTAATATCAGAGTTAGACTTATTATTGAATATTATCTAAACGACCAGTTCAAGTTAGGTTTCGTCCAACTGTCATATAGAAAATTGTACTAATCGAACTTGTGCTGACAAACACAGAGGGCAGATACAGTTAAAGTTCAACCAAGACAGTGATTTGAAATAGTGTGATATAAACAGTGACATGAATTTGAAATAAGATTTCATGTGTACAAATGAGTTAGTTGAAACCGTTCACACTACCTTCGTTACAATATACTGTACTAAAATGGATGTAAGTCATACAACGGTTGAACATAGGTACGTTCTTTGTCACAACATTCTGCAGTAATAGCTACTGACGAAGATCCAAAACATATTTTGGAACCATCAAAGAGGAAATTGTCAGATTGCTCTTTCTGGATGGAGATCATAAGGATGAAATAGATATTCACGATATGTGCATTCCAGCAAACACTCCGACCTGGAACGGAGGCGTCCGTCGCATACCGACTAGGCGCTTTGCGGCGCCGCGTCAATGGATGCGTCGATGCAGGAGCGAGAGTCTAGACGCCACTCACACGGGCGTCGTCCTTTTTACGCGAGCTTTACATGCGCTTCAGCGTTCACGAGATTCTGGCACGTTTTGGGTTTGTATCAGGAATTCCTCGAATCGCTGGAATCGAGTTAATATATGTTATAATCAATTCGATTTACAATGCCTAAACTAGGTATTTGAAAGGCAAATGACGTCACAATTCAAAAACATACTGCTTTTCAGAATCGGATTGGTAATTTCAACGTTTTTTTTTAAATTTCAGATCTGTGTATAAATCTTTCTCCTGTTGATTTGCATTGGTTACATCATTGAGATTCATATAAAAATCACAAAGACTCTGGTCCCAAAGGTCCGTGGTTCGAACCCCAGTTAGGGCTGGGATTTCTTAATTTAATTTGACCGATTACATTTTTAAAATATCGTGGCTCGACTGGGGTGAGTCCTGCACGATTCACTGTTTAGTTCCAATTATCAGTGCTGCTCCTAAGGTGGCGTATGGAGTTAGTAACAAGGCCTACCCATGAAGTCATAGTGGAGCACCCAGGACTTGTATTTGGCTTGTAGAGAAAGGGTAGCCTCCTTTATTATTTTTTCTCAAACAATTTGTTCTTAAGTTTATCCAAACATTGGCAAGAACGTATATAGAAAACATCAAATTACAATCAAGCCACTGAAAGATCGTTTAACGAAAATAAACCTAACCTAAAAATGTCAGATAGGTATTTGATCAGGGTTCGCCGATATATTTCACTCGATATATATCATATAAATATCATTGATATATATCGTGATATTTATTCGTTGATATCATGGATACATATCACTCAGTATAAATTACTATGTTGAATAGGTTGAAATCTCGTCATAAATTCAAGAGAAATCGGTGTGGGAACTCCCTAATCATTCGGTATGATGTTAATTGTCGGGGAATCCCATTTATTTGATGTATTAATTCCCTTACTATGTGCGGTCGCGTGTGTCTGCTTTTCTGTTGGTATCAACAAACGCAGTTCACGTTGTAGCCGTAGTAGGTGCAAAGTGCATTTGATCAAAATAGAAATAAACAATATGCCCAAAACTAAAAGTGCAGTGTGGGTAAAATTCGAATTGGCAGATGAAGCCAGTGATACTGGGAAATGGGCTAAATGCAAGAAATAAATGCAAGGAATTCCTTCCCGCATGGAAAAACATTTGCTCACTTGTGATAAAGCCGAAGGGGGTGTTCACTTTTGGTTGTTTTGTTTCAAAATAAATGAATGCTTCTACTTTTGGTATTCTCTATATAAAAAAAAAATTAATAAATATCCAAATTTGATATATATATCGGATATATATAAATATATATCCGATATTTTGATGTTTATATAAATATCATGATATTTACGAACCCTGTATTTGATTCAGTATCACATATTCGAGGATTGGCGCACAAAATGCTAATTTACCACGATTTTTTATTTTGGTGAAAATGCCTTGAATCCACTTTTCGTCGACAGTGGGCCGTGGTGGTCATGCAAGGCATCACACGTTAAAAGGTAAGGGCTGCGACTTCCCTAGCTCGCACAAGACTCTCGAAGACTTTTGAGGGTTGTACGTAAGGGTGCCACAGGTTGGAGGAAATAATTTTAACAATTCAATCAATGAGAAAGCGTTGAATTTCAGAAGTTGGTTTCTCGCTATTCGCTACAAAAAATCCGTTCTAAGTACGTCAGAAAATTTAATTATAGTGTATACGTTATGAGGCGTGCAATCAGTAAAACTGCTCTTTTTCCTTAGTACAAGAGTGAAACAGAAATATTTACAGTGAATTACAGGATAATAAACAGGAAAAATCGGAATAATGAAAAAGTACAAGAAATAACCACCTTGTTGCAACCACTACCAGAATCAAGTCATGAACGATAAGATTATTTTTTTTTTATATTCATCAATCTCGACTGACATTGACTTCACTAACTGACCAAAATATTTGCTATAGTTCTTAGAAATCAAGATGATTATAAAATTATCCAGAAAAACACCGTAGAAGAGCTCTGGAGCTATTTGTTATACGTACATTACCACAAATGTCAAAAACACTTTGCCAACGAGCATATTCATAAATTGCTCCAAAAATATTTGATACCATACCTGAGAATATGAAAAACATTAGTTCTGTTGCAAATTCCAAAGAATAACTGAAATACTACATTATTAGCAACCCTAGAAATCGAATTCATTGACAAATCGCAATCGTTCATGGAATATATTCAATGTACAACAAGCCAATTGAGATTTAATTACTGATTTCACCGTAATGATTTTAGAATAAGTATTATTAGTAAGTGTTATTACATTTTTTTTTCTCCAAAACTCACGTGTTTGTACTTTTATTATTATAAAGACACTGGCTATACATTTTGATATACCAACGCATACCCATTTTACCCATACTGATAAAAGTTTTGTATACAGTGTGTCCCACTTACCATGCTCACCATGGGTATCTTTTTAATGGTGAGAGATACGAGGTCGGTTAAATGACACCAAATGTAGAGTTTATCAAGGCCAACTATAATGTGAAAAAATAATTTGATAAAATCTATTCGTTTTTGTTTTATACGCAAAAAACAGATTTTGGTCATTTTCATGTCTCCTCTGTAACTTCTTTATTTATGAAAATATTCGAATAGGAATTTCACAATCTTATGGCAGTTTTTCAATGAGATTTCGAAAAAAATATGAAATTCATACCAACTCTTCTAGAATTTGAGATATCAGTACCAACTTTCATTTTTCAAATGTAAGTCATAGCTCACTATAACTTAGTTATGAATAACTTTTTTCTCTTACAGATGATATGTCACAGTAATAGTTTTTTGCTGATAACAACGGAGTTATCGTCATTTATACAAAAACAAGAACTATTTTGAAGTCGCCATCTTGAATTTATAAATTTTAACAAAAAAATCATGATCTCCGACCTCAAAAACCCTCACATACCAATTTTGAATGGAGGACCATAATCACAAATTTCGTCCGCCATATTGGAGGAGCCGCCATTTTTTATTTCAATAAATATTTCATAGTGCATTGTCACAGGAATTATGAACATCTGCCAAATTTCAAGTTAATAGGACCACCAGAAGTGGGCCAAAATTCACTTGCCAAAGACATGAAAAGGATCAAAATTTGTTATTTGCGTATAAAACAAAAACGAATAGATTTTATCAAAATAATTTTTCACATTTTAGTTGGCCTTGATAAACTCCACATTTGGTGTCATTTAACCGACCTCGTATCTCTTACCATCAATGAGCATGGTAACCGGGACACACTGTATTTTATTCCAAATATTATATCTATATGTGTACTTTTATTATTTTAACGCTATCTGTAAATTAACCATATGTATTCATTTATTTGATATTTATTGTTTTCGTCACAAAACAAGTGTTGAATCACTCACTATTACACAAAATAGAAGTTCGTGGCCAATTCGTAAATCATATAATATGTATTAAATAAAGTTAGATATTCAGTATCATCCCAAATTACCAAACAAGCATTAAGTAGAGTTTAAACAGGAAATAAAATAATAAACAAAATAAAATAAGGAAGTTCAACATTCACATCTCCATGAAAGCGTTTATATAGTAAATAATATAAAATGAGAAATAAGAAATGAAATAAGAGTTGTTCAACTTTCATCTATTATTTTATTCTTATTTCGATACTGATAATGAGCATGATCAGATATCAGATATAATAGGTTTTCTTTCCTAACCTTAATGGTACGAATTGAAAAGAAAACGAAATAACTTTTCTTGTTGATAAGAGTTTTTTTTCTTGGTGTTTTGGCATCGACTGCTATGGTCATTAGCCATGTGTTCTGGGTAGGCCTTGTTACTAACTCCATACGCCACCTTAGCAGTAGCACTGTTAATTGGAACGCAACAGTGAATCGTGCAGGACTCGCCCCAGTCGAGCCACGAGATTTTAATAATTTAATCAAATTAAATTAAAAAATCCCAGCCGCAACTGGGGCTCGTACTCCGGACCTTTCGACTCGAAGTCGGACGCTCTAACCACTGCGCCACGCCCCGGCATGTTTTTATCAATCACGGATGAAAATATAATTTTGGGTGGCATGATGTTGCTTATGGCTATATCAACGGTTATTCTAACAGTGTCAAAATAACAAAAAGGCGTTTCAATGGTCAAAACAGAACGAAAAAATGCAATGTATACTGAAATTTCGAGTATTTATATTGCTAATCGCAAAACGGTCTAAACAGACTCAACATCAACATTCAATTTATACATTCATGGAACATCACTTGCAGATCCACAGAACGTGATATTATTGAACTGTCATTGTCAAAGGAGTCGTGTTGGATTGGTTCATTCTTAGTTCTTATTTTGTTTTGTCATCTGTATGAATCATCCATTCCAGTCATTATTTCTTATTTTATATTATCTTATTTCTCATTTTATTTTATTTTATGTTTTCTTACTTCCAAACGGAATTTTTTAATATTTTCAACTTTTCGTCAATAGCCAATTTGAGAATACAACAGCTACAAACAAATAATCAAATAATAGTACAATTGATAAGTTTTTTTTTCACATAGAACCTTTTCAACCACCAATACCAAATGGCAAACTCACGAAAGACGCAACAACACTTCTTTCGTGATATCCGTGCAACATCACATTTCCGCATCTGTAACTGTATCTCTTATCCGAATCAATCACGAACTGCTCATTAAGACAATAAAAGCTAACCTTGGGCAAATCACGGACGGACCTATTCCGTTTGAGAAATGGCCAGTTTAGACTAAACCAGTTACAGAAGAAAAAAACAAGAAAAAGAATAACGGGAGTGACTATTGGGAACGAGAGTAGGTCAAGTATTTAACATCCGCCGTATTGGGTTCGTTGCTTCTTTGCTTGATGAAAGCATGTTATTGAATGAATGATTAATTTTCACAAAAAAATTAGGAAAACATTAGCTCAGTTGAAATTCCTTGCGTTTCCTTATATTTACATAGAAAAAAATCAGTCAACGTTATGTATGAATTACTGAAAAATGTCTCACAGACATTGATATTTTCAAAACAACCTATCATAAAACTTGGACAACTTGGTGGACGAACAAAAGTCAAAGATCTTGGAATTAAGTATGATTCGACCTTTTCATCTGCACTTCTTTTTGAGGATATGACTAGGAAATGATGTAGAAATTTAGGCTACATTATTCGAAATTTTTCACCAATACAGTGTGAGTCTTTATAATGTGCACATATTGAAATGAGAAAAACTTTGCTAAATTTTATAGACGGCAAGCAAATGTAGTAAAAAAATCTAAAAAAAAAATTATGGAATATTTAAAAAAAAATTTCGCTGCCGTGACCCCACCCCCCTGTGTAACTTTCGAACTAAATGGTCTATCAGAATGGAACAAACTCCATAATGATTGGAAGTAATAGGGCGACCTTATAAAATGAAAATTGTGGAAAAACACTGCCCCCAATTGAAACTAAACATGTTTCTTTAGCAAAAGTATGTTTGTTTTTCATAAATTTTTAAAATAATCGTATAATTTTTCAATAAGACGCGCCCACATTACTTACTTTTTTTATTACTTTAAATTATTCTTCATCGTATCAGCTACCTGATAATAAAAATTGCAAGTTTGGAACTCAATCGTAACATTTTATATCAACTGTTAAAAGAGGACACTCTTAAAGCATGCTTTATTTGGGGAGATAATTAATTTCTTTGACAGTAGATAGAAAATGTTTTAATAGATTTATTGACATTCGGTAGCTAATACGATGAAGAATGACTTAAAGTAATAAAAAATGTAGGTAATGTATGCATTTTATTGAAAAAATTTACGATTATTGTGAAAATTGATGAAACACAAACAGATTTTGGATAAATAATAGTTATTTATGCAACAAGTGCAAAAAGTGAATGTTTATTGCACCGACGTGAAATTGTCCGAGGCCGTTGGCGAGTTGGACAACACGTCGAGTGCAATAAACAATTTTTCATGCAAAAAGCAAAAAATGATTTATTGAGGTGCGGCACAAGGTGTAGGAAAATGAAAAGCGCAACTTGAATACTTTATTATTAATATCGATTTGCATTGAAACAGGAACTAATACGTTACGAACAATTTAACTCAAACTTTATTTTTATTCTCAATGTTGAAAGTGAATGAACAATTGGTGCAATTTTCAATATGAATATTTCGTAGTGAAGTACCTATTGCCAATCTCACAGAATATCTGCTAAATATGTAGTAGGTTTGAACGTTTATGTTTGTCATGATGACAGCACGTTGAAGTAGAATGACAGATGAGTGCAATAAAAACTTTATTGCACTAGTGCAATAAAGAACTTCTTTTCCCACTGAATGTTTTGCTTTTTGCATGAATGTAGAAAAACAATTTTCTTCACATTAAACACCAGAGAATTTTCACACAACACCGATTAACCAATTTGTAAACTTGAAACTCTAATTGTTCCATTTTTTTGGAGTTTCTCTGGGTTATCGATATTCGCTTCGATCGTTGTATCATTTGCATACAAAACTATGTTATCTGTGCTTAAATGATTAGGCAAATCGTTGATGAAAAGAAGATGAGGGGGACCAATAAAACAATGAAAAAACAATATTTTTTGATCTGCTTCTTTAAGAAATGAAATTATTCAACACAGGTCGTGTAATATTATTGTACAAGGTAATTCAATCATTTTGGGTAATTGAAATTGTTGTTACGGAAAACAAAAATAATGGTAAAAATCATCTGCGAGACTTTCAAAATAACGAAAAGTAAAGTCAGTACGAAAATTCCACTATTTTATTACTAGATAATTATAATTTGACTAATTCAACTTCAAGCCGAGTCAACTGACTCCATAATAATGCTTTACATGGACAAATTTTTCTTAAAATAAGTATACACCAATAAGCAATCTAGGAAAAATTAAAACTTAGAAAAACGTCAAAACTCTACTAACATACAAACTATCGAAGGCTGTGGAAATTTCCTCTTGAAAATCGTTGTATCATCTGCGTACAAAACTATGTTAACTGTGCTTAAATGATTAGGCAAATCGTTGATGAAAAGAAGATGAGGGGCCCAATAAAACAATAAAATAACAATATTTCTGCTTCTTTGAGAAATGAAATTATTCAACACAGGTCGTGTAATATTATTGTACAAGGTAATTCAATCATTTTGGGTAATTGAAATTGTTGTTACGGAAAACAAAAATAATTGTAAAAATCATCTGCGAGACCTTCAAAATAACGAAAAGTAAAGTCAGTACGAAAATTCCACTATTTTATTACTAGATAATTATAATTTGACTAATTCAACTTCAAGCCGAGTCAACTGACTCCATACTAATGCTTTACATGGACAAATTTTTCTTAAAATAAGTATACACCAATAAGCAATCTAGGAAAAATTAAAACTTAGAAAAACGTCAAAACTCTACGAACATACAAACTATCGAAGGCTGTGGAAATTTCCTCTTGAAAGAGGCAATCTTTCGGAAAAAAATCTGGGATAAGCTCGGAGCCCGGACTCTGGTTATCCATAGGCGTACATGTAATTAGACTAAGGGCCAATTTACGCATCATTGTCATTATCATAGTCCTAATCACATTCACTGTGTTAATCATAAAATCAAATTGAAATTGTACATGCATTTATGCAATTGATTTAGTTTTAGTCTCAATCACAATCATAAGAATTTGACCTTCAAAGTTGGCAATTTTCAATTTTTATGCTTATGATTAGGACGACGTGCACAACGCGCATGTGCGACGATACCTACTTGTTATTGTATGAAAACAGAGTTCTTTTGGGAGATCGTTAGTAACGAACAGTCGTAGGCTTATTATGGCAAGTACCTGTCAGAAAACAACCACTCCCCTGGCTAAGACCACGACGAGTATTGGATTAAATCTAACTGATACTTGTGCAACTTTCCTCAATGCATCAGAGGACGCAATTGTTTATCGTGTTTCGGAAAAAAAATTAGCCAGGAAGAGAGTACTCTTTTTGAAATGATTGAAAAATTTCTCTATTTGGGAAAAAAGATAATGGTAGTATTTTCAAGCTACTGACTGTGATGCATAAATATAAAAATTTCTTAAGACAACGACTAAGACTAGGACTATGATAGTAATTGTGACTATGATAATGATATGATGCATAAATTGGCCCTAAGTGACACGAAAAAAAAATCCAAAACTGATTCTATCATAGCTCTTATTTTCACGAGAAAGCTTTCTCTTCCTCACTGAAGTGAGTTGTAGTTACTGTCGATTGAAAAAGAGTCAAGAAAGGATGTTCAAAGCATCATTTGGTTGCAATTGCGAACTCAGAGGAAACACAAAGCCAGGTGAACGGTTGAATTAAATATACGACCCGAAAGAAATAAAAAATTCAAACCGTGATCGAAGCTTGCACGAATTTCGTAACACCGATTACCTGTTGCGCCTTTGATCGATTCCCAAGTTCCTTTCTAACTGAAGATTTCTTCGTTGCAAAAGCTTTTCGCATTTATAGAAACAGGTGGATTTCGCCATGAGATATTTCAAGAATTATTTTAATGATAACCCATTATGACCCCGGGCCATTGGCTTGTGCAAGACATTCACACTGGATTGAGCAGTACTTCTTTTGTTATCCTATAATAACGCATTCCAACAATTTGACATTTACAGGGGTCATAACCAGGATATTTCAATTTCATGATTGAATTTGATAATGTTTCATTTTATGAAAGGTTCATTCTTGCGTTTTATGTTATAACAATTTCCAAATAAATAATTGGTTATTTTGTATAGAGGGAAAATAATCAAAAACTCTCAGATCTCAGGTATTATAGGAGCTACGAGGTCATTTAAATTAAGGCGAAGTTGCATGTTTTTATGCTGAACAATAATCTGTCAGAAAATTTGAATTATTGGAAAAAACAAAAATTTATAATTTTCTATTTTATTTTTTCAAGCGAAACCCAAAAGAACTCTTCAACTAGGACGTTCTCAATGCTCCTTTTTACAAGTAATCTAAATCTGTCATAGTATTTTTCGAAGCGTACTTGATGCCAAAGTTACAAACAACATTCAACTTTGGTTTTTCTTATCGGCGCCATATTGGATTTTTGCATTTTTAAAAAGTAATTTTTCTCCTGATTACAACGATGTATCACACGATATGACCAAATCTTACATGCTTATCAAAATTAAGAAATAACCGTTTTTGTGAAGAGTGCTTTGGAAACAACGTCAACAATTTTGTTTTGTCATCGAAAATCTATGCAAGTATAGAAGGGCAAATTAATCAACTTGTTCGATAAGTCATTGCTTTTACAAGACTATTGTCTTGAATAAAATCATTGAATTTTGTTAGTAACATATCATATTCTGAATTTGCCTATCCGAAAAAAAAATATCTCTTTTTCAAAGTTAAAGTGTTGGAGACTATATCTGGGAGTTTTGATAACAAAAGCCATAAATATTAATTAGGTAAAAGTACAGCTAATTTTTGGTCCCAGTTTGCCAACAAAATTCGGGGACAACTTCGTATACGAAAAAAAGGCTCCGTGATCCTGCAAGACCATTGATTTTATAAGTGTCAAACATTTCTTTTACTTTCCTTTTAACTACTTTTATCCTTCAAAATGAAGAAAGTTGCCGTTAATAGCATCAGCTACTAAAAAAATTATTAGGATTCTTGCATTGTTAAATTGAAAAACTATTTTTGTTTTTTCGAAAAACCATGTTTTTGTATATAGAAGAATTAAATGAAAACATATATCATTTTCTCATATCTCAAATGATTCAATGATTTCTAGAAGACACTGACTTTCAAATTATTTGTAATGACTGTTTTTGAGAAGTTTCACTCACAGTCCAATATTTTTTCAGATTTTGATTTGATAAATTTTGATCAATAAATAATAAACGAGGATATGCTTTTGATAGGGAAATTTGGGAGGTTCTTGAAAACAAAAATGCAAATTATTTAAATGTTCAGAGATGAGTAATATTTTAATTTTTTTAAATCTTATTTAATAGGTTCCTATCAATTTTATTCTCAAATAATTCAAAGTGGCAACATTGCTTTTAATTATTTTAATGACACAATTATACTTCATCGATTCAGTAGCAAGTAACGATGTTTTACATTGAAACCCAGGGTATGCACGCAAGCTGTGCCCTCACAAACTCTGCTGTGAACTTATTCGAAGATGTTCCGGAAAGGTTTGAAATTTAAAATTTTGGTAAAATGTTTCGTTCTTATAGATCTATAACTGTGCAAAATCTGAAGACCGGTACCATGGAACCTAGAAAAGCATACCCTTTGTTTCTAAAAAGTACGGTTTTTAATTTTTCCTCGTTCTAATGATCTATAAAATTGTCTAAGAGTATATTGGTGTCCTTAAAATAGCAATAGATTAAAATATTGTATTTAATACTATTCCAGTACGAGGTAAGAATTAAAAATTCTGATAAATATAAATAAATTCTTTCAATTCTAAATTCATCCAAAATCCTTCATTAAATAATATATATTCATAGACGAAATAAATAAAAAACAATGCATTTCATCATAATTTGGAAGCGTTGTCATTCTTGCATCAAGAAAAACTAAAAGAGTTGGTTGAAAAAATTGTAACACTCACAATTCAGATAATCTCCAATTTTTTTTTTTTGAAATAATATGTATATTTCATTATATGGAAACAACAAATTTGTTTGACTAACATACATTTTGTTCGATTCAATATTACTTCTTTGTCTGTGAACCATTCCCTGCCACTCTAAGCAGTAAAATATTATTCAAATAGAAAAGATAAATAGCAAAATTTTGTCATGTCTAAAATTTTTACTTTCAAAAGCCAACATAAAAAACCCTTGTAAACTGTAATTATTCAACTATTCTGACAAAACGTTTCACACCTTTCCTGAAACGAAAAAGTGATTTGATACTTTTTATATTTAATTTTAAAAAAAATAAGAAATTTATAGAAAGAGACCACAACGTGCCTGAAGTCAGAAAACTATAAATCGCCTTCACAGACAGATACACAATAGCAATTATGACGGAACCGTCATGTGTCTGAATTATCTATGCGCACATGACGTCGAAGCTAGCATAAATATCTACTATCGATGAAATTCCTCCGTTAACAAACATTAATAACAGTCTGGGGCATACGATATGTACATTCTTCAGGAAAAAATGGCCATCGTTACGTACGGTAATTACGAAGATACCGCATCTTCCTTATGTCGCCAACAAAAACTACAAGCGCGTCTCCATGACAGCATCTAACATGTCGTTTAACGGAGACGTGCTGCACGACGTCCTGCAGATCTTTCGATCGCAAATGAACATCGTAGCGAGTTTTTTTTTTCATGTATGCGAGGTCCAATTATTTTTGGACATCGGACAGAGACGTACCACGAAATATTTTTTTAATAAGTAAATAATAAAGTTAATAAGGTACTCCCCAAGGAACTGTACTTGGACCCTGAAGTTCATCATTCACGGGTACGATATCTGTATAAATGGAAATACCTTTAAAATATTTGTTCCATGCAGAAGTACTCAATTAGAGACTTAATTAGAGACTCAATGTCTACCTAAGTTCACGGGACTGGACTTTTTCACGAGAAAGATACCTACAGCAAGTATATCAATTTGAAAAGATTCGTCAGAAACAGTATCTCAAAATTGGGTATGCGGTTTGTTTTGGATATTGAGTCATATTACATCAGATGGAAATGATTGACACATAGTAAAACTGATTTAATATTTATATAATATTTATTGTTCTACAGAAAAGTGCTGTCAGATATCTCTGTAAAGCAGATTGCAGGCAATTATGTTAGCCCCTTATTGTCAAAAATAGAATCTTGACCCTTCCAACTCTGTTTTTGAAACTGTCTGTATAATCCACAAATACAAAAGTCAATACTCTACTAGAGCTCATCTTCAGAAAACTCAAGAAAATGAACAACCACTTGCCAGAACAAATCAAAAGTATTAAAGTATATTGTATTTTCAGGAGGGTTGTGAAAAAAGTTCGATTCGAACACCCTCTCTACTCTTTTGAAGTGTTTTTATTTTCTTCATTTTGAATGATGTTTCTCTTACTTACTTTTGTATTTTGTATATTTTTTGAATATTTTCGTGTATTCTTTTCATTATTAGATATAGATTATATATTTATTATATGTATTTTAGTATTCACATCAGTGACTATAAGGTGATGTGTTTTATCTTCTTTTGACAGCTTTATTACAGAAATTTATAATATTTAAACAATGATGCTATTTTTGACTTTGACTATTTGAGCCAAAATAAACTCTTTTAATGTTACCAAAATGAACTGATCTACTTTATTCAACCATTCGCAAAACGACCAAATTAAAGATGTAACAAAAAAAATAATTAGATTTTTCCACTACAACTATTGATCAATGATCTAAATTCTGAACAACAGCAGCATCTTTATGGCAAAAAACAAATACGCAATGGTTCAGAGAAGAAATTAAATGCAAGCCAACGATTATTATAGGTTCAAACTATAAAGCGATGAGAGAATACAACAATTATTATTATCGACACAGTTATAGAATATAAGAATCTGAATAATATTTGTAATTTTTTTGGTCATGTACAAATATGTAGTTAAACAGAATATTATTCAGGGAGTATTATTATGGTGGCTATTATTCACGCGGATGAAGATTACGGCATGAGTCGTTGGCGAGTGTTGTAAATCATACCTAGTGAATAATAGCCATAATATGCCAATAGAATAATATACTTTGCCTACTACTCTTAAATAACACTTCGTAAAATAATCGCAATTTCTCATCTCTACCTCAGAAAGTAAAGGTAAGTTTATCGTCCCTATTCCTGAAAAAAATAAAATTGGTGTTACGTAGTTATATCACTGAACACGAGTCTGAAAAAAAGAAAATTCGTGGAAGTCTCCAATACTTTTCGAGTTGTGCAGATCGTTATAATCTTGAAAATTTACCATTTTTAAATACGATTTATTCAGTAAAAACTCAAAAAAATACTTCCTTATTTTTTCGTTTTTCTTTTCAGCTAATCTACTCATATTTGACAATAACACGCACGAAAACCAAACGAACTGCTAAGGAAGAGTTTGCATCAAGGTTGTCATAATGAAGTAGGACAGACTAGTGAATCATGATCTTATTATTCACTAGTGAATAATGGATATCATAATGCTTGAGGAAGCACATGGATTATGAATATTTAATACAAATGGAAAAGATGGAACATATTAAATGATCAATGTAAAGTAAGATGGTCGTTAAAGTTAAAAGGGTCACTGAACAACTGTCAAAAGACCTACATAAGCAATTCTTGAACTATTTTGTCGACGGACTTATTACATGAAACAATGCATTTGGCCAGCTCTAGGCAGATGGTTAAACATTTTTTTTCTTGAAAGATAATCAATGGAGTGTTTAATCAATGAGAATGTAAGCATAGGCAATTGGTTATTTTTTGATTGACTCGGCCGTTACTTGATACATCAAAAGTTTCGACGTAGTTTGTTCAATTTTATATTTATCGATCAAAAGGTCTGGACCACTCTCCTCCGGAAAGCTCATCGAACAAAAATTACCGCTTCCATAGTTGTTTAATCTAAGATATCCAGACTTGCTAAATCTCGTCTCTTAGGGCTGGTTGTATACGTTCAATTTATACTCCGGATCGACTTACTAATGCTTGGAATGTGAAACTCTCAAACATAACTTGAGGATTGTCATTCACATTCTAAACCATTGTTTAGTCTACCCGTTTTTCAACTGGACCTATACAACTGGCCCTCATTGGACAATAAATCATGACTTGCTCTTTTCATATTCATTACTATTGATGCAAATATCATTTTTGCTATCATGTGAATAAAGATTATTCATTATTATAACTCAATCGAGTGTTAAAGGTTATTGTAATATTGAAGGGCCTTCATTATTTTAAAAAGGTTAGTTAATCAGAAACATTTTTTCCAGGTTGACGAAGCCATGTATGAAAATTTAATTCAAGTAGTAAAAGAATTAAAATGAATTATTCACATTATCTTCGAGCTTTCTTGATTCGATTTCATCACTAAAACGAAATAATATTGTTCAATTGTTTCATTACAGTATTTGAATTCACCATATTACTAATAGAATGACTGACTCATTTCTATAAAAAAAAATGTAAGGAACATTTTATAAGAAAGTAGATATGGTTTTAAATTTCATTTTCAAGTTATGACTGAGATATGCCTTATTAAAATTGTCCAACATATGAGTCATTGAAACCATGTATGGCTCTTCTAAATGAATGCAAATATAGTTCTATGAATGTTTTGCAGTATTCAGTCTTGTATTCTACTATATTATTAGCCAATTTTTTATTTGTGTTTTCTTATTCCTTCGACGACACAGTATAGATCCTCGTGGCCTGATAATTACTCAAAGTTACATTTTCTCTAAGGAAACGGTTACATACTCTACTATTTCAAATTAATTTGGTTCAAAGTGTGCACGTATATCTCTATCTGCGGATCTCCGCAGTCTATAGATTAACCTTTGATTTATACAAGCGATCTTTCACGCAGACATAAATACCAACTAGTATTTATCAAACAGTTGATGAATTATGATGCCGCTATGAAAAATTCGCAAGTGCCTGCGAAGACGCGATTTCGTTTTGAAACGATTACGAATACAAATAGTGTCTGCGATTCTTGCCATTTGTTTTCGCCTCGAGTCGTTATCGATAGATGAATCGATCATAAATGGAACTAGAAATATGATTGAGGTACGGTGAGATCATTCCTCAAATCTTATTTAACTCAAGTGTTCTTGAAATGGTTTGAACTCCAATAGCTACTACCTCTGGGGTTCCACAGGGTTCAGACCTAGGCCCTGTTAAATTGCATTATTTATTAATGATTCAAAAGACGAAATATTCCTTGTTGAAGACATGAGTTTATATTCTATAATACAAAATATGGATGATTGTGAGGCCCTGCAATTTGAAATGAACAAGGTTCAGCTTTGGTGTGAAGAAAATAAACTATTTTAAATGTATCGAAATGTAAAAGCATGACTTTCGCAAAAGCAAATCCTACAAAGAAAATAACACAATCTTGTCCCATGGTAAGTTAATCAAGGATATTGGCGACTACTTCGATAATAACCCAACATTTAGTCCAGGACTGCGACGATTTGAATCAAATGATTTAAATTATGATTTAAATCAACTGATTTTTTCAATTTGAACCATGAAGCAGATCATCAGGTAATTCAAAAAAGGAAGATAGTTTATTCAAAACTAAGCGTTCAAATATATTATTGAAGTGTAAAAACATATCTAAGCGGCATTAGTCCAACAGAAATATTAAAAAATTAAACTTAAAACACAGGCAGTTTACAACAACAAAAACATTTTATAGTTGATAATATTACCTACATGAATGAATAATAACAAATAAAAATTATTAACGAATACATAAATGGTATGATAATAGGTACAGTGAACAAAAACGTTACTCAGGCTAACCTATGAAAAACATAAACAAAATATGTGAAGTCAAATCAAATGTCGACAGATGCTGAAGAAGCTGTAGAAGATAACAATGTTTAATGGTGTGCAGTACTTTTTGAATACCTAGTATCGACATCCTGTTGGGATTTCCACCAATTTAAGGTTTTTTAAGTTTCGAGAATTCCTTCATCGATAAAAGAATATGATTTGGCCAGAAATTGAATTATTAGAACTAATGTTAATAGATGTTGTGGTTTTGTCGGATCTAGAAGATAAGCTAACAGATGATATGCAGTGATGTATTATTCCTATCTGTGTCTAAATTTTTGAGTTTGCCTTAAAGTAAAATCTGTCCTCTCAAACTTTGATTCGAGATTTTTGAATCAGAGATGGTTGCATGAATTTTTTTAAGCCTATCAATGGCAACAGAAATCGAAATAGTCTTCGGCGTATAGAGAAAGATTAATTACGTATTTAAGGAAAAAATCAGTAAAATCAATTTTTGTTATTTTTTCAAAAAAATCGTAATTTTTTGCAACCCTGATTTAGTCACCAATTTCGGTGAAACTAAACCAAGCACTTAAATCCTTTGGCTTTATAGTGAGAAATTACAAATACTTTTGGAACCTTAAAGCTCTATGTTCTTTGTATATAGCGTACGTTAGATCTAAATTGAAACACGGCTCTATTATATATGCATGCATCAATGGGCTCAAGTTGGTTCCCTGCGGTACATCTGAAGAGGCTCATAATGTGAACTCACGTGTTTATTTAACTGAATTTGGTGACAGACTTTGTTGAGTGTCTTTGCACAATCTATAACATGTTTCTATGGTGATATACAAGAATATCACTACCTTAGATAGAATGAGATTGTATGGTATAGTTTCAGTTTTATTTGTGATTGAAAATCAGGGTAGGGACTATTCAGGTGAGGTTTAATATAGGTGATTTATTTTAAGCGATTTCATACCTTCATGATTCAAAATCTACGAAGCATCAAATATTCTTAGGATCTCTGTTAAAATTGTTTTTCTACAACCGCTTACTAAAGTAGCCTTTGACGCTTTCAGATATCAACGCAAAGTTGACGTTTTCCGAAAAATGTCATTTTGTGACAGCTTTTACGTTCTAGAGCGAGAATATTGAAAAAACGCTCGATCTCCCTAGCTTTTGTTGAAAACGAACCTATTCTTGCATGATGGAAAAAAAAGACAATAAATTCAAAGCTTTATAAGGAACTGCGGTGGTGTCATGGTTAGAGACTCTTCCTACCAACCAGATCGATCTCGGCGTGAGTTCGATCTCGGAGTTTGGCATTTTTTTTGTCAAGTTATTTTCCTTTTTTCCTTATGTTAGAGATGTAAATCATGAGATTTTTGGATAGCCTATACATTTGGGATTACTCTGAGTGTAAATTTTCTCATAGGTAAAATGTGCCTATGTTAAATGACGTGTCGATCGTTTTTATCTCTAAGAGCTGCGTTTGTAGAAAAAATCATGGATGTATTTCGAGCACAAAGTGTCATTGTCGCTCTCCAAAGATTACCGCGCTTCGCTTCGCGTCGCGCGGTAACTCTCTTTGTCGAGCGGCAATCATTAACTTTGCGCTCTAAATACACAAATAGCTATTCTGTAATTTTACAGATGTGTTTCTTATTACTCTTTATTTGTAATATATTTTCATTCTTCAGTTATTAAAAGAGTAACACACACCGAAAGTATTTTTGAAGAAGAAGTAGAAATTTGTGATGTTTTTTGGAAGACGTCCTGAAATATCGCAAATTTAACAAGTGCAGCAGTGTAAATATGGACTCCTTTCCATTTATAAGTGTACAAAGTTTGCTTGGCATATTTTACTGATGATGCAGTGCAAGTGTGAAGTCATTTCTACCAAGTTAAAAAAAAACATTTTCGTAACTAAGATAAAAAGTGAATTGCAAAAATTGATACCGGCTCTTCGTGACCACAAGTCACCAGTTTCCCAAAGATCCAGCGTCAATACACTTTAACGGGTTTTCTTTGTGTTCAACAAACGATAAATCACTCGACATTTTCCAAACGCAGCTCTCTGTGTGGTCGGAAATGTAACTTGTTTAGCTAATAACTAAAACACAAAGACAAGCTGCTACTAATACGGTCTTTCTACTGAGAGTGTCCTAATTCATTTAATAAAATACCCGCATCCAAATCGGTACCGACCGGCCATATTTAGAAGGGAGAAATGCACTTGTGTGTTCCACTAATTGGTTGGTTTTTAAACTTACAAGGCTTTACATGGCAAGTTAATAATGTAATTGTTGTGGGATTGTTTGCATTCCGCTTCGTTGGTTCCGCATAACATTTTTCGAAAATATGAATAAGTCAGCCATTTTACTAGCCAACTGGCCTATAATATCTGGCAAGGTGATGGAAAGTAACAATCTCAAAAAAATTATTACTTAAGTAAAGCAACAAAATTCACGAGTTTGGTATGTTAGCATTTCAGAAAATCGTAGGGTTTAGAGTTAAGCAGGCATAATTTTGAAGGGGGTGGGGGGCAAGGAGCCAAGGAAGACGTAGCCTTACCTTTTAACGTATGATGCCATGCACGCGACCGATGACCATGCGGGGAATCGAACCCACAATCGACCCTATGATCGAGCGGCGTATGCTCTACCATCACGACGAAAGGAATTGAATCCTGCCTTTTGTTAGGATATAAGCTCATTGCGGTATCTTTCAATAAAAGCATTTATCATCATTATCATCAATTATTATTACAAGAAGTGAAAAGAAGAGCAAATCAAACCAGAAATTATTCTATAGAACGCTAAAAACACTGAGACAAGAGAAAACACCGGAAGTACATGGCATTAAAGACAAAAAGGGAGAAATTAAGGGAAGACAGAGAGATAATGGAAAGATGGAGATAATATTTTCAAGAGTTATAAGATGGCCACCAACAAATAGAAAAAGAAACAAACAAAAACTAAGAATCACAAGATAGCAACGAAAACGAAAAAATAAATTATTTAACATCACATGAGATAAAAAAGTTAAACAAAATCTAAAAAAATTGAAAATCACCTGGAGAAGACAAACAACTGAAAAGTTCAAAAATATGGGCTAAAAATACTGTTACCTTCACATATTATTTAATAAAGCATGGTCAGAAGAGCAAATACCTAATGACTGGAAAGTAGCAATGATTGTCACTATATTCAAAACGGGAAAAAGTTCGACTGCACGAACTATAGAGACATAAGACTGCAAAGTACAGCGATGAAAATATAGGAGAAAATTATAGATAAAAAAATAAGACCTATAGTAGAGACAACGCTAGAAGAATTACAAAGCGGTTTTAGGTAGGGCAGAAGATAATCACAGAAAAAAGCTACAGCAAGGATTCATGAGCTCGAAAAAGCGTTCGACAAGGAGCCAAGGACGAAATTATGGAAAATCCTAAAAAATAGAGGAATTGAGAACTAAATAATTAAGATAATAAATAATAAAAATAATGTTAACTGTGTGATCCGACATACAATATGTTGGAAAAATTCACAAGAGAACGGTTAAGACAAGGAGGAGGACTAAGTCCATTGCTGTTCGACGTATTTGTAGACGTGATAATAGAAAAAAATTCACAAAAAGTTAAAAAACTACATATTGGATTGCAGATGATTTGATCATTTTGACAGAGAATGAACGAGATCTACTAAATAATCTAGAGATATGGAATGAAACATTTGAAGGATACGAGATGAGAATGAACAAGAACAAAACAAAACACATGTTAATTTCTAAAGAAGAAAGAAACACGATAAATACAGAAATTGAAGGAGTTTATATAGAACAAGTAGAACATTACAAATATTCAGGAATAGAAATACAAGGGAATGAAAAACAAGTATTAGAAATTAACAATAGAATACAAAGCACATTAAATCTATACTCCTCAATGAATAAAACCTTTATAAATAAACACAAAATTTCTAAGAAAACTAAAATGAATGTTTTGAAACAATATTCAGACAGATTTTGGCATTTGGTTACGAGTCCTGAGTACTCTCACAGAGAAAAAAAAGCAGAATCCAGGCCATTGAAATTAAGTATTTAACAAGAGTAAAAGGAGTAACAAAAATGTACAAACTAAAACATACGAAGATTAGGGAAGATTCTGAAATACAAGCAACATTGAAGTTAATTGAAAAGAGGCAACTCAATTGGTGGGGTCATTTACAGAAGATGAGTAACGAACGCTCGATGAAACAAATATGGCAGATGAAGATTCAAAAGAAAAAAAGAAAAAGAGGAAGATCAAGACAAACATGGGATGAGGTAATCGCATTGTAGAAATTTTGAAGACAAAGGGAAAAACTTACACAGATGCAAGAACTTCAGCAAGAAACAAAAAAAAATGGGCGAAGTTTTTATATGATTAACAACATCAATAAAGTAATAATGTACTCACACCCCCATATCAGGTGCCGTTTGGGTAAATATTTATTAGTAGAAGCAAAATTTTTTATTTCGCTTTTCGATATATTTATTTTCTACCAAACACAATAAATTTACATTTCAAGCGTTGCAAATATATCACAACGTGAATGCCCATATTATATTTATAAATATAATCCAATGATTATTCAAAAAAACATTGATAAAATATTCTGAGAATATATTGTGGCGGCTGCGATATAATTCGGCCACTGTATACTTGAGATTAAATAGATCGAATTTATAAATATATGGGAATTCACGTTTTTATATATATGGAACGCTTGAAACGTAAATATATCGTGTTTGATTAAAAATAAATATATCGGAAAGCAAAATAAAAAAAAATTGCTCCAACTAATATAATACATGGAAACAAAATTTTATGTTTTTGCAAAAACACTTTTTACCCAAACGGCGCCTCAACCACTAGGTGGTACATGGGATTTTGATAATATACAGGGTTTTAATTAAATACGTTGACAAACTTCGGGAGGTGATTCTTTGAAATTTTTCAGGACGAAAAGTTCATATAAACATATGTCCCAAACGGCTTGGTTTTCGAGATAAAAATACATTTTTTTCAAGATTTTTTATAAAAGCTTGTATTTATATTTTTTATTTTATAATTTTTATTCAAAACAAAAAGATGTTAAATGAAACAACATTGATTATTCCTTTCTCATAATATGTCAGTGGCGACGGAAAAAAAATCTGAAAGGTTGAACAAAGCTTGACTCTGAAAAAGGAGAACCCTGTGAATTATTTGAGAAATGCATTATTTTGTATCCTGCGTAATATTGAAAGGATTGCATAATTTGAACTGATTATTGTCGAAAATGTCGAAATTAACTCTAAAAAATCTTGAAAAAAATGTATTTTTATCACCCTGTATCTCGAAAACCAAGCCGTTTGGGACATATGTTTACATGAAGTTTTCGTCCTGAAAACTTTCATAGAATCGCCTCCCGAAGTTTGTCAACGTACTTAATTAACACCCTGTATATACATTATTATCAATAATGAAGCCCATACTAATTTACCAAAACATGATCATCGAGCTTACTCATTACGGTTTTCTGTAACGAATGTACGAAATGCCAACTACCGCGAGCTATCGAGAAGTGGGAAGGTGTCCATTTCGCAGGACACCGTCCGCACCTCATAAACGCTATGAATCTCCACTTTTCAATTCCTGAAATTAACACATGTACGAACAACTCGACCGATCACACATAATGACACGAACATGTTGAGAGACAAAGTTACGGTCGCGTGCCTCGAAACGAGGACAGAAACGGCGGTCTGCGGACAGGCCGGAGTGGTTGCAACATACAACATACATTGATGTTTTTGAATGGGGAGAAAAAAATTATGAGAGCTCTATGTAGTTTCATTCTCGAAAAAAAACTCCGATAGAGTGTGGTCTAATTGACTAAAATTAGTCAAGTTAGTTGGAAAGCAGTTGTACTATATGGAATTGTATTACTTATCCGTGAATCTTAGACTGTGTATTGATCAAAAACGAAAATATCAGATGAATATGTCAGATTTGTGGAGCCTTTGAAAAATTTTACCAACGATAACGACAACCGATCTGTCTTCCGGAACTAACCCTTGAAGTACTTGATCCTCTTATTGAATTCGACACATACCCACACATAATAATGTAAGAATATGTGAGGAGTATAGCTAAAATTTTTGACGAGACATCTTTCTGTTGAATATATTATGATCATAACAATTTAGTAGTGCGCTGGATGAACCATTGATTTTTTGTTTACTGCTCACCGAAAAGCCACACTCGCGAGGTATATACGCGACAAATGCCAAATTTGAACAGTTCAAAAACAATAAAATAAATTCATGTGAATACATGATACTAAAAAATTTGTACGATTCAAGTCGTAATGTGATTCACACATGCACATTTTTTTTATTTTGGTCTCAATATGCTTGAAATTGCTCAACAAATTAACGTTTTCCAGTGATGATTCGAGAATACGACTGTGTTTGCGTCATAAACTACATCTATGGTTAGAGCCTTCAATATTTTCCACCAAAACCGATCTCTGGATGCTCTCTTCAAAAGCTCTCATATGATCAGCTACGTGTTTTCATCGCTGCAAATACACTAGCTCTGATGTTAGTACGCTAAAGTCCAACATCCAGATATCATTTGAAGGATCCCGGGCCATTATCAACATCGTCAACATTATATTTATTTAGAGTAACATTAGTAGTGCCTTCGTACCAATTCCTTCAATGTTCAAAGAGCCAGAAACAAACCAGTTGCATAGGCAGCAGCATGTTTCGTTAGACCAGCCTGAATACTTCGCTAACCCATGTGAATAGGAAACACAAAATTTTATCACCTTCGATGCGAGAATAGGCATTTTGTCGAGTTATTCTGCGATTGGAATGGCACTATCCAACGATATTTGGGTGTGTTTGTTTATTTTTGTCTCGGACAATAAGACGTTTACCAGCATCATAATCAGTTTTTTCTTGGCGGAGCCTTGTAGGTCCCTTAGAAATATAATTCCCCTAGAAATATAATAACAATTTTTGTTATCAAACTTCAGGAATCATGAAGTGTTATTAGCCCTCAACAAAACCAAGTCGCCCACATCAAACTCTTTATAGGGCCTACCCGAACTCGCAGCAGCCCTTTGGGCTGTCTTGCCTTTCAGGGAAGCATCGGTCAATACTAAATTTTGTTCCATATGAAAAAGTAGTAGCTCCAGTAAATTTGTACAAAGCAGGTGTAAGAGTTCCAGCATGCTCTGATTATACTGAAGCTTATTTGGGGCATAACCCGTAAATACCCCCAAATTAAAAAATTCAACAAAAGATGAAACTTTGCAAGCCCAGCGTGATTGATGTTCATTACAATAAGTTCTGAACAGCCGAATGAGCTCTCTCATTATTCGCTCCGAAGGGTTAGCCGAAGCATGCCTGATAAAACAAAATATCAACTGCACCCTTAAGGGCCGGTTGTAAAATCCAAAGATTCATCAAACTTGGATTGGAATCTAATCCTAGATTACCGTCAAATGTGTTGTTCAGCAGAAATTCAACCATGAAAAATGAAACTAAGATTCTGTAGTTCATTCATATTTCATGAGAGAGAAGAAGGTTTTACTAACGCACGTCGAATATAATTTGTTAGAAAATAGAATCATTAAAGGCGCCAAAGAGAAGAAATTCCACATTAAGGGAAAATAAAGAGAAAACATAGTAATACTATCAACATTCTTCCTGTAGAGTAGAAGTTAATCATTTCTTTAGGAATGAGGGCATGATTTCTTAAAAATAAAATAGAATGAAATTCATGAGCAAACCACCACCTTAGTGATGTTTCTTTCAAGGTAGATATGGTAGATAAATATTCTTTTGTAATCTTTGGTGTACATTGGTGTACATGATTTTCAGTTATGGAATCATCACAAAAATACCTGATCTTTTGGTAATCTGAACCTAAATACAAATTCGTCATGTGACAAGGTGCTCTCATAGGAGATATGATAGAATATTCAACAATTCAATAATATCTTCATCATCAGTAAAATCGTCGTCCATGAGCATTTTTGTGAAAGTGATTTCTGATTATTTTTCCACGCTAGTTATAATGTTATAATGTTGTTATGTCAGTCAAAGGTCTAATCTTTGTTGATTGCTTAATCCACCGATAATGATGACTTACCGAATCATGGAATCAAACCAGGATTCAAGTTCTAACTATGCAGTGAACAACTCGATGAACCAAGATTCACAAAACTGCAGATTTTCTCTGACTAAAGAATCGGACCGTTAAAGTGATCACAGCTTTGCTGTAAAATATGAACCATAGTCATGCAAGATTTTGGTGGGAATACCATTCACAGAAAAATAATCCTTCGTCAAAGGATTCATAATTGACTTGGTTGTAGCCTTTTTCAGAGGCGCCACGTGTTTGGTATTGTTGGAGTCCAGGGTGACGGGTGAGTTGTTGTAATCAAATAACATGCACAGCAGCTAATAAGTAACCATAACGATATATTTACACCTGTTACATAATAAAAACACTTAATAATTAAAGTATATACAATTTGCTAATAATGACTCTGAAACTAGACCAGATAAATGCTAGCCGATGAGCTCGAAAAACGGAGAACATCGCGGCTTGAGAACTGAAAACTGACTAATTATATTTTTTCATCTTTTGAACTCCATCTTTTCATTGCAGGTCAGAAATAAAGAAAAACCCAGCCTACGTCATTCCAAATTGTCCGTCCGGCTTACGGAAGGGTCACATACAACTAATAGGTTGCTGGCAAGATTCGCATTGTAGGTAATCCGATTACCAGAAATCTAACTGTGAAATTCCCAGTTCTGAAACTATTTTACCGGCTTTAAAAAGTATTTCCCAATAAAAATATTTATAGTCGGACAAAGGACCTTTGAATTTAAGAAGAAAAAAGAAATAAATATAAAATATTTAGAAATGATTATTTTCTGTGGAAATGAAAATTATTGTGAGTTTTATTGTTCGTAAAACAGCTACAGTATAAAGTTCGAAAAAAAACACAGGTATGTAGCACCTCCACGACTTTTTGGTAATGACAAGTACTGTTTATTCTTTACAACTTTTACAAAAGTCTTTTTTCAATAAAGACAAAATGTAACACCACTGGCCACTCAAATGCTTATAGATAGATCCACAGTGTCCAGTCTTGGGTCCCCAAATGATGAAACCCCGTTATTGATTGCACTTCACCAACCGATCATCTAACGACGCATTCAACGTACTCAGCGATCTATTATCGATAATCCCAATAACGAAAAGTCATCCAGGAAGCAGCGAAGTCCGACGGACGCATCACGTTGTAATCCTGTCCGAGGATAATTCCCAACCACCGAGCGCTTGATAAGCCGTCGCGGTTGACGTCCAGACAGATAAGGAAGTAGTCTGCGAGGTTCGCGATGGACGAAAGAAAAAAAAACATAGACGTTTCGTAGTCGACACAGTCTATTAATAACGACGAAGAACGCGATTCATCTCGAACGTCGGTCGAATATGCCTTCATTAAGGGGTTTACACTGCAGATTACCAGAACGCGCCAGAGCTAACGTGCCGCAAATTGGCTTTGTTTACACGCGCGCGGAACGATCACTTTGTGATGGATGGTGATGTATATCCCGGCAGAGTTTGCGAATTTTTTACCGAAACCTTTCAGTGCGCCGACCTTCAATGGATTCAGGGGCAATGACTTCGCAGTTTTCGCATTTAGGAACAAAACTTCTGTTTTTCTATTTGGAGTCATTATGAAACCCAAATGCGTATTTCGAAATGGGTTCTATTTTTTCGAGATTGGTATCAATGGTAACATCAACTGCCAGATGAATGTCAGACAAGAGGGATGGGATTTTCATATATCAAACATAGAAGAAGAATAACCATTGAATGTTGTGGTGTTATTTGTTGCCTTGGATGGTGCAGTTATTATAAACTTTAATTGTTACATGACTGGTTTCTCGGGCGTTTATAATTAAATTAGCTGGTTTGGACTGAGTTTACAAATTATGCTCAGTGGTCTGATTGTTTGAAAAGTTATTTTGACTGCAGTGGGAGTGTGGTGAGGCATCGGATACTTCGAAATTGTGAAATTCCTTTTTGTAAACTGAACGAGATTTTTTGGACAACAAATCATTCACAGCAGTTCGAGCAATTACTCTCAATTCAAGAGGGGTGCAACTTGAGTTTTCTTCATCAGTCATTTTAAAAAAGGTAATTTACTGATATTTGCATTCAAAATTCAAATAATCTATGTCAACAAATGAATTAACTGACAGCATCCTTCAAATTTTGAATATTTCATCAATGTTACCAACCCGATATTTCTGATATTATTTATTAATATTAAATCCAGTTTTTCCAATATAGAACTACAAAAAAATGCCAAATAGAAAAAATAGTATATGAAACACGTTTTATAAGACACGCCCAGCCGTATGTTAAAAAAAATTATGGAACATCCTAATCCCAATAAGTGATTTGTTGTTTCGCAAATATTCGTGCACAAGTCAATTATTCCTATTCTAGGAGAATAATCTAGAAAGTAGATATTCAGCTGAATAATAACCTCACAATCGCTGTTCATATAAAAAAGGATGATTATAGGTAACTAATGATAAGTGAGAAATGACAAGAAAAGGAGGACATAGATGATAACTGAAGGATGACATGTGTCAGATAAGTGACAGATGGCAGGTGACAAGAAACAATGACAGAAGACTGTTGATCGCTGACATGTGCCAAGTTATGTGTGACAGATGACAACAGCCAGTTGATCTGTGACATATGATAGATAGAAGTGACAAAAGATCACTGACAGGTAACGAAAGATCGGTGCCATGTGACAGGTGATAAATGACACATATGGCAAGTGACAGGGGTGTGACATCTTGATGAGCTTTGATTGGTTGATAGCAGGAGAGTGCAGGGATAAATGTGAGAGTGCCATTGCTACAGATCGTCCAAATAAAAAATAAACTCTTATGAAGCTTGCGAAATTTGGCAAGGGCTGGTTTAAATATCGAGAATTTGCGAACCCTTTGAATATTTCTAACTGGTACGAATTGAACTCACCGTTGTTTCATAAATGATCCCTCACATTTCCACCAGTAGTTACATTGACTTTCTATAGATACAAATAATAACAATCGTCTTTATTATTTTCATTTGGATAGTAAAAAATCAAAATAAAAACAAATAAATACAGTCGAGCGAGTTGAAAATGAAAGGCGGAGTGCAATTTCAATTAATTTAAGACAAGTCACTATCAATTCTTCTACTTAACCGATTTGAAAATACCCTTTAACTATTTAAGTAGTTCAAAATGACACATTTTTTTTAATTTACCAGTGTTATACTGAATAATGAATATATTTGTCAAAGGCCTCTCATCCCTTGCATTTTTCAAAGGTAGATTAACTAACGATTTTTTAATTATTCTCGAATTTTACTGCAAACGTGAATATGTACCTACAGAGTGAATTTTCCAAAAAATTACGGATCCCCCTCAAACAAGTAAGTATAGTAAATTAAACCCTCAAAACACGTAAAAATTGAGGAAAGTTACTTGGAAACACATGCTTGTGATATCGCAAACACTTTCTCAAACTCAGGAGGAACCAGCAATAAATTACTATGAAATATGGTTGAAGTTTATCCTAGGCAGACCGACCGAAATAATAATGAAGGATTTCTAAAGTCAAATCTCGTCAACCCTGTGGCTGAAATTAACTGTATCACCCTGTATTCTGCATCACAGATACTTAAACGCTCAACAATTTACTTCGAAGGCTTTAGCAGCCTTCCAAGTGTGTGAAAGGATTTGCAGATCGAATGACTCCAAGTATTTGTCCGTATAGGATTACCAGGTCGTTGGTATAGATTTACATGCCTAGAAAGACAATTTGTGCTCAATTTTTTTCAATTGGATATAACCGTAACGACTTTCTTTCATTTCCTCATTCCATGAAGAAATGTATACTCGATTTACTACACTGTAATATACTGAAAGCAGTTTTTTTATTTAGTATCTTTTAAAAGAATTTTGTTAACAGATTCTATCAGGAAATAGGATATATATATATATATATATATATATATATATATATATATATATATATATATATATATATATATATATATATATACAAAGCAGGAAATTTTTGGGTATAGCAGCAAGCAAAACGTGTACTCTTTTAACACTATATTTCCGATATTTCAACAGTGAATACTGTCATCTTCAGGGAAGCTACAAGTAACAAGCAAAATTGTACGATTAATGGAAAGAAAACTTTGAAGAAGAACCACTTACTGTGTTGATGAGAATGATTGCTATGGATGTAATATTAAAAATTATAAACAACATGTCATGTAAGTCACATGTGACAAAGATGAACAAAACACATTAAAATACGTCAAACAATAAAAATATTAATATTAAGTCATTGTTATAAAATTTGTTTAAACATTTATTTGAATTATCTCCACACGTGGAGAGATTCAAATGTAACATAAGAAATTTGGTTAGGATTATTCGACAACAGACAGTTGACATTATTGACACTGTCTGTTGTCGAATAATCCTAACCAAATTTCTTATGTTACATTTGAATCTCTCCACGTGTGGAGATAATTCAAATAAATGTTTAAACAAATTTTATAACAATGACTTAATATTAATATTTTTATTGTTTGACGTATTTTAATGTGTTTTGTTCATCTTTGTCACATGTGACTTTCATGACATGTTGTTTATAATTTTTAATATTACATCCATAGCAATCATTCTCATCAACACAGTAAGTGGTTCTTCTTCAAAGTTTTCTTTCCATTAATCGTACAATTTTGCTTGTTACTTGTAGCTTCCCTGAAGATGACAGTATTCACTGTTGAAATATCGGAAATATAGTGTTAAAAGAGTACACGTTTTGCTTGCTGCTATACCCAAAAATTTCCTGCTTTGTATCCTAACTAGTCAGCAAAGACTACCCTTCTACTATATATATATATATATTTTTTTTATTTGACAACATGACATTATATTGTTTCGTTGTAGGTCAGGTAGTGAATAAAAAATCAATAATAAAATAGAATAGGACAAATTCAGCAGAAATATGTGACTGAACAGGTAATTAATCACAAGTTGATATAATATACATAGATCTAACTAGTTATAGGTAAAAAAAATAGTATACTGAAGGATACGTTGATAAAAAGGTCTTTCAATCACGCGCAATTTTTTTTTATTGGAACACTTTGAAATCATAAATGATAGCAAAAATCTAATGATGCCTATGAAAAAGAATAAGTACGACAAGTTCATCAAATGGAAAAAGAAACCAGATATAAATGAACGAGTTGTGCTGTCTTGAATTTGTTAGTAATATTTTATTTGACGTTACAAGGTGCTCCTATGAGATCAATAACAAAAAAATTGTTATTTTAGTTCAAGATCCCAGGGCTGCCAGACGTCACTTATTTTTAAACGAACGAAATGTGTACGATTGAGTAGTGTTACTATGTACTATGATCGCATGCCTACTTGCTAGCTTGTCCAGATGGACATTTTTCAGATAACAGGGAATCAAGATAGGTAAAAACATTACTTACTTTAGTTGAAACCCTAGTGTACAGATGTATTTTTGTAACGCCTGGTGGGTTTGTTGACAGTGTCGCGGGCATCCACCCCGGAGTTCCGAGTTCAAATCTCGTCTCCGATATTTTTTTTTTGAAAAATATTTTGATATTTTCCGAAATAGATTTATTCTTAAATAATTATTGAAAAATATGTTCAACTTTTATTTTCCCGGGCTCTGAGAATCGGGGAGTACAAAAATCCCGTGTTTCGAGTTTTTGCCTTGAACTAAGAAAATCTTTAATTAAAAATTAGTTAGTGTGTTTTGAAAAAAAAAAAAAAAAATTATCGAAGACGAGATTTGAACTCGGAGCTCCGAGGTGAATGCCCGCGACACTGTTAACAAACCCACCATGGGTTACAGAAAAATATCTGTAGACTGGAGATTCAACTAAAGTAAGTAATGTTTTTACGTACCTTGAATCCCTGATATCTGAAAAATGTTCACCGTTCAAGCTAGCAGTAAGGAATGCGAACATAGTACATACTAACACTACTCAATCGTACACATTTCGTTCGTTTAAAAATAAGTGACATCTGGTGGCCCTGAGATCTTGCTCTGTTTAGGCTTCACGTTTCTCGAGTTGTTGATGTTGCCATGGTAACTTAAAAAAACGCGCGTTTTTTCAATGTTCTATTTAAACACGGTAAGGCGTGCTTGAAATAGGTAAAATGGGGCGTCAATAAAAAAAATGTATAACACCAGGAAGAAGTCGGATTCTGATATTTCTCAGTACTATAGAAACAACTCTTTAGAATTAATGATTTAATTTTCATTACGAATGAATAGAAGTTGAGCAACTTGTAATCATCTGGTAAATGTATAGGTATAAATTGACGTTCGTGAAATTTTCTGAGACTTTGTCCAAATGTCTAGTGAAGTCAGATTTGTTTTTATGTATTTCTAAAAGAGTATTATAAATAAACGAAGAAGGTAACGGTAAAACGTCGATCTTTATAAATAAAAGCTCATAATGTTCCCTGTAGTCAGCATTCAATATTATTCTAATGATACTTTTTTGCAATAAGAATAATCTCACAGAATGAGGTGAATTTCCCCATAAAAGTAGCCCATAATTTATATGAGAGTGGAACAAAGCAAAATATGCACTCTTCAATTCATCAAGATCCAAGAATTTCTTTAGTTGTCTGAAGGCAAAAATATTCTTGTATAATTTATTTGACAATTCTTCCACGTGATCAGACCAGGAGTAATTTACCACTTCGACCGTTCTCAACAATGTTGTTACTGGAAAATTTAATTTCCTGTGTTCACTCTTCTTCTCTGTTAATTTATTTGCTGTATTCTGCCGCGATAAGCAAGAAAGTCGTAACTGACATTTTGATCAAAATTGAGTTAATGCCATTTGTTGTATCTTCCAGCTACCGCGCGTCTCCTGATATATTATATATTGATATAACAGGATCTGACAATATATAAACCCACCCTGAGAATGATTAATTACCTATTAGAAATGTGGATGACATTGAAAAATTTTTTAAAAAATGTTCACCTCAAAATTATGAGATTGTCAGATAAGACCTTCTTGCTTAGCACGGCAGTATTGTTGGATCTTAAGATGATTGCATCGTCAGCAAAGAGTACACATTCAAATGGTAACATGCATTGGCTGAAAACATTGATGTAAATCAAGAATAAAATTGGCCTGAATACCGATCCCTGAGGAACTCCATATTCGATAATTTTGTTGGAAGAAAGTACATCATGAATACCGATTGAGATCTGTTTCTTAGATATGATTTGAAGAGTTGAAGTGGTTCAAGGAGATCACAATGCGAGTATTGTAAATACACGAATTGCAATATCCTGATAATTTATCATACGAATTATTTGAGTTTTCGAGTAACTTTTAATTACAGTTTCCAGACTGTTATTAGCCGAATTAACTTTATTAGTAGCTATAATCGGGTGATGTGAATAAAATCTAGCAAATGCTCATACTGTATTTGTCTTTTTCATTTAAGTATGAAATTAATAAGTCTGTCACAAGGAAGTATGAGCATTTACTTAAACATTAATTTGTTCACATCCACGATTATTATTGAGATCTTTCTACTTTGGTGTAAAATAATTTTTTTCTTGCAACGGAATAGTGTGACAATTATTTTAAAAAAATATGTGGATCACATATCAGACATATAAATAATGTCCTTTGCAACGTCATAAAAAAACGACAAAAATACACTTTTGTTGATGCTTGACGAACATACCAATTGAGCACGTTTTTGCCCCTATTTATCAATTCAACTAACTCGAACGTCATGCGAAGCATCTGTTGAAACAATATAGCACAGCGACAACATAAAAATGACTAACCAGGTCAATGAATTAAAAAATAATAATAAGATATGTAGGAATGCTATTTTCCTAGTTCTTATTGAAAGTGTATAATAAATTCCAGTATTCACATTGCGTGAACACAAAATATCAATCCCAAGTCGTCATCTTTTTCCAATTAGGCGAGAGGCGTCAACAAAACCAACAGCTCGAGACAGCTTAATTATAGGAAACACATTTTCACACCTTTCCGTAGGACACCGTATAATTCCACGAGGCGCGTCACGAAAACAGAGGTAAACGACTCCGAGCCCGTATCCGAAAATGTAAATTTGACAATGATGGGCGAAAATTAATGGCTAATCGCCACGCCCAGTTCTCAACTTTTCCAAATTGACAACTTCATCTATCGCTGAAAATTATAGCGTAACTTGCGAACTTTCCAATTTGCCAATTGACTTAGCCGTTATTAATTCGCCTACGATGATCCCAGGGAAAAAATTACAAACGTGGGTTTTTTAATACGGCTCGTGTGTGTAATTGTCGATGTTAATCACTAAATCGGTTTAGGCACGGTTGGTATACTCATTTGCAAGTAATGCGCATTTCGACTGGGAAAGTGAAATTCAAAAGGTCAAAAATTGAGCAGAGGCTACTTCGCCGCTAGCGGAAATATTTCTTGAGACCTTGGTTCGTATGAATCACGTAACGACGAAAAACGCGCACAGTCAAATTTTAGACATTTTTTTATGACATGTGAATTTAGCAAGCAAACTCATTTTTATTATCCTATAGTTATTTCCAATAATAATACATATTTTGCGTCAAAAATAATATAATAATTTTTTTAAGGTTGGACGATTTCAGCTCGTGAAAATCATCTACAGATTCGACAGATACAGGTACTGATTTTGCAAAAATTGTCGATTCCCCATGTCCCTCAGTAACCATTTTGCATTAGCTCCCCACCTTGTGAAAGATTCGACCCATCATTCAGTTATAAAAAAATTAGGGCCTTTGAAACATAGAAAGAATTCGAATATGTATACGCTTGTGACGTAGAATGTCTGCACTAGATTCTAGTATTTTTTGTTGACCTAACTTGACGGTACTGATATGAATCTAACAACAGTGGAACCGGTGACATTTGCTGACATTGTTTATGTTGTTCTTGTTAGTCGTGAAATTGTTATCAGAAGATTACTTTTACAACTTGGGAAAATAGAGAAAAACATTTTTGAAGCTAGCATTGCCACCCGTAAACTATTTAATGATTCACGAATTTTCATCTCGCAATCCAAACTATTTGAGTGTGGAGATGAAAGGATTGAAAAATATGCAGTAAGTAAACTGTTTATGTGGAACTCATTCTGATGGCATAAATATCCCTCCACTTATAAGGTTCATTTATAGGGCTGCTAGATCAGGCTATGTTGATGATCCTGTGGGTTATGTGCAGCTGAAAAGGGAGGGTTTTATTTGTATCATCAAGTGCAGTATAGTTCCTAAACACAAAGTACGGAGCAAACCATATTTTGTTGTAGCTACTATTGACGAAAGTATTGATGAATTAAAAAATTGAGAACCTATAAAGATTATAATATTTGAGAGCTCTGATAGATCGTACATTAAATGACAGTAGTGACTTGACAATAGTGATAATACAATGACAATCGACAAATTCCTCCACGATTCCAACGTTGTCGGATTGCGACAGTTACGTAAAATGTCTGTGGGAGAACACTTCTGAAATCCGAAATTTCGAAGCTAAATACAGGCCAAAAATAATCTGAAAAATTAAACAAATATATATTTTCGATATATTTGAGATATGAAGATTTCAATGATATACATTTTGAAATTTAGGAAACCAGCGAATTGGAGAGGACAAATTAGGGACAGAACCAAAACTCCCAAAATTATTTTTAGATCACTTGATATTTCTAGTGCATTTGGTGGAAAAAATATTAACGAAATACGAAAAAATGTAGATGGTTGTAAAGAGAATTGAATTGTGTCACTTGAGACCCCCTCTTTCGTTATCAACCATGGTTTTTGTTCCATGTTCGTATATGAACCGTTCAAATGTTAACGGGGGAGGGGGGGGGTCTAAAAGGCTGTACTGTGTGATATAGCGAAACGGTCGAGAGTTTTTATTTTAAAATTATTGTGCATTAAAATATTCGCAAAAAGGCAAAATCACGCAAAAAATATTTCGAGAGTTTTATCCATTTAAATTATAGCTCGGGTGGTATACGGCTAGATTATTTCCTGACTATAGCTTAAAGCCAACAACAAAGAATTTTATTGATAATAAACTTTGATATTTTCTAACAATTTTTTTACAAACAACAAATCCTAAATTCATTATTTTTGGGCATCCCAACAATATGCATTGAAGTAGCCTTTATGGCAAAGTTTGAATTTAAAAACAACAGTAATATTTCAATTTGTACACATGTGTGTAATTACGACAGCAGCTATTTGCACCGGTTGTCCTTAATAACAAACTCAGCTAAGTGGAGGATCAGCTTAAGGTACACCTCAAGGTAAAGATGGTTTGCACCGTTGGCTCCTGACCTGAACCTTACCTGAGTATTGGAAATGTTTGGCAACAGCGCAAAAATGATAACGTATCCAACGATAAGACGTTAAACAACGCAAAGTTTAAAAAAATATGCACATTGCGCAAGCGCTGTCAGTTCTGTCTAATTTGAAAGGCTGGCGGGAGTATGGCACGTAATTTGGAAAATTCGTCTCTAGCGGGAAAACTAGCCACAATATCAGAGCTGCATGCACATTAGTTAAAATGCGTAGTTTATTAGCTGCCCTAACCTGACCTGACTTAACCTAGGTAAACAGAAAAGTATCCATCCAAAATGTTTACGACATAAAGATATGGTTGATAATTTTGGATAAATAAGAAAAATTGAAAGGACTCGCTATTCCATTCCTCCAGTACAAAGGAACAGAATATTTTTAAGTTCGTAAGTAATATAAATTTGAATATCAATAGACATTTTGTATTAAGATATATGTACAGTGTTGAATCTGAAAATTATTTTCATACTTTCACATCATAGGGATATATCAGCCTCTAGCAGGTTTAATATATAGAGAGCTGTAGGTTTGGTCACCTTAAATAGAGGGAAAATACAATCACATCAACAAAATCCAGAAAAAGTGCTCGAAATACTTTGAACATCAAGAAAATAGGAAAATATTTCGTGCAGGAAAAGTGAGGTTAAGTAGTTAAGTGGAACCTAAGCCTGGAGAATCTGAGGCTTATCTTGACTGAGGCTTATGTTGTCTTCAAATAGTGGTGCAAATCAAAATCGTAATATGAGGTCCACTTAAGTCGTAAGGTAACCTTAAGTTGAACCGGTGCAAATATAATAAAACGCTATTCCGTTGAAATAGAGTTTCATCACAGCTGATACTATCAATTGTTAGGCCGAGCGGTGCCTTTTTCAATATTTTATAGGAGCGTTTATAAGGAACACATCAGGAAAATTATACATTTACTTACCTATCAAATCTCATCTCCGGCAACCATCAGGAAGCTGCTACCAGCTTTGCACACACACTAGTTTTACTATTTAAGTTACTTTATTTAATATTATTTTCAACACTTTTCTGGATTTCAATCTATTCAAATACTTCTCAAATTGTTAATCAATATTATCTGGGCCGAAGGCCCAGATGGAAGATTAAATTTAACTGAATAAAACAAAGAAATCGGCCAAAAAATTAGAACGCCGGAATAACTAAGAAGTTTTAAATTTATGTTTTTAAATCAAACCCAATTATAATCGGTGAAATGAATGAAATTTCATGATATTAACGTTATTAAGCTACTCTAAAAGTGATTATTCTTACAAAGCATTAAAATGATATATTGGAACAAATCATTTACCAGAAAAGGTCACGTTACTAACAAACATCTAACTCTCTCAAGACTTAAAACAGGACTGCCGTTTAGAAGCATAAAATATATGTCCTTCAAGTTAACTTGGGTTTCGAAATCCCATTGTTTAGGCAGTAAATATAAGGGTTGTTCGAAAATTAAATAGTGAATTGAATTTCTTTTTCAGTTTCTTCTGCAATCGGCTTATGCATTAAATATTTTATAACTCAGATATTCCGACGTTACGAGAAAAAAAACATAATGCAAATTTGTCGCATTATGAAAAAAACTCTTTATATCTAAACAATTGATCTTATTTCTACTTATTCTATGTCATGGATCCTTCTGTAACACTCGGTTATGGTTTGAATCAATTCTATTAACGGAAATATGACGTTGAATTCATAATGAAAACTGATTATTGGACACAAAATATTTGGTTCGAATTTATAAATACCCCTCGTAAAACTCTCGAAACTGTGTTGGAACGATTTTTATAGCAACCATATGGGCGAGGGTTTTGGTGCCCTTCTCGGTATCGTACACTAAATGCTGAATTTAATGGCTTCCGGATGTAGATTCAATGGTTGTCCTCTTCGAGAACTTTTAATGAATTTCAAGATTACGTTTTGTTACACAAAGAGCTGTAAAGGTAGTTAGTTATCGCTCTCATTCGCCGTGAATTATATAATAACATGTTATACAAAACAACACTCTTGGTATAATGAAATGAATTTAAAACTTGAAATGGAACAATCATGATTGCTTATTTCAGTTGACTGTTCCCAGCTTTCCATCAAGTATATTTTTTTATTTTGCATAAATGATGAAATATTTAATGAACTATTACATCAGATACCTATGTTAAATACCTTTTTCTATCGTACGAAACCTCATCAGATTCTACCACTTTCGTTGACTATTTCATTATTCGAATTCAGCATCTTTTTCTCATGCTAAAACCCTATTTCCTTGAGGAAAAATCCCATCACTACCTACCTACTCTCTTCCCCGCGCCAACAATCTTCTGAGCGAATTCAAATCAATCCTTAATGCTGAGTCTATTGTATTCTGTATTTATACGATATTATACGTCCATGGAGTAAGTTGAGTTGAAGACATTTTTGAATAAGTCAATTTGTAATTGTGTTGTGCAAAGTTGTTGTGTTTATACCGAGTATTATCACATTTGGACGACCCACGGGAAATTTGTTATTGATAGTACTCACTAATTATTACCTCAATAACAAACCGAAATGAATTCAGAGTGCAAATAAAGCACCCTTGATGGTTACTCAGGATATTGGCAACATCAAGCCGATATAACACCAGCACTCAGTCAATGCAGCGATCTACCGAAGTAAATCTAGCGTGTTCTTCAACGCCGCCAGCAGAGTTTTTTCACGTCTGTCCTACATATCGAGCAGTCATCCGACGAACGTCTTTCACGCAAGATATATCTGGAGGCGTCGAGATTTCAAATCTCTATCGAAGTATCACACACGTTTTCTATAACGATGGCGACTGTTATGAGAAATCGGACACCCCGACCTCGCAGAATGTGCAAGTTTACGACGTACATTCAATGTCACTGTTATGTCGGAAGAAGTCTGAGTACACGCTGTTTTGCCACCCACGTAGCCTACCATAATATCTATGCATCTAGAGTGCTGATAGGTGTATCGGAATGCCCGATATTATGTTTCAGTGTATGAAACTGGAGGAAAAAATAATCGACTCGATCGCTGCCCAACCTACTCAGAGGCAAGAGCAGTACTGATAATTGGTGTTCTTGAATTGCCAACATTATAGATATATACTTGAAGTATATTGAAGCATGCACACAGCTTGACAATTTCACTTATAGATATATGTTCAGGTCACTTTCCGGTAGAAATATGAAGCGATATTATAGGTGCCAAAACGAATTTTGAACGATAAAAATAAGAAAAAAATAACAGGCAAGTATCAGGTGGAAAATGTTGTAGGTAATGAATAAATAAACTCATAAAAAACTTTTCAGGAAAAAGCTTTCATTTAAATGCACTCAAAAAAGAAACTAAATTTTAAATTGAATTAAACCCATCATTTTGTCACATAATAAAATTTTAAATGATATAAAAGCTTGTGGCGAGAAGTATCCACGTATTTCTTATTGTAAATTAAATTTAAATTTACTTCAAGATTTATTTTC